>OX388161.1:7562500-10062500 GCA_947579745.1 Apocheima hispidaria
AAACTGGACGTAATTGAATTTCCGAAAATAATAGCCACGAAAAATTCTGTGGAATTTAGCTAGCAAATCTGAAAGATGAATAATTTTGGTTCCGATGTCCACAAAGAAAATTTTCTGGGCGGACCTAGTACGCAACTTCGTTAAATTCTTTCGCGTTTGCGAACCCGAAAAAACATTCATGAAAAGTCTTATCATTTTGAATATTTCGCATAACTTCCCCGCACTTGAATTAATTAAAAAACTATACTAAAATAAGTACAAAATTTTATCAGAAATATTATATTTAAGAGGCTATAAATCAGTCGAAAATATAATTCAAGAAGAGCCAAACGAGTCCTTAAACTTCGAGTTGGTTGGTGATAAGGAAGAATTCCTGCAGTAGCATTACTGAGGCCCTATTTTCTACAGCACTCCAGAACATCTCACTAACTCTCATTATAAAATATACAGGGTTATAAAGAAAGGGTATGCTAAGCCGTAAAGGGCTCATAGCACTCATCATTATGAACAACTTTTACTATAGGACCAACCCTGAAATAACGAAAAAAAAAATCAGCTGTTCCATACAAAAATGTCAATGACACTCGACAAAATTTATGGAACAGCTGATATTTTTTCCGCGATTTCAGGGTTGGTCCCATAGTAAAAGTTTTTCATAATGATGAGTACTATGAGCCCTTTTCGGCTTATCATACCCTTTCCTTGTAACCCTGTATAGAGAGGCAGTGACGAAAATAATATCGAGCGCGCCAAACTTTAAATTGGACTAATTAAAACGTCCGCCGTAACAAATCGCTAACAAATAACTTTCAGACTTTCAGATTTCACTTACACGAGTCATCGGAAGTAGTGCTGGTAGAGCGACGGCGCACTGATACACAACAAAACATTCTACAGATCGAATTGAACACCTTGAAAATAGCACAATAAAACAAGTATGTACAAGTAGAATTACGAGATTAAGTCCGAAATGTAAGAACCACAAAACCTGAGTTCTAATGAGAGCGGTCATGTGGAGGAGCGACGTACCACTGCTGAGCAAACGCATATTAACAAACAATCAATAAGCAATTAGCATGCAAGACACATCGTACAAATTCAATGAGACTGTATTGTTTGTTGAGCGTCATCAGTGCTTAATTGATACAAAACAATGGAGCTCATAAAGTAGGTCATCGTATTTTACGAGCCGGCCTGAAACTGAACCTATACAGCCTCACGATCGAGGGACGATGGAAAATTGATGACCGACGTTTAATCTCCGGATATGGCCCTTTAAACGAGCTATAACTTTGTAGCGACATATTGCGACAGAAAAAAGAAAAATGTAGATATAGTATACTTAAAATCAATAAATTAGACATCTAGTAATTATAAAGTAGCACCTACTTAGCAGGGCCAGATCAAATGACACGCCGAAAGGGAGACATTTAGAGTTTTTTTTTTTGTGTTGCTGTTCGATAGTCCGCTATCGATAGGATAACAAATAACGCTTTTCGACAGTATTGATGGTAGGAAAATAGTATCGATAAATTGAATAGCGTATAGCTATTCAATTGTAAGTACTGTCAAGATCCAATACTTTCGATACTATATCAATTCATTAATAACCATAACCACAACCAACAAACAATCCACAACCACAAAACCACAATATTTAAACCACATTGTATGCTATCAATACTACAGAATTATAAGGATGCTAAGCCGAAAGGCGCTCTTAGCACTTATGATTGTGAACAACTTTTACTATGGAACCAACCCCGATATCGAGAAAAAATAATCAGCTGTTCCATACATTTTGTCGAGTTTCATTGACATTTTTATATGAAACAGCTGATTATTTTTTTCTCGGTTTCAGGGTTGGTCCCATAGTAAAAGTTGTTCATAATGATGAGTACTAACAGCCCGTTTCGGTTTAGCATACCCTTTCCTTATAACCCTGTATATTACTAGAAACTTAGATATTAATCATTGATTTTTGACGTCAACTATCGATAGCGGGATTATCGATGGTTAAGCAATACCAGTGAAAATCGTTGACACAATATAATTGTAATATTAATTGTAATAACTAGTATCATTTTTGAGACTGGCCGTTGGTCTAAAAGTGACAACTTGAACGGCAATTTATTTTATTATTTTTGAGGATAAAAAGTATAAGAAATATATTCGTGCTCAATGACCTCTAGACAATTACAGCCAACATGCCAGGGTAAGAGAAAAAAATATCAACGGCTCCTTTTCGTGTATGGGATGAAAAATGAAAAATAATTGTGTTGAATTTGTAACTCAATATTCTGTTTTAGTCGATATTCTAAGCAAAATATCCAAATGTCAAGCGTGTAACTTCTAAGCCTCCCCCTTAGAGCGCTCCCCCTTTATTCAGCAGTGGATCTCCTGGATGATGATGATTCAACACCACTATGGCTGCATGTACGGACATGGATGAAATTTAGTATATGAGTGGAGGTAAAGCTGATCCAGACTTTGTCGAATGTGCCGTGTATATAGCCGTTTCGCATATTCCACGCAGTTTTGCGATTTATTCCCCGATTTTTGTCCCGCGTCAAAGTGAACGCACGTTGCTCGCGCGCGACCCGCGGTCCAAGGCTGGAGCGGCCTTAAGGATTAGCACACAGGGTAGGTACTATTTATCCAGGAACAAGTAAAATTATTAAAGGAAAAACAAAATACCCTACTGCAAAATGTAGCCTATGTCACTCCGAATATAAAAAGAAATACAACGATAGCTCACTCTTAAAAAACTGTAGCCGTTTAGGCTTCAGTCAGGAGGCAATCACACAAACATACATACTTAAAACCGAACATACTCCCCAAAAACATAACCTTCCTTTTTGGGTAGTCAGCTAAAAATTTACGGATTCTGTAGGATAGCAGGTAAAACCACGGCACTCGAAATTAAAATACATACATAGACTTCTAAAGTTGCTCGTAGCGCATACGTAGCTGATCTCGTAGCATACTTCGTGAAAAAGTTGTACTGTAGCAACTTGAGAACGCTTTCATCACTCAAGACGCGCTCTCTCGCTCGCATATTTGTTTTATTTTTAAATTACATATTATAGAATTATCCACTAGGGGTGATTTTCAAAATTTATTTTAATACATTTTCTTTACTGTCATGTAAAACGTATTTATCGACTATAATAGTTTTTTTATTATTGCATATAAGCATATAGAAAAGATATTTCATTAATTTACAACATGAGATTTAGTCAACGAGATAATTAGTCCAAAACATCATAACGTAAATGTTATGTGATGAACATGTTTCGAACACATTATTCGACAATTAAATAATTAGCTTCAGTAATGTATACCATTAAGAATATTAAATGTGCGAGCGAGATAGAGCGAATATCACGTTCTTGACACAATACGCGCTCTCTCGATCGCAATATTAACTTTTTTTAAATATAAAGATACTGAGGGAGATGTTTAAATTTGTTTTTGCGAAATTGTGTCTATTACAATTTAGTAGTCAATTTAATTTAAGCATGTTTCATCTATTATAATAACTGAGCATTATATAAAGTAGCTTTTTGTTAATTAAAATACATTAAAATTTGCATAAATCAACACGAAAATTATTTTAAAACCTTTTCGATAACTCTGCTACTTTATATGATTAAAAAATATCGAATGTTCGAGCAAGACAAAACGAAAATCGATATCTTGCTTTTAATAACCGAAATGAGTTTAAATTCGTTAATTGTAACGTCACTATTCCATTGCGGTTCGATTCCTTGTATCTGGGAATTGCACTTTAATTCATAATTAAATTTAATTCCATTATGTATTGTTATCGGAGGGATTGAAATGTTACAAGAATAATTTAAACGGTAAAATCATTTTGTGGTTTACGTGGTTTGGACATAATGGTACTAAGGTTAACGGACGAATTTATAATTGAACTTACATTGCCACATTTTCTTGTTCTGAGTTCTGTAATTACCTGGGCATCTGAGTTTAGCTCGGTCGTGAAAACGAGTTATTTCGAAACATTCTTTTTAGATCCATTCTCAGATCTGTATCTACAGAGACTTTTTTCTCCTTAGATCCCATTTTGGAATCATGGATCTATCGAGATTTTTTTTTAAACTGTAGAAACGTCGCTTGTTTTGTGTTATAGGATAAGTACGAGTAGGTCCCGAACTCCAACCTCTAAGCCATGTCAGAGGCCTCCAGGCGGCCTGAAAACTCTAGACACCAGGACTAGCTACTCGGAATTTTTTTTAAGCTTCAATTTGCTTCTTTGCTCTACGTCGCACGCTTAGGCTTGGATAGAGATAACTTTGTTATTCAATTCATACCCGTGAGTTGTAACGCTTTGTCTTCTGAATACAAAGAAAACTCAGTAGCTAATATATACCGTACGAGTAGGTAAGCAATGGCATATATGTAGGTATACTCAGAGATAAACGGATTTTGCTCCATCATAATGCATTTGCCTGCCACAAAGAGGTTTATCTCGCTATGTTATGTACGAAAATCTCTTAAACCGTTTATGTAGAATCCCGTGATGGAATGGACCATTGTCTGCGAAGGGACGACTTAAGGGATTAATAATATTTCAATCAAAAGGACTCGGGAGTTTGACGTTCAGCCGCCCGGATGCCGACAACATTAATAAAACTTTCATTAGAGGCTAATTTCCCGAAATTGGGCTTATGGGACGACGAACATCGATAATTTCTTTATATTTTGGAAAAACGGACCGTTTTTTGTAGAAATCGCTCCATTCATATCTTAAGTAGATCTGGGTCGCGTCTTAATCAATACGTTGTACCTAGTAGTTGTAGCAGTGTTGTCGTAGTGGTAGTAATGTTGTTGTAGTAGTGTGTTTCAGTGTAGTGTATTGACGACGATACCGTTGTACCATTTTCTAAACTAAATTTGAAAGCTCTAAAATTATTGCCATCCTTTTTAAACATTTTGAAAATGAAACAGACGCTAACAAATTTAGTCATGTCAGTTTGGTTAAGTTTAGTGAGAGGTACAACAGAATCGACTCCAGTTTTCGATGGTTGTACCATATTATTATATGTTCAGTGGTTGTACGTTGTGTAAATTTATGTAAGATGCGTAGGTACGTAGAGTTGCTTCATGCTAGTACTCATAATACTTATCTTATCAAGTCTGTGTATTTTGTGTTCATCTAAATAAAATATAAAACTGTCATGCCGCTGACTGACAATCAACGTACAGGCTAAACCAGAGGTGGGTAGAGACATGAATCTTGCAGGGTAGCTTCCTATTGTATTGTATAATCCAAATCCAAGAGGGGGTGAAACCGCGAGGAGCAGCTAGTTTTACATAAAACATGCTAGCTAATAAAATAAATTGCTTTCTTTTCGGTCCCATTGAATTTCTCGGTTACTCATTCAGAGTACCTTATTATCGGACTTCCTATTCGCAGGCTCTTTCACTAAACCGTACATAATACTAAATGAATGGTGAAGAAATAAACCAAACTGAAAGCTTTTTCAATAAATAGGTTTACTGAGTGCTCATTTTCAACAACAAATAACTGCCTTTTAGAGGTAAACAGTGTTTATTTATGTCTAAACGTTCTTCCGATAACATAAAAAAGGGAAGTTAATAACATGGTATTCCGTTACGTATCTCTGGCACTACTTAAAGGTTCGCTCCCCTAATACAGCTAACTCGTTCGCACTTTTTCAAAAATTTCTATAAAAAAATACTGAGTGGAAAATCACGAAATTGTTTGTTATCTTTAGAATAACTATGCGAATTATTTATGTTTACATTTCCTATTTTGAAGAAGTAAAAACACATATTTTTATTCGAGTTTGACATGAAAATTTGTAATAACATTGGCAATGGCATTGTAAAGAAAATTACTATTTATTTGTTTATTTTAATGAAAAATTGCGAACGAGATAACTGAATTCAGTTATCTCGTTCGCAATTTAACCCTTAAACGACGTAACTATCGAAATTCGAGGTATATCAAGCTAATCAGCAGTATTTCAATTTAAATCAAGCGAGGAAGCAAAAATAACCTGATGCTGTGTGCGGGTCGGGAGGTCGATGTCGCTGCCTGCCGGTCCACCAGCAACCACAACACGGCATCTCCCTTCACTTCACATCTTGCGCCCGCAAACTTTGCGCTTCCATATTTATTTACCGGCCGCAGAAACACAACTGAATCCCGGCAAAGTTATTCCAATAAGTCACCGCGTAATACAAGCAATTTTTGTGCGACTACATTTTCAAACTTTTCCCGCACAAAGTTACGAAATTATGGTTTCGCCGAATAACCGCAAAGTTTTCTATGTCAATATGAGGGGTTTTTAACAAACTTTCTTATAAGTAATTGTACATATTTGAAGTCTTTAAAATGTAGAATGCGTATAGGTATAGTTTCGCCGAGTGGTTTTGGCGTGTTTTGGTAGAGCGTTGATTTGGAACGCGTCCGCGTTCGCCCGCGCTCTGCGCTCGACTGCGGCTGAATATGAATGAAGTCGATGAGGCTTTTCCATTTTGCACATCCTGAAAAATTGCTGAATTCTTGTGTTGGTGTGAGAATGCTACACGACGCGCCATCATGGCGGAATTTCGTTATGAGAGTACGAGGCTCTATGTAAGCATCCTGATCAATTAGCTGTCAAAATATCATTCTGTCGTTTTAAATAGCAAGCACGACATTAATTTTATGAATTGAGTGATATAAAGAATCGAAATATCATGAACTTAAAACTCAGTTTAATGGATCCTTAATGTTCAATCTTTCAAATGTAAAATTATTCAGGGACTAGCTTGCCCGCGCGGCTTCGATCGCATAAGCTATATATAGTAAATTAAACACTCCATCACACCTCTTTAGGGGTTGATTATTATCGAAAAATCCTAAGACATTCCTTTATTTATAAATTTTTTGTGTTTATTACACAAACGGAGTTTCATTGGATAATTTTTTTTAATCCATACAAAATTTGGGAGTCCATATTACCCCTTTAGAACTAGAATTTCGCTAAAATTCGTTATTATTGTTTACCTAGACTATTTGAGGATTATTGGGTTCAAATTTCACTTTTCTACCATAAGCGGTTTAATCTATGCATGCGTTAATTCCTAGAAAAAGGCTTGTTTTCTTTATATAATTATATACATTGGACGCTCAGAAACTTTTCATCTTCCAAGTTGGTAGATCTTAGTAACAACTTTATTTTAAAATTATTTTGGACAACAAGTAATAATAACTTTATGACATGAATGGAAAAAAACTGATAAATATTTCAACCGTCCTACGCGTTTACGGAACCCTACTAAGCATGACCCGACATGCTTTTGACAAGTTTCATTTCTCATTTGAAACCGCATAAGTTATTGTAATTTAGAGCCCTAATTTTAGAATATATTCGCTATAGGGGAAAATGACAAATGAACGAATGAGTTGTCTGCGAAAAGTTTTAAGTAAACACTGTTTAAGTACCTATTATATTGATATTACAAATATTACAACCAATCATAGCAAAGGAGTACTTCTATTCCTAAGTAGCCATGTAAGTTACCGTAAACGTATACTTTGAACAATCAAATCATGAATCTTCGCACGTACGTAGAGAATACGAAACGCGAAGCAATTGTGTTAAGTTTCGTCCGAAATGTGATTAAGTTCAGTGAA
Organism: Apocheima hispidaria; assembly: GCA_947579745.1. Lineage (NCBI taxonomy): Eukaryota > Metazoa > Arthropoda > Insecta > Lepidoptera > Geometridae > Apocheima > Apocheima hispidaria. Next base: position 7,570,176 of record OX388161.1, read on the forward strand.
TAGAGCATGACTAGAATTTAGTCGCTACAACCTTTACTATTCTACTACTATTTTACTGTTATAAAAAATATTAAACCCACAGTTTTAGCCTACTTTCCTAAACCCAATCAAATTTGTATTGTTCGCCGCACCACTCCCCATTTACAAGTAAATGCTACATGTGTAGCCCCTGTGACACAGGTTTCTCGTAGTGCACCTCTTTCAAAAATACCTATGTAGAGTACCTACCGCTTATTTTTAGCAAGCATAACTTAGGATATTGTAAACGAATTTTTGTGGAAAATAAAATATTTGTATTAGTACTATTCGATACTTAGTAATTGCTAATACTCGACAATAATATGTTGTTTTTAATAACGTGATCGATTACGCTGAGTTTATGTCTACTAACATAATTATGCAATGTATAGATAATAACTGTTTTAAGGAAGGAGTAACATTTGACAGAATCATAGCATGTTAAGGTTTTGAGAACTTGAAAAATATTTTTCAGTTAAGCTACCGGAAGAAGTAATGATCACACAGTATGCTAATGACAATCTTTTTATAGAAGAACAAGAAAGTATTACTATTTTACTATTACAATTGACGTGGTTTTGACTCATTTTGTTTTAATGAAACGGGAATTCTCACGTTAAATTGAGTCGGTTATTCCGACTATAGCTTCGGTCACATTCGGTGACCTTTATCTTTTTTTTTAACGCTTATATGTCTGCGTTTGGCCACCAACTCGCCTGTTGGTAAGCGACGATGTGGCCGAAGATGAAGCACGCAGACTTAGAATATACCTATTCACTCTGACCTTGAAAAGCTCCAGATTGTAACTCTCAGGAAACAAGGCAGCCAGCAGTTTATTCCACTCGTTGGCCGTACGGATTAAAAACGTTGTTTCGAACCGTTTTCGTTGTTTTCAGTTAGTATACAAAAACCCGACTGTAAAATGTGGCCTAAGACACTTCGGTCATAAAGAGAAATCCACCGACACCTCCCTCGTCGTTGGATTCTTCTTTATGCCCGGAGTGACGTACGCTACATACATTTTGCAATCGGGTATTTCGTTTTTATTGTAATAATCACAGATTTCTCCTTAAATGTATTTGGTAATAATATTACTTGTTATATACAAAACAAGAGAAACTTTACTATTTAACATTTTACTTACCTGTGGCTGATCCGGTGTTGACTAGCTGCGATTTCTGTGGACTGGCAGTCGGCGACATCAAACGTTCAGGATTGGGCAAGGAATTCGAGGATTCAGACTGTTCCGTCTTCATGAAAGGAGAGGTCGGCATTGATAATGGAGAAGACAATTGCAGAGGTGACGTGGGCGTGCCTAAATTCGAAGGAAGGGACATTTTTGAATCAGAATTGATCATAGAGTTTTTTTTTATCGATTCGGGATTTTCAGCCGATTCAGGGGTACATAGGACTGTTGGTAGGGACATTTTAAAGGAGGTTCTGTCTTCAGTCGCTGTTTCTGGAGAATCATTCATTTCTGAAAGAGAAATAGTTATTTAAAATTTTAACTGCCAAATATTATAGAGGCGTAAACTGTATAGGTACATCAACGGCAAGCGAAGTGTATTTATAAATACTGCTTAAAATAGCTATTCAATTTGTTTATGAAACTGCAAGTAAGAATCTGTATCGGAATATTATTTTATGGCGCTCGATAACGAGCAAAAATAAATTGTAATAAATTGTAATGTAGGTATAAACCTACATTACAATTTATTACAGTTCAACTAGCAACACATATTTAACTTTGGACCAGCTGCAAAGTGACTCATATAAATAAATAACATACATAGGTGTAATGTGTATAGGTTTCTGTAGGTACCTTGATTGATAAGATAGTGGTATCTTAATGGACAACAATTGATATTACGAATACGAATGCTATTCTTGTGTAAGTATTTCTCCTAATAGTAAACAAGCTGCGCGCAACGGTTTTACCCGCTCAGGTGTAGATTTTCGAAAAAACCTATCTTAGTGCTCCCCTTAGGACCCGCTCTGACCTACTTCTGACCTCTCACCTAGTCTAAAACTGTCATAGATAGATCCTCATAGTTTATTTTAGGTATAAAACGTGTACATTGCAGTCTACTTAATGAGTGCTAGCCAATGGGATGAGCAAAACAAAAACAATAACAAGAAAAGAAAAACAGAAACAACATGGGTAAGAAAATCAAATATCGCCGACGACAAAAAAAAACTATCAAATTATAGAAGCTGCATACCAAGTTTCGTCAAGATTTGATGAAAAATACCACTTGTTCGCGAGTAGGTAACAATATACGACACATGAAATCAAATTTTGCCAGCAGATTAAATTCAATAAATAAATATTTGGTCAATTAAACAAAATATCCTCAGGTATGTAACTTATTCCGATTACGGTATAGAAACGTAGAAACCCGTGGCAAACGTATGGACAGACAGCAATAGAGTTCCGTTTAGATGATTTGATATGGAACCCTAAAAATAAATAAAACTATAACTTCACCATAAGAAGGTAAGTTCGTAAAATCCGATTGACTAGCTCTGTTTTTAGGCCGCCTGCAGGCTTTTGTTCTCTCATAGAGATCGTTGCTACATGAAAAATAACCAGAAATTACAAATAAACATACGAGACACATACAAGTCCGAATCATCATACGAATCGCGGTAAAACCACAAATTATTGACCGAGCGAAGCGAAGGTCTCAGAGACAAATCGGCATTTGTATGTATGTTTGTATGTTTGTGTGTATATTTGTCCGATGATAACTTGCGAACCGTTGATCTGATCTTCATGAAATTTTGTAGGCAAGTAGTTCATTTCAATACAATTTTTAAGTTCGAATATGAGCTGAATCGGTCCAGGGGTTGTGAAGATATAGAAGTCGCGAGGTCTCAGTTCGCCGCGAACTACTAGTTATTATTAGTATACCTAAAGCAAACAGTACAATTTCTAGAATAAATGGCTCAACTTAGGCACGCTATAATTTGTCATTGTAGGGTAACTGGTATGATCTAGCTCCCTCGTTCAAACTAAGTGCCTTTAAATTGCCAATCGCTAATAGACATCTGCCACATGACTTGAGATTTACGCCTTGAGCTTATAGTTATTATGTAAACGTACAGTCCATTACCGCTAGGGGTAAATATTGATAGGTTAATAAATAAGTTTTTATAAAAGAATTCCAGACAACCTTTTATAAAATCCGTTATTGGTACTACATGCTGATCAAAATTAGTTCGAGCTCCATCAATCTACTGTTAGTTACCGAGGAGTTCCGTTTCCCACCTTCCGTCTCCATCATCAGATCAGTTCGCTCTTATAATATTGTATTGTCATCGGAACTTGACAGGCATGTAAAATTTCAACTCAATTGAACAAGGGGAAGTGGTCTAAAATTCAGGTGCAAGATTCGACCCGATTTTAAATAATATGATCTATTTATTAAAACTGAGGAAATAATATAGCAAGAAATAGAAAATGTACACAAGGGACCTTTAACTTTCAACCAGAACGTCCACTGTGCAGAACAAATGCAGACCCCTTTAAGGTGTGGGTTGCCATAATCCCCACGCTTGGCAGGCGGCTTGGGGTTCCCAAAACGCTCGCCGTTTACTAAGTGAACACGGCTGCCCGTCCTGCGTTGACCAAGCGAAGCGAAAGTATCCGACTCTACGGATACAAGTCGGCGGCGTTTGTATGTGCATACCTATATTTGTATTTTTTTCCGACGATAACTTGAGAACCGTCGATCCGATCATTATGAAATTTATTTGGCAAGTAGTTTAATCCAATACAATTTTTAAGTTCGTTTATGAGCAAAATCGGTTTAAGGGCGTCATGATTACAGGGGTCTCGAACTAGTCATCTAACAAACAACAGAAAAACATATTGTGGTCAATTTTGGAGCTTTAAGCTAGCAGACCAAACCAACAAAAGTATTATCTCTATTTAACTATACTAGTTCATAAGGGACAGCGATATGTATTTAGCGTAGTTCTATCAACTAAAGCCTTAGAAATCGACTAGCTATATTATCTACTTTCTATATCCGCACGTCTGAAGAGGCACCCATATCCAGTCTGAGGGGAACTAGCTTCAAAACATTGGATTGGTGTCAGACTCGCCATTCGAGAATAACCGATACACCAGAGCGAGACAGAGATAACGAAGAGGTACAGTATACCTCACGAGTTGAAAAAACCACTGCCGACCGGGCCGCGCCATTATCGCCTCAACTACAATGGCATTAGCGGTTACAATTGATTGCGCGCAACAGTAGATATACAGGCGGCCAGACGAAGTAGCGTCCTTGGCGTGTTCACTCATTCATCGAGTTGCCGGCTAAGCAGTCCACTGTATACGAACAATCAGTGATACACAGGCGTTGTCACCGGTTAAAACGCACTAACTTTCAGAACAGTTATAATTGTAATAAAAGTTTCATGCAAAGTGTTTGTTCCCATGTGAAGCTCCAGTTATAAATAGTGATAAAACCCAACATAAAAATGAGTACAGATATAGAAAAACCGACCCCACTTACGCTGAGAGTGCTTCATGTTTTGAGATTGATACTGGCAAAAGTTGCGAGGTTTTTCTTCAGCTTGTACTATGGAAATGAAGGGCAGAAAATTCCACCGATAATTGACGACATCCTAAAAGAGCCGGCTGTGGAAGTAGCACGAAAAATACGGGATAAAGAGGTCAGTAACATGAATAAGTTAAGCTATTACGTCGCAGTTAGCTTCGATAGAAATTCTCTTCCGACAACATTCGTGTGGAGTAGTTTAAAAACTCGTTTATACTGTTATGCTGTCAAATATGTAAACCCCTGTTAGGATAGGTATAATAATGTTATTAAATGTATTTACCTACTAACATCTTTTTTTATGTATTCGTCAATGGAGAACCAGGCTAGGTGAAGATCAGGTTATAAGCACGAATACTTATGGTAAGACTGAGTGACCTCGGCGCTGACCATTGCTATTGCGAGCCCGTTTGTTACTGCATTCGATCGCTAGGCTTACCGGCCTAATTTGATAAGTTTTTGAGGTTTTTTTTTTTTTCATACAAGATTTTATAAAATACGTTATATGTACTGTACGCTGCTCAAAATGAATCCAATTTTCATCAGTTTTCTACCTTCCGTCTCCATCATCAGATGAGCTCGCTATCATCATATTGTATTGTCATCGAAACTTGACAGGCAAGCAAAATTTCAACTCAATTTGGTCTATAATGCAGTTGCAAGTTTTAACCCGAACATACATACATACATACAAATATAACACAAACGCACCGGGTGCGGGACGATGTAAAATATTGATGTAAGCGGTGGCTCATCATAGCAGCATTCAGTGATAAAACTGATGATGAATCTTTCAATTTACATAACATAATTAGCTACCGGTTTATTCACACCGAAGCAAACTTCATATTTTATCGCATCCAGTATGACATCACATCACACAACGCTAAATATATTGTCATTGACGGCCTTGCTATGATAATAACGTATGAAATTCAACATATATGAACTATATGCGGGCATTTTTCCCGTTATCAGTTTGAAACAGTTATTATTTTATCTTACCTAACATATACCTATCAAGCTGAGTTGATTAAGATATAAGTACACATGTACTATTTAATCCCACGGTATATATACCTATCTCAAAAGTTAAAATGCAAAGGGTAGTACAAAGGACGGTTGTTGACCCAACGAAGCGAAGGTGTTAGAGTTTACGGAACAAACCCCGTTTGTATCTATCTTTATATATAAAAGAATATGCCTTTTTCTAGAAATCAACGCACAGACCATACCTCTTAGGATAGAGACGTGAACGGATTTTGCGAATTGTCAGCTCTAAAGGGGTAACATAGACCCCCAAAGTCTGTATGGAAATTAAATATTTTTTCATCCTAAGCCAATGAAATTCGGTTTGTGTACTAAGCGTGTCAATATATATCACACTAATATCATAAATGCGAAAGTTTGTGTAAGTATGTAAATATGTAAGTATGTAAGTGTGTTTATTCCCGTTCAACTCTGTAACTGCTGAACGGATTTAGATGAAATTTGGTATGGAAGTAGTAGTATACCCTGGATTAATATAATACAAATTTGTATCCCGATATAATATTCGGTTCCTGTAGATTAAGTAGCAGGTGAAACCACGGGGCACACTTAGTAAAAAATAAAGAAAGACATGTCTCCGGATTTTTCGAAAATCAACCCCTAATAGGTAAAATATTGTGTTTATTTTACTTTACCTTTTGCGAGCAAAGACGTGCGGGCAAGTTAGTATCTGTATATTTGCCGAACGATAGCCGCCCTTTATCAAAAATATGAGCCAAATGAGTCAAGAGGTTGTCAAGATACAGGTGCGCCCAGTTCGAGGTAGTAATTAAAAACTTGATTCAGAAATATTCGAAAATAAATGATCTCTGTGAGATCGAAACTAGGAACTAGTGTGTCGGAAAACCGACTCAATTTAACGTGATTATTCCCGTATTATTAAAACAAAATGTGTTGAAACCACATCAGTTTTCATAGTAAGACTGTATCTGTTCCTTTTTTACGACTAAAAGATGAACCGATCTTAATGATTCGGGAAGGTTACGTGCACCGTACAGGAGGTACTTAGAATACTTTGTATCCTATAAAAAAAAGGAAACGCTGAGTGGTCTATTTTGTTATAATTGCATTGGATATTTGATCCACTTTAAAATTATATTATGTAATAACGTAAACTCATGTAAGCTAACACAATCCAGGGGCGCTATCTCAGCTAAAATTCGACTTTGAACACGAATTGTTAACGAAAAAATACAAACAGCGTTGAATTTTGCATTTTGCGAAAATTCAACGCTATGTTTCCGTTTTTTCGTTAACAATTCGTGTTCGTTGTCGAATTTTTACGTCATAGCGACCGAATTCGGTCGCAAAGTGCTGGAGCGAAAAGTCGAGACTAGCGCCCCAGGATATAAATGGCAAGCCTTTGAAATATTGTTTACAATGTTAACATGGACTGTTTTATTTTTCGAGACATTTGCTGCCATCTTTTGGGAATCTAAAGTTGGGTCGTAACCCAGCGTCGCACACCTGAAAAATCACGTACAGCAGAGAAACAAGAGAAAATAAGAGGAAATATAATTTTCGTTCATAGAAAGCGTTATCATTACCTACATAGAAAGCGCGGCGCGGCGGTCTGCGCGTAACAAAACGCAAGTCTGCAAGGTCGAAGGTCAAAAAACAAACAAACCCTTTTGAACCTTGATATGTACATGCGATATACTCGTTCATATACATAAAAAAATGTAAGAGACAAAATTAATTTAAAAAATGTACTTTAGAGGTCCGGGACGCGCTATTACTCGGTGTCCTTTAATAATATTAGGAATCGTATATTTTTCTGTGACTAACAATATTGTTTGTCACCTAGACTCTAGGGTATGGAAGTACCATACCTTACATACATTGAGTTGACTGAGAACTGAGAACAAACGCACTTACTTACAAACTTTCGCATTAAAATATTAATGTGGTAGTCTGATTAAATACCATTAGAAAAATAAAGTAATAATCTGTAGTATACCTACTAGCAATTAGCATTCGATGTTTATGATTATCATGATAAATCTAAACATATAAAAGAATAAGCCCAACGCACAGAACAAACTGGTTATAATAGAGACGTGAAATTTGAACACAATAAATACTCCTCAAATAGTCTAGACTCTAGCTCTAGATTTGTTTGGAAATAAAATATAATTTCATGACACTTGGTTTGTGCACTAATCATAAAAAATAAAGAAGGGCATGTCTCAGAATTTTTTGAAAATCTACCCCTAAATAGGCGTAATGGGGGTGTTTAATTCACCTATGCGAGTGAAGCCGTGCGGACAAGCTAGTAGTTTATAATGGTACAGTGCTTACTCGTGACACAATCATGTTTTGCTGTGATGTTTCGAGTACAAACGCAATATTTTAGATGATTAAATACTGCGCGTAACGACACTTAGTCAGTCGCCGGTCCAATGTCTTGGAAGCTAAATTACATAATGTTTTTTTATAGATGACTAGCTGTTACCCGCGACTTCTTTCGCGTTGACATACAAAACAAAACTAGCATATGTCTATATGTCCTATATCCTTAAGCCCGTGAGTGCTAAAACAACATGTTATGGTGTACGTTGTTTTGGTGGAAGTTGCAGCACACCATATTGCGGCGTCGTACGTCTGACATACGTATTACACCGCCACTTTTTGCTACATCTATGCAAAAATTCAAGTCGATCCGTCCAGTCGTGAAAACGCAACAAACACCCGGACAGAGACGGAGTTATTTTGGCATTTATAATATTAGTTAGCTTTGGCATTTATTAAATTTTTCGTCGATTAGTGGGAAAATAATGCGGATTGCGGAAAAGATTATGGACAAATAATATATTTTTTACATAAGCGCAGAATGGTGGTACTTAACCGAATGAAGCTCATCATTAGAACAACTTTTACTGTGGGACCAACCCTGATATTGATTGATTTTTATATTAAATGCTGATATTTCTTTTCCTGACCTAATAACAATTTTTTTTGGCTCAATAATTTCCTAGGTGGCAACTACTAGCACAAAAAGCACTTAACTAAATTGGAACACAATAGGCTGACAGAATTGAGTGTTAGTCATTCAAACAATAAAGTGGTTTCAAAGTCCCACGCTTTCGTAGAACGAAAAGGAATTGGCAGAAATCAATCTTACCATCATGTATTTCTACAAGCTTATATCATCGCCTTAAATTAAATCATCGTAGTAGAACATAGACAAGTTTTTTTTTTACCAGGTGTCATTAGTCTGTTTTTTATTAACCTGACGCAGAGGCGTATTATAAGTTTAACGAGCTTATCTGTCTGTGGCATCGTAGCTCCCAAACGAATGCTCCTTGTTTAGATAAGCTTAATTAAGAACAAAGAAAAAAAAACTATAAAAAAATGGCTAGTTCGCCGCTTGACCTCTCTCTGAAATTCACTTTAACGAAAAATTGCTTAACTTGCGAAGTCCATTGTTATTTCTTAAGTACACTCCATAATCGATTTACCGAAAATGAGGGTTTTGTAAGTAACCTAGTAATGTAAGTAGACGCCGGATTGATAAAACTGGGATCTCGTACCTATCACATAAATAACGTATTTTTTTTCAAATACTTTTTTTTTCATTAGCTTCGATGAGCCGGGAATATCCTAAAAGTGGGACAACCACCGGAGGACGGGCCGCAGCGTCCTTTTAATAAACGGTGAACGTTCTGCGTTCTCAAAGCCGCTTTCCAAGCGCGATGATTATGGCAACGATACCCAGTGGTTTACCAAGGTTTACCATATTTTAGTTTTCACGTTTGTCAATAAATGAGTTTTTAATTTATACCAGATTGCTATAGATATTATTATGATATACCAACAGGGCTAGCATGCGCAGCGCTACAAAATCTTCTCTACTCTTAATTTCGTAAAACCATGAGACACGTATACATAATCGTAGCCGTGTCCTGTTCTTGCATAACTAAAAGATTTTGTCAAAGTGAGCATGTTAGCAAAAAACAAAAAAAAAAAAACACAAAAAGAACAAGGTCACCACAAAATCTATCTATTGTAGAGTAAGATGTGAAATATGTAGGCACCTACTTACTTCAAACAACTTTAAGCTATTTAACCTAAGATACAATTATTTTTTCTCATTTCAGATCACAAGCGTAGAAGTCCTAGAAGCCTGTATTAGAAGAATAAAAGATGTGAACTCAGCGCTGAACTGTTTTGTTGATGATAGATTCGAGTTGGCGCTCAAGGAAGCCAAACGGGCAGACGAGCTCGTCCGGAGCGGAGAAAGGACACCGGGACAGTTGGAGAAGGAACAACCGCTACTCGGAGTGCCCTTCACCACCAAGGATTGCATTGCTGTAAAAGGTGACGCAAATACTATAGATGCAGAAAACCTGTATTGTATAACATTATAAAGAAAACTTGGTATCTACCTAGTTAAAAAATATTGTATACGTGTCAAACTAATAAGGTCATGGTCAGGTTAATAGTTTTGGCATAGACAAAATGTCGCTAATTGGTTATGGTCAAGCAAAGTCCAACAATATCTTAAGTCCGTTCGAATGTAGGACTACTTTTGCATAATCTAATTATGAATTATTAATATTGTTGTAAAGAGATTCTGTCTCGAATTCTAGGAGTTCGGTGATTATGAAATCCACGGGCTTACGCCAAGCGGTTATATCATCTTCGGGTAATGTTTGTACAAAGGTCATACTGCAAAAAATTTCGCACGATTCAACAAGTACTCAGTATAGCAGCTTTTTGCATTGTCATGAATATATTCATGGGTATAATAGATCTAATAATTTTATTCCACGGTTCACATATTTAGCAATGAATGCTTTGTGCAGCTGGTGCTCTTTATAGTATATTAATTTTCCAGGTTATGAAATTAGTTTATGCACAACTTATAAAACAGACAATTAAAGAAAACTTAAAAATACTAACTAAAACCCACAGAATTCTCCTTATAAATAAGCTCCTAAAACCTAAAATAACTGTATCAAAATTAAACTAAAAGACCATTGGACCAGTGGAGGGAAAGGTCCCCAGAATGCTGGCGGCATTGCCACGTTGAATGGCAATGCTCAATTTCTGTGCAAAATAAAAGCCAGCATTCTGGTCACCCGACGCCTCCACCAATCGCCTGGCCAAGTCCCGATAGAGCCTCAAGGTTATTATTATTATTAATTATGAACCTGCAAGTGGCACATTGTCGGTCTGTGTGTTTGGGAGGCCTATATTCATCATCAGTAGACGTCTTCTGGCTGATGATGATGAATAAACAGGAAGAATCCTACAAGAATTGTTAAGAGGATTTCAATTTTAATTTTGAAATTATACATATTTGAAGCGTACAACCCGTTCAGACAAAAAAAAGTGGTCCTGTGGGGCGATCTTGGTGGGACGAAGTAGAATAAACCAAAGCGCGCAAGTCACTTTTTCAATCGGTTAAAGTTGATATGCGCTACAAGTTATGAAGTTATGAAGTCGTGGAGTTGCTACGCTTGTGTTTTGTCGATGCACGCAGGGCCTTTGTAGCAAATTCTCTCGATTCTGGAGGATACGCCTAGCTTTCAGGTTTTCCATAACTATGCATCCAATGTAAAGTTTGCTCAGGAATGTATTTAAAAAAAGAGAAGAAAGTGTTTTTTTTAAGATTATTGACATTTCAGGGTCCACGTAGGTATGTATGTTGGTGGGTTTCCTAATTCCAACATAACTCCATGAACGCCTGTACCGATTGATGTGACTGGCTTTTTGCAGACGGTTTTTATTAGTTTTTTAAACATTGCAAATATTTTATGTTATAGAACTATACTATAAAATTTTATATCTAATGATATATAATTAACTTAATAACTATACTATAAAATAATATATCTAATGATATATAATATTATATTATAGTTCTATAACATAAAATATTTGCAATATTTAAAAAACAAATAAAAACCATCTGCAAAAAGCCAGTCACATTAATCGGTTATATACATTGAATTAATAATTATTAAATTCTTTGATTCTATGGAAACAGTCGCTAAGAAGCCAGTGAGTCAAAGTAGTTTTAAATTTATATTTTATAGTAGTTTTAAATTTATATTTTAATATATATTTTTATTTAACGTGCAGGTCTCCACAATAGCGCGGGAGTAGTGCTCAGAAAAGACGTGATCGCTGATGAGGACGCGCAAGCAATCCGTCTATTAAGGGAGAAAGGCGCCATCATCATTGGACTTACTAATGTACCGGAGCTTTGCATGTGGTAAAATATTCCGTTTTTTGATAGTGAGTCTGATGGTAACTCTCATGTTTACGGCAGTGGTCTTACCACAATCTCTTATTTCATTCTTACTGATGGGGAAATTGTGAAATGTCTGCCAATAATAAGATAGAGAGAAAATTCGTTAATAAGATTGAAGTAAAATGCTATACGGACTCTTCCTTGCGCTCTTTAATTTGGCCATCTTAGATAGTTTCGTTTAATCTTCACTCTAAACGCCCACTTTTGCCTTGTTTTATTATGTTCTATGGTTTTTATAGGGTAATCTGGCGAATTGCGTAGCCAATGGCTGCCGTTGCTGAAACTAATTGAACTATAAAGTTATAAACATTATTCACGATACGAAATTAATCACAAGATTGTAGCGCACACGCTTGGTTAGAAGGTCATTATTTTATTATTTATACTAATAATAGCTGTTACCCGCGACTTCGTTCGCGTGGACCTATAAAAAAAAGGAGCCTATGTCCGTCTCCTATCCTTAAGCTATTTCTATGCAAAAATACAGATCGATCCGTTTAGCCGTGATAACGCGACAAACACCCAGACAGAGAGACAGATAGACAGACACAGAGAGTTACATTTGCATTTATAATATTAGTTAGGATTAGAAATAAGAAATGACAAAGCTCTACCTATAAATAAGCTCAACCTGTGTAGCTCTGTTACCTTCTTACGTACGACTAAACGGCCGACCCCAACTTGATAAGAAGAGTACATGGATTACTTTTTATTTCGGAAAATCGCGGGTAAAACTTCGGTTTAGTGGATGATAAAAATACGGTTCTGCATTACAGGTGGGAAACTCACAACCACATCCATGGCAAAACCAACAACCCCTATAACACGACCAGAATTGTCGGAGGTTCGTCAGGCGGGGAAGGCGCCCTGCAGGCCGCCGGGGGCAGCATATTTGGTATAGGTACGTGACTTCGATCATCCATCATCATCAGCAGCCTTCTTTATCTCATTACTAAGCTGCAGCTTCGATAAATATTAACTTATTGATCGAAGATCATAACTAAGGGTATTGAAAAGCAAGTAACTGTCTCGTTATGCAATGTTGCAGACCTTTTGAAACGCTTGAACTGATCTTGATTACATTGGGCAAGGGAATAGTGAATATCATAAGCTTAGTTTGTAAGTAAGTAGTCCAGTAATAAAATGTAAATCATTAATTAGCTGTTAGTTAAGCTTGTAAGTTTTTTTTTTGTAAATAAATGAAATAAAAATTAGCATATTATTTGGATACTGATAAGCAATAACATGTCAACAAACAAAAAAAAAAAAAAAAATGTTAATGATACAGAACGCTTCTTTGTCAGCCAAAGAAGCGTTCTGTATCATTAACAAATTATTATTTTTTTGTTTGTGACATGTTATTGCTTATCAGTATCCATTTATCCCGGGTAAACTGCCGGAAAAATTTAAAAAGTCGTGAGGGCAAATAGTTCCAAGTACTTCCTAGACATGATTTTTCAAACAATAATGTTTAGTAATAAGTACTAAAATAGGGAGCTGTTTAGACTGTTCTCACTGATGAATTGCGTTTCCAGGTTCTGATATCGGAGGATCGATCCGGATGCCGACGTACTTCAATGGCATATTTGGTCACAAGCCCTCAAGAAACATCGTTTCTAACCAGGGGCAGTACCCTAGACCAGAGACTGAACTGCAAGATTCTTTTTTAAGTAAGTTCTTCCGATGATCTTTGAGGACAGGATTTTAAAAACAAATTTACATGATACGAGATTTGCTTTTTGGTGGCGAAGAAAGTCCCTATGAAACTTCTTTAGAACACTCGTATATCCTAACTAATATTATAAATGCGAATTTAACTCTGCCTGGGTGTTTGTCGCGTTATCGCGGCTAAACGGCTGAACGAATCGAGCTCAATTTTTGCATGGAAATAGGCTAATTTTTTTTTGTAGGTCCACGCACCGAAGTCGCGGGTAACAACTAGTCTGTTGTACGTAGGATGCAAGGTATACTTACGTTACATTATCACTTTTTCAGGTATCGGTCCAATGGTCAGACATGCAGTAGATCTGAAACTCCTTTTAAACATAATATCTGGAGAAAATGCACCAAAACTGAAGCTGAGCGAGCCCATCGACATCAAGAAATTGAAATTCTACTATCAATTCAGCAGCGAAGCCCCTTTGACTGACCCTGTTGATTCAGACATTATCACAGCTATGAAGAAAGTCGTAGAATTCCTAAAGGTACAGCATAATTTAGACGCCGAAGAGAAAAAAATGGCGATACTCAAAAAATCCCTAGTTATATGGTTTGCGACGATGAAAGGCAAGAAAAGGTTCGGAGAATTAATTATGGAGAATGACAGCATAGGAAACATATTGAAAGAAATCGTCAAGAATGTTTTCGGACTATCTGGTAACACAATGATTGGACTATTTACTTCGCTGTTCGACTACGGCGGCGTGGAAATCGGTGGCGAACGACATAAACACTACCTTAATCTGAGAGATCAGTTGGAAGAGACATTTAAGGAGATGCTTGGCGAGAATGGCGTATTTTTGTACCCAGTGCACCCAACACCGGCGCCTTACCATAACGAACCGCTGGTCAGACCTTTCAACTTCTCCTATACCGCCGTTGTGAACTGTCTGGGTCTCCCAGCGACGACTGTTCCCTTAGGATTGAGCAGAGATGGTCTCCCGATCGGAATCCAAGTTATAGCCAACTATAACCAAGATAAGCTGTGTTTCGCAGTTGCAGAGGAGTTAGATCGCGCATTCGGCGGTTGGATAGAACCTCAAAAATCATAGTGCCTAGCAGCTAAATGTAATGTTTTTACATATAATTTTATAAAACATCACAAAAATAATTTTGTATACCACATTCAATTTTAACCATTTTCTTAAGACTTGAGAATAAATGGCTTACTTGCCTTTGTATATTTAGAAAGTACTTTTAATACTGCATTTTTTTGTGACAACCTAATAATTTTGATCAATGAAACAAAATGTAACACTGGTTTACATTTTAATTTAAAACAACCACAATAAATAAACTAATACCAATTGTTTACATAGTAACAGAATCTAAGCTTGATTGTTTGGATAAATTTTCGATGAGAGTAATGATGTCCTTCCTTTTATGGCTGGGGTTGATTTTGACGAGTGTGTCACAAGAGGCAATGTGGCCATGAGTGTGGGCACAGTCTGCAAGTCTCTCCGCATTGCAGAGAACATGCACTCCACAGTCATATCCATTGCTTTGCTGTAAGCACTCCTTGTCAATAAAATTAATGCCTGAAACATAAAATTATGTCATAAAACATTGACTATAATAGAGAAACGTACTAGGAATACAATTTAGGACAAGACAAAGACGGACACACTAGAAATACTACTAGCTACTTACTGGGTTAAGATAAGATATTCTATTTGAGTTCCTAAAACTAATTGATATATTAATACCGGAATCAAAATGTAGGTCAGTAGGTATGCTGCTCAAATAAGCACATAAAATGTTTGAAAATGTTAAATAGAAAGTTATACAAATGTCAACTTACCACCTCTTGTCAAATAAGGTATTAGATGACTAGCTAAATCCCAGGCCACATTATGATTGCTGCCACTCGAAGAGTCAAGGTGGAGAAAACAATTTTCCGGTTTTGAGAAAACTAGTAGGCTCCAGTGTGAGCCGCCTGCCATATCCGGTGTGTCATTGTCATTCAGAGCAAAGAAGACAAACTTCTTCCTAATAACACCAAGTGGTCCTAAAAATGTATTTATTTCTTCTGTTTTAACCATTTTCACGCATTGAGTCACTTCTGGCGACACGAACAACAGATCACTGTCTGTTCTGAAGATTATTTTCTCAAGATATTCAAAGTAAAATGATATAATGGTATCATTGAGCCAGTGTGGTCCATTCAACAGCTCTACATCTGACTTATGAAGTAAAATATCATGGAAACTCAGCACGACAGACGATCTGGCCATTTTTTGAAACTAAATTCTTAGTGCTCTTGAAACCTTCCTTTGGTTTTATTCATCTGGTAAAAAAGGATTCAATGATTTTTTTAATCAAGATTCACAAGATGAAAAATATGATTTGTAATGAAAAAATCTATGCAGAAATAAATGATAAAAAATAGAAAGGATAAAAGATGAGTTTTGTCAAAGTAAATTACGGGTTTTGAAAATAAGATGTAGAGTGAACTTACCAATGGTTTGAAGATTAACAGTTCTTCACAGTTCTTGCCACCCGGGTACAGTTTACTAATCACTGTATTAATTGAGCTAGATTTTAACTGTTTATTTATTTCTATTCAAGAAAACTGACATTTTCGCACTGGTGCTTCGAAAAAGGAAAATCGCGATCGCGACGACATCTCACTCTCACTTCGCTTGCAATTTTGCATCAAATCATTGACGGTTGACGTGACATTGACATTGACAATTACAAGATTAATGACTTTTTTAAATTAACTGGCAAGTGAGTGCCATTATTAACTAAGCAAAATATATACAAACCACATCTAGGAGTTTTGATATCAGGTCAGGCCATGTATAGGCACCCTTCGAGTGGCTGTCAGGACAAACTTTCTTTCGGAGTTTTGGCGGGAACGTGAAGAAGTCATGTCGCGTCATTGTA
The DNA here is from genome assembly GCA_947579745.1 of Apocheima hispidaria. Taxonomy (NCBI): domain Eukaryota; kingdom Metazoa; phylum Arthropoda; class Insecta; order Lepidoptera; family Geometridae; genus Apocheima; species Apocheima hispidaria. The sequence goes on from OX388161.1 coordinate 7,586,685, forward strand.
TTATTTCCATAACTTGTGTTATTTCGAGTGTTAATGTGTAAAAATGGTGGTTTTTTATTAAGTGTTCGTGAACGTGCACGAGTGTTGGTGAATAGTATAATATTGTGAAATGTGACTCTTCGTGTTGTTTCCATAACTCCACAGAAACTTCTAGTAAAGTCCCCACCACTTTACTGGGGCATGACGTGGTCTTGACCGTGACTTACTTTGCTAGACTTTAGTCGTGAAATATTTGACTTCACTTGAAATATTACAATACTTGATACTGGCTAAATACACAACGTGTAGAGCCAAAACATAAGACAAAAAAAAACCTTACTTTCCTTCATGAAGCTGTCATTCGTTAAGGCCTCACTACATCGCCTGACCTGACATCGTTTAAAAGAGATGGCTATATATGTTTATGGGGGATCGAAAGGGAGAAGCTATAACCTTAATAGTTTTTCTTTTGCTCCCGTGAAATTCAAATCTAGCTGTCCCTTTCACACGATGTTAGGTCAGGCCATGTATAGACATCCTACTGTGACTTTGCCTTTATTTTAGTTTGATAGTTTAATAATCGAGAACCACAAAATATAGTATTCTGTGACTTAAGATCATAAACAACTTACATAATAGTTTATCTCATCTTATAGTAGTTTTGAAAACAGGGTAAAAACAGAGTTATTAAAGAACTTAAAGCCTTTATTAAATTTGTATTAGTTAAAAAAACTAATTTGGTAACAACAACGGTCACAATCTTATTATAACTGAAATTTTTGTTGCCATCCACAAAATGACATCATATTGATGACATGAAGGAACAATCACAATGGTTACTACATACCTATAAATAATTTAATTAACATTAAATTCACTCACAGCATTGTTAGAGAGTAATATCACACAAGATATCTCATTCCCTCCATGTAAGATAAAAATAGCTACATCCTATTTTAATGTGACAACATTAACATTTTAATAAGTTATGATGATACTGATTGGGCTAAAAATAAGAGGTAGATTCCAGAAATATAATGGAAAAAGCCTCTTATTTAGATTATTTCCTATTATCTGGTATGATTACTTAGTAGCTTCCTTGAGGTAGGCAATGAGGTCCGCCCGCTCATTGGCTTTCTTCAGACCGGCAAACACCATCTTGGTTCCGGGGATATACTTCTTGGGGTTTTCCAGGTATTCAAACAGGGTATCATCACCCCACACGATGCCTAGAAATAGATAATGATATGTCAATTTTTTATTTCATTCTGTAGACTCATGGGTAATTTTATGTGATATGTGTATATTAAACTATTTTATGACATTATTACAGAGATACAGTCTCGATAGAAGCTATAGGATAATTTGGTCTCTAATACATAAAATAAAAAAATATTATATTATTACAACTCTTTCAGCTGCATTTAGACATTTAATAATTACTTAAGCTGTCATTTTCTTAGTGACATAAAAAGTAATCAGAGATTTGAGATTTTTGAGAGAGAAGAGACCATTGTGATTTTTCATGGGGAATAATAATAATTAAATTGATAAGAGATTATGTAATATCTCAAAAATTGGGATCATTAGGATTACATAATATACAAATATTTTAATGAATAAAGACTTCACAAAATGTTTAATATTGGTTTGTTTAATTGAAATTAATAAATGATATATTTAAGTACTGGTAATGTGTAATTTATTAATTTCAATGGTTGCTTCAATTTAAGAGCCGGCTTTCCTGATTCAGTCATCTCGTTCGCGCTTTTTAACAATTTTTCAATTTAAAATCACAGAGTGGAGATCAAAAAAAATATATCACAGAATCTCTTAAGAAAAAAAACTTGCGAGTTTTTTCCTTAAAATCCAAAATAAGAAAAAATAACATGAAAATCGCTTTAAAACTTTAGCAATGGTATTCTGTAGTTTTATATTTATAGCAAGCATGCGAATGAGATAATCAGGGAAGCCGGCTCTTAAATTGAAAATATCAACAATGTTCATTTGATAAGAAAGTAGCACTTTTAAATTGCAAGATTGTTTGTTCTTATTTGAATAGCTGTAAGCGCTTGGGACATAATCCACGTCCATTTGTGAGATACAAAGACATACTTCCTGTAATTACAATTTTAACCGCTGAGTAGCTTACGAGGGACAAGCAGATGATGAAAGAGCTATATGTATTAAATTTATTACCTTTGGCCTTGTTCGCATCAGAGTATGAAAAGCCAGCTGCCTGACCAGTCTTGCGTCCAAAGAAGCCATGAAGGTTGGGGCCCACTTTGTGTTTGCCACCGGCTTCAACCTATCAAACCAAAAATTATATATCTTCAATACTCAATATTTTATTGCAGACAAAATTATGTAGGTACAATGAAGTACTTAAATTGACATGTTTCAATAAAGTAATACTTATGACCCTATTTGGGTATCTTTAGTGAATGAAGAAAAAACAAACAGACTACATAAAGGAGCAAGCGTTTGAACACAAATAGGAGCAACAAGTTGGTAAATATGTGTTCAAAAGTAACTATACCAAAATAGTTACTTTGACAATTTCTGTATTTGAAACTTCAGAATGTTATAATTATTTTCTTTAGGCTTTTTTCCCAATTTGTTTTGACAACACTAAAGTTGTCATTTTTTATTTCTTACATTTACAAGTGCGGTTCATATATGAAGTCATATGAAAAAATATTTTTGTAAAAATATAAACAATAATTTTTTAATAAATCAAAAAAAAATATTTAAAAAAAAAAACAGAATGCAAAATGTAGCCTTTTACGCTCTAGTTGTAATGAGGAATCCAACGAAGCCCACTCTTCCACTCAAAATCAGTGCAGCCATTTAGGTTTAATGTGGTAATTTAAGAACATACAAACATAATACTTATACACTTACATATTCATATTTATTTAACATTCCACAATGTATGTTGGTACTTAGTAGATTTTTCTTAGGCAGTCGGGTTAAAATAAAATAACATTGCTTTGAAACTTAACAGAGGTCATTCATACACATTATTCTCAATGAATAGTGGTGCTGGGATGGTGTCATTACACAAGAATTTGTTAAATTACATGTGGCAATTAAATAATGTATGTGGTACTTACAGTGTGGCACTGGGCACACCTCTGCACAAAGATTTTCTTTCCGTTGTCAGCGTTGCCTGCTGGTATACCCATTGCTTCTCTGGAATAGGTATAGCAAAAATTGCAATTATTATTGACCTTAAGTCTTTAATTAGAGCTGAAATGAAATGGTATGTTTTAATTTGAATTAGCCTTCAACGTAGTCCTGCTCAGTGTCACGCCTTGATAATCACGACCATGTGATGTGATTATTGTTATCAATTTGTGAGGATATGACCTTGACTGTGGTAACTGAACATAAGGTATGGCATCGTAAAATAACACAGCTGCTCTAAATTCAAAGATAGAATTGGTTTATTCTTAGATGTAGGTCAGGATCAGTGTCATCGGAGAATTTCAAGGAAAAATGTGTATTACGACACCATTACGTAAGTGGCAAAAATGTAGTTAACACGAGAAAACTCGATGATAACACTTAAAACACTGCAAAGGGCACTGCTTTTACGTAACACGTTGGGTAAATTGTTCACATTTTATTGAGAAAATATAAAAATTTGCAAGTACACATAGAGGTTATGTCCAGATCAATAAGTGAAATGAATGCTAAAATTTTAAATTAATGGAAACACCGAGTAGACTTCTTAGGGCTTAGCTATGATATTAATTTTACTCACTTTTTGATTTATGAAAATTAGAATACACGACGGCCAATTCACGGAAAATCCGCTTTATCAATGACACACGTACGGGAGTAGTACGTAAGTAGTGATGTGACGACAGCACGTTATCTCAAAACTGGCAGGCGAGTGGAATCATGGAACGAGGATGTAGCGAAGTGCAAAGCAGACGCATGCCTGAAATAATCGATCGACTCGTGCGACCCGTAACTAGCTCTGTATTGGCTAGTAGCTCTGTGGCTGGTCTGTGGTGTGATACCATTAGGCGGGAGAATGGAGATTGAACCGCGGGAAGTTTAAAATTAAGCTTGATAAAACACAGCATTACTACAAAACAAAACTCCTACTTAAGTACCTACACCTACAGAGAATTCTCCTACTATCTACATGAACTAGGTATACACAAATCTTTTTTTTGGAAAGATTTTTGTTGCACATTATGTAATAATATATGTACGTACCAAGTTGTTTCTCAATGGTTAAAAGTGAGAGATAAAAAATGGGTTTCCCATGGCAGTTATCCCACAGATGAACCAAAAATCAGTTCCTTGTTTTGGTCAAAAATCTAATAAGCTATCGTTTTCTTTGAATACAAACAACACAATAGTTTCACTTGACGTTAGTTTTCAAAGCTTTGTCAATGAGGCGTTTTCCAAAAAACAAATAAAAACCTGGTAATAAAAGTACACAATAGATGGCATTAGGTGTACCTTGAGGTTTTTTCTATCACTGTCAAGACAAAAGACAAAAAAAAATGTACATTTGCCTTTTTTTTCTCGTGTTTTTTGGCTCCACATGTGTGTTCAGACAATTTCAAGTAATGTAACTATGTATTTGATTTCATTTGAAATATTACAATAGTTGACACTGGCTAAATACATAACGTGTGGAGCCAAAATTTACGATTTAAAAAATAAACATAAAATATTTCGACAGAAAAGACAATGACAGGTAAAACGATAGGACTATTACGCCATCTAGTAAGTATTTTAGAACTTTTTTTTTTTGAAAACGCCTCATTGTCAATATATATTTTTTTCATGTCGGTTGGTTTTCAAATAGCTTGGATTTAAATTATCTAAAAAAGGTTTTGAAATATTAGGACTAGAGCCATGGTGCCACTACAGCCTGCACAGCCTGAAGTTTTCCAGAAACGCATTTGATCGCTTCGCTTAATAGATTTGTTGACCCCACACACCGATTAAGTAATAGACTAATAAGTAGATAATTATTTTAATTTATTATTTTTACTATTTTTACTTGACTGCCCAAGAAGAAAGGTAATGATTTGGGCTAATGTAAGTGTGTATGTTTGTGTGTTATTATTATTACCGACCGCTTGACTGAGAGTGAGGGTTTGTTGGATTCGCTGTAATTTGCAGTCGAGTTTTTTGTTTTTCTTTTAAAAATAAAACATGTTTTTTTTTTTTTTTTTTTTTCCTCCTAAGAGGATTTTGGCGTCGCACGTCTTATGCATTTGCCAGTGTCAAGTATACATATATATTCTCAAGTTTTGTTAGATATTATCAAATAAGTCATAGTCACGGTCAAAGTCGAGCAAAGCAAGTCACGGTCAAGTCCAAGTCATGCCCCAGTAAAGTGGTGAAAACTTTACTAGAGCCTTCTATGGAGTTTTGGAAACAACACGAAAATTCACGTTTTACGACATTATACCATTCACCAACACTCGTGCATGTACAAGAACACTTAACGGGTAGAAATTCACCGTTTTTACACATTAACACTCGAAATAACACAAGTTTTGAAAAATAATAAAATGACGCGACATGAATTCTTCACGTTCCCGCCAAAACTCCATAAAACATGTTTCTCTCTAGGTCTCTGAGGTATGTATCCAAATCCCTTGGGTGTTAGTGTATGTAGGTACCTAAGTACATAACACTTACAATTCCTTCAAAGCGCCATCTTTTGGTCTCCTCTATATTCTGGTGGTTTCTACAAGACTAATAGAGGGTGCTAAAGTTCACATTATTTTAAGGAAGCTGAACCTTATATCCCATGTTCAAATCGTTTGTCTTTCAAGGCAATGTCAAGATGGCGCCACAAGGCTCTGCTCTTTTTCAATTGCAGTACCAAAACTGTCAAAAATTGTTGTTAGAAAAGAGTATTTATGCAGGCTTTTCTTTCTAGCCATGTGGGACATGGCCAAAATAAATAGATGTTTTTAAAATGTCGTTCTCACTAAATTAATAACTTATTTTTTTTTAACAAAGTACAAAATACCGAAAGTAAATAAAAAAATTAAATCATTTTTAATATTTTTTTGAATTGCCATTGTTTTATAGCTATTTTAATGTTATTTTTTATTTTGGAGAAGAAGAAAAAAAACTCGTGAAATTGTTTTTTCCTTCTCCTTTACTAAAATAAAAAAAAAATTACTTGAAAATTGCTATAAAATATTGTCTAAGATATTAAGATAAATTAACGTTTATTTTTATTAAAGTCCACTCAGTATTTTTTTATTAAAAATGTTGATTAATTGCGAACGAGATAGCGAGAATCAGGGAAGCTAAGCGGACCATTTTGCGGCACTGCCGATTTAAGCAGGACGCGGAAATAATAATAATGAAGAGCTCGAAGCGCGCGTTAAGTATTCGAACTTGGTAAGGTTTTAAACAAAATCTTACCAAATCCTAAAAGTCCATCGAGCTCTGCCTAATGATTCTTAATAATGATGAACACCCTGAGCTCCTTTCGACTAAGTGCGCCCTTTCCGCTTGACCTCGTAAATATAGATAAGTGAAGACTTATCGATATAGAATATTTCAACGAAAAATTATCTTCTAAAAATAGCGGTCTTAGCTTCTCAGATAGATAAGCAGATATGACATAAACTAATAATCTTATCATCACTGATTGTTACCCTTGAACGGCAGTCGAAGACAGATAAGGACCTAGCTACTACTGTAACAATAAAGCTGCCAAATTGAAAAAAAAAAACAATGATATTCCGTGCACCTTAATACGTATAAATGATTGATTCGATTTAAAAAAAAAAACATTGAAAAGACCTCGATTTTTACATTTAGGTACTTTTCTTGAAAAATGCGACCTGTACGCGAGCTGCGAGTACCAACATATGAACATTATCAAAATCGGCCGTTGTATGCCCCGCAGCAAACTTACCCTCTTCTTGGGAGCAATAATCCCCCTCCCATCAAAAATCGGCGACGACAAAAAAAAAAACTACAAAGCTGTAGAATCTGTATTCGACGTTTCGTCAAGATTGGTTAAAAAAATCGACCTGTACGAGAGTACGAACGTATACGAACCGATGATAGCAAATTTTGCCATTTAAAACTTAGACTTTCGTCGTAAAACAGAGGCTTTCGTCCGCTTCGCTCACTCGGTCAGTTATAATATTTTTAATTAAAGGTACATCGTCAAACAAGCCAATAGTCACAGACAGAGTCAAGCAAAGTAACGGTCAAATCCAAGTCATGCCCCAGTAAATTGGTAGAGGCCTTACCAGAGCATGTGCACTTATGTGTATTGTCTTAATTAATTAATCTGCCACTATGATTACATCTAATAACCCAAAAAAAACACAATGTTTTGGATAAACACAAGCCAATAATATGTACTTAGACGTAATTTTTTCAGTTCGGCGCCAAAACTTAGAACCCCGAGTTTTGGCGCAACATAAGTGCAGTTATGTGGTTATTGATATTAAAGCTTTTTTCAATTTGGTATTGTCAAACCAATCGTAGGTGTTGAGTTCGAGGTCGAGAAGCTTCTTAACCGTTCTGATTTCCCTCGGGCCGTTACTTTGCCTTATATTTTGATTGAAAGATTTCGTGTTAGAATAAAATATATTTTATCTTCTTTTTGCGCGTTTCAAGAGAGGTCCTTACTTTGCGTAATGATTGCGCTTTTGTTGCTCTTACTTACAGACAGGCCATTATTCGACATTTTTATTTCTATTGAAAATTAAGGTTTCAGATAGCGAAAGAAATTGACAAAATTTGCGTTTGATGACATTGGGTATATTCGCTATCGTTGGTAAAGTAAAGGGTAACCTGCTAATATAATTATGTATCTTCACCGATTCTTTATTTTAGTTACTATACATACTTACCTAGTTAGTGAGTAGTATCTAATTACCTAGCGCACAATCTCTTGCAGGCAGCTTACTTACGCCATATAATAACACTTTTGAGTTTTCGAAAATAATACAAATCTACGACATGATTTTTCAAGTGGTTCGCACAAATAATCTACCGTAGATATAACTCTATTCTTGTCAAGCATTGTGCGTGTGCGTCCATCCAACCCGAATCCAACCTGCGGGCTTATCCTCTGACTTTGAAACGTTCGTGATTCTGATTGCGAGAGCATGCCATCTTGCTCGTACCAACTTAGTCGCACTATGCGCGGTCCCGCTCGCGCAACTCTCGCTATCGCCTTCAGAGTTACGGGATAAGCCCACAGATCCCAAGTTTTGTTTTGTGTTTGAATAATTAGTACGTCAAGTCGGCTGCCCCAGCCTGGGGAGTATGGCACTTCCTGCCTCCCTTCTTCTTCGTCTTCTGCCTGATGATGATGATGATGATTAGGCATATGTCTTCTTCTATTTGAAACGCCATTGGATCCCTATGGATTTCCATTACCTATTCAGTATCTTTCAGTATATTCGGGTCAATTAATTGTAGGTAGGCAGAGATTGCAAAACAATCGACGATTGTGGAATTTAAATAGGATCCAGAATAAATCTTATAAACAACACCGAAAGGGACAGCTTTGTTTAGATTTACGACTTAAATCGGCTTATGAAAACTTTTAAGACGGTCAAAAGTAAATGGACTACTCTGTTTCATTTAATCGGGTTGGAGTTGGACTGCCCACATCGTATACCTATTCATCAAACAGTTTTACGATATATTTTACTTACCTCTATACTTCATACCAACTTTTAGACGTCCATTGCTGGACGAAGTCTCCTCTCTTGGAGATCGCAGAATGTTCACTATTTACTAATAGGACGCTGCTGCCCGTTCTCTGGTGGTTCTGGTCTGGACCTATTTACTTATTTCAACTGGAGACACTTTCCTAATAAAAAAGTAAGTACATCCAGAAAAAAAAAGTTGGTACTAAAACAACTCTATCGCGAAATGTAGACTGTACCCGCTAGAACAATACCACCTGATAAAGAAAAACTTACGACCATATATTTTGCATTAGTTGTTACACGCGACTTCGTTCGCGTGGACCTACAAAAAAAAATAGCCTATGTCCGTCTCCTACCCTTACGCTATATCTATGCAAAAATTCAATCCGTTCAGCCGTTTAGCCGTGATAACGCGAAAAACACCCATACAGAGAGACAGACAGAGCGACAGAGTTACATTATTGTTTTTATAATATTAGTTAAGATATATATTTCACTAGCAGCCCGCCCCGGCTTCGCACGGGTATTAACAAAAAAATAAAAATATGGTATATGATATAGATTTAAGGTATTTTTTTTTACATTATCAGAGTTTTAGTAAGGATCCCTATTTTTTTGAAAATATAATATAGCTTATGTCACCCGGGGATAGTGTAGCTTCCCAACAGCGAAAGAATTTTTCAAATCGGTTCATTAGTTCCCGAGTTAATTGAGTAGGCTCAATGCAAACAAACAAACAATCAAATCTTTCCTCTTTCAATATTGGTATAGATATAATTATAAGTATATGCTTACGACACCTCGCACTCCAAAATCTGCCAAATTTTAGCGCTGTAGTCCATAAGGGTGTCTACACATGGCCCGACCTGACATCGTGTGAAAGGGACAGCTAGATTTGAATTTCACGGGAGCAAAAGAAACAAACTATTAATTCTCCCTTTCGCTTCCCCAGAAACTTATATATAGCCATCTCTTTCAAGCGATGTCGGGACCGACCAAATCGTTTCGTGTGTAGACACTCTGGTATCTGAATAAAAGGACCGTGCGTTTATTGACAGAGAGATGGGCAGACAAGACAGACACGGCGAGACTATACGCGTCCCTTATTATTCCTACGGAATTCAAAAAGCCTCTGTACCTACAGTCCATTTGATATTCTACCGATAGATGATACCATAGTACATTAATATATACATAGTACATAGTTATATAACCTAGGCGCACACATCCATTGTGCATACCACAGAATATGTAATAATTGGTACGTACACCGTACAGGGACCCTATTCGGAGATATGTCATTTTATCTCGGTCACTCTCACTCCCATTAAATTCTAAATTAGAGAGACAGGGGCCCAGGCAGTCGACAAGTGTAAATAAAACATAGTAAAATAATTTAGTATGTATTCGCGTCCTATGCTGTATCAACTTTTTAAGCTAGTTCTAGTTTTTGTTTTTGACCTAGCGAAGCGAAGGTCTCAGAGTTTACTGGGACAAATCGGCATTTGTATGTATGTTTGTGTGTCTATTTGTCCGATGATAACTTGCGAACCGTTGATCCGATCTTCATGAAATTTTGTAGGCAAGTAGTTCATTTCAATACAATTTTTAAGTTCGAATATGAGCTGAATCGGTCTAGGGGTTGTGAAGATATAGGGGTCGCGAGGTCTCAGTTCGTCGCGAACTACTAGTTATATTCTATTTTGGTTCATAAAAACAATTGTAAAATTTGATAAAAGGCACGGACCCCGGACTCCGTGGAGCAAAACTTTTTAGCTGTCGAAGACTGAATTCCTTGAACGTCCGGAGTCAATGATTTCATTTACGATCCATTTTATTGGTTTTATCTGTTGGTACCTTTTACATTACGAAGCAATGTTACCAGTAGATATTTTTAAAGGTAGTGAATAGTATCGAATACTTAAATTTCTAACAACTTTGGCTCTAAACTAAAAGTGCTCATTTTCAGCTACTATCCGGCAACAGACAGGGAGCATTCTGGAACAATTGACTAGCCTTGTGGCTCAGTGGGATGATTTCCACCTTCTGAGATGTAGGTTGTGGGCTCGATTCCCACCCAGGATAAACATTTGTGCGATGAAAGTGGATGTTTGTCCTTTGCCTGGGTGTTTCTATGTATGTATTCACAAAAAAAAATATGTATTCTATCACTTATATGCTGTACAAGCTTGCTTAGTTTGGGGCTAGATGGCGCAGTGTGTGAGAAACGTACAACAATAAAAAAAAATAGAGGGTTGAAGTTTAAAAAAATAAACACTGTTTCTTTTGAATAAAAATGTAAGTGTTCTATAAAGCAATTTTTATGTTATATATTGTATTTATTTATATTCAGTATTATATTTAATTATATTTGTATTTAGTCCTGAAAGGACAAAAAAAAACGCAGTAAATTGCTCTATGTTACGTGACGTCATAATTGCCCAGAATTCAGTTGTCGAAATTGCTCATGTATGACCTTGGACGAAACAGTATGATGCTAAATCCATGTGTATGACTATCTAAACAAAAGTAGGTAGCAATGTAAAAGATGAAGACAAATAGCCTACCTCTTTTTCTGAATTATTCTGATGTAATATCTTTTCGCATGTCATATTTCTTCATTTATTCTAAGTCGTAGAGCTCTCGCTATTATTGAATAACAGGATAGATTGCGATGGCCAAATTAAGTAAAATTTATAGATCACCCCGGGCAGTCCGAACAACGAAAATGTTCCATTAACAAGTCCACATTTAGCGAGATAAATAGGCAATAATAAATTATTAATTCCCATTATCACCCCGGGGTGTGAGGAATTATTTGCTTTTTAGCACTGTGTAAAATTCGGTTGCCTAAGATTGCTCCGGGCATGATTTTTTAATTAAAAACCGAATGAACCGGATATTGTAATTACAATGGAAAACATCCCTAACATTTTTCGTGGAGGAAGCAAGAATTTGAATAAATTGTTACCGTCGTAGCTATTAAGAGGTTTTAACTCTGGGTTTACGATCCGAATCGTGTGATAATGGTCGGCAGTATATTCAATTTCCCTATCTGTGTTTAATATAAGGTATTCGTTGTTTTTCATTTAATTACTTATTTTGAATCGAACGTCTTTGAAAAGCTGACGTTACAAAGGTCGAAGAGGGTGTTAAGTTTCCTGATAAAAGGGTTTTGTTATTGCGTCAAAATGCCCCATTTGGTATGAATATTTTTTTCTGTTTAAGTAAAATTTTACTTTTAAAAGATGACGTTTTCTAAAATAAGCATGCAAACACAAACCTAATTTTATAAGCGAATTTGGTGTAGCAATATTACTAAATACTTACAATCGAATTTCAATCCGCGTTTTCCCACTTACCCCCGAATACTGAAACGTTTAAGTCTGTTGCTGCCTTTGTCATTTGCTTAGTGCCAGACAGATTAGAATTAATCTGATGTCAAAGTTAACAAGTGTTTCAGTATTCGGGGGTTATACTCTCAATTGTATAAGCGGGATACGTTGAGACCATTTATACCATTGGATTATACCATTTTTTTTTATCAATCTTGAACGATCGATATTATTTCTAAATTAGATTTTTAATATATAGATTTTCTGTACATTCATATTCTTATATTAATGTACAGAAAATCTATATAACCATACCTCTTGGTATGGTTTTATACAAACTTTGTTTGGGGTCAATATATATATATATATAAATGGCGTGAATAGATTTCTATAGGATGGACCTATTGGCTCTTTACCTATTAATTATATTCACCCCCTTATATGTTCCAAATCTCTCCATTTGTGTGCCTATTTACCCCTGGAACCCTATTCACCCTAGTTTGCCAGTATAGGCATAGTGTATTATCTATTTTATTATCAACAAAACCTTAGCCAAAATTATTTATCTCACTTATACCATTAAGGGTATAGGTAGGACACGTAAATACCATTTATACCATGACGTAATTGTCCAATGGTATAACTGGTATTAACTTGTACCACCATTACAGGTATAAATGGGACAACTTAGCTTAACTTTTTTGTACCATTAATGGTACAATTCAATGGTATAACTGGTCCGAAGCGTGCTAAGTACCAAAGCACACCTTGCAACTTACATATGAATTTTCATTGTTCAACTACGTATGCAATAGTTTGGTTTCGTTTAATATTAGTATCAATAGCTCATAAAGATCAATCGAGGGCGCTAGAACCAAGATTTCGCTGGCAGCGGCGGCGGTGGAGTGCTCGGCAATGTTTTCCCAACTCATGAATAAACAATTTCTACCCCGGGCGTTTCGCACGTAAACTTGTTTTGTTAGCGTTTCTAGGAAGTTTACAAATTACCTATCTGTATCCAATTTTAGGAACGTAAAGTCTGTCATTAAGTAGTTTTATCTAGTTAGATAAGATTTCTAATTGCAGTTTTGAATTTAATACTTCTTTAAGTGCCTAGCAAAGAAAATCTACACGAGAAGAATAACAATCTCGTACAAAAAAGTGTACGAAATATCTGCTTAAAAATAGATGGTGCTTACGTATTTAGTCAGCTAATGTCCAAATCGCAATAAAGCCGATAAAAATATGGTTAATATAGAAAGATAGTATTAATATATGTCCACTATTTAAGTTTTAGTTCAAATTAGATTGCAATATACAACGTAAAAAGTATGTTTCCAAAAATTATGTGTTCAGCGCCATCTCTTGAGAACCGAGGTTTTTATTTCACGTCAAACAGAAGTTGTGACCACACTAGCGATATCTTATGTCCTTATCAGTGCTACAATCAAGTTACGCATGTTTCTATGGACATTAGCACTCTTACTATAATTTCTCTATGGTAAGGAGTAAGGTGTCAGATTGATCCGATAAAATAAAATCACAGTATTATGTAGTACATGCTGCAGAAAGTTTAGTAGCCGAAGAATTAATATTAACAAAGTATTATAGAGTTTTAAAATTAACTGAAAATTTGCAATTGTGACGAGAAACCTATAACAGAAATCTTCCTATTAATATCCTATTTATTATTTATGTGAATGATGCTCACAGCGAATATAAATTGTTCGTATTTGATTGCCATGGGACTTGAAAAATGTCGTCGTCAATCCCTTTACAGCCCTTGGTCAGACAATATACCAAATAGGATTTATGAAAATGTCGGGAATGTAAGTGAATATTAATGAGGTATGTAGATTGTTCTCTCTGAAACCGTGAAATTGCATGCGCTAAGCTCTTTACTGTTTGTACATATGCAAGGTGTTTCAGGCAACGTTATCATGTGAAATAATAATGAAACCTGTTAGCAAGGTGAATTGGTTTTTACCACCAGCTATGCTTGAAGGGGTTTTTCACGAAATGGTCCTAAATAATTAAGAACGCGGTTTTGTCAGAGGAGAAAGTTTAAAGGGAGTTCGTTCTCTTCAACATTTACTCGTTATTTTAAAGCTAGCTCCCCTACCTAGAATTCCTTTTGGAATGTTTCTGCGAATTTCGATTTTAAAATTGAGTAGGTAAGTACTTACAAAATTAACCAGCCACTGATCTAGTGGGGGGCATCTGCCCTGGCACCAAAATAGGGCGTTTTTCAAACTAGACTCTCGAGGTTTTATTTCTGTAAATTTCTGTCTTACTACATGGCACTAAAAAATATGGGATTTTTTTAAGCTATTGATTTTAAACATTGTTTAGCCTTTCGCGGTTTACTACATTTTAGTTAGTACTCACGGGATATCTCCCGTAAACATGGTGCATGCAACAAAGCCGAAATATCGGGAACTCAAAAATTAACGAATATCGTGGTAAATATCCCGTCTTGCCCTGGCTCGGAGAAATTGTAGATCCACCCCTGAACTTACCTTATAATATAGAAAACAGTAGTCATTACATGTAGTGGAAAAAGTGATGTCCAACGGCAGAAAAACTGAAGTTTAAGTATACGTTTGATAGTTCATAATTAACTTTTGCTTTTCACTTCCTTAAAGATAAGTAAACAATCAGTAATAATTTTAAGGCCACGACAAATATCAAAATAAGAAATTGTGTATCGTGATCCATACTCTAATGAGGCACTTAACTAAGTGTGGAATTTTATACATGACGGTCAAGCTTAAGATCGATTTTAAAATAGTCATTACATGAGTTCATCACAACTAATATTAGAAATGCGAAAGTCTGTCTCCCTGTTTCGTATAGCTGGACACGTAATAAGCGCGCACATTACTAGTTTTCTGGAAAATACAATGAAACTGAATAATTATGGCAAAAACCGCGGGGCCAGCGAGTAAATGTTTGAAAATACTCATTGTGATATCATATTCTCGTAGCCTTTATTATGAAAATCAACGGATATTGTTTTACTTGTCCATAATAGTAAAACGAACAATGGGTATGATTATGTCATCGTCGCCTGGGTTTCTCACTGGTCCTTACATAATTCGTCACTGTCTATGCAGAAGCTTTTTTTTGATAATGATAATTTAAAAAACTGTCACTATACATTATTTAATTAAATTCACATTAAATTAGGTGAGTTTGTGGCCAAATCCCTGACATACAAAAGAAAAAAAAACTCGCGATATGCCTACGATCTACTGAAGTTATTGTAGGAATAAAATATACCTATGTATGAACAGAGAACGAACGACTCAAACTACAAAGTCGAGCGTACTCAGGACCGTCTCGGATCAATTGTACCGAGGAAATGGGAACTGGGAATGTAATAAAGCAACGCTTCCGATTTCGTTTGCATTCAGTGAGGTCAAGCTGTTGAAATATTTATTGGCACCTTACAAAACACTTCGTAAAATTGCTTTACTGTTTTAGATGCTTAAAACCAACCACAGTAAGTTCCTGCATACGATGAAAGTTATATTATGTTTAAGATGATAAAAATAATTGGCATATCTCTTTATTAATAAAATAAATAATAAGGTTACCCTAAATGATTAACACACACGACAATTTGGTTATTTAAAACATTTGTAAATGTGAACGGTGGCCATCTTGCAATCAACTTTGACACCGGGAAATTAATTATAAGACATAATTATATAAATAGATAATTGGTAAAACATTTTCAGTACACCCGGTGTCAAAGTTGATTGCAAGATGGCCACCGATGAAAGTAGATACAATATAGATATAAGGGACGTGCTTACGTTTGTTCCTTTTTTCTTACTAAAACCCGCGTTGGCGTAGTTAGAACGATTTTAAAGGTATGTACGTGTTATGTACTATGTAGTAACGTTATGCAATGTGTAGATTAATTCAGTCTATATTCATAAAGAAATTAGAAGATAGGTATACTTAGTATGGAGTACTTATCTTATCTACTTAGTTTTTAATTTATTGATTATCAGCGAAACTAAATAGAAGCGGAATAAAGCGGCCGTGCAATCTTATTGCTAACAGATAAAATGATAGTTACTAGGTTTTCTAGTTCATTTGTTTTTTTTTTTAATTAATTACAGAGTTGTCGCACAACCACTAACTACTTCTTAATACGCACATCACACTGCATGAATCGGTTTGACCGAGATGTATACAATGTGGACCGGGTGCAGTTTTTACATATAGATTTTTAATTAACCATCGAGTATACTGATAATTTACTGATTTGGGTTCGGTATAGTGCCCGGGTACTGCGGCATCTCATACCACACCCTCCAGAAATATTGCAAACATCTTAACTAATATTATAAATGCCAAAGTAACTCTGTCTCTCTGTTTCTCTGTCTATCTGACTCTCTGTCTGGGTGTTTGTCGCGTTATCGCGGCTAAACGACCGAACGGATCGACCTGAATTTTTCGCATATATAGCTTAAAGATCAGAGATGGAAAAAGGCTCCTTATTTTTATAGATCCACGCGAATTCGCGGGTAACAGCTAGTCCTATATAATCACAAGATAGTAGTAGGACTAGTAGGTATTCGATTGATCAAACCAAAGTCATAAATAATGCGAAATCTTGTCTCTTTTTCTATGGCTGTAGAACCAGAGAAGGATAGAGACAGGGCCTAGGCTGTTACTGAAGATAGTACTAGTTAGTAGTTCGCGCCGAACTGAGCTCTCGTAACTCCTATAACCCCTGAACCGATATTGCTCATATTCGAACTTAAAAATCGTATTAAAATTAACTACTTGCATACACAATTTAACGATGATCGAATCAACGTTCTGAAAGTTTTCACACAAATTATAAATACAAAAATACATACAAACGCTGTCTTGTTCACGTAGACTCTGAAACCTTTGCAACGCTCGGTCAAAAATACTGATAGTAATTAATAATTTTTATAAACTGGGCAAGGAAGAAGTGTGCACCATAAAACAGCAATGGATATTTTTTTACAGAAAAACTAAAAATTCAGAGTCAACCTTAGGCTCTGCTAGTCCATTATAATAAGTAAAATTAAGAAATCATTAAGTAGGAACGCTATTTATTTATCTAAATTAGTAACGACAACGAGACTTACATTGAAAATTAAACCTTTTATATTACAAAATACGTTAGTTATTAATCAATCAAAACTAGAAACGAACGAATATGTACACAGTAAAACCGAGTATTCAATAAGCGTACTTTACAATGCCGATGATTATGACTATGACCAGATGGTAGGCGTTGATAGAGATCCCCATGGCAGAGTTACAATAATCGTTGTGGCATATCTTGCAGGACTTGTATTTCGGTTCGATGCCGGGTACTGAGGTGTCCGTGCAAGAGTTGGCACAGTCACGGATGAGGGTTACTTGATCTGAAGTAAGAAACAAATGTGTTAATTAAGATAAGAGAAGACAAAAATACGTATTCAATCAAGTTTAAGGGCCTCTTGTATTGATTAGCTTGTCGATTAGTGCTAGCAAAATTGGCCAGACTTTAGCTTCTGTTCAGTTTATGTGGCGGTTAGCGCTCCTCCGAAATTTTTAATCTAGTACTACAGAGTGCCGAGTGCGAGTTTTTCCAAATGCATTTACTTACTCGATCGCGTTAACGTTAACTATAATTTGTATGAAACAAGAGCAGCGCTTGTCCCAGTCTAGCTTCGTCTACGAAGCTAGACTGGGCTGCATCTAGATGGATAGATCTAGGTGGCACTGCTCTTACTTCATACAAATCATAGTTAACATAAACGCAATCGAATAGGTAAACGCAATTACAAAAACTACCATTCGGCACTCTGTTACTTGTCACATTAACCGGCGAGTAGCTCAACTGGGACTTTAGTTTGACATGATTAACGAGGCCCTAAATACTTGTAAAAATTATTAATTGTGTACAATAAAAAAACTAAGTATATTATAATCTAAACTTAAATGTACAAACTAAAACTATAAACAAAATTAAAATAAGTACTTAAATAAATTAAATCTAAAATATCTACAAATAAAAAACCGCATTTAGGTCGCTGTCTGCGGGTAAGGTGCCCAAAAAGCTGGCGACATTACCTCGTTGAATTGCCAAGCTCACCCTTTGAACTATAAATAATTTGAATCATAAAAAAAATAATTGTATACAAATTGAATTTGTTGTTAAAGGAAACAAAAAATTCAACGGATTTCACTGAATGCTATATACCTAGTATTTAGAAAATATGAGGGAACTAATAAGCACGTACTTTTAACTCCAAAACTTTTAGTGACACAGGAATGTTCTTTTCTGCAGTATTTGATTGTGGTTCTCTTGTCTGGTTCCCAACATGTAGGATTAGTTGCAGTACTGCATGCATAGCATATTCTTAAATTGCTTAGGTCATTTCCGTATTGTCCACTGCTTATGAGTCCTGTTCCTTCTTCAGGAAGAATATTGAAACTTCCTCTACGTTCTATCGCTTCTGTATCATCGACTTTATTTCCATCTATTAGATCGTTAGTTTCAGAATCCGGAGGATAATTATTATTTTCTTCATTATAGATTGAGTCTGGATCTGACATGGATCTCCTAGAAGATCCTAATGGCTGTTGATTGTTTTGTTTTTTCTTTAAGCAGTCCTCTATAATTTTTAAAGCTGTTTTCTCAGCATTAGGTTCACTTGATGATCCTACTTTGACTGCACCAAGTTGATCACCACAGTCATCGTCTGTTGTTAGATCGTGGGAACGTCGGCCAGTATCCAATGTTTGCCGATCGTTGTCAGTGGCAGCGCCAACTTGAGATTCTCTGTACTCTTCGTTTTTCAGCGCTTGAGGCTGTAATACCGTGGGCTCGTACAAGGGATGTGTAATTGGTGAATATGTAGGTATCCATGCTCCATCAAGATTGCTATTGCTTCTCCTACGGCAAGGTTTCCTATACCGTCGCAGCCCTTGCAACTGTTGAAGCCATAGTAATTTACTTGAGCCTGTGTTGTGTTTGTTCGATGGTGGCTCCAAAAGGCTTTTACCGACTTCTTGTGGATAGCCTAAAATAAAATGTCAATTATCTTAGGTACAGTTAGGAATGTATCATGACTAAGAACATTTTACAACTGATCAGTTGTACAGTTAAATATTATACAACTCACGTGCTGTACAAATAGATAAAGAAAACATGATGCTAGTTAAGTACTTTTTTACAATTCGATAAAGTGTGTTTTTGCGAATATACCTTAGTATAAAGTCTCTTGACGAAGTAAAAAAGGATACCTTCCAAACAATACATATAAACAGGACTCTCTCCTGTGACTGTTTATACAATACACATAAATATAAGTAACCTTTACACTGCTAAATGGCTAAAACGATCTTGATCAAATAGCGCAAAGAAATAGTGCGCAGTATAAGAACAGACATAGGATACTTTTTTCTCAAACTGTAAAAATCATTGATAAGCCCAAAAAATTATGTCAGCCAGTGACAAAATAAAAGCAAGTTTTGAAAAAAAAAAAATTAAGCTCCAGTCGTAGTGGTTATCCACTACCGACCTGTTGCTATTATGGTGAACAAGAAGACCAATAAACTTAATTTGATCATTTTTCTCAGCAATCTTCTACTGATCAGGTGGGAATACTGACTGATTATAGCCAACAAACCATTTTATACTTAGATGAATTCTCGATATCAAGAGCACTATGCGGAAATGGCATTTTATCGCTGAAAGTGAAAGCTGTAAACCAATATCGGTCCATTGTGAATACGCATTCGATGGAAAGATATTCGAAGCAAACAAAGAATGTTCCATGAATATGGTTTTTATTGCTTTTAGTTGATCCATAGCTATAACCATGAATATTTATGATGCAATAGTTTTCTAGAAAAGAGGGTTGCATTTGCGTTGTAGCTGGGTAAGTATAAACTTTTATTCTTTTCTAATATATTTAACATTATTTGATATTTTTTATTGTGTAAAAAGAAACATAATAAATAAATAATAATATTTATTTATTTATTATGTTTTTTTTTAATTGGCTTACCTACTTGTATGTGTGTATAGTTCTAATTGAAAGCGAGCACAAGGGAAATCCTTTACTTTTATTAGTACATATAAAATATTGGTAGTTAACTGCGCCGTTTCCACAAAAAAAAAAAGCTGCAGCATTCTCATAAAGAAAAGAAGACGAATAAGTTCTAACCATCTAAAACTTAACAGAGCGCCTGGGCCCCTATTCGGAGAAATGACATTTTATCTCGGTCACTCTCACTCCCATTAAATTCTAAATTAGAGAGACAGTGACCGAGATAATCTCGAGCGCACAGGAATAGGGTCCCTGGTTGACGCGACTCGTGACCAAAATGCTGGCGTTTATTTGTCTCAACGTATAAGCATTGCCATTCAGCGTGGTAATGCCGCCAGCACGCTGGGTACGCTGCCAACTGGTAGTGGGCTTGAACATTTGGATTATCTATAGACCTTTAATGGTCTCTGGATAATTCAACTGTTATTTTTATGTAGTAGGCTAAGTAGTTTAGGTAGTTGTAGTTTGTATGTATTTTGCTTAGTTAATAAAGGCACTTGCCCGCTTAAAAAAACCATCTTGGTATTCTAGGTAGGTAGCTTCAATATGTGTTTTTTTTATTTATTTAAGCTTCCATCCAACTCCGATTCCTGCAATATGAAGGGATAAAATACACCTACTGAATAAATCCAGCGTTAAAAAAGTTTCATTCGGGAAATTCAGAATTCGCGGAGTATCAATGTTTTTTCACGCAGGATAGAACGGATCAACTTTTGATATCTGAGAGCCGCATATCGAGCCAGAATAAACAGAAGAAATTCATTATTATTTTGTAAAACACCCAACTTCTTTTTGCGAATACGACAGTAAGTAGGTTCAAAGATCTTTAATATCACAAGAAACATTTCGTCTCACTTACGCGATATCTTAATGTTATCAAACTAAAGTTAACAGTTGTGGCCAGTGGGCATTTTACAATTAAAATAATTTTAAGTGGGTAGATAAATTTTGTTTTAATAAAACGGGAATACTCACGTTAAATTGAGTCGGTTATTCCGACTATAGTTTTGATTACATTCGGTGACCTTTATCAATTATTTAGTGCAAGGCAAGACGAGGTCGCGCGCGTGTCTCGCTGAGCATTCCTTGATAAAGGTCACCGAATGTGATCGAAACTATAGTCGGAATAACCGACTCAATTTAACGTGAGTATTCCCGTTTTATTAAAACATATGGGTAGATAAATTATATTCTAGAGTGCTTTTTTACTAAAGATAGGTTTTTATCTTCAAAATGGCGTTCTGAATTCGGCTCCGCTGCAGTATATTTACAGCCGTCGAAGAGGGCGAAAAAAGATGCGAAAAGTTAGAGAGTAAAAAAGATAGCTCTAATGAAATCTGTCTGAAAGGACAGATTCGCGGGGTAATTTTAAGTGCGGTAAAATCGTATCTCTAGTAAAATATCATTGGGGTAGATAAGTAAACATTTTTAATGCACTTTCAATCTTAAATATTAGACGACAGTTAGGTAGTATTTTTAAGAACCTACCTAACTGTAAACTAGTAATATAATTATAAGAAAAAAAAACCGACTGCAAAATGTAGCCTATGTTACTCCAGACGTAAAGAGGAATCCAACGACATCTAACCTATCAGAATCGGCAGGTACTGCCTACAGCAGGTGCTATGGGAACATACAAGCATTATTACACATACACATATACATACTTACACTCAAAGACATTACCCTCCTTGGACAGACGGTTAAAAGTACTACAACGCTTTGAGAAATTTCAAACAAAAAAAAAACCGTTTTGAAAATTTAGTTCCACCACTAAAATATAGGATGCAATATCTACTTAACCAATAACTTTACGTTTGTTTGTTCATAGGAAATTTTACAGACTAATACATTTTTATTAGTCTGTGTCTATTATTTAATAGCAAATGTGGGACTTTTTGCACACACCGTCATCTGACCCCAAACTAAGCAAAGCTTGTAATATGGCTGCCAGAGACTGATATACGTACATAGATATTTTTAAATACATACGTATATAGATATTAACAAATTATTGATTACTTTTTATATTACAAACTTCAGATGTTCTTCTACTTCTTCAACATGTTCAAAATATTTTTTCTCTCCCAACGTTAAGGCATACATGTATATTTACTCCTAAAGTTGTGCTTCAAATTATTTCGTACGTAAGTGCCCTTTTACTCTGTTTCTCTGAAATGTTTCAACGCAATTAAATTAGAAAGGTGGCAGCAAACAGGCCCTACTCACAATCAAATTACGAAATTCGACATGTACGTCTGTACGTATATGTTGTATGTGCTAATAACAGCATATAGGGTAGAATATTACGATGTAGCCGTCTCGTTTGTTTTCTCGTAGAAGTTATATTTGTCGTTCAAAGTTAATCACGTTCAGTTCAGACAAATTAAGCCCCTGAGCACTTTAATTTTGAAACCAAAGTTCACGCTAAATCCCGCAGGTATTGGATTGTTTGCAGTTATTAGGAACAATGGAAAACTTTATGTTCCGGGGCTACAAAGTTATAAGTTCTTTTTTTCGTTTCTTAGTAGATGTCGCGATAGGTTTATTTTGTAAAGAATCTATTATAATAGTATTTGTAGAAATAAGTAACGAAAAGAAGCGACGTTGGTGTAGATTAAGCTTAATTTTCTCACATACAGTAAACGTTTTGGGTGCGTTCACGATATATATGGGTGAAACTGGAGAGGCTCAATTTGCGCTGTCCGAAGGAAATAGTACCCGTAGTATTAAAATTCCAAACCACAATTTTTTATACTACTATAATGTATGACCTAACTAAGGCACGATAGGTATTGTGGTATTGTGTATTGTGTAGGAATAAATAATCGAAACTCTCCAAAAGAAAACCAAAGAAAAACTATCCAAAAGCCCAAAAATGTATATCCTGCCGCGTTCGCTTCACATATCGTGAACAAAGTACCGACAAAACACCAACCATCGCCGCTCGTTACTCCAGGACGAAATTACGAAGGTAAATGTTTGATTCCCCTGGTTTTGTTTCAGTAGGTCTTTGATTACCCTGACCACATTTATAAATGGTATTTGATTTTTTGGAATTGTTGTATGGTGTTAACAGAACAGCTTAAATTATGATTATTTATTAATTTTATTGTTTATTATTAACTTATTATTTTAGCAGAAACGATAAAAAAAGTCTACTTTTTTATATTCTATTGGCGTTGATCCCCCTGGCTTTTGCGCCAGGGTAATCAACATTTTCCTAATTTTCCTTAAAAATTTCAAAAAGATGAGAAGTAGATAAGAAGAAGATAAAAATATGAAGTTTTTAAAGTTTTTGTGTTGATTCGTATTATTTCTGACTATTTTTTTTAATCTTTCCTATCTATTAAAAATCATAATAAAACGACTACATTTTATTATATGCGAAGCAGCTAAGCGGTCACATTTCGTGCTATTAGTTTATGGTACACCGTAAATTTGCATTTAATTTTGCTTCATTTAACATTCAAATGATGCACTAAAATTTATACGCAGTTAAATAAGTACGCAGATGATGCTTTTAGCTTAAAGTCGTAAGCTGAACTGTAATCATCTTATACTGAGTCATGGGACGTTTCACTTGTAGCTGCTAAAATCAGCGCCACGGGGGTCTCGAAAGTTACCCTGTTAGAAGTTCACACGTGTTGATTGCTGGTTGCCCGGGCAGCTGCACCTTAACTTTAATTAACAGACGAAGTTACTAATAATAAGTTTTACTTTGTACCAACAGTGCTTAGTGTTTGGGCATTAAAAGTACTTAATTCATTTTCGATTACATCTACGATGTATCATCTGTTTATTCGATTACAACTTATGTTGTTAAAACTGATTTAAAGTTTTGTATTACAATGTATTTCAGCTGGAAGATTACATCGTAATATAAATAAGATAGGGATATAATATGTAAATTGGATTCAAACCGAGACGCTTTCTCATCTTCCCTGAATTCAAGACATCACTCGCTGAAAAATTCAATCCCAAGGACAGAATTTATAATCAAATTAGTTCGCTAAATGATGATTGATTTACAAAGATTAATATCGGTTGTCTAAAACATGTTTCCTCTTATACTAAATAGTAAGGGATTATGTGGTTACCAATGATATTTTACTATATATTCTACTAGTAAAATATCATTGCTTACGGATTTCATTATAATATCAAATTAATATTATAAAAAAGAAACTTGTTTTTTTTTTAGTAGCTTAATTATACCGTGGAAAAATTAATGGTTCCTGTATGGCGGAGGGTGAAACTGCGGGGTGCTTTGATTATTATATAAGTACCTACCTTACCTACCTACATTTATTAGTATTACAGTTAGTAATACTGTAGGGAGTGTATGAGTAAGTAATTTTTTGTATGAAGAGTGGTTTGAAGCTCCTAATTATTTGCGTCAACTTGGCAAAAAGTACATTACCTACTTCATTGTTAACTCGAAACAACTTTGTTGTTTGTTTTCGAGAGTCATGATTTTTAATTGAAACCCATTTAGGCGAATCATAGACGAGGTAGATTTGAGTGCAATTTATTCGGGATCTTTGCTGGCACAGAAAAATCTTCGAAAGACGATTCTCGGACTGCCACGCGCCACGCGACATGGCGCGGAGCAGTTTGAGAACCGCCTAAGATACTCGGCTACATCCAGGTGTATGTGGGATGATATCCACTAAAACCCTCAGTGGCCTGCCTGTGTGCCTGGTAAAGGGCACCGGGATCTCCATAAGAACGCAGCGGTATCCCCTTAGTGCTTCGTTGTCTTCCCTGGACTCGGTTAAATGGGGATTAGATCACCAAATCTGTCCACTGACGAGCCCAAAGTTCCCCAATAGTCCTGACGTACTCGGACCTTACGGTACGCCCACGGTAGGCCGTATTCTTAGACCCTGGGTCCAGGGTCTGCAATTTATCTCCCCTTATTACTTCGTCCCACTCCCACTACTACAGAATATTATTAAATGCCTACTACCACTTGCAGATAAGTTTATTGTTAGACATACATATAATCTATATTATTTAATATCTTTAATTAATAGTTTTTTCCAACACCAACATCTAAACTATTTAGTGGTACCTCCGTGCACGTTCTGGTCCCGGGTATGACCTAGAACTGTGACTAAGTAGTATTAGTCCCTAAGCCGCTTGCCAAGCTGATGTTACCTACTAGTTCTAACAAATAGGTATAGAACAATTTACTGCAATTGACGAACATGCCTACGGTATTTCTTTTTTAAAAAGCTTACTTTTATCTGTGTACTAGAACCTATTGTTCCTAAAGTGTCGTCATATGTAATGGTGAACATTTTGCGATCTCCAAGCCGCCTGCCAAGCGTGAAGATTACAGCAACCACCCAATAGGGAAGGCTTCCTCCAGCAGTGGACGTCTAAAACTTGATAGTAATGTTCGTCTACAAGCCACACCGCGTTTTGTTCTATGTATTTTCAGTGATTCATATGCGCTTCAGACTTGCCCTGAATGGGTTGCAAAACAGTAGTTACTAACGAACCTATGCACTGTATTTCGACAGTAAACATCACTCAGTCACTATGTGCATAAAATTGTAGCAAACACCTTTACCCGCAATACTGAATATTTTAATAGAGGGAATGCAGGCGTTGTTAAATAAACCGTTGTAAAATCCGTGCCGAAAAAAAACATACGCACATATTTGATTCTCTCTCTAGCTCAGTGTCAAAGTACTTAATTCTTTAACGTAAGGGTGTTGTCATGTTTGTTTTTAATAAATAAATAAATAAATAAAATAAAACAAGTTGTCAAAAGCGTGTCACATTTGATAGGCTTCCGAGGTCCTGTTTCCAAAATGATCATTTGAAGTTCTACGGACTTGGCCTTTCAGAAGTGTGTCATCACAGCTAACACCTCTTTGTGATGTGATTGAATAAAAGTCAAGATGAGAGGTTCCTTAGTGTACCACAGGGCCTTAACATGCCCGTCTTATTTCTTTCATCATCATCATCGGCAGATTATTCAGACAGTAGAGCATAAGCCTCCCTTCCTTCATTTCGTCAACCTGTTCTGGAGCCAATCTCGTCCAGGAGTCACCGAAAAATGTTTGTTTGGTACAAACTGCAAAATTGTGCATATAATACCTACAAGGTTATTCTGAAAGTGAAAGAGGAACTACTCATGAATAACTTTAATGCATACAAACCCGAAATAGCGACAAAAATATCACGTGTTTCTTAAATTTTGACGGGTGTGAATGATCTTTTTTTAAGGAAACGCTGATTTTTACGGTATCAGGGTACTATGAGCGCCTTTCGTCTTGTATTCTGAGTAACCAGGTATTGTGCCACGTATTTTACATGCAAAACAGTGAACTAACGAACCAGCAGCGCAACGTCCGTATAGCGTCCCAGCGGATGCACTTGTACCTACCACGTCCATGTATATTGTGTATAGGCAACTAACTCGTTTTTCTGGCGGTTTTCATGCGGAATAAACGTAAAATCGAGTTTTGGTGATAGCTTTGGTGAGGTTTATGCACCAAGCCGAAGTATTTCGTGGGCTTCTGAGAAATTGTGACATATTATACATTATGGGTAGATACATACATAACTTTTAATATTATCATACCTTTGAGTAACGCTTTATATATCAATAATACTAGCACCGCCCTGTGGTTTCACTCGCTATGCCATAGGAACAGTATTATAATTTACCGGGATAAAAAGTTGCATAAGTGTTAATCTAGGATATGAGCTACCTCCATACCAAATTTCATCCAAATCAGTTCAGCTGTTACGTAGTTGACTGGGAACAAACACACATACTAACACACACGCGCACAAACTTTCGCATTTATAATATTTGTGGATAATAAATATTTTTCGTAATGTCGAAGGTAGATTTTTAGGTTTGGTTACAGATTTGGTGAAAACCCGATTTAAAAAAAAAATACGTACGAGAAAGTGATTAAAAAACCAGCTTCTTTGGACAAATCCAAAACACATTCGGTATATTTATCTATCCTATCCTATCGCTATTATTTTCAGCGTATATATGGTGGCTTCACACGACCTAAAGATAGGCTTATTTGGTATCAACTAAGCCGGGGTTTACTCTGTCGCACACTATCCTTTCCTGTCCAGCGACATACGAGCCTATCCAGGGGCTTAATGCGTTAAAGGGACCGAACTTAATATTGGCAAAAAAAACCTTATGCCGACAGTAAAAAAAAATAATCCTCTTGCAAAGGTTCGATCGGTTTCTCAAAGGTACTGTAAGCATATACCTAGGTGTAATTATAAGATATTATATAGATACAATTCGATAATTTTGATAGTTGATTGAATCGGGGAAGTCACATTTCTATTTGTCTACTACTAATAATAATAATTGTTATAGAACTTAGTGGCGGAAGGCCATCTTCAAGTTCTTCAACTATTATAATTTCTAGTGTTTTTCGCTGCAACATCGCTTCTAGTGCTTACAAAGGGAAAGAAGATCAATATTGTTGAAGTAGAGCAGACCCTACTTTTGAATTCAGTACCGTGCATCTGTACCTATCTATACCTAGATAGTTGGGAACAAAAGAGGCCGATCTGTTTATTACGCAAAATTTTGTACAATGTATCTAATATCGATTTATTTCTGCTTTAATGATAATTAATCAATCACGTGCACAAATATGGACAGGAAAAGGAGATAGTTGCAGAAATTTTCCGGGCCATACTTTTCATGTCCCGAGCTCGTCCCAGTCGAAAGGAAAAATGCGCGCTAGTCTCCATCCAAGAGGAAAATGCGGCTTGACGCGTCTCCGCACGCACGTGCCATTACCGCGTGGCACGGAACCTTTGTCAGAGGCAACAATG
Source organism: Apocheima hispidaria (assembly GCA_947579745.1). Lineage (NCBI taxonomy): Eukaryota > Metazoa > Arthropoda > Insecta > Lepidoptera > Geometridae > Apocheima > Apocheima hispidaria. The sequence continues at coordinate 7,614,615 of OX388161.1, forward strand.
AGGCCTTTTAACTGTGATTTATTACGACGCCCCACAGAGTTGGCAATCAACAGATGTCATGTTTCTGTTTTTCAGCTCTTCCGTGCTGGTTTTGTGTTGAAACTGTATAATAGGTTTCAAACAAGTGTGGAATTTAAGTTGTACTTAAAAGTACCCAAATTTTGTTATAATTATAGATCGATAGATATCAACTCGTTAATAACACTGAAAATCAAAGACACATACAAAACAATCTTATAAACTAGTGCTACAAGTAGGGGTGTTATCGCAAAAATCGATCTCTTCCAGCCCAATTATGTAGTTTCCCTGAGCGATGTTGTATCATAATCTCATCTGCAGCCAAAAGACGTCCACTCTTGTACACCTGGCCTCCACCTCGGGGACCCGCCCCCAACGGTTCCATTATCCCCACGCTTGGGCAGGCGATTTGGGGATCGCTCAATAGCCCAGTCAATTTAGCTTTTAACCTGGAAGTAATTCATAACAGATTTTTCTTATAAAACTCTCATATTAATATACAACAGTTAAACATTATGCGTATTCGGAACATTTTTATCCCGGAAAAATAATTGGTTTCGTAAAATAGCGGGTGAAACCGCGAGGCGCAGTTAGTAATTATATTCCTATAAAACTTCCCTATTCTAATAAATTCATTATTTACTTTGATAACAAAAATTTTAAGCACTGGTAATACTCACAAGCACATAACAATTATTAACCAACCTTATCCAAACTTGGTTATAGTTTCAACTAACTAGTTCCAATTAAGTATGTCAGGCTTGGGTAATTTACCAGGAAACCCTCTACAAAATGGGCACGTATGCTACAACAAATGTACTCTACCTTTGTGAAACTTTACTCTTTGCCTATGCTATCTGTAGAGGGAGAGTAGCTAGACCTATAAACAATTACGCTAGATTACCATAATGGGAATCCGCGAGATAAGGCGCTGTGACCTGTGACCCGTTTTCAACGCCCGTACTCGTGGTTTTTCTCGACTTCACTCATGTCCTCTTGATGTACATGAAGAGCTTATGATTCATAAGAAGTCAATAATAGTGCCATAATGGTAAGTAATCGATAGAAAGTAACAAACTTGGATAAGAAGCAGTGGCGTAGCTTGCCATAGAGGGGCCTCGTATCAAAATTTGGTTGGGGGCCCTAATGAAGGATCACTATTTTTCAAAGAAACAACGTTCGGAGCTCCTGTAGCCTGGGGACCCCGTATCATTGATACGGCTGATACGGCGGTAGCTACGCCACTGATAAGAAGGGTAAAGTAAATATATGTATGTGTAGGTATATCCTAATCCTAACTAATATTATAATTCAGAGGAATATAGCAACAGTCGTATCATTCGAGGTACGAAAATGAATACGTTCTTTTCGAGGAAAAAACCCCCTACATTACAACTGTCAGTCCATAAAAAACGTCAAAAAATGCACAAAATTGATCAGCGCCATCTAGCAAACTGTAGGAAGTAACTTTGTCTCTCTGTCTGGATGTTTGTCGCGTTATCACGGCTAAACAGCTAAACGGATCTAGATAAAATTGATAAGGAGTTACTGTATATCACATAGACGGACATAGGATACTTTTTTATGTACACGCGAACGAAGTTGCGGGTAACAACTAGTTTCATATAAATGTGACATTATTTTTCATCTACCTAAGGATAATAATAATAATAATGTCAATGTATCTTTATTTACCTATTTTGGTAATGGTATTGATATGATATTATTCGAATGGCAATACAATATAAAAGCATTAAAAGATACGTTACAATAGATAGTATAAGTACCTACTCTATGATATTGTGTTTACCGTACTAAAAATACTGTGAAGTGGATTTGTAAGGTCTAATAGTGTTTTTCTACATTATCTAGATACGAAAATTATGTGGAAAGCTTTTTTGTATGCGATTCTCTACGTACTCATTGACCGAGAGAAGCGATGATCTCATGGGTACGGAAATAAATCGGTGTTTGTTTGTATATTTGTCTTACGATAACTTGCGAAATTTTGTATGTAAGTTCGTTTCAATTCAATTTTTAAGTTCGACTTTATATAGGTTTGGCGAGAACTACTAGTAATCTAATATAGTAATGTAATGATATTTCAAATGCTTGACTTGCTGATGAAAATAATAAAGTCGCTATATGAATGCTTATAATATTTCTATATATATGAGATTTTGAAAAAAATGTGACCATTCTAGAAGTAAATCATTTAAATAAAAAAAATATTTTCCAAATCGGTTCATAAGTGAAGGATTTCTGAGGGAACGAACATATAAAAAATAAACGAAATGAGACTCGCATTTTTTTGAAAGTCGGTTAAAAAGAAAAGGCGTTGATTGCTCGAAAGGATCTCATTTACATTCGTCAGTTTGGAAAACCTTTTTAACCAACTTCGCATGTCAAACACAGATTCTCATCCCTAATCAAATCATGAATGTTGTTTCCTCGGCAAAAAACTCGAGTACGTACTTCTGTTTATTTTGTTCCCGGGCTCTGTTTGAGTTGCCTGTTTTATTAGTTTTGAGTTTGTAAAGATATAACGAAAAGTCATATAATAACGCTTTCGCTTCTATATTACTTGTTAGAATTAACTACCTACCTACTTAAAATTATTAATAACATAGTTTAAGGTTTTACCTGAATATCAATTAAGTAAGCGCTAATTCTTTTATTTTAACAATATCTATATAGAAAAGGTACCTATGTATGTATTAAATACATTTAGTCCAGCCGTTTTGGAGTCTATATGGGAAAAAAAAACCTTGCAGACTCCAAAACGGCTGGACAGATTTTGATGTAATTTTCGGGGAATCTTCAAAATTAGCCCATCGGGTGATCCTGTGAAGTTTGGTACCCGTACGAAGCCGGGGCGGAGCCGGGGCGGGCCTAGTTACCGATAAAAACCAAGCCTCATCAAGTGTGCCTCACCTTCGACCACATCATCGGTTAAAAACAGGCGAGGTGGTGGTCTAACGCAGAATTATACGCTTTAAAAAACTCAGTTCCGAGGCAAGCAGCAGCCCTTTGTCCGTTCTACCGACCACCAAAACGACAACAAATACAATTAATTTATTGGCAACACCTATAGTCACCATAGTTACATGTCATATATTTTCCTCCTTATTTATAAGGAGAATTCTGTGGTTTTCCTGTGAAATAAAATATGCGTAGATTTAAATAAAAATGAAAAAGATAATCTAAAATGTAGCTTGAAGCATCTGAATACTCTACCAGCTTATTAATACTAAAATTCCCGTTAAGTGTATACAATCTTCATCACTTTTTATGTTACAACTTGGTCGTATAAGACACACATTCGATACACACTCCGTAAACTTAACGAGTATGTAACTCTCTTAAATTCGCTCAATTTCAGTTACACGTGTGCTTAAGTACAAAAGGTCGCCATTGTGTTGGACTTGAGCCGGAAATGGATGCAATGATGGCTCTTCCCTCCTTAATGGCCTCCGGAATGACCTCTCACCACGGTAATATCGGGACAGATAGGAAATCGTGCTTAAATATAAGAAAATACGATGTACGAGGTAAGTGCCACGCAGCTTCGAAGCTAAGGAGTCCACATTCGTATTTTTCGCGACCTCGTTGAAGTGCTCTTCTAAAAATCTTTTACTGCTTAATGTTACCGGGTGTTGAGGAGATCATGCATTAGAGAAATGTGGTATCGTCTGTGGTGTACGCGGAAGACTATGTCGTTTCGCGGGGTAGATACTAATAATACATATAGATACGAATCTAAATATATAAAAGAACAAGCCCTTTTCTAGAATCAACGCACAGACCAAACCGCTTATGATAGAGACGTGAAATTTGAACTCAATACCCCTGTATAGGTGGACAATAAGAATGAATTTTATGCGAAATTCCTTTATATTTATAAAGTGGTAAAACTGGGCCCCCAAAGTTTGTATGGAAATAAAATCTTTTTTATAGCTAAGCCAATGAAACTCAGCTTGTGAACTAAGCATATAAATAAAGGGTGGCATGACTCAGGATTTTTCGAAAATCAACCCCTTAAGACTTGAAATGACGTGTTTCATTTAATGTTGCCTAGGCGAGCGAACCCGCACGGGCAAGTTAGTATTAACCAAAGTTAATCTCTCAGACTTCTCTTTATGAAAATTATCTAAACTACACCCACATCACGAAAATATAATTCAGGGCTAAGCCCGTAAACAGTAAATCGCAGCGTTAGTTCCCGCATATAAAATTAAACAGGCCAACAAATAAAGGCATGAGCAAACAGCTAAATCGGTTTGCGTATACTTGGCCCAAAAGATCGGGCCCTGCATCACTTTATTACTTCGATCGTGAATAGCAATGATGTTTGCTGTGTATATGGGTACCTTTAACATTATGGAGGCCGGAGCTGAACGGGGAAATGGTTGGTAATTTAATCGTGATTAGAGGTAATTATTGCATACGAAAACAACCTTTTATTTCTAACTAGCGACCTGCCCCGGCATCGCACGGGTCTAATATAGAAAAAATATAAAAATTGTAGGTATCCTTCCGTGAAAAATATCTAACTGATGGTGAAAACCGCATCAAATCTGTTGCGTGGTTTAGGAGGATTAAGACAGACGCGGAAAGCGACTTTATTTTATACTATGTATAGATATTTTTATTTTTATTTATATTTTATACTATGTATAGTAAAGATACGCAAATAGAATTCTGTAGAACTTAAACTATCTGTCCGTTACTATAGGTACGTACATAAAGCGATAGTGTATTTCCCGTGTTACGAAAATATATTTAAAATATATTTTATAAGACTAAGGCTGTTTTATGTTTTTACCACACTATTTGCATATTTTTCGATAAGTGCACTTATGATAGTACAAATTAACTTTGTCTATGTACCTAGAAAACCTACTAAGAATCTAGAATTTATTTACATATATTGAATCTAGATAATTTATTAATATCTGGATTCTGAAACCTAGACATTTCCTACTAGAGACAATATCTGCAGAACTATGCATAAACTATGACCATAGTCCCTCGAGTCTAAATAGAATAAACAAGGCATTAACTAAATGCTATGCGATGGACTAATTCAATTCAAGCTAGAGTCGGTCGTCAGGCTAAAGCTGAGATAGTCTGTAGAGCTTCTGAGTATTACGACGGTGAGTAGTTTGCATGCACTCTCCTTGTATTACGTCTTGCAATCGCTTGATGTAGGCTCATCTCTACTGTACTGTAAAGTTGATTGTTTGCTGGTGATTGCTTGGAAACGTGACTAAACCTAATTTTACACAATTTACATTGTACCTAATCGATACACTAGTTTTAAGTAGATTTTTGTATTTTGTATATAATTTCTGGTGTGAACAATAAAAAGTAATCTATCTATCTAAAATTAAAACAAGTTGGTATCTATAGGTTGCTTGGCCAGTCAGTGTCAGTGTCAAGTGTCAGACGCGATCGGTGAAACAAACTCTACTAAGACTTATTCCGTTTTAAATTGTTCTTTACCGAATGTAAGTAGGTAAGCTATTCTAGATTATTTGTAGTGATGATAGATTGTTGGTTACCGCGTTCGGATCGCACGCCCCGGGCCGGCCGTCTACTGCTGACTCGTTCACGCATTTTTTTAATGAAATATAGGAAAATACGAAGAGTGAATTTCTAAAAAATATAATCTAATTATGTTTCGTCTGTCTTTCATAAAACTACAAATACTTCAAAGAAACTTTCGCTTTAAAAATTGTTAGTAGGTTTGTCATAAAGCATCGCAGCTAGGCTTACACACAATAGTAAATAACAGTAAAGAAGGCTCTAGATGATGATGGAAGCGTGTCTATTATTAGCAGGTACATTTTTTTGAGTGTCATTGCCATTTTTCTAGTTCCTAATGACGAAAAAATCCAAATTTCCAAATCCAAATCCTAATTTTAAATATTTGTGCACCTTTTAGTAGCACTTTGTATAAATAGCTACATACGAAGATAAACTTTACAACTAGAATTATATCTACCAAATGTTAGTTTAATAGCTCCATCCCTTACTTCACATGCACTCGGGTAGCGTGTTCTATTATCCATAATTGTTTGGGTTAGAAATGGTTCTGCACTAGATTGTAGATATAAATTAATTAGTTTAATCGATTCCACGCTGATTGCGTATGTAAATGAGCAGTTACAATGGACGAGCGACCTTAGTGTAATCAATCTAACTTCGAAGGAATGTTGTTTACAGTTTACTCACATCTTAAAAGCTGGTATCTATAGCTGTACCTTTAATGAGACCATTGGAGAAGTCAAACTTTTAAAACGGTTTGTTTTAGTAACATTAATCTCACTTGTTTTTTTTTATTGCCATAGGTAGAAACCAGTCAGCAGGGGCCGCTTGATGGTAAGCGATTACCGTCTCCTATGGATACCTGTAACACCACCTGGTGTCAGCTTCAAAGATAAGTTACCGATCTAACCCCCGAATACTGAAACGTTTGTTAACTTTGACGACAGATTAAGTCTATTGCTTGATTGATTAAGCCTTTGTCATTTGCTTAGTGCCAGACAAAGGCAGTATTAGAATTAATCTGATATCAAAGTTAATGAACGTTTCAGTATTCGGGGGTAAGACTCTATTTTAGTAGTTACTTAGAAATATCGTAATCCGATAATCGATAAATACTAATTTTTTAATGCAAATCGAGTAAATTACTCGCCTGAAGTTTACGATCACGCTTGCCTTTAATGTTTAATGTCATACAGAATTTTGAACATCAATAATTGTTTAATATCCTGCACGGCATTTCATTGCGCTCGTCAGTCTGAAATATAACGTCAAACCTCTGGAAAATTGCTTCTCAATCACACACAGTAAAGTTTGCAATGAGAAATCATTTCATATTCTGTACTTTCGAAATTAGGAACAACATTGTGTTTTGAGATAAATAAGTACTGGAATAATCGTTAGAACTCTATTAAATTGTCGTTTTATACCTTTCTATTTCCAAATTGGCTCAATTCTTGTTCAATGCTTGTTAACAATGTTTGAGTCATCTCAAACAACCCAAACACGGAACAGTAATAGCAGAATGAAACACAAATATTTAAGTACTTTAATTATCTCTCGGGATCCAAACACCAGCAAGCCAATTAAATATGCTAATTTAATCAAGTAATCTCGAACACGCACTGTGTGGCCAGAATCATAACACGTAATTAGTCAACGTTTGTTGGCTATTAGGTAAATGTTTTTAAAAAAAACTTAATTTATAGGAGGATTTAATATGTTTTATACATAGCAAAATATATAATATATAGCTTATATAATATAAACAACATTTTGGCTTATCTTTCTCAAGTGCAAGTAAAAGAGCCATTTATAAAAGTAAAGTAAGCCACTTGCGTCGCAACAGACGCTAATTCTTAAGAGATGTTTAATATTTTAGCAGCTATACGGGCTGTACAAACTTTTAGGCTCCCTAATAAAAAAATATTCAACTACTTGCGAACATTATGGAAAAACAATTTTAAATCGATATGCAAGATTTAGTCACCATAGTGTGAGAATTCTGATAATTAAGTTTTGACTTCAATATCACGGAATAGTCAAAGTTCCAGGTTTCCGTAAATAAGTTAGAATATTTTGGCATCAACTATTATTGTTCGGGGTAGAACCGAAACCGTATCAAATTATATAAAATGATAATAAATATTACTAAAAGACCGACTGCAATACCCGACTGCAAAGTCGTAGCCTAAGTCACTCCGGACGTAAAGAGGAATCCAACTACACCTCACTTGTCAAATCAAAATCACTCAAGCCATTTAGGCTACAGGAGGAGGAACACACAAATTTATATTATATTTATTACATTTTTTTTTTATTCCATTCATTTTCTCACAATGTCGCGGAGACAAATGAAACAATGAAAGACCGATGCCGATAAAAGCGTCCGGGTAGTTCGTGACTTTCATCACAAAGGTACATCAATAATGACAGATACTTATACAGTTCATTTTTAACGAAGCATCGAAGTGTAAAAACCGCAAAAATTAACCATCTAATTCCGCGGTAAGACAAGTAATAATTATGTGACTATACTCCAAACTAACCCGTAAAGACATGTTCAAACATCTAACAATTGCACCATAACCTTGTCATAATAAATCACAATTAGCGTTGCGTAGCGTTTAGTGAAACTTCAAGATATAAATTAACTCTCAAGTCTCGCAACCCATTAAGTGCTTAAATATTAAAACGGTAGACACTGGAGACTATATTCATAATTCTAAGGGTATCCCTAATGACGCCGTTTGCGTAGAATGGAACCTCTTGTGACGCTTTGTTGTTTAAATACCATGAAATGTCCAGAGGCAAATCAAACATTAACGAACTTGGTAACCATAGGGTCACTGGATTTACTCACGATTTTCCAAGACACAGATTAGTTAATTCTATTCTGCTTAAGTTTGAATTATTTTGATGAAAACATTATTTAGGATAAGCTGCTCTAACTCCTACCTGGCATCCTGAAAGTATGTTTAGTTTTTTAAGTACATAAAGGTAATCAGAATTATCAGAGGCGCTTTGGCGGGAACGCGAAGAATTCATGTCGATCATTGTATTATTTCCCAAAACTTGTCTTATTTCGAGTGAATATGTAAAAACAGTGGATTTTTATTCATTAAGTGTTCGTGAAAGGGCACGAGCGTTGTCGAATAGTATAATGTTGTGACACGTGACAACATTATACGTTTTTTTTTTTTTTTTTATGCTACTCGGTGACGAGACGAGCAAGTCGCTCACCTGATGTTAAGCGACACGCTTACCCATAACAGTTCAGTGCCACCCAGAATTTTGAACTTCAACAGTTCAAAACTATGCGCGGCAATGCACTGCGCTCGTCACCCTGAGATGTTAGATGTTAAGTCTCTGTATGCCCAGTAATTACGCTGGAAACATTGCCTTTCAATCCGGAACACAGTAATGCTTGCACACTACTGCTTGGCGGTTGAATAACTGGCAAAGGTGTGGTACTTCCCCAGGCGGACTCTGCACGAGAGCCCTACCACTACAAAAAACGTTCGTGCTGTTTCCAAAACTCCATAGGAAAGTCTATTAAAGTGTCTACGATTTACTGGGGCATAACTAGGACTCGACCGTAACTTACTTTGCTTGACTTAGACTATGACTGACACTTGAATAATCTACCAAATTTGAAATATTACAAAACTTGCGACTGGCTAAATACACAACGTGAGGAGCCAAAATTTAAGAGAAAAAAAATATCTTACCAGAAAACTCTGCCAACGTTGTCTCTCCAGTCGTTAATTAGTGAGTTTTTGATAAAGATTTCGAGTACCTAATTTTGACCGTTCGCACCCTAAGCATATTTCACACAAAGCTCTTGATGGGTGTTAAAAAGCCGCAAAAACTTTCCTCCGGCTGCGGAAGCCCCTCAATTAATGACCTGCCTTTAAAGGCGTTCATACATAATATTCGCCGAGTCAAAGTCTCTATCGCGTAACTTTATTTATAAAAATAAACGTAAATAAAAATTGACATACTTACACGACAAAAGACATTAAATAAGTATTAAATAACTACATTGATATATTTTCATTTAAATAAATCCAGATGTAGACAGATAGATACCTAACTCTTTATTTTTCTCACCATGCAGAAGTGTGATATACCTACATAGGGTGAAAAAGAAATTTTTTTTATTTTTTTTTTCATTCTTTTTTTATTAGGGACTTTTAGACTTTCAAGTCTGTGTCAGCCCCATCGTACCCTTATAAACTAGGCATAATTGTTTTAAATATTAAAACGCTATGGTATAATAAGCCAACCAGGCAAACGAGTAATATAGATACTTATAAACAGACTGAGAGCCAACTGAGAACATTCTGATACAGCAGTGTAATTACTGCTGTTGATTCTAAATAATTGGCGAGTGGTACATTATTCGCGGTGCTGGTACGCTTAGGTAAGATGTACCTAAGCTTAGAGGTAGCTAACTGAATGCTTTCCCAGCGAAGCGTATTTCGTAGCCTCGGTAACGCTGTCATATATGAGCTACGTCTCCCGTTTGCCCTGATCAAGCGTGCCGAACACGGTCGTACCACTCTGCCACTGCAATATGGCATGGCACACCGGACTAGCGCGTCTACATGAGTGTGCAGTGTGCACGTTTTAATAGCCTTCCCAATTGTGCCTAAGGCTTTTCGGGTAAACAAATAATTAACGCGTAGCTTGGCTCAAAATTTGGCCGCAGATGGAAACCCAAATGTGGTTTACTGCAGTATCCCATGAATATTAGACGGTATTCCACCGTAGATACCTAGATTAATCCTAGAATTCCGTATGTGTATTTGATTTGGGTATGATAGACATGAATAACTTGTGCAGAAGGTGTATCTCTACCTATTTGACATTTTACATGGTAATATGTTAATTTCAGTAAAATTAATCTTGTTAGCTTTCAGATGGATGGAACGCCCACCATTGTATGTACTGGACAGGTTGATGGTATTGTGTAATTAATGAAAATGTATGTGGTGCCTATCCAATTAAGTATCCTGGTATTAAGTAACTAAATACTTTCTCATTTACCCGAAACCCGTTGCGGACTAGCAACATCTGTCGCAGTCACTTCGCGGTTTTTAACACCGTGCTGAGCCGATTGATCAGTGAATGTATTTTAATTAACTGTTCAGAGATTTTATCAAAATTCATATCATGCAAACTAATATCACAGACATAATATGAACAGTATGCTTCAAATAAGGAATAGGAAATATGCATGGCAACGTAGTCCCTTAAGAAAAATAAATTATCAAAAAAAAAAAATATATAGTAAGTTCAAACATTCGGTTGAATGGATTTATAATATGAAGTTACAGTGCGATTGCCCTATTTTAAAAAATAATCAGCTTCATATCTCTCCAAGCATTAATAACATCATTTGGGTATTAAATTTAGTTCTATTCGGGTTTGTAAAGTTCTGGTAATGAATGTATATTTTTTCTTCGTACTATAAAGAACTAATGAAAATAAACTATGTAATTTTGTTTGTAATCTCCACAACTAATGGTCCGATTTAAAAAAAATGTCACTTACTGAGTGACTTCTATAATTATTTTGCTCACAGTATTTAATTGTGTTAGCATAATAAAGTGGCTAATTCTATTTTACTTAATAGGTATGTGTAGGAAATAACTTAGGAGTCATATTTCTTGTTAAAGTGCAACGTTTTGCTCAACGCGCCAAATTAAAATTTTCCTGCGTTTTTTGTCAATTACAGCTTAATCTTGGGTTCAAAAAAACTAATTTTGCGCCAATAAATAGGTTATACCTTGAAATTACACCAACCAAAAAATCATGATGGAAGTACACTTCTCACTAAACCAAAATCCAAGATGAAAATCAGGTTATTGAGATTCGTAGCTAAACCAATATTATCTAGGTGATCATTTTAGCCGTAATTTCTTGACACAATCTATATATTGTCGCAAAATTAGTTTTCATGAACCTACGACGATTAATTAGGCTGTGACTGACAAAAACGAAAGTAAATTTGAAATTCGCGCGCTGAGCGAAACGTTGCACCTTAAAAGTTAATTGTATTTAAGTACTTGGTGATAAAATATGAAGAAGTAGTTTGAATTATATTAACCGTAATAATATTAGCTAGAATTTGTTGAGCGACAACACTCACTCCTATTCTTTGTCGCTAAAACAACAATAACAAAGGTACCTATTTATTTGTTTGTCCTAAACTAACAATTTCTCCGATACGACACGCAGTCACTTTATTATGGCCTACACTAATACACTTCAATTCAAATATAATAGAGCTAAGCTAAATGTCACAATAATCACTAGTCTATTCAATATTAGGTATGCAATAGTTATTTGTTATGCAAGGCTGCAAAGTTGTTTGTTGGCGCAAGTGCTTGTATTGAATCCTGAGCGTAGCGAGGCTTTCAAAGGTACGAGACGCAGAATGACTTTGCTGCCGAGCGAAACACAACTTTTCACCCCGCTACAGCGAGGAAAATGCTAGGTGCAACATAACAGCTTAAATACGCGTAATAAACTATCATCGTTGTTGCTAGACTCGCTCATGCTTTTTTTTTTCCTCAGAGGATTTTGGCGTCGCACGTCATGCATTTGCCATGTCAAGTATACATATAAATTCTCAAGTTTTGTTAGATATTATCAAACAAGTCATAGTCACGGTCAAAGCGAGCAAAGCAAGTCACGGTCAAGTCCAAGTCATGCACCAGTAAAGTGGTGAAAACTTTACTAGAGCCTTCTATGGAGTTTTGGAAACAACACGAAAGTTCTCGTTTCACGACATTATACCATTCACCAACACTCGTGCATGTTCACGAACACTTAACGGGTAAAAATTCACCTTTTTTACACATTAACACTCGAAATAACACAAGTTTTGGAAAATAATAAAATAAAGCGACATGAATTCTTCACGTTCCCGCCAAAAACTCTCGCACATGCTTTCTTACGTTACCAAAAAAAAAAAAAAAAAAGTTTTATTTTTTCACGCTGTCGTGCTGGCCAGTGCGCTTATTCTAAAAATGAGGTTACCTCACTGACATGAAATAAGTATTAATGCATTATCTATGCACTAGCGGTATAGATAATATTAAGAACTATAAATTACAGCCTACATTTTTTCGAAGGTCGGAATAAAATGCAAAACGTCAACCGATTACAAAACGATGGGCAATTTACATTTTAATTATTTTTTCAAACGAAAACATGATTGGCTTTCAAACCTTTACCAGTGCTTTTATTTTTATTTCTCTGTGAGAACAAAAATAGAATGATTTTATAATTCTGACCGCAGCCGAGAGCCTAAATTAAAACTCAAGATTACTTTCCGGAAGAATGAAACTAGAGTCGTTATTGAATCATGTCAACTTAATTAAAAAAGTTTGACTCCGAGCCAAAGTTGCTTCACCCTGAAGATTCTATTAGAGAACAAAAACGAATTGAAACTCGAAGATCCGTGAGCTAAATAAAAGCTTTTGTAATTGTAACACAACAGTAGATACTGTTGACAACAGTAGATACTGTAGTGTTACAATATTAATGTTAAACGGGAACAAACACACTTACATACAAACTTTCGCATTTATATTATTAGTGTGAAATGACAAATTTAAAAAAAATATGGGAATTTTATTTCTGATGTATTTATTTCTTGATTCTGATTGCTTTATATAGGCCGACATAGTTGCCTGCAATTCCTTCTAAAGCATGCATCTCATTAACTTGTAATCTTCCATATTGATAGATCTTAGTAAAAACTTTCTTCTAAAATTATTTCGGACAACATGTGATAATTACTTTTTGAGATATGCGGTAAAAACGGATAAATACTTCAAACGTCCTGCGCACCTACGGAACCCTACTAAGCATAGCCCGACATGCTCTTAACAAGTTATTTATTGTATGCGGCAGGATATATCCATAAGATACCTGGCTGCGTTGCGGCTCCTGAAGCCAGGTTATGTGGGGGATGACGCGCACTAAAACCCACTCGGTAGACTGTCTCTGTCTTATGTAGGGCACCTTAATCTCTATAGGAACACACTGGTTGCCTCAAGTAAGTCTCCCGGGAAATGCTGGTCTTCTGGGAAATTTTCATCCCTTTACTTTATAATTGCCGTCGTCTTCCATGGACCGCTTGAATGGAGGTTAGATTTCCATATCTAACTACTCACGAGATAAAAGTACCCTTTTAATCGGCTCTTTCGATATTCCTGGCTATCTGTTAGATAGGACGCAGGGGTCGGAAAGAACAACACAACAGAGTGCAACCAAGAGGTGTATTCGACTGACTCTGGTCGCTGCGCCGGACGTAGCCGTGCGCGCATCTTTATCTATGTATAGCTAGCTAACACTATCAACACCGTATTCTTTGACCCCAGCTCCGGGTTCGAACAACCGATCACCTTCGGTTCAGTTCGCATAAACATAGTTCGCCTATACGAAGCAAATGACTGAAAGTTTACGGTAAAAGTTACTAGTTCCACGGATAAGTTACTGTCCATAACTTTCCTTTATATCTACGGCCCAGGTAAACTCCCAGCTATCTACGCTACGAGCCACAGTTTATTGAATGTTTAAACTTAGGTGTCTCATATTACTCCTTTTATGAGGAAAATAAGGCGAAATTGTAAAAATAATTCAATTTGCCTTTCAGGTTTACAAAAACCTTATTTCAGGACTTCTTGTGCTGTGAAGCCTTCATGAAATAAAAATTTTAGGAAGTTACGTACAAGTACGTAGGTGTAATGTTAGAGCGCACAAAATCCTTCCAACCATTTTTTGTGAGCTATGACGAAGGTGTTACTTAGGTGTTATCAAGGTGTATTGTTCATTAAATAATAGGCTATGTTCCTCTATTTACGAAGTACATACATAGAAGAAGAAGAAAAAGAAAATAATTTATGTGAAGTGCCTACGCAATTACTTAGGTAATACTTACTCGTATTTTTATCTAAAAGAAACATAAATTGCAACATTCACGGCAACGCTAATTAATTAATTAAACTTTAGTTTAGCAAGACAGCGTGGTAAACATTAGTTTAGTCTTTAGTTTCCTATAGTTTTTTGTAACGCTACGCTTGCATATTATACATATTATTTTATCAAAATCTTATAGGAAACTTGTGGTTTATTTTTAGGAATACCCGAGAAAATATCTCGGAAAATAAGTAAGTACCTACATATTTTTGGCTGAAAATTGTTACGATATTACAGGAAGAATTTAGTACTAGCTGTTAACCGCGACTTCGTTCGCGAGGACCTACAATAAAAAGTAGCCTATGTCCGTCTCCTACCCTTAAGCCATATCTATATAAAAATTCAGCTCGATCCGTTCAGCTGAGACAAACACCCAGACAGAGAGACAGAGTTACATTCGAATTTATAATATTAGTTAGGATTAGGATATCGTTATTTTTAGTATTTACCTTTTCATTCTCGTTTTATTTTTTATTTTTGGTAAGAATTTCAGGCTTAAAATACAACAGAAGTGTAAATATAACAATAATACAAATTGAAATTATTTCGTACCGTTTCTGAATAGCAAGATTGATCAACGTTGATAAAAAATAACAAGTCTTGTAGGACAGATGTCTGCCACTAAGTGACATGGGTGGGATCATGAAAGACAAACTAATCTCTGCTAAAGTGTAGCGAAACTCTAATAACCTGCGCCAGACAAGGCGCTTTAATCCTCACTCGTCGTAAGTTTTGCGACGCTGAGTACGGGAGAGAGGAAAAAATCTGCATTCATTAGAGCAATAGAAAATATAGTACACAACTAAAGAAATCAGCCTTTATAATGTTTTTATCATTCAGTTATTCTCACCAATAAATTCAAAATCTATTACCATTTTCAATTTATTACTACTTTGGTGTAAGATCTTTTATTTTATAAATCTTTTTTCGTAGTTTTTAAACTCTACAAACCAACTCGCGAGCAATTTTTACATACGGAGTCGTGTCTATAGTAGCAGGCTAAAGGACTAACTTATGATGAGCGAACCATAGTTCGTCGAGTTTCTCATTTTATGTCGGTGACAAGTTGTTAATAGCGTCAAAGTTTTTACTAAATGCAGATTTTTTTTATATCTGTCACCATTTTAGAATAAAAAGAAAGAAAAGGAAGCTATAACAAGTTTTTTTCTCTTTGGTACCTTACACAGACAGTCACGAATAAGCTGTACTGTCACATACAAAGATGTTGCATCGTATAATATCGTAGAATTTAGTAGGAAGCAATTTTGTCTACAATTCTAGAATATCAATTTTCATCTCTGCGAAACCGCTAATAAAGTCTCCACTTCTTTACTAGAGCGTGGCTTGGATTTGACCGTGACTTACTTTGCTTGGCTTAGACTTTAACCGAGACCTGGTTTAATTGTGTGAAATGTTTTACTTCACTTAAATTATAACAAAACTTGACACTGGCTAAGTACACTATGTGTGGAGCCAAAAAATAAGAGAGGATCTTAACTTTACCGCAGACATAGCCGCAGATAAACACAAAAACATATGACATTCATTTTAATAAGTGTTGCATGCTAAGATGTATTCTTTGTTTAACTTGTCACGGTGTCCCAGTTCTCTGAAAGCTGTTGACACCTCTTTTTCCTGGTTACGAACGGATTTTATTAAAAAAAGGACCAGGTATTAACGAGTTCTGAACTAGATTAAGCTTTCAAGGAAAAGTATTAAGAAACTTCATCAGCTTACTGAAAACTTGACTCGAAATCTTGGGGAAGCTCACTTAGAAACAGGAAAATGAAGATGCTTCTTCCTTTCGAAGTAGCCGAAAATATAATTTTTAGTGGGAGTGAAAAATCATTTTATTTTCTTCGCTTCTGGGCGATTTATTGTTTTTTTTCTTCAATTTTCTTATACGGCAAAAATATGTCAGGTTAAAACAATTCTGGAAAAGTTAATTAACTACGTAAAATTCATATCTTTAACAAACAATATTTTTTCCAGAAAAATTTAATATTTAGTCAATTTAATATTAAAATATTCTTGCTCAGTGGTTGTGATGGCAGTGGCTTGGTGCAAGCTGCGATCCCCGGGGGTGGATCATTGGTGCTGCCAGCGAACGGGAAAAGGAACGCTCATGAGCTTTTATTTTAGGCCATCTGTACTTTTTATTAATATTTTCAACTCTGCATAATTTCATATTTTATACTTAATATTTAATCATAGGAATTCGACAGAATTCTAAATTTTGGGGAAAAAATACTTGAGATTTATGAAATAATAGTACAAGCAATGCCATGTACCTGATATACCTCTTAAGTAACAATTAATTACGGCTATGATAATAAAAACAAAGATAAATTACTTTAAGTTATTTTAGTAAAAAAGTATTGAAATATCAACTCAATCTGCATACATAATAACATAACGTTTATACCGTTTAAGTAGATTAACCAAAACATAATTTAAACTAGTTCTTCTTCCGTTGCCTCCGGCCCGCTTGGCCGCTCAGCCCTGGCAACACTGGCCGGGCTCGCAGTCCGCGACAGACGAGTCACCGCGCGGGCCGCATCCACACCGCTCCCGCGGAACTTTCCCGCACTTTTCCGCAAATTCTCAATTGTTTGTAGCCGCGCGCACGACTCTCGGCACTAGTGTGGGACGCTTCAGTGACTTGTGTGGATGATTTTCGTTACTGACCCAGTGTTGCATGAATTTTGAGTAATTGGTAAGTAAGTAATTAATTCCTTGATATTGTATCAGCTGCAGAGTCTAATTAATCAGTTTCTAAATTTATTTATTGGTTTTAAAACGGCTAGTTTTCATAAAGTTTGATATAGAGTCGTCAATAATGAGTTCTACGATAAAAATATAATCTAACTAGTTATTTAGGTAAATATGCAGTAGAAGATACATTCCTAAGTGAAGTGTGATATTGGTAAGAAAGACTCACCCCTAATAAATAGATACATTCTTACTCGTACTTCATTTAACTGAGCTAGCAAACAGGTCGATAAAAGAAAAAACACAGATGACGGCAAAAAGCTTTTAAGCCAAAAACCGTGCGCTGCAAAAAATAAGCGGTCCGAAACAATTTAATTTTTCACCCTTCTTCTTTTCTTCTCGTAAAGACAGGATTATCGGTCAGCCCTAGTGTCAAGGTTTCAATTTCACAATGCCCCGGCGCGGTGAAAACTGTTGATAACAATCTGCATTTAATTATATCAATATTTCTACACTTTAGGTAGCTACTTGGTCAGTAAATAAGCTGAATTAATCTGCAAAATTCCCAGTGTCCAACTAAGTCCCAAAGGTTTACGTTTCAAAAAGATCCCATTTCCGCTAAAAGCTGGAACCGTACGCATTCAGTCAAACAATGTCCAACCTTCGTCAAAAAAACATTAATATTGTACTCACGATCACAAAGATCAACTGTTGAATGGAAATAGTTGCCGTTGCCGGCTCAACCCATTCCAAATGCGAATGCGTTAGCTGGCAGAAATTGAAATTCGAATGTAGTTTGTACAATCAAATTTTTCGAAACGTTATCTCGAAAGTGAGGCGTGAAAGAATGTCGAGTATTCGTAGTTTGGCCGACGCGAAGCAAGGTGGCGCTTCTGCCACTCGCTATGCGAAGTAAACGGCAATAACCCGCCCTGGCGTTAAATTTTCAGCGTGTTTTCACGCGAACTCTTCTCCGTTATCGTCACATAGTTACCTAACTGGTTAGGTAAGAAATTGTTATTAACATTAACATATTTATTTTCTTATCTATAATATTAAGTACTGTCCCTTATTTTTCATAGCACTAGAAATCTCAAGCAAAAAAGTCTGCATATTAATATCAAAGTTTTTTTTTTTCAAAATTTTACTTAAGTGATACGATTTTTATCCGACTGCCCAAGAAAAATGGCAATCTTTTTGGGGTGTATGTAAGTTCGTGTGTTATTTTAGTTATTACCTCTGTAGCCTAAACGGATTGTCTGATTTTAACGAGTGAGGTGTCTTTGGACTCCTCTTTGTGACTGGATTATCATAGGCTGCATTTCGCCGTCCATTTTTTTTTCTTTTAATAATAAAGCTTGTTTTATACATTTATTCCATTCCAAAAAACCATGGTATGTCGAGCTGCGTTCGGAAACTGGCCGGTTTTCTGTATAGCCATTTCTGGCGAATCAGTTTTGTTCATTTATTACGAATCTGACCGGGGATACCTTTGTGTATTTTTCGATACTACGCGGATGCACGAAATGTAAAGAAAATTGCATGTCATGAAACTTTGATAGAACATTTAAAAGTACATTTTTGATTATGTTATTTATACACTGGCTATGGCCGACGGTTTCATTCGCTACTTTTTAGTCCGTGATCCCCTCGCAGGCAGGCGGCTTGGGAATCGCAAAACATTCACCATTTACTAAGAAGACGCTGCTGCCTACCCTCCGGTGATTATGGTTTCAGTTTTAGGACGTGCCTCACTGATACGAATACATTATTATCCATTCACAATAACACATTAAAGTATTCACATATTAATTTTGAAGTGGCAGGGCTCTTCTGAAGTATCCGCCTGGGGAAGTACCACACTTTTGCCAGTTATTCAACCACCGAGCAGTAGTGTGCAAATATTACTGTGTTCCAGATTCAAGGGCAACGTTTCCATCGTAATTACAATATCTCAGGGTGACGAGCGCAGTGCATTGCTGCTCAAGGTTTTGAGCTGTTGAAGTCCAAAATTCTGGGTGGCACTGAACTGTTATGGGCAAGCGTGACGCTTAACATCAGGTAAGCGACATGCTCTTCTCGTCACAAAGTAATATAAAAAAAAAAATTAATCGCATTGCAATTCGTAGTAAGTGTTGAGCAGTATTTATGACTATTTGTTTTCATCTTTACTACTTTATGTAGTTGTGAATACTCCGTTTTAGTAAACCCTGAATCTCAAACTAGGGAAGTCCTGTGTCGTGATATTCATATAGTCAATCAATGTATCAATCGTTTTTATTTGACACAAAGAGCGGTACTTACATACACTTTTACGAATCTTCTAGTTCCTATCCCTATATTTCGGAACATTTAAATACGCGTCAATATTTACCGACATCAATCAAAACAAGATAATTAAAAATGAAATAGATATTTAGTGCACCTTCTGTACTAGAGCCTTCAGCTACTTGTTGTGTCTTTATAATCATCGACTCTCAAACTTAATAATAAATTGAAATAATCAACAAATCCTCTGAGTACACCACACCAAAAAGATTTAAAAAAAAAAAACAGGTAAATTATAGCTATGAAAGAGATTTCAGATCGGTACCTCCTCATATTTCGCTAAATTGATTGAGCAGTGAGCATTTCGGGTCTTCATGCACGAACTTCTCAATTTACCAATTATGTACAACAGAATAATTTGAAGGTACCGTGGTTGAGAGCAATGTGGCTTTTGTAAGTTTTAACAAACCAAAATTCATTAAATGGAGGATTAATTACTTAGGTTAATGCCAAGTAAAAAATGTATAAGTAAAGTAAAAACAGTAGTACAAGAAAATAAAGGTGTAATATATCTAGCTCTAGCTATGGAGAAATATAACATTACAAATTATGGTATTCCATTAATTTTTTGGGCACCTTACCCGCAGACAGCGACCTAAATGCGGTTTTTTATTTGTAGATATTTTAGATTTAATTTATTTAGGTACTTATTTTAATTTTGTTTATAGTTTTAGTTTGTACATTTAAGTTTAGATTATAATATACTTATTAATTATTTAATAATAATAATAATAATTTTTATTCCATTAATTACTAAAGATCTTTTATAAAATGCATCTCAAAGTTTTTAGTAAAGTAAAGACTTTAGTAAAGTTGCTATTGCGCACTTCATTTTTGGATTAATAAGAACTTAAATAACGTTAGTCAATTTATGAGGAAAACAAAATGAAAATAATTATAAACTATATTATAATAAATATTTTTATTCATTTTTATGTTCAAAAATAAAGAAACCAGTCAAAGTTAAGAGGCGTTCATAACTATAAGTAAAGTCGATAATTTGTAATTTATTTTTAGTGCGTCAGAAGATAAAATAATATAATAATAATATTTTCAAATTCTGATCGGTAGCGTCATGATTGCCCATCATTACAACTCAGTGCTACCCCTTTAGACTAAAGTAAAATGAATGGACGGGCCCAAGTAAGAGAAATTCGAAGACTTTAAAATGAGCGCCGGTGCTCACCTTGCTTCAGTCGCTCTGTCTTTGAAAAGTGCGAGACGTACTTTCGCCAATACATTTAGTCGATTTGATACCAATACGCACTTTCTCACTTGCACAATCCAATTTTTTTATATTGTGATTATTTGATATAAAATATACACACGTTTTGTATTTAGCCAGTGTCAAGTATTATAATATTTCAAGTGATGTAAAATATTTCACGATTGAAATAAGTCTCAGTCATAGTTTAAGTCAAGCAAAGTAAGTCACGGTCAAGTTCACGCAATGCCCCAGTAAAATGGTGCAGACTTTACTAGAAGTTTCTATGGAGTTTTGGAAACAACACTAAGAGTCACATTTCACAACATTATACTATTCAGCAACACTCGTGCACGTTCACGAACACTTAATGGATTAAAATCCACCATTTTATACATCAACATTCGATATAACACAAGTTTTGGAAAATAATACGACGTGACGTGAATACGAATAATGACGTGACGTGACTTCTTCACGTTCCCGCCAAAATTCATCTTGTTAATTGATAAAAAAACATCAAGAATCTGTTTTCTTTTCTGTTTTGGCCTCACGCAGCAGTGTGCAGTGTCAACTTAAGTTTTGGTATATTCCAAGTGAATACAACATGTCACAAATCACAATCAAAACTGGTCTCAATCGTAGTACCTACCTACAGCCCTAGTCGTTATTAGTTTCAGTCACAGTCCGTTCCTAGTCGTGTTTCAGTAAAGAAGTGGGTTCAATAAATACGCACATACACGTTTTTTGGCATTTATTATGGCAAAGATGTCAAGAATCCGTTAATAAAAATCCATGTTTTTGTTCGGATTCTTAATTGTCACCTGGCAGTCTAGCTTCATCGAACACGAAAATCCTAAAATCTGCGTTTTGAAAAATAAAAACTATGTTATTGTTTAATACAGACTCCGTTTACACAGACAGTAAGTTTAAAGTGAAATAGCTGTTTTGTTTTTAAATCGGTGCTATTCGAATACAATGAGCCGACCACGACTCATTCAACATGAATTAACTATTTCCCGTGAGTCGTTAGCCGACGCATCACTGATTAGTGCTTTCCGACCGGAACACTTTGCCGCCCTCAAACACAGGAATCGCTTTCAATTTGGGTCTTGCACGAGTGAGCTTTTGGAGAAACTTTCAGTTAACCTCGGCAGTCGGTATTTGAGAAACCGAAAACGACGTGTGAGCCATAGTGTTGAGGCCACCTGAAGACCGTTGTCGCAATGTGATTCGCTGTTCTCAAATCAGTTTTGTCGATTCTTAACGTCATATTTGGCATTTTTCGTCGACAAAAATCATTTTTGTATATTTTTCAAGTCACGTGTCTCACTTCGCAAACGATCCTGGATGGGTAAGCTAAAAAAAAACTTACAAAAGTCATGTTTTTATTTATTTAGTACTTTTGACAAGACAATTCGATGTCGTTTAACTTGATTACAAATGCTCTCAGCCTTCTAAATCGACGCAGTCCCGTAAAAAGACCTTTATTTTCGTATGCCTCGTCCGTCCTAACGGCTTCCTTAGAATTATTCATGTTACAACAGTAACAATGTTCCAAATGCATTTCAACTTTCCGAGCATGTGGAGCGTAAGTTTTACAGCTTCCGCTCAAATGCTTTTAAAAGAAAAATATAGTAGGGTTCTACAAATCCTCGCCACAAGCACTCTTCCTTGATAGAGTGTCGACAATAAATAATGGCTATTGCCGCGTCACCTACGACAAATAGCAGAAAAGTGTAAATGATGTAGCTATAGCGAAACATTTGAGTATGCTTAGCGACAATTCGTTCCTTTTACATGAAAAACCCCATGTTCTAAGGATATTCCTTACCCATTTTCTGTGATAGCTCGATACGTACACATTTTTTTATAAATAATATATATTATTATCCAGTTTTGTTCTTAAAGATTTTCATATTGTTTGAAGATTCAACTTTTGGATCAAATTGTGTGAAATTGTGTGAATAAAAAAAATCTCAGCAGCAGTCTGAAGTTGTCACACATGCAACAAGACGGTGCCGATTTCTTTTATTGCACATTGAAATATGCAAAATAGTAGGCAAATTGTTTATCTACACCATTTTTCACAATAATCGTCTTCCAGTCCTGAAGAAGCCTCCGCTGTGCATAGATATATGCATGCTTTTGTTTCTGCTCTTCCTCTACGATTAGAACAGTTAAAATAAAATAAATGGAATATTAGTGACTGCGGCGGGTACTGCGGCACCTTATACCATACCACATGTAGCTCAGACAACGGTGCTAATCGCCCAAGTCCTCTAAATTAATTGGTGTTTTCGCACCGCCTACGGTTTTTCTAGTACTGGGTCCAGTCGAACCACGGTGTGAATCACCCTAGTGTTTATTTGACATTGGGTAATTCAGACCTCTATCAAAAACTGCCGCAGTGCCCAGAGACGGTTTGTCATCATCATCATCATCAGCCAGAAGACGTCCACTGCTGTACAAAGCCTTAGAGCAACACAATGAATGACAATCGCTACGGTTTCTCACATAATAAATATCAAAAATCCACAATATATTTTACGTCAAAAACATTACAAAACACATCGCTGCCATTGAGTGCCACCCATAAATAATGGTTATTGCTTAGTCACCCGCGACAAATGGCGGCAAAGTGTAAATGAAGTAGAGATGGCGAAACATAACTAAATGTATTAGTAACATGACCACACGTCCCGCTGCGGGCTTGTTTTCAAGCGCCGTGTTTTCCTGTTGCTACCTATCGTGTTTTCTAAAAGATCCCGACAGAAAATATAACCAGTGTACAAAAAAATAACACGCTCTGTCAGGAAATCTAGAGCAGTTAATGCTATTGATATCATAACCACGTCACAACATGTCAGCTTTTGAAGCAACACTGCACCAAAAAATTACGGATCTAATTAACTTAGCTCGATCCGAATTTAAAAATGAAATTTTAGCTGCTCTTAAATTGGATTTCTTTAATTTCAGAAAGATAAATGGAATTACTATTGTTGAAAGATACATGTTTTCCTCATTTTGCCTGAAACAACATTGACTTGGTAAAATTGATTTTAATATTTGCAAATATTTTATATTATGCAAATATTTTTATCAATAATTTTTCTGTGGTCGTACCACAGCAGTCTCACTCGCACATTTGCAATTTTATTTAGGTAAGTAAATATAGTGTCCATTTCCAGAAACAGTATTTTGTATCTGTCTAATATAATATCAGTAATATTTTAAAGAATTGTTTTTTTATAATAGTATCTTTTAACATCAATGAAAATTAAAAAAAAAAACATTTTTATTTTTCTCTCGACAATCTTCGTCTATTAAAAAGATATAAAAACAAAGGTTTTTGAAAACATTTTTGTAACTTTGTACTTATTGAATTTCACACTTAGTGATCCTATATGTTCAGTAATATGAAAAATCGCGAGCGAGACAACAGTGGACGGACGGCCATAAAGGTTTTGGTTTTGTCTTTTAACACGATAAATTGCCTGTACCAAACCAATTAAAGCACCTGCTCCAAAAATCTTTAACGCTGTAATAAATCAAAGATACTATTTTAACCGTGTTAGATGGTGCAAGATTTTAAACAGCTATACAATAGCTATATAACTACACTTTGTAGATCTCCCAAGGGCAAACTAGGGTCCGCATTCAGTATAAACTTAAGTAGCACGTACACAGGTATAAGATATAAATGAAGGCACCAAGAAAGGAAGTAGAGATAATTCTTTCATTCAATACATGCTATGTGTGTTCTGATTTCCCTCGAGATGAGCATTTCCTTCTCATTTAAATTTAAAATTTATTTTCCATGCCGATATGGTACATTAAAATGGCAGTTATACTTCAACTCGTATCATTATGAACATATGTACGTTTAATTCATGAGTGATCCCCGACAGCTATGAGTGTGTCAAGCGACCAACAAGCGACTCAGTCCGTTTTCAGGTATTTTACCTCTGACAATTGTGTATTATTTCTTACTAGGTTGTTATAACTGGTTGTCAGGTACTTCAGTCGTTCAGCATCTTGGGTTTTTCTATTGTATCGTTGAATATTAATCTCTTAACGTGCTAAAAATATTTTAAAAGGGATTGAAAGAAACGAAAAAAAAAAACTTTATAGCCACAAGTAACATAACTGAACGGACTGTACCTCACATAGATCAGTAAAGTCTTTTTTTGCAATCCTAGACAAAAAAAAAACTACTGTCGTGCAGAAATACGTATTTTTTTCTTTTTATGTTGTGGCTCGACACAAAGTGTATTTAGCCAGTGTCAAGTTTTGTTATTTACAAGTAAAACTTTGTATTTCACAATAAAAGCAAGTCTAAGTGAACAATTTCAGCCATTGTCAAGTAATGTCTAGTCCAAGTCGTGCTTTGGTAAAGTGGACGCAGCCTCATTTATTGTAGTTTGGGAAACAACGTGAAAAGTTACGTATCATGACTATATTTTTTCCCAACACTCGTGCACGATCACGAGCCCCTAATAGACAAAAATCCATCGCTTCTACAAATTAACTTTTGGAAAATAATACAATGACGCGACATGACTACTCGCTTCGTGATGGCTTTCAGCGATAAGGCCACCAGTTGTTACACTAGTTTTAATCTTTCTTTGCCGAAGTATGTAAAATTTGGTATGAACAATAAGGAGTTAATCTATGTATCTATCTATGACTTCTTCACTTTCCCCCCTAAAATCCACAAAAACACGTTACATATAATTATACTATTTATACGTTTGTCTCATTTTCGCAGGATGATAAAGATAAGAGAAGATTTTCTCGCAGTTCGCATGCAAGACCTGCTGGTACCTATTAAAACATTTACTAATTAGCATCGAGAAGTTATTACTACGGAATATTATACTCTGTGAAAATAGGTAATCAGTAAAATTTAAAAATACAAACGTCAGAACTAACCCGTCTCAACTTGTAGTGGTAAAAAAACACATACCACTTTACAAGATCGTTGTTCCGACAAAAAGTCATCAAACTTCGGGTAAATTGCGAGTTGTGGGGACTAAGACCAACCATTCTCATTGGCTATCTCAGGGTTACACGTGCTTAGTATTGAACGAAAAGGAAAGTTTTTTTTTTAGGTGTATTTTGACAGATACATGGTGCGATTTGATCATACTGCGTGCGGATTCTAGTAAGATCTGTATAACTAGTAGTTCGCAGCGAACTGAGACCTCGCGATCCCTAAATCTTCAAAACCCCTGGACTGATTCAGCTCATATTCGAAACACAGAATTCTCCTTATAAATAAATTCGAACTTAAAAATTGTATTGAAATGAAATACTTGCCTACAAAATTTCATGAAGGTCGGATCAACGGTTCGCAAGTTATCATCGGACTAATATACACACAAACATACAAACATACATACAAAAGCTGATTTGTCCCAGTAAACTCTGAGACCTTCGCTTCGCTCGGTCAACAAAACGAATCTGTTTCACGACACATACTGTTAATAGCGCCATACAGCGCTATTTGTGTGCGCTCGATATAACATGACTTTTCTTTAATTTATAACCTACATGCGTGGGAAATGCCTCCAAAAGTTGGCTAAACGACGCGCATAATATTCAAGTTAACATAAAGGAAAGGGTCGCAAAGGCGCCCACTTTAGCCTTACTCCGGCGCGTTCAGGCCTGAGCACATGGCGCCTCTTCCCTCTTCCAGATAACGACCAAGCCTCGAGCCTATAAAAATGCTAATACAAAAGGTGATGTTCGAAAGGTACGGAGTAACGTATCGAGAAAGCCTATCTAGTCTATTTAAATACTCTTATTTCCCTCGGGTCGTATGAATTGCAGAGGTTTCGGACCAATAATGTGTAAATTCAGATAAATATGTAAGAGTTCGATGGGTCAGGGAAATTGATTTGTTACAGGGACATGTCTGGTTAATGGATTATTTAAAAGGCTCTGCTCCGTTTTTAAATAAATGTACACAGACTGGTGACACAGGGACCTAATACACGTAACTAATATTGTAAATTCGAAAGTAACTCTGTTGATCTGTCTATCTGTTTATCTGTCTCTCTGTCTGGGTGTTTGTCACGTGTTCACAGCTAAACGACTGAACGGATCGACCTGAATTTTTGCATAGATATAGCTTAACATAGACTATACTAGTAATCTAATAAAAGTTAAGTAACTTTTGTATTATAATAATTTTAACAAAGAAACGTAATCGGGTAAAACACCAACTTGAACAAAATACTCTAAAAATAATTTGTTAAGAGCATGGCGGGCCATACTTAGTAGGGTTCCGTAGGTATGTAGGACGTTTGAATTTTTTATCCGTTATTACCGCATATATCAAAAAGTAGTTATCACATGTTGCCTGAAATAATTTTAAAAGAAAGTTTTTACTAAGATCTATCAACATGGAAGATTACAAGTTTCTGAGATGCATAGTTTAGAAATGGCGGAGGGGGGACACATTGCAAGCAACTTTGCCGGCCCATATTTCGCAAGCAGTACGTTTGATAAAAAAATGGTATAGAAAACCTCAATATCATTTTAAAAGACCTATTTAATGATACCCCACATGTGGGGTACAGGCGAATTTTTTTTACCCTCCCTTTTCATGTTTAGGAGCTACCCTTATTTTACAAAAAAAAATGATTTTTTTATTTTTTGAAATTGTATGTCTTTACTTAGACTATCGTTGTGCAAAATTTCATGCATGTAAGTTTATAACTTTGGAAGTTATAAGGTTGTAAAGGATTCAGACAGACAGACGGACGGACAGACAGACGGACATGACGAACTTATAAGGGTTCCTTGTAGTACTACGGAACCCTAAAAAGTACTATGGAGATTTTCTTGGCGCCACACGTGAAATAATTATCATTGAGAAGTTCCGATGACCATCTGTGGTCTTCTTCATCAGTTCCACTTCACTAAATTATACTTTATTAATGCAAATGCTTGACTATGTTGATGGAAATACCAAAATCGTTTGTATGTCTACAATATTCGAAGCGTTCCCTCAATTTCTCATGGATTTCATTATCAGAACTAGATTTTGATAAAAATGGGAGCAATCTGGAAGTAAGTCAAATACAAATAAAAAAACAAATCGGCTTACAGATGAAGAAGTCATGAGCGAAAATACATTTAAAAAAAAACAATCGAAAGAGAGGAGTTTCTCAAACTCCTCTTTTTATTTGGGAAGTTGGTTAAAAACCCTTGATTGAAAAGGAAATCACATGACAATGAAGAAGTCTCTGGCAAAATAATTTTTCACTGACTTGTTTAGGCTCGCCCGGCCAAGCATAAAACACCGTGGCAGCATCCTTCTCACGACAGAATGACATTTTTCATTAAAATTAGGTGCTCAAGTTGATTCTGTTGAAAAACTGGTCTTTGGAATTTCTTTCTTCGCAATTGTGCTAAATAAGAATAATAAAATTTCCCATTGAAATAAATGTGCTGAGGAGTTTAGCAAATTCATTCTGCGACTGAATTCTGTACGTAGCCAACTGGAAATAGGGAGATAAGGCCACATATACATTATGTAACGTATATTTTGTTCAGCTGATATGTGTATAGACATGGCAGGCGTTTCATGTCACTTATTATTTTCATAAATTTGGTTGGGCAATCATCTGGAAGGTAGCGCGAGAATTTATGTGACAAAATAAATAAAAATAGAAATGTATTGATACAGGATTATTTTTGAAGAATGTGGAAAAGAGCTATACGACCTTATCCCACCATCCCCCTTTTCCTACAGGATAATTAGAAGGACGCCCCACTGCCATCTTTACACTGTAGATTCCCCTTGGATTCGTGCAAAAAATTTTTTTAGCCTACTTTTCCTATCCGTACAGCAAAGCAGTGGATCAAACTGCCGGCCTCCTTGTTTCCAAAGAAATACAATCTAGGGCTTTTCAAGGTCAGAGTGAATAGGTATCTTCTAAGTCTGCGGGTTATTTTCGACCACATCGTAGCTTATTAACAGGTGAGTGGGTGGTCAAACGCGTAAAAATGTGACTAATCAGGCTCAGGACTAATGACGTACAAGAAGAGAAGCCTGCGCTCGGCAACGGCCGATTACCGGCTGTGAATACAAAAATACAAATACTAAGTTACTATAATACTACTACTACTATATCAGCCTTTAAACATCCCACTGCTGGGATATCAGCCTACCCTCTAAGGGTGATAAGGCCATATCCACCACGCTGGCCCAGTGCTGGTTGGCGGATTCACATACGCCATCAAATTTCTTCTCCGGAGATATGCAGGTTTTCACGATGTTTTCCTTCACCGTAAAGCCATTATATCCGTACGTAAGTTTCAAAGAACTCATTGGTACGGGCTCGCCCGGGTTCGAACCCGCTACCTCAGGAATGTGAGGCGAGCGTTCTCCCACTGGGCTACCACGACTTATAAGTTACTATAATACTAAGTTAAAATTGAAAAAGAAGTTCTAAGAAATTAAAACTTTAAATATAGACTAAACACATAATGCCTAGTAATAATGACTAAGGACAAGTTGTAGGTACGTGTCTCGAGTAATGTATTAAGTTCAACTCAATACTTTTATCGGCGTGATTCGTAGACATTTTCATCAGACGTTGTTCCGCAACACGAATTGCGTTTTAAGCCTCAACTAAGTTTGCCGACGAGTGTAGCACAATTTCCTCCAGAAAGAGAAACGAAGATGGAAAGGAAACGAAATTCCGCGCAAACATAATAAAGACCTTTCGCGAACTTTCACTCGAGTTGTGGAAACTTCTGGTAACTTTATATGTATGCACGCCACACGATATAAGCCACATCCAGTTTCGTTAACTCGCGATGGTAAGAGCTACACGAAAACTATTTTGACTTAAACATGCACACAGTATGATCGGACTTGCAAACAGCTCCTCCGTTTTGTTCGGTGAATATTGAAGTTGGGCTCAACTTAAAATAGCCGGGAAACGGGAATTCCAATTATACTACCTGAGTTCTCAGTAATTTACTTTTAATGAAACGTCAGAAGTGCTATATTATAACAAGCAAAGCATAATCTACGAGTGTATTTATGATTTCTACTAATGTAAAGATTTTATGCAAGCCAATTAATATGAACATAATACCCGCAATCAACTCTTACGTCGGTTCATTTTCAAACGACCGTATTTATTTCCAGTGAGTGGACAACGAAAAGTAATTTGCTGCATAAGCTTTTAGTTGGACAGAGCCGTGCGTGGAGTAGCTTGTTGCATTATGTCCTATTCAGGGGTGT
This sequence comes from Apocheima hispidaria, assembly GCA_947579745.1. NCBI lineage: Eukaryota > Metazoa > Arthropoda > Insecta > Lepidoptera > Geometridae > Apocheima > Apocheima hispidaria. Next base: position 7,644,689 of record OX388161.1, read on the forward strand.
AGGAAGCTATTGCAAGCACAATGTTCACAATGTTCTTAGCGGATGCGGAAATCCACTCTCGATATGACTGTAGCCCGCGAACCAAAGCTCGAGAGAGTTATACAGCTGCTTCATACTGTTCCATATTTATTTAGAAGCTATGCTTATACGAGTACGTATAAGACTTAATACGTATAATATAAAGAGATATTTTGTGACTACTATTACTACGTTTTCTTGTAGTGGACTTTTGCAGGTGATCGCCTGGAGAAGTACTACACCTTTGCCAGGTTCTTAACCATCAAGCTGTAGTGTACATGTATAAACATGTTGTTGTAGGCTTTGTTCCATATTGAAGGGCATCGTTTTCCATCCAAATGAATGAGCACAATGAGATTTAACATCTAATATCTTGCAGTGCATTGTCATTTAAAACCATTTCTTTTCAACTATATTATTGAAGTTCAAAATTCTGGATGGCACCAAATTATTATGGGCAAGCGTCATGTGAGCGCTTACTTGCTAGACTCTCACGCAGTACTATATAAAAATAGTTTATATGTTAGTTATGATCTCTGCATACATTCATGGGAACTTGCTGCTGGAAATTCTTAAGCTGACAGAATAAGCTACACTTTTCCTGAATGACTAAGGTTTTTTTTTTATACGCGGGTGGAGTCGCGCAAGTAAAGTCGAGAATATAATTATAGTATTGTTCTTATTCTTGATTTCACACCAATCCATTGTTATAATTTTAATTTGATGTTGAATTCTTAATCTTATACTACTACATAATACAGCTTCTTGTAAGTTACTGACTAATGTTTCAGATGATGATGCATTCCAAGCCGTTTTCGGCCAGGGTCACTGCTTCGAAAAATTTGTTACGTGGTACCTGGTTACATGGCTGATATAACCAATTTTAGCAGTTAAAGTTCGTACTACATACTACATGTGAGAACGTGTCTTATTTCAGAGAGTAGTAGGTACAGCCAGCATGTGAGGCCAAACGCTGTTCGCCGTTGTCGCGTCTGATAGTTTGTGTCTATAAAAGCTATTCACTGCCTCCCGGAGTGCCAAAACACGCGGCAAATCGAGATGTACCTAGTGTAGGTGTAAAGCATTGTATATAGAGTGCCATACAAACCATTGTGCAACCGTGTCGCAATTCAATGCTGAAGCGCAACCCAGTACTGTCGTTTAGGTAAATATCTAAAATAATGCACGAAGGTTTCGTGCGAATACTGCGAACTAAATTAAACGACGTGACTAACGTGTATAGAAACTATTATAGAGACCGTAGAAGTACGTTGTTACTGGTGACGCTAGCAGAAACAGCAAATAACTAGAGCTATGCGCTGAGTTAAATGAGAACTGAAGTACACAGGATGAAGTTTCCTCCAAGGCATTATATCGTCTTGCTACAAAGTGCAATATGTGCATTGCGGCCGACAGCGTACCTACTCTGGGTCCTTCCAGTTCCTTAATTTTTTTATTTTAATGTTTTCAAAGGCATTAAAGTATAGGTACTTAGGCAAAAGTTATCTGAGTACGTCAAGTTTAGACGTTTTTAGCAAAGATTTTAAGAAGCCACGTAGTTTCTTAAACCTTTATTTTACAATGATACGTAGCATACTAGAATATAATTCCGTCATTTGGTCTCCCTTCTACGATGTCTAATCTAAGATTCTTTGCGCAAGGTAGAGGCCAGCATTTTGGGCACGATGCCTGCTGGTAGCGGTTTATTAGATTAGGGTTAGTTTTAAGTTGTATATATATTTATGATTATTTTTAGTTAGAGTTTATTTTAATTTATTTACTATTTAATGTTATTTAAGTTATTGATATTGAACATCGTCGAAATAGATAATAAACCTAGAACTCGTGATAGCTTTTCAAAAACTATGTAATAACTTTTGTTTTGCGGGTGTATAATAATAACACATCCTTTTACAACCCAATTGTTAGAATGTGTCGCCAATACAATGAAATATCAAAAGAACACCACAAATCCCTTGACATTTTTAATAAAAAACTACCAATGTTTAAGAAAGACGTCAGGAATATTATTTTCACGGCCTATGTTTCGGCCCAATCTAAGACGTAACTTTAATTAGCATGTTCAATATTTTTAATTTAAATTCAATTCTTTTATTCTGCTTTTTAAGTTCAGATCGTGTTGTGTACACATACTTAAGGGATATAGTCCAGATCGAAACTTTAAATCCTATTCTGTTTTTGTATTTATTTGACTGTATTCTGTTTTGTGTGCCAATAAACTAAATAAATAAAACTATAGTTTCGGCATCATCGCACCGAAATCGGCAACAAAATTAGGCGTGCTTATACACTGTCTGGTATCTTATGAACCGTAATAGGTTGCTGGTTAAAATGTTTGCAGAATGTGTCATTTTGGTAGATTTCCTAATAACAAAGTTAATAACAATTCTAAAAACGTTATTATGTACATTTTATTCTATCTTAAAAACTGTAAAAAATAGTAACGTCAAACTTTTTATGGTTACAGATAACACTTTAAAGTATATGAAAATTTTACATATTTAACCACTGAGAGTCGCCGTCGCGCTGAAGTAACGAAAACACATTTTTCTTTTTTGGTAAGTTTGGTAAGGATTCACATCATTACCTGAACCCGACTTGCACTTGGCTAGCTTAAATTACTATATAATTTCTGTAACCCCTCACAGACACTATCAAAACAATCTCTTCTTTACAGATTTGATACAACGTGTTTGAAAAGTTGAAGTGGCTATAGTGGATAATGGCGTATTCGGAAATTAAATATTTCAGACACTTCCATCGAATGCGAGATTTTTTAAACAATTATCGTGCTATTATGATTCTGATACGGTGTACGCCGTAGACCATATCAGAGATTTTGATAGCTACAGCGCAAAAGCTTTTAGTACAATATTTCAAACCGAACTCCGTGCGATTAAAACTGAATTTCCTAAACTCATACAAAATTCATACGCCAGTGCGAGCAGACACTTAAGTCCATAAAAACTGAAAACGTAGATAAACGCTTTCTTCAACCGGATATTTATTCCGATTAATATAATACACGACGCAATATCCTGCACGATATTACTTACTATGCAAAATAAAACAACTGAACCTATTGAAAAAAAAAAACTCTTTGTGGCTGCAAATGCAAATGACGTTATCATGTATTTTTTTCTTGATTTTTATGCAGCTGACTGAAGGAAAGTTGACGGTCAAGTTATTTTCTTAATGCTTAGCGTCACGCTGCCCATATTCAGTGTCATCACCAGCCATAATTTTGAACTTCAGGAAAGCACAGCTTCTGCATTTGAATCTCTCGCTACGCTCGTGATAAATCAATCTTTCTTTTGCTCGGGATTCCAACTCGGCAATCGAAAACAAAAACGATGAACAAATAAATATAATTGGATACTGACAAGCAATAGCATGTCAACCAACAAAAAAATTATTTTTTTTGTTAATGATGCAGATCGCTTCTTTGGCTGACAAAGAAGCGTTCTGTATCATTAACAATTTTTTTTTATGGTGGTTTGACATGTTATTGCTTATCAGTATCCAATTTAGCTTCAAATGGAAAAACATTAAAACGTATCGATGGTTAAAAGGAACAAGAAAAACAAACTACAAGAGTCTAGCTGGTAAAGTGTACGATTCCAATACTCATCAATCAGAAGGGTTATCCATTTGGTAATATTAATATCTTTCTTTTACATTAAAGATATCGTGACAAAGCCTTTTCTTTCTGCTGATTTGATACAAAACATGTACTTAAGTAAGGGTTGATACAAAGTACGGTGCAATGCATGTATCAAATTTTACTCGTGTCGTAAAAATTATACGGTTCCATAAAGAAATTCTGAGTGTCATAAGGAGCGGCTTTAGCCGAAAATGGCTGAAAGGCTTGCAGAATTTAGGTTTTGTCTTATTTATCGTAGGTATTAACAGGTGTTTCCCATTTAAGTTTTGCTCATTCAGAACTGTGATTATTGCAAATATCTGCTACTCGAAATGTTCCCTTTTAAAAAAATAAATGAATTAAATATATATCTGGTCAATCAGTGAGAAATTAATCTACCCATAGGCACATCTCTGTGTCGGGATGCCATATAACAAAACATAGACATCCATATAACTAACACACAAATCCAAAACATTTTAATTCAAATTTCTGCCCAGAAGTCAGAAGCCCTGCACTTAACCAGGTCGATCATAAAATCAAACGAATCAAACAAGATAAATCTATTCTATATAGTATAGTGTTAGTGTATTTTATTGCACAGTGATATCAAACCTACATGAAACCTGTTTATAATTGTTTTTATCTAAATTTAACACTGTCATCAAGCACCAGGAAAATCCTCATATCAACCGCTGGACAGGTATTCACCTGAACAATTTATTCCGGCTTGTCATCGTGCGATCAGAGCATTATCTTAACTGCCTCAGGGGTCGGAGCGAGATGATTCATCACACCCATGGGACGTCTCACGCCTAAACCTTCATGAATAATCTAACATTAGACCGAGTGGAGTGTGTATGAGCTGCAGTACGACGTAAATGAAATTAGAACTCTAGCCGAGCTTTAGGAAAATAAAAGCGAGGGGCTGTAAATTAAATGAGGAGCGCCGTAGTGCGGTAGCTCATCTTAGTTTGAATTAAAAGCTAAAGTAGATATGAAGCTAGATAATATCGTTCAGTACCTCAATTATCTGAAATGAGGAAAAACGAAGAGCACTTTTGATCCTCTTCCGAGATAATAGACAGGATTTCCATACAAAATCAATAGCTAGTTTCTGCTATCTCATGTTCCACAGAATTCAGTGCTCATCTTCTGTTTATTGTCTATTAGCGTAATAAAGTTAACTCTTTAACAGTGACTTACGCGTCGTCATAATCATAATAAAGCGGATAATGATCGCGTGAAGACACCGAAATGACGTCGTGTACCTAAAGTTTGCCTTTGTTACACATTCCATTCTCTTGTAATGGTGGCTCATTTGCTCTTATGAACACGGGTTATAATGTAATATACCTTTTTATGAATGAGTCCCATACCTACATTTATTTTTTAATGTTGAAACATTGCATTAAGTCCAGTGTTATAGCAAACTTGTGACATTCTAAAGTTAAAGAGTGATTTGACGAGTTGAACTACATAGTAGTGATTTGGTGACAACATTTTTTTAACAACGTGGTGCATGTCACCGCAATTTAAATTTTAACTTTTAAATTTTTTGCTGTCCATTGAGAGCTTTTGCCAGAGCTGGGATTAATTTTTATAAGACTTTCAAAAAAAGTAATCGGAAATTGCTAAATATCAAAACTTTATCAATCTTTTGTTCCGGTTGCATAAAAGGGCATTTGACACTTAAATGAAAAAGATACAAGCTGCAAAGCACATAGACATCTAAATACTACTTCCGGTTCCGTTTCCGATTCTGTAACGTTTTTTTCTGTATAAATTCCGAATGAGCTGTACAAAGTGCTTGGCAAAAAGCTAAAGATAATCATAATAACTTCCTGTATGTGAGCAGGGGGGGTACAAAATATTTTGCACTGCTCAAAGGAGTGGCCGGAAAATATCAGAGCTTATTCACTCTGTTATGTAAAGAGATCAAAAAGGGAAAATCACACTTTCTTTGATTTAAGAATGAGAGTATAAACTATTTATTACTTTTTATGTCAAATGCATCTACGAGTACGTAACCGAATGTTAGAACATAAATAAGTATATAACGTACATTTTATAATGTACAATGAAATAGAAAACAAAATAAAACAAACACTAATTTAATGAACCGCTACCAGCAGGCATCGTTCCCTAAAAGCTGGCCGAAATGCCGCGATAAATTGCAATTGCAATCCTTTGAGCAAGGTAGAGGTCAGCATTTTGGTCACGACTCGCGAGATACTTCGATCAAACGCATTTTATTTTCTTTTCGATTTCCTTTTAGGTATTACCTAAAAGGTTTTTTATCTTTAATATTTTCTTATCCTGGTCAATAAGAACAGTTATACAACGTACATTTAATTGATTCCGTTTACCTCCGTAATTGAACCAGATTTCCAATAATCCAAGCACAAGTAAAATATACCTTTTGTCATTCCAAATACGATTCATCATCCCGGCTAAAGCCCATCGACAGACTTCGTCAACGCTCCGTATACATGCCAATACTGATAACAGATTCCATTGAAAGAGAACCGATACCCAGTATAGAGTTTCGTTCTGGTGTAATAAACATTTCGTTCGGTTCATTTGGAGTTTATTAAGTGGAAACCGGTGCGTCCAGCGGGCCGTGCATCGAGAAATCAGAGATTCTATCGCTTTATGTGGCGAAAGATTGCTGGAAAACGCTTCCTGGGGGTAACTATTGGACGATGACAAAGGGGATAGAGCATTTGTGGCATATTCACCCGCCGCCATTTTTTAAATCTTTCTCGCAAGATGGAAGTAGTATAGATGGGTAGAGAGCACTTGAACGAACAAAATATGTTCTGTAACATGGTGTCCTAAAGTGTCAAGTTCTCGAGATATTTGAAGGTAAAAGTCACTTTACGAGAACAGTGAAGTCTTTACCGTCAAATATCTCGGGAACGTGACACTATAGGACACCATGTTACAGAACATATTTTGTTCGTTCAAGTGCTCTCTACCCATATATAATATATACTTTTATCATGCGCGGAAACATTGGAAACAAAAAAGTTGCGCAGGTGGATATGCCAGCTTCCATACAAAAATGTTCGAACCCCTTTCATCCGAATAATGTTCGCCAAGTCGAGCACTGCCGTACTATCCTTCGCGGTTTAATTTAAATTCGTCTGTTAACAAACACATTTTGGTTAAGGTAGGTTGTTGAGACACAAAGCTGTTCTAGCCATGACGATTGTATGTCAAACCGTTTTTCAAATTATTTACTTATATTGGCGTGGACTCTATTGCACTTTTCTAAACTAAACTAAATTTGATAGCTTTAAAATTGGTGCCAGCCCTTTCTCACATATTAAAATGAAAAGCGACGAAGATAATTTTAGTCTTGTCAGATTTGTTTACTTTACTGAGTAGTAAGAACATTATAATCGACGCTATTATCTTGATTTTTTATATTTATAATTAGTCTTGCTAAGTTACCAATCACCTAGTAAAATTCCTACCTAGTTTTAAACCACTAAGATATCTTTCATTCTTGCTAAATTATCTTTATAAATCCTGTATAATCCCGAAGACTAACGAGTTTTAGCAGCACGGAAACTTTTCTGTCTTAACTGTTTCCGTTGCGGAAACGACAACAGGTACTTAGGTAATGTTTAACCTCAATCTACATTCCATGATAATTAATTGCTTTGATTTGATGGAAAATTACTCCACACTGTTACTCGTTCGAATTTTTCGTTACGACGGCAATGGCGTTACTAATATTAAAAATGCGAAAGTGTGTTCGTTAGTTTATTGGTTTGTTTGTTCCTCTTACATGCAGATACAGAGCAACGGATCGACACGAATGGATATAGTTTTAGGGTCGGATAGTGACTTAGTGATATTTCATCTCGGTTCCTGGGGAGTTTTACACGCAGGTAAAACCGCGGGGCACAGCTTGGAATAAAGCTAATAATACATTTTGTATCAGGTACTTATTAAAAAAACTACGAACAACTAATAAGCTATAAAATATTCGTGCGGACGAGTCTGCGATGTTCTGAGCAATTTTGGTTGGTAAATCTGTCAAAAACCACCAATAATTGTCAGTGGGGGACGAACGTTAGCAGCGTACATACCTCGGCGTTCGACGACCGTTAGTAGTACGTGCGCACCAGCTCTGATTGGAAATGAACATGGAAGTGATTGTTTGTGTGTGTCTCCTCTACTGTCGCTATAATAGATGACGTTAGAGGTAAAGAGAATTTTGCGTGCACCCAATATTAAGAGATGGACTGACACGTGAAATGTTTATGACGTGGTATCCAAAACTTTGACAGTTTTTTCAGTGCCCTATTTTTGTAATCGGGACTCTATGACGGGCCATGCTCTTAGTAGAGTTCTGTAGACGCGTAGGACGTTTGAAATATTTAACAGTTTTTTTTCCGCTTATCTCAAAAAGTTATTATCAGATGTCGCTCGAAATTATTATAAAATAAATCATTTACTAAGATCTATTAACTTGAAAGATTATAAGCTTCTGAGATACATCGTTTAGAAATGGGGAGTGGGAACCACTTGCAAAGCTACTTTGTCAGCCTATATTTTGCAAGCGGTACTTCTGATAAAAAGCTGGTGTAGGAGACCTTACCTTCGTTATATATAGACCTATTCTATGACAGCCCAAAAAAAGATGAGCGGCGAATTTTTTTTTATTCCCACTTTACGTGTCACCACACCTTTTAATATATGACTATGATTTTTTTATTCTTTCAAAATTGTTACCTTTCAAAGACCTATTCAACGAACCCCCCCCCCCCCCAAATGATGGGGCACCGCGAATTAATTTTTTTCACCCCTCTCTTTTTATGTATGGAAGCTAAAACGAAAAAAAACAAAAAAAAAAAAATACGTTATTGTGATCTTTACTTAGACTATAGTTATGCAAAATTATACGCATGTAAGTTTATAACTTTGGAAGTTAGAAGACTGTAAAGGATTCAGACAGACAAACAGACAGACATCTGACATGACGAAAATAATTATAAGGATTCCTCATAGTACTACGGAAGCCTACTAGCCCATGTATCTCGAAGCGCGCAGCCGACACCGGCGCAACGTGCGTTGTAAGATTGTTACCAAAATATGTCAACGCGCGCTTGGCCAGATACGCGCGAATATAGACAATGCATGCCAATCCCAAACTTTGTTTTCGAAAGTGTAGAAAGCTTTACTAACTAAGTTATACTTTGCCGTCCCCGTTGATATGTTTGTATTTCCCAGTCCTTTTTATTTAGAAACTAAGAAATAAAGCGCTTATATACAAAAGAAGAGAGTAAAGGACTTATGTATCTTAACTAATATAATAAATGCGAATGTAACGCTGTCTATCTGTCTATCTTTCTTTAGTTTCTGTGATCTGTGGTCTCTCTCTGTCTCTCTCTGTCTGGGTGTTTGTGCGTTATAACCACAGAAGAGAGAAGAGGTAAAAAAAAATCCTCTTCTGTGGTTATAACGGCTAAAGGGCTGAACGGATCGAGCTAAATTTTTGCTAGGACATGGCTACTTTTTTTTTATTGGTCCACTTTCAGTTTATAATAATAATAAATCTGTTTTGATGAAGGAGAAAAAAAAACACGAGGTTTTTCTTCTTCTGCGTCAAAAAATCAGTATTTTTAAACTCCCATTCAGTAAATTTTTTATCTTTCGAAATGTACCTGTAGCTTGTGGAATGGCTTACCCCATTCGGTTTTTCCACCGAAATATAATGTAGTCTACATTATATTTCGGTGGAAAAACCGAATCAAAGAATCGAAGAAAAAATCCCTTCAAACGAAGGGTGAATAGAGTCCTCAAAGGTAGGCAACGCACTGACAATGCCCCCGGTATTGGAGGTGTCCATAGGCGGCGGTGACCACTTACCATCAGGAGGCCCGTCGCTTGTTTGCCTCTTATTATACAAAAAAAAAATATGTTCAAAATGCGAGAAAGATAATTGCTCTGGCCATTCATTGATCAACAACAAATAAACGAGATCGAAGATTTATATTTTGCGGTAGGAGGTGGTAGGTAATTAACCTTTCTCTCTTGAATAGTCTTTGTTCGGGAAGACGATAAGGACGTAGTTTTTCTGTTTGTTTCTACTTTGAGGTACGAAGTCGATAAGACGAAAGCTTTTTAAAAGTTTCAAACTACAATCCTTATCTGCTTGCCAGTTTGTTCGGATTTCCGTGAAAATGGTTTATCTTTTCAAATGGAGCAAGTCGACAATACTGAGATATTATATATATAAGCAAAATATATATTATATTATTTTCTTCATAAATATAATCATTACACTAAACCATCTACATAGTAGTTCTTTGGTAATAGTTGCCTTTAGGTTTTAGTTATGCAGCATAGTTTATTTAGATATATTTTTTGAAGATAAGAAACTTTTGGTAGTGGTAGGGCTACCACACCTTTGCCAGTTATTCAACCGTCAAGAAGTAGTGTGCAAACATTACTGTGTTCCGGATTGAAGGGAAATGTTTCCAGCATAATTACTGGGCACAGATATTTAACATCTAATATCTAAGGGTGACGATTCTGGATGGCACTGAACTGTTATGAGCAAGCGTGAAGTTTAACATCAATTTGGTGACGAGACTAGCAAGTCGCTCACCTGCAGGTGAGCGACTTGCTAGTCTCGTCACCAAATTACATTAAAAAAATAAAAAAACTTAAGAAACTTTCATCAACTTTAATCACCAACTGTGAATTAACAAGAAGTAAATGTTGTACCCATTAACGTTAAGATTACAAATATAGCAAGAAAACTTTCTATTTTAATATATTTTTAATTTAATGGAGGTAATCGAAAAAAATACCTTTTTTATCTCTTCCGTCAATTCAAGAGATATTGAAGCGAATATTTCTTTAATGTATTTCTTATGTTATGATAAACCGATAGGTACAAAACAAAGTTTTTGGTAATTCAACCTCTATTTACAAAAGCTTGGTGCGAGCGCTATAGCATATACGCCTTAATAGCAGATTATCTTAAGCACCGCGATTGAAGGTGATCTCACTTCGGTAAATCCTGGAAGAAGCCAGAAGGAATGTGTAGCTTAAAATTTGATAATCGGACACATAAACACAATTTCCCATGTATTACGGGATTACACGGCAAGAGTAACGAGACAACTCGAGATACATACGCACACAATCAACATAAATTTTCGTTCGCGTTGAATATTGCGTTACAGTCGCATAGTTCAGAGACGCGATAAAATCGCAATGACATCATCAAAGAGCCGTGGCGGTGCTAGAACGATTGTGGGGCAATTGCCCCTTCAGGGTGTTAACCTGATGACATGTTAGTATCTTCAGGATACGCTATAATACAGTGCATATAATATATATATATATATATATATATATATATAATACAGTCTCAAAGCAGCCCAATATAATGCACCTGCAGTGTTGCAGACCTAGCAAGTGAACCGCGGTAAAATGTTTTCCACAATTTTTATCCCACGAGAACGAGACGGACATATCGACAAGCTTTGCCACGTTGACAGAACGAGTTGACAACACTTTATCCCGGCGCGGGTGCTAAGCCTGCTGTTGTGAAATATGTGTTTTCTCTTTCTCTCGTGTCTGTTAGACGACAACCCGCGCCAACCAAATCCGCAGTCCTGCTGAGAGCTACTACACAGATTGTCGCTCAGTAGTGGGATGTCTAAAAGATAATTTTATGTGTATGGGTTTCTGAGAAACTTCCAAAGACAAACTGAACTGTTGTTTTCCGCGTAAAAAAGATTAAAGGAAGACATTTTCAGTTTTGTTTCAAAAGAATTCAGTAGCTCTAAATCTATCTTTGATACCGATTGCCATAGGCCTCAGGCCAAACAAAAGTTAATAGTTAACTTACAATAATTGTAATTAATTAATAAAAGCCCTTTTGTTGAACATACGTTTCAATTTTTTAATCGAGAAAATGTTATGGAATCATAAACACTGTTTTAGACTTTTGTGGTGGTTTACTACATTACTATGCACTCACTGGATATTTACCACTATTTTTATTTTTGTTGAGTTCTCGATATTTCGGCACAGTTGCATGCGTCATATTCACGGGTTGATTGAAGATGTGAGTGGATGATAAAAAGTTACGAAATTTAGGAGCAGACAAACCGATCTACCCCCTTTCTCAGTCTTTTGCTACGGGTACCACTGGTACTAGAACTCGATTGCAAGTTCCGACAATACACACTCAAAGTATCACTACGCATTATATTTTGGTCAAATTGTGGATGCGTACTTTTACTTATCAGGAACTCAACAAAAATAAATATCCCGTGAATATTGTACTAATAGTAAGATGGCGCCCATCGGCTGGCTTAGTCCCTGGAAAGGCGTTGTGTCCTGGCTTGTCGACGGAGGGATGGTGCAGCACCCGATCCTGGAGGAGGGTCCGGAGACGGACGGCCGCGGCGGGCTCGTGGTTGTTTGCGAGAGCGTTCCCGCCACAAGCGGCGGAGGAGGGACACCGTGGAGTTTTAGTGGGTTGGATTCCACATCACTGTCTCCCCGTGGCAGTGCGGTATTAGTGCGCATTTCTTCACGTAAAAAAATAATAAAATATAAACAAGTATGGGACAAGCGACAGTGGGAATTGCGCCTAAAGTCATGAGATCTGTAGCATGGTCAGGAGAGACCTTAAAGCTCATTCAAATATTTTACAGCTCGACCCTCCACAGTTATTAGGTATCTGTAACTATTTACCTAATTAAATACAAACTTTGAATTAATAATTTATGAACAAATTAAATCTTTATGTTTGACTCGTTAATGACTGGGAATCGAGTTTTATTCACTTTACCCAATTCTCCACCATTTAAAGTCCCCACTAAGTTCGTACCAAAGAGATTGGAAGCGTGCCCGTTGCGCACAGCATAAATCCCCTGACCTCAAGTCAAGTCTATGTTGTTAGTTTGCTAACACTCACAACATGCGCAATTATCACTGTCACGAACTTCCTTTCAAAATAATTACTTAAGAGCAAGAAACTAATTTTAGTTCACTCTCACTCGCATAATCTTCATTTGATTGAATTACTGAGTGTGACATTGAAAATATTTTTGTGACTTTTCTTCATTACAATAATCAATTTAGAACACGGAAATAGATATATTATTTAATTGTCATAAATTATATACATATTTACAATAAAATATAACCTACCTACTTAAATAGTTTATTTTTAGACTTAACTATTTTATTGAGTTATTTTTTACATAAATTTAACAATAAACACATAATAATTTACCTTCAACAATAAAACAAAATGTTTTTATCGCCAAGTCCGCGAAATGATACTGGCCACTTGCTTTAAAAAAACAATTATGATTTATTTATTAATTTTGTCTTTTATTTTTCTCATAAGTATAATTTAGAGCACTAAGTACGTATCTATAACTCGGAAGAAAGTGCGATTCCCAACACGAGTTTAAGGCCCCAGGCGCAGCCGAGGACATCAAACTACACCCTAGTTGGTAAAAGGTCACTTTCTCCCCTCGGTGAACAATGTACTATTTCAATATTTCCCTCAGTAATTTTGTATTGAGCAACAGATTCCATAACGCATCAAAGTGGCCTTAAACTTTTGGAAACAGTCCGCTTCAAATCGTTGCCTAACAAAAGCTTGACAAACGACTCTATTAACCAATTCAATGTAGGTAGCCTGAGGGATCTGTTTTGCTCTGTTGCTGAATTCTTATTGTGCAAAGTGATTATTCTTGTCAATATTAAGTGACTATACCATTTCAGCATCTTCAAAGAATTTATGAACGTCTACAAGAAGACAAACAAATGAATCTCGAAGATTTTCTCTTGAAAATCTTCGAGATTCATTTGTTTGTCTACAAGAGTACTTACAAGAGTAGGTAGGTAAGTTTAGCTATTAGCTTAACTAACTGCAGCTGAAGAGTAACATATATGTACTTAGTTTATCCACGATCTTGGCACTGCAGACGATTTTCTAAGATAATGTCAGAGCTCTGTTGCTGTTAAGATTTCAGTGTTGGTCACACGTCCTTACAGTACATCCTTTCACTACAAAAACAGCTTAGGTATCTAGATCAGGGACAATTGGAAATGAGATTCCTATTCTCGCTTTCTCATTGAGTACCACCTAATCTATGTCCATAGGCTCGTTTCCTTACTAACTGCTATCTAGTCTATGCCTGCGTGGGATCTGTACCTACCGTGATGTATTCTGTTGGTGTCCCATCCGCAATGAGTCACGAACCCGACCCCGAGGCGTTTGATTGATACAGATTGGTGCTTTATTTACAAAAATGGAATGCATGACAAGAATAGTGACAAATGAGTGCAAATGTAACTGAAACAGCAAGCAAGCAAAGGGTTTTCTCACATAATTGTAATACAGTTTTTCTTGTAGGTATAATGGTCGTATATGTTTAAGAGCCGGCTTCCCTCATAATCTCGTCGCGCAGATTTGTATTTCTATTTGCAGATGAAAGACGCTGAGTGTAAAATCAAAAAAATAAATAGTCGATTATCTTTACAATACCACTGAACCAATGTTTTGAAACAAATATATATTATTTTTCCCTTCTTATTCGCCAAAATATTAAAAAATAACATGAAAATTGCTATAAAACATTGAAGTCGTATAATTTTAATAAAATCTTATTGGAATATTTATGAGCGCCCACTAGATATGTTTTATCTTCAAAAAAATTAAAGTATGTGAAAGAGATAGCTCTGGTTGCAAGCGCGGTCTCTGAATCTATGGGATCCGATCGTCTAGAAATGTTGTTCATGCAAATACAATTTACAATAAACAATTTTTAAGTACTTTCATTTTAAAAGTATAAAATCGGTCAGGAGGTTTTCAAGATAACAGGGTCCCGATTAGACTTACTGTATTTGATATCGATCAAGTTCAAATTCATTTTATTCTGTAGCCATATACATGCACATGCACTTAGAAACGTCAGGTTGCACACGTCCTGTAATCAATGTAATGACCATAGTTACTGTACTACGCCGGTTAAGACTCGATCCCGACCAGTTTCAGAGCTTTTAGAGCCCCTTCAACAGGGAATACGCGTGCTTTCGCTCTGAAACCGGTCGGGAGCGTGTCGACCGATATAAAAAAATATAAAATCCTGATTTATTATAGTTATGAATCCTCACGGGAGTTTTATTGAATTAATAATAACAGTAAGTTCAAACAATATAATAATATTAATACATAACGTTCAGTCAGTAGTACCAGAAAATTATTATTTTAATTAATAACAAGAATAAAATAACATAATTTCAATGCTAAATTTAAATATTTTCTCTCATCTCTCGTAAAATGTTTTCTCAGCAAGCTACTATTTTAAGGTTTATATAATAAAAAACAACTCAACCCCGTCAATGAAACAATTTTTGTTTGTATATTGTACTCATCTGTAGTTGTCTGTAGACTTAGCCAAGTCAAATAGTTTAATCATATCAACACAATGCAGAATTGTAGATGATGGACCAGTCTCGGACTGTTTGATTATGACGTACAAACACATACAGCAAACAACGCCTAATGCAATCGACTAAAATAATAGTTATAACGAACAAACAAAATGACTGCATCAGTTGCTATCTATTTCTGTATTGGCTGAGTGTATGAAAAGTGTCTCATGAATTACATATACAGCGGTTCTACAGTTGCAGTTGCTTAGAAAACTGTAGCAAACAGAAAAACACTTTAAATTCTTATAAATAAATATAAATTTCAGGGATATGGGATAAAACTACATATGGCATTGAAGAAATGTAATATTATGACGTGTGCACAATTTGCATAGGTGTAGTGTACACATTCTCTTTGCCGATGCCGTTACTTATTTGTCTAGAATGTTTTCGGGAGGCTCTATAACGTTAAAACAACTCTAAAACTAAAAAAACTAAGCTAATTATATTATTGACTGAGACTGAGACTGAGACTGATTGACTACTGTCCTGCGAACAGTAGACCTTACGAGCACAAACTTTTTTGCACAATGGCAATTCTACAATTTCATTGTTTTTTTTTGTCATCGGCGATTTATGATTGGTGGAGTATTTCCTCTAAAAAAGAGGGACGTTTACTGCGGCGCCCGTTACCGGCCGATTTAAATAATATTTGGCATAAGCTTTTGGTACTCAATTCTTAACAGGAATATCAAATAACAGCGAAATCGGTCAAGAGGTTGTCAAGATATAAGGTCGTGAGGTCTCAGTTCGGGACATCAAACTGAGAACCTTATATCTTAAACGGCGCCGCAGAAAACTTCCCCCTTTTTGGGGAATTACAGCACCAATCGAAAATCGCCGACGATTAAAAATTCTATAGAATTGTAGAGCCTGTATACCTACCAAGTTTCTTCAAGATTGGTTGTAAATACGACCAGTACGCGATTACCAACATACCGACAATTAAAAGCAAGTTTTGCCAGATAAAACTGAGACTTTTCGTTCGCTTCGCTTACTCGGTCAATAAAAACATTAAAAGAGATAAAACAGTAAACATAGAGGATGTTCAGGAACTAGGTGCAACGCTGTAAGGGGATAATAGCGTAGACAAAGATTTTTTTACCCTTATTTCTGATAAGAAGTTTAATCAGTACTATTTAAGCAAGAACGGTTTTTTTTTGGTGGCCGGAAGCCCAAGCCCATACATGGTTGAAAACTGGTATAAGAACTGTCTGATTTTGTTAAAGACAAATTATGATTTAAAAAAAAAACTAAATGGTGTTAGCTGCCACTCCCGTACAGCTTTGCATCCAGCTACCGAATCCTCATGTAGGTATATCATTACGGCTGCCTTCTTCCAGTACCTGCCTCCGAGCCAGCCTGCCGACGCACACTATCTTATTTCTTATAAAGCATAAAGCAAGATTGAATTCGAGAACACAGGTTCTCTTATCGTATCAGCTGCAGAACATCAGCATGAAAATACGTTTTCCAACCAATTTCCAGAGCACTGGCGCCAAATGCAAATATCACAATGAGATGCAAATCGATGAAGTGGGAGGTATCGTAAATCTCAGCCAGTTTTCAAAGAAATCCGTGTTCTGAATGCAATTTAAGCCCACCGAAGCTTACATGCACTGTGTAATCTGCAGTCAGCTCAACCTTATTTTCATTTTCCGCGTCGATAACCAGTGATGCCATGCGGTTTTACCGGACATTTTACAATGTAGCAAAAAAAACTCGTATTTGTAATGTTTGCTATTTATTTGCCAAATGTATCAAGATCAGTTCAGAAGTGTTATTATACAAAAGTAGCAAACAACCGGCTGGTTGACACACCTCAAATAATAAAATATTGAGGAGGAAAAAAGGGTAGTATATTACCCGCGGGTGCTTCAACCGGATAGAAAGTCAGGTGATCCGAGAGAGACCGAGAAAAAGAATAAAGATAAATAGAAACAGAAACAAAAATACAAAAAGACAAAGAAATAAGAAATAATAAGGACAAAGAAATATAATAATAATAATAATTCTTTATTGACACTTAAACATAAGCCACTTATACATAATTATATAACTTTACTCAGAATAAAAAAACTACAAGAATATTCGGCTTGCGGTAGCAAATAGTTGGTCACAGAACCTACGCTAAGCAAAGCTTGTGTTGTAGGTTACTGTACTGTAGGTATGTATAGTTACTTTAACGTTTATGATATTAGTGTGATTAACATGTAAAGCAGGTTACAATCTAGTACTCGGTTCTACGAGTATGATGTGCTCTGTATTTCGGATTAGAATGCAAACAACTGGAAACTTGGATAATTTTCGCTTACACGAAATAGAAGACTGGGAATTGAGACTGTTATTACCTATGGCTTACAGTTAGCTCGCTCGTGCCAAATACAGTTCTCGGTAGAATTTTACATACTTTCAGGAAAATGAGGTATTCTAACACACTTACAACACTAATTAGCAACGAAAACTGTAGGTAAAGGGTTGTTTAAGTTACAAATTAGCGTCGCGTATGTCGTGACTTACAAACGAGGCTGGCAGTCGAGGTTGACTGTCCTATATGGTACTTGGTGTAGGTAGAGTATACTACTATGTCGAACAGTGGCTATATTATTTTTAAGGTCGGACCATGACGACTTATGGAAAGATCCGGCGAGCCAGGTATTAGGCGGACTTCCGAGCCAACGAGGCCACGACTTACTGCTTATAGTTTTCACGTTTAGTATACTGACGTAGCGATGATAACTCAATTCTTAACAGTAAACAGTTTGTACATTTATTTACCAACGGATATTTCGACCACAAATCGTTCTTTAGAAATACTCATATTAATTAAACCTGTGAGTATACATCGATGAAATTGCTGAATTTTTGGACCGTAATTCAGTACCCAGAGCTTTGTGCCAATCCAGCGCCAGTGATGAATCATGTGATAAGACGTTAATATAAATAACGCTATTTTCGTGGACCAACGGCGAAATAATTAATCTTTCGTTAATCCTCAAGGAGATTATTACTTGTCATTCCAATAATTACTTCGTTGCTAGAGCAATCTTTTTTTTTTTTTATGTGATGACATTGTGACTGACTGCTTTTTGTGTCTTGCCTACAAGTCCGCGCTCGAGTAGAATACCGAGCCTAGGAATGTGCTAGTGATGTGACCTAATTAGTGACAGACATATCAATAACGACAAAAACAAGGAACCACTCCTTGTTTTTGTCGTCGGCTGGTGGCTGTACTATTTATAAAGAAAACATTGATTAACACAATTAAAACAGTAATATATTTGTAAATGTTATTATGGATTTGTATAATTATGAAATTGACAAGACTTAAGTAATATATAATTAAAACAGAATAGTAATGTTTTTTTTGTAAAATTTTAAAATACGTCCAATTTTTTATTTTTGTTACACGATCTTTCTTTTTAAGAAGGGGAACGAACAAAAAGTTTATTTTGCTTGTCTGCAGTCCACATATCCAAAACTCTTTTCGCCATTCCGCGATGAATAAAAACACGTTTTTTTGTTACTGTACTTGAAGGACTCGGATCACTCATTTTTGAAAGTAAAAACGAACAAGGAACATAAATTGATTATTAAGCGACAAGCGATCGTAGGATAGATATCAAGGATAACATTAAACTGCGAGCGTTAGAGATGAGGCGTGCGGACGGCGGGGAGAGGTGCGACTGACTGCATTCAAGTCGCGCGCGGACTGCATTTTACATCACGACTGTCTAGTCTAGTAACGCATTCTGACAGATTCGGTATGGGAAAGTTGTCAAAAACCGGCATGATGAAACTTGCGAATAAGAATAGAGCTTCTACAAATTACTATCTACAGTTTCTGTACTAGAGCATTTTAGTTTGAAGAATATTGTTTTTTTATGTCTGAGTTTTTACCCGAAAAGAAGAAGAAGGGGGGGGGAAATGTTTTTTGGTTGCTTATAAGTATTTTTGTATTCCTTTTTATGTCCGGAGCATTACGGACTACATTTTGCAGTGTTTTTTTTTTGTCTTTTAATAATAATTAATAATACTTGTTATCTATATTGACACATAATTCTATTAGATACAATATCTCCTTAGGTAGGTAAGTTTGCAACCCCTGCCAGTAACATGCCTCTCAAAACATTTTGCTACAGCTTGTATGGTACGGAATTACACATCGAGCCCAACACAAGGGAGAACTTACCCTAACGTACCCATATCCGTGAACCAATGTTCAAGACACCTGAACAAGGGGTCAAGTGTAGGGTCTGCCGCTCCTGAAAAGCTACGTCACTTGTAGGATAAAGTAATATTGACAAATATTTTTTTAATATTTTTTCCATAAAAATAAGATGGATGCGTGAAATGTATGTTTTTTCAGTTTTTCAACATTAACATATTTTTTATGATGATTTAAGTTAAAACAGTATCACATAAGCGAGCGAAGCCGTGCTGGCAAGCTGGTGTAAAAATAGAACACAGAATTACAAAAAAATATTACAATATTTTTTTAAGTCAACTTTAGTGTTAAAACAGAAAAAAAATGTTTTAATAAATAAATAAACCCTTTTGCATAATGTAGCGTATGTCCCATCCAGCCAGGCATACAACGGAATCCAGCGACACCTCGCTCGTCAAAATCGGTTAAGCCGTTTGTCTACAGCAGGTAATGGAACACAGAAACACACATACTTACAAACTTTTTACCGACACACTTACTCACGAACATACTTACATACTTACGTACTTCCATACTCACATACAAAATACACACCCCATTATTTCTAGTCGGGTACAACTAAAAGCTGTGAACCAAACCAATTCATGCGGCTAAGCATACACTGCTAGTACACAAGCAAGCACCCACTGCTAGTAAACCTGTGAAATTCAGACTCGTGTGTTATAAAGAGCGAGGGCACTTAACTGCCATTCTGGTAGTTGCCTCGCTTCAGTTATTTTGCACAGGGCTTCTACCGTTTTCCTTTGCTTTTGAGCTAAGCTTTCGTTCTGCTTAAGCTGTACTTATGAGCCCTAGGTAAAGCCAACGAGACGTGGATTTCAGCGTTTTCTTCCCAAAACAAATATTCTTGGGATGGTACTTTGATCGCAGCAATATTGAAGACAACAACACTAATAACTACCTATCTCTGAACTTAAATTGAACGATAAAATACTGAAGTGGTATTTTCTGTACCTCTTTGCAAACCTAAGTTAAGCTCTTCGTAATTTTTGTTCAGTTATTTCTAACTATATAATTGAGTTACGGTTTTCCTGCCAAAGAGAAAATTCCCTTTAAGGCTTGAAAAGTTTCATTTCATTGAGTTCCCTGAAGCCTTTTGACGAAATTGTAAGATGAAGTAGGTAATGATCCTTCATAACACATTAGTGATGCCTACGCTTATATAGTTGTAGTAATAAATAAATAAAAATACATGATTAATCCTTACTATCCTAACTAATATTGCCTTGGTTGCCTGGAAGAGATCGCTTTTAGCGATAAGGCCACCACTTGTGGCACTGGCTTATAAGATAGTTCTGTATGTTATTTTTATTTTGGTGTACACAATAAAGAGTCTATCTATCTATCTAAGAATATAATTCAGAGCAATTTAGCCGCATTCATATCAGGACCATCATGAAAATCATCGATAATTGAAATTTCATGATCGTATCATGAAAATGAATACGTTCATCTCGAGGAAAAAACTGCGCTTGCGCAATTCAGAACTTCCTACATTACAACTGTATTATCAGTCCATACAAAACGTCAAAAAATGCACAAAAATGGATAAACGCCATCTAACCAACTATAGTAAGTAACTTTGTCTCTCTGTCTGGATGTTTGTCTCGTTATCACGGCTAAGCGGCTGAACGGATTTTGATAACATTTTACAAGGAGTAACTATATATCACAAAGACGGACATAGGATATTTTTATGTCCACGCGAACGAAGTCGAGGGTAACAACTAGTTAATTATAAACATACTCATTGTAGCTCTATTATAGGTATAGTTTAAATGTCACAGTTCAATCAACTTTTACATCAACGTAGTGGAATGAAAATAAATATATCAAATGTTTTAAAGGAAATAAGAAAAATATTCATCCTACAGATATTTTAATGGTTTTACTATTATGTAAATTATTTTTATTGAATTATTACGAGACCGTCGGAATTAGACATACACGTGTCATAATATCTGTTTAACACGAAAGTAGGCGGTTGATAATAAATATTGCACGTCACGCTTCTACTCACACCAGGGGTTCTATTTTTGAACCGTTCGTATTCGCACGAAAATATCATGCGAAATTAAAGATTTTCTATTGATAGAAAGCAAATTCGAATGCATCAAGCCACTCGTTACGTTAGTGGGTGTTAAGATTATTTCAAAAATGGGTTTGGGCTTTCGTTCGAAAGTCAGTCAATTCGCATGATATTTTGGTGCAAAATAACACATGAGCGATTCAAAAATAAAATATAGTCCCTGATCTGATTTGTGAGAAAAGGATTGGATAGACTTGAATTTCATGCGTGTAAAATAAACTAATAAGGTCAAATTCATATTATTCTAATTCAATTTATTTATAAAAACATTTATACGTCATTATAAAAAAAATTAGAAAATATTTAATTATTTGGATGTATATTACAGCTTAATGTAGTGGGTATCTTCCTAAATTAAATGTGAACTAATAATAATAATAATAATTCAATGTCAAATGTAAATTAATAATGTCATTAGTACTTACTTATTAAAAATAAAATAATATACTTCAAGGTCATATTCAAATTATAACTATTATTAAATAAATAAAAAATATAACTATTATTGCAAACATTTAAAGCTGCTAAAATCATAATACGTCTTCTCGATAAGCCAGCATTTTAGACGACCTTTAAAGCAATTTAGACTAGGGGCATTAGTTACATGTTCTGGCAGCTTATTGTACACTATTGGTCCCATATCATAAGTTTATCCCTTTTGCTCCCGTGAAATTCATACCTAGCTATCCGTTTCGCATGATATCATATCAGATTATGTATAGAGGCCTTAAGCATATTATGCGAAAAATTTTTTGCTTTTTATAATATTAAATAAATAAATTTATTTCTAACTATAAAATCTCTATGTATTCAAAGTACAATAAGCGCCGACCGCAGAATAAAGGTGTGGAGTAGTCGTCGTTGTTACGCGTAGGAAGCAACCTTTGGAGACAGCCTCCAGCGGTCATTGTTCGCGGGGTGGAGTGACCACACCCGCCGTAGGAGCTGCATCTATTGTGCTCAGATTCACTGTCAATGCTGTCATTTTGATTCCTAATAATTTAAAGGCTGCATTATGACGAACTAGTCAGTAATAAAGTTACTATGAAAACTGTCGTGGTTTTGACATATTTTTTTTAGTAAAACGGAAATACGGTAACGTAAGTAAATTTAGTTAATTTACACGAATCTAGATACCTCTTAATTACGTTTGTTGCTTATTTAAGCTTTTATGCTACAAGAGGTATTATAGAAAAAAAAACATACATAATTAATACTTGCATAGTACAACAATAAACAAAAACATTACTCATCCTGTTGGGCAGTCGGTTAAAAATAAAAAAGTGTTTGTGTTTTCTTGCCGAAAAATATATTTATATCTTGATTGTACCTACTATAGACGCTGTGAAAACTCTAGAACTTGGGGGCTGGCCACTATATGGGGCTCCTTTTACCTACTCATCTTGTTAATCTACTACTACTACTACTATATCAGCCTTTAAACATCCCACTGCTGGGATATCAGCCTACCCTAGAAGGGTGATTAGGCCATATCCACCACGCTAGCCCAGTGCGGATTGGTGGATTCACATACGCCATCGTATTTCTTCTCCGGAGATACGCAGGTTTCCTCACGATGTTTTTCCTTCACCGTAAAGCCAGTGGTATATCCGTACGTAAGTTACAAAGAACTCATTGGTACGGGCCCGCCCGGGTTCGAACCCGCTACCTCAGGAATGTGAGGCGAGCGTTCTTGTTAATCTACTTAGTAAAAATCTCACGACTGATTGACAGACATCGCTCAGCTAAAATAGGTGGGTCCAGAATGAATTTTTGCGCTGAAGTTCCTTAAATAAAGTAAGGAGAGCAATGAGAAAGGATTTTTGAAAATTCGTCTCGGAAGGGAGTTAAAGAGGAAATGGAAATTTGCATGGCTGTTTGTCATTATTACTTTGTACGAATGAAATCGTAGGCATAGAGCTAGTTGGTGATTTTCTTACTAAAACAAAAAAAAAACTCAGTAAATGTAAAGTTAAAGTATTCATGTCAACATTTTTAAATTTATATACGCCGTAAATCAACGAATAAAGTAAATTATTTCCTTACTTGATGTTGATCTACTCAAGCAATGCCATAAACCTAACCAACCAACTTTAGTAAACTGATATCAGGCAAAATTTGTGGGGTTCGGGTTCCGATTTGATGTTTCTTGACACCGTTAGACGAACCCCATAGTCACAAAATTTTGAAATTAACGATGTAAGAGAACAAACGCTTTCAGCGTATACTTTGTACGCTATACAATGGAACCCAAGTTTGAATAGAAATAGTGATAGACTTTCCCAAATGAGGTTTTGGCGAGATCATATCAACGAAACTGCCATCAGCCTGGAGAGTTCCAATGTATCAGTGGGTAGAGACATCCCTTTGGCACTTATCCAACCAACAGGAGCGCAGGCCTTCCGTTGGTTCTGTTATTCTTCTCGGATTCTCATCTATCGAATCCAGTATTTGCTGCCTTTCTGATACCTTTCTTTTACGAAACAAGCATGAAGCTTCATGAAAAGCGGTCGAATTTTTAGGCATTTGCGTAGGTGCCTGCTTCAACCGTGTCTGGCATCTATTGTGTACAGAAGGCGTTGCTAGCCACGCCTGCCATTGAAGCAATCTTATTAATAAGCGGAATCTACTAAAGCTTCAACTGTTCTATTTCAGTTCAATCCTATCATTGCATTCAACATCAATCAAAACGTTGGAATAAAAATATACCTAAGTGCTAACATTCCTAAAAGATATCTCCTCGGATCCTTTTATAACAAAGTCCAGATTCTACATTATGATGTCATCATATCCCACATTTTAATACCCACTCATAAATTCGAGCTATAAACTCACATATTACACATTTGAGTACACACATAAGTTGATTATCTCTGACCAACAAAATTACATCGAAGTTATAGCTACATTTTATGTCTGGAAGATTCCATTAAACTGTCCCACATTACGCGAAAATGACGAGATGACAGCGATGACCGATATTATCTCCCACCGACCCTTTTTAATATTCCCAAAGAATTACTCACTTTATTTAATTACTTTAATTTTTGTTGGAATTTCGCTCTTATTTTCTTCTCTGCTCATTAATGAGAACATTTTGAAAAAGATTGTAATCAAACGTTTTCTGCTCCAACTCTTTTTGCTAAAATGCTATAATGAAGAAACTTTTTATACGTAGCTGTATGCTGGCAACAAGTACGCGCACCTGGCACCTGTTTTAACAAGATGAATACTCAAACAACCAATAGCTTATTCTTTTATATTTTGGGTGAAATATTATGAAAGAACTGTTGACATATTTTATGACTAACGTGACCCCGACCTCTGTCTCGTAACTTACTTTTTGTGCGACTTATTTTTCTCCACACTCACATTGTGTTATCTACTTGGAAAGTTTTATCAAGATGTACGCAGAGGAATACCTTAGGGTACAGCAAACAATATGCCATGGGAATGGACCTGAGATAACGTAATCTTGCGTGGAAATCGGTGATTTAACATCGGACTTCTGTCCCTCGTGACGCCATCCCATCACGAGCGGATAACTCCAAGGAGATACCACAAATTTCGGCTAGTAAAGCTAACGAGGTAAATAAACACACATGAATCATACAAGTAATTGGGAAGTATATTCTCGGAGGCTACTCAGCGGACATTGGTGACGCAACTGTGGCGCCGGCCCTTCCGCTAAATAACGACGGCGATAAATTAAACCCAAATGTCCAGATCCAGATACCTCGGATAGAGACCTGACGGCTTTCAACAAATTAATTGTCGGATTGTGTAACACTGGCATTCATTTTATTGCTTTGTTCCATGCCACATTCGACATTATTGTATTACGAGATAGAATCTAAAAGATAAACTCTGCAAAGACATTTGTATGAGAAAGATAAAAAATCTTTTAGAAGTTTAAAAAAATCGACTGTGTGGTATAGACACTAGAAAGATGTAAGCAAGGCATATCTAACATGAAATCTATGATATTCACACTATAATTATCGGTCGGAGGGCCAAGTAGAAATCATGTATCGAAGAAACTGAAAATTTATATAAATCGTCACTCCAGACTTAACTAGTCTCACATATTCACCTCTCACTGGACGCTTCCCAACATCATACTCAACGAGTTTTGTCTCACGACTTTTCACAATACCTTACTCCCTAAATCCCCACTAGAATATTTTTAATTTGTATGGATTATTTTTATTCTAGGATATTTTTGTGTAAATGTCAGCTCCTAAGCTTCACCCAAGCAAATTAAAAGAAACACGGCTTCTAAATTGAAACCACGTAATGTTATTGTTTTGGCTGTTTTTTTTTGTAATTATTAAAAGTCACGGAACAAAAGTGTTTGGGTATAATGTTGAGAAGGGGCCTGCGAGAGGTAGCCAATTAATTAAAAATAAACCTGTGAAGAGGAATCCAACGACACTTTACTCGACAAAATCTGTCAATCTATTTAAGCTACAGGACGTAATATAACATGCACAACATACAAACATACATACACCCCAAAAACATTACCTTCCTTGCTAACTTTTAAGCTTTCGCGATTTGAACACAATATAATTTAATGTTTCTTATCAGGACTTAACAAATAAAATAATTAAAAAAACTTAATAATATAAATAAACTAGTTTTAGCGTGGTTAAGTCCTGATAAGAAACATTAAATTATGACCTTCTTTAGCAGTCGGGTTAAAAAAATATTGCGCTAACGGCAAAGGTGCAGGGAATACAATGATAATAACACAGTCAAAACCACGTAAAGTTAATCACATATCGCGCTTTTACGAGCCTTAAATTACCAAAATGACGCATCCACCTGTAGAAATTGGATTATTAAGTCCCGTTGTTGCAATTCGAACGGCAAAAAATTGTAACTCAATATCAATGACTCGATCATCATGAACAGCAACGACTGAAAACGCAGCTGCTTTACATTCAAGTAGGCAATTGAAGTGCTCTTCCGAAGGAGCGCCGGAGAAATTCCTCACAATAAAGTTACTTTCGAATTAGCATCTCGTTCCATAGCTACATAACATTTAAACTTAATATTTTGTTAGTATTACCTAGTTGTAAACAAAATGAGCGGCAATCAGAAATAACAATGTGCAAGAGCTGCTTGGCAGAGGAAAGGGGCAGCTCCTAAAGATAATTTAATATGTAGTAGACTCGTCTGTTTACATAATAATATAATGTACCAGAGATTGAAGTGTGGAATTTTATTTGCAGTCATGCGTTATGGTTTTGTGGTGAGGAAACCATACATCATTCTAGCCGTGGCACGTAGCCAGTGAGTATATTAGAGAGTGAACCTTTCGCCAATATAGTGCTATTTGTCTTATTTTGCCTCTTGCTAATGAAATCCAACCCAGTTTGCTTACTCATTATGCATGTATGAGTATTCAACCTGCTCAAATATAGTTCTCTGCACTTGAATATGTTTTTAGATTGTACTCATGAATTCCATTACCTAAAGAAAACTTTACTAAAATGGAAATATAATACGGTTTCTTTTCCGCTCCATAAAGTGTTAAATGTAAAACGGGTTCCTTTTCCATTTAAATCTAAAAGGCAAAACCAACTGGCTCATTTATCACTGTATCTCACAAACCATGTGAAAATTTTGCTCTTTCGGGTCGTAAAGGAAAGAGCGGCAATCAAAGTTCTTTGAACGGATGTATCCAAGAGCCAGCTAAAAATCCTTTCACGTTTGCTTTTGATAGAGATTTATAACGTTTTGTTTTTTTTTATTTTCAGGTAGTCAGCTATGCTGGATCCATAGTTGTGAGCAGTGAAGTGTTTGTTAGATGATGACTTCAGTGACGCGTGTGGTGGTAACAGAGGATCCTGTATGACGATGCAAGGTGTTGTGTAGAGAATGTGTATAGAAGTGTTGTGCCTGGGTCGTGGAGCGCAGTATGCGGAGACGGGGCGCGTGACGTCACCGGCGCGCGCGCACTGAGGCCGGATGCGGCGCGGCAGTGTCTACAGTGTGAGCGAGGGAGTGGAGCGGTGCCTCTGTGCTAGGTTAGTTCAATTATTGTTAAGAGCGTGGTCTAAAGGTTCTTATTATGATTAGCTTTGGTTTAAAAATACCTTAAACTGTTAGTTTGCACTTATTAGTTATGCGGGCTAGTTGAGCGGGTAGAAATGATGTGAGGTCGAAAATGAGCATGCAAGTTGTATGTTCCTCAAATTTATTTTCTTTTATTTTCTTCAAATTATAGGTACTTACTATAGTACTTAATATCTGTATCAACATATCTTATCAAGATAATAATTTTACGATACATTTAATACAAAAACTACTTTTTATCACTAATGATTGTACAATCATTATACACCTAATCATAAAATGAGATTCGTTCTGGTCCGAAACTATTTTCATTATCATAGATAAGCTTTATTATACGGAAAGAACCACGAGTAAGCTTTTATCCGATGTTTTTAATTCAGATAATGCAGTTAGCTTCCATTCGCCTCATCATCCTCGTCCAATTATGAAGTTGCCCGACTCTTATACCTTTATCCCTGTACGCCATAAGCGTATTCATTTGTCTAATTGAGGTTTCAACATTTTCCTATCTTGTTACTAATCTTGTGTTGTATTTATACAAGATTGGCAATTGACTACTCTTACGGTCTATAATGAAGATGGCCTCAGATAAGACAAATATTGCCGACTATTAGAAAATATCGAAATGTAAGGACTGCAAATAGAAGGCATTAAGCCTTCTATGTCTATGGTGAAGAACATTTGCCAAGAGTGATTGTTCGGTTTTGACATTTTTGTATAGTAATCCATAGATAAGAATGTGTTGTAGTAATCATCAAAGTTCATACTTAGCTCTCAGAATACTGTTTATTCTAGATTTTTGTTAATATATGTAACAATTTAGTTTATTCTTTATAGCCTACCAATTTAAAATAATGAAGCCGGTACTTTCATCGTCAGTTATTTTTATCTTCATTATATTTTGTGAGATCGGCGCGATTATTCCAATGTGCCAAAGTGCGAATAAAAATAAAAAACGAATTTTAAGCTTTTCAAGATTTTCAAGTAATAACCAAAAGCTTTTTGTAAGTAATTGTCTACTTTCTTTATCCTACGGTTTTTCAATGTTGAAATGGGACTTTAATATCGCCAGTTGTAAAGTAAGGGTCGTAAAAAAGCTCCAATTTAATATGAGGCAAGAGACAACGTTTTTGGTAAGACCATTTATAACATTTTGTATTATTTTTGTGTAAAAATTCTGTCGGAAACATTTTACACCTTTTAAATTACACTTTCTCGTTTAGCTCGGAGCAATACCCAGGGAAGGTGGTATGGTTGATTTACAATAGTATAAAGAACCGTGTTTTCATTTCTATTTTTAAATTTGTTACAACGTTCGTACTGCAAAATCCTTAGAAACCGGGATAGAAAATAATCTATGAAACTTTCCGACCTTCGAAGTATATCCACGCAAAAATTCAGGTCGACCCTTTACTCCGTTGCTACGTAAAAAAGGAACAAACAATCCAATAAACCAGCAAATAAACTTTCGCATTTATAATAATAGTAGTAGGAATAGGGATTTCTGTACCTATTGAGCCTGATTCTAAAACTTTTTCATAGATAGAAAACTACACCAGATATCCCTAAAATTAAATAGCACTGGGTATATTTTGTTTACCATGCAGGTGAAGCCTCCAGTAAAGGCAAAATTACAACATGAGTTTAATGACGTGCTGTGTATGTACAGGTAGCACGAGCGGGGGCGCGGGTGCGGGTGCGGGTGCGGGTGCGCGTGCAGCCATGGCCGGCTGATGGAGCCGCCGGGCTGGTGGTCGCCCTCGCCGTCGGCCTCGCCGCCGCCGCCGCCCCGCGCCCCGCCGCTGCGCTGCCGCTGCCGACAGCCCTACTCTAGCAGCTACACCTGCTTACCACACTACGGTACACTTCATTGTTCAAGCTCTCTTCTTGTTTTTAGACTACATTGTCGCAGCTGCTTTTGACAAACCTAATTACGCTACCACCGCGCTACTGGTGCCGGAAACATTATACCCCAACAGCTGCATCCGACAATATGGGTGTTCTGTACAGGTACTGTTGAACCAATGTGGTAAATTCAGATGCCACGCCGCAGGGCACATGAATGAAGACTGGCTTCTGGTGAAGGAAAACATCGAAAAGGAAACCATATTTTAGTAGCCATGTAATCCGAGGACGTGGAAGCTCTAACGCTCATCTGGTTAGTTACCACACTCAAATCAGAAGTCTGTCGTGAGGCACTATGCACCTAGAGATATAGAACCGCTAGCCTCGAAGAGCCAGTTACAAATCCAGGCTAAGTAGGTTTTTTTTTAATAGTAGTTGGTGACTTAACGTGCAAGTCACCCACCTAATGCTAAGCTTCACGCCTGCCAATAACAATTCAGTGCCATCCAGAATTTTAAAATTCAAAAGTTCAAAACCATGAGCGGCAATGCACTTCGCTCGTCACCATGAGAAACATTGCCCTTCAATCCGGAACACTGAAATGTTTGCATACTACTGCTTAGTGGTTGAATAACTGGCAAAGGTACTTCCTCAGGCGGACTCTGCAGAAGAGCCCTACCACTAGCAAACTTGAAAGACTCTACCTCTTAATCTAGCCCATCAACGGTCAAAAAACCTCTATGATCTCTATATGCTATGCAAATACCATGAGAGCTCTACAAATGTACACTAGCGTATACCCATCAATCTAGCTGCCAATAAAGTGACCCGTCCCAAGATTGGAAAAGGTAAAGTAAACGGATCCATACGAAGTAGGTAGATAATGCAGGTTATATCGCTAAGCTCTTTCTAAAAAAATCACATATTATATAATATGTAAAAAAGTAATAAAAAATCCAGCAAATTAATTAGCAATGTATACATATTTCGGCCTTTTGGGTTCTCATTTCAAACGCATGACTTCTCTATAAGACCTATCAAAGCGGCTGATATACAAAGAACAAACAACCCAAGGACTGGTGTTTTTCTCGAGCAGAGAATTAGCATCGTTTGCTATTCAGCGTGGTTACGTCACAAGGAATTGGGTACCTTGCCCACGGATAATGACGTGGGCCCGGGACGTGACATCCTGATTACGATGATTGTTACGACCAGCTGCCAACGCTACGCGACCATGAATCTTATCGCGCGGCAATCGAGTTGTGGTCGCACAGCTAATCATCACAATAAAGACATTATACTGAGAGCCCAGCACCCTGTGATTAATAATTATAATTATTTTTATTTTGTCTTTGTTCTGTAAATAAAGGCAAAGTCGTCATCAGATTCAGATTCAGAAATATTTATTGACCAACTGATACATTGTGTGTTATGCTAGGTGTTCGTGCAACAATAGTCTCTATCAGCATTCCCTAATCTAATAAATTTTTGCATTCATAGGTTTATTAATAATAATACTAAACTTGTAAATGTCATCTTATATATATTATCTACTCTTTATAATTTAATTTCTTCATCTGGACAATCAATCTAGTATAGCATTTGCTATTCAGTGGTATAATAGCTTCAAGAGGAACTACAGCTATCAAAAGCATTCCAGACCGATGCCAGGACCCTTTATTTATGTTATACGTCAAGTTAGAAAAGTTAATTAATTGTAAGAACAAAATACAAGTACTTTCTTATTCTAAAGCTTTGACAAATTACCGGACAAAGGAGCCTGTTATTTTGAAACAGTCTACGCTGATATATTTGTATTTTCCTTAACAATTGGGACTGTCTATAACTGCGTCACGACGTCATTAGGATTTCAATGGTCCTATATTCACGTGTAGACATTGACAAATCTCGGGGAATTGTTTCCTTTATAAATATACAGTGCTTTGTCCTCCCCTTTTATTCAACGCCGGAAACGGAGCACTTAGCTGCGCAGCCTAGATCTCACCAGCCTGAACGTTTAAAAGAGCTTCAATGGCAGCCATCAGGAGTGAAGTGGGTAAAAAAATTACAAATTTTTCATTTTAAATATATTACTACTGAAGTATTTCGCTAGGTATTATTTATAACTAGCTCCGGTTTTACCAAGGGCTTTGACAGCTATTTTCCAGTTGTCCTAATTCTATTTTGTTTTCCAGAAAACCCCTGTTCTATGTATCGCTATCTTCTTCTATCAAGACCATCAATCCAGTAATTAATTCGTGAAAAGGGTAATAATATACGTCGGCAGTTATACAGACAGACGGACTAGAGAGCTACTTTCGCATATTTATAAAATCTGTGTATTTTTTTGTACAAGTAGACATACCAACTTAATACAGTTTTAGATCGTTGAAAATCCTGATTTGTAGAACGCATTTGCTAAAACTACCGGAAAATGTTTTCTGTTGTTTGCCTTCAAGAGAGATTTAAGCTTTATAAAAAATGTTGCAAAGTCACGACTCCTCCAGAAAAAGTACGCAATAATAGTAAATCCCTTGCGGCGGGCTCTTATTATGTTTGAAAGGAGAAAAATATAATACACGCTTGCTTACTTTAAAAGTATTACTAATTTTGTGCTACATTGAACTTCTACATAATATAATAGTTGAATTTATTAGCTGTTCTTGATTTACGTTTATTGCTTCCTGTCAGCACTGTCATAACATCCAAGGAAATACATGGTATTTAGTTTTAATTGGGCAAAGCTTTAGTTTGATAATAATAAAAAACAGCCTTCATAACAGTATTGGACCTTCATTGAACCGTCTGTGCTATAGGATTTATAGGAAACTCATTCGCGATACTTCTGAGTTTTTGACTCGAGGATGTGATGAAAGTTCCTTATTTCCTTGAAACAGCAGCCTACCTCTTTTATGAATCTTCTCTCTTCAAAAGTTAGAGATTTTCTTCTATGCGACTAATCGT
This sequence comes from Apocheima hispidaria, assembly GCA_947579745.1. Lineage (NCBI taxonomy): Eukaryota > Metazoa > Arthropoda > Insecta > Lepidoptera > Geometridae > Apocheima > Apocheima hispidaria. The sequence continues at coordinate 7,677,077 of OX388161.1, forward strand.
TTCATTATAACGAATGTTTTGACCAGAATTCGGCTACACCTAAGCCCGTATCTTCTTTTATGTCCTCCCAAGAGCAGGTTTTAGAGCACGCTGTACAAATCAACAGATGTGACATTATTTGAGAACTCACTCGAATGAGGCAATCGGTCTCGATATGAATTTTAGACTTTAAACTGTACAAAAACATGCAACCTAATCCAGATTGCATGTTGTTGTACAGCTTGAAATAGTTTTGTCTCATTGGTCTTATGAACCTAAGTATGTAAACAATAATTATTTTTTAATTACATCTATTTTTTATTTTTTTTTATATCTATGTGTCTTGTTTCGGGATCAGATGGTTGGGGAGACGGTGAAGAAGAGTCTTCGGGCGGAGCGCTGCGCGAGCGCGAGTTGCGCTCCCTGCACCGCACCGTGCCGGCGCTGCGCCGCCGCGAGCTCGACACACGCGCCATCAAGCACCACTTCTACCCCGAGGGAGGCTGGGGGTACGTACCTACTCATACAAGTGGATCCGGTTATAGTGACAGACGAGACGCCCGTAACTAGACATTTTGTACATTTACGTCATTATAAACAGTTAATCCTTATAATCAAACTCACTGTAACCAGATTGTACTTTACCAGGACGTGACTATGATGCTGGCCTATATTTCGGGCTCAACGTTAGCCTACCCAGCGGAGCAACCGCAGCTAGCATTTTGGGCTTTTGAAATCGTTTAAACTGACATTGTGAGGCGTATTACCCTATGTCGTCATGTAGTATTACTACTGGTGGGGCAGTAGTAATACTACATGACGTATTACGTATGACGTATTATGTATATGGGGCAGTAGTAATACTACATGACCACCACGACCGCTCTGTCAAAAGCGTAGCGACCAAGAAGAAGAAACTTTAAACTATCTATAGACTCACAAAGACCTATAGATGGTGTTACAGGTATCCATAGGCGACGGTGGTCGCTTACCATCAGGCGGTCCGTCTGCTCAATTGCCACATTAGGGCATGTTTTTTTTTGTTTTATGTAGATTTCGTAAAGTTTATAAATAGTAACGTATGTAGTTTACGTTATTAGTAGGCTCTTCGTTTAGCAAAATGCTGTACCTACTCACACTTCCAATGACATGGTAGCAGTATCAAAAGTAACAGAGCAAGCTTGGAATGGTAATTTAGCTCGACATATTTTCTATTCGAGGTTTGTAAAAAATGCCCTAACACTGTCACAATCAATACCACCATGCAAAATAAGTCTTACACAGCAGTTACTTAATACTTTATAGTGGATTTCGCTCTACATAAATTACGTACATAATTAAGTAGAGCTAAGAGTATATTATTGCGTAGGCAGGCGTCCCAATAGGTGGACCGACGACATTGTGAAAGTCGCGGGCAACCGGTGGATGCAAGTGGCACTTTGTCGGTCGGTGTGGCGGTCTAAGGGGGAGGCCTATGTTCAACAGTAGACGTCTTCTGCTGATAATGTAATGTAATGTAATGTAAGAGTATATTAAAGTGTTACAGTTCTTTAGAATAATGAAATATAATCAATCAGATTTAGCTTCTCCTACCGACCATAAAATTTCTAGCTACGAATGCCACTTTGGAATGCCATATCGAACTGTCATAAAATATTTTTATGTATTAGCTTCCATCAGTTTTACGACTTTGGCAAGTCCATAACAAGAGTCAGATTTTTAACTTTTATAAGATAGGTTCCTTTCATATTCAAATTTATCGTAATTGACTCCTTAAAGAGATCCAATAAATATTTTATGGTAACGAAAACACTATCCCCTTTATTAATAAACGCGGATAAACCTTGGAGCAGTTGCTTAGTCTTTTTCAATCGAGTTCTAATTTCTAAAGAGCGAAAAGGACTAAGCACTAGAAACAGTAAGCGCTATAAGTAAGGTCTGAAACATGAAACGAACAAAATAACACAAGTACTAGCAAGGAAGTACCTACTGACTTCTCATCGGCTGCTGTATAACACGCTTGAATCACATATTTTATTTTATTTTATTCTCTTAGGATAACTAACAGCTAGCGCTTAAGTAACAGGTTTAATATTTTAACTTAAGGCTTATTAAAAGTTTCCACAACCTACAATAGGCATATACTTCTATAGCTAGAGCATATAGCTAGATTCTTCTTTAAGAAGAAAGAAAAAGTCAAGTGGACAAGCGTTATTCAAAAAATTTAATGTACATTCTAGGACAGAAAAATTCTATAGCTAGAGCATATAGCTAGATTCTTCTTTAAGAAGAAAGAAAAAGTCAAGTCGACAAGCGTTATTCAAAAAATTTAATGTACATTCTAGGACAGAAAAATTCTATAGCTAGAGCATATAGCTAGATTCTTCTTTAAGAAGAAAGAAAAAGTCAAGTGGACAAGCGTTATTCAAAAAATTTAATGTACATTCTAGGACAGAAAAATTCTATAGCTAGAGCATATAGCTAGATTCTTCTTTAAGAAGAAAGAAAAAGTCAAGTCGACAAGCGTTATTCAAAAAATTTAATGTACATTCTAGGACAGAAAAATTCTATAGCTAGAGCATATAGCTAGATTCTTCTTTAAGAAGAAAGAAAAAGTCAAGTCGACAAGCGTTATTCAAAAAATTTAATGTACATTCTAGGACAGAAAAATTCTATAGCTAGAGCATATAGCTAGATTCTTCTTTAAGAAGAAAGAAAAAGTCAAGTGGACAAGCGTTATTCAAAAAATTTAATGTACATTCTAGGACAGAAAAATTCTATAGCTAGAGCATATAGCTAGATTCTTCTTTAAGAAGAAAGAAAAAGTCAAGTGGACAAGCGTTATTCAAAAAATTTAATGTACATTCTAGGACAGAAAAATTCTATAGCTAGAGCATATAGCTAGATTCTTCTTTAAGAAGAAAGAAAAAGTCAAGTCGACAAGCGTTATTCAAAAAATTTAATGTACATTCTAGGACAGAAAAATTCTATAGCTAGAGCATATAGCTAGATTCTTAGAAAAAGTCAAGTCGACAAGCGTTATTCAAAAAATTTAATGTACATTCTAGGACAGAAAAATTCTATAGCTAGAGCATATAGCTAGATTCTTCTTTAAGAAGAAAGAAAAAGTCAAGTGGACAAGCGTTATTCAAAAAATTTAATGTACATTCTAGGACAGAAAAATTCTATAGCTAGAGCATATAGCTAGATTCTTCTTTAAGAAGAAAGAAAAAGTCAAGTGGACAAGCGTTATTCAAAAAATTTAATGTACATTCTAGGACAGAAAAATTCTATAGCTAGAGCATATAGCTAGATTCTTAGAAAAAGTCAAGTCGACAAGCGTTATTCAAAAAATTTAATGTACATTCTAGGACAGAAAAATTCTATAGCTAGAGCATATAGCTAGATTCTTAGAAAAAGTCAAGTCGACAAGCGTTATTCAAAAAATTTAATGTACATTCTAGGACAGAAAAATTCTATAGCTAGAGCATATAGCTAGATTCTTCTTTAAGAAGAAAGAAAAAGTCAAGTGGACAAGCGTTATTCAAAAAATTTAATGTACATTCTAGGACAGAAAAATTCTATAGCTAGAGCATATAGCTAGATTCTTCTTTAAGAAGAAAGAAAAAGTCAAGTCGACAAGCGTTATTCAAAAAATTTAATGTACATTCTAGGACAGAAAAATTCTATAGCTAGAGCATATAGCTAGATTCTTCTTTAAGAAGAAAGAAAAAGTCAAGTGGACAAGCGTTATTCAAAAAATTTAATGTACATTCTAGGACAGAAAAATTCTATAGCTAGAGCATATAGCTAGATTCTTCTTTAAGAAGAAAGAAAAAGTCAAGTCGACAAGCGTTATTCAAAAAATTTAATGTACATTCTAGGACAGAAAAATGTATAGGTATACAGTACTGCGTCTTGACATTTTCCAGAATCCGTTAATAAGAAAAACTTAATAAGTTTCGTTTTAGCTTCTTTGACCACGCTCAACTTATGTTAAGTGACGGTGTTGTAAACATACGCAGTCTTGAATTTGAATGAGAACTGTCTCTCAATTAAGGCCGCCGGAACGTACCGTAGGGTGCTTAAAGACTTCAACTTGAGGGCCGAAGGGCAAGGAAGCAAGCCCTATCACTGTAGTATGTTTTCATCACGATCTTTTCCCTCAGTGACAGGACACCTCAACTTTATGTTGAGATTTGAACCCACATCTTGCGGTTTAGAATTCGAACACGTCCACCACTAAGCTAATATCGCTACAAATCATTTCCTGTGATCGCCGTTTTGGAGCCTCGTAGGTAGCTACTTTAAGCAAATTGAAGATGATTAATTGATCGAGCGAAGCGAGGTCTCACAGCCTACGGGAACAAATCGGCATTTGTATGTATGTTTGTACATCAGAATAGCTCAGTGTTATCATAAGCACTGTGAAAAAAGCTTGTTAAACAGAACATCGCGAAGTCTCAATTCGGGGCGAACTACTAGTTATAATATCGAAATAAACATAACACTCCAATTAATGTTGCGGCTCAGCGGTGAACCTACGCTTTACGAGTAGAAGCTCTGAAGCAACTAAAGCATTAAATTGGATCAGACACTACACTAAATATGGTGACACAGGCGCGAGTTCTACCCCACACCGCTTCGTATTACCTGCTCACTCTTTGACATACACGCGAGGAGACATCACATCATAACGCACCCACCGTGTGCTCAGACAAATGTTCCGACAAGGAACGGCCCGAGTGGGCGAATCTCGAATTTCCCTCGCGGTTCAAACGTGATGTGACGCAAAATGGAGACGTATTATATCACCATCACTCTCACCAACAGCGGCAACTTTATTCCGGCTACGAAAAGATAAATACGGGATTCCGAAAGCAAATTTAGGTGCAAATACCGGCACGTCAGCGACGGCATTTATGAATCTGATAGCGTAATAACACGGTGATTCCATCGCTTGGCGATAAACGAATTTATATTTTGAATTGAGTGCGAGGCTTATTAATGGTACAGAATTCGTGTTTACATTCCCAGCTCCACCAGGCGGTATAGTGCCTCTGTAAATATTCATATCATTGTTATTATCTGAAATTGTGCCAATAGAGTAATAAATATTGACTGCTCAAAACAAGTTGTAGTGATAGGACTCTTTTGCAGAGTCCGCCACAGTCCCTTAGAACAAATGAGACTTATTGCCGCCTGACACACCTTTGCCAGTTGTTCAACCGTCAAGCATTGACCAAAGTAAAATGAATGGACGAGCCCTGTCTCACAACTTTCTTAAAAATAACGAGTAGTTCGCCCCGAACTGAGACCTCGCGATGTTCTGTTTAACAAGCTTTTATTTCACTTACCTACATAATCTACATTGTTCATAATGCTATTCTTGTTCTTCCAAATCAAAACTTGTAATTGTTTTTTCGACCACTTTCAATGGTTTCGATCGAGTTGACATTTAACAAAGCTTTTAACGGTAAGGTATATCGACTGCTCGGAGTATATACGCAAATCTATAATAGCACTTAGCTTCGTAATAGTATATTCGTTGGTATATTCCTTTAAAGTCTTTAGTTTTTATATACAGTTTTAGTTGATAAAATAATTCTAAAATTTGATAAACGGCACGGACCCCGGAGTCCGCGGAGCAATATTGTAGAAAAAAAAACGGTTAGGTAATGCATGGTTCCTATGACAGTAAATGATGATGAAGATGAAGAATCAGCATCAGAATAGCTCAGTGTTTATGATAACACTGAGCTATCTACCTACCTACTACGTAACGTACTAGAGCGCTAGAAAAAAACCTTACTTAGTTAAATATACATAATCATATGCTCAGGTTGTATCGTAGAAGGTAGGTATATAGCCCGAGCACATAATACAACACAACGCATGGTCATAAAGGAATTTGAGGAAAAATATATTTTTCCAGACAAGCTTTTATAAAATCCGTTATTGGTACTGTAAGCTGACCGAAAAGATTCCAAGCACCATCAATCTACTATTAGTTACTGAGGAGTTCCGTTTTCCACCTTCCATCTCCATCATCAGATCAGCTCGCTCTCATAATATTGTATTGTCTTCGGAACTTGACATGCTGCAAAATTTCAACTCAATTGGAAATTGTTCTAAAATTCAGTTGCAAGATTTGACCGGAACATAAATATTTACATACATACAAACATTGCAAGTTTAATAAAAGCTTGTAAAAAAATAACTGACGGGTACACAAAAGCGATGGAAATGCCGTAAATAACAGACTTTCAATGCCATAACGATGATACCAATACCATTGTTTTGATCTAATTATTCAGGCATTACCTTTGGTTCAATTTCCAATATATCACGTATCTCCAGTGTATTAGAATGCATGAACAAAAGCGGTAAAAGAGCAGCTTCTGAGGTGAGGGCTAGTTTACCAGCTTATCTGTATTTCTTCAACCCTTGTCTTATCTCAATTATCCCGGGATTCACCGCTAGTCCACCTAACAGAATAAATCTCCTGCTTTACATAAGCCCCAATTTTCGCTAGGCTTAGTAAGGTCACTACTCTCTCGAGTCTACAAGAACCTTTAAGCTAGAGACTATATCGGCCCTTCTTTGATTACCAATTTGCTTAGGTACTCGTATTCTGAAAATCCATCACACTCGTGAATCATAAACTTTGGGGACTTGAGATATTGAATCGATTTATCTCAGGAGTAAGTCTCTCCATCTCCTTAATCAATAATCCTTTGACGCATAATTTATGTTCATTATAATCTGATCCATCTGTTATGTAGCACAAACATTAAATCTCCTTAGGGAATTTAGGCTACGATATTACAATGAAACTATAAATTGCTTACTTATAAAGCGTACTAAAGTTGTACGTAACTTACAACTTTGTTGTTTTTCACGGAGAGTCTAAGCCTAGAAGATTTGAGAAGAAGATAGTTTTTAAATATATTTTGTGTGCTAGAGAATGCAGTATATGAATATTACAGGTGGATTGTCTGCGGTGCAGCTTTCCTCGCCCATCTGCTCTCGACTGGCCTCCAGCTAGCCTACGGGGCTCTCCACGTATACGCTCTCAGACACCTCGGCCCACAAGCTGACCAGGCAGGTACGTAAAAAAACACTTCATCACAATCACCGATCGTTTTTTCGTACTGCTTTGTATAGGCATATCTCCTACAATGGTATCTGCCGCGGTCCTGCGTTAAGCAGGTGTGGATTAAACCCATGACGTTAACTGGATCGTCGATCCTTTGCATCGGAAAGACCAGTACTCCGCTCACCTTATGGACCGAGTGAGCGAAAAGTCTCAGTTTTAACTGGCAGCCTGTCAGTATGTTAGTTCTCGTATACAGATCGTATTTTTCAACCAACCTTGACGAAACTTGGTAAACAGAAGCTATTTTTTTAAATTTTTTATGAAGCGGCGATTTTTGATTTATTTAATACTCTATTGCACACATACAACATATTAGGTACACAACAAGAGGACTTAGTGCTAAAGCATTTTCTACCAGTTTCTTGGCAACATTAGATTCAATAGACTTGTCACAAAATATAACACACCTGAATCATCAGTGATCAAGCACACTGTTTTTAACAAGATGGCGATGCTCCCAAATAAAATCTCCGGCTACAAGATATAAAGCCACTTTGAATGCATTTTATGCATCATAATAAAATGGAAATGATGTGCTAAATGAAAGTTCCCATTACTTACAAAATCCAGCAAGTGTTTTATCAGTATAATTAATGCGGAATGTTGTCAAAACTGAAATGATACCGTCGTCATTCGTGAAAAAAAACACGTGAAAATGACACATAACGTGCGAATAAAAATAAAAGCCGATAGCTTTTATTCGTCGCTTTTGAATTATAAGATTGAGGAAGAAAACAATTTTAAATCTGTAGCACGAAGGCGCTGCGAAAAGTAATCTATCAACAGAAGTTCCGCTCTGCGGAAATGCGTAAATAAACAACGAATGAAAAGAACCAACGCCATGAATATAACGCCAAATAATATTTGATACAAACGACCCCACATCGGCAACTTTTAATTGCTGTCATTCCTTGAAACCCAATTTGTTAAATAATTTGTTCTCGGCTGCGGGAGTTTCTACGAGGCGTGGACAAATTAATCATATTTTTTCTTAATGTTTCTGTTTAACGATATAATTTATGTTAACAAGCCTCCGGTGCGCGTTCGACAACTAGAATTTGAATTGGTTATTTACATGAAGTTTCTCAGTCACCGGTATCTGCGGACAGCCCTGATTTATTGAATTAATTTTCCAAGATTCACGTCTTGGTCTGAATATTAAGAGGCAGAAGTAATTTCGGTTATGAGCAAGGTCTTTGTTGGCGGTGGTCTGGGCGGTGCGCCGGGACATAAGTCTGTCAGCTCCGACGGTGCTAGCTTTTGAACTTGAATTTAGACATTAATAAGTTTAGCTAAAATCGACAAATCGAGTCATACCCTGAATATCAAGCACTGGACCAATTGGTTACAAATTCGATACAGTGAACAATAACAATGAATTATTTAAATTGATTGATTCCTGCGCTTTTCGCTGTTTAAAATGTATTTACCTGTTACTTTTCATATCTACTGAACTATACTACTATACTGCTGAATGAGATTTAGGTAAATTGAACTTATAGGACAGTATTGTGAGAACGAATTGATTTCAAATATTTAAAAACCCCCAATAAATTGGAAATTAAACGACGTCTATTTACGTTAAATAATGGCGTTTGCTTTCTTTAATTGACATTTGACTTTTATATTCACACAATCCTCCCACGTCAAATCACGAAGCCGGCGCTGAAACTGTGACGAAAATCCAAGTAATACATTCGCGTGGTTCGTAATAAACTCGCTCAAGTAATTGTGTTAAGTGAATCCGTCGGGCGTCGTCTCTATTCCCCGTATTGCCGGTGTCTCATAACTCTCACATTTGGGCTAACGTGTTTAACGCCTGGTACCTGCTACACGTATGGCCCGCTCCAGCCGCCCAATTAACGTTTCCTGGATTAAAGAATGGACACTGATGTTCACCCGACTGCTCAAGAAGGAGGGTAATATTTTTGGGTTGTATGTAAGTATGTGAGTATGCAAATATGCATTTATGTATGTCAGTACGTATGTATGTTTGTGTGTTCCTATATTACCACCGGTTGCCTAAGCGGTTTGAACGATTTTGACTAGTGAGGTGTCGTTGGATTCTTATTTAAGCCCGGAGTCTCATAGGCTATATTTAATAGTCGGGTTTTTTAAAATAATAATACTTCTTATTAGTCATTATTAAAACCATAATATAAACAAATGTAAACAAGTAGATATCCATGTCGGTTTCGGGCAGTGATATATTCAGCGTTTTACAATTTAATGACGTGCTAGAACACGACTAATATATCTCTATAATGTTCTGACTAAACAACGTAACAATATTTGTATGAATAAAAAATATTAAGATATGTTATATCTTATGTTATATATATATTATTTACCGGCTGCGCACCGCGTTTTTTAAAACACGCGTGAAAAATCTTCGGGAACCATACATATCTCAGTGTTAAAGTAACATACGTCAACCAACAGATATTTTCGCATTAATAATATAAAATAGATATTCAAATAAAATTACGATACAAAAGCAAAAGTAAAATGTTTCAATTATATTTTTATTGAATTTTTGAGGCAGCTTCAGATAATTGTTTCCAGTTAGACATATTTACTTTATAATGTGTCTTGAATTTGTGTATAATTGTAAGGATAGTTTCGCTAGTGTGACTATAATTGCGAAGGTGCAAAGCAGGAAACAGATGGCAAACCGAATAGTGAACTATCAGTGTTTTATCTCAGATCTAAAAAAGTCTCTGTAGATCCCATATGGATCTGAGCACTGGATCTAAATAAAATGATCCGTTTTTTCAATGGTATTAGCGTTTGATGATGACTTTATCGATGATTATGGCTATGATAGATACCACCGTAGCCCGAATCTCAATAAAACAATTTATTTTCACAAATACAACCCACTAACACATACACACAACATTTCTCACAAAGCGAAACATACACTTCATGTATAATATATTATATATTGTTATATTGTCCTACCCTAAGCTTGTTACAGTGAAAATTAGTTAATAAAACTTAGCTTAAAACTTTGAGTAACTGATTTCAATTAGAAGTTATAAATAGTCTCAAAAATAATAGTTGGTTAAGGGCCTATTTCATCATTTCCAAAAGTAAGTAAGTAACTTTAGTACTAATTTCAACATTTCATTTAAATTAGTAGTCACAATAAATTTACCACGATTTTTATTGTTTTTGGGTTCCCGATATTTCGGCACAGTTCGCCATATTCACGGGTAGACTGAAGATGCTGGTTGATGACAAAAAAGTTTGAAAATTAGGAGCAGACAAATCGATCCCCTTCCTTTGACTTTATCTTAGTCTTTCGATATAAGTGCCGACAATACACTACTTGGAACATTTACTCTCCAATTAGCACTATTTGGAAAGTAGCAAAGTGGTTACAAAGGCCCTTATTGTATTATTTGAAATCAAATCAAATTGTATTATTGTTGTCAGTTTGGGCAGGAGCGATATGCGTGGGAGTGTCCCGTGCGGCTGGCGCGCTGGTGGCCGGCCGGCGACGCTCACCGCGGCTCATGGCGCTCGTCGGTGGCCTACTCCTGCCACTCGCCTGCCTGTTCACATCTTTCGCAACGCAGCTTCATCAAACATTGCTTAGTTACGGTAAAATACAGCTTTCGACCTATATGATCTAACATAGTGACGCACCTCGCAGCAACCTGTAGAAAAAAAAATCTTTAAAAGTCGATAAATAATGAATCCAATATTGAAATAATAGCCTCCAGGATTTATTTTAGGCGTGGTTCTCGGAATAGGCTGCGGTCTAGTCCGGGAAGCCGCTGGGCTGGTGCTGGGAGCGTACTTCCGACGACGAAGACAGTTCGTGGAGCTGGTGGCGCACGCCGGCGGTGGCGTCGGCATCGCGCTCTTCAGCGTCGCTTATAAAGAAGCTGTTGGGTATGTGGGAGAAAAAAATTACTTCTCAAGCATTGTGTACGAAAAGCTATCTTCTATGAACTTCATTTAGCGTATGGATACTGGGTGATGAATACTGGAAGCAGTTCCGCGATATTTTGTTATATGTCCACGACCAATGTACATTTGTATGAAATGTCATTTTTCAAGGTTGTTGAATTGTTTACAATTTCTGCTTTAAATATTTTTACGTTCTACTAGGTATAAATTACAAACACGTAGACAATGTAATATGTATCCACTTATTATGTGTATTCCATAGAGTATTAAGCATACATTCACTCGTTTGAGAAATAGGTCTCCTCTCAGAAAAAGGACGAGTGTTATTCATCACACAGGGTCGAGGATTTGTGGAGCTGTTAATGCCTTTGAATATTATTTGTAACATTCTCTGTCTCTTCGTTTGACAGATAATTAAATGAAATTATCTGTAGTAACTATAACATATTTTTTTTTTTAAATCAGGGCGATACTGCTTTTTATATTTAGATATATTTTTTAATCGTTTATGTAAAGGCGTGGCAATATTGAAAGGTATGTATGAACACATAATTATGGACAACTATCACTATGGGATATAAGAACAACCCTGAAACCTCTTTAATTGTAATTGTGAGATTTAATGTAATTGGCCTGACCGTTTTATGTCTCAATAAATAAATAAATATTTTTGTTTTAATAAAACGGGAATACTCACGTTAAATTGAGTCGGTTATTCCGACTATAGTTTCGATCACATTCGGTGACCTTTATCAAGGAATGCTTAGCGAGACACGCGCGTGACCTCGTCTTGCCTTGCACTGGTATAGTCGGAATAACCGACTCAATTTAACGTGAGTATTCCCGTTTTATTAAAACAAAATGTATCAAAACCACGTCAGTTTTCATAGTTAAATAAATATTATTTAAAAAAATACGAGACGAATTGCTAATTACTGTATAGTAATGGCAAAGCTAGTTTCCAATCACCTTAATAGTAAAACAAGAAAATAGCAAAAGCACCAGGAATTGTGGATTTATTTATTTATTTATTTAAGTATACATTGCCACATAATGCGTAATGGTAACATTTTTCAGAATGTACTAAATTACACATTATACCCTGTTATAGGGTGTTGCAAACAGTAGTGTTGCCTACATACTAAAAAAGTAAAACTCCCCATTAGCTGCGCTCCACCTATATTAGTTACATTTATTTTTCTTTGTACAGGACAATAGTTATCACGAAAGCGGTGGACCCTTACAAAATTCAATTACTTTTTACTGACAGAAATGATCTATTTTTTCACTTTGGTACTCGGCAATTACTTATTTTCTACGTTTTTTTCTTCTGTAGAATACAAAAGTGTTTGAAGCAAACAATTTTGTAGTTCTGCTTACATTGCAAATAATGCATACAAACAGTTTTCCACTAGAGCGCGTTACTTAAAGTGTTCTATATACTCTAGGAAACTCGGGTGGCGCCTTGGGCTCCAGGCGATCACAGGCATCCTAGTACTTGCGTTCTTCCTCAGTACAGTTTACCGGAGTGCCTCCCTGTACCACCCTCAACGCCGTGCCATACTACACCTCAAAAACCAACGTCGTAAAGTAAGTACTTATACCTGACCTTCATAACTTCCCTTTTGTAGCAGGTGGAAACCAATTTGTTATCCTTATTTGTACTGTTTGTCCTCGATAGGTAAAGGAAAAGAAAGGCCTAAAGCGAACCGCCCCACTCATCGATCTGAGTCCGCTCCAATCTCGACCCGCAAAAGTTTTGTTGTTGGCCTCCGGGTTAGCAGCTTTTGGACTTTATACTCCAGTGTTTTTTCTGGTAAGTCTAATTGGTAAAGTTTGGATTGGCTTACAATTTCTCTGTGATTAAGATATTGACTTTTGACCAGTGAAAACAGCTTCCAAACAAATAATCTAAAAACAAATACATACATTACGAAACAAAACAGTCAAGTCAGCTGTTGCACACAATGATTATTATTAATTAGCGTATGAGATTAATAATGTATAATAATAATAATAATAATAATAAAAGCTGTGACACGTAACGAATGTCATTCTTCCGTGCCGATTTTCAAATTTAATTTTATAATATTTATGTTCATTCCGGGACGTTTATCTACAGTGCAAAACGAAAATCTGAACAAGCTTTAATAATTCGGCAAATTTTTACACCAAAATAAAGATGAAAACTCATATTATAGAGCTATTGAACCTTTTGACAAAGGTGACTTTTAACTGTCATAAGGCTACAAAAGAAAATTACAACAAAATACAATGATTACACGGTCAAAGTCAAAGACAACACAACCAGCTGTACAAGTTTGCGCACAATCTCCAACTCCGCCTGCTCCGTCGTCATCGAGCTCGTCGGGGGATGAAGCCTACCTCACCCCTCGCAGCAACAGCACGTCGAGTGACGATAGGAGCGGGCCTCAGACGCCGACGCCGCCGCCGAGACCTGTACGACGTGGACGTCCTCCGCTGCCGGCATGCCTGGGGCCTGTGGGGCAACCTGCCCCGCTATTGGCTCCTGCTACCGGTGGTGTGCGCCGCATGCGATGGACCCAACCAATAAACGAAAACTGCATGCGCGCATATTACGGGGCTACAGAGGGAGGAACTAACCTGTCAGCGTACCGTTTGAGGATGCTGCCTTTGTTTCAGGCCCTCGAACCAACCGTCGCCGTGTCCGCCCAAAGACTGTCGGATCAAGTGCGGGCTATCCACCGGTGCAAGCTGCTGGATCAGCCTGTACTTGATCGGCTCCGCCTGGAGGCGCTACCTACTCGCTCGACTCCTGCCTCAATGCGTGACCTGCCCGTCGCGTCGTTAGCCCCGTCTCTGATGGCTTCAATGCCGACGTCGGTGGCGACACTAGCGACGCCGGTTGATCGCGCCGTTGATGTGGGAGATTTTGCGAGTACTAGCGTTACAAACCAGGTGAGAGAGCAATTGAGGGGGGCTTTGGAAGACGCGATTTCCCAGTATCGGTTCACACTCGACGCTAGGCCGCGACTACCACGTTTGCCCACTCATAGACGCAACCTAGCGTTAATGGGAGCCCTGAACGCTTTGCTAGCCCCATATTTAGAGGCTAGCGAAGATTTGACTGACACCCACTCGATCCTGTACTGCGGGGCCATCGCGGCGTGTCGCGTTGCACGTGTAAAGTTTCCGGACACTAACCGTGCACCGCGAACCGCCGGGGGTGTGCCCGCATGGCAGGTGCGGATCGAGCGGCGCATCAGCACGTTCAGGACTCTCATTGCAAAGCTGATATGCTTCAGCCGGGGGAATAATCGCCCCCGAGTCATGCGTTTCGTGACAAAGGCTTTCACTGGGACCGATATCAGGCCCCAGCACTATCTAGCAAATGTCACGGAACGCATCGACTACCTGAAGCAGAAAGTCTATGCATGGGCAAACCGTATTCGTCGCTACAGAGAGCGTGCGGACAGATACTGGCTAAACCGCCTTTTCCAAAGCGACCAGAGGAAGGTGTACCGAGGCTGGGAGGGAACCGACCGACGTGTGAGTGATGGGCAGCTACCAGATGCTAGCGCTATGACTGATTTCTGGCGCAGTATCTGGTCGGTGCCCGTCGAGCACGAGGAGGGTGAGTGGATGCGTGTTGTCGAGCGAGAATGCGAGTCCATCGAACCCATGGGGTCTATTGTAATAGACCCCGTAGATGTTAGTTGTGCTATCCGTACGGCACAGAACTGGAAAAGTCCTGGCCCGGACGGATTGCACAACTTCTGGATAAAATGGTTTCGATGCTCTCATGACCGCTTGGCAACACAATTCCAACAAGCCCTCGAACTCGGTTCCCTTCCTAGCTTCTTGACCACCGGTGTCACCTTCCTGCTCCACAAGTCCGGTAGTACCACGGATGCTAAGAACTACAGACCCATCACGTGCTTGGCTACCATCTACAAACTCCTTACATCCATTCTGACCACAAAAATTAACGCGCACATCGTTGCGAATAACATTTTGGCCCCCGCTCAGAATGGATGTAGGGTTGGGTCCCGTGGTACTAAGGAGCTCCTCCTCATCGATATGACCATTAGCCAACAAGTTCGGCGAAACAAGGGAGCCCTCTCCGCTGCCTGGATTGACTATAAGAAGGCCTATGACTCAGTGCCTCATTCATGGCTAGAGAGGATTTTAGAGTTGTATAAAATTAATACAACTCTGAAATCATTCTTAGGTGCATGCATGGGGCAATGGGCCACAGTCCTTCGTCAACCAGATGGTGTAAACGGCTCCTCTGGCCCGCAGGACTTGATAAGGATTGAGCGAGGCATCTTCCAGGGCGACAGTCTGAGTCCCTTGTGGTTTTGCCTAGCTCTGAATCCTCTCAGCACTTTGCTAAAGGATTCAGAGCTGGGCTATCGGCTTCGTAGGGGGGGTGAGGTCATCTCTCACCTGTTGTATATGGACGATCTCAAGCTATTTGCACCGAAACGCCAAGACTTGATGGAGCTACTAAAAACTACAGAGGTTTTTAGTAGTGACATCAGGATGGAGTTCGGTGTAGATAAGTGTGCGGTCATGCATGTACAGCGGGGGAAAGTTGTAAGTTCTCCGAATTTACAACTTTCTGAGTCGATGACTCTCAGATCCCTCTCCGAGGCCGAGACCTACAAGTACCTCGGTATGTCAGAGTCGTTGGGTATATCGGTAGAAGACGTCAAAAAGTCGGTGAAGGAACGCTTCTTTTGTCGACTGACAAAAGTACTGAGCAGTCTTTTGTCTGGCGGCAACAAGGTGCGTGCCTTCAACGGCTGGGTGATGCCTCTACTGATATACTCCTTTGGCATACTGAGGTGGACTCAGACTGAGCTGGACGCCCTGGATAGGAGGGTCCGTCAACTGCTCACAACACATCGCATGTTACACCCACGCTCGTCTGTTATGAGACTGTACATTCCGCGGAAGTGGGGAGGTCGAGGCATTTTAAATGCCAAGAACCTCCACAACCGTGAGGTGTGCAGTCTCAGGGATTTTTTCCGCAACAACGGGTGTGGGATGCATTGCGATGTTGCGGCAGTTGACAGGGGCCTCACGCCGCTCTCCTTGGCGAACGAGAACTGGCGCAAACCATCGGTGCTAAGCACTGAGGATCGCAGGGACGTATGGAAGGGCAAGGAGCTGCACGGGCGGTTCTATCGGGCCTTAACAGGGCCTGATGTGGACTTGCTCGCGTCGGTGAACTGGTTACGCTTCGGTGACCTCTTTGGGGAAACCGAAGGTTTTGCCTGTGCAATTGCGGACGAAGTTATCAAGACGAACAACTATCGGAAATATATCCTGAAGGACGGTACGGTCGACATTTGTCGGGCATGCCACCGTCCCGGAGAGTCACTCAGGCATATAATTTCCGGTTGTTCGCATCTTGCTAACGGCGAGTACTTACACAGGCACAACCAGGTGGCCAGGATCATCCATCAGCAACTTGCCCTTCGATACGGCCTTGTCGAATCTGAGGTGCCGTACTATAAGTACGCACCAGCGCCAGTGCTCGAGAATGGTCATGCATTGCTCTATTGGGACCGCTCTATTATCACGGACAGGACTATTGTCGCCAATAAGCCTGATATCGTGATAGTCGACCGGTCCCAACGCCGGGCAGTGCTCGTCGATATCACCATCCCTCATGACGAGAACCTCGTGAAAGCCGAGAAGGACAAACTCAGCAAGTACCTTGACTTGGCTCACGAGGTTACCGCCATGTGGGATGTTGACTCGACGATCATTGTCCCGATAGTCGTTTCGGCGAACGGCCTTATAGCGAAGAGCCTCGACCAACATCTCAAGAGGCTCTCGCTAGACGGTTGGGTGAAGGGCCAGATACAGAAGGCGGCCATCCTTGACACGGCGCGCATTGTCAGGAGGTTCCTCACTCTGCAGCCCTAACCGCCGATAGCTTGGGCCCTGCCTCGCTGTCGGCGGGACTCTAGATTTAGGTTTTTTATAGCATTTTTTATTTTGTTATATTAATTTTATAAAAAACCTAAATTTAAGACATACAATAAATAAATGGAATAATAATAATTTTATTACCAGAAAACTTACATTATACAATTTCGATTTTACCAGCGATCCCCAAACTAGGCGAGAATGCCTGTATTTTGGGGTTCAGAGCACGCTACAGTAGTTATTAAACTCAAAAGGCCTCAAAAGGCGTAAGTATAGTAGTAGTAGTAGGCCCTTGATAGCGGTTATATATTTGATCCTTTTGGGGTCGAAAGCCTAGGACCGTGGGGACCGAGTGCAAAGATAATGTATAAAGAATTATCGACGCGTCTGGTCGAAGCTTCTCGTGACCAAAATGCTGGCCTCTACCTTGCTCAAGGAATTGCAATCGCAATTCAACGCGGCAATTCTGGCAACATTTTGGGCACGATGCCTGCTGGGTTTTAAGTTGTATATATATTTATGATTTATTCTTACTTAGGGTTTATTTCAATTTATTTATTATTTAATGTTATGTTAAATTAATTAAATCAAATTTTCATAGAAATAGCATCTAATTTTCACTTGTGTAGGCCCTGCAAGGTTTTGAGGAGGGCTTGGAGGAAAGCGCGCTGGTGCTGCTACAGACGTTTTTGGGGTTCGCGGCCGTGCTCGGCTGCGCCGGCTTCGGGCTCGTGCTGGTGCGCCCCTCCGCGCAGTGCCTCGTCTCCAAACAGTACCTTTGCCAGGTCGCTATGCTCGGGATTGGTACGCTATGTTTTATCAACTTCATATTATATACTTAACTTATTATTATAAAAAACTAACTACAATTAGCACATATACAGCATTTAAGGGTAGCAGCACAAATTATGGATATTCACACCAACAGCACAAACACCTACAACATCCTCATAGCCTCTTTATATATTTCGTAATCTCCTGTGCAGGTATCTCGATGCTGGCTCTGAGCAGCGTGGAGGGGTACCACGGCTACGTGTTGTTCGCTTGGATGTACGGCCTCTGCCTCGGAGGGTACCTCTACTCCATCAAAATGCTGACAATGGAGCGCGTCCGGGGCCGACACTTCACTAAAGTCTGGGGTAAGCACCCTTAGTACCTTCACAAATCTATTTTATTTTCTATTTGTGTGATGATAAAAGGCATTTCGCAGGGTCGTTGCCTTTGCGAACATTTTTTCTGTTTGTGCGCATTTTTCCCCTCTATCCATTCTGTTTGGACATTGATTGCCTTCGAATTTGGCACTGGTATCGTATCGCGTTCGTATACATTTCTTTAGATGTTTAGGTTCGAAATAACGCTGACTCTTCAATCACTCGGCTCTAATAGAAGTATTAGATACAGATACAGATTATTTATTAATAAATTGTAAAATTTACAGGTCAAGAAAATATCAAATAAATTTCATATTAGGTACATCATAGGTACGTCTAAGATTTTTATGGCTATAAAATATCAGTTTTCGCTCACTAACCACTTTTTTAGCTCCGTACAAAATTGACTGTTCTTTTGTTAATGTTATCGAAAGTAGTGTACAGTGATGGGTTGTTTTTGACAAATTTAGCCACCTCGTAATTATATATATAATATTTATATAAATACAGGGCACCGTTAGAAGTTTTTGAGATTTAAAAACAGGTCTACAGGATTCAATCCACTTTATACCAAATACGACCAATGCGACTGCTATGTTTTGTGCTATTAAACTTTTTTACCAGATTGTCAGCTGCATTTCCCCAAGCCACAAAAAAAGTAGCGAATTAAAGAGACGACATAAACATGATATACCATTAGGCCCGTTTTTAGAGATTCGCAACGTCGTAATCTTTTCAATACGAATACGAAACTATTCAATTTCGAACAAATTGTGCCAATATAGTCCTTCGATGTTAGATGTGCAACAATAAGAATTCCCAGGAATTTGGTTATGGAAACCTGTTCAATGATGTCATTTTCAAAATGTATATTTATATTAAATATACATTATGTTTTTATACGACCTTATCAATAAATATAATAATGAAATATAAAGACCGTTTAACATAATTGTACTCAACAATTATATCATCTCTCAACTTATAATGTGTTCAAAATGTTCAACACATAATTTTGATGTGTAGGTTTCGTGCAAGGCGCGGAAGCGATCCCCGTGATAGTCGGCGTACCTTTCACGGGATACATGAACGCGCAGGCGGCGCGCACCGGTTTCTACTTCTCCACGGCGGCGACGCTCACCGGCGCGGTGCTGCTCTTCTTTGTGGGGTTCTGTAAGAGAGAGGAGCCGCCACCATCAGCGCCCACAGCAGCGCCCGAGGCGTGCCCGTGCGTTACACCGCCGCCGCGATGCGAGCCGCCGCCCGCGTGGTGCGCCTGCAGCGCGGGCGGCGCTACTGCCTACTGTGCTTGGCCTGCTATGGGAGGACCATACACCACACGCCTACCCAAATCTCTATCCTACGCGGCTCCTCTAAATCGCATGTGTTGCTCGGCGGCGCACTATCCTGAGTGTTGCCGGCGGCCGGTGCCACTGCGTTCGTCTCGGAGCGTCCCTGAAGGGCTCGCAACTCGAGGCACCTGGGCGCGCTCATCCTGCCGCTCCGCCTGCCGCCGCCGCGAGCATCACCTCATAGAACAGATCACCACCTCCGTATGACGATGGATCTTAGATAAGATAGATTCGCGAACTTTTTTAGGGTTTTTTCTAAATGACTCGTGATTGACTTTTTGGACTTCATTTCTGAAGCACATTGTGTAAATATTTGTTTCCGTAGTGATATAATATATTTTAGACTTTAGAGGACGAAGCAATAAAAGGTGATTCGATAGATTTATGCTCGTGTAAGTACTAAACGGCCACTGTGAAAAGTGTTCGACATTAAGTGTTATGCTAAGACATACAGGAAAATAATTGACTATACCTACTCTACTAAATTGGAGCAAGCATTGATCTGTAAACATATTTTTTTAATGTAGAGGGTTATAAGGAAAGGGTATGCTAAGCCGAAAAGGGCTCATAGTACTCATCATTATAAACAACGTTTACTATGGGACCAACCCTGAAATCGTGGAAATTAGCTGTTCCATAGAAAAATGTCAATGACACTCGACAAGATGCGTATGGAACAGCAACTATGGGTTAGTCCCATAGTAAAAGTTCATCACAATCATACTATGAGCCCCTTTCAGCTTAGCATAGCCTTTCCTTATAACCCTGTATAATACACCCGGATTGCATTCACGGTAATTTATATCGGTCAAGACTCGCTCCCGACCAGTTCCGGTTTCGGGTTTCGCGATCCTCACGCGACTATAATAAAGTCATTATTTTTTTGTTACATTGAAGACCTAATCTAGTAAATATTTATAGGTTAAACGAATCTGTAGATAACGAAAACATGTAAAGAGAAAATCAAACCTATAGTCATTTAAAAACAGGGTTAGTCAGAAAGTGTACCGTATAGCCGTAGCGATACTGACGCCAATTTTACTCATAAACTCAGAAAAGGATATTTTAATTTTCATAAAGAAAAAATGCATACAGCTCTCTGTTAAGTAAACCCCGTATATATGCTTATTTTTTCCAGGGTGTGCTTAACGAATTATAACTGAATCTTTGAAATTATAAAAATCTGTAAAATTAAGGTTTTTTTGACAACCTGCTAAACAAATATTTTTTTTTGGCTTACTCTTTATAGTCTTTCTGACTATATACCTAAAATATATAAAGTATTTCTAACTCTTAAACTAATCGTGGGACCTTGTCGTAGTTGAAAATTTGAAGTAAATTAAATCATTTAATAATGTAGAGCCATCATTTTGATTATCAAAAGAAGATAAACTCTTTTAAACTTATGTATATGTCTGTCTTTCTGAAAATAAGAAATTCTAAGTACTAGATTTTCTTTTATCGAAACGACTAGTTCTGTAAATGAATGTACATAATTCAAAACGTATTAAGTGATGTTAATTTACAATTGCCTACTCAGTTTTATGGAAACATGTCAATTTTAACTGCTAAATAAAATATATGTATATCTACGTTATAATTTTTAGGTAGGTACTGTTGAAGATACGGAATTATTTGAAAACCATAGAAAATATATCTAATTATCATAAATATAAAATTATATAAATTTAGAAATACCCTACCTGCTCAATATTTTATGAGAGTGTATTATTTGGTCATCGCTTGAAATTTGATTATATTTAATAGTTTTTAATAATCGGACAGCCAGGAGCTCAAAAAAGCGACACCGTTTCATGGTAGATATACCAAAAACTCGTACGAAACGGTTTGATTCCACTTTCTTTATTCGAACTGCTGAACAGTGGAATGCGCTGCCCGAGTGGGTTTTTCCTGATAATTATAATCTAGGTGTCTTCAGGTCGCGAGTGAATCGGTTTCTTCTAGGCAAGCGTGCTCCATCGTAGGCTGCATCCTCGTTTACCATCAGGCGTGATAGCAGTCAAACGCAAGCCTATAAATAATAAAAAAAAAAAACCTGTTCTACAAATTCCATAATTTTATCATTATGAGGATTGTTAATAGATTTATTATTTTAAATATGTTTTGATAGTAAAAAGCTTGTTTTAATAATTACCAAGTGTGATTTACTGTTTGGGTGGAAAATATTATAAAATTGATTTTAGGAATGTTTTCTTTCATTTCTCTTTTGTTATTGAAGCACCTATGTTTTAAGAAGCTCGCACGCCTTCCTTTGTTATCTTCACTTGTAATGAGCAACTCTGATGAAATTGTATACTTGTCTTTACCTAATTAATTGTACTGTATTAGGTAGGTAGATACATTTTTGTCATCATCATCATCATCATCAGGCAGAAGATATCCGTTGCTGAACAAATCTCTTTAGCATCCTACCAAGCGTGGGGATTATGGCAACCCGCCCGGATTGAGTACAACAAATGAGTACAATAAAAATTCAGTACAAAGAAAGAGGTTCCATTTGGTAAGTTTTTACTGGCGTTAAATTATGTTTCGTCACCATAATCATTATCGGCCAGAACCACTGCTAAATTAAGCCTCTAAGGGGGTGTTAACATAAACCGCCACACGGAACGACAATTTACAACTTGCATCAACCGGCTACCCGTGTCCTTCAAAATGTCGTTTGTCCACCTAGTGGGAAGCCTACCTACGCTGCGTTTTCCAGCTCGTGGTTGCAACTCAAGAACCTATCCTAATCATCGGTTTAGGACAAACCCGTGTCCAAAGTCAAAGTCAAATTTATTTATTGGTAAATATTCATGTGAAATTTAATACATAGTCTTTGTAAGTTGCGTGAACTATCGAACTCTCAAGGTCAAATTTGCCAACATTCAAATAATAATTACTGTACAGATCAAGGTACCTACTATTGTAACTATATAAAGACAAAAAATTATTCTAAAATAATTACTTCGTCGAATTCTAAACTCAGAAAATAATCTCTAAAAACTAGGTAAGTGCACTAGCGATTAAAAGTTTTTAATTTCATTCTGAATACGAAAAGCTCAAAAATCCTACAATAAATTCGATTAGGATCTCGACTTCATGTCAATTCCAACAAAATGAGCTACGAGAATATTCGCAAAATTTCATGCAGTATTTTCAGCGAATTTCCCATTCTTGCGTATCGTAATTTCATTACATGCGTCACTGATAGCTCGGCGCAGGTATGTGTGTAATTTTATAGGGTGGTCACAGATGCTTAACATTTTAATAGCTTAATATAAAGCTCAATTCATTCAAAATAACCACCACTTTCGCATGATTACCATTTATTTTACTGTTTTCGTATTTATAGATACTATACAGGCATGTGTACCTATTATTTTACGTAGAGCTATGTGAAGACTGCATCGCCGAAGTCCGCAACGTGCATTACCTTCGAGTGGTATCAATAGCTCAGTTCAAAGAATAAAATTCTTTTAGATACGCACTCGTATTGGGTCTCGACATTTTCGATTGGTCCTCGTACTGTACTTTTGAAATGTCAGAGAGCAAATAAACGCTTTGTAGTTTATAAAAAAAAACGTTTCATGGGTATATTGCACAGATAAGAGTTTTTGTTTTCTCTTCTGTGGTATATTGGGATTTTGTGGTGCTACTAATGAACCAAAAATACATTACAATATATACACTTTTAATATACCTAAATAATATAATATTTGGTATATTCACATAACTATATGCAAATTCTAAATAAAACAGAATAACAAACAATCAAGTAACTTTGACAAATACGTTTATGAATAGAGTTTCTAATTTGCGCAATTTGGTAGTGATAATAAAAAATTACGTAGCTACCTAGTGATTAACTTCCTCAGTGGTCGTGAATTAGTCTCTGTATAAATTAGAATAAATCATACTCTGGTTGTTAATTGAATATAAAAAACCTTTTTTATACATATTAATCATGTTAGTGCTATTAAAGAACTCAGAATACTAGTGCCATACTCGTGTTCGTACAATAAATGCGAAAGTAAGTAATTACCTAACTTAATTTGTTACATTTGATGTTGATGTTTGTTACATGACCTGATAGATGCAGCTGAGTGAATGAGCAAGTGAGGTGATAAAATAAGTGAATGGGCATTTATCTCACTATTTCTACAGGCCAAAGGTAAAAAATAGAATTGAAAAGGTAAAAGAACTACATCGTATTTTAATCAATCGATATTTTGATATTTCTGTACAGTAATCTGCAAGAAAAATACAAATTCACATAGCGTAGCCTCACTTACGCGGTCAGTTTGCTTGCAGAATGCAGGCCCAGCACACACGGCTAGTCAATTCGGGAGCCACAGATGCAGTCACATTTTGTGAAAGGTGTTGCGATGAAACTAGCAGCTGGTTGTCAGTACGAAGGTGTACAAAGGACTACTTTCAAATGTACTTAGATACACAAATATGAGTCTTTCACGTTTCTCTGGTGCATTATCTCTCCATATAAGCAAATATTATTTATACTTGAATGTAGGTACGTTTTCGTATTCATATTACGGGGAGAAGCGTCACAGCGGTAATTAAGAGTAACGCTACCATCCCGCCGGGTGTCGGAGAGACGGAGACTGGACGCGTGAGTGGAATACATTATCTTCTTCGCTGGATTGTGGATTATAATAACCAGAGCTAGCCAGACAATGTATTCGAACTTATACGCTAGAGACTTACCAAATAAGATTTAAGGTATGAAATGAAAACTTGGTATTCATCAAAGGGCATGGTAGTCGAGTCTTATTTCTTTTAAATCTGGAAATAAATCTAAGTATGACCACGAACTTGTCTAAACGACGGTATGGCCGACGATAGATTACATAAATCTAGAAGAAATCTATTCGCTCTAGCCCTGAAAATGCCTAGGTTATAGATACTTATCCTCCTCGTCTCGAAAGGTCTAAAATTCTGTTGCTCAGTATCTATATTTGGTATAAAAAATACTGTAAACAATGTAAGCCGTATTTTTCGCCTGAGTTATCATAAGTAAATGACGTATTGTTACTGTTACGCTGTTTCTGCGTACTGAAGTCCAAATATCACTCCCATTGCTAAGTAAAACTTATCTGAAGTCTTCTGTAGACTACCTGGGTTGCACACGCAAATAATAATTGTATATGCTGGAGGACTATTTCAGTTATTTCGATCATTATTTGCCAAAGCAACAAAAATGTAGTAAGAACGCGTTTACTTAATAATTATATACGCTCTGGCTTGTACAAATAAACATAATTTTAAATTATACGTATAAAATAAAGTTATACGTATAAAATTACTGAGGGTGACATTCTAAAATGCTTTCTCAACATTTCCTTTATTACATCAAGATAACAAGTTTTAGTTTAATTATTAATTCAATGTAAGCATATATATTACGTACTATAAGTAATATATTAGCAATGGAGAGAGAAAAGATGTTGTCGTTCGTAAAAATAATAATAAATATAAAATAATAAATGAAAAATTGCATGAGTCTACATGAGAATTAGTATATGATATTTCAAATGTTATAATAAAGTAATTGAGAAAACATTTTTGAATATATTCTTAATTTTATTTAAATAAAAATGTAAATGGTCCGAGCACGAGAGCCTGAATTACGTAAACGCGTCCTTACAACCGCTTGTTTTTGAAAATTCTTTACTGCTCTCTGAAAATTTATTTATGCACATAACTTTGTTATTTCTTTCCCTTGAAAAGGTAATAAAAACACGATACTTTATACCAAAATCATTATTTCGTTTCCTTTTGAGTCAGTATCAAATTGTGAGCTTCTCGATTGTAACGAGCTAAAGTTTACGGCCCCATTAAGCTGCGCTGTTCACAAACAATTCAATTTTATAAGATGATCCCGGTTTGATAGGATTACCGATATCTCAGGAGCTCTCATTCACTTCGTCAAAGATAATGAC
The DNA here is from genome assembly GCA_947579745.1 of Apocheima hispidaria. Taxonomy (NCBI): domain Eukaryota; kingdom Metazoa; phylum Arthropoda; class Insecta; order Lepidoptera; family Geometridae; genus Apocheima; species Apocheima hispidaria. The sequence continues at coordinate 7,702,527 of OX388161.1, forward strand.
AGACAATACAAACAATTTAACTTCTGCTTCCAATATTTTCGTTATCTCAGATTAAATTGCTGGTTATACTTCTGTATGGTTTTTAAGGTTAACCGATAGGAAGAATCTGAAATTGTGCGTCAGAAGTCTGAATTTACGTGAAAGTCATAATAAAAATGAGACATGTTCATTTATTTTTCCAACCTATCATTATGCGAGCCGAAGTTCTTTCACATTCCAACAACGACTAATGTGTGCAGACCCTAATAATTTGAAGCAAATGTCATGGAAACGCACAGTATGTACGTGCTCGCAATGTTTTCGCAAAATTTCGACGTGTGAATATTTTTACCGCGCTGTACTTCGTTAGCATTGACATCGCGGTAATGTTAGCTCAATTTACATGAAGGCTTATTGCCGAAGTTAAATGTGTAACAAGCGTGCAGTACTGAAACAATATCCATTCAAACCTGCCAAACAGGGTTTACGTCATACCTCATTTTAGCCTTGTTTATGAATCCTCAAATAAGCCCATTGGCAGTTATTAGGTCTGAATAAGTCACTAGAGCCTCTTCGGTAATAGTTACTCAGTAAGTTCGACAAAGTTTATAACAAACTTGGAAATCCGAGCGATAAAGACCTACTTACATTCATCTTGATTAAACCGGTCAAAGCGAGCGCAGTAAACCTTATCCTTTTACTTTCGTTTACCGAACTAATTCATCAAGTCTCAGAACTTTTAGCATTCATCGCACGAAGCAACGAATACCAAGAACGGGTAACTTAATAAGTAGCGAAGTTGTAAATTCCGTTATAGAACACGTTCTCATCGCTTTATTATGAGTATACGCTTGTCCACTTTGCGGACTATTATGCCTTGAATGAGTGCATTATGTGTCCCTGTGTATAATGAATGCGAGTAACTCAGAGTGCATACTTGGCGAACAACGTAATTTACTGAGTCGTAATTAAAGCGCTTTTCAATTAAGCGTGTACGGCGGAATTGCGTATTTATTTGACAAGAAAATGTACGCATCATTCGTTTTCTGTGACATGTTGTCTAATAGGATAAGCACCCACTGGCTAGATTAACGGCTGTCAATAGATTTTCCGTATAGGAACATACATCAAGCAACAGGCGAAAATAGTTCATACTTAGAACAAAGCATGAACTATTATCGGCTGTGAAGTGTGAAGTTGCGTTTCCTCTAGAGAGGAAGTTTAACTTTAGACTACATAGTTTCGGGTGATACTCCGCAGAGAATACAACTAAGCATTACGTAGTTTTTATACATGGAAAGATTTTATATCATAGTTACCGCACAACTTGATTTATGCCGCGATACCACGTTGTCCCCATGTGTGCTTTCCTGTTATATATCACGCTCAGCCGAGCTATTTTAAGCACCGCACATTTTCACTCCTGGCCCACGTTTAAAGATTATGCATACAGAATTTTTGAGTTTATTTAGTGCCAAAAGCTGTGACGTGCCACATAGAAATAAGTAAGGTCAAAAATATTTTACGAGGCGAGAATATTTTGAATAGTAAATTTTATTTATTGTAAGGAAATTTGCATGCAGGGCACGGGCGTCTTCCGTACACGATAGAATTCAAAGTTTGCGTCGTCAGGCGGCCCGACATCCGCAGGCCTGCCCATGTAGAACCCGTTTTATCTTATATTACACAACATCGGAAATCATAGGGTTTGCTGCGCTTAAAGGGTAATATGAAAGAGGTAGGTCCAGATATATATGTTTTACGTGAAACCTTGTTCTTATACATTTTCTAAACTTTTTTAGGCCAACTACTACTAATGTGATTAGTGGCACCAAAAATATTGAGTCGTAGGACTATGACGTCAAACACCAATCGCTAGAAATAATTTAGAGAATTTACAATGTCTAGACGGTAATGGGTCTAAAATTGGGCTAAATTGTTATGATATGACATCAGTCGTACAGAATGTAGGTAAATACGCAAAAGATAATTTCGTCGAATATCAGCATCTTCGTGAAATTGGGCGCGACGAAGTCCGATTATATTTATGTATCTAGTTTTGAAGTAAATATTTTCAGGATGAGACAAACAAGTTTATCATTTAATATAGATAACACGATGCCACATAATTTTATCTAAAATTATAATTCAGAGGAATATAGCCGCAGTCTGTCACCGCGATTTTAGTTTCATAGTTCATATAATACTTAATTAATACCAAGTAATATACAAGTCCAGAGTGGTCCAAAGACTCTGACTCTGACTCTGTACTCTTACTAAAGGTTATGTTACTTTCGTTATGTTAAATAAAGGTGTAGTTATATTGAAAGGTACGTACAATACAATACAATATAACTTTATTATACACCAAAAGACAATTAAACTTAAATATAAACAATAATAGAAAACCGGTAGTATAATGGGCGGCCTAATCGCCTAAAGCGATTTCTTCCAGACAACCTTGGGATAGACAGAATTATGTATGAAAACAATACGGTCGGTGGTGTAGATATTTACACAAAATATATATAATATAATATATGAAAATACATGCATAATCCTAATACTTACATAGAAATACATACAATAATTACACACTATATATAAATACTATAAAAACCCACAATAGATACACATTATACATACGTACCAATTAACAGAAAGATAGTGTTTGTAAATGAGGTACGTATGTACTCATCACTAGGAACAACTATTACTACGGGACTAACCATGAAATCCCGAGAAAAAAAAACAGCTCTTCCATACATTTTGTCGAGTGTTATTGTCATTTTTCTATGAAACAGCAGTTTCTTTTTTCCGTCGCTTGCGGCGTCTGTTGGTCATTTTCAATTTTTCAGGAAGTTTCGGTGGCAGGAAGCGTTGTTCTTGCTACTCGTAAACTCGTCCTTTGTGCGTTATCGCTAAAAATATTTTATTACTCCTCTCGCGGCATTAGCGTAAACTTTACGATAAGAACCACCGTAAAACAACGCCATTAATACGACTGCACATAAAAACACTCTTGATAAAATTAATAGAAACAAATTTTAATGCTCCAACTTCGCCGTTTCTTTTCAATTTACGCTGAGGTGTGTGCATCAGTCCTTATGGCTCTCCGCGACTTAAAAGTTTTTATTATTTCTCGAAAGTACAGCCATTTTATCTCAAATTTAACAGTCTAATGTAATTAGACGCTGGTTTGTTTCGAACAATAGGAACTCGTATCGTAGCTGCACGGATGATTTCTTGTGGGATTTCTATTTATGAAATGAAACTGCGAGATATCACAACTATTTTATTTTCTTGCGCGATTTTTAAGTTTAGTGACCGAGAAGATAATCACTACGCGTGTTTGTGATTAAAATGTTTTCGGGATGTAAGTATTGGAATCTGATAAAGTTACTTATACTAATATATTATCATCGTCAACAAGAACATGTCGACTGCTGAAATGCTTCTCCCTTACGCTCATCGTTTACTAAGAGGACGCTGCTGCCAGTTCTTCGGTAGTTCTGGTCACAGTTTCAGGACATACTGAGGTCCGGTAATAAGTATATAAAATAGATACATAAAAATAGTCATCATCATCATCAGCCATTAGACGTCCACTGCTGGACAAAGATCCAATATTCCAATGGTGAGACTCCTTGGAATAGTGGTAGGTGTCCATAATCCCCACGCTTGGCAGACGTAAAATAGTATCATTAAAATAAATGTCCTAATTACAAAATTGTCTTTTTGAACCGCAACTGGTTTATTCGTGTTTTTGTAAAATTATGAAATCACAAATAAATATTACACGTTACACATTATGTAATTTGCCAATGCAAACGATATTGAGCGATATTATGTTGACACAAAAACAGACAAATATGGATTTATAACAGGGAAAGTCGGGATTGGTCCAATAACATAAACGATTCCGGAGATCAAAGAGCAGATAGGTGCCAGGGGATAAAAGTGGATCGCTCAATAATCGAGCAATGTTCTTTTTTGCGAGTTGAACGAGCCAGGTAATCCCCGGACAATTCTCTAATCTCCCTTTTAGCATATCCCTTGTATTGACGCCTTTCCAGCTGTAAATTACGACTGAAAAGGTTTAGTGATGATTTTTAATATTGACTATATAGACGATATTATACCGGAGAGACCGTATATCACGTAGTTTGTAATAAATACTTGACTCTACTCATATCGACGACTTGAGAAATTGTTCAATTGCTTTTATGTTTTCTATTAGTTAATTTTCTTGACCCGGTTCGAAGTTTTAGTCAATAAAGTAGTTAGTTAGTAGAAGTATTTTTGTCAATCGGTTTCAATCTGTAGAGTACCAGTTTATTTTAAGAAATATCAATACGAAGCATTTACAAAGTATGTATGAAAATCCTTGATTACGACGAAAAAACCTCAAAAGATAATCCTGATAAGCCCAAAGTGAAGCTAAGCTTTGAGGCAAAATAGATATTGATTTTATCATTCAATAGTGACTGGTATTGAGATAGAAAGACGCTGCCGTCGATTTTTTATTTTTCTTTGCATAGTCACGACTTTTCAGAAAATTCCAATTAATTAATTAATTCACGCTTGACTAACTTTCTTAATTAAATGTCTAGTCTGAACAATTCTGATCTGCTGTTTAAGCGAACAAGTTTGCTTTGATTGATTTGAGCAAATAAGAAGCTAAATGACGTCACATAACGTAATTATGGCTTACTACCTGACGTAAAACAAATCACGTAGTTCTATTGATAACCGAGTTTAACTTACGTGATAAGAATTTTCTGAACTACGCAAACAGAGCAATCTGCCACGAAGCTCTACGTGACGGTATAGCTTAATATTCAGTTTCAGTCGACTTAAACCAGCGATATTAAACGGGAAATTCCCCCGACCGACATCTTGAACGTAGCCCCAATAAGTTAGTAGAGTACGTAAAGAACTTGTATGGTTTCTGAAATGTCGGACGTACACACTTTCGGACGGACACTTTCGTTATTGGTTGTGCCTCCGCTGCCGTAGCCGTAGCTGGCAACGATAAAATAATGAAACGGTTGCCGGAGGTATGACCATGAAGGTCAGGAAATTTTCTTCCTGACCGTCACACCAGTGTGACAGAGCACTGTGGAAGTTAGTCGGTCACGGACCGACCTGCTGTCGCAAATCTGTTACCAGAAAGGTTTCCGGGTTGTTGTAAAAAAATTAACCTGCTATCTACTGTTATCTGACTCGTTTCTGTCATAGAAAAGGTAAAATAAGTTTATATTTAAAAAATACTAAATCTACCGTTACCTACTCTTAGCACTTTTCCCGTCCACCTGTGGCAACCGTTCCAGTTGCCGGCTCCGGCTGCGGTGGCACTTCCTATGTTATTTCACCACGCTGTATATTCTGTGCAAAGATTTCAGGAACGTACAGGACTACGTAATGGTTCAAAACTGTCCGCATAAACATAACACTTTTCCCGACTCTGAATCAGCTCGGCTTTTTACGCCGTCGTGTTTACAAAATTGTGTCGCTATTGTTATTTTTTCTCTCATCGCTCATTGTCTTCACGGTCTACTTTGTTAATATTGGTTTCTTTTCCAATATTCCGTCACAAACACTAATTTAAAAAAGATTGAAACTGGATCGGTCCCTATCGTTCCTTTTAAGATAATTGTTTACGTGATTTCTTTCCGCCCGACCCGAGCTCAAGAACTGATAGGTCTGATAGATCCTCAGATAGGATTCATTTGAAGTAAATCGAAAGCTCTTTAGATTGATGTGATAAAAAAATCGTTTAATATTCTAAAGCGTTCCTTCCCTGTTTTTGTTTTTGCAAAATCCTAATTATACTTAATATGTTTTCGTCAATGATCCATTGCTTTGACAACAACATGTTGTGAGGTTATCCCTCTACACTAGGTTGGTTTTCATACAAGACGAAAAAAATATACCGATAAAATAAGAAATTCGCGAAGCAAAATCCTCAAATTTAGATACTCGTGGTAACGTCACTTCTATGGTATTAGATAGATAGACAGATAGATTATCTCTGTATTGTTCACACAAAATTTTACATAATTTAAATACAGGCTTAAAAACCTGGTGTATTATATAGGTAAGTACATCGCCATAATAAAACAAACTAGCTGCATCCCGAGATTTTCCAGCTTAACCAATATTACTTATCTAACTAGAAAGCTCAATCTATAACGTTAAAAGTTCGTAGTCGATTATGAACATTGAGTGGCCGTCGCGCGATTAAATGTGAGTGAAGTGGAGAGGAGTGGAGAAGCGTCAGCGCTGACGGCGCGTGGCGCGCCCTCACCACTCGATGGCCGGCGGCGGCGCCTCTCGACAGCCCTCCTCCGCTCTTCACATTGAGAATCAAATAACATCTGGGCTACTAGGCCTTTGAACGAGGATACATAGCGACCGCTACCGATAGCTGTGTTTTTCTAACATATCGAGCGAAAAAGTGAACATGTTTGCTGAATTGGTAAGTATAAACTTAGTTAACTGTCATAAACCTAGACAAATATATTGGCATTGACAGTGAGCTAAATGCCTACATACCACTCTTTTTAATGATACTCGGTGACGAGTGAGCAAGTCGTTCATCTGCTGTTAATCGTCACGCTTGCCCATAACAGCTCAGTACCACCCAGAATTTTGAACTTCAACAGTTCAAAACTATACCCGGCAATGCACTGCGCTCGTCGCCCTGAGATGTTAGATGTTAAATCTCTGTGTAAATAATGTTTATTTGTCTCATAAAAAAGTTGTACACATGTAAATAGCTGTTTACAAGTGATCATTTGATTCATAGATAGAAATAGGTAGACTCACCTTAAACATTAGCTTATTTGGTAGGTGTATATAAAGCTAATTATGGAGTGTTAGCACCCGAACAACATATTCTGTATCTCGGATACTAACGTCTTCCTACAGTAGTTTCTTTTTTTAAATTTCCGTTTCGAATATTTACAATTTTTGATCAATTTGGTAGGTACTACGAGTTCTAAACTATCTATAATAAACGTAATTATAAAACAATATACTACAATTATGGCAGCCGAAAAAACACGAAGTTACGGAATATTAAGTTACGTTGTATGCCCAGTAATTACGCTGAGAACATTGCTCTTCCATCCGGAACACAGTAAGGCTTGCACACTACTGCTTGGCGATTGAATACCTGGCAAAGGTCTGGTACTTCCCCAGGCAGACTGCAAGAGATCCCTACCACTACTAATATAAACTCTAATATATATTTATAAATAAGCTCAATATTAGGAAGAATTGTTTGAATAGATACAACTGGAAAAGCAAATGAGTAGTAACTATGTATTTATTTCAAATCTATTATATCACATAAGCTTTTATTAAAAAGCTATTATAGCTATAAAAGCTTTTATTATAAGCTTATATATTAACTATTATTAGCTTATTACCTATGATAGCATCACGAGAATGAATCACTAGGCGACACCTCAAAGTTAAAATGTGGAAGTAAATCATCCTCTCAAGGCAATATTTTTTCGCTTGGCCATCATGGATCATTGCAGGAACATGTTAATTAACGTCGGATTCTTATTAACTGGGACTTGTTCACTCCAAGCATCTACTCGAAATTGCTTTGATGTTCCCTGCACATTGTTAGGAAATGTTACGAAAGCCGAATAATGTATTTATGACTAAATCAAAATTCTTTGTTCATAATTTATACCCAATTATTTATTATGCCACTGTACAATGAAGGGTTTCTTTGTAATTCTTTTAAAACATTTGTTCGTTTTTTTTTTTTTTTGTTATCGTTGTTATTTGAGCAATTTTCTCACGTTATTGAGTATCAGTATAAATACTTAGCCTCTACCTACATAATAAGTCATTTCGTGTCAACTTATTATGTTTCCATCAATAACTGAAAATCACATCATAATGTGCGAATGTGAATCCGCTAACCCTCACTGGGCCAGCGTGGTGGATATGGCCTAATCTCCCTTCGAGGGTAGGTCGGTATCTCAACAGTGGGATGTTTTAAGGCTGTTGCAGATGGTATTTTATGGGGATAGAGAAACAATCACGAGATGCTGCATTTCTACAATTTAGAAGAATTTTTGATTTGTGTTGCCATATAAGGAAAAAAATATTCATCGTGGACCAAGGACTAACAATTCCTGAGCATGAGCCATAAAATGCATGAAAACGTCAAAAGCTGACTAAACCAAGGCTAACCGAGGTCATCAATCATAGATTTATTGTTCGATATCATAACTTTTAACCCAGCCTCTAAACAAATCGAGCGCGTCTAAATGCGTGTTTGATATAAAATCAATTATGAGACGCCATTGGCGTGAAGAATGATAAATGAACTTTTTATAGCAGCTGGCACACCGCCAAATCTATATTGACATTAACGATTTCAAGGAGCTCAATGAGCTTTTCAGTTCCATGTAAAATTCTCCGAGAATTTTCAATAGATATTGATTATAGACATATACAGATATAGATAATAAACTTACAAAAAATAAACTAATCAAGTGCGTGTCGGACTTGCGCCCTCGAAAATGACACCTGTTGGGTACGTGCCAGTCTACCTTTCTGCATACGAAACACCTTCCTTTAGGTAAGTAAGTACATATAGGCCTAATGGCTAGCCCTGATATCCGAGTTTTAGGGCATCTGAAGTCCTAAAAACCTACTAGTGCCATAGGACCTTGGGTACTTAGACACTGAATTATTATAACCTACATAATTAGTAATTATGTATACTTTATAATTAGTATGTATGTAGGTTATATTAATTATGTATGTAAGTTACTGATGAATGTTATTTTTGTGAAGTCTAGGAGCTTCATTAAAATTACATTCATCAGCTGAAATATGTTTAAAAAATATGAGTGAAAAATTGAGAATATTTTTTATTTAACAGTAAATAATTAATGAATAAATAAATATGCAGTAGGTTGACTGAACCTACCTTCTGTGTTTGGAGGCGTGGGTTCGATTCCCACCTAGAACAAACATTCATGTGATGAACATTTATGTTTGTTCTATGTCTGGGTGTTAATATCTATATAAGTAGGTATGTATTTAAAAAATATATATGTAAGTATATCTGGCAGCCATATTACAAGCTTTGCTTAGTTTGGGGTCAGATGATCGTGTGTGCAAAAATGTCCCAGATGTCCCAGATATATATAGGTAAAATTATTTGAAAGGCAAGAAAAAATTCTTCGTTCCAGATTTCCAACTTTTAATTAGCAATGGAGAACGTCAATTCGTGCTTTCCGAAACAAAAGGAATCTTTTTTTATCTTGAATCCTGGTTCCAAGATAATGTAGCAAATTAGTATTCAGACGGTGTTCTGCGGGCCAGAAGGATGTTATCCACAAGGTATCGATGACTGGGAATTTGTCCCTCGGGATACGTCACGAATAGTGACAATTTGTGTTCCCATGAAAGTCAAGGAACGTGATAGACAGCCTTCATATTTATGTATTCGACGAAAAAGGAGTAAACGTAAAAAAATGTTAAAGCAAGTCTTCAGAAATGGAAAAGGTCCTTTATGAACACTGTTTTAGACTTTCGTGGTAGTTTACTACATTACTATTAGTACTCAAGGGATATTGACCAAGATTTTTATTTTTGCTGAGTTCCCGATAGTTGCATGCGCCATTTTCACGGGTAGACTGAAGATGCGGGTGGATGATAAAAAGTTACGAAATTTAGGAGCAGGAAACCGATCTACCCCCTTTCTCAGACTTTTGTTTGTATTTTTGTTGTTTTTTTTTCAGTTTTTTTATTATTTCATATTATTTGACATGATTATCGTCTTGTCCATGTTCATTATAAGACCCACCTGTAGAGAAACGCTTCTGTGGTCGTTGAGCATATTATTGAGGTCCTCCAGCGACTCTGCCATGATTACTATATCATTGACAAACCGAAAGTGAATAATGTGACTGAGTGGTGTATACTTTATTAGCATTCGAGCGTCGTACGGTGCCATTTATGGTATCAATTGAACGGCTTACATTTCGCGAATGTACTTGGTTGCTATAGATATAGTAAAGTTATTCTAACACCTATCCTAAATTTAGAAAAATAATTCCAACTCTGTAATCTATATTATTAATTTTTAGAGAAAAAAAAAATTCAAAATTAAACTAAAAAGTAGAAAATAATATTTTAATTACTTCAAAGCAAAAAGCATTAAAGGACAATCAACGAACTTATGAATATAATATTATAATTATATTATAATATTATGATGCTTATATAGCTATTTACAATTTAAAATCAATGTTGAAGTCGGTGCCAGCTAAGTTTAATCCTGCCTTTGCAACGAACTTTCGAACGGCATGGGGCGGCGGCGCGGCTACTGCCTTTCCTGGTTGGCACCGACTTCAAAAATAACTGATAATAATAACTAAGCTATTCTTGTGAATACTCATTTCGCAGAAGATTCAACATTAAAAAGATAGAAAATTTGTTGAAATTTTAGTTCAATCAAAATTCATCTATGGTCCAACTATTGCGGGACTCACCGCTCGGCGCCCTCTGTAGTTTTGTATGGGTACCTAGGCATCTTTCCTCGACGTTAAGATGTCGCTAATTTACTATCGATTTTGCAATGCAAAACGGTTTTTCGGCGCCACCCGTGATATACTTAATATCATTGTGGAGTTCCGATGGCCACTCGTGGTCTTCATCATCAGTTCCCCTTCACCAAATGATACTTTCTGACTGCAAATGCTTGATTAGTTGATGAAAATACCAAAATCGCTATATGTGTGACTAAAATTTGAAGAGTTCCCTCAATTCCTTATGGATCCTATCATCAGAACTGAATTTTTCAAATCGGTTTATAAATGACGGAGTTCTGAGGTAGCAAACAAAAAAATATTAAAAATTCAGTCGACTTTTGACCCAAAAGATCTTGAAGAGTGTTGCACCATGCAGCCAAATAATATAGAGATAAACCTGTACAACTCTTTGGCTGCAGTTTGGAGCTGGAATAACGAGCTGCTTCGTTCAAAACCACTTCGCTATACCGCATTTTAAAAGACTGAGAAAAGGTTTTGGTATCGTATTATATCTAGTTTTTCTCATTCTTCTACGTCACGGGGTTGTCTGCAAAAATAAATGTCCACTAATGGTTTGCCCTTTAATATTTTCTCTCCGTGTTTATGTTTATATAATTATTTTTAACTATTCGTAATAAGTATATTATAAAAATGAGAACAAATATCTTAAATGATAAGTAGATACGTATTACAGTGTTACCATAATATCTTCATAATAGATAATAACCACACTAAGTGGCAACCGAGCTCAACCATCAAAACTGAGAGCATCAGCGACAATTTCAAAGAGACAATACCATCTCACATAATGAACGAACGAAATGTTAAACCGAGTCGTTGGATATTAACATATTTGTATCCATTGTTAAGCCGAGCGCTTCCGTCCTTGTCACACATCAAACGCAGTACTCCTTAATCTATATAGATACGGCAAATGGCGTCTTCGCGCCGCAATATGAGACGATGATACGGGCTCAGCGAAACCCTAACCAAATTAAACAGATTATCCCTCCGGGAACCCCGCGAATGCGTCTCCTAAATACCGCATTATTCAAATTAAAATAGGAATATTATGAAGTCAATTTTGCTAAGAATACAAAACGCGCCCTGACAGACGCTGAAACGCGCTTCTTCTTGATTTTCTCATTAAAATTAATGTTTATTCATAACCATAAAACCTCACTCACAAAGCGATTAGACAGCACGAAAATATTATGATTCTATTTTGTTTCAAATGGAGGAACGCAAATTTAATATGTTGAGGTCAATATTAAACTTAAAAATTGGTTACAATTTGACATAACAGCTCGTGTCTTTGTTTATTCCAACCTATCTACCCTAATATGTGACGGAGACAAATTAGAGACCAGCACCAGCATAATGTGTGACATGGAAACTGGGTCACAAATAGATGACTCTCATAACGTTACGCTTACTGCCGTCATTTGTCAGATTTAAGGTACGTTACCGTGAAAACCTTAGTAAAATTGAAAGGTTACCGACAGGAACTCTGCATTGAATATTTTAAAAGCATTCCTCGAAGACTCCTTGACCTTGCAAAGCTATTTCACTTAGTCAATCTTTGCTGTCTGAAAGAGCTTTATCCCAATCTTCATCATAAATTAACATAAAGTCCTAATTAAAATTTTCATTATCATTCGTCTAACTTTACTTTAGACAGAGGTTCTATCGTTGGAGCTGTCATTTACAGTGAATTTAATAAGATGACAAAATAATTATACACAAAAATTAATTAACTTGCGTAATATAACGACAATGAGGTTATTTCTTATGATACTGACACTTCAGTCTTTAGTATTCAATATAAAATATTCACATTTTCATGGTCAATAAATAGTTGTGTAAACTAAATAGTAACAGTTAACTCGATAAAGTAAGTAAATCACTGACGTCTATTATACCATAGTATAGAACTATAAAAGGCAGTGAAGTAAATGCAAAAAACTAATACTTGGTTGTGACGTAGACAAGGTAATTCAATAACAATGGCGTAGCGCCAACAGCGTCCACTGCGTCCGTCCTGTGTTACTATAACTTTTCGCCACGCGAAGTTGGAAAAACCCCCGGGTGTTGTCAGCCGAGAGGGTAATCGAATTGTAGTGGGCTCCCAGGTCACTAACTCGCTGCCCCTGGTCTGCGGCCTGCGGTCGAGCCCGCAAACTTCCCCTTACAAGCCCCTATGAGCCAACAATTACACGGCGAACTCCGCTTTGATCCCCACATCTACATAAATTGCTTACTTTTTGATTGAGTACCTTGTGTGCGCGTAATGAATGAAACACAGACCAATTTACCAGAAACACTCGAAACAATGGCAATAGAAAAGGAATGCCGTCACGTATATTCGCGGGAAAGAATTCTCGTTGTGATTATTTGTTGGATTTATTTTCTTTGTTATAATTGCGAACAAATCTATCTACAAAGTTGTTTCGAACCCTATGTACAATATACATACCTATTATCATTGTCGTAACTTATACTGGTACATAAAACTTGAACATTATTAGCACAGAAATAGCTCGAACATCATTTTAAAATAAATACAATTATTTCATGGTCTGGATCCAAATGCATACAGCGTTTCGTTACTAAATCATTCCATCCCAAAAATGTGATATTTTGAATAGAACAAAGGCTTATATAAATCTTTCGAGTGAATGCAATCAATTGAAGCTGTAAAATACAGTCCATCTCTTGTAATACGATGACAAAAGCAGTGGCAAACGAAGCCCGATCTATTGTACCAGATGACTACTCTACCACCAGAAAGGGATAACGATGCGCCATGAGCACTGACAATACAACCGGTTGACAGCTATTCCACTCTCACGAAAGTATTATGCACAAAATACCTTAATCTCGCCAATTGGATCAAATTGCATTAAATAATTTTTAAGGCGCCCAATCCTAAGCGTGATTTATTAACTCGCACCCCGCCCGCATGGTAAGCTGTATTTTAAAGACAATTTTTATGAACGCATTATCAATTGGTTTTATTATCTTTGGCTCTGAGGATATTAAAGATCATAATCGATATAGCCATTTTTGATCGAGGTTTGGTAAATTGGAAAGTACCTATGTTCTATCTTTGAAAAATGTTTTGATACTATTATAATCTCAATTAAAATATTGAAATACCAGAAAGCACGCTAGTCTATCTAGCTAGTATATAATCAAATAATAGCTTTATATACTTTACTGCAGTTACAAAGTCGGTGTTTCATAGAACAAATGAGTTTTTTTATAGCATGCTGAGTGTTTTTTTTTTTAGTGTGTACGTAAATGTTTTTCGCATCACAGGTTTGCGTGTCGGCTCCGTATAAAATAAAAGCGGTAAAACAACCTCGTTAACCACACCAAAGTGTCCGCAGATTTTATATAGGTACACATGGCCTCGGAAATTGTCGAAGAGTCGTGCTCATGGCGAACAACGGCATTGAAATGTGAAAACCCTACTTCGTTCCACAGAGTTTCCAACACAACTTTTCGCAATGACTGCCTTAGCTCAAATATAACTTTTGGCATTTATTTAGAGATTTCAACTATCAAAAGCACATAAAAGAGAAAGATTTTCTCTTCTGTAATCAAAAGTTACTTTGACTACCTTGATTTTTAAGTTAAATATGTTGTGACTAGTTGTAATGCTTTACGGTTATGATTTTGTTATTGCCTTCACCTGTAAAGGGTGCAGTGTTCTAAGTAACGATGGCGATTAACTAAATTAACAATTTAGCCCACGGACTCAAAGGAAATCCAATGCGGTTGATTACCCTGCAAAATAGTATTGGGATTCTAATAGCATCATAAATTCAGTATCGATCCGAGAACCCGAACGCTTACCTAAGTACAATTATTTTCACAAAACGCTTTGGCTGTTTCTAAATGTTTGATGGGATGCTCGGCAATAAAACGTTACTAGCACGTGATAAAGTAAGCATTACGCAGCTAAATTTACAGTCTGTTCTTGCAGTGAAATTGTGAAACATAAAAGGAATCTTCGGCTAAGAATGCGAGGAGTAAATAAAAAAAAATACTATTACATTTGTCAATTATATTAATTTAATAATAATCATTGAGCAACTCGGTACATGACCTAACGGTGAGGCGAGCGCTGCTCTATGTTTTTAATAGAAACATAGAGCAGCGCTTTTACCATCACAAGAAATGTGGACTAAGCCAGTTACACTAGCTCGGCCTTTACGAACTTACTTACTTTTTACAAGAAATGCGATGTATACCGGTGACATTTTTAGCGAAATGTAAAGTTTGCGTGAATGTACCACAAGGTATACATGGAGCGAGGATCATTGTGTCTGAAATAAATAATTTTGATTTGATTGTTGATTCACAAATTTTTCAGTTTTCGAAATCTTTTGTTTTATGAAAAAAACATCAAAAACTTGTCAAGAGAAGATTTTAAAAATTAAAAATAACCTGGTAAATTTGTAAGCCGCAGCCTTATACTCCATGTAGGTATCTTGTACCTGTCACAATCAATTTTTTTTTTTCAGTATATGCTATATATTCGCGCACTTAATTAGTCTATAATAAGTATTGAGGAATTAAAAAATAATACAAGATAGAATTGAACATAACGAACCAATAAAGAAGACATCAAGTAATATCGTTAAAAGATAACCAAAATAACCAGACATATATGAAACTCCGGACGTAAAAGGAATCCAACGACAACTTGATTGTCAAAGTCGGCTAAGCCGTATACGCTACAGGACGTTTTGTAGGAACAAAAAAAAAACACATACTCACATACTTACTTATACCCCAAAAACATTACCCTTCTTCTTGGACAGTCGGGTAAAAATAGCAATGTTTGATACTAACTATATTGGAGAGGTCATTTTTGTACGAGTTTGGTATTCTCAAATATAATCACTGGAATGGAAGCTCAAGAGCCGCATTAACTCGTCGTGATCGTAAAACGCGAGTCGGAAGAAGGCCCCACGGTCGCGCACATTTGGATTGTACGCGGAGTCGTAAAGTGGGGCGTTGTTACCGCCACAGCCTTCACCTCTCTTAAAAGTTTCACATTACGCTCGCCAAGGACTTGTTCTCAGATTCCCGAGCCCCGATTATCTCGAGTTCAACGCGGGATCGGTCCTCGGAATATGTTCATTAAATCGGCCACTAAATGAGAGTGCTACCAGGGTGTGTCACGCACGCACATTGCGCACGAAACCGTAAACATGAACTCAGCCGTAAACAATTCACTAAATAATATGTTAATTGACTTCAGTCGATGAACCTGAGTGAAATGCTAGAAGATTCTTAACACCTACAAATAACAAGAAATTATGTTTTGGAGATGTATGTAAGCATGTTTATGTGAAATTGTGTGTTTCTATATGACGTGATGTAGTCTAAACGGCCTGACCGATTTATTATTTTACCTAATGACTTTTTTTTTTTATTTCACCTTAAAAAGTAGGAAAGATATATTAAATATTTAAAAAAAATACGCGAATAATCTCTTCTTACGCAAGGGCAATGTTTTATACAAAGTGTATATAAGTATGTTTATGTGTGTTTCTGTTTACGTGTATTCTGTGTTTTGTAGTCGGTTTTTTCGTTTTTCTTTAATAATAATCCTGGTTATCAGTATTATATATATACAATATCAAATAAGATGTATGTTTGTATGTTCCTATGGAATCTCCTATAGCTCAAACGGCTACTAAATATCGCTCGCATAAAATAAACAACTTGTAAACAGGATTTCGGGCCTTCCTTATTAGGGTTCCGTAGACGCGTAGGAAGGTTCAATTATTTTCACACTCATGTTGCCTGAAATATTTTTTTTAAATAAAGTTTTTACTACGATCTATTAACTTGGAAGAGTACAAATCTCTGAGATACGTAGTTTAGAAATGGCAGGACAGGACACCATTGCAAGCTGCTTTGCCGGCTCATATTTCGCAAGCGGTGCATCTGATAAGAAAATTAGTGTAGGAAACATTACCTTTATTTATAAAACCTATGGAATAATATCCAAAACGTCGAGAAACGCAGCAAACTTCCTATTTTGGGGGAAATACCCCACCAATCAATAACCGCCGACGACTAAATTCTATGAAATTGTAGAATTGCGATTGTGCAAAAAAGTTAGTGCTCGCGAGGTCTGTTTGCAGAACTACTAGTTTATAAATGAAAAATCTATGTTTCCTGTAGGATAAGGAACGCTGCTAGTTAATTATATTCGTTTTACCAGGGGCTTACCAGTAAATAATTCTAATTAAGATCTGTACAGATATTATTATATAGATACCATTAGAGACTTGCTCTCATCTTCTATAACAATGCCACTTATATACCATGACGATGTAACACACATGTAGATCATGTATACATTATACGGGCACAGATTTAGATACCGGTTTGAATTACTGCTTAGCTTATCGGTTTCCATTGACTGTGCACATGGATATTAATTGATTGCTAGCGACATTTGATGCTGTAATCATACTTTAAATTCAAACTAAATTTACTGCAATATCGCGTCTAGCACAATAGAAATATGGGATTAATTATCTATTATGTGACACAACTAAAATTTGTAAACACTTTTTTTTTTGCAACTGAGTTTCGAGTCGCTCACCTGATGGTAAGCGTCTCGTCCATAATAAATCAGTGGCAACCAGAACCTAGAACTTCAACAGTTCAAAACCCTGCGCTGCAATGCACTGCTCTCGTTGCCCCGAGATATAAGATATTAAATCTCTTTATGCTTCGTAATTTCACTAGAAACAACATAGGAACAGCGCTCGAAACGCAAGAGCTTTTGTAGCTCCGACAACCACAGAATCGCTTTGTCCCTTTCACATTCGTAAGGTTAGTTGTAAATGCGTCCACGCCGGTGTGGCTTAAGGCTGTGTATATAGCCTATACAGTTCGCGTCTGCAGTAAACAGACCTGAATCTTATATGTTCTGTGCCTGAGTATAGCATGGCTCGAACAATGCTCACCAACCGCCTCCGTCGGTACACGACAAGTACCTAATTGAATGTCGAGCGCACTGCACTACCACTCACTACCCTCCCTCCCTTTACTTTTCAAGCCTAAAACATAGTTTAAAAAGTTCTGAACTAAAGAGTAGTCACGTACAAGCATCCTTGGTACTAGTCAGGCGTAGAAAAAATTCAGCCCAAAAAAAGCAGTAAATAATCTCAATGTTATTAGCCAGTTTGTAGAGGCTGAGGTGCTATCCCCAGAGATTTTAGGCTGTACGCCTCTGGGATGTCGTAAATGTTGTTATATTACAAACCGGGGTCTACAACTGAAATCAAACCCGCAGTAGTGATCAGTTTTAAATAACGTTCGCTGACACCCATTACCTAAGACAACATTAATAGATTATTAATTAAATTATTATGGAGGATTTCCACCTTATGAGCTGTAGCGTAGCTGGTTGTCGATCCGATTCCCGTACAGGGCAAACGTTTGTGTGATGAACATGGATGTATGTTCTTTGTCTGGGGTTTCTATGTATTTACAAAAAAAAGTATTTATGTAGGGTAGATGGCGCTGTGTGTGAAAAACGTCCACCAATATTTATTTATTTATTATAGATAAGTGGTGGACGAATAAATAAGTGGTGGACGTTTCTTCGTATGTACCGTACTCTTTAGATTTTTGTTCCGATACAATGCACGAAAGTTGGAGGAAAGCGAGGACTGAGACTGGGCCTTACTTAGAAACGTTGATTAAAATTAATCAATGCTTATGTTCTGTCAACTTAAGGTTGACGTAAAATGTCACGTGCAAAAACGAGGCGGACCATTTTAAACATTGATTAAATTTAAGCAACGTTTATAAATAAAAGAAACATCTGACTCGTTGCTAACTGTACGTATAGCTTATTTTTACAATAACTTTCAAACACCAATCTATTAAACAGTAGGTATATTATCACTGTTCCGTCTCCGGCGACGCACTCCCGCCCAAAGAGTCCTGCTATTTTAAAATGTTCATCCACAGGCCACCCGTGTATTTATCCGCGTTAAAATTAAAATTAAAACAACAGACCAGACAACAGCAAACATATATAAGTAAGGCCCTAGTGCTCCTAATGGTTATGTCAAGGTTACGCCATACGGCCCGTAGCAATGACCTATGTTTTTTTAAAATATCGTATTGCAACGAAACGAGCAAGTTGCTCACCTGATGTTAAGCGACACGCTTGCCCATTACAATACAGTGCCATCCAGAATTTTGAACTTCAACAGTTCATAGCCACTGCGCTCATCACCCTGAGATATTAGATGTTAAATCTCTGTGTGACCAGTAACGTTGAAAACATTACCCTTCAATCTGAACACAGTAATGTTTGCACTCCACTGCTTGGCGGTTGTATAACTGGCAAAGGTGTGGTACCTTTTTGTATTATGACCACTGCGTGATGTGTTTCGATCGTCCTGATTGCGTTATCTATATAAGGTGTAATCAAGGACTGGCCTTGCTATTTGAACGGTTTTTAACATGCTTAACATAATTATGTATGCGCCCTATCACGATTATCTACTTTCAAACACTAGTTCGTTAAGAAAATCGTGTGTTCCACACCAATAAACTCTATCAGAAATGATACGCGTATCATTCTATCATACTCTCATAGATAACTGTTCATCAATAGATCAATTATCCGCCCATAACGGGTGCAAATGTTGTTTGTTGTAGTTGCCCGTGATTTTATTACCTCTAGCCTATATTCAAGTCCAGAGAATCATCTTTATAGCCGGTTATTCGGAAAGAGGGTATACAGGACTCACAATTTTGAATAACTTTTACTATGAAACCGAACGACACGCAAATGGAAAAAAAATACTGCTTCATTGAAATAAATAGGGGACTAAATATATGAAGACTTTAGTTTTTGTGGTCCCATAGTACAATTTGTTAATTATAATGGTAATACTATAATAATATACGGTGCATACCGTTTCTATTTTTGCATTTTAACCATCTATCATCGTAAAATATATGTTTTAAAGCAGTCCTTACGCAATATATGAATATGAAATTTAGAATAAAGGAAAAAAGTACTTTTATTATTATACACAAATGTAATTGTGTTTCTGGTTGGTTTCTTTTCTGTGCATGATCTGTGGGCTTAATTTCTACGCCGTAGAAGTCTACGAATCTTCTACGAAATGACGTAGCAACACTTCGACACGAAAGTTTATTTGGGTTTCTATTTCAGATCGATGTAGTAACATGTTCTTGAATACACACAATATGAACTCAAAAGGTCAACAAAATATACAACACGGTATATCTACTTACTATTGCCCAAAGTAAATGTTGACAGCAAAAATAATCAATTATTTAAATATGGATAACTTCAATATAAATAAGTTATTTACGTAGCACGACTCACCTTTGATATTTAAGGGCTTTCCGAATAAGCTTACTGCTATTTGTTTGATCTTGTTACTCGTCCCGCACCTGAACATCGGTCAGCGAAGATACAATCTGTCTTCGTTAAAAGGACGTCCGCGTTCTCCGAACAAACTGCCGACATCAATCAAGTTTTTATCTAATAGATGTACACCTGTACCATGAAAAATGGTATAAACTCTCTTTTCTTCTCTACCGTAGGCCCCCTGATAAATTATAAGCGATTGCCGCTGAAATATTGCTAAGAAAACTAGGCACTGAGCGATGGTTCAACTTTAATCTTAGCGTAAATTAAATTTCATGATAGACTGGTGTCGTTTTCAGGTAGAAATAATAGTTTAAATTAAAATGATTAATGATTATTAGCTAAATGACGGCGTAGCTGAATTTTGACTTGACGATTACTAGCCTTACTTACCAGTGCGAGAAACTACCAACCTTCGTAGTTGTGTGCCTTGGCAGAGGTCTATGTGTTGAACTAATTTGGCAGGCTTTTTGACCACAAACTCACCTGATTTTAAGTTTCGGTGTGTTCGAGGATAGTCAACACATCTAGCCTGGTATGGAAACTGGTCTTAACTGAGGCCTGAGACTAACGAATACTAGTTGACTAAGGTGCCCCCGATTATCTCTACTCATCATTATGAGTAACTTCTACTACGGGAATAACACAGAAACTGCGAAAAAAACTGCTGTTCATTGAAAACTGACTTTAATCAGACAAAATGCATTGAACTTGTTTTTTCCCCGCGATCGTATGTATTGCCCCATGGTTGTTTATAAAGAGCAGTATAATGATATCCTACAATGTCTTCAGTGTCTAAACAGTCATCCAGTACAGGCCTCTTGGAAGGCACACTACTACGCAGGATGTAACTTCTCGCATTAGTAACGCTTCTACCCTGATTATAATTATGATCATTTTTTAATGTCGAATAATAAGACAGCTTTTCAAGTAATGTCCCTAATGTACATTGTACATTGGGAATATTACCGAAGAAGAAGATGATGAAGTGGTTATTTTAGTCCTGAGTAAAGCTAGTAGTAGTTATGTATTGGTCATAAAACACACTCTTTAATTTAAGACCAATCATTTATTAAATTTTGTAACTTTTTACACTGTACCCATTAATATCTAATGTAGTGGTTAAAGCTATTAATGCATTATTTATATTTTAGAAAGTTGAATTAAGAAAGCAGCGAAGTCAGTCCCGTGAGAAACAGCTATATAATAGCTTAATTAATTAACTAATACCAGCTAATTACCATACATCATTACCAGCTAATTATGAAAAAATAGTTTGCTAGTATAGGAAAATTCATAGTAATTTGTTGTGCCAATGTGCCATGGGTTCGCATTGCATGCCATTACTATGCCGAGGCCATTCCCTCTGTATTAGCTAAAATCTCAAGGGTTATCATTGGATTAGGAGTAAGTGACAGTAGTCCCCTGCCCTGTCATCCCTAGACCTTCATTATTTTATAAGAATTGCAGATTCGGATATAAAACCTTCGTTTCGTTTAACAAGGGAGCTCTTCGTGGCAGCTGTTTTCATTTCGTTAATGTGTCTTGTTGCGCATTCAATGAAGTTTATTTGATTAAATTGTACATTTTGATGAAACATTTCAATGTGTGAGTGTAATCCAGATATTAGCTTCTATACTAGATGTCCTTCTAGTTGCTTAGGTAAGAATATCAGATAGGTAGATCAATCTTGCCATGAGTGTCTTGCCTCACGCTCCCGGAACCAGTCGAGATTGCGAGATAGTTGCGGAAGCATCCCGCAGATACGTAATAGCCACTTTCCGAATTTGTGTAGCAATAAATTTGCTCCGTAAATATATCTCATCCGTAGACGGCAAAGCGCGCAAAAGCCTACCCGAAAAATTCCTGAAATTTCCCAAAGAATACAAAGGACTACCATAGCCGCATTTTTCTGGTTACGCACAATAAATGTTCTTCCCGTTAAAACGTATTAGCGAAAAGAGCCGCAGAAAAGGCAGTTTAAAAAAAAAAACTGCACGTTTGAACGGTTGAACAAGTGAAATTTTAGGATTCAATGCCTACATTCATTAATCTACCTCTTCGCAGTTCTTGTTTATAAATGCGGAAGAAAGGTTCTTGAGTGGCGACCACGAACCGGAAGACGTAGCGCAGGTAGACCTCCCTCTACAGGAACCGACGACACTATGAAAGAAAGTCGCGGGCGCGCGCGAAGCCAATGGATGCAAATGGCAGATTGACGTTCAGTGTAGCATCATCATCATCATCAGCCATAAGACGTCCACTGCTGAACATAGGCCTGATGAATATTTAATCTACTATTCCTTAAAACAGTATTAAAAGTATTATTGATGAAAACATTTTAAATCGCGGTACGAAATAGCTGAATAATAATTGTTGGAATTCTTTCTTTCAGGGATAGTTTAAGGACTTCGAAGATTAGACTCGAGTGGATCTTTTGTATAGCAAAAGTAAGCTTTGAAGTGGATACACGAGTTACACTTACGAGAGATGTATTGGTAATTTAATTTTATAAAAAGTGCCCGTTTTCCGCCTTCCTGGCTACGTAGAAATCCAAGATATTATTTTAACGCTGGCTTAACATTGAAAAGTCGCTTTGCTTTTTTAGGCCATATTACAATTCCGGAAACATTTATTTAGTTTTTCTAAGCTACCTTGTTACATTTACTTAGAAATACGAGTAAAAGTAAAATTAGTAAAAGTAAAAAAATATGTATTTATTTATTACTTTATTGCACACACAACTTATTAGGTACAACAAGAGGACTTAATGCTAAAGCACTTTCTACCAGTCATCCCCGTGGTTGAAGAGAGAGAGATGTAGGCGTGCATCAAAAATCACAATTAACAATAATATTATATGAACATGATATAAATAAAAAGGAAAAATAAATATTGACAATTAAAAATTGACAAAATATACTTAAGTTACTAATATAAATAAATATAATACTTATAACTACGTACATGGGATAATAATACAATGAATAATTATATAAAATAAAATAATAAATATATATATTTTTTTTATTTTTTTTGTAGTTAGAGCAGTGGTTTTATATCTTCAATAAAATAAAATAATGTAAAATCCGTAAGAGAGACAACTGTGGATAAATAAATAATAATCGATAAAGGAATATATTTGACCGAGTGAGCGAAGCGAACGAAGTTTCTTCTTCTACTGGCAAAATTTGCTTTCAAAATCAAAATCTGTCCATATGTTGGTACACGCGTACCTACAGGGCCCGTACTGTGAGGTGCTACGGCAATACGGTAGTGGTCGCACAACGTCGTCGGCTGAACTTAACAATCATTGTAATTTTTCATTTTCTGCGGTATTTTTGGCCGATTTTAATAATATTTGGCAAAAACATAAATAAACCTACTAAATTCTAAACAAAAATTTCGAATATGAGCGAATTCGGTCTAAATGTTAACAAGATAAAAGGTAGTATGGTCTCAGGTATCTATGAAATTGTAGAATTGAGGCTGTGCAAAAAAAGTTTCTGCTCGCGAAGTATATGTTGCTCTTAGCTAGACTATATTATATAAACTAACAACTTTTAATTACATTTTTTTTTTAAAGTGCGCAATACATTTTTCACGTAAACTACGGATTGATAACTTTTTCAAACTGCAGTAGAATAATGAGATAGGTAACAAGAAGGCCAACAAACTTGAACGGCAGCGAGATGTCAATGTTCAACATGCGCAGGAGTCGGAACGAGAGGTCGCGCGTCTCTGTAAACGCCAGCAGGGCGCGCGCGGTGCTACGCCCGGATTTATCTGCAATTTTATTGAGCAGATTAGCATGGTATGTGTATTATGTATTTTTTTAACTACCTTTTTGTTTTTGTGTTCAATTTGTTTTTTCCCATAAATAAACATTTTTCTATTTATCACATTACTCATAATATATAGTACTCATAGTATTATTACTGCATTAGCAAAGTATCGCTGCGTTCTGATTTCTTCAGAATTTAATCTCAAAGAATGAGCCAGAGAAAGCGAGACAACAGACCACAATTCCTAGTGACTATGACTGAGAGGTTACGAGTCTTATCTAAGAAGTCGACAAATAAGTATTCTCGTCAAAAAATACTAACAGCCTTATCAGACGTGCGGATATGGTCCGGTCAGATCACCGTCTAACAAACGAATGAGAAATATATTAAGAATTTTACGTTGAGTTGATTTACATTTTAAATAGGAATTTATATTACTGTGCCATTTTTAATGAGAGAAAGTTAATAAATAAACTTGGATAATTTTTAAATTTAACATCAAAGTAAAACCTAGTAAAATATCTATAATAACAAGCGTAATGAATCAATTCTTTCGGTTGAAAAATTATTTCAAATTTTAAACGAACGCTGCTCTAAGTTCCTTTTTGAAAGTAAGTTATTAGGTGCCGACCTAAGTGCCGACAAATCATAGTGGCTTAGTTTGAAGTGCATTTGCCTTCTCCTCAGGAGGTCGCAGTTTTGATTCTCAGTTAGGCAGATGTTTAATTAAATGATGAATTTAAGGCCTCACACATTTACAACATTACTTAGGACAATCAAAAATCAGTGTTTTTTGTTTTTCGTGTTTTTAATGTATATTAAATAAATTTTAAAATAAAATAAAAACAATATTTAGTTTATTTTTACCATTGCCAATGTTTTACAGCAATTTTCACGTCATTATTTTTTATTTTGGCGACGGGAAATGAAAAAAATCTCAAAAAATAAACTTTCTACTTCGCCTCGAAATCATTGGCATTGTTTTATAAAGATAACTGACTGTTTAGTTTTTTAAGTTTCCACTTGATATCTTATAGTAAAAATGTTGAAAAAGTTCTAACAAGATAAATAAAACGTATCCATGGAATAGGTTTACCACTCACCTAGTTTGTTTTCATAGAGTCTGGATGCTAGGAGCTCTCTCAGTTTCCTCACCTCGCTATACACGCTGTCTCCAAAAATGCAGGGCGCAAACAACGGAGTCAACAGTATGACAGGTATTCCTAGCTGGAATATGGCCTGATTTCTCAAAACCTGGAAGCATAAACATTTTTGCTCGTAAACGACATTTTTATCCACATCTAAAGAATTTTGTAGTGGTTGAGGTCTTTTGCAGAGTCTGCCTGGGGAAGGACAACACCATTGCTATTCAACCGCCAAGCTATAGTGTGCAAATAGTACTGTGTTCCAGATCGAAGGGCAATGTTTCCAGTGAAATTACTGTGCACAAAGAGATTTTATTCACCACCTGCTCGAAAATGGCCAATTATGTATCATGCAAACCTCATCTAAGTAAGTCATTTACGCAATGCTGTTAAGCCGGGCAATAATATTGTACTGAATTTTATTATAGCCCGCTACGCAGGTCAATACAATTTTAAATTTCAAATGTCAAATTACAAATCTCAAAACTCAAATTTATTTCGGGCAGAAAATAAGCCTCTCTATGCAACGGGGTAACGCGGCTGGCATTTTGGACACGTTGCCTGAAATTAGAGATCGATATATTTATCTATAGTATTTAACAAACCTTAATTAGGTTTTAAGACAACTTATGATGTAATATTGTAAAATTTAGGAATTAAAAAAAAAAAAAAAAAATGTTCATTTCCGTTCGGCATGTTGACTATCTTGTTCATTGATAAATATCATTATCGTTTTTGCCATTGTATCGCAGGCCAGTAATTAATACATTGAACTTTCTTTGTGTGTTTTTATTATATTGTTTAGTAGTTTTATGTAATTTGTCGTGTTTGTATAAAGTGAATTTTCATATTTAGTAAGTAGTATTGCCACCACATCATCTTCGGCCAGATCGTCAATCATAGCACCATAATTTTCAAAGATTTTTTGATACCTTGCTTCTGCCTTACAATTGTTTAGTACTTGGCAATCTGTTTTATCTGTAATATTTGAAGCTATCCCTTGATGTCTTAAAAACGAACACTTTTTTTTCCTTATCTTCAGATTTATTTGTTTGTTTTATGCTTCTAAGTACTTGTCTCTTCGTTACATTCGATGTTTTCGCATTTTTTTCCTCATTGTCTTTGGGGACATCTCTATATTTTTTAACCAATTGCGGGTAGCAACTAGTCTCATATAAAGTAAATTCACTTTGCTACATATTGCTAGGTGGTTGGATAACTGGCAAAGGTGTGGTACTTCCGCAGGCGGAACTGCAAAAGAGTCCTAACACTACACTATTATAAACACTACATCTACAATCTGGTTTAAATTTTAACAATTACTAAATTTATTAATTATCAAATTTTAACAATTATTGATTAATTATACTCTTACCCCTCCATCACGAATCGTATTTAGAGAAAACTGGTAAAGGGAACCTAGAACCGACACAAATGCACTGATGATGATCGACAGCAGCTGGAACAAAGTTTATTAAAGAGTAATAAAATACGTGACTTCTAAACTTCTCTTCACAATTAAATAGAACACCAGATTCTATAGTGTTATTTTGAAATAGTATCTATACAAGAATATATACAATTTTATTTGATTTTATTATCTAGACAAGGGGAAAATCGACAAATAATCCTTAATATTCAACTAAGGTCATTGCTTTATCACATATACTTCTTACCTGCCACTTGATGCCTTCAATCATACAATCATAAGCTTCCACCACAATCTGATAAAGATCCATCAACTTCCTCATGCTATTCTGAACTATTCTCGAGTCATAAGATTTAAAATAAACAAACTGCTTAAGAATAGGGCTCGGCTCTGAGCTAGCACTAGATAGCGATGATTCTATGTAGTAATTAATCAGCTTTAATCTTGGAGTGAGAAGATTTAGGAGATACCCAAAGTAGTACACTTCAAGTACATAAACTAGATAGAACGGTATGAGAAAAATTGGATATTTATCACAAAAACCATATACCGCAGGCACTACAAACAGCAGGATAACGAAAATGCACGAAAGAAGTCCCAACACAAGGTTCTGAATGCCAGCGAGGGCAACCTTCGGCATGCAACCTGCTACCGCGTCAAACTTTTTCAGCTCGCTGTAAAAGCTTTTCATCCATTTGCAACGCGCATAGCTTAACAAACTACATATAACATTTTGCAACATCGGTGTGGCCAGAACGACAGTCGTCAGTATAGGCAAATATATGTAAAATATGGTCACGTTAATAATTAAAAATATGATGAATGTTGCTAGTACGTAGACAAACTTCCCTCTGTCCATCAAAGGCAATCGGTCTAAACCTAACATGGCCTCCATCACAATGAATATCTTCGATATCGGATCGACTTGCCGTGTCTCATTTTCTTTAACAAAGGTGTTAACGCGTACTGTAGGAGGCGACATTTTGTCGAGTCTCGATGATGTCTACTAGTACGAGAATTTTCCTGAATATACCAATACTTCACGGTACCGGTCGATATACCGAGTAATTATAGCGTTGACGATGTTTTCATCTATACCAAGTGCGCTGGAGTCATTAGATTAATTGATTAGATCGTGTCAAGAGAGCGTGACGCCAGGAACGTACGACACAAGGTGACAAAAGATAATTAATTACTTATACATTATTTATGTAATACAAGCGAGTGTTACAAGTTTCTCCGGCTGCCAACGTCCATAACAATACATATATCTAATTAAGTGTCATCTATGTATAGATTGAACGGTAATTTTGTTAATCAATCAAAATATGGCAGTTCCTCTTAATAAACTTAATTTTATGTAACGACTAAGTAAGATTTTGATGCTCTGTTTGTTTTTTTAAATAGTTAGAATTATTATTTATTTGATGGCAACTGTTTTAAAAAAAACAAAAGTGAGGATAGCACGACGGAAGGTTTTGTGATTGGGGCGATGAGAACGGCAGTCGATTAAAGGACGTCTTGAAAGTATCTTTGTTTTTCCATCACCGGCTTTTTTTACGTGGAGAAATGCGCACGAATACCGCACTGCCACGGGGAGACAGTGCGGTTATGTGGGAATCCAACCAACTAAAACTCCACGGCGTCTCTCCTCCGCCGCTTGTGGCGGGAACGCTCTCGCACACAACCGCGAACCCGCCGCGGCAGTCCGTCTACGGTCCCTCCTCCGGGGTCGGGTGCTACACCCTCCCCCCGCCGCGACACGCCATGCGACCGCAACGCCTTTCCGGGGACCAAAGCAGCCGAAGAGCGCCAGACGACCCCGTGTCTGAACGCCCGAGGTCCTCCTGCGACGGGTCAGTTGAGTGGCCCCGCCGCCAGCCACTTCGGTCGCACAGGACAGGGGGAGCGGCGCGTCGCCATACCGACACTCCTCTTCCTCTGCGACCCCACCGCGTCCACCATCTAACGGTGGTGACCCCGTCAAGGCCGCGGATGGTAGGGAAAGTGGCAACGACACACCAACAGTCTTCTCCCGCCGCGGCCTCCAACCCTCAGCTGCTGTGCCACCAGCCCGCCTCAGTTGTGGTGCTGCCCATACAGCCCGCAACCTGCTGTGGTCGCTTCAACGTGGGCTTCGGTAGCAAGCCCGGAGTAGCGGCCCCGCCTCGGGTTCCTCTTGGCTTCACCGTGGGTGAGCAGGCCACGGTTACTAAGCCCGACACACAGCCCAACCACGACAAGGCGGGAACCCACGGGGTGGGATTCCATCATCGCCGGGGCCAACGTCGTAACACGAGTAGGTTATTGAATAGAGGCATTTATTTTGGCACTCGTTTTTGCATTAAATCATCAATATACTCCAATCCTAATTATTTTACTTAATCATACGAGTTTTCAGTATTATTTTATAAGTAGCCTGGCCCTCGTTACGATAAAAGCTTTCTTAAAAGACAAATATTTTGCAGAATACATTGTTAAATCAATCCAAAGTAAACTATGGGATAATTATATTATCATACTGTTTTTATTATGTCACATGATATGGAATGAAAGGCACTGGATTTCGCGACACAGGTCCACCTAGTGCTATATCTAGGGTACTAGAATATGTTATAATTATTGTTCACTTTTGTTTAAATTTAAAATATTTGTATTTGTATGATTGCATCGGATTTTCTAACAAGAATGGTTTTTTTTTCGGTATTTTTTACAAAGGGCTCTACTAAAGACTGGTATATCTGCTGTCTACCATCTTGTATATTATTTAAATAGCCGCCCCTCAGAAAACCTTAAAAACGAAGTATACACTATGCTCAAAGACCGATAACCGATGTGGAAGAAAGGTTGCGACTACGAACCGGAGAACGCAGCGTAGGAACCGCTAGGTGGACTGACGACATTGTGTAAGTCGTGGGCAACCAATGGGTGCAAATGGCAATTGTCGTTCAGTGTGGCGCTCTTAGGGTGAGGCCTCTGTTCAGCAGTGGACGTCTTCTGGCTATTGATGATGATGATGATGATGAAGAAACGAAGTAGTTTTCTACCATTGTAAAAACTCAATAGCCTCAACTTGTTCTTAAAAAAGCTGTTATATATTTTGTAAAATTCGTTTTGGAGATCACACGGCAGCGATTTCACATTCGGAATGACGCCATTATTCTTCCCTCTCACTTTGCAAATGTGCTATCCAAAATTTTGCAAGGCTTTTGACGCCCTTCTTTCATTTTGTATTGTTGTAATCAGATTGCATGCTTTTGCTTACAATCAAAACGCGAGATCAACCCTCAGCGAATAAGGGATATTTTTGTTCTGAAAAGGGAAGAATGAAATTAAACCAAAATTACGCTATCAAATATGTGTCTAAACAGCAAAAAAAAAGACGGACAATACTAACTTGTTGAAAAATATAATAAAAGTCGTCTGGCAAGCGAACAGCATAATCATAGCGTATAAACCCATGGTTACCCGGCCTGCAAGGTTTACGAAGGTTTATGCTTTATGATGTACCCTACAAATCGCAATTTCTTTGATGTAAGTGCGCTGTCATAAAATTATTTTATTGAAATACTTTATCTGCGGTGGTCTGCAATTTTTGTACTAAATGTCATTTACACATTTTGAAGCGTGCGTAAACTTTTAATATTATTTAAAAGAAAAATTGAGTTAATACAATGGAGGGCTACACAGTTTTAATTTGGAAAATCTCTACCAAAATATTTATTGATAGACGTATGCCAAGACTAAAGGTATTTCGAAGCTATTTTTGAGGTGAGATTATATCTTAATTTAGGATTAACTGTAAGATGCAAATCCTTCGATTATTCATTCAATGAAAAAATTACGCAGCTATTGGTTATTTTTTCCCCAGGAAGATGTGCACCCACAGACAGTTTTTATTTAAAATTTAATAGTAACATAGAATAAATACATTTTTCGCCCTCGGCTCATAAGCACTCACTTAAAATTATCAACTTTTCGTGGTTCTAAAAAAACCCTTGTTTGCTCGACTCCAGGATGCGGCGCTGCGACGTTAACTTATTATGAAGCTTTTTTGTGAAAAATTGCTCTTTCCCGCTTTATTACCTCCGGCGTCTACAAAGCCACAGATATAGTGCTAATAAATATAGGGACATTTCGGCCGGAAAACGTCTTAAAAAAATTAACGGATTAGTAACGTCCGGAATATTTTCTTATAAATTATTTAATGACGGTCAAACCAACAATTCAAAAACTAATGATGTTATGTCAAAATATTTATAACTACAAAAATAACCCAACAACAACAATTAAAAACTGTCTATAACAAAACTCTTGAAACAAAAATACATCCATTAAAGAACCTGCCCGCATTAATCAATTAACGAATACGGTTTAATAACGGAATACGAATACGGTTTTAAAATATTTTTTAAGATGTCTAGAATATTTTCTAATAAATTATAGAAATCAAAACAAAAAAAATACCATTCTTCAATGAACATACCCATATCCATTTTCTTCATTGAAAAATTGAATTATCATTATAGCTTGGCTTAGCTTTTTAGTTAGGTAATGTCTGAACTGAGTAAACAACGAGCGAGCGAAGCGAGCGTGCCGCGGTAGCGTCCGGCGAAGCGCTAAAAAGTAACATAATGTAGTCGCTTCGAACACTAGGTTAGGTTATGTTTTAACTGCAACAAACAACGCGTGAGCAGAGCGAGGGAAACGAGCGTAACGCGCCAGCGGCCGGCGAAGGGCTAAAAACATAAAATAGTGGCTTCGAACCCTAGGTTAGGCTATGTTTAAATTGCGAAAAAATAGAGCGGGATTATAAAACGAGTCAAAATACTACACAAACGATAAAATAGCATTTGACACGTTTATAAAGAGAACAAGTTGTAAAAAAATAATTGTAAAATGATTGTTTATAAAATGAAGCATTTGTGGAACAAGGTATTTGTTTATGAAACGTTGTTTGCAAAGTAATATTTTG
The DNA here is from genome assembly GCA_947579745.1 of Apocheima hispidaria. Taxonomy (NCBI): domain Eukaryota; kingdom Metazoa; phylum Arthropoda; class Insecta; order Lepidoptera; family Geometridae; genus Apocheima; species Apocheima hispidaria. The sequence continues at coordinate 7,733,871 of OX388161.1, forward strand.
TCAAAAATGTAATGTTATGTTATGTCATTAGGAAACCGTTCAGGACTACTCTGTATTTTAAAGATCAAGTTGTTCCAACATTATAGAAAACAAATTACTCCGTTATTGCTTTAAGAGACAATTAGTCAGACAAATAATAAAATGTAAAATAAAAACAAACAAAAAAATAAGAATATCATACATGTTCGATTTTTTTTTTAAGATCAGAAAATTCAATTTTCATTTCCTACTGATTACAATTTTACTACATTATGAACCTAGACTTGTGGACCATTATCATTTTAAATCATTTAGTGTTTTAAATGTTTGACATATCAAATTAAATTTCACTAATTTGACCTTGTTCATAATGACTTTCGACATCTTAAATCATTTAACATTTAGATTTTAGACATTTTGTAATATATTTCGCCGTTTGCTATTTTAATTTTTAACATTTCAATACCTATCCAACGGAACCTCCGGAGTGCACCCCAAATAGGTACTATCCTCCCTTGCACCCACACGGCTGACATTTAGAAAATCTTATTTACGTAAATAACCTTTCGTAGGATACGATAACACGGAGTGGCGCGTGGGCCGCGTGCTGTGCCACTAAGACTTGGATAAAGTTAGTTCGATTTCAATAAATAAATTATCTTAATTCACAAAGTATATAGTCACTTACAATACATAACGCCATGTACACATCGTACGATACATCACACTTATATTATAAATGCGAAAGTTTGTGTGTAAGTAGGTGAGTATGTAGGTGTGTTTGTTCCCTTTCAACTAACAGTAACGGCTGAACAGATTTAAATGAAATTTGGTATGGAGGTAGCTTACACCCTTAATTAACACATATGCTATTTTCTGTCTTAGAAAAATGATCGGTTTCTGTAGAATAGCGGGTAAAACCGTGTGGCGCAGCTAGTGTTGATATATTTTTACCATACCCAATTCTACCCATATACGATATGACAATATTAAATGCTAACATCTTTTAATAAATAATTAATCTTAGACTTTATTTTAGCCTGTTTTCAGGATTTTATATGATCGAGTTAAATATATCCTATAGTTTAACCATTTAGTACTTTCCTTAGGCAATATTTGTAAGTATGTCGTATATTTTTTGTAAGACCGTTATTTGATAGTAAATATCTAAAATATTTGATCTAGAAAACCATTTTTCTTCACTTCGCCTCGGTGATTCGCCTTAAGGCTTCTTTGTCGTTCTAGGAAAAACTTTGGAATTGTTCAATCCGTGTTTCAATCGATAAAACACAGTTCACTGAAAAGTTATAATGTTCTGTTTATCGTTAAAACGGGCAATAATTGCGCCCACGTTAGATTATTATTATACTTACCTACTGCTATTATAGCATCTTACAAAATTGTTAATTATGAAGACGTTTTCACCGTCCTCGTAACACCAATATGAGAGGTAATGTTGAGATTTAATGAACACACCGTGTTTCACGCAGCTCCCACCGTCGTTATTAATGTAATTATTTATTTATAAAACGCGTGGAGCCAATATTGTGCTTGTTATCTAATTAAGATTTAATTATTCCCACGAGAGTAGATACAGCAAAAGCGTTATATAGTCGTGCCATAGCACCGATCACATACGCAGATTTCCTATCCTATTCCTAACTAATAATTGATAACTGAGAGAAATATAGTCGTTTTAGGACCAATAAAGCTTAGAGGTATACAAATAAATACGTTCTTCTCGAGGAAAAAACTTCGCTTGCGTGATTGAGAACTCCCTACATTACAACTGTCAGTCCATACAAAACGTCAAAAAATGCACAAAAATCGATTAGCTCTTGGATAGGGGCGAGTGTGATACAAGATCCATGGGGGCGAGTATCTCCACCCGTATCTCCACTCGCCCCTATCCACACCATTTGACAATGACATCGGAAATGTTTGTTGTCTTATAACATTGAACAACTCGGTAGCGGCCCGAACGGCACATAAGCCAAAAAGATAAATATTAAGTCTCGTATTTTTCCACTGCATCGGTTCTTCGAGCGACGTGGCCTGCTCGTTGCTATTTCTTCAACTCAACTCGACGTTTAACTTGCAAACCCTGAAAGCTACATACAGTTGATAAAATATTTGTAAAACTTGATAAATGGCAGGGACCCCAGAGTCCGTGGAGCAATATAGGAAAAAAAAAAAACTAAAGCCTAAAAGCTATTGCATATTGTTGTTGTTCTAATAATTATAAGCCGAATTGAAAAACGTTTTGACAAACTTGCATATCCCAGCTTGTGTACCAATTAATAAAGGAGGGTCGGGTGCCCGGCACCACAATCAATCATAAAGCTTATACGCAATCGAGCGATAAATCTCTGAAGGGCAAATTTTTGTTACCGCACCAAAATTGCTTTACTAAACGCATACTTATACAAATATTTATGAGGGACCCGTCGCTTAGTATGCCGTGAAAATTCACAAAATTTCCCTTCGATAAATATTATGAAACCAGCTAACTAATGTCGCAAACTGTAGTAGGTTGTAGTAAGATTTACCAATTATATTCGATATTTCTCATTGACTGGTACTCGTTGAGTATAAGCTTCGAGACTCGTTACTGCATTTCCAAGCAGGTTTTCAGGAAATTAAAAGCCCAATGCACAACAAACACTCGGAAATTGAAAAAAAATCGACAGCACCCATATTTTCCCAGTGGTACCGAACACTATAAAAGAATGCTGCGAAGTGGAAAATAAATATTTTTCCGCAAATATCACCTGACATACGATACGACATCGCACGCCTTTCAATCAACAACTTTTGGCTCCCCGAAGGACACCCTCGAATTACGAGAACAGAACTTTATATATAAAGTTCTTTTTTTTTAGTTAGTTTATACATAACGTTCTAAATAAATTTGATATACAATGTTCCGTTATAAACTTCTTACTTCACCTGTAAGCAAAATTTTGTGATGGCCAATAAGAAAATACAATAAAGGTAGCCTGGATGAGCAGTCCCACTTTTCCACCTATATTTCAATGCTATTCAAACAAAGTTAGTTTACTTTAATATTATTAAAGAATCTTTCAGTTTTCATTTTAAAAAAAATAGATCTAAATCTGCCATATTATTATTCTGGATTATACAACAACAACAAATACCGATATTTTAAATAGACTACGGTGCTAATGCGAAATTTATAATGTTTGGTCTGAGATCGGAAAATACCAAAAGTCGTAGGCGAGTGTCCAACTTTCTTAAAGTAATTAAGTAAGTATTTTAAGCCCGGCTATTTTATAATGGCTCATTGATTGTTGGATGTAGATGGAAGTATTATATCTGAATAATAAAGCAATCCACCATTGATGCCTCTCTGCTCCCATACGAAGTGAGATGAGGTAAACGATTGTCAATCACAATCACACGGTGTGTTGGCCGCGTGAACTTCCCACCGACAAGGTGCTTACCGTGACGTCATTAATCACCTACGTTCCTCGCTATATAGTGTACATAGCACAACAGCAGTATTTAGCTACTCCAGTGGTAAAGCTCATAACTGTCAACATCGTGGTTGGCGCGCGTCTTCGATTTCTAAAAGAAAACTGAATACTGGTAAGACTTTAACATCAACACAAAATAATATAAAGGAGAATGTGCTCTTAGACGAGTCAGCCTCAAATGTTTGACGTATTTTGACAAATGAGGTGTCAATAGATTCTTGTATATATGCATGGTTACTGGATAAGTGACGTTATAAAAAATAGTAAAAATACACTTCGAGAAGTAAGTAATTTATCTGAGGAAGGGATGATTTTTCCAAGTTCAGATAACTGTTATCTGAGGACTAATATGGTGGTTTGACAGCTTTTGTACAGAAAATATGTCAAAACGCCATATATTTCTCAAAGAATAGTTACCTGACGTTGGAAAAGTCAACCCTAAACACAATATAGCGTCTAGGTTCCATACACATGACCTAGGGATGAAAAATTGTTGTGGAATACACCCACTCATGTGAAGTATCATTGAATACGGCTTCTGATATTTGATACATCATTGAACATCAAATAGTAGTACCCGCTTATGAAATATGATCCTCAAACGTCCTACTGATCTTCTAAACTATTCGACATAAGATAAAATTGTATGAAATACTGTAGTTGAGGTTATTTTTTTTTATAAAAAATCTAGTTACTGTATTCACCTCCATGCAAAGGACCCTAGTTTAATATCAATGTTATAACATTTCCAAATATTATTTATATGTAAAGTAGGTAGCCGGCAGTTATTATATCTAGACAGATAAGGTCTCGTCTTAGAATAACAATCGGCAGAAGCTTTCAGGCAGCCTTAAAACTGAAGAAAAAGCTGTATTTTAACATAGCTGCATAATTTAATGACGTAAGTCTCAAAAGAAAATTAATTTGTTCGCAATACTTGCCTTGAAATAAATTGTCCGTATTTGAGCCCTTAAGGTATAGATACTGCTAACTCGTTTATTTTCAAAGAGATTCAAAACTGCTTTACGCAAGTCTATTGCCTCGTAAATAATAATGCAGCAACCCGATTCAGCCCTGGACAATGGCGCGCCGCGCCCGTGTCACCGCTAAAGTTTGATTAATGAACTTTCAATAAATCCACACAAAAACCTATTCAAGAAAACTGTTTGCAAAACAGATTTCCATCGTCACGGCTTTCGAAATAAAAGGATGCTTCAGAATAATAATGAAATTTCGATATAACTGAAAGTTTGCAATAATTTATAATAATTTATTTTTTTACATTTTTACATTTTTTTTTACATTTTTCAGTTAGTTATTGTGTTGTTTACATAAAAGCAGATTATTTCTATTCTGTCTTATTCTACTTTGTTACTTATTAGACAGTAAGTACATATTATTAAGGTATCACAACAATTCTAAAAATCAAAATTGAGTCAATTGCACACAGAAGAGTTTTTTTTTACAATGATTGCAAAACATCCCGAATGTTATAATAACATAATGTTTATCACAAAACACATCTCATTAAAGTTTAATATTGGAACGCAGTAAATGAAGAGTGCGCATAAGTTAATATCATCCATTTATACTTAACGCCCCAGCTCTATATAGGTGAAAATACTTATCGGTTCGCCATCAACTCAAACTGTCGGCTCCAACAGTGGAAGTTCAATAAATTACGGTAACTCGCATATATTTGAGGTAGAGTTATTAATAGTATTAGGTACCGATTTAGAAAGGTTAGTTGTTAGACAATATTGAATTAAACCTATGAAATGATTACATTTGGGAGCGAAATCTTCAAAATTCTGGTATTTACTATGCTCCCCATCGAGACAGGAAATACCTTACTATTATAGTACTCACGGGATATTTACCACGGTTATTATTTTTGTTGAGTTACCGATATTTAGGCACAGTTGCATGCGCCATGTTGCATGTAAATATCCCGTGAGTACTAATAGTAATGTAGTAAACCACCACGAAAGTCTAAAACAGTGCTTAGGAAATACTTTGTTGCTTATTAAAGCAATGGTAAGAACATTGGAAAATATTGTATCAACTTTACGTGTGCAATGAATAGGTACTGCAATACAGACATTTTAAAACGTCCACGATCATTAAACTTAATTAAAAGTGTAACGTCTCTTGAATACGAAAGCGTTCAAAAGGTGAAGTGAAAGCCGGCTTACCTGCAAGTCTCGGAGTGACCGCCATTACGGGCCAGAAGGCTCAACTCTCCTGAAACGGCAACCTTAACCAAGTTTCAAGATTTAACTGCCAACCCTCCTAATTAGTGACCTTTAATGTATGCGACCGAACAGCGGCTAAGCCACACTTGAAGAGTTTCCTCGGCCATTTCAGTTACTTAAAAGTCGTAGTACAAACATTAAAGTAGAGAAATATGAAAAATCTAAAGTTATTATTATTCATCAATTTAATTATGCTATTTGTTCTGAATGTTAATTTAAATTTGCAAATAAGACCTAATGTATTTTACTAACACAAAAAACAATTAGATTACCCAAAACCACCGAAACTTTAAATATAATCCTAATGCTCAAACCTGTACTTGAACGTAATTTAATATTCATATTTATTTAGTATCGTTAATTGATTTAAGAACCATTATTGTGACGAAAAATGGGAACATTTCCGAAAGCACTTAAAAGATATTAATTTCGACTCATGTTTCTAAAATACAATTTATTTCCTGTCATAAAGTAAACTATAAATTGCAGCAAAAGCTTTATAATTGCAAGCAATATAAGAGTAGCTCAAAATAGCCCAGCTAGAGCAGCGCCCCTTTATTGTTGACACTGTTTATGACTCGATTCCACTGACGAATACTAATTAAACTATGGTTTAGTATGCACAACGCTCTTATAACAATTAATAAATGACTGGTACTCGAACTGATAATATAAAACTAATTTGAAACAAGAATAGTTGAGTACAACAAATGAGTACAATAAAATTGAGTACTTACTTAAAACGAAAGAGGTTTCATTTGGTTATGTGTATAATCATTATCAGCCAGAAACAATGCTTAAACAAGCCTTTAACTAAGAGGGTGTCCCCATGCTTGGCAGGCGGCTTGGGGATCGCAAAACACTCATCGTTTACACTCGTTTACCAAGAGGACGCTGCTACCCGTCCCCCGGTGATTTTAGTACAAGATATTATAATACAAGATTTTAGTACTTACCCGGATCTGGGTAAGCTATGTTTAGATAATGCTAATTTAGAGTAATGAACATAATAATTTAGTGTAGTGAACGTAACATAATAAATCCATATAAAATCATTACTAGCTGCGTTCCGCACCCACCCGCAGATACTGTTATTTTTCTAACTTCATACAACTGAATTCTCCATATAAATAAGCTTCATACCTTACACATATTCCAAATACGTTCGGCCATTATCTTTCACATTTATAATAATCACTAGCTGCACCCCGCGGTTTCACCCGCTATTCTACAGAAACCGAATATTTTTCCAGGATGAAAAGTAGCCTATATGTTAACCCACTTTACCAAATTTCATTCAAATCCGTTCAGCCGTTACAGAGTTGAACGAGAAAAACACACTTACATACTTACCTACACACAAACTTTCGCATTTATATTAGTATGATTAATGTGGTTCAAAGCCAATATTATACGTACATACGTACCAAAGTATGAAACAATGTAGGTACTATTACGTCTATAAACAACTTATTACAATTGACGGTCCTCTTAACCGATCGATTTACATGGAATCCATGCAATTTATTTAATACATTACTATTAGTACTCACGAGATATTTACCACAATTTATATTAATATTATTTTTTAATATCAGGAACTCAACAAAAAATAATAATCGTGGTAAAAAAAAAAAAACTGTTTTAGACTTTCGTGGTGGTTTACTACATCACTATTAGTACTCACGGGATATATTATTTATTTTATTTTATTTTATTTTGCATGGAAAACTAACAGCTTGAATATAAATAAAGTAGAAATACAGTTAATGGGTACACAAAAGCCTAAACAGTTCTCGCTTATGGATAAGATTAAGAATGCTCTATTAGAACATAAACATGAGCACGAAAAAATTAATGTATAAATTATAAAAATGACATCACAAAATAGAACCAGATAAAAGGTGTCAGTAGAACTTAAAATATTTTAAATACCCCTTGCTTAGTAAGCACCAGGGGTTCAGAGCCATATAAATATAAAACTAAATCAATGTATCTATACTTGTTTATATATACATTTTTTGTTTTTTTTACTACGATTATTATTAATATTATTTTTTAATATCGGGAACTCAACAAAAATATTAATCGTGAAAAATATCCCGTGAGTAATATAGTAAATAGTAATGTAGTAAACCACTACGAAAGTCTAAAACAGAATTTATTTAATATTTAATTTATTAATTTTTGCTTGTATAACCACAAGTATGGCGGTGCTTAAAAGCGGTTTTCGTAGGAAGCAGCTGGAAAATGAGCCTGGTGCAATAGGCTTTTTACCGTAAATTTAAGTCTATTAATAGTTTGTTTTCACTAATACTTTAGTATAGTTCATGGATTTAAATATAATTAAAATCAAACTATGTTTTTAAAAGACTTACAGAGGCGTTGCTAGCCTGAAGAAGTTATTCACAAAATATTGGCGTATACAATATTTTAGACTGTGTCTAGTTTGTACGTATTTTATTATTATGTTACATAAAGAACTTTTAAAATAAATAAATAAATAAGCTGGAGCTCAAGAACATTCACTCACTGTCAGTTTTTGCAGTTCTGCAGGGCTAGCATGCGCACCGCGACTAAATCTTTTTGTTATGCAAGAACAGGACACGGCTACGATTATGTATACGTTTGTCTCTTTTTTCACGACATGAATAGTAGAGAAGATTTAGTCGCGGTGCGCATGCTAGCCCTGCAGAACTGCAAAAACTGACAGTGAGTGAATGTTCTTGAGCTCCAGCTGCTTCCTACGACAACCGCTTTTAAGCACCGCCATACTTGTGGTTATACATGCAAAAAAAAAAAAAAAAAAGAAAACTAGCCCTGATGAGGGAACAAAAAGAACGTTTATGGAACTCATAATATTTTATTTTCGTAGAAAGAGCAACATTTGGGACAGCGTTGAAAAGATAAAATGTTATTTTACCTGGCACAAGTTACGCTCTAACCCTTTAATAATCGCGTAGTAGCCTTAGAACAGCCACTTTTTTTGCGTCTTGTTCTCGCTTTCTAGCGTAAATGTACGACGAACATTTTTTTAAATAAGCAATGCTCATATTACGCACTACTCATATATAGCTTACTACTAGGTTACTACAAATACTGTTAAACAAAGATGCCGCCTACAGTGGAACACGCTTGCCTAAAAGAAACCGATTCACTCGCGACTTGAAGACGCCCAGGGACCCTATTCGGAGAAATGACATTTTATCTCGGTCACTCTCACTCCCATTAAATTCTAAATTAGAGAGACAGTGACCGAGATAAAATGTCATTTCTCCGAATAGGGTCCCAGATTATAATTATCAGGAAAACCCCACTCGGGCAGCGCATTCCACTGTTCAGTAGTTCGAATAAAGAAAGTGGAATCAAACCGTTTCGTAACCGTCCGTTCCGTTTCGTATCTAGCATCTCAGCCTAAAACCCAGATATTTTTGATACCATCTTTGTTTTCCGACCCGTCTTCGCTTCAGTGTTCTTATTTACCAGTCAAGATAACTTTGAATTATGACACTTTGTTGTTCTTTGACTGTTTGGCATAAATATTTTTACTTAAATTTGAAAAACTTCGTAAATTCAATTGTCTTTGCTAACAATAAGTTAGCATTTTGAATGGAGCACTGTGACTTGCAATTTTTATTGTTTATTGTCATCGTTTTAGACTTTCGCGGTCCTTTACTACACTTTTGACTTTTGACTAGCCTTGTGGCTCAGTGGGAGGATCCACCTTCTGATCTATAGGCTGTGGGTTCGATTCCCACCTAGAACAAACATTTGTGGGATGAACGTGGATGTTTGTTCTTTGTCTGGGTGTTTCTATATATTCTATGTATGTATTTACAAAAAAAAAAGTATTTATGTATTCTATCAGTTATCTGGTTCCCATAATACAAACTTGCTTAGTTTGGGGCTAGATGGCGCTGTGTCAGAAACGTCCACCAATATTTATTTATTTAAATTGAAACTCACGGGATATTGCCTACAATAATTATTATTTTCTAGTTTCCGATATTTCGGCGCATTTGCGTGCGCCGCATTATACTCGAAAATAATAACAATCATCGCAAAAATCCCGTTAGTATTAATTTAAATTTATTATCGTCGTCTAACTTAGGACTTAGAAATAAAACTGTTTCATTCTATTTCTTGTACTCCGTCATCACAATTCACCATAACGACGAATGTGAGCATCGTCATATATAAAATATTTTTAGCATTTTTACACGTTGTCCTGATCTAAAGGCAGGCTACAACAAATAACTTAAGTACGCTAAGGCAACTTGCGAGCAAGTATTCCCCAGACAAATCTTCTCGAAGCTTCGAAAGTTACAAGCAGCTTCGATTGCCAGCTACAAACCGGATAAAGCCTCTGAGGCTTTATCAACACACCCATACTATTTTATTTTCCCACTTTCCGAACTGGCTTTTAATTCAGAATTGGGTAGCGTATATCCACCGTAGAGCCCTCGTAGATCTCTACGAAACTTGTCTACGAGTTGCGTCTACGAAATATCTTATATGTAGAAACGATTAAATTGCTACGTAAAAGTTATAACCTACTGAATCTATTTTTAGCCGACTTTCAAAAAAAAGACGAGGTGCACAATCGACTTTTTTAAAGTTTATTTTTTATCTCAGTACTCCGTCATTTATAAATCGATTTGGAAAATTCTTTTTATTTGAAAGGATTCTTCAAATAAAAAATGTGTTTTTGATGTTTTTTTTGTTCTTTATTTTTCTGATTCTTCCCATTTTTATCAAAATCCAGTTCTGATAATGGAATCCATGAGAAATTGAGGGAACTCCTGAAATATTTATCATCATCATCATCAACAGCCTGAAGACGTCCACTGCTGAACAAAGTCCTCCCTCTTAGACCGCCACACTGAACGACAATTTGCAACTTGCATCCACCAGTTACACGCGACTTTCAAAATATCGTTAGTTCATCTAGTAGGAGGCCTACCTACACTGCGTGTTCCAGCTCGTGTTTGCCACTCGAAAACTTTTTCTTACCCATTGGTAATCGGTTCTTCGAGCGATTTGGCCCTCAAATATTATAGGCATGCTTATAGCGGTTTTTATATTTTTATCAACAAGTCATTCAGAATGCAAAAATTTGATGAAGTGGAATTGAAATTAAATATAGATTTAATTATAATCATTAACATGCTCATGAAAAAGCCTGTTTTTTAATAATAATATTTGCGTTTGGATTTACAAACCAAACTAGCTGCGCCCCGTGGTTTCACCGCATGGACAGCCGAACTGGAAAAGTAGTTTTTTCCAAGATAAAAAGTAGCCCAAGCCACATTACGGCCTTTAAACTGAACCAATGTAAAAAAACCGGTCGATACATTACTCCGTTGCTGCGTGAAAGACAAATAAACATACCAACTTACCAATAAACTACCAAAAACACTTTCGCGTTTATAATATTAGTAGGGATCATAATACCTATTTTTCCATTTGTTCCGTTTTAAGTTATTATTTCTTTAATCATTATTTATAAATGACATTTTTATAAATTCTGGCTCAAAATTCTCGTGGGAAGCTTCCTGTGCAGTCAAAGGATAGCATAACAAAAGCAAAGTTCGTTACCTCCTACCTTTAGCTCTGTGAGAGACCACTTTCGTGACATCTGCGTGTTTTCTCCGGTTTATGTTTCCACATTTTAGCTCTCGAAAAGAATTTCGAGTCTGAATGTAGTCGAGGCTCTCCCTTCTCCCACATCAAACATCATTCTACAGGGTTTAGTGGGAAAATCTCTACGTTGCCGAAAAATTCATCATATTACGAGTAAAATAAACGAGAGTAATTTTTTTTTTGTCGGATTAAATTAGCATACCCAGTCTTGTCTCACGTAAACAAAAAGCTAAAAACCACTTTTGGCATTGAAGTAGTTTTTTTTATGCCACTGAATAACGAGACGAGCAAGTTGCTCACCTGATGTTAAGCTTCACGCTTGTCCATAACGGTTCAAAAGTAGTGTATAATATATATCACCCAAAATGTTGAACTTCCACAGATCAAAACCCGAGCACGGTAATGCACCGCGCTTGTCACTGAGATATTAGATGTGAAATCTCTATGCGCCCAGTAATTTTGCTGGAATCATTACTTTTCAATCCGGAACACGGTAATGTTTGCACACTACTGCTTGGCGGTTATATAACTGACAAAGGCGTGGTACTTCCCCAGGCGGACTCTGCGAAAGAGTCATACCAAAACTTAAGTATCTAAAGTACCAAATATATTTTGAAGTAATATCACCTACAACTACTTGACACAGAAACAAAAATACTGGACAACGGATATATTCCAAGGAAACATTTTATTCATCCTTGAAGTAATTGAACAGCTTCTTTTTTGAGTTTCTTTGCGAATATGTATAAGACGTCCACTGCTTAACACAGCATTGGCATTGAAGTAATTTTTTTATGACACTCAATAACGAGACGAGCAAGTTGCTCACCTGATGTTAAGTTTTAATAACATATCGAATTTCATAAAAACTTTTAAATTTCGATTCTTTCTACATAAATATTCGTACTTTGCCCTATTCGTATTTTGCCGAGTAAATTCTCCAGAAGCTTACTAAAATAGCCCCACGCAACTCTGGTATCCTGATTCGGTTCACGCTGATTAGATTGCGAGGTCTTTAGAGGAAATCTTTCATCTTCTGGAAATAACTTTTCCTCCATTACTTTATTGCGAATTTCTCCTACGACTTTGGATTTATTTACATTTTCTTTACTTTGCAATATAGAGAGGTATTAAATTATCACATTAAATAAGTATCTTTAGCAGCAGTATACTGATTTTGTTTATCATGATAATTATTATTAGGTACTTATACCCTTGTATCCTACGAATAACTGACGAAGAGTTTCATCTTCACCAAAGCTTCGACAAATCATTTGGCGAAACCAATAGAAAATCTTTCTAAAGTACAAAAAAGTGTTATGTTTGGCATGACACGTTCAGCCGTGCCTGCAGCGCTGGCATGTTGTATGCTGATATAGATCAAATGGAACATTCCATTTGATCTATACCAGTCAAGTGTTTACACCATGCTTACACGGAATAACTACAACAACAACGCTGTTATAGCTAAGACCATGGATAAAAGTACATACTAGCGTAGATAAGATTTTGCTCTGGCATGGCAGAGCTGTCGCCTAACCGATTTGGCAACTCAGTATTCCTCTTCATGTATGCAGGTATGTCATACAAGACTACCTGCGCCTAGAGCTTCACCCGCCAATCTACAAGAACCTTTTATTGATTTGATAAAAACTCCCAGATATTAAACTCAAAACTAATGAAATGATGAATAACCAGGGATTCTCTACTATAGTGGATGGGCCACAAGTATTGTTTGCTCATTTTACTTGGGACCGCCTTGTGGCACGTCGCCATGTTTTGTATCCCAGCCAAGCTAGAACGTTTTATTTTATTTTATTTTATAGAATATGGATCCCCAACAGAAGTTACACATTACATTCACATTCTGAAACATAGGCATCAAGCTGGGTGCACCCCCAATTACAGGAGACCACGTCGTGCTCATGGAGGTTCGACTAGACTAAACTAAAATGAAAATATTTTTTGCTGTCTGCAGAGTACAAAATAGTTTAAATTAATTTAGCTTAGCAAAATTTTTAGCGTTAGCTTTCAAAAACTGTTTTTGTTTTAGAAGTGTTAGGAAATCACAAGTGAAGGGGGTGGAGTTGACGCCATATTGTGTATTCAAAGTGCATTCATTCGCAAATGACGTGACTTGTAACAGGTCCTCTTTTTTCTTTCGTCAGTGTTAGTATCAGTTGAAACTGCCAACAAGACATTTGACAATGACACACGAGTGTTTATCGTTCTATTTGTCTTGACAGCAAAGAGTAATATATATATTGTCAGTGTGACAATTAAAAATTATAATAATATTGAAGGGCACCGGAAAAAATATTTTTGTATTTCGATTCGTTCCTGGTTTTAGTTTACGAATTAGAACATTTCGAAATATGGACAAAATGAATGAGCTTGCAGTTGACGATGCTACTACAAAAGCTAACAACATTATTGTTAAAAAAGAACCATCTCTTGAAGAAATGAAGGTTGATGAAGGACAGAAATCCAAGCGGTAAAAAAACTTGCACTATAAATAGACATAATTGACCGCGACCAGACCGCGACTTGGCACAAGTAGAAAAAAATCTGTCCCGCTGTTTTCAATCCCACTCTTCCCACACCCATCCGCTCTTTTCCCGCTCATATTCCATTCCGTTCCTAAACGAACTGAGGAAAAATAACATTGTTCCAGTTAGGATCTCCGTACCAATAGGCCAAAACAGACCCCTGTCGGCTTATCTGTCTGTATGTTGTGCGGTTTTCTAGCACGCATATTCAGCCCACGTCGCTGTCTTATCGGGTTTTTGATTTAGCTTGACTTTAAAATACTCATTACAGGCACAAATCCGACAAGCCCTTGAGCGCCATTCAGATGAGTGCCATGCAGATCAGCGGCCTGCGAGTCGGCAGCCTACTGCGAACATGGGCGGAAGTCTCAAAGATCAACTATATGTCATCGCAGCCGCTTGACGTTATCCATGCAGGTTAATTAATTCTATTTTTTTTTTTTCCATAAAACGCAGTTTCTTTTTTCAATAGCCCGAAATTTTTACACCAAGTACAGGGTTATAAAGAAATGGTATGCTAAACCAAAAGGGGGCTTATATTTCTCATGGCTGTGAACGACTTTTACTATGGGACCAACCCCGAAAACGAGAAAAAACATATTAACCCGCCGTATAAACCGCTATTTCATACATTTTGTCGAGTGTTATTGACATTTATCCACGGAACAACTGGTTATTCTTCTTCTTGGTTTCAAGGTTGGTCCCATAGTAAAAGTTGTTCAAAATGATGAGTACTATGAGCCTTTTCGGCTTAGTATACCCTTTCCTTATAACCCTGTCGAATCAATTTTATGATGAACAAATCAAAATGAGGAACTATTCCGTTCGTGTATATATTTGAAAGTGTAGATACTTAATGATCTGAATTGTATACAACATGCAACCAAGTGCTTTGTTGCACTTAAGTTGCAGCATAACTTGCGAACTAATATCATGCCACGTAACGTACGTACGTTGATAGATTCAAATGGGATTTCATTATTTTCAGGTCAGAGCATCAGGCGGCAGAGCATCGGCATGCCATCAGAATTATCGATAGAAGGTTTTTTTCCGACGGAACTTCGCCACAAGAGTTTCGAAGATTTATTTGAGGAGCAAGTGAGTACATTTTCCACTTAGGCGGATACAATACCCCTTCAGCCACTGCGATAGAGGTATGAATATACACTGGTATGAATATGTTATTACCTAATCAAAGACTACGTTTCGTCATAATTTTACTACGCCTTCGAACGGGAAAAATAAAGTTAATATCCATAAATATCGAATTCTTTATGGTTGAGTTTTTAACACGAATATTTGTTACACAAATATTCCTAAATAACATTTTGCAATTTTAAGATGTATTCTTTATGGGACAGTGGTGACAAATATTATTAAATTTCGAGAGAGCGTGCGTCCAAAGCTGACGTTAATTTTGGATAAAATATTTACACGGATGTGAACTTTGTATGAAATATTTTCGGCAACAAGCCTACAGGGCTTATAAATTTGGATCAGGTATGACGACGTTAAACATCTTTAGCGATGTCGGAGGTAAAAGTAGGAGTGGAACAAGGTCGCTCCCCGACGCCCAATTTGATGTGTCCTTTGAGTACGGTCACATTTCATCACTCGCGCTCCGCGGGACCGTAGGTATTTCCCAAAGGCTATTTTTATTTATCTCTGTAAAATAGCGAGCATGAGGAACATGATCTTGTCTCATTTTATGTGCACAGCAAATCTGGTAAATTTATGTCACAAAAAGAATTTACTCACAGAATTTTGTCTCGTGTTAATTTTTTTAGCGTGGATTACCTATACTTATTAAACCTACCTACCTATGAAACAATTATGGTTTCTTTGTTGTCTGATTATAATCTATACAAGCTTTATAAGTTTTATATATCATCGTATATTTATAAGACAGTTCTTATTAAATAGCTTTGAATGAGTTGACAATCTAGGTATTTTGATGCAAAATTTCAAAATGAAAAATCGCAACATTTTGAAACAGAATACATTTTACTAACGTTAACAAAGTTGAAAGCAGGAAATCTTGAAAAAAATTAAAGGAAAGTGAGTGCCTTAAAAACATATTAATCGCTAACCGATACAACTGACAGCTTTACTCCAAACTTTTTAACACAGCTATATCTAACCGACGTTTTTCCAAATCGACAGGAGTGTTAAGACATTGTTCAATCCAGTTTCCAGTAAACGTAACGTGTCTTCTCAACGAAGGACAGCTTTGGGGGTGTTTCTACAACTTCCCAGAACTTTATGCGGATGCATACTCGCCCACCGTGGGGATTCGCGAGACAGAAGATGTGCCCGAACTAGTGGGGGGCGAGCTTACCCGAGACATGGTCACTGCTAACTTAACATACCTTAAAAGGACCCCTATTTTGGGGGACTTCGTGTACATCAAGCTTAACCTCTCTTCAAAGGTTGATAAATTATATATTTCGTTATAAACGAACTGGCAAGCCCTTTTCGAGTAGTTAATGCACTACACGCAGTCTCATATTTAATTCTATCAATGTTGCAAGAACGAACAGGAACTCGTCGAGTTTGAATAGTAAAGGCTTTATAGAACCCCATTTATCAGCGCCTACTACACATCTGCTCTGTTTGTTTGGTATTTTCTTTTCCGTGTAGATTTTTCGTTGTTTATTTTCTTTTCCTTTACAGCACCTGATAAACATCAACGTACTGCAACACTACAAGTACCTCGTTTATTTGGACTTATCGTCCAATTTGTTGACGGAACTGTCCGTTCTCTCCTACCTCCTTTATTTGCAATACCTATCGGTTGCGTTCAACAGGCTGTGTTCGGTCTTGGAATACGACATCCGTAAATACTTTACTATCTTTTACCTGAATACAGAAAACACACCTTCTGATCACGTAACGTATTAAAAATTATCGGTACAAGAAAGTAAGGTTTAGTATTATACGACAAAATATAACAAGACCAGTTGGGATTTATAGGATTCAATAGCTCTAAAATATTTATGGTCTTTTGTACGATATACGCTTCCACCCCGATCCTTTTACCACCTTTGTTCTTATCTTTATGCTTCGGTACTTTATCTTTACGAACATTTTTAGCTCAATGGTTCCTGACAGAGGTTCATTATAAATTCAATTCAGTGAAGAGAATACGAGATTTGAGCATGTTTTGGTCTATAGCAATACTGGATTTGTCTCATAACAATATCAAAAGTATTAGTGGCTTAGACAGCTTGAGGTAAACTACTTTTTTTACGGTTTTATTTGTACTATACCAATAATTGCTAAAATCTTATCTCAAGTGAAATCTTGAGATACGATTTTAGCACCCTTAAGCTGACCCGCAAAATTTGTCTTTTAAGATAGATTTAATAATAGCTATCTTTTTTACTCTTTATATAATAGGTATCTCTTTTATATTTTTCGCATTTTCTTTACCACTAATGAGTGGGAAAGAAAAATTATAACTTTATATTTGGTTATAATGAGCTGTAAACAGACTGCAGCAGAGCCGAATTCACAGCGCCATTTTTAAGCTAAAACCTATATCATTGACCTGCGCGCTAATTATGTTGTAGCACCGATATTAAACAACAGATTGTCCATTTAGTCTTTGGATGAACGACCGTGACCTTTACAACTGAGTTCTACTGCGTTGAATGGCACATTAAAGTAGTAAAATAAATAGATACGTTTCTCACTCACAGCTTCACTATGATTTCTTGTGTCGGGGCTGCCATGGAACACACATGTCTCCGGTTTTTATCATTGAGCCAAACAAGTCGTCAAAATTCCTAAGCTGTCAAAGGTCTTCGAGTGGTCGAAATGCTATCCGGTTTGGCGTCTTATCCTATACGAACGTAATATAATGATATTCTGTTTACAGATACCTCCGACGCCTAGACCTTTCGTTTAACCACATCCAACGTCTAGAAAATCTAAATAACCTCCGCCTTCTCTGGTTGGATGTGTCATACAACAACATTTCAAGCTTCGAATTCGGGGCTCAAATGGGACTTTGGTCGCTTCTACACCTCGAATATCTAAACTTGAATGAAAACAACCTGACATCAATGAAAATGTTCTCCGGTTGCACCAGGTTGGTAAATCTCGCTAGTATAAAAATTTTAGTGCAAAATATCGACCTAGATTTACGCTTTAGAACTAGTTTGGCCACACGGTTTTAACTAATACCTACCCTAAATTATTTATAATAAAAAAAATAGGCTATGTACTACCCAAATTAAGCTACTTTATATCCACACCACATCCAATTCTGCTGTTACGGTTGTCGAGGAATTGGGTGGGAACAAACACACCACAACACACAATCGGATTGAGACCTACTGAGATTCGTGATTGTAGTATTCGTGTGAGAAGAAAAAACATTAGAGAATTATATCGAGTGAGAGTCAATTTTACTTCTGTAGTGTTTTTATTTCGTTTTTGAGAGTGGCAGGAAATTATCGCGTATTTACTATTAATGTTGGTTTTATTGTAAAACGATTACGTACTAAATAATTTTCGTTGTTGTAGTCGCGGAATAGAGTTGATAGATAGATGCATTGGAAAAGGTTATTGGCATATATATACCTATACAGTTGTGTTCGATCGATTAAATACACTGCAATTTTAAGTAAGACAACAAAAGTCGATTCTAGAGGCGAAAACGCCTCTAGAAAATTTAAGATTTATTTATTTATTTATTATTAAAACAATACACTATCATTACAGGAGATTCCCTAATACAATAGAGTAGCTAAGATATTAAATTAAATGTATATAAATTATCAAGTTTATTATTAGTCATTATTATTAATCATCAATATAAAAAAATTGTCAGAAACATTACCATAACATAAATTATGTAGTGTAGCACTTACGAACTCGCTCTGTGAACAGTGGAATATGTCAATGTTTTCCGCCACTCGGTTTAGTGTTTGTATGGTGTTAGTCAATGGCGCTTTACTGAGCAGGTGTTAGTCCTTCCGCGAGGCACCGCGAACAGCGGCGGCTGCCTGCGCCGCCTCAAGTACTCGTCTGGCACGCACAGTCTCATCATTTTTAAGATTGTCGGATTGGTCATGATCCCCCGAAATATCTTTATCACATACACAGCAAGCGCCACATCCCTCCTTATTTCCAACTTGTTATACCCAACCATGCCCAAAACGAACAAGGTTGGATACATCAAGGGATAGAAAGGGTAGACGCCATGTCTCTTCCAGTACAGGTACCTAGTGAACTTGTTCTGTATGCGCTCCAACATTGAACTATATTTAGCTTCATGAGGAGCCCATACTGAAGCGGCATTTCAAATGACAACTTGTTACTTGCTGCTAATAAAAACAAATGGGTGTAATCTGACTTCGTTATTTTAACAACAACCAACAACAAATACCTCTTTTTAGGGTTCCGCAGTAAAGTCCCTTATAAGTTCGTAATGCCTGTCTGTTTGTCTGAATCCTTTACTGCCTTATAACTTCCAAAGTTATAAACGTAGTCGTACATGCATGTCAGAATATGTTTTTAATACTGAGATCACTTCTACAAAAAATATGAATAAAAATAAAATAAAAAAATAGGATAAAAAAATCAGGCTTTCATAAAAAAAGTAGGAATAAAATAGAATCAAAAAGTATTTTCTGTTGTGTTTCTATTGTTAGCTAGCGACACCAAAAATTTTTACTCAGGAAATTGGTGGTTTTACTGTCTACTGCTTACGTAAGTACTAACTAAACTAACTTCTTCCATCATAGTGACCTGTTTTTTTTTTTTGTTTGAATTCAGCTCACTATGATGAAAAGGTTGCTAATGTAATTCCGGCCATAGCTTTTTATGAAGTAAACTTTGTAATTTTGTTTGGTTGTTGTTGGCACATTTTCCAGGCTACGAGAGCTTCACGCGCGTAACAACCGTTTCGGCATGCTCCTAGAGCTGGCCGTGTACATGCGGCAGATGAGACGCTTGATCATCCTGGACCTACGCGCTAACCCTATCTGTTCCGTACTCGGGTATAAAGACGTGGTCATCAATACATTCCCGATACTCTTGAGCCTCGACGCTGAGGAGCTAAATCCTATAGAACAGGTAAGGCATACCGTACACGAAGGAGGCCAGAGTAAAGAAAGTCGGCGACTTGAGTAGTTACAGTTTGTCTGCGACTAGAGTAACGTAGCATCGCAACTATCGCATGCTTTAGCTTCTTACATGAAGATATAGGAAAAATCATTAGCTTCGAGATTTTTTCCTTCTCCTTCGCCAAAATAAAAACATGAAAATGGCTATAAAACATTGGCAATGGTATTCTAAAGATAACTGACGATCTATATATTTTTTTGAATTTTCTGAGTAATTTCTGAGTAAAAAACGTTGAAAAAGTGTGAACGAGATAGCGAGAATCAGTGGAGCGGGCGCCTAATCGAAAAAACGAAGACAACATGTGCCACATAAACGTACGAATGTCGCGATACGAATCCACTATTATTTATTTAGTGACTCAACCCAAGCCAGTCATCGACTTGCGTCGACTTGGATACGAACTCTCTAGGTGCTATTAGGAGCAAATAAAATTAACGGTACGGTCCCGCCAAATCCAATGGGGAGCCACAGGCAAAACTAATCTCAGATGGCGCTCATCACGGGTGCATTAGTCTGATTGCTTGTACTTGTATGGGTACTTCGAGCTTCATATCTCAGCTGTCTTCTTCATTTTGGAGCTTCTAGCTTTGAAAATGAGAAAAGCGAATATACTTCGTCTTTTTTCATGTTTTTCCGCTGATGTATCAATTCTAGATATAGTTATATTTTTTATTAAATAGGGTATTGTACATTTAGGTACTGTTATTATATTATACATGCTAATTAATAAACTAAGTAATAGCCAAACTATATTTAGTGTTTGTTTACTAAAATTATCTATTGATATTTGAAACAAACACTCTTTACAGTGAAACGACACCAGCGATAATGCGCCACCTAGCGAAATAAATAAGCAGTGCTATCTCCATTGCAGTCCAATAAATAAGCAGTGCTATCATCCATTGCAGTCCAAGTCAGTTGCTGATGTAGTACATGTGGACCAATAACGTTTGAAATTCTACATTGCATGCGGGTACGACGCAGTGCACACGGACTGCATATACAGGGTTATAAGGATTGGGTATGCTAAGCCGAAAAGGGCTCATAGCACTTATTACTATGGGACCAACACTGAAATCGTGAAAAAAATATCAGCTGTTCCATAGAAGAATGTCAATGACACTCGACAAAATGTATGGAGCAGCTGATATTTTTTTCTCGATTTCAAAGTTGGTCCCATAGTAATGAGTGCTATGAGCCCTTTTCGGCTTAGCATACCCTTTCCTTATAACCCTGTATACTCCATGCAGTATGGCGCCTTGTATAGAAATTCATAAATTATAAATGATTACAGGCATGTATGGCACCAGCAATGGAGATGGATTAATTAATTTTCAGCAGCAAACGTCTGGCTCTGTTGTCAAAATTCTAATTGCTGCCACAGCTTAGGTATCTAGTTATTGAAGCTTACAGCTTAGTGAAGTATCGTTTTATTTTAACACGCTTTATGGAACTGTTATCAGCAAACTGCCAAAATGGAGATGACACCGCCCGTGAACATATTCTCGTCTCGGCGCCTGCTGCGACTGCTCTACGTAGAGCAGCTGTCGAGAGCGCGAGTGTCGTCGCGCACCCCTCCGGCCGATACCACGGAGGTGCCCATTATTGTTCTCGTCGGTTATGAAGGAGTCGGTAAAGGTACGCTATCAATACCTAAGTGCACCCAGCCGTTCTCCGAATTTCTC
The DNA here is from genome assembly GCA_947579745.1 of Apocheima hispidaria. NCBI lineage: Eukaryota > Metazoa > Arthropoda > Insecta > Lepidoptera > Geometridae > Apocheima > Apocheima hispidaria. Next base: position 7,755,614 of record OX388161.1, read on the forward strand.
TTATACAAGAGAAATCATTCTCTTATCTTACGATACAAGTTTTTTTTAAATATCTTTTTTCATGATACATCGTGTCTCACAATTGGTTAGTTTAATTGTGTTAAGACGGGGTTATTATTGCATTAATAATCACACTAATATTATAAATGCGAAAGTTTGTGTGTTGGTGTGTAAGTGTGTTTGTGTAAAATTTATATAATATAATAAGTATATTTGACTTCCTTTGTGTAAGTGGTATGTAAGTGTGTTTGTTCCCGTTCAACTCTGTAACGGCTGAACGGATTTGGATGAAATTTGGTATGGAGGTAGCTTATTCCCTGGAATAGCACATATAATTTTTATCCTAAATGTACTGTTCCTGGTGAAACCGCGGGGCGCAGATAGTATACTATTAAATGTGATGGCCCGGTACGTGTTCCAAATGGTTCCAAATCGTAGTTTGAAACCCCTGAAAGATTTTATGCATTTGCTTCCAAGATACGTGTTCAAATGTATGTCCTGGATACAAGATATGTACCCAGTAAATATGGGTTTTGGTAGTACATTCTTTTTTTATTGCGTACTTTGTAGCTACATGCTGAAATAAGTTACAAAGTTAGTTCCATTTACAACTGCGACACTACGGTCAATACGGGATCTCGTTAGCGTTAGGACAAACAGAGAGCCAATAACGGTTGCTTTTATTCTATTTTCTCTAATAATGAGACTCTTGAATGCAACGTTCCATTTAAGTAATATCTAGAAAGTTAACAACGATTGAACGTATAAACTACATCTATACCAATATTATAAATAGGAAATATTTGATTGTTTGTTTGTTTGTTTGTTTGCATTGAATAGTCTCTGAAACTACTGAACCGATTTGAAAAATTCTTTAGCTGTTGGGAAGCTACACTATCTCCGGGTGACATAGGCTACATTATATTTTCAAAAAAATTAGGGATCCTTACTAAAACTCAAATAAGGTAATTAACCCAAAATGTATAAAAGATAATAATATTTTTTAATTTTTTGTTAAATACCCGTGCGAAGCCGGGGCGGGCTGCTAGTTCTGAATAAGTAGCAGCACCCAAGCACCCAATCCAAGCCACTTTTTTTGGAACTGAGTGGATGAAACGAACAAGTTGCTCACCTAATAGTAAGCGTGACGCGTGCCCAGTTCAACGCCACTGAGAATTTTGAACTGCAACAGTTCAAAACGATACGTGGACTTCTCTCATGATTCTGTCATCATTTATCCAGTAATTTTGCTGGTTGCCCTTAAATCCGGAACACAGTAACATTTGCACTGCTTGGCGGTTCAATAACTGGCATAATCGTGGTACTTCCCCAGACAGACTCAGCTTAAGATTTCTACAACTACTTATACAACCTTACATGAATTGAAACATAGTTATTAATTGAAGCAATATTCTGATATTAAAATAATTGGCGTATTATTTTTAACATTGAAAGTGCGCTAGTTTAACTTTTGAGACACATTAACGTCGATTCTGTTGTGCCATTTTCTATGCTAAATGTGACAGCTGTAAAAATTGAGCCATATTTTTCCAGTATATTAAAATGATAAGAGATGCATAATTTTAGTGCTAGAATAAGTAATAGCACAGATAAAATACAGGAGAAGATGAACCATGTTCAAAGAACAATGCATAACCCATATCCTTTTTTTTCTCCCTTTCCTCCTAAGAAGATTTTGGCGTCGCACGTCTTATGCATTTGCCAGTGTCAGGTATACTTATACATATATGTTCCCACCAAAACTCATGGGATAAGTTTGTTTATTATAATAATTTAATATAATAATAACTGAAACTTTTGGCACAAGGCCACTTCCGTATGGGAGATGTCCAAAGCTCTTTAAATAATCTTGATTTTAAAGAAGTTTGTCAAAAAACTCACAACAAAAACAAATCGTATTTCGTATTCTCGAAACAAAACTATGCTGTTGCCGGATTCGAACACACGGCCTTACATTACGAATCTTATAATACGACTTTAGCCACAAAGGACGCTTTAAAATGGATGAAATTTCCTATTTGGTTGTAACTGTTGAAATTACATGTTCGAACGAATAACCTCGTATACTTTTTAGTAAAGCGCCACCTAGCGCAATATTTCGAACATTAACTTGCATTTTATCCAAACGCCATCTGCTTCAATTAACATAAATAATTGTGGTAAACTATTGGTGTTAAATAAAATCGAAAGAAATATTTAAATCAGATTTTGCGGACAGTCCTTATTTGAAAAATATATAAAAAATATTTGTTTACGTAAATTATAGCGGTGTGAAACTCAGCTGACTATTTACGTAGCGCCATCTTGTAATACTACGTTTTTTTCTTGGGTACACTTTTAGAAAAGAAATTATAATTCTTCTCATGTAAAGTTTCTTTGGTAATAGTAATAAAACCGTTTTAATTTGTTTGGCAGGGAAATTAGCGCGTCGTCTATCAACAGAGTGTAGCTCTCACATAACGTTAGCGACCCAGCACACCACTGCCCCGTACCACTCGCTCGGGCACTACAAGCAGATCACCCGCGAGAAGTTCGACGACATGGTGCTCGCTGGCGAGTTCCTTACTTACACGGAGACCGACGGAGAATCTTATGGCCTTAGTGAGTAGTTTCTTTTACTTTATATCCCACTCCCGGGTAAAGGTTTCCATATCTCGTAAAACCTACAAAAAAATTAGCCTATGTCCGTCTCCTACCCTTAAAACTGTAGTAAGTAGTAAATTCCTACGCGTCAAAACAAGATGATAAATCAGTATAGAACTACAAGCACAGAACATATATAATAATACAACTACAAATGCCTATGTAAATACATTTACATAGATATAGGTTCGTATAGTCCCATTACTTCTAACTTTTCGGAGAACGTACAAATTTAGGTGCTTAGATGCTGAGTTTTGGGATGCTATTGCCAGGTTCCTTTGCCTTACTTTATGGAAATGAAATTTACCGAATTGAAATTCTTCACATTGGTTGGGTTGATTATTTATGCAATACTTATCTAAGCTATGTATGACAACAAAATTATAAGCAACGATTTGGCTGCAAGCGGGCCACGCTTTTCTAGAAAAATAAAATCCGCTCTACGGTATCCAATCAAGTCAACCAAGACACATTCTTATGTGAACGTGAGTGACAAGTCGAGCATGTCGCTCGCCTAATGGTAAGTGTCAAGCTTACCCGTAACATTTCAATGCCACCCAGAATTTTCAGCAATAGCAGTTCAAAATTGCGTGTCATTGTCCTGTGCTCGTCACTCTGAAATACGGAACCCTTCAATTCGGAAAACATTAATGTTTGCACACTACTGTTTGTCGTTTGAATAACTGGCAAAAGTGTAGTACTTCCCCGAACGGACTCTGCAAAAGAGTCCTACTACTGCAAAATAGACAATAGACTCTCTGACAGAATGAAAGTATCCATACTTCTGTCCCTTTCCTCTAATGCCTTCACTAAAGTATATAAATATGTAAATGTATATTTTCGTCTATCCTAAATCTTTAAACCATAATTATGCGCCTTACATGCAGGTCGTGAGGAAGGCTTCATAATGGATGGCAAAGTGCGTTTGGCCTGCATGGATCTCACCAGCGCCTTGATGCTGAATTTGCGAGGCCGCCGTCCGATCATGATCCTCTGCTCACTTTCCGACAAGACCAAGATGCTAAAAACGCAGCAGGCTCGAAAAGCGTAAGTACTCTTACGACGTACTCTTAAAAACTAGATTTCGTCAAAATTTTGCAAATTTCGTTCGCAAATTAAAATTTATCTAATCCGAGACATATATACATCAAGGAGGTGAAGTTTATGACAGCTCTAGATGGCTCATTAAAAATCGATAGCCATCCAACACATTTTTCTCTTTATCCGCTATTATTATTAAGATGCTAATCCTGGGGCCGTACCATAAGGTGCTTATTGCGACGATTGTTAAGTTCAGCCGACGACGCTGCGCGACCATACACCTTATCGCGCGGCGATACAGTTCGTGGTCGCGCATCGACGGCGGCTTAACCTAAAAATCATCGCAATAAGCACCTCACGGTACGGGCCCTGTTCATTTTTTAGTGGCTACTTAGTAATTTTTAATCTCCAAAAATGTTGACAAAATATTTAATGCTAAAAAGAAAGCGCAGGCCGACAGTATAACATGCCCAGGTCGCGCAATGCTGCGAATGAGCAGCGGCACTCCCTGATGATGCCCATGGAGCGCTCCACGCTGCAGGTGATGCTCTCCGGGAGAATTATCATCACGGGGATACTCAACGAAATACTCATGGTACGATGTTTAAATTTTTTTCAAATATGAATTTTGAAAAGTTTTGAAAGCCTGCATATTTTCGGAGAAGAAATTCGATGCGTATGTGAATCCACCAACCGGTACTAGTTATTAAATGATAGTGCTGCGCTCGGATCTAAAACCGTAGGATATGAGTTCAAATCCCAACAATGAGTTTGAAGGAAAAAATTGTGAGTAAACTGTAGCATGGCAGTAGGGTACTTTCAAGCAGCTCTCAAGTTAAAAATCTGTCGTCAAGTAACACTTTTTTGTGTTCTGACTTCACTTGAGCCTCACTTGAGAGCCAGTTCCCATTCTAGACTAGACGTTTACCATTCTCGACAATAGCGTCACTTAACATCAGGTTTTGTTTTAATATAACGGGAATACTCACGTTAAATTGAGTCGGTTATTCCGACTATTATTCCCGTTTTATTAAAACAAAATGTATCAAAACCACGTCAGTTTTCATAGTAAAACATCAGGTTTGTTTGTGGTCAAACTTCTTACCTGTCAGACAAACAACTAAGATTGAAACTGTACCTATAGATCAAATTCATTAATTTGTAACTGCCTCTCGTACAAATCTCTAATTGACAGATTTGGTTTTTGCCATCTTTTTTTTTCCTTCGTAATTTTGTATTCCTGTTTTATTCTGTTTTTTTTTTTCTCTTTCCTCTTATGAGGATTTTGGCGTCGCACGTCTTATGCATTTGCCAGTGTCAAGTATACATATATATTTTCAAGTTTTGTTAGATATTATCAAACAAGTCATAGTCACAGTCAAAGGCGTGCAAAGCAAGTCACGGTCAAGTCCAAGTCATGCCCCAGTAAAGTGGTGAAAACTTTACTAGAGCTTTCTATGGAGTTTTAGAAACAACACGAAAATTCACTTTTCACGACATTATACCATTCACCAACACTCGTGCGTGTTCACGAACACTTAACGGGTAATTCACCGTTTTTACACATTAACACTCGAAATAACACAAGTTTTGGAAAATAATAAAATGACGCGACGTGAATTCTTCACGTTCCCGCCAAAACTCTTTTATTCTGTTGATCGCAGTGTCTGCCTGAGCATAAAGAAAAGAGCGAATTCGTCATGGAGTCCGAATGTTCCCTGATGATGGACAGCGAGGCTCGCCAAGCGATGCAGGAGTACACCGGAGGAGTCAATCTACTCACGCTTTTGGCCGCCGTAATCTTGCTTCTAATGTGTTCTCTTGTATTCCGAGCTTCTATATCTTGTATATGACTAAATGTATTTTTTATTTTAGCAAAAGATCATTTGCAATCGCTTAGTTGCTTATTTACACGGTTTTTTAAATATATATTTTTTTGTTTATGGCTTGCGTTTGACTGCCATCACGCCTGATGGTAAACGAGGATGCTGCGTACGATGGAGCACGCTTGCCTAGAAGAAACCGATTCACTCGCGACTTGAAGACACCCAGATGATAATTTTAAGGAAAAACCTACTCGGGCAGCGCATTCCACTATTCAGCAGTCCGAATAAAGAAAGTGGTATCAAACCGTTTCGTACGGTTATTCTTGGACAAGAAACCAGCCTCCTTATTATGGATACATCCAATCAGGGGCATGTCCCCGATTGTGATAGTGATCGTGCGCAAGCGGGAGTGCGTATGGCGCGAGTAAGTTGGAACGAGCAACATCCCGCTCCTACCAACTCGATCGCACTCTCTCAGTCACTCGCTCTCGATTGTGATTGATCTTGGACGTACATAATAAGTGCACAAGACCTGTTATTACCACTCGTGTTTACTAATCTAAAAACTGACTGGATTATCTGATACTAGACATCTCTGATCTATTGATACCGGCTACGTCACGAAACCGAAATATGTATACGTAACTAGAAACTTGATTGACCTCTTACGTCTTGTTTAGGTACCTGCCATATTTTCGTCTGGTATAATTTGCTTCTGCCATATGCAATATTTAGCATGTCTAAAAATGCCACATCAATATTGAGTACGGTTCTGCACCATTATTTCGAAAAAAAATACATTGCATTATATTTAAAGAAATAACAAGGGGTCTACACGAATGTCGTAGCACTGTCGTAGAAGTTGCTACGAGACAGCTATCTGTAGAATATCTTTGATTAGAACTAGATACAAATAAAAAAGATAAGGCTTTGTTAAGCTTGTCTTTAAGCAAGTTAAGCTTGTCTTCTGTCATTTTATTTCAGTTTTGCTTGGTAAAAATAAGCATAAGCACATAGAAAAGTAACGCAGTCTAGTGTTTTGTCAAAAACACAAAACTTATAAACACAAAAAATAAATCAGCATTTTTTTTTTTAATTTTTTGACGTTAGGTATTGAGGTCCTCTATCGCCCTCTTGTCCATTTTGATCCATCTCTCCTGTTTACTGAACAGCATCGCAGAGAAACAAGCTGTTCCCTGCATTTTTCTACGCAGAGTCCTTGTTTAACTCAATTTTCGTAACGGACCCACCAAAGTCGTCAAAACTCCACTTTCGTTTACACTACGCAAACAATGGCGGTAGAGTGGGGGGATGCCAGTGAATCTACAGAGTACCTTTTTTTACCGAAATGAAAAATTCAGGGTGTAATAGGTAGATACGTGAAGTAGTTATATGGCATAGTTGTCGGTTTTCAAAAGTTTTCAAAATCTTCTGATGTATGAAAAAATCACCATAAATTAATCTATCCTCCACACAAAAGAGGATATTGAAAATTACAAAATATTTAAACTAGGTGTGCCATAGGCATCCTTCTATGTTAAATATATATGTAACTGTCATATGTATATGCATAAAATTTTCCGTTTTAGTAAATAAAGTCACCTCTTATATCTGAATGAAAAACAATCCAGCAACAACTCCACCATACAGATCTACTAAACAAAAAAAATTAAAAAATTAAAACTGGTCATTCCATAATATATCTTGGCTTACAGAGTTCGACGTCTCTAGAAGAAGCTTGTAAGAGAGCCCACGAGAAGGCGAGTCAGCTAGAGCCAAGCTTGTACTCTCTCTACAAAGAATCACAGGGCACCGGGGAGTACAACAGCTACACTAATGGACAAAACTCTTATCAAGAACGGAAAAAAAAGTAATTGATCCTATACGTAGTGTATAAACTAGATAGGTATATACCACTTGAATGTTTGTATATCTTGTGGTCCTAATGGGTACGCCGCTTAAGAGTAGCTAGTTAAGTAGGTATAGGTGTGTATACTTTAGAAACAAGTCTACCAATAGCCAATATTACCATAAACACAGTCTCTCTTTTACTACAAGGCGTAGCGAAAATCGTCAGTAAGTGAACTCGTTGAGATTTTTTGCTTACTAAATTTCAATATACGCATTTACGGTTTCGCATTTATGCAGTAAGTACTCAACTGACTTTTCTACGAAGAAGGATAACCACCAGAATGCATATAATATACCTAGGTGGTAGTTTCGGGTGTTTCATGCGAGATCGATTACTGCTTTCTATCAAGTACCTATGTACTGCACTTCAGCTTATAAGTTTCATAATTTCGTAACAACGTTTCATAATAACTTGTTCTATTCCACTTTTACTCTAGACTCTCCGACGATCACGGACAAAGCCGCACCAAAGAGAAACCCTCGACCATCAGTCGGCCGAAGAGCGTTGATTTCAGCAGATATGCGTCATCTACGTGGAAAGGCAGTAGGTTTAACACAAAATAAATCACATTGCGACCAATTTTAAAGTGGACGACCGACATCGTAATTTAGAGCAGATAGAAGTTTCCGTTTTTTCCACTTCTACAAATACTTCCTTTTTTACATTACAACCCCTATGCTTATGAAATATCCAGTATACAAGGACGACAAACAAGGCCGAATTGTGTCAATAAGATTCCGTCAAGCTAAATGTACTCTGTGTGCAAAGTTTTGGTTTTCTAGGTCAACAGACAGCGTAAACAATAGCGCCTCATAATATAAAAATTACCTACCTCCATCGTATATCCCCTTTCTGAAAGAGTTCCCATATTTTATTTCTTTCTTATTTCAAAGTTTGTCATATAGTTGTTTTTGTGTTCAGGGTTATCGAACACGGTTCCCGATAGCTCAAAATCATCAAAATCCGTTACTTTTACCGCGACGGAAGCAGAAAACCAGGAAATAGACCCGACAGGAATGCTGATAGAATCGCTTACTTCAGAAAGCGACAAGGAACAAGGTAAGGACCATATTTCTTCTTCAACACTTGCCTATTCAAATAGATAAATTCTATTTTTTAAAAAGGAGAAACGAACACGACCAGCTACGAAGAGACAGAGCGGCGATGTGGGATTCCAGTCGACATAAACTCCAAGGTATTTCTCCTCCGTCACTTGTGGCCGATGGACGCCAGACCCTCGAAGCCTCGAGCCCCGAGTGGCGCCTCATTAAATCGACACTCCTCTTCCATAATCCACCTTAATTCCGACCATACTTCGTCCGTCATCTATTGGCCCCGTCAAGTCAGCGGAAGGTAGGGAGAGCGTCGTCCTTTAATACACTAGTCCGCTCCAACGGTGGCTAGGAGGCAAAAACGGCGCAGGAAGCGGCTACGTCCTAAAGGCCCGGCACCCAAGCTCTTCTTAGCTACACCATTTAACCAAAACTCTGTTACTTATTATATCTATTTAGACCTACTATAAGCAATAATAAAAAAGATAAAGAAATTCTAATATAAAGAGATTCCCAGTTTTAGCCACGTAAAGTTTGATCTACCGAGGAAGTAAATCACTTCAAATGACAACTGAGAGGACTTCTAGATAGGTATGACCAGCTAGGGGAAATCTAGGTACGGCTGATAATGACGCTTGAATTATACAGATGACAGAGGGCGCCTTCGGTCAATCAGCACGCGCGTGCCGCAGTGGACTACTCGCGGCGGCCCCTCGCGCGGCGTTCAGGGCTCCCTCGATGACCTTGACCTTTGGCTCGCTTTCCTCACTGAGACCGGGATCACGCAGGCCTCAGACGTCAATTACGTGCCCTGTAAGTGTCAACTTCGGTTGATCTAACTCTAGCTCGAACACTACCGACAGTGTACGAGGGACTAGCCTTGTGGCTCAGTGGGTGGATTTCCACCTTCTGATCTATAGGTTGTGGGTTCGATTGCCACCCAGGACAAACATTTGTGTGATGAACATGGGTTTTTGTTTCTATGTATTCTATGTATGTATTTACAATTAAAAAAAAGTATTTATGTATTCTATCAGTTATCTGGTTCCCATAGTACAAGCTTGCTTAGTTTGGGGCTAGATGGCGCTGTGTGTAAAACGTCCACCAATATTTATTATTTATTATATTTATTTACTACAGTCGTAGCGGATGTAAGTACTTACGTAGGTACCTGCATCATGTTTCTCGTCGCGGGCATCATTATTTGCTGGGCTACTTACATGCTTGCTTGGTTTAGATGAGGGATAAGCGAGGTGGGCACCGCCGCAGCCCAGTCCAGTCCAAGAGAATACTGTGTCCTCTAGAGGGTGGTGGCGCTTAGCGCGCCTCTTAGATCCAACCACCACGAACATAACTAGTGTTAGGTACCCTTTTGTACTTGTACTCGTACCTAGGTAGTTATACCTACATATTACTGGCCAGAATCGGGGTATCCCGAGGACTTGGGTATATCCTACAACTGCGACCAGAACCACCGGAGGACGTGCAGTAGCATCCTCTTAGTAAACGGTGAGCGTTCTGCGATCCCCAAGCCGCCTGCCCAGCGTAGGGATTATGGCAACCCACCGCTTTTCTAGGGGAAGGCCTTTGTCCAGCAGTGGACGTCTTTTGGCTGATATGGGATTACTGGCCAGCGACGTCTGCGACAATTTTCAGACGTTTGCGAAGAATTTTCAGGGTTTTACCGAAGTTATATTTCTGTTCAGCCGACCAAGCCCGTCCAAGCAGCATTGGTCACGGTGACTCCAAAGTTGACGACCCAAACAGTATGATTCGAGAAATGAATTTCTATAACAAGGTACATTTTCTGACTCCATCCTTAAACTGAGCAAACAGCTGTAGCCGACCATAGACAGGAAAAAAAACACTTACTGGCACTTACCTACTTACATGGTTCTACTCTAATGCATTTTTTATAAATCTAAAATCTAATCTACTGACAGACACACAGAGATTGAATGATGGGTCAAGAACATCAACCTGTTGTAATATATGCCAATGGTCTAGAAGCAAGAATTTTGATATTTTTAAAGTAGTTCTATAACGTAGGTGAGCACAAACGATTTTTTTATTTTTAGCATATCTTATGTTTGTATGGTACGATTATGAAAGTAATTTATTTCATAATAATTCATTATCCATTATTAATTCATATTTGTTTTATTTACTCATTTGCGAAAAGATGGATGAATAAAATCCACATTTGATTATGTACAGCTGCGCCATCTACTGGCTGAGCTTATTGCTGAAAAAATAAATCACTTTCTCGGTCCTAAAAATGATTCAACTCTTGATTCTGTATTCTAACTTTAGGCTTGATTCTATATTTAAATTTAAAAAAAAACGACTTGAGAACCTCGTCCTTTTTTTGGAAGTCGATTAAAAATTGAATCTTTCTACAAAGCATAATGCTGGTCTCAGACTTGCAGGCCGAATACCGAATGTTCGCTCAAAGAAGCGATATCTGCCAATCAGAGACGAGTATACACGTCTCTGATTGGCGGATATGGCCTCGTTTCGCGATAATTCGGGGCGATAGATAGTCTGGGACAGACAAATATTATTTCTCTCAAGTTTGTTGACCCATTACCACAGATTACACTAGATACCGCATTACGAGATTCGTTGTTCCTACAAAGTCACCAAAGTTTGAGGAAGACGCGTGTCGCGGGGAGTGCGACCAAGCGTTCTCATTGGCTATCTCAAGCTTACGCCTACTCGCGCCTAACAATCAACCAATCAGAGTAATTTCTTATAAGTATATTTAGACTGATCTGTGGTGCGCTTCGAGCGTCCTGAATGCAGAATCTAGGGTGTGATCTGTGCCCATTACAGACGCCTTCTGAAACTCTCTCGACGACCATACGAGATGACTACGAAGGCATCCATCTGCTCTGCCCTGGGCTTTTTTGGGACACTGTAAGTGCCTGAATCATGTTCTTCTTGTTTAACCTACGACTTTTCTCATGTTTCCTATTTCCTTGCCGCAATTCAACTTGTAACTAACTAGCTGTTGCGTATGAAACACTGTGTAAAATATACCTACTTAAAAAGCCTGTCCACTCAAGGATAGTTTTTTTCTAGCAGTGAAGGAATCTCCAGAATCAGTTCAGTAGTTCCGGAAATTGTACTACAAACAAACAGTTATATAGTTTACCTCTTTATAATGGTCTCGTATATGTAAATCGTATATAAAATATAGATTATGGTGATTTTAATTTCAATTTCAGGTCACGATGGACGATCGCGAATCTGCATTTACAAAAACAAAAAACTTAATACGTGATATCGTCAATTCACAAAAATATATGAAACCAATGTTCGACATAGATTTCACGAATCTAGAAGACTATCCTACAGTACAGACACGTCTCGCAAACATTCGAGAGCAAATAGCTCCACAGAGGCTCTTCCATTAAATATAGGAATGTTATAAAAAAGATTGTTTTATTGTGTTCAGTAAATACAGTATCATACATACATTGATGGAGACAGAACGGGACTCATTATTTCCAATTTTACTATAAACTTAAAGTAAATTGATAAAAAAACCACACAATCATTTAAAAATCATTGTGTCCAGCATCGCTCCTAGATTTTGTACAATGTTGTTCGACATCAGAACATCGACTTTCTCCTCTAAATGCCTCTTGGGGTCCTGTTTCCCTACATTTTTAATAGCTAACTGTTCTGGAGTCATCTTTTCTTCATCTTCGAGAGCCTTGTTGTAGTTCTTAGCAAGCTCGAGCATATCTGTGACTGTTGTCCCATTGATGTTGCAATGTTCCTTGTAATCTGATAATGTGAGTCCGTCCATCCAGGACTTTTTGTGTAGGTTCAACAACATTTTCTGCTCCAACTCATTCTTTCTATAGTTTATGCTGATGGAATAGTAGTGGCGGTTTAGTCCATGAATGAGAGCTTGTACAGAAGGCTTCTGAAGGTGTCCCAAATTTGAGGTAGTTTGCCTCGGCTCCTGGCCTAAAACCATCATGTTGGGGTTGATTAGGCGGAAGGCATCAATCACCACCTTACCCTTGACTGACTGAATAGGATCAACTACAACAGCTACAGCTCGCTCAGACAGTGCTTCAAATGACTGTTGGGTATTTATGTCGACTCCTGATAACCAGCAACCGAATCCTGGATGTGAATGGTACCTGAAAACAAACAACAGTTGTTTTATGTAAAGAGAGCAGTTTTTTATCAGTGATGCAAACAAGTGTAATTATTTTTCATTAGTGTCATCACATGTTTGTATAGATGCTCATGCAAATCCATACAAGTGACCTTTCTTAATTCTTCATTGCATTTGCATCGCTAGAAACTGCTAATACAGTGTGTTACCACTACACTGAATCTCCAAGGGACTAATTCTAATTAGCAGAATCAGTTACAACTTGGTGCTAAACCTTCATGCAACTGGCACTAAAGCTCCTAGAGAATATGGAACATTGTAAATTAAGTTGGAATAGGGAAGTGTTTACTTACCATCCCACCACCATCTCTGGTCGTCCAGTCTGCTTCAGCATGTCTAACATCTTCGCCTGGAAGACGGGATCAACAGCCTCCACTGATACTCCTGTGCCAGTCTGGGGCATGGCAAACACATCAATCACACGCACTGTGTAATCGTCCACAAATTCTCCTGGAAATTGCAACAGAAAAGTTATCTAAGCTCTCACAGGATCTACCTACAGGAAGTTATCAAAAGAGTTGAAAATCATAAGCATGGCTCAGAAATGTATACATGTGAGCGATAGATGAGTTGGTTCAGTTCAGATTTTAATTGTCAATTCAGATTTTAATTGTCAATTCATAAAGATTTGTGTAGGAACAATGAATTGCAATATATGTAAATGTATCTTAGGTAGCATAACAGTACTCTAATAATAGCACCCACCTAACATGAGGCCCATAACTTCCATGGGCACACCAGCGCGGCCGTGTTTTAACATCTTCAGCAGTGCGAGCGAGGAGATGTACACCTGCTCAGCCGTATCCACGGCAGGCGCGTCCGTGGGCGGCGGCGCTTGGGAGAGCCCCGCCATACCACCACCGAGACGCAAAAGACGATCCATTCTATACTTATAAGCTTCTAACCTCTGGAAACAATACAATAATCAGGGGCATCAGGGGTACCGTTGTTTGTTTGACACAGTCGGCTAGCGACGACTCTATAAATTACAAAAATTCACAAACGACACTTACACAGGACAACTAATTGTCATCTATTTTCAAATATTTTCGATTTAAACGGGCCAAAAAACAACAATTTAAGCCAATTCGAAGACAAAATTCACAAAAACGCTGAAATGGCTGATGATTTCGGTTTTGTAGTTTGACAGCTATTTGTAATATGACAGAATTGACAACTCACGTCGAAAATGCAATCTCATGACAAGTCTGAAGGAAGCAAAGGAAGGAAGTGTGTATTGGACCATAGACATAAATTAAGGGCTCTCGAGACGGTCTATCACAAGACTACACACATAAACGCAGCCTTCGCTGCGGTTACATGCTGTGGTGCCGGCAACTGGGACGGCTGCCGGATTTAGACGGGTGAAGTGCTAAAAGTAATTCTCAAGTCAGATAATAGATCTTTCTCCTTCTACATTAAAATACTTGTGGAGGTTTAGGGGGAACGTGAAGAAGTCATGTCACGTCATTGTATTATTTTCCAAACATGTTGGATTTTTAGTGTTAATGTGTAAGCGTGGTGGCTTTTTGTTAATATAGTGTTCGTTAACGTGCACGATTGTAATGTTAAAACATGAAAATTCATGAATTTTCATGTTGTTTCCAAAACTCCATAGAAAAAATTATTAATGACGCCAATACTTTACTGGGGCATGACTAGGACTTCACCGTGACTTACTTTGCTTGACTGACACTAGAAAATTTTAATGAACTTGAAATATTACAAAACTTGACACTGGCTAAATACACAACGTGTGGAGCCAAAACATAAGAGAGTAAAATAAACTTGTCTGTGGTAAATTACATGCTGTCAATGTCAAACCAACACGAAAAACAAAAATGTCAAATAAAAAAAAATTACAGCTGCAGTCAGCCGCTTCCTACAATTTAAATATTAATTCGAATAGTACCGTGAACATGACTGAAAATAAATCAGTTTTATCAGCGAAGCTTTCAGGAGGCCCGCATGGATTAGGTATCTATATAAAGAGTACATACCGTCTATAATACCTACTCTTCATACCGACTTGCCCCGGGTTTATAAGCTACAAATAATCAGCCTTGGTTGGCCTAATCTTTTCATCAAATTCACAAAAAAAAAAAACTGTTCAATAGTGTATCAGAGAAGAACTATCTTTCCTTTGCATACTGATGTGTAATAATTCTTTACCCAAAGCTGAACTATTTTATTCTTTTAGGTGATCCCGAAGACAGAAGCCTGAGAAAGGTAGAAGTAGAGGTTCTTATTCCTAAGCTCATCAGAGAAAAAGCAAAGACCGAGAAATGTGTACCAGAAGTAGGGGAATTTGAGAAATGCTGCAAAGACTCTTCTTTACTGATGGTTGTTAAATGTAGAGATCAGAATTCAGCTTTAAAAGAATGCCTCTCCCATTGGTACAAAAATGATCAGTTCAAAGATTTGTGCACTGAAGAATATTTGAAAGAGAGAAGTGAATATAGAAGAACAGGAATTAAAAAACCAATTAAAAGAGCTTGAGTTTATTTATTGTAGTTTTGTTAGTGTAAAATATATTTGTTGAATTTTAATCATCTTCACTTATTGTAACTGGAATATTTCTAGATAGTAAGATCTCCCGCACACTATAATCCTTAATTCCTGCCGGCATTTTAGTTGGCTCCTTAGGATATATTACTTGAGCAATCAAAATTTGCTAAAAAAAAAAAAAAATATTAGACTACTGTTAGCTTAACTAAAGGTACTTACATTTATAAAGTCTAATTTCTTACCTATTTTATTTATAAATGTGTTTTGTCATAAATAAAATATTTCTGTATAACATGTAAATTTTTGATGACAGCTTGTTACCTTTATTGTAGTGTTAGCCATTCTAACATGTCCTAGTGTGTTGATTGAGTCTACTGCATGTAAGTTTTCATCTGGATTGATAAGGACAATATAATCTGCATGCATTACTTCTGGGCCTTCTCTGTAGAGTACTGCAATTAATATTTTAATAATGTAACATAATAAAATGGAGAAACTCATCAGCCATAATAAAATTGTAATAGGGAAAATGCATGTTTTTTAAATAATTTAAATCCATTTTAATATTTGATGACACATGCATTTTCTGTATTATGTTCTAAATAGGGTCACTTACAATAATCCCCACCAAATTTGATTCCAGGCTTAACAACATAGCCCTTTGATCTAAAATAGTGATAAACAACATATTTTTCTGTAAAATTCTTATCAGATGCTGTAAACAAATCCCAGCATTCCTCTATGTTCAGAATATTATTCTGTAAACTAATTATCTGAAGACAACCAAGCCCATATAAAAGAAAGAATGCTTCCTCAGGTGTTAACATGAGCTTTTCGTTTAGTTTAACTTTATTTACACAGCATTTTGGCTTCATGTTGGTAAAATAGTTGTCTTCCTCAGAGTCACTGTTAGGTACAATCACAACTATATCTCCTTTATCATAATTTTGTAATGTGTTAGGATTACAGTCAACATCATCGTCTCCGTCAGTGCCGACACTCATATTATCATCACTAGACACCAGGTCTATTACTTCTTTATTGGTAAGCCTCTCCCCGTCATTAATTATCTTTGCTGTTACTTCATCAACCTCTTTTAAAAAAGAATCTACATCGGATGATACTTTATCACCTCCAAATTTTTTGTACCAATAGTTTCTTTTGAGGAATTGCCTCTTTCTCATAATGTTTGTAGTGGCGTCTCCGTGCGCCGCTAAAGGTCTCGATCGCGAAGCTGACCCTTTTCCAAAACACCCCATTTGGTGCAGAAGGGACATCTCATCTGCAGACCTCACCTCAACGTTAAAACCATTATAGTAGCCAGTAAAAACTATTCGCACTGAGTTGTGAAGTGGAAAACGCAATGATTCGATAGACATCGGAAATAAGTCATTTAGGTCATTAGTTTGACAATCTTCTGATTGGAAAGTAGTCATGACAAAAGAACTGGCCACTTCCCAAATTTATTTACAGCCGAATGTCACGTTTTCAAATGAAGGCGTAGACGGAAATATGGTTCTGAAAAACATTGAAATAGTTTTATTTACTGGATGTTTTTTTGAGTGAAGTGATTATTTTTGTAAATAAAAAATGGATGTAGAATTACAAACGGAAGTATTAAGAACAGAAGAACCCTATAATTGTAAGTACATCCTTACCAGTTTACCAGAAATAGAAATTCGAGACAGTAAAATTCTTTGTGTAAAAATGTGATGAATTAAGTGGTTTTGTTAATAAAACGGAAATAGGTCGTACCAACATAAATAGTAATTGTATGGAAGTCGTAGCCACAACATTATACAACAGCACTAAATTTAGAAAATAGTAAAAAGGCCAATTTTTTTATTATTAAATATAAAAATCCCGGTTTCTTTTATCATAAACAGTGGTAATTTGGTCTCTGTCTCCAAGAAGATTGTTTGTCTGTCTCCCACCATACCTTTTTTGTTTTTTTTTACTTCGTTCAATTTTTTTTTTTTTAATTTTTTCGCCCCTTTCTGGACAAGCTAAAGCTATTGAGGCCATACCGCCTTGTCTTCCGTATTTTTTTTTTGCCTTAGTAAAGTGGTAGAGACGTATTTATATTCTCTTTGATAGAGACTTTACTAGAAGCTTCTATGGAGTTTTGGAAACAACACGAAAAGTTACGATATTATACTATTCACCAACACTCGTAAACTTTCACGAGCACTTAATGGATATAAATCTACCATTTTTATGCATTAACACTCGATATAACAGAAGTATTGGAAAATAATACAATAGCGCGACATGACTTCTTCATGATCCCGCCAAAACTCCTTAAGGCCTCGCTACATGGCCTGACCTGACATCGTTTGAAAGAGATGGCTATATATAAGTTTCTGAGGGAAGGGAGAAGCTATAACCTTAATAGTTCGTTTCTTTTGCTACCGTGAAATTCAAATTGTCCCTCTCACACGATGTCAGGTCAAGCCATGTATAGACACCTTAAAAAATACTTACATTCATCTTTTCATTAAAAAAAAAGTAAGAAACAGATGTTGTCAAACTAGACACATTTTGATTAAAGTCAATGTCAAACCATTGACTTTGACATATACACTGAAAGACATTCCTTTTTTTCTTTTTGTGTCGTCAAGTTTCTATCAATACTGACAACCGTAAAGCTTATGTTTCTGTCTCTTTCTTTTCAGCCAAAAAAGTGTACATAAGAGAAGGTAAAAAAATAATTCACACATTGATTAGAGCTAACTTCATACCCCATAGTCACAAGACCTCTCAGCTGAGGCGCTCTGTTTTTTCTGTTTTTCCAAAAAATATTTAATTTTTTTGGATCTCCTTCAGTTGTGAAAAGTGTGATTATCATTTCTATAGCCAAAATGGCTAACATTAACACAGAGAATGTTAGTCAACTGGTCTCTACGCTGGGCGACGATAAAATCGGTAAGATCACTTGCACATCATTATATCCTCATCAGTGCCCAGAGCTCCTAATGAGAGATGATTCGATGACTTTCAGACATGATTGCCGCGACCAGCATGCTGCAGATCCGCGCAAGCGAGATTCGCCAGACTCAGATCAACTGGCAGTCATACCTGCAGTAAGTATTGATTCTGTAAGGTCATTGGCTGGGCGAGTCCAGTGCAGCTTTGTAACCGATTGGTATATATGTGTCAGGTCGCAGATGATCACGCAACGGGACCATGACTTCATCACGAACTTGGACTCGCGCGGCCAGAAGGATTTGCCCGACAAGCAACCTGATATGTGCGCAGAAGTTCTGATTAGTCTTCTCACTCACATCAGCAAGGACCACACTATTCAGTACATTCTGGTCCTCATTGACGATATCCTCTCTGTAAGTAGGAATGAGCTACAAATGTTTGTTTTGTTGAAAACATATCTCAAAATATCTTCTATGTTAACCTACTGAAAGATCATAAATTCCGTAAATCATAGTGACTATTGAGCTTATCTAAATATCTTTTATCCAAGGAGAGCTAAACTTAGAGCAAAAACTGCATTTGGTATGCGTGCAACATGCTGAGCGGCTGCTGCTTCATACATTTAGTATTTCGCTAGCGTAGTGGGAGAGGTGCGGCGAGACTTGCTCTCTGCAAGTGAACACACAACATCAACATTTAGTAGCTTCACCACATTTGTTGGATGCAAATCTAAGTTCTTAAAATAAAATTTGCCTATAAAGGACTTAATAAGTCTGACTACATCCATGAATTAATTTATTAACATCCTATACATTGATTTGAACTTCTTTTCCTAATTCTTTTGCTGCTATAAATAATCTGCTACAGTAATTTTCTTGAATATTCATACTGGCCCAGTTAAAAAAATCATCCATCAGTACTAAATGTTTCATGTCTAAATCTGTAAGTCTACATTAATAAATAAATCGAAAATTAAAGTAAGAAAGATGAGTTTCTAGTCTTAGTTTCCTATACAAATTAGAAAAAAAAAACTTAATTTTGAGAAGTGCCCGCTATGAGAAATGCATGTTGTGTGAACTGCGCCAATAAAGAAAGGCTAATTTTGAACCTTGTCACATTTTGCAGTGTACATTTTGGGCCAGTTCTTTAACCTCCTGTCATCCACTTTTGAACATAGACCTCTCCCAATTTATACGATTCTGTGACCTAGCCATCACATCCAGTCCAGTCCTGACTAAGTCATTGTGACATTTTGGACCTAACCTGTTAAAACCTACCAAAAGTCTATTCAAATATCATTTTAGAGAGTCTTCTTTACTTGTATCACTATTATTATTTCCTTAACTGTTTCATTGTATAAACATTTTAGGAGGACAAGGCCCGAGTGAGGATCTTCCGTAATGCAAGGAGCGTAGGTAATGTCTGGCAGCCGTTCCTCAATCTCCTGAATCGTCAGGACGAGTTTGTCCAGCATATGACGGCTCGCATCATCGCCAAGCTCGCGTGCTGGCACCCGCAGCTCATGGAGAAGAGCGACCTCCACTTCTACCTCTCCTGGTTGAAGGACCAGCTCAAGCAGAACGTAAGTAACTTGAAAACAATCAGTCACCAGTGAAAATTACTGACAAGTGTGGCAAGTTTGATTTTACTTTGATTATGTTATAGTTCACCATAGATTTGCCAACACATGTATAACGAGACCGCAGCTGAGACCAGCACAAAATTCGCGTGCAACTTTTTGATTTTATTTCATACAGAAGATGATGTTAAATACTGCAAATAAAATTTAAACAATTATACCCTAGTCTTCTACTCTAAATACGCGTCACTACAAAAATCTTCCGTTTTAGGGCAGATTACTTAGTTTTACATTACCTGTAATCTTACTCTGTCTCTCCCCCGCTCTACTACAGTTTTTAATAGGTATAAATTTATTATACTATGGTGTACTTTTTTCTTTCTCTTAAGTTTTGGCTCCACACTTTTGTATGTAGTATCATTCAATTCACAACAAAAATAAGCCTCAGTCACAGCCTATGTCAATAATGTCAGTCAAGATCTAGTCCAGATCGTGCTTTTATAGTAAAGTGGAAAAAGCTGTACTGGAACTTCTACAGAGGTTTTATAACAACATTAGAAGAATTTTCTAACCACTTGCTATGAATTTGCCCACACTTATGCACCATAAAAAACATGTAATGGATAAAAATCCATCATTATTTATTAAACATTAATACTCGAAAGTACAACTTAGTGAAAGTACATTAAAATAATACAGAAGCGACATTTTTCAATAACCAAAACTTTGTCTACTTTTGGTTCAGATCATAGATATAGTAGATTTTATTTGGTTCAGATATTTCTGAGCACTGACCCAAATATAGCGCCAAAACTCTATGATCTACTTTTGGTTTAGATATTTCCAAGTGCTGACCCAAACACATGTGTTTGTAAATCTATGTAGTTCACCAATTTTGCACTTGACTAAACTGAAGTTTATCTTAGTGTAAGTTTTTTAGAAATTTATTATTACATTACAATTTATCAAGCATAACTTGCATGTATTTGTATGCATGAACTTAACATTTTATAAAGTTTTATCATGTTCTTTTTTTTTTTTTTTTCAAATTATATCCTGATTGGATTTTTATTATTTCATTGTGAAAATATCGCCTGCTTTGCTGGTAGTTCGCTTTGGTTTGTAGAAACATTGCGGCTTCAATTCAATCATGCATGCATAGTGTATAATGTATATTCAGTAGATATCGGTTATACCTTGATTCCAAAACTAAGGTCTGGCATTGCACCAGCTTACGTCACTATCCGCTATTTTGTCTTGTATCGTCGTCTTTGTCTAAAGTATGTTAATTACTTATTCTGCTCTTGCTAATGTACGCTGATGACGTAAGCTGGTGTCACCCACGTTATCCTATAGTGCCATACCAGACGCAGTATTTCATTACATCATGGGTAAGTACAGAGATAAAGCTTGAAGGGCTATAAAGACTTTCTTTGTAAAAACCAACCGCGTGAAAATACGTAGACGTACTCCTTTCCGGTTTAGTTCTCTTAATATGAACTCACTGTAATGACACTCTTTTTGGCAACAACGCTTGGCAAGACGACGTCAAGTCGCCAGTTATTTACCACTAGCTATAACCGGATTCTATTGTACAAAGTTCAGTATTGCTCACGATTTATAATACCTGTTTGTAATAGTAACTAACAAAGAAACTCACATTTATAACAAACACTAAGAAAACATCTAGGTCTTTGATCGAAGAATTTTTAGATAATTCTGTCCAACTACCACAGAAATGTAACACAATTTAAACTACATTATCAATAGTTGGTTAACCAATCGGAGAAAACTCTTCACTCAAATGTTATACAATATTTGTTACATCACTTAGCACATGTATACACATCAGCTCCGTCTCAGTAGTTAAATGTCGCAGCTTAGTTTCGCACTTAAAAGATATATAACTCGAACCTGTGTCTAAAACACTGAAACGTAACACATGTTGTGAAGCATCATCTGCAAGCATCACGCATCGTTGGGGCTTTGTCGAACCGACCATGTCACTGAAGGTTTGTTTTGTGAAGGCGGAGATAATGTCTGCCGAGTTAGAGCATGCCGAGCAGGTAATGCTGGAACATGAGAAAGAGAATTTCGCCGTACATGCGGATAAGCCCGATAAGCACAAACATCAACACAAGGACAAAAACACTGAGGACGAGGGCGGCGAAGAGAAATACAAGAGCTTGTACCTCTCGTTTGATGTCCTGAAACCGCTCGATGACATGCCCCCGAGCGTCCACAAGGTACTCAGTCACACGACGATGTTAAACCAGTGTTCCGTACGTAACAAACAATGACTAACGTCTCGTAAGTATACTCCTACTAACAATGTGAATACTTTTCTCAATAACACGCGTTCTTAAATATTAAGCATGCATTGCTTTCTTGCTTCCATTAACTTTCATATTTTTTTATTCACTGTATGTAATTGTTATTTGCATGTGCATGCATGACGCTTTGATATCTTTGCGCTTTTTGAGAAAGTATATGTTACTACTAGTTCTTTTACTCTTTTATTATCTTTATTAAGATAATTTATACACACTGATCTGAAGTTTAAGATGCGTGCTTGTAAAATTATATTTAAAAAAAAAAACAATTCATTCCATGAATATTATGTTCAGATAATTTAGATTACATTTGAGGAACCCTGATGAACCTTTTAATACTTTCAGAAAATAGTCTAAAAATTAAACAAAATGATAAGGTGAAAAGGTGATGAGGTAGATAAGACAACCGACAACAAATAAGAAACAAATCATAAAATTAAGCACCTACTTAACCAGGGGCCTTGTTGCCTAAGTCTGAGGTGGGACGTCTGGGATGGCGATCGCGTGCCTTCCCGCTCTGGCGCTAATACAGGTAATTTGACGTGAGTGGGATGCCACGCGATCACCATCTTCACAAGACTCACGCAATAAGACCCTAGGTCCCTTGTATGCTGTATAATCTATTCATACGGCATGGACAAGCAATAATAGTATCGTAGCCGCGCCAAAAGACTTGTAAAAACCTCATGCCCCCGTGAGGACCAGGGGATGAGGTTTTTAGAAGTTTAAGTGTTTTACACGAGGTCACACGTTGATAATAATTTCCATGCCTAGCACAATGACTACATCCAGTCGGTGGCGCGGTGCCTGCAGATGATGCTTCGGGTGGATGAGTACCGCTTTGCGTTCCTCTCCGTCGACGGCATCTCCACGCTGCTGTCTATCCTGGCTTCCAGAGTCAACTTCCAGGTATTATCTGCTTTTAATTGTTATTTCGTATAAACTTTAAGTTAACAGGTGACACAACTGCATGCTTTAATGTCCAATAAGCAATAAACTAAATTAGTTTTATTGTCTTATCAAAAACTGATAAGACTCGCTTTGCGGGAAAAGGCCCACCAAAAACTTTAAACGCTGATATCTCGAACTTTAGTAGATTAACATTATTTCTGCACTGTATTTATGTTAATATAATTTTATTATTCACTAAGCCTGTTATTCTTAATAAATCACGCATCAATCTATTGTAGTTATGCTTGTTATTAGAAAGGCAGCTAACAGTTCACAAAACAAACATTCAAATTTCACGTCTATATCATAAGCAGTTTGGTCTGTGCATTGTGTCCTAGAAAACGGCTTGTTCTTTTCATTTCATTAATCATTTAAGAGCGTAGCTCTTGTCGGTGGAGTAATTTCCATGTTTGGCGGTCTTTTGCCAGCGTTTCCACCTCCCTGTACGACATGACATCTGCCTGGTCGATAAAAGTTCTCCTTGGTCTTCCCGGTCTTCTCTTACTCGTATATAATTATATAAATAAAAGAATTGAGTCTCTGCATAGTAAACTACAGAGTACACTATTATTTCATTACTAGCATGTCCATGTCCATGTTAATCTGATATAGTTTGCCATATTTAATCAATATTGAACAAAGACCGGATGGTCTCAGTACTCAGTCAAATGGCAGGAGTAAGGCCTGTAGGTAACTGTTTGTGAGAACGCCGCAGAATATGACTTTTAACACACATTCCTCTCAGGTGCAATACCAGCTAGTGTTCTGCCTGTGGGTGCTCACCTTCAACCCGCTGCTAGCCGAAAAGATGAACAAGTTCAACTGCATCCCGATCCTGGCTGATATCCTCAGTGACTCCGTGAAAGAGAAGGTCACCCGCATCGTACTCGCCGTATTCAGGAACTTGATTGAGAAGCCCGAGGACCAACAGGTAATTTAAAAATCGCTATTTTTCAGTTGGGACATCGTTTCGGGTAAAGGAGTGAGATATTCGGTAATATCGTTATCTATTAAATGACGTGGTTTTGGTTTTGTATGACGTTATCTAAGTCTGTATGTACGATATGTCAGATTATTATATTTCGTCAGTTACACTCCACTCGCCGTAGAGTTCAGTCGGATTCTGTGAAATAATTTGCATATTATACTTAATAAAGAGTTGTTGAATGGGCCACAAAATGACAAATGTATATGTATAAGTAGAATAATGCCAAATAATAACCAATGATTAATGTAGTATCTGACAAAATGGTTATGTGCAATAGACACTATAGATAATACATAGTACAAACACAGCACGAGTTAAGGGACCGGCGAGATAGATAGAGATAGGGCGATTACAAGGCCAAAGACGCAATAGGGACGAATAGCGCAAATAATGTTTTATAATAAGTCCCATTGTATATTCTCACGTCGAAATTAAAACTAAATAATACAATAATAATAATACAAAAAACCAGTAGACACTCGAGACAGGCCTAACTCACTGCCAGCGTGGAACGTTTTAGCCTTGGAACTCGCCGACGTGGCCACTATTACATCTAGCCTAACGAGTGCGAAAGTGACAGCGATCACTTTTCCTCACGCGCAGTGGGCGTTATCGTTGTGCGGTACTGATGCGGTACACTTTCTGTATGCGGTATTTTTCCTTCGGATTTCATCCATTCTGCTCCTACGTTTACCCCGATGTCAGGGAGTACTAATTAAAATAGAGGAGCCTGGTAACAAATCTATCGAATCAGAACAGGGATACCAGAAAAAACGATACAGCTCTGACAAATCGTGGAACGGTCTTACTACACTTCAGAATGTTTTCGTATATTTTTCATCTTAGACTAATTTTTTTATAATTTATTATCTATCATTTACGGATAACAATGATTGACCAGGTCGCCAAAGAGCACTGTATCGCCATGGTGCAGTGCAAGGTTCTGAAGCAGCTCTCGATCCTCGAACAGAAGCGCTCCGATGACGAGGACATCATGAACGACGTTGACTACCTGAACGACCGTCTGCAGGCCTCTGTTCAGGATCTTAGCTCCTTTGACCAGTACGCTACAGAGGTCAAGAGTGGACGGTGAGTCTGGACTTTTTTTTATAAATCTTGCTTTAAACAATGTTTTAATCATATATCAATAATATTTTGTTCCCTGAGGGCGTTTTTATCCATGGGGGAAACTCGTATGTACAAACATCGGATTGAAACTGTACAAATAAATATGAAACGCGCATTACCGCCAAAATGTAACCGGCCAGTAACTTCTTCATACATTATGCATTCGATCTCTTTGGTTAACTTTTCAAACTAGTCAACGCAAAGCGTATTATAAAACAAACTCTTTGCTACCCAACCACAGCACGAATGCGGACCAATCAGAAGGGAGAAACTCAAACTCCCATGGGAGCAAAATTGAACTTTGCTCCCGCTATCCTCTGCAGGCAATTGTTGTTTTTAGAATAGGTATGGTGAAAAAGTATTTTATGTTCGGCCACATACACTTATATACTTGCCAGAGCAAAGGTGACACACTTTTAGTCTCGCTTCTTCTTGTGATGACACCAAAAAACTACTCATACCGTTCTAAAATGACGGTAACATGATCTTCAGCTTTTAACGGTCCCTGACCCGAAATCCGCCAATTCTTGCGCAGGTTGCGAAAAGAAGACGGAAACATTACATTGGATCTATTTTACGACCATCGGCTATTGGCCACTAATATTTATTCTGTGAAAAACCAAAGTCAGCTTTCAGGGTTTTCAAGCTGAAGTGGCAATGGCCAGGCCACATCACTCAATACCGATAACCGATGGGGAAGAAAGGGACCACGAACCGCTATCTTGAGTATCTGGATTATCTTGAGTGGGGACCACGAACCGGAAGACGCAGTACAGGCCTCCTACTAGGTGGACTGCTCACATTGTGAAAGTCACGTGCAACCGGTAGTTTCAAATGGCAATCAAAATTGTCGATCAGTGTGGCGCTCTAAGGCCTTTGTTGAATAGTGGACGTCTTCTGGCTGATGATTATGTATTCTGTGCCACGTCGGTCCTGTCTTGATTCCTTCGAAGGGTTGCTAAAATGATTGTATCCCCCGCAGCCTCGAGTGGTCCCCCGTCCACAAGTCCGCCAAGTTCTGGCGCGAGAACGCGGCGCGCCTGAACGAGCGCGGGCAGGAGTTGCTGCGCACGCTCGTGCACCTCCTGGAGAAGAGCTCCGACCCCGTGGTGCTGGCCGTGGCGTGCTACGACGTCGGCGAGTACGTGCGACACTACCCGCGCGGGAAGCAGTACGTATATCGAAAAGGCATAATAAATAAATATTGGTGGACGTTTCTGACACAGCGCCATCTAGCCCCAAACTAAGCAAGGTTGTATTATGGGAACCAGATAACTGGGAGAATACATAAATACTTTTTTTTTTTTAAATACGTACATACATAGAATACATAGAAACACCCAGATAAAGAACAAACATCCATGTTCATCACACAAATGTTTGTCCTGGGTGGGAATCGAACCCACAACCTATAGATCAGAAGACGGAAATCTACCCACTGAGCCACAAGGCTAGTCAATAATATACAAGTAATATCGTTAAAAGAAAAACAAAATACCCGACTGCAAAATGTAGCCTATGACGCTCCGGATGTAAAGAGGAATCCAACAAACACATCTCGCTTGTCAAAATCGCTACAGAACAGCTTTAGGCTACAGAACGTCGTATAGGAACACACTCATATTGAGCACTCATGTAAAAATACACAATAAAATGGAATTTAATCACACCAAAAGACGCGCAATGCCGTCCAAAAAGGGTACAATAAATTTGAGATACTGGCTTAGACACAGTATTCAGTATTTTAGGGGCCGTTCAAATATTACGTAAGCACTATGGGGGGGTAGGGGGGGTCTTTGTTTTGCTTATTTTGGATGACATGGGGGGTAGAGGAGTCTAGATGATGATTACGTCATCGGTAGTTATTTACTTTTTTACACGAATGGCAACCCTCCAACATAGAATCATGGATTCGGGTTTCATGGACTGAAGACTGTTAATTTGAATTTAATATGTGTACCAAAAATTTAAAATAAGTTTGTTTTGTTCGTAAGATTATAATATTTTTGTCCCTTACTTATTGTTGTGAAAGTTTTATTTCATTTTTAGG
The DNA here is from genome assembly GCA_947579745.1 of Apocheima hispidaria. Taxonomy (NCBI): domain Eukaryota; kingdom Metazoa; phylum Arthropoda; class Insecta; order Lepidoptera; family Geometridae; genus Apocheima; species Apocheima hispidaria. Next base: position 7,782,772 of record OX388161.1, read on the forward strand.
GTTCCGTAGTACTACAAGGAACCCTTATAAGTTCGTCATGTCCGTCTGTCTGTCTGAATCCTTTACAGCCTTATAACTTCCAAAGTTATAAACTTACCTGCATTAAATGTTGCACAACGATAGTCTAAGTAAAGACATACAGTATCAAAAAATAAAAATAAACTTTTTTTCGTAAAATAAGGGTAGCTCCCGTACATGTAAAGGGGGGGGGTGAAAAAAAAATTTCGCTGCACCCCATCATGTTGGGTGTCGTTGAACAGGTCTTTGTAAGGTGACAATTTTGACAGAAATTTATATTATATTATATTATTTTTTATTTTTATATTAATGGGGTCTAATTTGGCCTAGGTGTTCTTATTATACTAGCCCCTTTTTAATAAACGCGGAGAAACCTTGGAACAGTTGCTCAGTCTTCTGTCTTTTTCAATCGAGTTCTAATTTCGAAAGAGCGAAAAAGACTAAACACTTGGTTACTATTCCAATGACACTTCACGTCTGTATGAAGGCTGTTTGGTTAACCAACTTACATTTATTTTTTAAAGTAAGCAAAATAATGTTATGTTTAAAAAATTCTCAGCATTATCGAGCAGCTGGGCGGCAAGCAGCGCGTCATGTACTTGCTGAGCCACGAAGACCCCAACGTGCGGTACGAGGCGCTCCTCGCCGTGCAGAAACTCATGGTCCACAACTGGTGCGTGTCTCGAACATCATCATCAGCACCCAGAAGATATCCACTGCTGAACAAACGCTCTCATTGAAAAGGGGATTATCTCCAAGCTTGGCAGGCGGCTTTTACGGTCACCGTTTAGTAAGAGGACGCTGCTGCCCGACGTCCGGTGGTTCTGGTCGTAGTTTTAGGACACAACCAGGTCCCATACATAGACATACTCCATGTCTCGAACATACTTGGAAGTTATCTAACAAACCACGGCGTCTAACGAACATAGTGTGGACTCGCACACACAGACTCGGACAAAGAGTAAACAACCGTAGCAGTCCGAATAATTTGTCAAGAGCGTGTTGTGTCATGCTTATAATGACGTCGATTCTGTTGTAGCATTTTCTAAGCTAAACTAAATTTGACAACTCTAAAAATAGTTTTATACTTTTCTCATACATTACAAATATATTGAATTTTCGGAAAATGATTCGTAACTCAGTTTCTAGTCGCGTAAGAAAATGTTCTATAGTAGAATCGTCAACAGAGAAATCAATAGACAGCTGGCTACATGTCTCTTTCCCACAGGAAAAAAGGATGGAAATCTTTCATGAAAAAAGGATAAAGTTCTATTTCTTTTCCGTTGTATATGTTAGTTTGTTCAACGGTCGGCTATTATTACTGCATCATGATTGGTCGAAAATTTGTACCTGTATTATTACTGCATCCTGATTGGTCGAACATTGGTAATGGTAATCGTAATTGTTTGATATATTTGATGTATTGCCACGCTAACCGACGTTCTATACCTATTCTATGCATCGAATATTTCTTTAAGCGTTCGCCATCTTTCAACAGCCTAAAATTGCCTTCACCCAAAAACTAGGCGGTATTCAAAATCAAATATTTATTAACTATTTTATCTATTTGCAGGGAATACCTCGGCAAGCAACTGGAGAAAGAAATCGACAAGCAAGGGGGCACTGTTGTCGGAGCTAAAGCCTAAACTATGTATTTATTGAATATTTAATTCGATGTTGTTGTTGTTTGAAAACGCTCGGCGCGCAGTTTATAATAATAACTCCTGCAAAGTTGTAAATAGTTACCTTAGTTACCTGCTCTTTGGTCATATACTTTGTACCATGTAACTAGCCATGCTTGATCAATGCCGTTAAATGTGTCTTGTAAATAAAATAATGCAGATATGTAATGTTATGACTTGTTAAATATTTTCGATCACAAACTGCACATAAAATGTTATAAAATATTTAATAATTTGATATTTATATTTACATTCCTTTATGGTTTTATTGTTATGAAAAATCTTAGCAACAAATATATAACTGCGTAACAGTAGTATTAAACTTTTAATAATTAGCAAATAGAATGATGTTTATGATGTGATGATTACGATTTACAGCAGTATTGTGAATAAAATCCATAAATAGTCATTCGGTTATTATTTCAACAAAGCCCCCCTTTTTATAGTATCGATCAAAGATGCCCCTTAAAAAATAGAAAGATAGAAGAAATATTCCCCTAAAAATTGTTTTTCTTGTGGTATTATTCTTATATGCGCTGTTAACACTACCGGCCGGAAATGCCAGGATACGGCCGCAGTTAAATTCAAAAAAAAGGAGTGGGCCGAATGACCACCATACTATGTGATAGCCCTCGGTGAAATATTCCTCCTCCAACTGTTTTCGAAGCCAACTGGCTGAATATACTATGTGCGGAGCCAAAAAATAAATATATATATGTTTGGGAAAGAAATGGCTGTGATTTCGCTCATCCGGCGTCCGACATCCGCCTCTGGCATACCTCCGGCAGCCGTTAAGAGTGTCCGGCTACGGCTGTCTTAAAGTGGCTTTACATGACCTGACATCGTGTGAAAGGAGATGGCTATATATGAGTTTCTGGCGAGCAAAAGGGAGAAGCTATAACCTTAGTAGTTTGCTTCTTTTGCTCCCGTGAAATTCAAGTCTACCTGTCCCATTGACACGACTCATGTTAGCCCGTGTAGCGAGGCCTTTATTGCTGCGGATGCACTTCCAAGAGAAATCAGCTATATGTTGAAAACATTGAGCAACACGGTACCGGCCCGAACCCGGGTCGGCCGGAGGCCTGTTTCTCAATGGTTGAAAATTCAAAAATCAGACCTGGCAACTCAGTACTCTTTTACTCTTTTTTTTAGTTTTCTTAAATTTTGGCCTCACTCCATGTGTATTAGCTAGTGTCATATTTTGTAATATTTCAATGTCTAATCTATGTGTTTCGCATTTGATTCGCATTCGCGTTCGCAATAATTCACGGAAAACGATTTTTACTACATTTTAGTTTTTTGAAAATACTTGTTGTAAAATTAAAATGGATAACTTATTAGTGCTAAAAGACTACAAAACCGCACCAGACATTGTCCATGAGTATGGTCCGACGCTTAAATGTGGGCATATACCGTTGGTAATTGATAATGGTAAGTAAACAGTTCGTGGTTTGTTTTTGTTTGAATCTGTTGGTTTTCTACAAACACACATCACACTTAGAAATGACTGAATGTAATTAATGAAGTTACTTTGTTTGGCATCTACTTATGCCGTTGGTAACAGCAGCGTCTGACATAAAATCACGATTTATAGGTTCATATCAGTGTAGAGTCGGATGGTCCATTTATGACGAGCCTCATCTAACTTTCAAGAACTTAATTGCCAGGCCAAGAAAAGACAGGTGTAAGAAGGATGCTGAGCCCCCCGTCACACCACCAATACAAATTGGTAATGATATTATCAATATAGAAGCTGTGAGGTAAGTTAAAAAACCAAATACCAGTTCTAAAAAATATAGCAATGCAGTAGAGCCTCGATTATCCGAACCCCCGCTAATCCGAATGCACCATCCCTCCTTCCGAGTTCCCTGCACCGCACACAACTCTCCATTTGCCTGTTGCATATTGTTACCGCACATTCATGTTTTGTTTTCTTCCAGAAGTTGACTGCTTCAAGAGTGCAAAGCATGGAGCTTAGTTATCATGTTTGCTTAATAAGCATAAGGGACTTATGTACTAACTGTTAGACTAACATTTTTGATTAATAAAGCTTCAATGTTACAGGTTTCAATTGAAGACTCAGTTTGACAAAAATGTAGTGACACATTTTGAAGCTCAAGAACAAGTATTGGACTACATCTTCTCACATTTGGGCATAGACAGCGAGGGATGTGTACCTCACCCTGTGGTCATGACTGAGGCGTTTGTCACACCTAATTACTGCAGGCAGTGTGAGTTACCTACCGTGAAGTTTAGTTATTAAGACTAGCTACCTTATTATGTAACTCTGGTGGCGATTGTCATCATGTACTCGCACCGTGTGAGCGAGCAGGATAGCAAACAAAGATCATCACCACCAGACTTACAAAATAAGACCCCTGGTTTAGCAGATGATACATAATATACAATATTATGGGTTTACAATATACACAGAGGCAGATGGAATTCATGGAATAGCAACTGGGACCCCTATACCAAGTTGTGGTATAAGCCTCCCAGTATAAACAAGGTTGTGATTAGCATAAACGAAATAATCTGATCCACAAAAATTTAGCATTTTAGCCCATTTTAGCTGAAATCAGCATCATGCTAAAACTATAATTAATGTTATAATTGTTTGTGTTTTGTTTTCAGTAATGTCAGAACTGCTATTTGAAGCCTATGGGATACCTGGTGTGTGCTATGGAGTGGACTCTCTGTTCAGTATGTACAGGAATGATATCGGAGACACAGCCCTAATAGTCAACTGTGGATACCACACTATACATATTGTGCCAGTTCTAAGGGGCAGGGTGTGCGTGGAACAGGCTAGGAGGATTAATCTTGGTAAACCATTAGTTGAATATTTTAAGAAAGATAGTATATTGTCGGCTAGCAAACAACACTCATTATCATCATCAACCAGAACATGTCCACTGCTGAATATAGGTTACATAGAGCGCCACAATGACAACCTGCCACTTGCATACACCGGTTGCCCTTGACTTTTACAAAGTCGTTGGTTCACCTTGTGGGACGCCAAGTCTGTTGCTTGCTTGTAGACTATATGTTTTAAAAAGTCATTGTTTTTGTATTTATTTTTGTTTTATTTCGTATACTATATACTTAACATCTGCAACATTACAATTTGCAGAGAATTAGGATAGCCCTTATTAATCTGTCTATTATATCTAGTTTATTAGTAAGTAATTTTTAAATATAAAGCTCTCTAAAGACGAATTTTTATATATAAAGCTCTCTAAAGACGAAAATCCATCAGACCTGTGCGAAGCTAGGGTGGCTTGCAATACCAATTTTTCCAAGTAAATTCAAAATATACAAACAGTAGCAAATATGTTTTTCCAATTTCATCTGCAATCAGTTCCAGGACTTTGAGCATGGACCTGCTTTAGCTTTAGCGAAATTTATTTTAACTTAATTACCCAAACCTGCGCTTCAAAGACACGGGAAGGGATTCGGGAAACGCAAGTCCACACAGCTTTGGTGGATTCAGTGAATATTATGAAAACTACATTAAACCACAATTTTTGTTTTTTTTAGGTGGCAGTGAAATGATAAGTTACCTCCACAAGTTACTCCAACTAAAGTACCCTGTCCACGTGAACGCCATCACATTATCGCGCGCCGAAGAGATATTGCAAGAGCACTGCTCCATAGCTCTGGATTACCAGGATGAGATAAAGAAATGGGCGAACGGAGAGTATTATGAAAATAACGTTAAGGTTGTGCAGCTGCCTTTTGTTCAGCCTGCTAGCTCTTCAGGATTGTCTGGTAATCTATATTAAAGAACAAGCCCTTTTCTAGGAATCACCGGGTAGACCAAACTGCTTACGATAGAGACGTGAAATTTGGACCCAATACTCTTCAAACTGTGTAGGTAAACAATAAGGATGGATTATGACAAATTCCACACCTAAAGAGGTAAAATTGAACTCCAAAGTTTGTATAAAAATAAAAACTTTTTTTATACCGCCAATGAAACTCGTTATGTAATCTGAGTACAAGAAATAAAGAAACACATGCCTCCACAAAAAATCTATTCTTAACTCAACTACAGAATAAATTAATAATAGTACAAGTTTAGTATAAAAGACTCACAGGTGACAATTAAATAAATTGAGACTTGCTACATCATACTGAAGTTAATTGCACATGGTCAAAATTCTTTGCGAGGTTTAGGAGGAATTAGCGGATATACAGACTTTACAGACACGCGGAGAGCGACTTTATTATATGCAATGTAGAGAAGTAATTGGCTTCATTTGTTCGTAGTGGAATAGTATAGATCCGGGTATGATCAATGCGACCAGAACCACCAGAGGACGGGTAGCAGCGTCCTCTTAGTAAATGGCGAACATTATGCAGTCTTCAGACCGCCTGCCAAGCGTGGGGGATTCTGGCAATCACCCCAATATGGAGGTGGCTACATCCAGCAGCGGAGCTGATATGAATGTAGGAAGGAATAGTATAGTTGATTATTATGACTTTGTTACAGCGGAGCAACAAAAAGAAAGAAAAAAGGAAATGGCGCGGCGCCTGCTAGAGATTAACGCGAAAAAGCGAGAGGAAAGATTAGCTGATGATGAGGAGCAACTGAATCAACTGCTTAATATACAGGTGAATCTAAAAACGTTATTTCAAAAATTTACAAATTCCCTACATATATTCAATATTATTAATTATATTTTACAGGATATGATTGAAGATGGCGATACAGATGAGTTCAATGAAGCAATCAGAGGGTTTGATATAAAAAGTTATGAAGATCTACAGGTATCTAATTTTAACCAACTATTATTATTTTTAGGGATTTCACACCTAATATCGCAGGGTGACGAAAACAGTGCATGCATGCATGGTTTCAAACTGTTGAGGTTCGTGAATAGCACTGTACTGCTATATCCTTCATGCCAGAATCCTCACTTCTAAAATGTAAATCAAAAACAGTTTTGACAATCTCAAAAATTAGTCATAATAACACAATAACCTAATCACAGTAATATTATAAATGCGAAGTTTTTTTGTGTAAGTATGTAAGTGTGTTTGTTCCCGTTCAACTCTGTAACGCCTGAACGGATTTGAATGAAATTTGGTATGAAGGTAGCTTATATCCTGGATTAACACATGGACTATAATGGCGGAACTAAGACGCGACTGAGGTCAAGCCAAATTCGTCACATCACGCGAACAAACGATATGGGATAGCGACTTTGTTTCAGTTCCAATAATTAGTCGTGACGACATGCTGAATCTCGAAATCAGTGCTTCAAGGGTTCCTCGAAGCACTGCAGGCCTAGTACGCGCGCCGGGATTACATTTTGTCCACATTTTTATTCCGCTAGAACGAGACGGACGTATCCACATTCTAGCTTTGTCACGTTCGCGTTGACGCGTGAACTGAATAATAAATAAAATAAATAACTGTCTATTGTCTAGTGACAAAACGGGTGGACAAAACTAGGGCTACTGGTTTCGAGATTCAGCAAAGTTTTTTTATTTTTATTTATTTTATTTACACGCTTTACATTGCCACATAATGTGTAATGGTAACATTTTTCAAAATGTACTTAATTACACTTTATACCCTGTTATAGGGTGTTGCAAACAGTATTATTATACAATATTACAAACATTATGTTATAAAAGCCAAAGCTATAAAAGTAGCTTGGTGACCGCACGTCGATAACGTTCATATTAATGCGGCAACATATTATTATCAAAATACTATAAGTTATGTGAAAACAAAGTCGGTGATTCCTCTGAGGAATCCAACGGTCTCACTAGTCAAAATCGGTCAAGCCTGTAGCCTGCACAGGCCATAGGAGGCAATAGAGGAACACACAAACATACATACGCCGTAAAATACATAACACTTCTTCTAGGGCAATCGGGTAAAAAGTTATTATTATTTCAGAGACAACTGACGAATCTCCAAACACGTATAGAGCGCAACAAGCAGCGTATCGCCGCGGCGGCAAATGCCGAGGAAAACCTCGAGGCGCGGCACAGTTCGGGGCGCTCGCAGCCGCCCGCGGACCCGGAGGCGTTCCAGCTCTGGCTCACTGATACGCGGACTAAGGTACATGCGCGTCATCTCGCACCTCGCCGCCGCCGGCGACGACACTCACTAATGTTGTATTGTGCAGTACCGCGAGCTAGTATCTCGGCGCGAAGCGCGTCGTGCGCGGCGCGCGGCCATGGTGCGCCGGCGCACGGCGGCGGCTGCGGAGCGCATGCGCGTCATCTCGCACCTCGCCGCCGCCGGCGACGACTTCGGCAACCAGGACTCCGACTGGGACGCTTATAAGAGGTACTGGCGCCCCTACTGAAACAATTATCTTTTTTTTTCTTCCAAGATCTTGCGCGGCACTGCGTTGCCTTTATTCACTGTGACATACTCGCATGGCGCACCACATCGCGCCGATTCCATTAGCTCGCTGGAACATGACCAGTTCAACGAGCCTACCACTTACGAGGTCGGAAATTTCGTTTATGTTCCTAGGAAGTAGGCTAAAGACTTGCCTCGTAAAGACAGTTACCGGGCACAACGACGAATGTTATTTCCCAGTATAAGCCGCGACGCGGACTCCGACTCGGAGGCGGACGGCGAGCGGCTCGTGGAGCTGGAGGAGGTGCTGCGGGAGTTCGAGCCGCCGCCCGCCGCGCCCGACCAGTTCCACCAGCTGCACCTCGCTATTGAGCCGTTTAGGTATGAACTACACAAGTTGCGAAGTGTTTTGTTAAACAAACTTGCGGCGATCATAAATAATTACTAGTTGGATTCCGCTATTTTCAGTTTTCTCGTATTATACTGGTTGAAAAAGTATCCTATATTTATATATTATGTCCTTTTGGTGCATAACCAAATATTATACTCTCAAATGTCATTAATTGTTACAGTCATTTACAGTCATGTCCTTCACGTTAGAATCCTCACATCTGAAAACTTCATGCAAATAAGATTTTGACAATGCCAAAAATTTGTCATGAATTAGTCGTACATTGGTCACCAATGTCAGATAATTAGTCGCATCATAATTCCGAAGTTATAGCTATGGTTTGGTGAGGATTCTGGGGTGAAGGTCTTGCCAGAATCCTCACCTCATGTGAGCAAATGTAGCAATCTAGTGACTATCGACTTGGTTTCAATTCCAATGCTTAGTCGTGAGGAAAAGAGTTCCAGAGTTAGAAAGGAAACGGACCGAACGAACCAAGCTATCGTTTTCATCTTGGATACTTCATCCGTTATCGGGCACCCATATCAGTACCCGTAACAATCAGCGAATTAACTGGCTTTCTTTATGTTCACAGATCACCAGAGCTGATGTTCCAGCCATCAATGATGGGGAACTTGGAGGCAGGCCTGGCTGAAGCCATGGAGTATGTGTTCAAGCAGTTCAGCGCAGACGACCAGCTGCTGTTGGCCAACAATGTATTCCTCACTGGGGGCTGTTCTCAATACCCTGGTAAGATTAGTCTTAAAACAAGTGTCATATTACAGGGCAGAGTTCGAAGTTGGATAGAATTTCTGCTAGGTCTAATAGTGCAGTGTTTTGAACTGCTATAGTTTAAAATTCTAGGTAGCATTAAACTATTACGAGCAAGCGTCACGCTTACCATCAAGTGAGCGAAATACTCGTCTCGTCAATCAGTTTCATTTTAAAAAACCTGCCTTGTTGTGCATTTCTATAGGTCTGCAGACGGCGTTTAGTCACGGTAATAAAATTTAAAAAACTACGACATACATCGAGAACTTTTCTTTTAAAAACCTCCAGAAACTAGTCTGTCGTCTGCGCAAGGCTTCTACGCTCATTTTATCTTTTCAGGTCTAAAAGAACGTCTAGAAAGGGAGCTCCTAGAAATGCGTCCGTTCCAGTCGACGCACAAAGTAGTAATGTCGAAGAACCCCAGCCTGGACGCGTGGTACGGCGCGCGCGACTTCGCAGGAAGCAATGACTTCGAAAGCTACTGTATTACCAAAGAGGAGTATTACGAAATGGGAGGTGAATATTTGAAGGAACATTATGCCAGTAACAACTACTTCAAGAGTCCGGCGCCGATAGTTGACAACACGCTCGCGCCGGCGGGAGACGCTAATGTTGTGAAGGAAGAAATAGTTGTCGATTGTTAGGTTACGTCGTAACGTAAGTAATAAATGGTTTTGTATATCTAATGTTTTTTTTTTTTTTCGATATTGAATAGTATGAACTATAAATACCCAAACTATGCACAGAACATCACTCTTAGGAGACATATTGATGAAGGTCAAATACCCAAACTATGCACAGAACATCACTCTTAGGAGACATATTGATGAAGGTCAGGTGTCACGTCTTAATTGCAGCCAAATTTTCACTATTCCGTTTATCCACCTAAAACTGTCACCCTAGGTTGGATACTCAGAAGCGCGAGTTCATTTATCCACCCCAGACGGGGTGGATAATCGGAATCCGTGTATAATATTTCTTCTGATTTTCTCCTTCAGCTGTATAGTCATTTATAGAAACTGGCCCAAGTTACCAAGTAGAACTATAACATCATACATACCACCCAAGTTAACTCAGTTCACACAGCAACTACAGATTAAACTAGTAGTTCGCGCCGAACTGAGACCTCGCGACCCCTATATCTTCACAACCCCTGGATCGATTCAGCTCATATTCGAACTTAAAATTTGTATTGAAATGAACTACTTGCCTACAAAATTTCATGAAGATCGGATCAACGGTTCGCAAGTTATCATCGGCCAAATATACACACAAACATACATACAAATGCCGATTTGTTCCCGTAGACTCTGAGACCTTCGCTTTGCTCGGTCAATAAAAAGACGCCGCAGCTACGTGAGCTAAGCTTAGCTAAAGTAGCTTAGCTCGTAGTGAAGCCTGAGCTTTACACGAGTAGTGGCACCATATTGTCAATAGCGTAGGATGGATATTCGAAAATGAGCGTTATATAACTTTTTTAAACTTTTGTTTTGATTTAAATCATCTATTTCCTAAGGAGAGGTTTCCAGAAATGAAACTAGTAAATAGCCACAAATATCATGGCACGTTTATTTTTTCTCCTCTACATGGCTTTCTAAAAGAATCGTGACTTGTTATTTTGCATTTATAAATTTTCTTTTTATTAGAGCTCTGCAATTGAGCGCTAAAGAATAATTTCAAAATGTATACTTTTCACAAAATTATAATATAAACTCTGTTTAAATTTGATCTTTTCAATATAAATCATTAGAAACTGAAAAAATTATATATGCTTTGTTAGTTCGCTAATTATAATATTGAATGATGAGTCTATAATTAGAGTACATTAAAAAATCACATTAAAGCATATACATAATGCTGACTACATAAATGCTCTTACAGCCCCGCCCTACTCCTTCTCTATCTCTGTCTCGGTCGCACTCGGCTGATGTCAACAGAAAGCGACGCGACGCACAAACAACAAACATATGCAAGACTTCTTCAGTTAATTTAACACAATCCAATTATCAATAATTTTATCACAATCGCTTCAGACTATAAACAAATACTTTAAGTAATAACTCGTAAAGGAGGCTGTGAGAGCTATATCCACGTGCAATGTAAATACACCACAATTAACAAATCTAACTTATTCAAATATAAACTAGCCTAAAAATTTTAACAATAAAGTATAATTAAAACAGCTGTAATTAAAAAATATTGGTCGTAAAAATCTGTAGAGCTATCGCTAAATGACCGTAAGTCAAAAGTTGCCATGCCATGACGTTTGCTTATAGGTTTTAATAAAAAAATTGCAATGAATAGGGATGTAAAGTACTCCAAAAGTTGGTTGGCCGCGGCTCATAGCCGCATAATTTAGCGTATAATTCTTACAAATAGTATAAAATCAGCGACTTAGAAATAGCTCTCAGTAAATAAAAAAAAAGACGTTAAAATCCTTAGGCTGTACTCTTGTATGATTATAATGTAAGCAACGCAATATGTTGGCAAAGCGGAAGTTCGCGTAAATCTAACGATACAATAGAACTAAATAATTATGTACCTTAGAGATTATGATTACACAAGGCTCACTGTTCACCTACAATCAGAAGTGTAACTGCCGGCGGCGTTAGCTCCTAGACTAGTCTGCCTCGACAAGGGAAGTATACATCAACAAACGCGGCGAAGGATATGTACGATTTCTTGAACAAAAACTTGAACGCGGCTTACAAACACTGGTTGGTCCATCGACCACAGCCGATCTGATGTTACAAACAAACTCAGCTTACATTATCTAACACTGCCCATATTTCCTGTGAGTATTCTTTTTGTGAATTCCTCAGTCTTTTCTAGGGTCGAAACGAAACTCAAACCTCAACCCACTTCCACAAAAGTAAAAAAAAATTATCGAAACGGCTCATTACTTTACTCTCTACAATGTATAGTGTACTAACGTCGGTATGGAAAATATACAGCGAAGACTAACAACTTGTGCATCCGTAGGATTTTAAAAATTGCCACAAATTGTAATTCCTCTGTTTCGCTTTTGTATAACGTTTTTAATCCTTACGAAATACATACATTTTGTTTCCCATTGATGTATGCATTGAGCGCAATAATAAATAACACGTATTTAGTAAGGAGTAAGAACTGTTTCGTCCCAACTCGCCCATACCCTCGGTAAGGGTGAAACAACGATAGGTTAATTTACAAGATAAACAATGTAAAGAAAGCGAACATATAACAAAATATATTAACTTAATCTAGAATTAATAAAGAAACAATCACCCCAGCCGAGTCACCGAAAAGATGGGAGACCATAATATAATATTTAATATGTATCTAGGTCACTATGTTGGTGTTCCTATTTCCATTCATATATCTAAGGATATTAGGTAATATAATAAAATATCGAGATCGGAAAGCACATTTGGTGATGTGCTATCCAACACTGCTACTCGGTATAAACTATTGATAACTATGGTTTAAATTTCAATGGTGTTTCTTTTAAAATGGTAGCAGGTTTATTCTACTCGTAAACCCAAGTTCTAGTTTGTCTAAATAATACTGTTATCAATGGCTTGGTACGAAACTTACTAAGGGTTTTCATCTAATTCAATACGGAAAATTAAATATTTTTCTGGGCAACTAAATGCATCCGTTATTTATATTATATTTTTATTACCTTAACATATTACATGTACACATTTATGTAAAATGATAATGAGATATTGGCCTATTTTTTTCATGTTTTTTTCAAATACAGAACTATCAAAATATAAAAAAATATTGAGGACTATCAAACAACATCCATATGTATAATATATTATTTTATGTATACTTATGTATATCTACAAGAAATTTTGATTTATAGTACCCAAAGTATAGTTCTGTGCTAAATCTAATTCCAATTTATATTTTCTCATCACTTCGATAGTTATCGAAGAACGAGAGCCTACAGACTGTCTCCCGAGCCCCTGACCCTCAAACGAGAGTCTACAGACTGTCTCTCGAGCCCCTGACCCTTGAAAGAGTCTACAGACTGTCTCCCGAGCCCCTGACCCTTGAAAGAGTCTACAGACTGTCTTCCGAGCCCCTGACCCTTGAAAGAGTCTACAGACTGTCTCCCGAGCCCCTGACCCTCGAAAGGTTCTTCATTTTGATACACTCGAATAAATAAACGCTACCAATATGTATTTACAAGTTCTGACTCAGCACATGGACACATACATAATGGAAATTTAAAAAAATAAAGCTTTCAAAGTAACAACACGGAGAAAACAATATAAGATATAAAAACGTCAATATAATAATAATATATTACGAGAATATAAAGTTATTTTCAATCATTGTAATGGCTAACCTTCTTCTACCCTGACCAGACTTAACTAAGCTTACTCTACCACGTCATTATAGAGAAATGGCACCAAACTATCTTTGATATCAATAATGGCAAACCATAAGGAATCCCCTCCGCGGACGCTTTAGCTGCACGGCCGTGCGACTACTCGACTGTCTCAAGGTATTGGAAGACTACTGCGCTATACACTATTCATAAGTACTAGTATTCGAAACTGGAAATAAGTATTGCCACTTCTCAAAACCACATTTACAAAATAGAAATCGGCTATCCTAAATGGTGAACTTTACTAACGATGATTATGAGACAACACTTACGTGAATAATTACGTGTGGAAAAATAACGTAGTGTCAACGGTGTTACGATTGATAACTGCCTAATATCGCTATCCGCTAGAAGGCACATAAACTTTAGTAAGAAGCTTCACAAATCATTATGCTTGTCTACAAGCGCGCTGCGTGACCACGCGGACGCACAGAGCACAGCTCCGCGACGCCGACGCATGACGCTCAGCGCCGCGACGCCGACGCATGACGCGCAGCGCCGCGACGCCGACGCACGACGCGCAGCGCCGCGACGCCGACGCACGCCGCAAAGCGCCACGGACCGACGCGACGATACACACATTGAACACTGAACATATTATTATTTTCAACGTAATACGTTTAAAAATATTGCCAATTTTAAGTTGCAACAGGCACTTATCTGGATTACTCCAATAAACATCATACTATAAAGTTAATTGTGAACTTTTTAATATTGCCGCACGGAACTCGTCGGTTTGTGGAATATTTTAATTTTTGTACTTATTATTATCATTATTTATCGATTGATTTCTATAATTATGAATCCTGATTATTTCTTAGGTATTTACCTCGAGGAATATCATAGAGTCCTATAGTATTATGTTACAGTGATCAAAATACATTCTCTTCAGTAACAACGGTATAAAATCGCCGAAACTTCCATATAAGTTAAAGCATCGCTATAAGATATCGTTACATTTCACTACGTCTAATGGAGACGGGACGACGAAAACTATAAGCGAAATGACGCACTTTATAAATTTAGAATTTCACAGTTGGAGATTTACCATTCACGATTCCAAAATTTATGACTAAGCAAATTAGAATATGAGATCAAAAATTTAGGCCTACAATCTACGACGATGAGACTTTAAGTATCGATTGATGAACGCCACCACGGTCGTCGATATACTATGTGATGGTATAGATAGATCACAGTTGCGGATATAAATCACATTGCATATTATCTAGGCGGTACCGCTACTGACTACTGTCCGCGAGGATTCCCAGCACTCGTCTCCGCACCTTCGCCGACAAACTCAACACCCGATAACAAATAAATAACTCGTAATAAAAAATATACAATTAAATCTGTGCATGAGTCCATGCTGGTCGGAGCTGTGCTCCAGTTGGGTTCCTTTAGCGTAGCTGCTCCAGTTGATGGCTGCCAATCGACCGGTTCCATACTGCACTCGCGCGCACGACCTTCGGCCGAGAGCTGGAATAAACGTGCCATCCGCCTTACTATATTACTGCGCGCAATGGGGTACTTGACTCGAGTATCATTTAGTCAAAACTAGCTGCGCCCCGCGGTGGAAGTCCCCATAGGAACCGTACATTTTACCAGGATAAAAAGTTGCCTAATTACTGCGACCCATAAACTCCATCCATGCACAAATTCGGGTCGATCAAAGCAAACCAACAAACATTTCTAATATAAGTAGAGATGAGGACTGATTATTTTTATAAGATGTCCATACGTAAATAGAAACGAAAGCTAGCTAGTTATTCGATACCAGCGCCTTAAAAACCTTGTCCTGACAATTATGAACACAACAAAAAAGAAATCACCCAAATCACCCCAGCCATTCTCAACTGATGCTGATGGAGCATCAATGTAGCAATTGATTTTAATATACGTAGATAACAGGCTTAGCGAAAAATATAATTAAATATCATACATATACTGAAGAAATAAGTTAAATCAGCTAATAACCGTCTGAGATAATATAATCGTTAATCAATTATTAATTATTCAATCCCCACCAACTGGTGGGGAAAGGGATGCTCTGTCCCTTTCTCCGCTTTCCCGCAAAGCTATTATGGACGAAACGTGACATTGTACCTCATTTGTAATGTGCTTTAATGCGTCTAAGACGAATTAAAATGCTTATAACTTCCTTAAACAGCATGGTCCAAACGGTGACGTCAATCCGAAAAACGTAGGTTCCTCATACCAAGGGCTTCACGAAACTTGACCATCCTATATCCATATATCCTATATGTTTTCGTTGATCGGTTTTATTTAGGGCCAGCTTTTTATGAGACAATGAATTAGTCAAATAGCCTATCGTCTAACTTTCTTTCTGTAATTTTTTTTTTGAGCTTTAATACAGTGTGACAAAGTGCCTTACCTGTTCAGGCGTTCAGTCTGCAAGATGCATCTGACTCGACATCTGGGGCTGGGGCGTTGGGGTATGCGGGGGAGGAGGCGATGCTGAAACCCAAATTCATTGTTCTATAAAAATACTTGCAAAAATCAAAAATTATATGACCAAATGAAGTTCCCTTTGAAAATATTCAGTTCTTTGTTTGATCAACTTTACGTATAATAAAGTTGGTCTATTCGAATGTTTATATAGAACGAGATTTAATCGGCTACGGAGCGGTTGGGAGGATGTTGTATAACGAATAACTTATGTTCTACGACTTTTTCAAATTCAGGGGGGAAAAATCGGCTCTTCCATTAATTTTATTGCAAGATCCACATACATTTGTACGGGACAACTGTTTTTTTTTTTTATATACAAAGTTCAAAGTTCTTTATTAGCAAACATAAGTTTATACGTCAAATAATGTATAGTAAACTATACACAAATAATTAAGAAGTTCATAGAACTATTGAACAAAAACAATTAAAATTTTAACATATTACACATACATTTACACTGCACTTAATTAACATTGTGCATTTTTTATACAGTGCACTTATTCAATTCAATTTTGTATACACGTGATCTTGTATACAACATCCCAACTTCCGCTCCCTAGTAGATTAAAAATCACCATGTATAACGAGATTATATAACATGTTGCAGGAATCGAATACATTACTTACAAATAGAGGCGATGGATTGCGGCGACATGGCCGACATTTTGCTCTGCGAGTCTTGCATAGACACTTGCGTGCCTTGCGACGTCATGTATCGGTTCACCATCGGCACGAAGCTGCAATCACAAAGGTACCTTTTAACCCAATGACCGGAGAGTTTTGGCGGGAACGCGAAGTAACCATGTAGCGTCGTTGTACTATTTTCCAATTTTCAAAAAAATTGTTTTATATCGAGTGTTAATGTGTAAAAACGGTGGATTTTTATCCAATAAGTGCTTGTGTTCGTGCGTGAATGTTGGTGAATAGTATAATGTCGTGAAACGTGACTTTTCGTGTTGTTTCCATACCTTCTGTGGCAGTCTTCGTACCAGACAATAAGCATTCCATCGACATCCATACCTTCTGTGGTAGTCTCCGTGCCAAGCATTAAGCATTAAACCAAGATCCATACCTTCTGTGGTAATCTTCCAGACAGTAAGCATTCCATAGACATCCATACCTTCTGTGATAACTTCGTACCAGACAGTAAGCATTCCATCGTCACCCATACCTTCCTTGGTAGTCTTCGTGACAAACATTAAGCATTCAACCAAGATCCATACCTTCTGTGATAATCTTCCAGACAGTAAGCATTCCATAGACATCCATACCATCTGTGATAACTTCGTACCAGACAGTAAGCATTCCATCGTCACCCATACCTTCCTTGGTAGTCTTCGTGACAAACATTAAGCATTCAACCAAGATCCATACCTTCTGTGATAATCTTCCAGACAGTAAGCATTCCATAGACATCCATACCATCTGTGATAACTTCGTACCAGACAGTAAGCATTCCATCGTCACCCATACCTTCCTTGGTAGTCTTCGTGACAAACATTAAGCATTCAACCAAGATCCATACCTTCTGTGATAATCTTCCAGACAGTAAGCATTCCATAGACATCCATACCATCTGTGATAACTTCGTACCAGACAGTAAGCATTCCATCGTCACCCATACCTTCCTTGGTAGTCTTCGTGACAAACATTAAGCATTACACCAACATCCATACCTTCTGTGATAATCTTCCAGACAGTAAGCATTCCATAGACATCCATACCATCTGTGATAACTTCGTACCAGACAGTAAGCATTCCATCGTCACCCATACCTTCCTTGGTAGTCTTCGTGACAAACATTAAGCATTACACCAACATCCATACCTTCTGTGGTAGTCTTCATACCAAACAGTAAACAGTACAGACAGATTGACAAGTAGACAATAGACATCAACTGACCTCAAGTCACAGACGCCGGGCGAGTCGTAGTTGCCGTTGTTGGAGTTGGTGTTGGTCGCGACGCTGTTGATGTTGGCGATGCTGTTCGCAGACAAGCTGTGGCTCATCTCGCGGTGCACACGGTTGTGATGTCTGTACAAAAAAAAATCACAAAATGTATTGAACAGTTACTATAAGTAATAATAACGTTGGGATCGTCACCATGGAGGCTGATGATGATAACGTCATCCGTGAGATTTATAGTCATCCTCATAGAGCGGCCCTATTTGAACCCTCAGCAATGGAGATACGGCTCACCATAAGACGACACGACCGTTTGTTCAAACATGTGGACTTAAAGATCGCAAGCTGTCGTATACCAAGCCAAAGATCTCAAGAAGTGGGAGCGGTTCTTACACAACGCCAAAGACCGTAAGAAGTGTAAGCGGCAGTGTTGTGCGATTGGCAGCCGGCTTGGAGAACTCGCAAAACGCTCACCGTTTACTAAGAAGACGGGGCTGCCCCTCCTCCGGTGGCCCTGGTCGCATTTTTAGGACATACCCGGGTCGGAGATGGACGTGAGATTACTGACCTTATAAGATAGCTGTCCCGCACGAAAGTGCGTCCGCACACGCTGCACTCGTAGCACGGACCCGTAGCGTGCGTGCGAATGTGGAGAGCGAACTGAGACTTGGATGTGAACGTCATCGAACACCGATCGCAGTTCAGCGGCTTGTCCGCCACGTGGGACCATCTGAGAATGGGAGACGATGATAAAAATAAACTCGACTGCTCCTTCGTATGCATATTTCTAATGGGCACCAATGTAAAAAACCAAAAGTTAACCTTAGATGGCGCTGAGTATGTTTTATTTTTCATCGGCTCTTTTCAGACTTTTTTCTTCCCCATGAAAACATGATTATAAGAAAGGAGGTTTTTATATGTTTTTAGTACATGAACTCAAATTAAATAATGTTTGGAGATTTATACATTTATAATTATATAACGCTCTCACTCATAGTTCCCCGCTGGGACTTCCTGTGTTCGGATTGCCATTCGCCATCAGATAATTATTTATCAAATCAAATATTAACCGATAACGGGGATAATGGGGAAGAAAGGTTCTTGAGTGGCGACCACGAACTGGAAGACGCAACGTAGGCAGGCCTCGCACTAGGTGGTCCGACGACATTGTGAAAGTCGCGGGCAACCGGTGGATGCAAGTGGCACGTTGTCGGTCGATGTGGCGCTTTAAGGGGGAGGCTATGTTCAGCTGGCGTCTACTGATGATGATGATAATGATGTTTCAAACATTCGCTGGGTCAAGAATCGGACCCTCGACCTCTTTGTTATCTGGTCGCTGCGAAGTACTACGAGAAGAAAATACAAGAATATTTTTTTAAAAAGATTTTGAGATTGAAGGTATGCTGGTGAACCTACCTGTGAGCTGTGACATAACTCTTCACCGCGAAACGTTTCTGACAGATATCACAAGCATAAGGACGTTCACCTGAAAGTTAAGTCGTTTTACTATGTTGAATTTATAATGAGGCTAACATGACAATAAACAAAATTCAAACCTCTACAACAATGGAGAAGCAAGAAATAAAAGCAAATGATGTTAGAAAGACGGCAAGATGCAATTAGACAGTATGTAATGATGCACTCTGAAATCAATGGATTTAAGCCAAGAAATTATAACAATTATGATGTAATACTGAAACTTAGGAATGATGCAGCGTATGAGGAATAACTAGTCTCCAGTTGTCGGTGCCACATCATTAAGTTCAGACTTAGTTTATGGATACCTGTTATAGCAATTTGCCGTCTTCTTAACTTGCTCAAGCAATCTTCTCAATGGTTATTATCCAAACAACAAATATATCACCGACAAACGCACCAACAACATTTCTAGGACCTAATACAGATCATTACCGTGGACCGCTTTTCATTGATATTTCATCATATTATTCGCAATGCAAACAATTCAGACAACCAGCTGTGATACACAAGGCCCTGTACTGAAAGCTGATGGGACAACAAACGATCACGACCGCGTCACTGGCGTGTAATAAGTGGACGGAGGATTATTATGAGATATTTGCGCTAATGTGTTGTCTGAAAATAGTCGTGCTATACTAGGTGTCAATAATCGTCGCTTTGTAAAATGTTTAGAAATGTTATTGGTGTTTCGCGGTGGTGACGTCACCCACTCAGCATCATTACGTTTGGTAAGCGACAGTATGCATATTCACATACCAGTGTGTATTCGTTTGTGGATGTTGAGAGTGGATTTCTGCGTAAAGCGCTTGTAACAGACATCGCACTCGAAGGGGCGTTCCCCGGTGTGCGTGCGCATGTGTATCTCCAGGTACGGCTTGCAAGTGAACGCGGCCGGACACTCTGCGCACTGGTACGGCCGCCCTTGCACTGCACGCAACCACACGTCAGTACACTACACAGCACTACACGGCTAGTGCGACCGCGACCGCGACTACTCACGGCGAGGACCCGACGGTCCGAATATGTGGCACCGACAACTTTAAACTCAAATACCATGATTAAAAACAAAGGGGAATGATGTACTTATCCCGGGGCGCAAGACTGACCTGTGTGCGTTCGTTTGTGTATGTTGAGAGTAGACTTTTGCGCGAATCTCTTGAGGCAAACGTCGCACTGGTAGGGGCGCTCGCCGGTGTGCGTGCGGTTGTGGATCTCCAGGTACTGTTTGCAGGTGAAGGCGGCCGGACACGCCAGGCACTGGAACGGGCGGCCCTGCACTGCAAACAGACGTGCGCGTCAGAACGGGCGGGCGGCCCCGCGCTCCGCTCCCGCCCGCCCGCACTGGTCGCGCGCCGACGTCACGCCGCCGCGTCACGGCTGCCCACATACCTGAGTGCGTCCGCTTGTGTATGTTGAGACTGGATTTCTGCGTGAAGCGCTTCAGGCAGATGTCGCACTGATAGGGTCGCTCGCCGGTGTGGGTGCGCGTGTGAATCTCCAGGTATTGCTTGCAGGTGAAGGCGGCGGGGCACGACAGGCACTGGAACGGTCTGCCCTGGACTGGTGCCCAACACAGATACATTATAGCGGCGGCGAGCGACGCGGACGCTAGTCGCCCTCGCTACGAGGCGGCGCGGACCGGCCGCTCCGCTCCGGCCCGGCGGGCAGCGGGCGGCGCGGGGCCGGGGCCGGGGCCGGGGGCGGGGCGGCCAGTCCGGCCCGCGGCTCTCACCCACCTGTGTGCGTCCTCTTATGAATATTGAGGCTGGACTTCTGCGTGAAGCGCTTGAGACACGCGTCGCACTGATACGGCCGCTCGCCTGTGTGCGTGCGCATGTGAATGTCCAGGTAGGGGCGACGGGCGAAGGCCGCCGGGCATTGCCCGCACGCGAACGGCCGCCCTTGCACTGCGCCCAGTGCACACACAAAAGCGAGTAACGCACGTCGCCGACGCTAGGCCCGGCGCCTCTGCCGCCCGGCGCCCCCCGGCCGATATCTGATCGCGCCGACGGCGAGCGTGCGGCGAACGGTGCGCGCCCCAATTTTGATACCCAATTTTGATCTTCGGTACCCAATACGGGACCGAGGCGCCAAACGTATATTTATTGCGTCATAGCGGCGATTGCATTACCGCTTTTGTGAAACGATTAATAGTCATGAAAATGATAAAATAATGATATACTGCTAAAATCACCGAATCGTAGGTATGCAAAATGGGAGATGTGATAGAGATAGTGACTGCCCGCGCCGGGGACGTAAAGTGATGGCGTGAAATATCCGTGATGCAGAAGTGATCGAAGCGCGCTGTTACTGCGAGTTAGAGAAGTCGAGGTGTTAGTCAGAAGCAACGAGATGGAAGCTAGATCTGTGTCGGATGAGAGACGACTGGTCAGGCGGGCAACGGAAAAATAGGGAGGAAGCATGACGCTAAATGAGATGCGTGACGAGTCTCAGTAGTGGGTAACCGTGACGAGAGAACTGCGGATATAATATAAGTGGGCTACTAACCCGTATGTATCTTTTCGTGCAAATTGAGCGCGCACTTCTGCGTGAAGGACTTGAGGCAGACGGTGCACTGGAACGGCCGCTCCCCTGCGCCGCCACGCACGGACACGGGCACGGACACGGGGGGACAGAGAAACAAAACAAAACCACGATGGACAAATAATTCACTCCACCGTTCGGCTCACTCTGTTTTGCTCTACTCTACTACGTCGCACCACTACTGTACACTGAGCGCTACCATGAGGGAATTCGTACACTGCGTTATTTGTCCATCAGATATACTCATCTTACGTCCAACTTAACAGAAATCCTCACAACGTACACATGCTTCATTGTAACTGTTTGTGAATAGTTTTTGAGCGTGTGTAACCTATGACATCGGAGGCATTCGTGAAAAAAAAAGTTTTTGTCGCTAACTATGAATAATGCTAGAATTTAGTGCGAAACGCCGGGTGTGAGGATTAGGTTAACGGGAGCCCTTAAAACTATTCACAAAACATTGGTGTCAAAGCCACAAGAGCAAAAATGTTATAAAAGCTCGGGAAGCGATTATATTTAAGTGTTGTGGCTAAGAGACCGATCAAAATAAAAAGGAGAATGTGAAGGGACCCACCGGTGTGTATACGTTTATGAGTGCCAAGGCTGGACTTCTGCGTGAACCGCTTGTCACAGATGTCGCACTGATAGGGGCGCACTTTGTTGATCAGCGATTGGATGTGCTCCTCTAGAAATACCAACAAAACTCAGCTACAGCATCGGTCAGCCGACGACTGCCACTCATCACAGTGCCTAGTAACGTGAGCTAACCAAATCAAATTAACAAAAAATAATGTCTATATAGGATTTTAGGGGAAAATTCCTACCAGTGTGTATTTTCCCATGGCGTCCCAGGCTGGACTTCTGAGTGAAGCGCATAAAACAGACGTGGCACTGGTACGGTCGCACTTTCTCTAACAGGGCCCGTCTGTGCTCCTCTATAACGTACACGAGCATCGATATAGCAACTCTGCACCCTCTCAAACACTATTCAATAAACATTGCCTAACATGATAGAGTAAACCATTCACACATTCAGGGGGAGGTAGGCTACGACTACGAACTGAATATTTGTTAGTACCGCTCTGCCTCAAGGGGGAACGTCACGCACAAGTCGCCATTATGATATAAGGGACCCACCGGTGTGTATTTTTCCGTGCCGGCCCAGACTCGATTTCTGGGTGAATCGCACATAGCAGATGCCGCACTGGTAGGGCTGTTCCTTAGCCAGCAGCGCACGTCTGTGTTCCTCTGAACGAAATCGTACAAGTCAATTTGGGGCGGGAGCATGATCACTACGGGAGGCGAGACCGTGACTATACGACTGAATGTGTGGACTGTCACGGGCGCTAAAGATGTGAACCCACCCGTGTGTATTTTCTTGTGTCGGTTGAGGCTGGAGCTCTGCGTGAACCGCATCTGACAGAGCTCACACTTGTAGGGCCGGTCCTTCACCATCAACGCGCGCATGTGCTCATCTAGAAGCCAGGCCATACAACACACGCGCTACACACGACACCGACACCGGACAACGCAAGGACGCACAACCGACCGCACGCGGCCGTTGCGCGTCCTTCACCTCCCCCTGTTTGCCTCACAAAGGAGCCTTCCTCACGCCCTGATCTTTACTTTACTTTACGTGACACTCTACATCTATTGGACACAACTCAAAAACTATTCACAGTGTTATGTTAAGCATATGTATCCGTATCGAGAGCGGACTGGCTCGCGCCGCCAACTACATATTGCGTGAAGTACATTCGATACGATGGTTAGATATAAGTTATGTAGACTAACTATAATTAATAGGTGTTTATAAAGCGCCGTTAACAAATGCGTGCTCGCGATAAATAGAGAAGCACCATTCATTCAAATTAATTCATTACGATCCTATCTAACATAAATTATAAGTATTAGGTGAAATGGAAGACAAGAAGTAGCTATAGTTCTCGGAAGAAACGGGTAAGTACGTAAGAAAATATACATATTGTTTTCAGAGTGCAGTTGCTCTTGGAAAAACTAAGCTACAAAAAAGTGTTGAATCGAATGCAACTTAAAATGTAAATAAAAATTTATAAAATTATATTCCAAGTATTGGAAAAATATTGTGAAAAAGACAAAGATAAAATAAATGCTTCGAATATCAGGGCGTCAAAATAGGACATAAGCATTAAATAAGTCGGTATTACAGCCAATTTCGAAAACTAAAGTAATTAAATAAAAAATAACGTTATTTTTAATACTTTGGTCTTGCGGAAACAGGAGGAGGTCGACTCAATAAAAATTATAAAATTTTAATTTAATTAATCATATTTGACAATCCCTCATGGTACTTGGGAGGCCTACTTCATGTTCCTGACTAACTAGTAGAAATGTAACTTCCATACTTGGGAATGTTTTCTACACCTCCATCCTAAAAAATTGCTTTATTATTTTAACAATAAATATCTTCGAACTCATAACATAAGATAGTTATTTGCACAACTATGTGCTACAGTTTACAAACAGATAAGATATGGAAATTACATTCTGAACAGTGACATTACAGTATCACGCCTCGATAGTATCTTTTTATATCACCTCAGCTTATCAATCAACTTTGAATATTCTTTAAGCTTATGTTATTATCAGTACATCAGGATACATGATCAGAAATATATGTGAGCTTAGTGCTAAAGCGAAAAATGTACATACAATACCTTAATTATTTACAAGGTAAAATTATTTTTACCCGACTACGAAAAAGGTTTTACACCGGTATGTATGTATGTTCATCTGTTCCCTCATAACTTCTAAACTAATAATTAATAACATCATTTGACAATATATGAGGTATTGTTGGAAGCGTCTTGATCGTCCGCTGGTTTTATGCTATGTGTTAACTATGTGTCACATTAAATTGAAAATGGCGCCCTCTAGAGAACACAAAGTCATGAATAAAAAACTTTTTTTTTGTCTTATGATACCTTGTTGGTTGGTTGTTGGTTGGTATGAAAGGGCTTAAATAACACATTTCAAAAATATAATTATAATAATTTGTTAGCTGTTGTTTTTTGCGCCGTGACGAAAAGACGTAGTAGGGTTTTAGTTTTCCAACCTATATCTTGTTATATACAACTACCCTCGAATTTTATAATAAGCACAAACATTTCTGATCACGTTACTGAATTTAAAATTGTTGTATCAAATGTTTGATTACAACAACGAGGCTCGTCTTTCTACGTATCTCTACATAGAAATAGAGCCTCTACGTGGTGAATGTCACTTACCTGTGTGCACGCGTTTGTGTGTATTAAGGCTGGATTTCTGCGTGAAGCGCTTTAGGCACAGATCGCATTGAAAAGGCCGTTCGCCTGTGTGCGTGCGCATATGCACTTCCAAGTACGGCTTGCGACAGAAAGCTGCATCGCAAACCTGCACACACGAAATTAGATCTTAATGAAAGAGAGATTGAGATCGATATAAATAAAATTAAGTGTTTCTTGTAATGAGTTTTGCTCTATGTCTTGTCTAAGAAAAGACAATTAAAACTTGCAAAATAATATGCAATATGACCAACTTATCTGAACAAACAACAAAAAATAAACCAGAACAAAAATTGCCCACCAAAAACAAATTCCATCATTTCCTTACCTCTGCAAATAACTTGGTCAGATCACTAAACTATTTGTTAAATCAGAATTCAGAAATATTTATTGGCCCTAGATAAAATTAAATATTACAGGCAACTTAGTAGAGCTGCAGTTTGATTTCGTTTGCTGGCATTTGCAATCGCGCTATCCTTCTCGCACTACTCCATTCACGATGCGCAAGTACGGGATAGCAATTAGTATTGCGAATGACATTGAACGCAATCACACTGCTATTCAATACTGAATTATATTTAAGTATGGATGTTTACTAACTGTGCATTGGAAAGGCTTGTTTCCTGAATGAAGCTTCATGTGGACGTAATATGATGACGCGGACGAAAGGACTTTGCCGCAAACCTGCAATAATCATAATATCATAATGCAACATCAATAATTTTGTGATTCTACTTACATATCAAATGTTAAATCAATTTAACAAGGAGCAGTTGTCAACAAAATCGTTTTGTCTGTACTTTCGCAACTGAAGGATGATACATAAAAACTGTAACAAATCAACCAGGTCAATATGGAAGCGAACCAACTTGTTTTGTTATAGCAATGGTTAACATTAATTTATTATAAGTAATATTCGTTTCAGTATACTCCGACGCCTGCAGTAAATTGTAATTTTTGCTCGACTTGGCGGGGGCACTGCCATCCTCCAGAAAAGCCAAAACTAAAACATACATTTCATATTTCACCGTACTACTGTATATCAGGATCAGGTATCAACTAAAATCTACCATTGAAATAATAGTAAGTAGTCAGAATTTATAAGGTGTTCGTTAGCTTTTACAATTCACTGCAGCTGTCAGATGTTTTCTTAGAGTGGATTATGTATGAAATTAACATTGACAAAGTTTCGCATATGTCGGTCAAATGCGTTCTCTTCTGGTTTTAGGATCTATCAATACAGAGATGGCAGCACTATATGACCTGACATTTAATGACGATAGGGGCCAATACATTACCTGATCTGATATCATGCGAGAGATAGCTAAATATGAATTTCATGGAGCGAAAGGGACAAGCTATTACCTTAATAGTTTGTTTCATTTACTCCAATGCAATGTATGTCTAGCTATCCTCTTCACAAAAATCATATCAGGCCCGTGTGGACCTTAAAGTTTAAAATTCTGTATGGAACATGAAAGAACTGGCCTTATGATACCAGTTGTTAGTATTACTATGAAAACTGACATGGTTTTGACACATGTGATCGAAACAATAGTCGGAAGAACCGACTCAATTAAACGTGAGTATTCGGGGGCGGATTTCCCAATAGGCCGAACAGGCCCGGGCCTAGAGCGGCAAAATTTCGGTGGCGGCAAAACTTGGTATTTGTTTTATTTTCACTCACACGTAGTCATCCGCAACACATTAGGGCCCTTTTTGCTCTTGGCTCTTCGATAATCTTGATTCGACCCAAACACATTCTGTCAGTAAAAAGACAGTATTCAGCGCGAAAGTAACGAGTGTGCACGATGATGTTTATTGATTTCATAATTTGCGATTTTTTTTGGTATTCTAGGGAGTTATCCCGATTATTGCAAGTACGAGTGATGGGCGGAAATAGTATGCAGGGGGGCGGCAATTTTCCATAGTCCTAGAGCAGCCAAGGTATCAAATCCGCCCCTGTGAGTATTCCCGTTTTATTAAAATAAAATAAGTTGTTAGCTTACCTTGCAGGCTTGGGGCTTTGAACGAGGTGTGTTTGGT
Organism: Apocheima hispidaria; assembly: GCA_947579745.1. NCBI lineage: Eukaryota > Metazoa > Arthropoda > Insecta > Lepidoptera > Geometridae > Apocheima > Apocheima hispidaria. The sequence goes on from OX388161.1 coordinate 7,810,091, forward strand.
CCGCCATTTGGTAATTCCATTTTAGTTTGAACTGATCCCATATCAACCCCCATACCCTGAGAAATCATTAACAAAATATTAATGGCTAAGATGGGAGTTGAATAAACTTAAATATAAATAGACAATGTAGAACTTTATATTAGACTATACTGCAGCCAAATTTAGAACTATAGATTTTAATGTATATAATAAAGTCAAAAGTCAGTATTGTGTTAAGGTAGGTATCCACTATATTCGCGATCCTTTTGCGCTCTGCGCTCTTTCAAATGCTCCAATGGACACGGTATGCGCTCCGCTTTGTGTTCGCGCTAAAGACCGACACCGTCTAGCGCGGAGCTTACAACGTTGCAGGCTCCGAGTTCGCGAACGTATCTACTATGGGGAGCATTTGCGAGAACGCGGAGCGCAAAAGGTTTGCGAACATAGAGAATTCCCACCTTCACTGTCGCTTGTCATAAGCACGAAGTATTTATAGGTCATTATGAAGTTGCGAATTTATACATTGACTTTTTAGCCGACTGCCCAAGAAAATGGGTATATAATGTTTTTGGGGTGTATGTGAGTTTGTAAGTACGTATACGTATGTTTGTGTTCCTTTATTACAACAAGTAGCCTAAGTGAAGTTAGGTATTTTGTTTTTCTTTTAATAATATTACTTGTGCGCAATAAAATTAAATACTTCACGCTTCCAGTAAAGTATTGATTTTTGTAATGTAAATGTCAACGTTGACAATGTTGCAACTTTATAGAATCATCAGAATCGTTTTTTTAATGCGCCTCCAGGAAAGAAGATAGTTCTTATTAGACACCAAACAAAGGCAGGTTTCGTCTAGTAAGAATCACACTAATATTATAATTGCGAAAGTTTGTGCATAAGTGTGTAAGTATGATTGTTCCCATTTAACTTAACGGCTGAACGGATTTGTATGAAATTTGGTGGAGGTAGCTATAGTAGTAGGTAACAGTAAAACTCCAGGAAAAATAAACTATTTCTATGGTATATAGAGAAATAATGTTTTGATTATGAATTGATGTTTTATATTGTTTTATCATTAAAAAAAATATGTTCTAACTAACATTCTGTTTATAATTATAGTTTACATTATTTTACTTCCCAGTGTCTAATCACTATTTATGGCGAATGTTGTATATGCCTATAAAGGGTTATCATATCGGATCCATGTATCCACTCACGTAGAAATATATTATAAGAAAGTAAAATGTGTTCACTGATGGCGTATCTCAATAAATAAATATCGGGTGAAACCGCAGGGCACTCCTAATTCATTATAATTCTTGTAATTCAGGGCCTCTTTCATCATATCCAATTACTCGCCGGTTAAAGTGGCAAGGAACTGTAGTACTGTTGCAAAATGTCTGAGTAGTGCTAACTGTCTAAGAAACAGAACAAAAACTAAAGTTACTTGGGACTTTTAGTAATCAGCACTAATCGGAAAGTACCTAATCAACACTTAAATTTTAGATAATGAAAGAGGCCCCGAGTCTTGTTGGAATACACAATACTGTAAAATGGTGCGTTTGTGTGCAAACATAAAGACCAATACATTCCGATTAGCAATTGACAATTGCTTTAATAGGATTAGAAAACGATCAATGGGATGCATCAATGTAATCATGTAAATATTAGCAATGGCCATTGATCGTCTTGAGTCCACTTCTAATAACTAGCTTAAAGCATAAAGGAAAGCATTTAAATATGAGCCCAGTTGTACGTTGTTTACACTCTCACTTATAAACATACACACTATCACTAAGTTTACTAAATGTCACAAAAGGGCTCTTACTTTAATGCTTTTTTTTAACCGACTTGGTTTTAGTTGTAATAATTGGGTGATGGCTTTATACCTGTGAACATTGCCTGCCATCCATGTCCATGTCAACTCCTTCATCCTCCATTCCTTTAAAGCTCAGCTGCAAATTAAAAAAAATATCTGGTTAGTCCGTGTTCTAATAAGCTGTGAAATACATAAATAATAAATATCATAGGCCGACTTTTTTTATGGTTTTTCCAGAACTTTGATTCCCAGGTGTTTTATTTCCAAAATCAAAGATATATTTTTATTTTTCCCCGGTATTCATGGGATCCGGGTTTTTTATGAGACTCCCATCCCTTTTTTGTTAAATGTCCTTTTAAACTAGATTCTGAATCCTTCGTTATATTACTATTCCGAACCGAACTGCAACTGGTAAAACAAGTGTTTTTCAGAGAATTCACATTATACACATTATTGGAATAAAGTAAAACCACTCTTGGGCTGTGCTAACACACATGTAACAACTTGGTTAGCACCAAATGCTGTGAAACAAATGAGAGAATTATATTTTTTCTCATTCGTCTGCGAACCACGCTAGTCAGTGATATTAAATGCTACTTATACAATTATTTTGAGCTGAGGCATAATTTTTTTTTGAGTTATTAAGAGATAATCACTTAAAATACACACATAGTTCAGAGTACATTGACCAGTCATGTTTTAATGACTCACCTTGATTTGATTTATAAGCGAGAGAGAGAAAGAGTGAAGGTATCTTCTATGTCTGTATGCTTCATCTTTGACCACATTGTTGCAAGAGTTAGTGGTCAAACCCGGAAATACACATTCGCTTCCATGGTACATGGCTTATACTTCCGCTGGGGGCAGCGACTTTAATGTATAGTCACCTTTATGTGCTCAGCTTTGTTTGTAAGTTCACAAGCCGCTTTGTCTGCAGCACAGATCAAACTAGATACCACAATATGATATCGTTGTTTCGGCAAAAAGTGAGTATGAGGGAAGCGTGGGTAGCAGGGGCTGCGACCAAGTGTTCCGATTGGCATTCGCAAGGTCACGCCTACTCGTGCCTAGGAATCAACCAATGATGATGAATTTTGAAGGTGTATATAGACCGATGTGTGGTGCGCTTCGATGGTCCTAAGTGTAGTGATGATCTGTGTTCTGTAGTTACCACAATGCTTAAAAACCACTCCAGACAATTCAGTCTGGGTTCTCAATTCTCCCTGGTTGAACTCGAAATAGATCCGCGTAAAGAGAGGGAGGTATAAAATGAATGTTACCTCATCATCCTGTTGTTGATGCATCTCCTGCTGCTGGTGTTGTTCCATGAGATCCTGGTGTTGTATTTGTTGTACTGTCAGGCTGTCCTTCGAGTCTTCCTGGTGCGGCACGTGCGACAGCGACGGGTGGTGCTGGTTCATGTTTATGATAGGATGAGAGGAATCCGACCGGACTATGGTTGGGGGGCCGCTGTGTCCATGCTGGTGCGACGAGTAGAAACTGCAAACGAGTAATTTAACTTAGCTCTCTACACTTAAGCTTTCAAGAGAAGGATGACCCAACATCATAACAACTTTTACAAGCAATATTACATTATCACAATTAGATATACATGCCTGAATCGGAGTAAGAAAATGCATAAATAGATTATGCTAATTAAAATACTGTTTATTTAATGAATTATTTATTAGAATTATTGAATTCAAATAATTTTATCAAAGGCAATTGACTGACAACGAGTGAAAGAGATGGCTATATATGAATTTCTGGGGAGCGAAATGGAGAAGCTATAAATTACTAAGTTTGTTTCTTTTGCTCCCGTAATATTCAAGTCTAGCTGTCCCTTTCGCAAGATGTTGGATCAGGTAATGTAGCGAAGCCTTTGATAATTTTTATTTTTTTCTTACTTTATAATCAATTATTCCTATTCCCCATACTTAGAATAAATATATATTTAATCTTGCTATTATTCTTTCAAATTGATGACATTTGTTGTGATCGTGCGCATTTTACCGTACTCCATGTGACCGTGACATTACGTTTTTCCCAACTTCCGGTCAAAACCGGAAAAAGGGAGGAGACAGACCGGAAACAAAATAGCAGTATCCAAAATTTGACCGGAAATAGTGACAAAAATATATGTATAATATATATACAAACAGGAAATTACATAAATTATATATATATACATATTGTGTGCCCACAAAAGATCGAATGTGGGGAGTGCGTATCTAGCTGTTTTTTTATTGTAGCAGATATGAAAGGTTTCTTATTTAAATATATTTAGTATCATCACCTGACTTAGTAAGGCAGTATACAGGACTACATAACAAGCATACAATACATGTGTAAAATGCCGAAAAGGAAATTGATGGTCATGTCACATAAGTAGTGTCGCTTGTGTTATCTACACTATATTTTACCGTTTTTACCCAATTATAGATGGAGGGTAATATTTTTGGGGTGTTTGTAAGTTTTTTTTTTTTTTTATGTTTTTTTTTTTATGTTACTTGGTGACGAGACGAGCAAGTCGCTCACCTGATGTTAAGCGTCACGCTTGCCCATAACAGTTCAGTGCCACCCAGAATTTTGAACTTCAACAGTTCAAAACAATGCGCGGCAATGCATTGCGCTCGTCACCCTGAGATGTTAGATGTTTAATCTCTGTATGCCCAGTAATTACGCTGGTAACATTGCCCTTCAATCCGGAACACAGTAATGCTTGCACACTACTGCTTGGCGGTTGAATAACTGGCAAAGGTGTGGTACTTCCCCAGGCGGACTCTGCAAGAGAGCCCTACCACTACAAAAGTATGTTCTCATACTACCTACTGTAGCCTACGGCTTTATCGATTTTGATGAGTGAGATGTGGTTGAATTCCTCCTTGTGCTTGGTGTATCATAGGCTACATTTTGACGGGTTTTCTTTTTCTTTCAATAATAATTCACTTAATGGAAATGCTTGCTTGTTACACATTTAAATAAATAAATACAGTAAGCTTACCTCATCGGTTCAGCTTTGATTTGTTGTTCAAACATAGATATAGTGGCGAGTAGGTCGCCGGGGGGAGGCACAGGGACCCCCACGCCCCGTGCCATACCCCCGACGCCTACTCCCCAATGTGCCGGGAAATTAATGGCGCTTTTGATGCTCCTCCATTATCGACTCTCTCCTCCTGTAAAAAGCAATTTAATTAAGACTGTTTTAAAATAGTATTTTTAATCTTTGCTAATCATATTTTTAATTGTAAATTCCTACCCATCTACTAGAAAAATAATTTTACGAATGAAATCGTGATCGTAGATGCTTCACTTTGTGCATGAATGTATTAAGCAGCTCTTATGTATTTGTTGTGATAGCAAGGATGGAAATATTTAGTTCGAAAAATAGTAAAAAAACTGCCAGAATCACAGTTGAATATTCATTGTTGAATTAATCATTTTGGAAAATTATAATATTATTCAAACACTATAATATGCAAATAAAATTAAGTGATGGATAAGCCTTTTGGCTGATGTCTATTAGTGTTATTACGTACTGATATCAAAATTATTATAATAAATAACTATTTCGCAATTTGTCCCGGGTATGTCCTAAAATTGCCACCTGAATCATATGAGGACGCTTAGCAGCGCAAAATCTTCATCGCTTACATTAGTAAGATTTTGCGATACATCCAAGCCATCTGCCAATTGTGGGGATTATGTCCCATAATCATTAACACTAAAAGGACATTGTAAGAAGAACACTATAAAAATACATATCAGGTGCTAGTATCGCATAGAAAGATCTCTTCCAGACAACATTCACCCAAGTATAGTAAAGATTTATTGTGAAGCATTAAGGATAATGCATTTAAATATCATAAGAATATGTTAGCCTCTGAGTAGAAATTCATACACCAAATAAGAATATTTCTTACATGAATACTTATTAAAATATAAATTCATGATAATGCATACAGTATAGGTACAAGTAATAAACATTATTATGAATAAAACAATATTTTTTATATCATTTAGATTATGCTTTGATTTTTAAATTAATTCTAGGATTGTAAAATTTTATAAAACTGTTTTTCTTTTAAATAAATTTGCATATTTCGTTTTCGATTTTCGTATGATTCGTGAGTTATTATTTTATACGTATAAATAACCTGATTAATTATGAATTTAATATGTGAAATTATATAAAATGTTATGTAAATAATTGACACAAAAATAACACATTTTCTTTTAATTTCAAATCCAACATTTTTATTACCTATTGAAAGATAAATTAGTACCTAATATGCAGAAAATTATATTGTAGAATACCTAGTAAGTATTTTAAACAATATTTCCCACTAATTGAATGATTTATAGGTAAATTGAGCCTTAAATATAGCATTACTCTATTTACGTTTTATTTTTAAACCTGAATACAACCCAAGAACCTAAAAGTGCTATAATAACCTGTTTAGTAATATTAACAGACAAAAATAAATAAATAGCAACAAATAAATTAAAAAATAACAAAGTAACTATAATTTAGGATATAAACAAACATAGATAAAGAAAAACAAACTCTTATTATCTATCTATTCAGTATGCACGCACCGTCAACATAAACAAGAAATATTCACAAAACATTGTAAAACCTATTACAATTCATTTAATGGCGGAAGCTCACCGAGCGACTGTCTCCACCCAGCCTCCCCCCAGCCATCAATAAAATGGCCATTCGTTATTGAATTTTGTCCCCAACTTTCTGACCGAGGCTGCGCGTAGCCGGTTGTCATTTGACAAGTAATTTACAAACCACTACAATAGTAATGTAAACAATATGTATATTATTTCTCTATTCCTAATTATTTTAGTGAAAGTTATGTCATTATTACTATAGTCCTAGGGGTACAGTACAGTGCCGATTATACTATATTGACGCGGTCTTTTAACAACATAACTCAAACCGAGTATCATTCCATAAATAACGAGCCTGTTTTCCTATTGGAAATACAACGACCTCTCATAATGTATGGAGGGAATGAGATATAAATTTATTATTATTCCTTTTTTATGCAAAATCTTATAAGTTTTATCGCGCTTATGTTATACCATCAATACATAAGTATATCTAGATCTAGATTCTACTCACATATGCAAAGGAACACCTAATAATAGTTGTGTATACGGAATCACATAAATTATATCACTAATTACACAATTTCGTTAAGATTGGCCATTCGGATTATGTTTTTCTTTAGACACCGACATAAAATGGCTGCTACCTCATTGTTCTGCGCGTTCGTTCGTGCGCATAGAAGCCGTGAACGCTTGGGGACTACTTCTCCGCCAATTAAAATTATGGCGCGAAATTTAAGGTGTCGTTAATGTAATTCAATGATAGATCTATGACAAATAATTGTTAATACGCAAAATCTACAACAATATAACACAAAATATAAGTTGTTATCAAAATAACGAGTAGTGCGGGAATGTAAACGTTAAGGTTACATTTATATTCCTCGGCATCAGATGCTCTAGGCACGAGACAAATTAGTTTCCTCTGTTGATGGCCAATGCCCTCTAAATGCTGATTTAATTGATTATCGGAATTTGTATAAATGTTACAAATCGTACAGTAGTACCGTCTATATTTCTTAGGTACGTTGGCCTTCCGGCTTTTTTCCATTGTGTTTGTTCAAATTGCGTGTTAAATAAGAATTTGCTGAAAATTATATTTTCAGTGGTGTAGGTATCTGAAAACAAAAACAAAACACAAATGAGTGATATGACAAATGAAGCATAATAAAAAAATATTTTGTAATATATGCCTAAGTAGGTACTAGGTACATAATAAGATTATTATAAGTACGTGTGATAAATACATTTGGACGATCTTATATTATTATTAATTAATTGTCATGAAGGAATTTCTAGCTATATTATTATACGTTTAAGTACAACAATACCGTAATACTTATTTACAGTTGAATGACGAAAGAAAGTGTTGGGCTCAGATTTCTAGTAATTAGGCCAACATAGCTGATAAATTCCGCTAAAAAAACTTAATTTTTGACCCATGATACGTTAGCAAAACCAAATTAACAACCTTGAATCAAACATATGCTTGCACTTCCGGCACTCTCTATCAAATGATTAGAAATTATTTGACAGTTCGTTTTTAATTGAGTTGAGAGAGAGAGAGAGAGAGAGAGGGAGAGGGAGAATGTCTGTTATAAAGAACCAATCCACCTTGCTCGCTAACTTTAATTGCTGATGGTTTATCCGAGTTTGCATTTATTTAGACTTTACATAAAAATTACAATAAATATTTCGATAGATACGGTAAATCACTAGGTATTGACGTCAATGCCGATTTATAACTCCCAAAACTTAACTTAATTGACAGAACTAAAGTTATGAACAATACTGTTTATATATATATTGGAATATGATAGACACAACATTAGTGTTGTCTAATTGATTTTATTATTTATTAAGATTATAATAAACAGTCTTTGTAATGACTAGTTGCCTACATGCCTACCGAGGATACAGAGCCAATTTGAAAAAGTGAATTGCGTTCTTAAAGAAGTTACAACTGGTATGTATAATATAACCATATTATTTATGTATTCCATTACAATTTAAGATCAAATTAGTATAGTATACAGAAACATAAGAGGGACAATAGCAAATCTGTGAGCATACTGTCCTTTTTTGGCTTTTTGGCAGTTACGACCTGACATCGTTTGAAAGAGATGGCTATATATAAGTAACTGGGGGAGCGAAAGGGAGAAGCTATAACCTTAATAGTTTGTTTCTTTTGCTCCCGTGAAATTCAAATCTAGCTGTCCCTTTCACACGATGTCAGGTCAGGCCATGTATAGACACCCTAACAAATTAATCGCACTATGCGTGGTCCCACTCGCGCACTATCACTATCGCTTTCAGAGTTACGGGATAAGCCCGGTGACCTGACATCGTGTGAAAGAGATATTTATATATACATTTCTGGGGGAGCGGAAGGGAGAAGCTATATCGTGTGAACATCGTGTTGTTATATCGTGTGAACACGACATCGTGTGAATGGCACAGCTAGACTTGAATTTCACAGGAGTAAAAGAAACAAACTATTAAGGTTATAGCTTCTCCCTTTCGCTCCCCCAGAAACTTATATGTAGCCATCTCTTTCACACGATGTCAGGTCAGGCCATGTAGCAAAGCCTTTAAGGGTGTCTACACATGGCCTGACTTGACATCGTGTGAAAGGGACAGCTAGAAGGGCCTTGGCCCTGAAGCCATGGTCATGGCCATGGCCTGACCTGACAGCGTTTGAAAGAGATGGCTATACATAAGTTTCTGGGGGAGCGAAAGGAAGAAGTTATAACCTAAATAGTTTGTTTCTTTTGCTCCCGTGAAATTCAAATCTAGCTGTCCCTTTCACACGATATCAGGTCAGGCCATGTGTAGACACCCTTAAGCCCGCAGGTCAGGGCCCCTATTCGGAGAAATGACATTTTATCTCGGTCACTCTCACTCCCATTAAATTCTAAATTAGAGAGACAGTGACCGAGATAATCTCGAGCGCACAGGAATAGGGTGCCAGGTATAGCCATTTAGATATTTATGTGACCTAATACAGAAAATGGCAGAATGCACAGAGTGCGATGCCAAGAAAGAAATAAAAAAATAAATAAAAAAATATGTGACTTTGACATTTACTAACTGACGTGACGTTACAAATTTAGTTTTGACAATGACAATTTGACAAACAGTACTTCTTTTTGAAAAGTTGTGATCATGGCGGTGGGTGTTTTTTCCTGTGAATTTTACTTAAAATCCATTGTAATCAGTGAAAATACATAAAATTCTGTACATAACTGTAGCACACAAAGCTGTTAAATATGCAAGATAAGAAGTGCACACAATATTTTCAGTTACATTGCACATATCGAAATTGTTTCGGCATAACCTAGCTAGATTGTGTTGTGAACACAAGAAGTTAAATACTTATTATAAATGATGCGTTGGAAATTATTTAGAGTAAGTAAATAACGATATCTTTTACAGCGTGTACCACCGCCTGCGTTGAAGAAGGACAAGAAGGAGAAGAAGCCGCCTAAAGATAACTCCAAAAATGTTATGCGCAACTTGCATATCAGGAAACTTTGCCTGAACATCTGTGTAGGAGAGTCTGGTGATAGGCTTACTCGTGCTGCTAAGGTACGTAAATAACTACAGCTTTTATAAAATATCTACCATAAATAAGTATTGGAATGCTCACAAAATTCACAAAGTACCCAGTTGCTAGCACCAAAATCTCGCATGGATTTTAGCTGTCATTCGTACTGGTCTGCGAACCATTCATATGTAGGAACTAAGTGATACAGAGTATGAAGATAGCATGAAACCGACATAGCAGAATTATGGCGTTAGTTGCAGCACCAATGAACTAAAATGGCAACCTGTTTTTTATATCAATATAACATTATCATAGTTTGTATTATGTAGTACTTCATTCTAAAGGCATTTAATATATGCTGTCCAAGCACGTCGCAGTGCATGATTTGTTCAAGAGCTACACACAATTGTGTTTTTCTTTGTAATTTCATGCAAAATTACTATTTCTTAATTGCAACTTCTGAGTACTATTCTTTTACTACTTAGAATACTTACGGAAATTACAGTTATCTTTTCATTGACCTTACCATTTTCAAATAGGTGAACTGCTGTTGAGAACAACCATTATAATTTGATTTCAGGTGTTGGAACAGCTAACTGGCCAACAGCCCGTGTTCTCAAAGGCCCGTTATACTGTGCGATCGTTCGGCATCCGTCGTAATGAAAAGATAGCTGTTCACTGCACAGTGCGTGGTGCCAAGGCTGAGGAAATCCTTGAGAGAGGTCTCAAAGTAAGTTTATAACCGTAATGTAAAACTGTACTGTACTTTATTGTTTTATGTGTAATTTTCTGATTTTTTCTTATTTTTAGTACTGCTTCAAAAGTACCCTTTTATAATAATTAAGACAACCTGAAAGGTGGCTGTTTTTTTATTATGTATGACAATTAGGACCCCTTTTTTTTATACCCCTGTAAAAATATTATACGTATGTACAAGGCGAATTTTTTTATCAGACTGGATAAACTGACATATAACACATCCCTTCAAAACCATGTTGCCAACTTTCAAATCACAGTGAAGATCAAGTTCAGGTTTTATTGTTCAAAAGGATGGAAATATAAATAAAAATAAATATAAAAATCTGGGACATTTTTGCACACACAATCATCTGACCCCAAATTAAGCAAAGCTTGTAATATGGCTGCCAGAGACTGATATACGTACATAGATATTTTTAAATACATACTTATATAGATATTAACACCCAGACAGAACAAACACAAATATTCATCACATGAATGTTTGTCCTAGATGGGACTCGAACCCACGCCCCCAAACACAGAAGGTAGGTTCACTACCAACTGAGCCACCGGGGCAATCAACTATAAATTAAATGAACATTAAATTAATTAATAGTTATATTTTGAAAATGAAATGTTTAATCAATGTATTAGTGAATAAGCATTCACAGCCATCATTAATTTATAATTATGTTTATTATTTACATTACGGTTTTAAGGAAGACTTTAGAATATGAATTAATAAAATACTTCACTGAACTGATATGAGTGAATGAACTAAATATTTTTTACCATATTGCTAAATTTGTTTCATGAAAAAGTTCCAGCACTCATAATGCTATTTTATCGCGAAATTTTTGTGATGAAAAAAAATTAATATAATACCTAAAACAATTTACCCCTAAATTAATCTTAAATCTTGTCTAATAAAAGTACAGCCCCTATTCATGGCAAATTTCATTCATATACATGCTGTATGATTTAATGACAAATAAAAAAATAGTAGAATCAGCTTTATCTACCAACAATTTTTATGAAGAATATACCATCAAATATGTTTTTATTTTTATATGAACTATGAATGTTAATTAAGTTAAAACAATGTCCACTTGTGATGTGAGGTCTCTTGGCTGTAGTTTATTTTACACTGTGTCGGTGTGTAATCCAGCATGACATTGTTCAAGAGCTTCACACATTTGTGTAGCTCTATGTAATCTCATGCAAGAGTATCATTTCCAATTTGCAACTTCTAAGTACTGAACCATTACTGCTTAGAATACTCAAGGAAATGACAGTTAATCTTAGGAAAAGGAGTTCCTACTGGCCTAGCTAGCCTATACGCCCCTAAAATATTACCTCCTTCTTGAGTTACTTGGCAGTCAGGTAAAAAGAATGTAATTTAAACTCCTGAAAAAACTGAATTTTCTTTTAAAAACTAAATAATTTAGTATTTTTATTGAATATAATTGATAACTTTTCCATTGCAGGTTCGTGAATACGAGTTGAGGCGTGACAACTTTTCAGCCACTGGAAACTTTGGTTTTGGTATCCAAGAACACATTGACTTGGGTATCAAGTACGATCCCTCCATTGGTATCTACGGTCTTGACTTCTATGTTGTCTTAGGCAGGCCAGGTAAGCTTGCATTGAAATTTAAATATTCAATAAATATCAATATTCATGTCCTTTTGTCTGGTACAAATCCAGTAAATCTTGAAGTATATTTATACATGAATTTATTGAACACTTTCACTTGATCATAATAAGTGAGTATCTAATACACACTCACATTGCCTTATAAAGTTAAATCTTTGAAAAGTTTGTAAAAGGTACAAGAATTTGTCTGCAAAATTATTATTTACTAAGTAAGCACTATCATTACAAGGCCACTGCGGCTTGTGCCATTTCTGACGGAATACTGATCTAAACACTTTACATAAATCATTGCCAAGTCATCTGGAGAAAAAAAATCCTACCTAGTAGTCTGTATTGTCTGCATTCTACCTATTTATATCACACAACTGGAAACTCTTTGTCTCTTTCTATTTCCATGTTATCATTAATTTCATCCATATAAATGACATCACTTGATTTTTGTTAATAACTTATTCTGCTATTTTCTACCATTTTTGCACTGGCAAGATCCTTTTAGGTATAAATAAATATATATAAACTGTTCATACTGCAGCAGAATATTAGTCTCAAACAGGGTATAAGTACCAGCTTTTAGAAACAGCACATTTGTTCAGGAGTAGAGAATAAACATATCTTTACTTCGTAAATTATGTGCAAAATTGAATGTTAATACAATAAGAAAATATTAGTCTTCTCTGATAGTTTCTTCATAATTTTATTATCAAACATTATTTATTTATTTATTTTATTTATTTATTTATTATTTATTAACTAAAACGGCACAATACGCCAATTACATTAGTCAACCATACACACAAATCATAATAATAATATAATACAATGTCGTACAAAATTACTCTAAATTACTAAACGTCAGTTAATCTATAATTATGTCAATAAATAAATTCGTAATTATCATTCGTCAATTCTTTGATCTGATCTCCAGAGTTCATTAAAATAGCAGCGTTTATACGTAGGCAATAGCAAAAAGGTTTTTTTTTTTTTTTTTTGTGTTGTAGCTGCAACTTATTACTTACGTTAGATACACTGTAGAAGCATTCATTTTTGGTAAAATGTTTGTGTGCTACAAAAATGTATCTATTGAAACTATTTGTTACAAATGTTTAACAATGTTTCACTTGTTGCAGGATTCAATGTAGCTCACAGAAGACGTAAGACCGGCAAGGTCGGCTTTCCCCATCGCCTCACAAAGGAGGATGCCATGAAGTGGTTCCAACAGAAATACGATGGTATCATTCTTAACAGCAAAAAGTAAATATAAGTAAACAAAATACATAAATCTGACTGTGTTTTATTCATATTATACTTTGGATTTCGATTTACGCCAAAATCCTTCACAGATTTCACAAGCAAGCACAAGCAGTGTATGCTAGTCAAACTTAAACACATTGATATATTATTATGTCTGCATCCTAAGTAATAGTCCTGTCTGGGTGTTTGTCGCCTTATCACGGTTAAACGGCTGAACTGATTAAGCGGAATTTTTGTATAGATATATGGTCGGAGACGGACTTAGGCTACTTTTTTTTTTACTTCAAGGGGTAGTCTAAATCATCGCGGATATAAAAATTTTGTTTGCTATCAATTGATATTTTGTACTGGCGGTGCTACTGTTGTGCCGTTATCTAAACTAGACTGCTCTAAAATTGTTGCTATCCTTTTCTCCCATATTGAAATAAAAAGAGATGCAGATAATTTTAGTCCTGTAATCAAGAATACATGGCTAAAGAAAGGCAACAACTTTACGAGGTGTCAAATTAAGTTTAATTTACATAATGGTACAACAGAATCGACACCATTACGATACAAACATCAAGATTAAGATCCTGATGCCATAAGACGAGACAGGTGCACTTGCGAGACCTCGGAAAGTACTTTAAAATTGTAACTATTAGTAAATATTTTTTAAAGCTCGCTCGATCTCGCAAGTATTGAGGATTGAGGGCCCACATTCAAAGGTCTATAACTATTTACCTATAATTTTACAAATTCCAAAATTAAGTTTTATAATCGTAAGTTTTACAAAAACCTTGGATAGATATATTTCGCGATCTGTGATTTCGCGAATTTCAGTTTGGGCACTCAATCCTCACACACGTGATCATTGGACCTCTTAGATTATTGACCCTAATATTATTTTTAGGTTAATAAAACGACCGAACTAACAGGTGTAAAATTATCAGCGTCTCTTTTCTTTTCAATATGTTTGAAAGGGATGGCCATGTCTTTAGAGCTGTCAAGCTTAGCTTAGAAAATATTACAACAGAATCGACGCCATTATAATAATGTACTTAGGTATTATTATTATATATAATAATGTATTTAGGACTAATCTATGAGAGTAGGATACTCTGTTGAATTAGGATCCACGGGTACTCGAAAGATTTTAATTCGGTAACTAAGCAACCAACGATTTATTTATGGCGTCAGTTTACGCTAGTATACATTCTTATCCAATTCTTATCTATGCGTGAGTTCGTTGGAGAGTATTATGCTCCTCGGGCAGATTATTTCATGGTTGTTTCGTGGCATTGATTCGGTAATACTATTGTGAAGAAACAAGGAACTAACATCATAGACAATGGCTGGTAAATTTGGGTTTGACGAGGAGGAGGAGAATGTCCTGATCCCCAACGAGCCGCAGATCAGCTCGCAAGACCCGGAGGAGCGCAAGGCTGGCCGGCTGCTGCGCATCAAACGCAGGCAGGAGGCTATCCGGAGGTAACTCGCCGCTCGGTTATTACTATACGAAAAGGACTTCGAAAATCTAGGTACTTAACATTCACGAGCTCTAAACTTTCGTACAAGCGCGGCGCTTACCACCACTGAGGTATTACTCAGTTATGTACCTAACGATACATATATGCCGTCAGTGAGGTACATTCTTCTCGTATCACATCACAAGTTATTTAAACTATCTGGATCCAGGTCAACAGAGGTGTATTTTAAAAATAAAGTAAATTAAATTTTGGTTTCGGTAATCTTCCATACTTCCTACTAAATTATATTTTCATTACACCTCATAAGCACGCGTATTTGATACGACGCATCAACGAAAATTAAGATGAAAATATATTTCGAGATTATTAGTTGTTGCTCCAGTTGTAACAAATCCGCGGATTAGAGAGATAGTTCTATTTTACAGACGTGTAAATCATACTTACTAAACTTGTAAATCTTACTACTGATTGTAAGAGTATCTATGAAGACATAAAGATATAAATTGTAGAGATCAGTAATAGTGAGTATATTACTGGTAAATACCAATGGCTTTACGGTGAAGGAACACATCGTGAGGAAACCTGCATATTTCCGGAGAAGAAATTCGATGGCGTATGTGAATCCGCTGACCCGCACTGGGCCAGCGTGGTGGATATGGCCTGATATCCCAGCAGTGGGATGTTTAAAGGCTGATATAGATAGATATTACTGGTGACTGATATTCAAACAACTGAATTTATAAGTATCTACATAATTATTGTCTATTTATCGGTACCTATCTATAAGACGGTTAGGTTAGATATAGATACCTAACTATATAAATCACATAAAATATGACAGCAGTAACAGTAAGCAGTATAGTTCCTAATTGGCGGCCTTATCGCTTATAGCATTATCTTCCAATTAAAAAAATAAGAGGTTTGTGCCTATTTATTTTGCCATGACAAAAATGTGAGAATCTGTTTAGAGCTCAACAGACCGCCGATGAAGCGATCGTTGATGAAGAGCCGGGGCCGATCGAGCTGGCCACGAGCGCCGCGGCGGAGGAGCTGCAGCGGCTGGCGCTCGAGGGCGCGGGCAACGTCACCAATGTCAAGATCACCACCGACGAGCGCGAGGTCATGCGCCGCGCTATGTTCTCTAACAAGATGTTGAGTAAGTGCTATACTTTCATTAGCCTATATAATATATATAATTAGGTTAATGGAACTTAATTATGTAACATAATCTTCCCCCCTAAATCTATAGAACGCCGTTACACACGATATTTCTCTTGACGAATCCACTTGCTGCTAGTCATTAATTCACTGGCCATCGCTCCACCTGCTCGAAGGCGCTCTTCAATCTAACTCATGTGTTTTCTCTAATCTTTTTGTTGTGCAAAAACAGTACACGGTTACGATTATTGTATACTTTTGTCTCTTTTTCGCACGACATGAAAAGTAATGTTGTCGCAGTGCGCATGCGAGATTTCTTGGGCTTTCCTGCCTCTTTGAGTAAAAATATATACATAAATATGTACAGGTTCACTACAGAAAATAGAAGAAGAAGCGGTAGACGCCCAAACTCAATACGAGGCTATTACCGAAAACTGGGACGCGCTTCTCGCACTTAGGGACCCCCTCGACATAGAAGCAGAAATCAAAGAGCAGAAAAAAAAGTGCGACGATCTTTTGGAACAAAAGGACATACTTATAGACGAACTGAAAAATGACTTAAAGAACATGGACATGGCATACTATGAAGATCTGGAGAGACAAGTGAGTATCTACATTCTAAACGTTGACTGGAGACATCGGAAGCTAAACTCTGTTTTTAACTTGTATGAATATCTCCGCTCTATGCTATTTGCTTATTTTTAGGACAGTGACATAAAGGAACTATCAGAAAGGGTACAAAGGCAAGTAACTATCATGCAAAGGGCTTTCGAAAAGCAGCTGTCTCTTATTGAAAGAGCCATCTTCATAGAGCGGGAAGCGATGGTGGAACACAACAAAAAGAGATGGGATGCGCTTCATAGACAGCGCGATAGAGAGGAGATTGCTCATTTGAAGTATAGGTTTGAACAAGTAAGTTAGTCTTGACTCTTAGATTTTTGTTTGTTTATTTTTCTTCTTACTCCTTATGCTCACGGCAAATTTATCGCCTAGCTCTGTAACTCCAAGTTTGGAATTTTCAGTCAAGGCTAAAAAAAGGTATTTCTCAGCTCAACACAAAAAAGTAAACAAATACTTATCTATCCTATAAATCCTATTTACTCTTATTATAGCTCGAAGAACAGAAACAGGATATAGAAGCAATAATGTGGAATCACTTTGAAAAATATCGCGAAGCCAAAATAGAACTGGAATCGCTGATTCAAGAGCTGCAAAGAGAGTTGGAGAAACTTAAGTCTATCTGCCTTATCAACACAGAGAAAATCGGATACAATCTTCAAGTAAGTCAGATTTAATTAAGTATGCAAATACAACAATACCATAATTTGTAATACCGTAACTTATTCTAACTTTGCACTTACTTATTGACAAGTCATCAATAATTATCGGCCTTGAATACTGGGTACTACAGGGCACAGGCTCTCCTTTGATGACAACCTCTTCCATCCCTCCATAACAATAATGTAATGACTAATTACTTTACCTATACCCATCTTCTTACTTTCGTGATTTCCTGGTTTGTCGGTGTACTGCTAGCGCTTTCTAGCGTTTTCATCGTCTTTGCAGACACTTTTATTCTCTTATATACTACACAGTAAGTACTATAGGTAGGTACATAATTACTCTACCCGTTCTTTAGATCTTGAAAAAGCGAGAAGAGGAAAACGTGTTCGTGCGATCGCAGCAGAAGCGTAAGCTGAACAAGATGGCGGACATCGCGAACAAACTTCGTGCGAAGATCCGCAAGGCCGCGGACGACGGCGCAGTCGAGGAGCTGAAGGCTGACCAGGAGATCTTGCGCCTCATGCAGACCATGAGCGATATAGAGAAGAAGTCCAACCAGTTCTCACATGTGAACCACTACAAGTTCAGCCAGGTCAATTATCATCATGAGAACAAATTCTCAAATGCTTGCCTCCTTTTCTCCTTGGCGTACTAACGGGACTAGACCATGGGGATAGTGGGAAAACGGGACAGACAAGGCTATCTGGACCCCACATGGACGACTCCATAACGCTTAGTGTCAGGATCCCTCAACGTCATCTGCGTCACGTTATTTCACTTACGACCCGTTTTATTGCATAGAACATTATTTTACTGAATACGAAGCCTACCTTATTTTTTACTCATCATGTACACTACTTTGTAGAGATCGATTCAGCCGTCTAGTCGTGAAAAGGTACCTAGATATATAAATAAACGAGGTGTTTTTGGTCTCTTAGGAACAGAGACAGCTAGAGTTGCCTTCGCACAAGTTATTTCGTATATTAGTTCTATATGAACCAAAGTTACCTACTTAAGTACCAAACTTCGTTAGATATATGTGTTGAGTGACCATAGCCCTCTGTCAACATTTTTATGTCGTATCAAGGCGCTCGATAACCTTGAAAAAATATACCAGGAACCACATTTCGCGTGTCATTAGAGCCACGGTACCGTTTAGTTGATAGTGCCACGCGTAATTGATGACTAGCCGCAATATAATCACTGAACTAGTTGAGCCACTCACGAGTGTGAGGTGTTGTTTCAGGTATGGCGCATGGCGGCGGCGCGCTGTGGCGAGCTGACGCGCGAGCTGCGCCAGGGGGAGGTGGCCCTCCACGCACATATCCTGGCTGAGCCGCCTCCACCGCCACCACCCCCGCCCCCCGCTAGTCCGCTCTCTAAATATGGTACTTTCGCTTCCTGTGCTCATTTTCCGATACTTCTCTGGACCCGATAGAAGCGTGTCCTCATTGAAATAAAATTATCTTTGAAATCGAAGATAACGATAGACATAGGTACAAATAGTCATCTAGTGAAAGAAAATTACTCTCATTTGAGGCGATTTTCAGAGATTGCACGTTTTTAGAGTTTTATTTTAAAAGTTATTTAAAAATTTTAGAGCATGAAGATACCGATGCAGGTGTGTTAGTTGAATCCAAAGAAATCGATACGGACCCCAACAACGCGGTAGCTAAAGAAGCGAAGGAGAGATTGGTAAGCGAAATATAGGTACCTAATTTACAGAATTTTTACTCTCACGCACGCAGTAATTTTAGGAAACAAAAAAGTATAGTCCGCGGAATACAGTATATTGGCGTATAGTAGGTATGTAGCTTCTTACAATAAATTCAAGACGATTCTTGTCTTAGTTGGAATGACGCGTCTGCCTTTTGTGCAGGAGGTTTAAATTCCCGCCTGCTGGGAAGATGATATCTGCGGCTCGAGTGTTGTTCGTGCCTGTGTCGGCGTTCCATTGCATCCCCGACACTATAAGTGTGGAGCGTTATAAATTAATCTAGGGGCACATCATTGTTCCCGAAAATGGTACAAGGCCGTACTATCCTTTTCTCGTAGCAACTCACGGTACTTTTATCTTCGATGTGAGTAAAGCTAGAAGTCTGAAATTTCAGTTACAGAGATTACTAGCTGAACCTACCTCAACCCCCTAATTACGAGTTTGTACTACATTTTAAAACGAAATTTCTCAAGTCAAAGTTTCACGGATTCTATCACTGAGACACTCACCTATCATCATTTCGTCTAAGGTCTAAGCATACTTACAGCAGACCTACGAACTTCAAATTTTGTATCACTAAATGCTTGAAGGTAATTAATTAGCAAATAATGTATGACAAAGTTATTAGGTCTGATGCTTCCTTACTAACTACAATAACTGACTTGGATTTACATAAGATCTCACAACTTTTTGCGGTGGAAGTGCGAGACTTGGAATTTTTGTACATTTTATGTTTTTGTTGGGATACTATTGTTTGATTCTAGGTTCGACATATTCTTCAGCTAGTGGCAGACAACACGGGGTTTTTGGTGGAAGATCGCCTGTTGAAGCTCCTTGAAAAGTACAAGATCGAGTCGAGGAACTTGTGTACCCTGGACGCTATATTTATGGTATCACTATAGTACTTAATTAATGTATAGTCAACAAAAACAATTCAAGGTACGTATGCGTGACACAAAAAACGGTGACCAAAGTCACCAGCCACGGTTGTTGCTTCTACGGAGTTTTGGAAACAACGCGTTTCACGACATTATACTATTCACCAACACTCGTGCACGTTCACGAATAGGTACTCTATTCACCGTTTTTACCCATAAACACTCTAAATAACACAAGATCAGCAAAATAATACAATGATGCGACATGACTACTTCGCTTTCCCGCCAGAACTCGAACGTAAACACGTAAAGTTAATTTGAAATAGGAATGATATAAGAGGTGTGATTGGCCCATGTACTGAATGGTCATTGGTCTTTGTATTTTTAATCTAGGTTTATTTATCAGGCCCTAGAGATTCAAGCGGAAGAAGACATCGAGCTTCTTTGCAAGACATTCTTGAACTATGCGTTCTGCCCTATATGCGTGGGGTTGGAAGCGGCCTCGGAGCTGTTGGAGCCGGCGGGAGGCTCGCCGGAGGACTCGCGACACCAGAGCATCAGCGTTCGGAGCCGAGGTGATACACCCATTACCCACTGCTACAGGCACTGCTACGTAGGTAGATGGGGACTACGTTCGTGGAGGTTTTCTTTTTCAAAGTTTTCTGTACCGTCCTCTGAAATAAACAGAGACTGCTCTGCTCAGCGCTGGTCCTGGTTCGTTTTTTTTTTTTAACGTGATAAATTTTTAATAATAATTATTGATCCCTAATTATAATGAATTGATGATTATTGTACTAGAAGCGAAATTGCAGCGGAAGAACATTAGAGGATCGTTATGAATTCAGTTTTGTTTCTTCTAAGTGGTTAACGTTTTCTGCATTTTATTTATGGCATGCGCCGGCGACTGATTCTTCTGCGCGGCTATTCCCATTGCTTTTCGGATCGAATACGGGAACGTTTCCGTTTCGAATTGCTTTACAGCGATTCACAAGCCCGAATTCGAAATCGTTTGACGGCTCAAATCGACACATCAGCTGATTTTCATTCGAAAAGTTTCCGACAGCTATTTGCTCTCGGAACCAATCCGTCTAGAGAGCCAGAGACGATTTCTTACAACAATTTACTGTGTTTTGGACTTTTTATTTACTTATTTCAAGGTAAATAATTAACAAGTAAGTAATAAAACAACCCTAGTAAAGTAACACGTAGGTATATGGAAGGACTTTATGACTTAAAGTGCAGAATAATAAATAATTCTGCGTGCTGTTATGGGCAAGCGTGACGCTTACCATCAGGCGAGGGATTTGCTCGCCTTGCCATTTGCCACAACAAAAAATAAAAAAAAAATTCTACATGTATATTTCAAAACCAAAGACATTATTTATAAGGAGAATTCTGTGTTCAAAACCTACGTTTATTTTTAGATGGAGCATTTACTCGCATTTCGCGAAATGAATCCCCAGCGTGGGCGATCGCAGGGGCAACATACCCTCCTTCTTCACCGTTCCATACGAGACCTTACCGATCCTTTTCATGACCGATTTTGGCGTCGCACGTCTTATCCATTGGCCAGTGTCAAGTATACATGGATACTGATAAGTAATAACATGTCAACCAACAAAAAAAATTTTTTTTTTTAATGTTACAGAACGCTTCTTTGTCAGCCAAAGGCTTCGCTACACGGCCTGACCTGACATCGTGCGAAAGAGATGGCTATATATAACTTTCTGAGGGAGCGAAAGGGAGAAGCTATCGCCTTGATGTTTCTTTTACTCCCGTGAAATTCAAGTCTAGCTGTCCCTTTCACGCGGTGTCAGGTCAGGCCATGTGTAGGCGCCCCAAAGAAGCGATCTGTATCATTATAATTTTTTTTTTTTTTGGGGTTTGACATATTATTGGTTATCAGTATCCACATATATATTCTCAAGTTTTGTTAGATGTTATCAAACAAGTCATAGTCACGGTCAAAGGCGAGCAAAACAAGTCAAAGTCATGCCCCAGTAAAGTGGTGAAAACTTTACGTTCTATGTTCTAAATTTCTACACTTCTAAACAACACGAAAATTCACGTTTCACGACTTTATACCATTCACCAACACTCGTGCATGTTCACGAACACTTATCAGGTAAAAATTCACAGTTTTTACACATTAACACTCGAAATAACACAAGTTTTGGAAAATAATAAAATGACGCGACATGAATTCACGTCCCCGCCAAAACTAAGTTTGACATTATTAGATTTCTGTTTACGAAGTATGCTATTTCAGAATTAAGTCTCATATTTTTAAATCTAAAATGCAATTTGCAGGATTGCAGTTTGCACTATGTAATTTTATTAATTTCATTGGTAAAACAACGTACATTACATTACGTTTTTGCTAATTGGTGGTTAGAATAAACTAAGATTTCGAACAGTTAAATTTCTACCATGGATTCAGTTTTCTACCAATATGAAACAATCTCTGCAAACGCTGCAACATATAGATAGGTATGATTGTCTATGACTACTCGATCGGAAAAAGCCGACGAATACCGAAGTTGAATCCGCTCGGATTTCGGAATCAGCGCGGCTATTCCCATTGCTTTTCGGATCGAATACGGGAACGTTTCCGTTTCGAATTGCTTTACAGCGATTCACAAACCCGAATTCGAAATCGTTTGACGGCTCAAATCGACACATCAGCTGATTTTCATTCGAAAAGTTTCCGACAGCTATTTGCTCTCGGAAGCAATCCGTCTAGAGAGCCAGAGACGATTTCTTACAACAATTTACTGCGTTTTGGACTTTTTATTTATTTCAAGGTAAATAATTAACAAGTAAGTAATAAAACAACCCTAGTAAAGTAATACGTAGGTATATGGAAGGACTTTATGACTTAAAGTGCAGAATAATAAATAATTCTGGGTGCTGTTTTGAGCAAGCGTGACGCTTACCATCAGGCGAGGGATTTGCTCGCCTTGCCATTTGCCACAATAAATATTATAAATCTATTCTACATGTATATTTCAAAACCTACGTTTATTTTTAGATGGAGCATTTACTCGCATTTCGCGAAATGAATCGCCAGCGTGGGCGATCGCAGGGGCAACATACCCTCCTTCTTCACCGTTCCATACGAGACCTTACCGATCCTTTTCATGACCCAAATTTTCAGGCGCTCTACCGGCTCACCCCGGACATGGCCTTGCGGGTAATAGAAGAAATTAAAGATTTTTATCCAAAAGTGTCGTATGGCAGTGCATTACCACCCCACATTAAAGTAAGTAACTATCTACTTTGGCTTGATTGCTTTAAATTATAGTATTGGTGCCATGTAACTTTTTTGCATCTAATACCTACGGGTTGAACGCAGTGTCTACAAATTCATGGAACGAACGAAGCCATAATTGTCTAAGAGGAAAATGTTATAATATGATTTTATTTCCTAGTTTTTAGCAGCCCTGCATTTTTATGCTCAGGGTAGTTACCAGAGGCCCGATGGTAGGGATGCTATCATAAGTCTGAGCCAGGCTTCAATTAGCAGAGCCATAGCTCAGACTACCGATGCCTTAAACAAGCCTCAAATTTTTGCGAAATGGGTACACTTTCCGAGGTCTAGTCACGAAATATGTGAAGCAATAGATAGGTAAGTATGTATTTATTTAAATTTGCATGTGTTGCAACAGTTTTTATATGTACACATAGCTATGAAATTACTATAATCACAAAACTTAAAACTAAATTTTAATTTTAAATCAATTACAACATTAGTAGGAACGTAAGATTCAGTAAAGACTAATACTTATACAAGAGATCACTCATCATTATTCATTATCACAATTTGTATTCAATCACAGCACTATATATATATTTTTAATAAACTACTAGAATAACAGGAACTTAGATTTAAAACCTATTAGTACCAGACATACTAAGTACTTTTATAATTATGAGATCGCACAAATCAAGTTTAAATTTTTAATCAAATATGTCATTAACATCATTACCAATTTCTTCTATGATTATAATATAATTATATATTTTTAGGAACTACAGGAAATTCAATTTGCCCGGTGTGCTCGGCTATATAGACGGGACACACATATTGCTAAAGAAACCAGCTGTTCATGAAGAACTCTATGTGAATAGGAAGGGACAGCATTCCCTAAATGTGCAAGTGGTAATAAAGTTACTATTGTATTTTTCTAACTTAAAATAATATCACAAAAATTACTACCTACATCAAATTAAAATATGTACTATGATAAAAATATATTATTTTCAGGTATGTGACAGTGAGTTGCTAATATTAAATATATTAGCAAAATTCCCCGGGAGCACCCATGATGCCTATGTGTGGAAGGCCAGCACAGTGAGGGACAAAATGAAGTCAAATACTGCATGCTGGCTTCTTGGTAAGCTACTGCGTGCTATTGCCCTGCAAACAAAAGTGTCATGATAATTTAAATTTCTAGTAATTTTAATGTATGTTTACAGGTGATTCAGGCTATCCACTCGAGCCATGGCTAATGACGCCCGTGCTGAATGCACCTGCACACAGTCAGGCGGCTAAATATACCCAGATGCACATACTGGTAAACTACTGGTTGAAATTGATACTCTATGAAGTAAACAATTTTTATTATGTAAGTTGATACAGTAAATGCAATTTTTATTTATAGGCCCGCAACACCATCGAAAGATTGTTTGGTGTATTGAAGAGCCGTTTTAGGTGCCTTCATAAACACAGAACTCTGGAATATGCGCCAACCAAGGCAGGGCGCATCATTAATGCTTGTGCAGTGTTGCACAATATGTGCATAAAGGCAAAAGATTATGCACAAGAGGAAGTAACTGACATGAATGTAGACATTGAAGAAGATAGTACAACAGATGCAGTGCAAGAAGATGGAGACCTTTATCAGAGGGGGCAACATATTAGAGATGGTTTAATAAATAGATTGTAAAACATTACAATCTAAAATATATTTATTCTAAACTAGCATTCCCCCGCGGCTCCACCCGCGTTGTTAAGGTCCAGAATTTGTGTAAAACAAATTTATACACAAACTTTATGATCGACAACATTTCAATATTGTAAAAAGATAAACAAAATTCGAAAATGTTTTGAGATTTTTATTGATTGTTGAATAAAGCTTTTATTTAAATACACAGTGAGTACCATAATAAAGATTTAAAACAAATTGTTTCATTTTTCATTTTCACCTAACCCAACAAATTGTTAAAAATATGAAATGTTGTCAATTACAGTCAATTAAACAGTAAATTTTGCTTGAAATTACATAATTAACTAACCTTAACAAGCTTCGTTTTCAAAAACATATTTAGGCTGCTTTTCAATGGCTTCAGCAATGCTTCGCAACGCAGCAGATATATCAGCTTGGCCATCTTTCATAGTAGTGGCCAGCGCTTGCATGCCAGTACTCATCGCTTGCATGCTAGTACATAAAGTTTCTATAGCCGCTGCCTGCCTGTCTAGGCTGGCCTGAAGATCATCTGTGAAAATAACAAAACAATAAGTATTATAGCGTAATTAAGTTTATATAATATAATGTGGCGTAGTATCATATTTATTTTTGGATAATTATTGAATTAGACGTTTTAAGTAATTGTTTTTTTTTTTTAATTAAAAGTGTACTCTGCAGTGTTAGGTCTTGTCCAACCCGCCTAGCACGGGAGCTATGATAATATTATATCCACTCTTTTTATGTCCGAGAACATGACAAGACTTATTCATATTTTAACTTTGTCGCATTAAGCGGTGATATACATTTCATCGCGGCTTGCATGGTAGGCGAGCTGTGACTGACAATCAATTAGTTACTAGAAAAATGAAAAAAACAATTGTTCACATACATTTGTCCTTTCTTCGATTACTTAGACAATCTTTTGTTGGCAACTCTCCAACATCACCCAGAATTTGGAAATCTGGAATTTCTGCTTCTATTTCTGGGATTTCTGGGGTTGGGTTGTATTCGATGGGGTTATCTGTTTCTATCTGCAAAAAAAGGAAAAGGAAAGTACAGGATTCCGACTCGCAAATTGGCCACATTTTTATTTTATTCCATACAATATAGTGCACTATAATTTACCTCTAACGGGTCTGGCACTCCTCTGACACCCTGCACCATCTCAACTCCGCAGAATTGGAGAAGTGCTTCTTCTAATTTAGTCAGTGGTGCAGGGGCTGGACCACCACCAGTCCCTGCACTTTGTTTTTTTACTTTTAATGCTTTGGCCTTCACATCACTTTTCCAGTCTTGCCAACACTGCAACAGAAGTAGATGTTAATTTAATCTACACTTATTACCTACTTACTCGCTTACTAGTAATTCAAATGATATGCCACTTACTTTCCACCACTTTTCTGGGGTTTTGGTAGCCCCAACCCCCAACCCATTTAAAATGGTTGTCATATCGTTAAGCATTTCGGTTTTTTTCCTCGCCGCGTCTACGCCCGTCACTCGGCCACGGGCCAATCCTTCGTGACCCATCATATACTCCAACAGTCTTTCTCTTTGCTCGATGGACACTCTTGATCTCTATAAACAATGGAACAGTTAAGGTACAGGTACGTTGCTTCAGGCACGTAAGCATAGAAATGAAATGAAATAAATGCACTCACCTTGTTCATGGTGCCAAACACTTTCTATTTACACTTTGATCTCCAAAAGAAAGTTTTATCGAAGTAGGTATTTGCAAACGTTTAATTTTGAAAACTGACAATTAACTTTTTTTTTCTTATTCCTCCTAAGAGGATTTTGGCGTCGCACGTCTTATCCATTGGCCAGTGTCAAGTATACATGGATACTGTTGCAGTATCCACATATATATTCTCAAGTATTGTTAGATGTTATCAAACAAGTCATAGTCACGGTCAAAGGCGAGCAAAACAACTCAAAGTCATGCCCCAGTAAAGTGGTGAAAACTTTACCTTCTATGTTCTAAATTTCTACACTTCTAAACAACACGAAAATTCACGTTTCACGACTTTATACCATTCACCAACACTCGTGCATGTTCACGAACACTTATCAGGTAAAAATTCACAGTTTTTACACATTAACACTCGAAATAACACAAGTTTTGGAAAATAATAAAATGAAGCGACATGAATTCACGTCCCCGCCAAAACTAAGTTTGACATTATTAGATTTCTGTTTACGAAGTATGCTATTTCAGAATTAAGTCTCATATTTTTAAATCTAAAATGCAATTTGCAGGATTGCAGTTTGTACTATGTAATTTTATTAATTTCATTGGTAAAACAACGTACATTACATTACGTTTTTGCTAATTGGTGGTTAGAATAAACTAAGATTTCGAACAATTAAATTTCTACCATGGATTCAGTTTTCTACCAATATGAAACAATCTCTGCAAACGCTGCAACATATAGATAGGTATGATTGTCTATGGCTACTCGATCGGAAAAAGCCGACGAATACCGAAGTTGAATCCGCTCGGATTTCGGAATCAGCTTTTTGCTCTCATTCGAAAGCCGATCCGTATTCGAAGGAGATTTTCAATGTCGATTCGAAACTTTCCGTCTAGCTTGGGAATAGATCTGCAGGTTTTTGCTCTCATTCGAAAGCCGATCCGTATTCGAAGGAGATTTTCAATGTCGATTCGAAACTTTCCGTCTAGCTTGGGAATAAGCGTGCTGATTTGGTCAGCAGAATTATCTCTCTTTGGCTCACGCAGACTTGATGGACCCGAGTACCCTGGACTAAAAAGCATAATGTCATATACTACTTATTGCATTTTACTTTAGCTACCTTATTTCCTTAGGCTACCTAGTCATCGTATTTCACTATCCGTAGGCGACAGAGCATCGATACGGGGACGAGCAAGTATCAACAGGAGCCTCTCAGTCAGCACATCGAGATCCCATGTTGGATATAGGTACGTATATATCCGCGGTACGGGGTTGAACATTTTTGGTTTTTGCCGATACGTTACTGTTTTGTTTATCAAAATCGCGTCGCTCTATCAAACTTGTACTTATAAATATGAACTTTCCATAGATTGGTATAATTATGTCATATATAATAATAATCCATAATGGATTACTATACGTTTGCGTCTGGGTAAAACCAAAAGTTTTATTTTTAAACAAAGCTAACGTTACTCTGTGTATTTCAGAGGCCTTGATTTGTCACCAGCCGACCAAGAAATTATGTTAGAAGCCGAAGAAATCATACAAAAATGTGGAGGTGATGCTCAAAAAGGTGTGATTTCATTATTTAACATGATATTAGAAGAAGTGGCGTACCACTTCTGATCGTCTGAGAAAGTACTGTGCCAGCTATTGGTGTCGGTCAAATTAAAACTCATTTATATCAGAACGGGAAGTGGTATCCCTCTGCCAAAGTACAATCATAATTTGCCGTGTGCGTCGAGTCTGAGCGATCGGTTCCATCCAATCTCAATGCAAATAAAGAATTCCACAGCGGTTTGTGTTTATCTATTGGTTTTTGTGCAGCTTTCATTTGTAATGTGCGGTTGTAGAGACGTCTTGTTTTCTTGCACGTAAGGTAAAGCAGCATTTTCTTTGTACAACCTACCTAGATATCATGAGCTTTACAGTGTAACTTTTTAAGTAGTGCCACAGAACATAATATAATTATAATACTGTGTATTTCTTCTCGCTCGATACAGCGAGGTAATTATTATATTATATATATTGTATATCAATAAAATAATAAATGCAAAAAAATGTATTTTTTTGTTGGTTAAATATGTTTTATTAACAATATTGATTGCGAATAAAAAAATTGCGGACTACTAAATTTGTTGTGAATGTTTTAGCGAATACGTTGATTTCGGGCGCCACCCCGGAGGTGTCGGTGAGCGGCAGTGCGAAGCGTGCCGGCGCGCGCGGCGTCACCGTCGCCGCGGTGTCGCACGATGTCGCGCCGCGGCAGACTCCCATCGTGAATCCATTCTTGTGCCCGGGTAATGTACCGGCAACGTTGCTACTATGATGTGGTCAATGTACGCGAGAAGACGCTTAGACCAAGATTGGGTCAGAGGCGGCAGTTCAGCGCCTAATTTTCAGACAACTTGCCGATTGGTTAGCCCTGAAGTAAAAGCTATTATAAGCTTAAAACAAAATTAAAAACTTTTTTTACATCATACTAATTTTACAGTCTGAAATGTTGGCACAGCAAATGATACGCTATGAAAAAATCTACTCGATTTCGTATATACGACATCAAATTAAGACACGAAAATGAATAGTTTTCAAAATTAGGCGCGCCACCAGGTATTTAGTGAAGCGTTAATGCCTGTGAGTGGTGTTCTGCGAAACGCAGCGTCTCTAATATTTTTCTAATGTTTCAGTGGGGCATCACCTCGAAATAGAGCCGATGCAGGTTCTGACAGCTTTGGGTGAATTCATGGCTCTCTTCGTGCCGCCAGAAAAGAAGAGGCTTTACGAAATTTTGTACGTAATTATCCATAAATAGTCACTTTAGGCGACCAAGATCATATAATTATGTATTTTGATATCCATATAACAGTAAAGAAACATTCGGATTTTTGCACTTTTTCTGGACGTGTGAAACCGCGTTTTTTTGAGCCGCGACTAGAGAGCTCACCCCTACAGGAAGCTCATCCATACCGGGAGCTCATCCATACAGAAAGCTCCACCTTAAGGAAGCTCATCCTTACAGGAAGCTCAACTTATGCCAATCATAATGTCAACTGCGGTGTCTATACATGGCCTGACCTGACATCGTATGAAAGGGACAGCTAAACTTGAATTTCACGGGAGCAAAAGAAACAAACTATTAAGGTTATAGCTTCTCCCTTTCGCTCCCCCAGAAATGTATATATAGCCATCTCTTTCACACGATGTCAGGTCAGGCCATGTAAAGCTACCCTAAGGGTCTATATTGGTGTAGTTGAACACGGGCGCGACCCAACAAAGCTCTTAAATAAGACGGCATGAACAAAGTTATTCAATTTTTACAGAGATAGCCTTAAACCTCCAACTTTTTCGTCGCCATCAAGAAAAATGTCCTCAGATGAAATAGATCAGTACTGGACGCAATGGAGAAACTTCTTCCCGCCTGAGAAGGACCGTTTCTGGGACGGTCTGCTCACTGGGCTCAATAACTATTTGCCCATTTTGCAAGGTAACATTACTAGATTTACAAATAATCAAGAGTTGTAAAATATTTACAAACGCGAAAGGCCAAATCTGGTTTTAGAATAGTAATATTTTTTCCGATTCCGTGCCACTGTGGTTAGGGTGTTTTATATAAACCAGCGTTTTTTTTAATTTTATTTAAATTTCGATAATAAATAATTAACATGTCGACTCTCAATCTGTTCCCTAAAAAAAGACACGTTTCGTTCAGATATACCTCGTCTCCATTTCCGTCTTTTTTTTTTTAGTTTTATGTTCTATAGCGCGTTGTCACATAAGTACGCTACGGAGTAGGATAGGGTTTTGGTGATACGATACCATTATTATTACGTTATGGCGATTTGGAACCCGTCTGGCAGATTCCAGTTTCACAAGGTGCCCCAATGTCGTTCGCAGAGCGCGAGCGCATCCACGACGAGGTGGTGGCGCTCCGGCGGCGGAACGCGGCGCTGCGGCGGCTGGTGCGCGGCGCGCTGCCCGAGCTGCCGCCGCCTCCCGCGCCCAAGTACGCGCGCCCTCAGCCGCCCAACTTCACCTGTACTTTCGGGGACTATGCGTCCGCGAGCCAGCCTGTCGCACATCTACCGCCCATATAAAATCCATTTTCCGTCGAAATGACAAGCCGAGACTTTCTCGTGCCACTGTGGCGACAATTTATCGGCATTTGTTTGTTAACATAGTTGCAGAAATACATATGCAGCTTCTGTGTGTTCTGCAAAGGTAGTTTGTACCTACATAGTCTTTACTGTCGTTCTTGGCGCGTGGATTTTTAGGTGAGAGATCAAGGAGAATCCGAAAGCCGAAATAGAAAAATCCACTCAAAAAAAATTGAATTTTTAAGCTGCTCTAGGGAAAATCTGTAAGAAAATTCTCTAAAACTACGAAAAATCGTAGAACATACATGAGGTGTTTTCTTGAAGCCCTTGGTATGAGGAACCTAAATTTTTCGGATTGACGTCACCGTTTGGACCTACCTGTATAAATATGCACCAGACAGGTTATATTCTAACCTTGGACCTAGAGGAAGTCCTGTATATTTTGACTTAGTTTTGTTTTTTAATGATATCCCAGTCCATATAAATCCCTCAAGAGATCCTACAGAGGCCAGGGATTCCGTGTGGACAAAACGAATTCCCCAGGGATCCATGTTAGAAGCCAAGCGGACGGAAGGCATTCCTATTTCCTTTTGTTTATTGTAATTTAACAGCAATTCATCATAGATTAATCATGGAACATTATACTTTCTTCGATCATACGCTTTTTTATGATTTTGGATCTTAAATGGATACTTTATTTATGCTTTTGAATCTGTCGCCAGACTTAACTAACGATAATGATTATGCATCAATATTTTATTGTTTGTTTATAGTATTATAGTTCAAAGAGTATGTAATACTACGTAATATTATAGTTTATAGTATTGAATTACATCCATGATTTATAGAGTTGTTTTTATTTGGAATTTTGTGTAAAGCTGCGACTCTTGGTGTTGTTGGAACCTTTGTCACGTCCTATGTAAGTTGTCGTGGCGGCTTTTGCCCAAGTTTTCTTGTTATATCCGCATATAAACATAACCTTACCTAGTGTGTTTGGGGCGATTATATTATGTTAGTTACTTTTTAGCTCGTCGCCGGCCGGACGAATAGGATGATGGGTCCTAGAATCCTAGTACATCTTAATTGCGTATTACTTGAATTCATAATGCAATATGTTACCGTCTGAGACGTATTGAAGCAGTATTTAAGCGTGTTTTTATACGACTGCCTATGAAGGAGGGTAATGTTTTTGGGGTGTATGTAAATATGTTTGTGTTCCTTTATGACGTCCTGTAGCCTAAACGGCTTGACCGATTTTAAAAAGCGAGGTGTCGTTGGATTCCGCTTTACGTCCGGAGTGTCAGGCTACATTTTGCAGTCGGGTATTTTGTTTTTCTTTTAACGATATTAGTTGTATCGTTTGGGAATACTAATTCAGTTCTTCTCAGCCCGCGGGTACGTATTGAAGTAATATTTCGAATGGCGCGGCTGGGCACAAGGCCGTGAGGCCGCTTTGCTCCGGAAGACAATAATGTAGGTACGACCCGATAATGGACGTATGTATATAGCGCCGTAAATCTTGGAGGAAAAAAAAAGATGGTGTCCAGGGACCCTATTCGGAGATATGACATTTTATCTCGGTCACTCTCACTCCCATTAAATTCTAAATTAGAGAGAGTGACCGAGATAAAATGTCATGTCTCCGAATAGGGGCCCTGGGACCCTATTCCTGTGCGCTCGAGATTATCTCGGTCACTCTCACTCTCATTAAATTCTAAATTAGAGAGACGGTGACCGAGATAATCTCGAGCGCACACGAATAGGGTCCAGGGACCCTATTCGGAGATATGACATTTTATCTCGGTCACTCTCACTCCCATTAAATTCTAAATTAGAGAGACAGTGACCGAGATAAAATGTCATTTCTCCGAATAGGGTCCCTGCAATGATTGACAGATATGACTAAACTTGAACTAAAAGCTTAACAGTCACAAGATAAAGTGCCTAATTTTCTAAACAAAACCATATTGTTTTTAAGTTTGTTTCTTTTCCTCGTGAAATTCAAGTCTAGCTGTCCCGCTATTAGGGTGTCTATACATGGCCTGACCTGACATCGTGTGAAAGGGACAGCTAGATTTGAATTTCACGGGAGCAAAAGAAACAAACTATTAACGTTATAGCTTCTCTCTTTCGCTTCCCCAGAAACTTATACATATAGCCATCTCTTTCGATGTCAGGTCAGGCCATGTAGCGTGGCCTTCATCAAACATAATAATTATTAGGGTCTCTATACATGGCCTGACCTGACATCGTGTGAAAGGGACAGCTAGATTTCAAATTCAAGGGAGCAAAAGAAACACTATTAAGGTTATAGCTTCTCCCTTTCACTCCCCCAGAAACTTATATATAGCCATCTCTTCCAAACGATGTCAGGTCAGGCCATGTAGCGAGGCCTTTAGACCAAATGAGGCGTTTTCCAAAAAAAAAAAAAACCTGGTAATAAAAGTACCTAATAGATGGCGTTAGATGTACCTTGAGGTTTTCCAGTCACTGTCAAGACATGAAAGAAGAAAATGTACGTGTGCCTATTTTTCTATTAACAAACTATTAAGGTTATAGCTTCTCCCTTTCGCTCCTCCAGAAACATATATATAGCCATCTCTTTCAAACGATGTCAGGTCAGGCCATGTAGCGAGGCCTTCAGATTTAGAACTTTTTTTTTTGAAAACTCCTCAATATCGGTCGTTCCGCGCGGCCAATTTGATCGGTGCCAATCACGTGCCAATCAAATCCATGCTACTGAATCTTAGAACAAAAACAACTTTTAATTATTTTTTTATATAACAGCGCCATCTAGTGATTAATTTGAGACATACATACTTGGTACTGCCATAAATAAAAAAAGGTTCCCAAATAGTACAATTTTAAATTTGTGGGACTGTATATTTTTTTCTGGATTACTGATTTGTGACATTAAAAAATCAGTTTTATATGCGAAGATATATTTTTCTTATTCAAAAGTACAAATATTATTATTTTCACCAGATAAAATAATACCATTGTTTCACTATTTAGTAACTTTTATTGTTTCGAGCTAAGAACACTAACGGCTGCCGTTTCAAAATCTGTCGTGTCGCGTACGCGTTAGCGATAACTGTTTTCGGTGATTTGCCTTTATTTTACTGTGCTCCTTTGTTATGTGCGTTGAGTGAGCCTTCTCCTCCGCCTTTCCAAGATTTTGCAGTGAAATTATCCATATTAAGTGTATATCGAGCCTAGTGACTGTTTAACCTAGTGACTCTTGGTTTTGTGTTTTTCTGTGCTGTTTCGAGCCTAGAGACTAGTTTTAGCCTAGTGACTTCTGTGATAAATCGATTATCATGTGGCAAACAGC
The DNA here is from genome assembly GCA_947579745.1 of Apocheima hispidaria. NCBI lineage: Eukaryota > Metazoa > Arthropoda > Insecta > Lepidoptera > Geometridae > Apocheima > Apocheima hispidaria. Next base: position 7,844,300 of record OX388161.1, read on the forward strand.
CTGCTGCGTACCTGGATGCACTTCTAGTTCTGAAGATGGTAAGATGATTTTCTCAAACATCACTAGAAGGTGGTTTTAACCAACTTGTGTGATCAATACAATTTGTATATATATGTTAGGCGTAAAGTGTTTAAATTACTTCAATATATATTTATTCAGTTTCAGGTGTAAGATTACATCATTTTCCAAGCCCGGAAACCGATACTGAAAGGTTCAGGACATGGATAATGAGAATTGGTGGCGATATACTGGCGCTTGAAAACAATTATATATTCAAGAATAGAAGAGTATGTAGCCGTCACTTTGAACCAGTGCATGTCTACACAAGGAAACAGTATACTAGCAGTTCCACTCCTTCATTTACCAGGTATGCATTTTTCTTGCTAGACTAAATTATTAAACTTCTTCAATTCAGGTTTTTTTTCATGAGAATAGCATGTAACTGACATTTTTTGCTAGCCTTGACTCAAAACCGGTAAAAGCTCATCAAGCTGACCGCCAACCTCTAGCACACAAGTCACCTGTTGACGATGATGAATTTAAAACTTTATCCCAACATGAAGTAAAGTATGTTTTATTTATAATTATTCCAGGCTTACCAGCCCCTAAACAAAGTTTAGCACCAGCCCCTGAGAGCCCTGCCATTGCCGTGGACTCCACCGTCCGTCCAAGTACGAGCTATACAAATGGTAACTTTTCTTTGGTATAGCTTTTACATTACATGGCTTATCCTTTAAAGGCTCTAAGAGACGGTCTGCATACTATAATATGGAAGATCAAATATTGCTCCCTATACAATAAGAAAGAAAGTATTTCTCTTGGTTTGTTATAGATTTATGTTTCATTTATGATTTTTAGGGCTCCATGATCCTTAATGATGGCTATTTTTATTTAATCTAGCTCTGCTATGGAACCCTACAATGAGTGTGTTATGACAACCACTTGAACACTTAATACAGTTTCACCGTTTAATTTGCAACCGCTTATCTTTTTTGTTTTTGTGAGTAAATGTTTCTGTGATCCTGATTAAAAGACATTGTTTTCAGAGAAATTACTGGGTGCAAAGAAATTAAACATCTTATATCTCAGGATGACAAGCGCAGTGCATTGCCGCAAGTGCATTTCATCTCTTTAGTTAGGGATTAAATTAATTAATCAATTAAATAATTAATTATTCAGCCTTTAAACATCCCACTGCTGGGATATCGGCCTACCGTCGAAGGGTGATAGTGCCATATCCACCACGCTGCCCCAGTGCGTGTTGGCGGATTCACGTACGCCATCGAATTTCTTCTTCGGAAATATGCAGGTTCCCTCAAGATGTTTTCCTTCATCGAAAAGCCAGTGCCATATCTATACGAAAGTTCCAAAGATCTCATTGTCACGGGCCCGTCCAGGTTCGAACCTGCGATCCACGATTGTAAGGCAAGCATGCTCTCAGCTGAGCTACCACGGCTTAGGTTAGGGATTGATTTTCGAAAAATCCTGAGACATGAGTTTCTTTATTTTTTGTACTTATTACACAAAGCTAGTTTCATTGGTTGTGCATGAAAAAAATATTATATTTCCATACAAACATTGGGGGTGGATTTTACCCTGTATAAGTAGAATTTCGCAAAATCCATTCTTATTGTTCAATGTTCATCTAGACCATTTAAGGAGGATTGATGTACATAATATGTTATGATTTTTCAGATGAACCAGCTCGCAGACAGGTTTTAGCAGCAGTTCCTAAAGACCCTGTCATTGCCATAGACAGCCCCGTGCTACCAAGCACGAGCCTTCAAAATGCTCCTGTAAATAGAAAAGGTAAGCTTGCCCCTAAATGTTACTATAGCTAAACTAATAGCTAGTGACTTAAAATAAGTATTGAATATTATGTTTGTGATACTAATTAACTTTTTATATATTCTTTATTACTAGAAAAACTTTTTTAGTGATAACATTATACTAAAACAGTAGTTGAAAATATAGCGCGAAGCCGGTGGCGTTTGCCAGTCTGTTATAGCTTCCGATCAAGCGATCAAGGATAGTATTAGACGCAATGTCAGAACCAAAAAAAAAACCTGTCAAAAAAATTGAGCCTAAAATGCTTAACTTTTATTTAAATTTAATGACAAAGCCCACTGAAGAGGGCGTTATACAAGCGGTCTTGAAAAGTCAATTCTATTCGGTTTATTGTAGGTTCAAAATTGTACCTCATTTGGTCGACTTGTAGACAGTTGCGGCTAGGACATATTTTATTTTTAGTCTCTGTAGTCTGTTTTTAGTCTTTTTTGCTATTTAATTTTTTTTATGTTGTTTCAGAAGTTGGAAAGCTTCCAAAAGAATGCAAAGACACAGCGGATTTGGTCATGATATTTGACAACTTATTTGACTCGGTGAAGGGAGTTACAGCAAACCTTTGCATAGTAAAATATATAGGTCAGCTGTAACTCCTAAGTCACCACACCATAAGTTGTGGAGGAAATATTTGCCTGTACTGAAAAGTATGAAATTTGTAACATCCAATGGCCGTAGAGGTTCTGTACCTTCGATAGAAAGCTGGATAAAAACCATAGAAAGTTTTGAATTAATCTCAAAACAATTACAAGCTCAAGGCATAACTTCACTGCTGCTGCGCAACTTCAACCAGGACCCACTAGAGAATTTTTTCGGGGCCATACGTGCACACGGACACAGTAACATTATGCCCTGTGCCGCAAGCTTCATAAATACATATAAGATTTTATTGATTAATAATATAATGTCCCATAACTCAGTTGGGGCGAACTGTGAAGATGACAATACAACATGTTTGCAATCGCTAAAATATTTTTTAACATTGCCCCAACAAAAACGTACTATGGAGCCCCAAATTTACCTGTACGAGGATCATTTAGACATCACAATGACTGCGACGGACATATTTGACAACCCGGATGTCGACGAAAAAGAAAAGAGCGCAGCAGCAGCCTACTGTTGTGGATGGTTACTAAATGTTCTGAAGAAAAAAATTATCAAAGGTTGTGAACACTGTAAAGACGATTTGGAATGTAGCCAAGAAGAAGTACATAAATTTATAACAATGAAAAAATATACTGAATCTTCTTGGCTAAATTACCCGTCCAAAGAATTTTTAAAGCTATTTCTGGAAATAGAAAATATTGTAAATACAATCTTACAAGATCATGCATACATGAATAATGTAGCTATCTATGCTAAACTTGTAATTAATGTAAATTTAAAATTAAACTTTATAAAATGCGAATTGCATAAAGAAGATTTTTAATAAATAAAAGTGTAATGTTTTTTATAAATAATTACACAAAGGAAATAAACAACATCTTGTCAGGAAAAGTTTCGAACTGGGACGAAAATGATGACATAAAAAATTCAGCGCGATCGTACTATTTAAAACACAAAAAAAATGTGAGATTTACTGAAACTGACATAAAAATGAAAGTGTAATATTTTTTGTGTTTTGATTTATATCAATCCATATAGAAGCATAAAACCAATTATGAACGTGATCTTGTAAAATTATTAAATTATATTTATGAAAGTAAATATTGTATATAGATTAACAAAATGTAATATCAATAGGCAATGAAAGTTTGATTAAAGGTTATTGTTTAATATTGCTATTTATTTTATATTTATATTGGAATGTTTTGTTTCAACATTTGTATGCTAGCTATGCTCGAGCTGTTCTATGATGGCTTCGGACAGCTGCCATAACATTGTAAAAAACGGTATATAAATATGTTCTTTCATTATTTTACTGTTTCGGCCAGCAGCTATACTTTTACTTTTTTTAAACTGAATTAATTGTTCAGAATTTGCTGTTAATTACCATGCTATGATAAATGTCAAAACTTAGAGAACTGCTCGACTGTAAAATGTATAGATAAATGTCGACCGTCTCATTAAACTATTTTTAACGTATGAAACAAAACATTCCGAAATTCATATCCATTACTATACCTATAAATTTCAAACTCCTATAAATGTAGGTAGGTATATACATATTCATACTGCGTACAGTAGCACGCCCAGGTACAATATACAGTATCTGCGCGTGTGACTGTATAAAATGAATTTCTGAAGTTATTGACTAGATGGCAGCACTTGTCGCAACTATTTTTTAAGGTCTAGATTCCCATCTATCTCCGAGTATAAACAGTAATCTTTGATCAAATCTGCACGTGTAGGCGACGATTCGCAAGCAATCGGCCACAGCGTTGCCAATGCTACCGAAAAATCGGTATTTTAACGGTTTAAGTAGTGATCTTCTGATATGATTTTCTGTCGAAAAAATAACTAATGAATTTTTGTAAGTGATCGACATGCGTGAGGTTATTAAGCGTTGAACACGTTCCCGCCAAAACTCTATTCGTTGACGTTGACGTTGAGGTTGATGAACGACTGAAGGTTCGTTTAGGGTTTTGGCCACGGTTTTGGCGAAATCGTGAAGACTGAAGGGCTCGCTACATGGCCTGAAAAGTGGTAGATTTTTGTTCGTGAACGTGCACGAGTGTTCGTGAATAGTATAATATTGTGAAACGTGACTGTTCATGTTGTTTCCAAAACTCCAAAAAACCTCTAATAAGTCTCCACCACTGTACTGGGGCATGACGTGGACTTGACTGTGACTTACTTTGCTTGACTTAGACTGTGACTAATATTTAAGTTTACTTGAAATATTCTAATAGTTGACACTGGCTAAATAAATTAAGTTTGGAGCCAAAACATAAGAAAAACAAAAAAAGGTTCGTTTCGTTTTCCAAGGAGTTTCCGGTTTCCGCAGCTTTTCCATTGTCGTTTTTCTCTTGTGCTTGGCTCGGGGCTGGCGAAAATTGTATTGGAATTGGAAAACTCATTGAAATAAGTACATATATATTCTTCTTATATCTGTCGCTTAATCTCGATCAAAGTAAAATTATTGGCAATACGACCGAAAATAGTTCTAGCTACTTCGCCAAAGGTAAAAAGTATTTTGCAAGACATGGGAAGGGAGAATTCTGTGGGCTACATATTATTTTGAAATTGTTGTCAATTGAAAATCAAATTAGATGTTTTGTCATGGCAATTAGCTTCATGAACTATCGTGTTTTGTTATGAAAGTCATTTAGGTTTAACACAATTTAACTTTCTCAGATTAAAATGCTGAAGTTCATTTTCCATGTCTTGGGAGCTCTGCAGTTTGGCTACGGGTGCTATTACGATTATATGTACGTTGTTGTACCCAGTACATCAAGTGTAGGACCACCATTTGGAGGAAAGTTGAAGTATCTAACCTACTTAAATGCTGTGAGTATTAAAACAAGCTATTATATTTAAGATAACATTCTAATGAATAGCCGTTTACCTAAGATAATAAATAGATAATGCTTAATTTAATGCTTGTTAGCAGGACTTAAACCATGCTAATTTTAATTATACATGAGGGTGATAAGACCTGCACCTATGTCCCGCTTGGGCTGTTTTGAGCATTTTGCTTGCTGCCAGCCTACCCAAACCAGCCCAGCATCTTAAAATTTCGGAGCACGGCCTAGGGTCGCTGGCATACCTGGTCCACTCCTATGTCATCAGATGTTGTGGTATCGGAGACTTGTTAAGTTTGATTTCTTATCTTCGGTGGTGCTGAAGCGTAGTAGCACATGCTCTATGGTCTCGTTTATCTGCAGACAGTTTCGGCACAGAGTAATATCCGTAGCTTCAACTTTGTGCAAGTTGTAGTTTAGGTCACAATGTCCTGGGATGATACCAAGCATTAGACGGAGGCCCTAACCTAGTCAGATTTAATAGTTTATTAGTAATTTTCTTATTTATCGATCAGTAGACTGCATTTGCATGTTTACAATCTGTTGTTTTATTCCAAAGATTTTGCTGTTCTCTTTCTGTTGTTAGAAGATTCCGTGTTTTCATAGCTGTTGGTTTACACAGTTCTGCCACTATAGCATTGATTTTCTTTTTCGTGCCTTCTTTAGCCAGTGAGTCTTGTTTGTTATTTCCCTCGCATACTAAACCACGCTAAAAACTATTTTACCTCGACATTTCATCTAATGACCATGGCTATTCTAACATGGCCGAAACGTCGAGGTAATTATATCACAACAACAAGCATTAAATTATGGGTTCAAATCGTGAAAGCTTAAAAGTTACGTAAATAATGGTGTCTCATAGTTCGCCACTAGGATTCCCTGTGTTGTGCATGCCATGGAACACACACAAAGACATGTACAACTAATACCCAGACCCAGAGCAGATATCTCCCTGGCTGAGAAATGAACCCGGGGCTTGCTTGTAGGGCACTACCAACTAAGCCAGGAGGGTTGAGGGCTATTATACTAAGTTTACTAATTTTTATATTACAGATGATCCAGACTTTGTACTTTACCCTGGCTTGTCTCAATGACGTGTTCGGTAGCAATGAAAAGTCTCCCTCAGAGAAGCCCATGATAAGACATGTGAAAGACATAGTGTTTAGCACATTGGCCTTCCCTGTATCCTTGTTTGTCGGTACTACTTTCTGGGCCTTGTATGCAGTAGACAGGGAGTTAATTTTACCAAGGACCATGGATGCTTTCTTCCCAACATGGCTCAATCATGTCATGCACACCAACATTGTTTTCTTCATCTTGGTGGATCTCTTTACTTCATTCAGAATGTATCCAACAAAGAAATTTGGTATTTCAATTCTAAGCACTTTCATGCTCTGTTATGTGGTGTGGATCCATGTAATCTATGCCAAAACTGGAATGTGGGTGTACCCTATTCTGAGTGTTATTAACTGGCCTATGAGAATTTCATTTTATATTGTTAGCCTTGGTCTGGTTTTAAGTTTTTACACCATGGGAGAAAGATTAAACCGGGCAGTCTGGTCAAAAGAGGTTGAGCGAACAGTGAAGTCTGGGAAGAAAAAAGCCAAATAAATATTCATGTACATTAGAAATTGCCTATTTATTGTTAGCACTTGAATTATCGCTTGTTGCTTTAAGGGTTGTTTATGTGTTTAATGGGAGAAATGGTTAATTAATAATTATTAAATTTTGACTTAGGTATTTGGGAGTTGGGAATACACTTAGCGAATATAACTACAGTGAGTGATGAAGCTGATTGTTATCTTATTGGAACTTTGAACTTTGCTATTCCAGTATCATCATTACACTGCAAAAATTATAACTGATAATTTTTATATAACTGTTTTATCTCAAAAATATTATGTAGGTATAAATATTTTGTACTTTACTCTCTATCATTAAGTAGGTACAAAGTTTTTAATTATGCAACTGCTTGAAAATTAAGAGAAACCCCAGTGTATTTAATTTAAATATTTGTTGCAAGTAGTATTGGAAATTAAACAAACTTAGTAAAGCTGAAGAAATTTATACTATAATATTTATTAATTATACTAAAAATTATAGTATAATTTTCTATAATATAATATTATATATACCTATGAATAGAAATGAATGAATACATGAAAAATAAAGTAGGCAAATAAGTTTTCTATAATGTAATAATTATTTAATATAATGAATAGATGAAAAATAAAGTAATCATAAATCATAATTTTATCTCAAATGGTGATAAAGTATCATTGTTATATTATTAATTATTCTAAGTAATTTTTATGGCATGATAACAATAGTAAGCCTTGACTTCATGTTCGTAGACAACAGTGATTTAATTCTAATCAGATAGCAGAAAAATTTAAATTCTGTCCCAGAGCAAGCTAGTACTAGGATTTGCAATTTTGCCTCTTAGATATTATATTGCCTAATAATATTGAAATTAAGTAAATTGGTTGTGATAAATTTCTGGCAAAAACAGCCTACGTGAGTCACTACTAACAAAACAATTTTAGTACTATTTTGTGAAATAGCGTAGTGAAAATATTTATGCATAACAAATAAGGCTGGCTTCACGAATGGTTGGAGCAAAGTAAAGTGCATTTAAACCAGTTTTTTATTTAGTTATAAAAATGTTATTGTTTTTTGTTTGTTTTGTTATTTTGCATTCCAAATACATGATGTTAATATATATTTTTTACATATTCTTTTACTGAACTCATAATGTAAGAACAGCACATAACAGAGGTACATGGCATAGCAAGGGAGAGGTGTCTTGGAGGTATCCAGCAGAGAAGGGAAGGCTGTGGATGATGGCGTTGACTTTAATTCCTGCTTTATTTTTTTAGTGTATTCTATTACCTGAAAAAGAGGTTAATAAGGTTTTGGACTAATATGGAAATAATTAGTAAATAAACAAAATAAATAATAATCTTACTTAATAATTTAATTAACATTTTTGTAATACCACCATCATCATCAGCCGGAAAACATCCACTGCTGAACAAAGGCCTACACCTAAAGCGGTTGCCATAATTTCATGCTTGGCAGGCGGCTTGGGGAATTACAACAGAATAAAATGTATGATTTCAGTAAACATAGTATGGATGAAAATAATACAGTGGGCGTATTCTAAATAATTTATAATCTGGGTAAAAATCTCTGAGATAAACATACTACTTAAGTCTTTTTTGTAACTTTTTAATTGTCCTCTATAACCACTACAACGGATTATTATTGTTTGTAACATGATATATAACATGATTTATGTATTCTATAGAGTCTTGCCACAGCAACTCAATCGCACACCAAAGAGTACTTTTATATATACCGCACACTTCCAAGTATTTGGCGATAGAGAGTGCATTTTCAAAAAGTTTATGTCAATCGTAACATTACCTCAGAAATATTCTTCCTTTTGATGTCTTTTAAATTCGACTGATGAAATAAAAATGTTAAAATGTTATGAATATAACACAAGCCTGTACTTTATATTTTGTCAGTGTTTTTCATTTGTCTTTTTTGGGTTTTAAACTACAAGGGATATAATGATAAATAATATAGATATATAGAATATAATATTCTGTTATTTTTATTGAATTTCGACAAATTAAAAGATATTCAAGCGGAAGATTATTTAAAACATTTTGTCATCATACAAACAGGCACTTTAAATTATACATACCTAATACTCTTAAACTTTTTGGAAATTCACACTTTGTGATTTTATATCTTGAATTGAATCCAATATGAAAATGCGCGAGCGAGAAAACCGTGAAAGCGAATATACTAACGCTGATTTTATATCTTGAAAAATGTGAAAATGCGCGAGCGAGAAACTCGTGGACGCGACTATACTGACGCTGGTTATCGTAGCGTTATTGGCGCACATTGAGTTTACTAAATCATCGTACTTACGAAGGCCTAAAAACTAACACTTGGGCCAATTTCACTAAGCACTCAATGAAGCCAGCATTTTATATCGCGTGCCCTTTTTAAATCCAACTGTACAGAAACGTGGACAGTTACAATACGGCAGTATAAAACACTAAAAGGCTTGTAGTCCGCGGGTGCTAGTAGATTTAGAGAGTTCCTGTCTCTCGCCTAATACGATGTCAATGAAGTGTTCAAATATTTGCTTACACACCTATTTGATAAATTGATTAGATACTGAACATACCTATAGCAATAATATTTCTGAATAAATTGTTGAAACCAATATTATGTTTGTTTTATTAAGGGCCTAATCAGCCACACGGCTTTCATACGAACTCCAAGATCACTAAGATAGCATAGTAAAGCATAATATAGCTAGTAGAGGATAGCTTAGTATAGTCTCCTTACTTTGCCGAAGTATTCATCTTTAGTACCACCTTATCGTGGTACCTATTAAGCCGAGATGTAATTAGTTTTCAATTAGGACCAAACCTGACAATGCAAAAAACAGCTTCCATACATTTCGTTGAGCGTGAATAATATTTTACCGTGAAACGCTTTTTTTGGGATTTCAAGGTTGATTCTATTTATAGGATAATAAAATACATTAGTACTCCGAGATTCGATTAGTTCGATGGGAGACACCAGCTTACGGCCAGCTTAATACACAAACATGTCAGACAAAGGTTACGATACACTACAAAATTGTGGATAATGACGTAAGAACGACGTAATAAAAGACGTAATAAGTAAGGTATCACCTCCCGGCATTCCGATCTTGTATAAATAATAGTTATGAATTGTTCTTAATTTTGAGTACAATGAGTTCCTGTCGTCTTAGTAGTAGTGCGTGTAGCCCTGTATAACAATAATACAAGTAATATAATAAAAAGCATACTTTATTATGTACACGATTCAAATTATATTATGTTTTAAAATACATGAAAATAATACAAGACAAAATTTCGTCATTCTAATTAAAATCAAAAATACAAACACGAAACATGCTACAAATTCTAATTCTATGACATTTATTATCACTTACTAGGACTAGATTTTTTCTTCAACCATATAATAGATATAATATAACGCATCAGAGGCTTAAAGAAGGTCAATCTTATCTTATTTTATATTATTCAAATTAATCATAATTCAAAAGTAATTAACAAAAGCCATTTCTCTATGATAAAAACGACAGAACTTAACATATATAGAAACTATAACTTTTATGTGAACCAAAAGGTAAGTACAACTTACTAAAGGTGATTGACAGGTAAGATTTTCTTTGATATATGAAAACAATACACAAAGAAAGTGACTTGAAAAATATATGAAAGTATTTTATGCGTATTCTGATGATTCAAATTTATTCTTACCTACGCTCGCTATAAATATACATTAAAACATTTAAGCAATGTAGTTTTTATATACATTAGGATTGGTTACAATTTGCCTCGATCTTACAAGCATTTAAATAGTGTGCATCCGCCCAGTTCAGTACCAAGCGTGGATTTAAAATTTGTTTGTACCTATTCATTTATTTTCGAGATCCAGCTTTCACTTTTTTTAACTGATATCGGGACAAATCCTAACGACTCTGCTGCAAATTAGGGTTTAAATATTATACATCTTTTTTTCTAAATATTTGATTGAACAGTAGGTACGGTGGCTAAAAAACTTTTTTAAACTGCTTTAGTGCATTTTTTATACCATCGAGTTACTAGACATTGTATGTTCTGATAGTAAACGCCAAACTTAAAGTAAACGTTGCTATAGGAACTCAAAAAGCGGCCTCAAAACGAATTAAACAATTTGTGCTGCATCTCTGTCTTTATCTCGCAATCACAGCCATTGTTATTCTCTTATTGTTTCTAACTGGAAATCCACTTCATTTACATTTATAGGCAATAGACCTTGAACATTCAAATATCAACCATAATATAAACATTGTTTATGACAGATGATTTAACTTACTTGTATTTTAATAACATTTTTGTTTGTTTAAAACAATTGTCTAACTAATTTATGGTCTACAAGAAGCTATCTATATTTGGAATGTTTTCTGGAAATGTACATTTGATTTTCTTAATTATTTCAATGTGAGAGTGAACAATCTGATATTCTTCATTGTCAAAAAGTGATAAAAGCGAATGAAAGTAGGTTTATTTCAGATCACACAGTAAAAAGAAAGATATGGCGTTCAACAAACAAACTGACAAAAAAACTGCAGCTGTTAACGCGCCTCGGACATCGGTCATTTTCAATCAAACACTTTTCGGAAAATAATCGTCCGTTAATAATGACACTTGCCATGTATTTAAATTCGCAATAAACGCTTGGTAACAATTAAAATTTTCGATAACCCCAATTAAAAATAATAACATTTAATTTTGTTTTCGCACTACAGACGCACTTGCACGCGTTCGAAGCGATGGCCGCTTCGTGTTTAATTTATTTCGACTTTATTTTCATTGCATATTTTTTTTAAACACGCTATGTACGAAATTTTTTAAGGTGCAACGTTTCGCTCGGCGCGCGAAATTCAAATTTTCTTGCGTTTTATGTCAATTACAGCTTAATTACTCATCGTAGGTTCATGAAAACTAATTTTGCGATATTAAATAGATTGTTTCAAAAAATTACACCAACCAGAAAATCAAGTTAAAAGTATAAGTACATTTCCCACTAAACCAAAAACCAAGATGAAAATCAGCTTATTGAAATTTGTAGCTAAACCAATGTTATCTAGGTAATCATTTATCCCGTAATGTCTTAAAAGAACTTATTTATTGGCGCAAAATTGGTTTCGATACATCCACGATGAGTAATTAAGCTGTAGTTGACAAAAAACGCAAGAAAATTTTAATTTCGCGCGATGAGTGAAACGTTGCACCTTAAATAGACAACAAGAGAGACAAGTTTAAAATGATCAAACAAATGAGATCAAATTAAAGACGAGAATAAAATAAACTCAACACTTGGAACAAATCAACCAGCGTACAAATCTGAAAGAGGCTTAAAAAATTACTACTACCTCCTCAGATTAAAGTGAAACATAGCAAACAAATAAACAGTGTTCATGAAACTTTGGGTACTTTTTCCCTACGAAAATACGCAAGTAGAAAACCGCAGAACGCAGTTATATTATCATCGTGTGCGTTAATTGTTCTTTATTTATCCTTTATAAAGTAAATCGTTAAATATTTATTTTGTCCTATAGCCTACAGCGGCTTGCTAAGTTCCATCTAAGCTACGTTTTAACTTTCCTGTTGGTTTTGTAATGTCCGTTTTTCTTCCAGCCATTGGGTTGTGCGTCTCCGTTGAGCCTCGCGCCGAATGTTGTAGTCTTGCTCTTAGACTCGAACAGGACGTCCGAGTCGGTCTCAGTTTCGGACATGTCTTTCGTTGCAACTGGAAGTAAACAGCGCGAGGTCAGAGAGGAACTTTTTGTTGCTAAATATTGGAATGTTTGTATGTAAATTACCACTCAACTAAGTATCGGCTGAAAGGAAATTTGTTATGGAGGTAGCTTATACCCCGGATTAACACATACGGTACTGTTTATTCCGAAAAAAGATACTGTTCCTATAATATAGAAGGCGGAACCGGGTAGTTCAACTTATATAAATTGTTATATTGTGTAGGAATAATGTACTAATGATTGTCAGGCCAAAGGTCGTCACAAGTTTAGCAGACCATATCAAAGAAAAAAATGTTAAAATTGGTTAAAACAATAAAGCGAGGGTAGCCGTTAGTAAGGAGAACGGAAGGTAAGAAGGATTATCTGAAGCTTTATATCAACATTTCATACCATGATATTTATTCTGTTAGCATAGAGAAATTATAAAAGAAAGAGTGCCGATGGCCATAGAAAGATGCGTAAATCCAATATGTAGTAACTGTATGTAAGATGTCGCCAAATGTTTCCAATTGCGACATGATCGTTACAATTTCAGCTCAACTTGAAATAGAAACCCGAATTAATTCATTCGTTAACTAAAAACGTTACTTGTTATGAATATTTATGCACTAGTAATATCAGTAAAACTATTTATTTTATATTTTATTTGCAACACGCGCTTGGTTCTCAAGAGATGGCGTTGGAGACATTATTTATGACAACATATTCTTTACATCGTATATTGCAATCTTATTTGAACCAAACCTTACATTGCGGACATATACCAATTTAGTTTTTATATTACCCAAATTTTCATCGGCCCTATAAAGCGGTTTGAACATTAGCTGACTAAATACGTAAGCGCCACCTAGTATAATGCTGTTTTTACAGGGTTACACTTTTGTATGAGATTGTCATTCTTCTCGTTTAATTTTTCTATGCTGTTAGTATCAAACCGTTAGTAAAGCGATGCTTAGAGTTTGCCTTCCACCTAAGACAAAACATCACTAATTTATTTTAATTAAATTATTGTGGCTATCCGGCAAAATCGAAATATGATAGTTCCGTTTATTAGCACAAGTGATGGTGGTTTTACGAATGTCGGTGTGGTTAGTTCCGGCCAGCCGGCGCCGGTCGTGGCGGGGGTACTGACAGGGCTTGTCCTCGGTGTCGGCGAGCGGCAGCAGGCGGTAGGTGCGCGCGCGCGGCTTGCGCGGGCGGCACGCGCGCGCCGCCAGCCGCGCGCCGCCCGCCGCCAGCGCGCACACCGCGCACAGCGCCGCCACGCCGCCCAGCGACGCGTACACCACCGACCAGTCTGCGACGACCGACACGCATTATATAAACAAAAAATAATAAAAAAACAAACTGTACTTTTAAACTTTAAAAATGATATTACATATTAATAGTTCATTCATTAATATCCGGATAAGTCACTACGAAACGAAGTAAATTTTCAATATTATTAAAATTAAACAATTATCTAAATATATTGCATATACTACAATACTGCATTCCGTACGATTATTAATATGTTAGTCTCTGTTACACTTATAACGCACTGTTATGTATGCGAGCGGGAGGAAAACTGCCGTCCGAGACACAGTTCAATCTAGTTCGGAGGGCAGGGTGAATCCTAATCAAGTTTAAGCTTATTACGATCTGTTTACAAGACAATTTAAGTCGTATAATATTAGGAAAAAAAAAATGTTTCAATGTTTGAGTTACCATACATGTATGTAATAGGCTAAGTTTTCGTAAAAATAAATGATTGATTGATTATAAATATTTTACTAGCTGTTATAAAAAAAGGTCTTTTATCGCGAATAAGTCCGAGTTAGACCACCGACGCGCCCGTTGCTAAGCGAAGATATGTTCGAAGATGAAGCACGCAGACTTAGATACCTATTCATACTGGCCTTGAAAAGCCCCAGGTTATATATGTCAGGGAACAAGGTAGTCGGCAGTAATGATGGAGTCACCCTGCGTGTAGTACTGACCGCAGTCGGGCATGGCCGTGGGGTCGAGCTGCGCCCACAGGCTCTGCATCCAGGCGGCGTCGCAGCGACACGTGCGCGTGGCCTGCTCGCACGCGCCGCGCCCGCTGCACGTGCTCAGGCAGCGCGTGGAGCGCACGCGCGCGCGCGGCTCCACGCGCGCCGCGTTGTAAGCCAGCGGGAGCGCGCGCAGCCCTTCCACCACCTTGTTCTGAAACGGATATTCACAACACAGCTTCATTACTTTCAATGCAGGTTACACTACAAAATCATTTATTGTTAAGTCTCACGCTTGCCCATAGCAGTTCAGTGTCACGCTTGCCCATAACAGTTCAGTGTCACGCTTGCCCATAACAGTTCAGTGTCACGCTTGCTCATAGCAGTTCAGTGACACGCTTGCCCATAACAGCTCAGTGTCCCCAGAATTTGGAACTTCAATAGTTCAAAAGCCACACGCGGCTATACTTTGCGCTCTCACCCAGTGATATTACAAATTCAATCTCTTTATGCCCAGTAACTTCGCTGGAAACATTGCCCTTAAATTTGGAACACAGTGATTTTTGCACACTACTGCTTGGCGATTAAATAACTGGCAAAGGTCCTTCCCCAGGTTGACTATGCAAAAGAGTCCTACCTCTGCAAACATTGAATATCAGTGTTACAACATAGTTATAATTTTGGTCAACCCGAGTCACTGACGAGTTGTTCATTAAAACATAAAAGAAAACAGAAAATACCTAAAAAAAAAATTCTAGAAAATGCTTACATCCTCAGACAAGAAGAAAATCAGCTGCGTATTTCCCGAGTCGATCTGACCTCTGACCTCAGTGACGTTGACTTTAATGTCTTTCAGAAGCAGGGTCATTTTCTGTACGAGCGAGTCCAGTTGACCTTGCGTGAAGGACGATATGGGGATGTTGAGGGTCATCTCCATGAGGCTGTTCTCTATCGGGTCGAGTTTGACCTGCACGCTCACTGTGTCGCGGTCGGACTCGCCCTGGTCGTCGGTTACGGTCAATTCGAACACGTATCTGCCTGGTTCTATGTTTGTTAGCTGTAACAAGTAAATAAATAAATATTTTCGTCCTTTGTCACTCCGGGCGTAAAGAGAAAACAAACGACACCTCACTCGTCAAAATCGGTCAAGCTTTTTTTAGGCAATATAAGGACACACAATCACACTTACATACACTCCAAAAACATTACCATCCTTCGTGGGCCGCACAGTCGGTTAAAAACCAAACTGAGTGGCTTTTACCAATAAAGGGAATTTAAGTTTCTGCTTGATTCATTTATTTTGAGTTCTAGTTTGGGTAGATTTTAAAATGTTTGGACATTGTATGGGTAAGTATATTAAGTGTATTCACTTTTTATCTGATTAGACGAAGGACATACTTTTGGAGGGTATTTATAAACGATTCTGTATGAATCATCATCATCATCAGCCATAAGGCGTCCACTGCTGAACATAGGCCTCCCCCTTAGAGCGCCACACCGACCGACAACGGTCCACTTTCGTCCACCGGTTGCCCGCGATTTTCATAATGTCGTCGGATTCTGTATTGAAATTTGTTTTATTTGGTCGTCCGTGATGGTCATAGTATATTCAGAATCATAAAAGTCCATAAATATGCACCCTATATTTCAGCAGATCCATCTGCTGTGAGATCTATGGGCATATATACCGATCCATGCTGACAGAAACAGTCAGCTGTGAGAAGTCAGTGACCAAACTTCACTCACAGACCGCTCGCTCGGATGTCTACGTTTAACAATATACGTATCTATTTAAACATGCAATATTATCTTCTGGAAATATCAGGCATCTTACCATCAAGACGGGTTGCGTATCCGAGCCCAATATAACGGTCCCGGCGGCGAGCCCGGAGCCCGCGCGCGTCCACTTCCACGAAACTATGCGGAAGTCGTCCGACGACTTGGACCCGTTCAGAATGAGTACAGGCAATGGCAAGTTCAGGATTTTGTCGCCGCCCCCGTCCGCCTTCGGTGGACTGTTTTTGTCTGGATGTTAAATAATACGGATATAGAAGAAAAAACAGTCGATTTGAGAACCTCTTCCTTTTTTTTGGAAAAAGGTTAAAAATATATACGTTTTGCTGTCTTTTCTACCAACATCATGCACGATGCATGCACCATAGTTAACATCTGGAAATATAAACAGGTCTCAATAACGTCCAAAGATATTACTATAGATTCGACATCGCCGCGGCAGAACTGCAACAAATTGCAGTGCTTACATAGGCGTGAAGAGCGATGTTACTCACAGTCGCACATTTGAAAGTTGAGTCGTAAATATCAATATGGCTGGCTTTCTGGCTTGTCGTTGTCACAACTTTTGTACAGTTTTATTAGTAATGTTGGATCTATAGTTTTAAAGATCTTTGACCCCACCACAAGAACACACAAGACGGTAAAATATAACACATTTCATACACAATACAAATACAATTCATGCATTCAGAGTGTGATAGACACATTTTTTTTATTCGTTGGTTCATTGCTATTGCGAGTAGGCGTAAACTTGAGGCGGAATTGGCACTTTACTCCAACTTATCGGAACAAAGGTTTGTCAATGCGTTATCTATAGGGGGTAATCTATGGTCTGTACACTTACTCTGCGTAACAGTGACCGTGACATTATCCGTGGCCGAGTTCCCGTTGTCATCGAGCACCGTCAGAGAGAAGACGTACTGTCCCTTAGTGAGGGCCGTGGCGTTAGCGAGCGACTCGTTAAAGTTGACGATGTTAGAGTTAGTGGGGCCGGCGAGGCAGCGCCACGTGTACGCCACGATGCGGTGGTCGTCGCGGGACCCCGACCCGTTCAGCACCGCCCACGTCTGAGGCAGCGATATGAACTGCAAGGTTTCCACAGTTGCCGCATGCATCATGACAATTTACAAGCGTATCGGGTAAATTAGCACAAGTGAGGTGATCAAATATAATGACGTCGACCCTGGTGTCTGTATCATTTTCTAAACTACTAAATTTGATAGCTCTAAAATTATTACTATCCTTATCAAAGAGCATAAAATCCCTAGGTTTTAATTCATATGTAACATATTGAAATGAAATGAGACGCAGATCATTTTAGCCGTCATTACACAAAACAACAGAATCTTTTTGTTTTCATAAAACGGGAATACTCATGTTAAATTGAGTCGGTTATTCCGACCACATTGGGTGACCTTTATCAAGGAATGCTAAAGAATGTATTTATTAAAACATAGTGGACGTAGTAGTAAACGTAGTTATAATTATAGTGGAAGTAAAAATTTAATTAAAACAAAATGTTCTCGCCAAATGTACCAGGGTGAGTTCTGTGGTTATCGGTTTTAAAATGTTTCCATAATGTTGGCGATAGTTTATTTCACAGGATGATGTTAGTTACACCAGAAGACCAGAACCATACTTGCAAAAATGTTATGTACCATGCTTTATAAAATGTTTAGAAAACTTTTTATACATTCATGTCAACGACAAACCCTTTTCCCATATGCTGTACATGCTTACTTACTCAGTCTTAACTTCACAGAAATTCCGACTTCCACATTTGAAGAATTACAGGAATAATTATACATTTCCATTTAAATATTTATATAACATATTTTGTACCGTTTAAAATGTGTATCGAGGAGCCATATACGGCCCCGAAATGTTGTGCTTACTTAGGTGAAAGCACGCCATTACCTACTAACAGTCGCGCATTTGAGAAACGAATTGTACCTTGTAACAGTATATCATTATGATTTGTTTTTATGAATCGGTCCACAATATTAATAAACACAATATTATTAGAATACAATAAACATATTTTTTGCATACATCAAAAACAAATCACAGCGTCGCTGATTATAGTTTATCCAAACCATTAACATCAAAAAAAAGATTTTGAATATTGAAGATAACAGATTACCCCCGTAACGCTAGTTTCATCAAAAAGTTAGGAAATTCAAATATAACATGCGCCAAATCCTCACGGACGGACTACACTCTTAACGATTCGATGTTTTGTCATAAAAATCTGACTTGATTCTAAAGATCTGATGGCACCAAGCTTGACGTATTTGAATATGGTTCCGGCGCGCATTTTTTTTGGCATAAGCATAAAGTGTACAGCAAGTGTAATTTTACCGCGAGATCAAGGTTTTACCAACAAGGACAAGACATTGTAAAACTCGCCGGAGAGACCGATTCAGCTACATCTCTATAGGGTTCATTTCACGGCAGTATAAAGGTGTTGCGTGGTACTCACAGCGTCGGGCCCGGCGTTGGCCTCGGGTGGCGTGTTTGTCGGTGGCTTCACGAACACGTGCACTTCGGCCGTCGAGGACTGCCCGGACGAGTCCGTCACTTTTAGAACGAACGTGTACACGCCCTCCGACAGGTTCGATAGCTGGAATTACAGAAATAACACAACTATACTCGGTGTTCGATTAAACAACGGCCATTATTGAATTGTTCTCGTCATTATAAAGTTTTAATATGGAACAAATGTTTAATTGCTATCGAGCTCAATATAATAAACAACAGTTATTCCACACATTTCGTCGAATGTACATGCAACATTTTTCTATGGAACTGATGTTTTTTTCTTGTTCCATAGCAAAAGTTGTTCATGAATATGTGTACAATGATATCCTAGAATAGGTCTGTCCTCTAACCGAACAGCTTGTATAAACTAGTAGTTCGCGCCGAACTGAGACCTCGCGATTCCTATATCTTGACAACCCCTGGACCGATTCAGCTCATATTCGACCTTAAAAATTGTATTGAAATGAACTACTTGCCTACAAAATTTCATGAAGATCGGATCAACGGTTCGCAAGTTATCATCGGACAAATATACACACAAACATAGAAACATACATACAAATGCCGATTTGTCCCAGTATACTCTGAGACCTTCGCTTCGCTCGGTCAATAAAACATTTAGTGATAATGACAAGTATAAAAAATAAATTATAAACTAAAAAAAAAGTGATAAATATGCAGAGACCATATACATATACGTACATCACTCACAAAAATACTATGGCCAAAACAGCATACTGCCGTCAAACAAGTCGTGGATTTCTCGAATGAATTTTGAGCCGCCCAATCGTAAGCGCAACGATGTGGTAATTTGTAAATTTTTAGCAAGCGCTTTGAGCTGCTTTTCAAATTTTTGCAAAAATTCAAATTTTCATTCACGCCATAAAATCTTCCATTTATACCATACTACTGGTGACAGTTACGTTTATTTTAGTCCTAACTTCTCACTGCGACTTTATTCATTTAGTTCTCCTATTTTAAAACAGTTTTACTCTATGGTTTTACTCACAGATGAACCAGATACCTCGTCACTCGGGTTTTGGTCCGATCAAAAGTCACCACAATTTGAGGAAAGCACGGGGTGCGCGGAGCGTGACAAATTATTCCCATTGGCTATCATCAAGGTTACGCCCACCACTGTACCGAGTTAGTACGTTCCGTAGTGATGGCGTAAGCAGTAGGCTATGGCAGTAGGGCAACATTCTTAATCGGTACTTACCTACATAGCGAACTACCGCTCTGCCATAGTAATCGCACTCACTCGAATCTCAACTCACTAACATAACATTACTACACAACACCATTAAAGTACTAATTCTTCCTCAGTGTCGTGCACTCGCGGATTTTTCGAGATCGAGCTGTAAAGTCGAATGTTTTTTTTCGAGGTCCCTGCTTTCTTTGCGCGTTTCAATAGAATGTGTTATTCTAAAATGTGACATTTTCTCGAGATCACGCGTTTTGTTAGGTCCGAAAAATAATGTTAGTTTACCCAGAATCAACTCAGTTACTTCAATTCATCATCTAAAAATCTATTTAGCCGGGAATCGAAATTAACAACTGAATCATACACCTAATAACCTTGAAATACTTACGACGTATACTATAGTCTACTGACAAAAACGCCATTATTGTTTACCAGAAAAACGCGGGCGAAGCCGCGGGCAGAAGCTAGTAACGGATAAAAACTTTAAACATCCTACGCACCTACTGAACCCTACTAAGCATGGCCCGACATGCTCTTAACAAGTTATTTTCTCTAGTCTCACCACAGTCTCAGGCACATGCTAGATGCTGCCGGTCGATTCTATCGTGATTTCGTTGCTTGTCGAGTTTAGTCCAAGCAGAAGGTCCCGCGTGTACAGTTTAGTTAGTTAGAATTCATCAGTGTTCGAATCCCTTTACGGTATGGTGAACATCGAAAATGCAAGTCTGCGTTTTGTTTAATGAGTCACAACACTACTTTATACGTGCGTTCGCCAGAAAGGGACAAATGCATGGGATATCCGCAATGAGGAAAAGGGATAAGTGACGAAGTGTCCATTATACGCTGAGCTCAGCTATGTCTTGTAAAACTGAATTATTTTACTTACCGATGAAAAGTTATTCCGTATTTTTTGTAGTTTGAGTGCGCGGATGACTTTCCACACAATTTCACTGCACAGATAGTCATTTTTGTTTACTGTTGGTTGTCAGGAAAATAAAACAACCGTTTTATTTTGTAAGCCGCACGCACGCACGCACAGCTCTGGCACTTGGTCGGAACTGAGGTTCAATATTTGGGGCGGCGTCTTATATAAGTCTTATAAAACTTATGTGTTGCGCGCTAGGCTCGTCCTAGACTAGGTATCTAGTTCTATTCATCTGTGGGTTTTACTACTCTGAGAAATTTCAGAAGAAAACAACTAAAAAGTTTTATTTTTTTACACATATTATGCCTTTTGTGTTATTATAATATACTGCATTACGATTTACGAGATCTTTGTTTCGACAAAAATGCACCAAAGTCGGAGGAAAGCGAGGACTGTTACCAAGCGTCCTTTGGCTGTCCCACGGATACGGCTATTTGCGCCTAGTAACAAAAGTAAAAAGTATTTATCTGTGTTATAATAGTTTAATATTTCTAATATGATTTCAGATTTACAGGGGTCATAGAGTTCATGAAAAAGCGGAAAGCCATTCTATGCATTAATTCGATAAAACCTGATAAGCGCGTCACGACGCTGGCATATTTACAATTTCCTGCGATTCAACGTACGTTATCCTTATCAGCTGCATTAATGCCTATACTTTTTATGGTTATTGTTGCGATAGCTCGCCATTAATTAGAGATATTTATCGCATTGATTGTGCTAAAATAGTGCAGAAAAGATAGCATGTTTTGGAATTTTACGGTTGAAATCGATGACGAAACCTACTTATTATATATGTGTGACAAGAAACGTACCTCAGAAGCCCGACAACCTCAGACAACAGACCAAAGAGAGAAAATAAGGAAAAAATATATTTCTCTCTCGTTTTTTAGACGGCAATCGGCGCCAACAAGTTGTTATGTCTGTTTAGTGGTAATACTATATAATAGACACGCTTTTTTTTTAGATAGACAGCTTCGAATGTTCTGTAAGATACAGAGCCTAAGTAAGTCTAAGGGTGTCTACACATGGCCTGACCTGACAGCGTGTGAAAGGGACAGCTAGATTTGAATTTCACGGGAGCAAAAGAAACAAACTGTTAAGGTTATCGCTCCTCCCTTTCGCTCCCCCAGAAACTTATATACAGCCATCTCTTTCAAACGATGTCAGGTCAGGCCATGTAGTGAGGCCTTTAGTCTGTAAGTGTGTTTCTTATCACTTAACTCTGTAACGGCTAAACGGATTCGGATGAACATTGATAATTATGGAAGTATTTTAATTCACAGAAAGTTTATCGCAGAAAATAGAAGTGCCTCTTATAGGATAGCGGATGAAACCGCGGGGCACTGCTAGTCGCAAATAAACTGCTTCTTTATTTTAGTCTTAGACTCGGACATTTTCTCATTACTATACTTCTAACTACGCATCAGCATCAACGAACCAGAGTCACGTTCCGAGTTTATGGAGCTGGGACACAGATCACACTAGATACCGCATTACGAGATTCGTTTTTCCTACAAAAAGTCACCAAAGTATGAGGAAGGCGCGGGTCGCGAGGAGTGAGACCAAGCGTTCTCATTGGCTACGCCTGCTCGCCTAGCAAAAAACAATCAGAGTAATTTGTTATAGGTGTATTTAGACTGATGCGTGGTGCGCTTCGAGCGTCCTGAATGCAGAATCTAGGGTGTGATCTGTGAGCTGGGATTAGACGCTGGCAGCGAAATATAACTCTTAAGACAACATCGCAGGACTTAAATTTTCCAAACGAAACTTGACCCAAAATTTCGTAAAACAAACAGCTTGTTCCAAGCCATGGTGTTGTTACCTGCAAGTAGGGCGAGTGCGTGTTTTGCATATCGACTGCCTTGTTCTCGTCCTCGGCAGACTTGGTCCACTCCCAGGAGGTGATCTCGTGGTCGTCGGTCGACAGGCTGCCGTTCAGAGTCAGCTTGTTGTTCGGGAGGTAGATGATCACGTCTTGACCTGGTTATACATTTTGTGCTTTTGTTAATAATACTGTTTTGTAATAAATCGCTCGCCTGATGGTAAGCGTCACGCTTGCCTAAAACAGTTCAGTGCCACCCAGAATTTTGAACTTCAACAGTTCTAAGCCCTGCGCGACAATGCACTGCGCTATTATATGCTCAATAACTTTGTAACATTGTCCTTCAATCCGGGACACAGTAATGTGTGCAGACTACTACCTAGCTTTGAATAACACGTAAAAAAAGTCCGGACGGACGGACTCTGCAAAAGAATCCCACCACTACAAAAAAAGCTTTCTTTTTAAGGTCTTAAAAATAGTGGACCCTACTTCGACAACTTTCATTTTCTGTTCCATCTATCCCCCGAAGCAATCTCTCCTGGTCGAAGCTCGTGGTTAGATTTACCTTTACAGGTAAAGCCTATTCAACATCGAAATCGGATAACCCTGTAAACATAACCTATCATACACAAAAACCTAATGATAAACATTATAGCTAATTTGAGGCGCATCTAAAGTTTTCTAATCTATTTAAACGGTATACCTGCGTTAGCTTCAGGCGGATAGTCCGTATGGTTCAACACAGTAATATTGGCTGTTGTAGAGTTCTTCACATGGTCTGAATCTTCGACCGTTAGCTTGAATGTGTAGTTGCCTGGCTGCTTCAGATCTTTGAGGACCAGCGTCGGCCCGTCTTGTAGGGGAGGCTGGTAGCCGATAGGCCCTGATGTCAGGTCCCAGTGCCAGGATATTATGGCATCGTCGTCCTGGACAAAATGCAGTCGTAAGTCTTATTTGATTAAGATATTACACTATTATTATAAATGTGAAAGCATCGTTAAATCCAGCCATTAATATCGATTCAGCGTTTTGTCCTGAAATGTACCAATAGACATAATTGTTTATTGGTAATTACCAATAGACAGTAAAAAAAAATATTTTTCTAAACTGTAGATCTATCGTTAGACTATCGTTCTGCAAAATTACATGCATGTAAGTTTATAACTTTGGAAGTTATAAAGCTAAGCTGTAAAGCATTCAGACAGACAGACAGATGGACATGACGAACTCATAAGGGTTCCTTATAGTACTACGGAACCCTAAATAGGTTGAAATTCTTTAACAAGTACCTAAGGAACCGTTGACGAGCGATTTTTACAAAGATTTTGGGAATTTTTATTACCTTACTGGCACTGCCATCCAAAACTGCCATGGAGTTAGGTAGTTTGACCGTCTGTGTCTGTGGTGTGATGACCACCATGGGAGGGGTGTTGATCCTTTGAGGTGGCAACACCGTCACGTTCGCGTACCCTTCGCCGTACGAGTTGGTGCCGTTCACGGTCAGCTTGAAACGGTACTGGCCTTCCGTCAGGTCGGTCAGCGTCACCGTCGCTCCGTTTTGATTCATATTACCTACAATTTGAGACGATATTAACCCCTTTAGTCCATCAATTATCTAAGAGTAAATGAAAAGTTCTAAGTTTTTATTAGTTTTGATGATGTTTCTAACGTAATGTTTCTAAAGTAGAAAATTAATTTAAGATTTCATACAGGTTTTTAGTGCTCGGTTGGATGTCAACGGGACCATATAACTAAACCTACGCTGTCTGTCCGTCCGTCCTACCTTTAAAAGCGTCTATCTTTTAAACAGTAATGGATAGCCGCAATCTGAACATTTCGAAATAAAAAAAATCATAGAATATTTGTAGCTAGTACCGCCCCGCGATTTACCCGCGTGAAAAACCCCTAACTACGTCACTCTTCCTTAAACTATATCCATGCAAAAACGCAGGTCGAACCGTTGTTCTGTTGCTGCGTGAAAGAGAAACAAAGAAACCAACAAACATACTTTCGCATTTATAATATTGGTAGAGCTTCCGGCGAATTTCCTGATACATCATAATAAGTAGAAAAGTTAAGGACCCCAAAAATAAACGTGTTTTTTCGACATTATACCTAGTTGTATTGCTTTCGACTTATAGTAAAAAAATAAAAAACTGTGATACATAAAAGCGGCAAACTTGGTGCATATAGTGTTCTAGTGCAAACTTTCAACAAATATTCAAACTTGGTCAAGTGTGAGTCGGGCTCGCGCTAAGGATTCCGAAGTTTTTGGTAACTTGCACTCGCACTTGGGCGGTTTTTTTTCCATTTATTGCGACCGGACCATAAAACAACATAAAACCGCATTCAATGTTGAGGAGCATAAAATATGTTGTTAAAAATAACAGTAAATGTTAGTATGCTAAGAGTGGCCTAAACAGGTGCAAACTGTTACTTATATTATTTTTTCTGCTATGAATGGGTCTGGAAATGAAACGGAAGGGGTGGCGCGCCGAAAAGGATAAAAATTGGTGAACATTATTAATGATAATTAATAATTCCATTTACTGGGGATACAGAGATTTAACATCTAACATCTCAGGGTGACGAGCGCAGTGCATTACCGCGCATAGTTTTGAACTGTTGTAATTCAAAATTCTGGGTGGTACTATGGGGAAGTGTGACGCTTAACATCAGGTGAGCGACTTGCTCGTCTCGTCACCGAGTAACAGAAAAAGTTATTGTTTTGTACCTGTAAATCCTTCTTTCGGTTGATCAACCAGTGTCCAAACATAGTTATAATGGCTCATTGTAGCTTTTTCATCAGGAATGGTGTAGGCTGCCAGGGTCACTTCATTATCTGGTAGCTGAACCTTGACAGAGATACAGTTTGATGAGCATGATGAGAAAAGTTAACGAGAAAATGAACCTCTTTCTACAATACAAGTTTAGACATAGTGATTTTAATATTAACATTAAAATAGTTACCTGTTTAGATAAAATGGAAACAGTTAATGTCTGAATAGTTTTCGCTGAAGACGTTTCAATTTTAAAAGCGTCACTTTTAACATCAGAATCGTCCTTTTTGATAGCATCAATTGGTATTGTAGGACCTTTTGAAAAGGGTCTAATGGTTTGTTCGCAGGCTCCCTGAGCGTTTTCAACAGTGCCAGGTATACACTTGCATATACCGTTAGGTCCTTTGATTCCTAAAGGGATGCATTCCGAGTTGAACGGACAGTCGCCTACACCTACTTCACAGGTAATCTTATCTATAAAGTTTGTGGAATCCATTATCATATCACCGTCGCTGCTATCTCTGTAAAGGGACCTTGAATCCTCATCTTCAACAGGCAAATTGTTGATGAAGTGTGAAAGAAAGTTGGAATCTTCGTCATTGAGGCGGCTGGTGTACGGGGAGTATATGGGTTCTTCTTCGGGTGAAAAGTTGCTACTTATCTCTCTAGCACTTGATTGATCCAGGATGTCTGACCAGTTTTCTGGAAAAAAAAATCTTGAATAATTGATTGGTCTGAGAAGCTACAATAATGCTTATGCTCTTATTGCTCTTTATGCTTCTTTATATTTCTTTATGCTTTGTCACTCTTTTATGTCATGGCAACTAGAAATGTAATTGTTTAGAACAAGTAGAAATTACACATGCTACAAGGAACTAGTTTATCCATTTTTGATGAGTTTTACTACAATCCCACAATCCCTACAAACTTTGCTTTCTATTATTTGAAATAAATAGAAAAATTGTGGCATGACAAAAAAAAAAGCGTAGTGCAGTAGATTGTAAAGTGGTTTACTAAAATTAATTTCATTTACAATATTGATATTGATTGATATAGTGTTGATTCTGCTGTACCACTTTCTAAGCTAAACTAAAATTGACAGCTCTAAAATTGTTGCTACTTTTATACATACATTGAAACTAAAAGAGACACAGATCATTTTAGTTTGGTGACTGTAACATAACAATACATGCCTTTGTTCTGTCACACTATTCACAAAAGTACACAAGTCTGACAGAACAAAAAGAATAAACTATCAATGTCTGTTTTGAATAAAATGTGTGAAATGAATGGAAATCAGTTTAGAGCTATCAAATTTAGTTTAGTTTAGAAAATATTACAACAGAATTGACGTCATTTATTTTGATTCTGTTGAACCATTCTCGGAACTTAGTTACTCTGACAGCACTAAAATTATCTGAGTCTCTTATTTTAGTATGTGTGTCTTTAATTTAGATAAGGAAATATTACAATATAATCATCGCCAATATACTAGTTCTTACCATTAGGTAGCACCGGTTTCACAAGTATCATGGAGACGTGAGACTCCCACTTGGGGCTGCCGGCACGAAGTAGCGGCAAGCACAGCTCATCGCTCGCACATTCCACATGGTAGCATCTTGTGTCCACAATGAACACAATATTGCAGGTTGCAGATATACAACATGACATTACACACTGCCTCAGGCCTTTGAGGACACGTTTCTCAGTGAAATTACCCGCCGTGAGGTTTCCTGTGAGGTTTAAAGATAATATTGAAGTGTTGACACAACTGTGCACATTTACATGTTTTTGTGAATTCTGAACATGTCTTTACTAACCATATGTATCAAATTATAGCATAATTAAACAGTTTTGATAAGAATTCTGCAGAGGGCTTACCGACTGGTGCATAATTCACAAAATTTTTTGGATATAACTTGGGGCACTTATTGTTCTCTCCATATTTTTCACTCCAAGCTTTATTGTACTGAGACAAAGATATTTTTATATTCACAGAAAATACTATAAATAAACTTATCAATATGACTTTATTACTGTCCATTATTATTTTTGGGAATTAGAACTAAATAAGTGATAGTTTGCAACTGTTAGCAGATCATGAATCCTCAGCTATCTGGACAACAGGAACTCTAATATTAGATATGAGTTGATAAATAATGCGTGGGTGAAGAGATGAACAGCTTTTTGTACATCTATTTGCTCTAATGTTTTTTTAATGCTTTGATTACTTTGTATTAAAACAAAACTGATTTTGTGAATTTTGTTATAGTAAATCGATCAAAGAGTAATAGAATACTTTGGTGACAATGACAGTAGCAGTATGAAGTGATTTGACAGTTGACATTGACATTAATATTGAGAGCTGTCTCGCGACATGTCTGCTACTTTTGTTGTTTGCAGTTGGTAGCATTGAGTTTTAGGGTTGGAAAAATAATCGACTAAACGGTCAAATAAGTGAGTACATCGCTACTGAGTACTAGATGGCGTTAGAAGTTTCCGGGACAATTCATTTGTTTTTCACGTTTTTCCTCATTGTGATACTCGGCAACAGTTAGCTTTTTATTCAATAATTTATTTATGGGGTCGTCTATTTTATTAATAGCACTATTCACTAGCAATAAAATAGAAATCGGTAGCACCTTCAGAGATTTCTATTTTAGCGGACTAAGATGGGATAGCTGTATAAAAAATGTATAAAAATGGTACATTACTTTAGCAGCGCCATCCAACAGGGTTTTTTATGGACTGGACGATAGAGAAAGCGGGTCGAGGTAAAGCCGAGGCCAAAAACACTCAGTTGCTGCCAAGGATTTGCAAGCCATTTAGGCTACAACAAGTAATATAGGAACACACAAACTTACATACACTGAAAAAATAAACCATTCTACATAAATAATAGAAAGCGCAAAATAAAACATTAGACGATTAATATTTATATAATACCAGGAAAGTAGAGACCTAAGATCACTTATTTGTTTAGGGGCTTCTCGTACCTATGTAGGTAATAGGTAAGCAATTTCAATATTTGTTTCGACAACAATGAGAACATGTACGTAAGAAATCAATAATTTTCTTTTAAATAGCGCGCTCCATTCAAATTAAATTTTCCTTATGCTTCAGTGAACCAAATTTTAAACTATGAAATTAAATTTGTTGTAAAGTTTTGTTTATTCCAACTGTGTCACCACTTTGAGTTGATATTTTTTTTCGAATTACCCCAAGTGACTACACACCACGGCTGCCAAGATGGGGGCGGGTCAAATAGGAGGAATAGCCACCCTACGTAAGATTTTTACTCGTCGATTTAGTATCCTATAGCCTACCCGTTTACATCTGCTATGTTCAAGATTCTTCTAGGGCATTTTTAAGATACTTCCCGGCCAGCTATTTAATTAATAAGCTAATTATTTATTGACATAAAAACGATTACACATTTACATTTATGTCACAACATTATTATAATTATCTTAATTCCTATTCTCATCTTAAGAATACTATTGCGAAGTAATAGGAATTTTCATGCTAATATTTTTTCTTTTGGCGAAGGTGAACTAAACAGTTCGAAAAATTGGAGTTTTCCTTAACATAAAAATTGCTTTTAAACATTTGCTTCAATATTGTTTTGATAACCAACTGTTTGCAAGCCGTAGCTCAGTGGGAGCAAGCTCGCATCACATTTGTGGGGTCATAGGTTCAAACCCGGGTGGGCCTTTACCAATTAGTTCTTTGGAACTTACGTATGGATATACCACTGGCTTTTCGGTTAAGAAAAGCATCGTGAGGAAATCTGTATATTTCCGGAGAAGAAATTTGATGGCGTATAATATGTTTATCCGCCAACCCGCACTGTGTCAGCGTGGTGGATATGGTCTAATCAACCTTGGAGGGTAGGCTGATATCCCATGATGTTTAAAGACTGTTGCAGAACCAACTGTTTTTTGTTTCTTACTAAATAGAAAAATGTCAGTGACACTCGACAAAATGTATGGAACAGCTGTTTCCCCCCGGCAATTTCAGGGTTTCTCCCAAAATAAAAGCTGTTCATAATGATGAGTAACTGTTCATAACGTATCTTTCAATATTGTTATACCTTTCAGTAATACCTTGTATAAATGATAAGACAAAGTTTTTTTTCAGTTGACATTGATTTTGAAAATCCGGCGCATTTTCTCGGAAAACCAGCTGAAGTAACGGAAGGCCAGTTTATTGTAAGTAGGTATTAAACTTAAACAAAAATGATATATAGGTGTACATAACAGATGGACGCTGCGAAGTATTAGTGCTAAAAATAATGTAGGCATTTGTTTTTTCACAAAACGATATTTTATGTTTCCAAACAATATTAAATAAATAAGCCAAAAGGAGCTCATTGCACTCATATACGAAATTGATTGAGGTATAAGGTTTTTTTTTTTTCAATTTCAGGGTGATCTCATAGGTAGCGTTAGGACACTGATCACTGTGTAAGTTTAGTTGATGACGCTTTGTGGCGCAGTCGCCTGTCTTATAGCTGCGCTAGTGTGCATGTGCACCCTCGCTAGTATTATTATATTTGCTCTCAGCATGTAGTACTTCGTTTCTGAATAATTAGACTGTATGTACTACTTATTTATCTATTGCATCAGTGAAATAATATGAAGACTATAAAGCGGAGTCTACCAGGATATCCATTATCCTGCATGGTTGTCAGTAGAATGCGCTTATAGAGTGGCGGGTGAAATCTTAACAGATTACGTCACTCCACATCACTAATCACCACAGGTAGTAAACATTATTATGATGAGTATAGAATGAGTTCGTTTCAGCTTAGTACAGCAGGGTTTCCATACGTCCTTTATTATTTGTTGATGATATTCGACAGGTTTATTATTTATCTCACGCGATGATGTTCTGCGTGGGTGCGCTGATCGAAGCCCACGTGGTGGTCACGCCGGCGATCTGCGTGTACGGCGAGCGCTACAAGTTCGACGTGTACGGAGGCACACACAAGTTCGTCGAGGACACGGGCGTTTCCAGACAAGTGCACCATCTTTGTTTGCATAAAGGTTTTTTTTTTTTTTTTTTTTTTTTTTTTTTTTATGTTACTTGGTGACGAGACGAGCAAGTCGCTCACCTGATGTTAAGCGTCACGCTTGCCCATAACAGTTCAGTGCCACCCAGAATTTTGAACTTCAACAGTTCAAAACAATGCGCGGCAATGCATTGCGCTCGTCACCCTGAGATGTTAGATGTTTAATCTCTGTATGCCCAGTAATTACGCTGGTAAAGTTTAAACCAGAGTTATGACGACCGCTTATGACGTCGGACTTTAAGGCCCGTCGGTGAGCATCCCGATAACTCGCGGGATGGCTATTTGCTCCGTCTCTCGACTTTCGTACGACTACGCGTCTTGCCAGTTACTGTTGTCGGCTAACACATACAACTCGTACCGCTATGATTAAATTAGTGAAAGTTAGAACCAATGGGATTTAACCCATCGAGGAACTGATAACCGGTGGGGAAGAAAGGTTCTTGAGTGGCGACCACGAACCGGAAGACGCAGCGTAGGTAGGCCTCCCACTAGGTGGACCGACGACATTGTGAAAGTCGGGCAACCGGAGGATGCAAGTGGCCCGTTGTCGGTCGGTGTGGCGCTCTAAGGGGGAGGCCTATGTTCAGCAGTGGACGTCTTATGGCTGATGATGATGATGAATGGGATTTAACTCCAACTATATAAGGTCAAAACTATCAGTCTGAGTACTCGATAATGGCGATTGAAATCGGATATAGATACCTAAATTATCATTAAATCCAAACAGCGTTACGACAGCTGTAAACGACGAGTGTGCGTTAATTTCATAAAACAATAATGATCCCATCTGTTTGACATAAGCTTTGCAGTATTGATAGATGAGTTACGCATTTGTCACATCCACAGATGAATAGAACTAGATACCTAGTCTAGGACGAGCCTAGCGCGCAACACATAAGTTTTATAAGACTTATATAAGACGCCGCCCCAAACATTGAACCTCAGTTCCGACCAAGTGCCAGAGCTGTGCGTGCGTGCGTGCGGCTTACAAAATAAGACGGTTGTTTTATTTTCCTGATAACTAACAGTAAACAAAAATGACTATCTGTGCAGTGAAATTGTGTAGAAAGTCATCCGCGCACTCAAACTACAAAAAAGACGGAATAACTTTTCATCGTTAAGTAAAATAATTCAGTTTTACAAGACAGCAGAGCTCAGCGTATAATGGACACGTCGTCACTTATCCCTTTTCCTCATTGCGGATATCCCATGCAGTTGTCCCTTTCTGGCGAACGCACGTATAAAGTAGTGTTGTGACTCAATAAACAAAACGCAGACTTGCATTTTCGATTTTCACCATACCGTAAAAGGATTCGAACACTGATGAATTCTAACTAACTAAACTGTGCACCTTCTGCTTGGACTAAACTCGACAAGCAACGAAATCACGATAGAATCGACCGGCAGCATCTAGCATGTGCGTGAGACTGTGGTGAGACTAGAGAAAATAACTTGTTAAGAGCATGTCAGGCCATGCTTAGTAGGGTTCCGTAGGTGCGTAGGATGTTTGAAGTTATTATCCGTTATTACAGCATAACTCAAAAAGTAGTTATCACATGTTGCCCAAAATTATTTTAAAAGAAAGTTTTTACTAAGATCTATCAACATGGAAGATTACAAGTTTCTGAGATGCATAGTTTAGAAATGGCAGGGGGGGGGGGGACATTGCAAGCAACTTTGTCGGCCAATATTTCGCAAGCAGTACGTTTGATAAAAAAATGGTATAGGAAACCTTAACATCATTTTAAAAGACCTATTTAATGATACCCCACATGCGGGGTACAGGCGTTTTTTTTTATCCCCTCTTTACATGTATGACATGTATGATATGACAGCCACCCCATTAATATAAAAGTATGTTTTTTAATTCTGTCAAAATTGTCACCTTACAAATATCTATTCAACGACACCCAACATGATGGGGTGCAGTGTTTTTTTTTTTTTTTACCCCCCTTTACATGTATGGGAGCTACCCTTATTTAAAAACAAAAAAATTTTTTTATTTTTCGAAACTGTATGTCTATACTTAGACTATCGTTGTGCAAAATTTCATGCATGTAAGTTTATAACTTTAATAGTTATAAGGCTGTAAAGGATTCAGACAGACAGACGGACGGACAGACAGACAGACATGACGAACTTATAAGGGTTCCTTGTAGTACTACGGAACCCTAAAAATCAGAAGCAGGGCTGGATTTAGGTACGTTGAAAACGATAGCACAAACATTTTAAAAGGATAGTATTTATAATAAAATATAGTATGCTTTATTATTTTTAACCTATTTCCAAAAAAAGAAGGAGGTTCTCAAGTAGTAGTTTTTTTTATTTATTTTTTGTTACTCGGAACTCCGTCGTTTATGAACCGATTTAAAAAATTATTTGTTAATCCTCAGTGATGCGTATTTCACTAAAATTCGTAAATACGCATCATTGCATTTCATCAATTCCCGTGGCCGTCTGTAGCCTTCTTCATCCTTTGATTATTTTTTTCTTATACATTCTACTTGAGAACCTTTCCGTTTTTTTGGAAATAGGTTAAAAATAATGAAGCGTAATTATTATATTTTTTTTGTAAATAATATCCTTTTATAAATTTTGTGCTATCGTTTTCAACGTACCTAAATCCAACCCTGGTGATATTGCCGAAAGGGTCCTTTGTTCTTTGACAGAAAGCCGCGGCGCGGTCTTTCAAAAGATGCATCGCCTTTCGGCGCGCTGCATAGTAATTATTATCTAGTCTGTGATCCGCGGGGCTCCCGAAGGGATGCGAGTTTATGTTTTTTTTAGTCGCACGCGCTTGCTTGATGCTTCCGGTCGTTACCGTTGCAGTTAAATACTACGAATTTTACAACAATGTTGCGTCAATAGAAACTAATAGTAGATAATTTTATTATGCAGCGTGTAGGAAATATGATTCTCAGTTTTCTATCCCATCTTGAATTAGATTTACACATCCGTACGGTGACAATACACACTGATTCAGGAAATCCGCGAGTGCACGACACTGAGGAAGAATTAGTACTTTAATGGTGTTGTGTAGTAATGTTATGTTAGTGAGTTGAGATTCGAGTGAGTGCGATTACTATGGCAGAGCGGCAGTCGACCCAAGTGTTCGCCCCATCACTACGGAACGTACTAACTCGGTACAGTGGTGGGCGTAACCTTGATGATAGCCAATGGGAATTATTTGTCACGCTCCGCGCACCCCGTGCTTTCCTCAAACTGTGGTGACTTTTGATCGGACCAAAACCCGCGTGACGAGGTATCTGGTTCATCTGTGGTCACATCTTACAGTCAGCCATCGAAAATTGTAAATAAAAAACCCAAGTCGATGACCTCATGCCTCGAGCGATCTAAAAGATTGTATGGTTCCGAAGGGTCGTAACGGGACCCTATTTTACTTAACCTAAACCGTCTGCCCATCGTCGGTCTGTCCTATCGTATAGGGTTATATCTTTGAAATAATAGGTGCTTGGGTGAAATTTACACAGAATACTTACGTGTAATTATGGCGGATATCCTTACAAACAAAAAAGGTAAAAATCTAAGAGCTCTCATACAACAAACGTGCATTTTATTGTTTTTTCTCTATCTTCAAAACGTTTATGAATAAAAGTATCAAACCATGTGTTATTATAGAGTAAGCTCATAAGTAAAAAAGAAAGGTAGATAGGTACGTTACAGAAATAATATATTTGTCAATTTATTCGTAAACAATAAAAACCGGAAAAATTCGAGTCGGACCTTCGCTTAAGATGCTGAACTGAACGAAAGAAAATTAATGTTATTCAGTAAATATATAAAATTGAATATTTTATGTGTTGTTTGTAGTACGAGTCCGAGTGCTCTTGGAAGGTACGGTTTTCTTGTTTCCTTAGGGATATAACCTAGCCTAGATCTCTTTAAGGTCTTACTGTTCATATTTAGCCTCGCATTGCGTCTTTTTTGCGCCTCAATTCTCATCCCTCGACCACATCGTTGTTTTACCATCGGGCGAGATCGTAGTCGCAAACCTATTTCCGATGAAAATATAATCGAAAATGTCACTCCTTCGCAGGATATAACCACACCAATCGATTGCAAGGAAAATGTTCTCCCGACAACTTAGCCCTTCTGGTTCTGAACCAGCAGTTTTCATTTAACGTGAAGGAACACGGAGCCGAATTCATCGTGAATCGCCTCCGATACGGCTCTCCGGGAACTAAGGAACAGCGGGAGGTGGACACCTCCTGCAAGTACTTCGGGTGGGGCAGCAGGAGGAATGTGAGTTTTTTTTTTGTGCTGATTGACAAGACGAACAAGTTGTTCGTTTCGGCTCGTCCTGATGCAACAGCTGTACAAAACAAGGGCGGCAAATGTGGCTATGCACTGTGCACGTCACCCATTTTAGATGTTAGGTAAATGTTAAATCTCTTCCTGCTCAGTAATTTTACTATTGAATAAACACTATGTATACTTAGTAAAATAGGTTATCTTAGTGGCCAAAGGACAACCGGGTGACTTTGTTGACCAAAACGGAATATTTATATGTATTAAACTATAAATATTAGTAAAATTACAGTTGCATTGAGGAGAACCATAGCATAGCAGATTTAAAAAACAGAGACCCTCCGTTTCATTGGCTCTGTCTGTTTGAAAAAGTAACTTTTGACAAATAATGTAGCTAAAATGGCCTTTATAAAATTTGAAAAGGATTGTTGATGATGCTCTTTTCCAAATCCCTGCCATGATATAAACTATGCACGTCATGAACATGGAAGCAAATGAAAACTACGCGCGCAAGTTACTGCTTTTTTTTCATGGCCATTTTTACAGGGCTACTTAGTTCCACTGCTGATCCAGCTCCGGCGGATGGATATCACAATCTTGCCGTCCGATAAATGCCTCGACTTGTGGAACAATAAGAACTCTTATCTCTGCATACAGCAACCGCAATGCAAGGTCACATTTTTTTTTTTTTTTTGTTAATTTATACAAATTTGCTTTCCTGACTGCCTCCACTTTGCCTATGATGGTTAGTAAAGATTGAACACCCAGAATTTTGAACTTCAACAGTTCATAGCCCTGCGCGGCAATGCACTGTGCTCGTCGACCTGAAATATTAGATGCTAAATCTCTTTATGCCCAGAATTACGCTGGAAGCATTGCCCTTCAATCCGGAACACAGCAATGTTTGCAAACTACTGCTAGGCGGTTCAATATCTGGCAAAAGTATGGTCTGAGGTACTTCCCCAGCTGGATTCTGAAAGAGAGCCCTACCATACAGAAACAAACCTAAATAAATAAGCTCCACTTTTGCCTGTGAATGAAGCAAAGCGAATATTGTAGGTACTTAGTTGCAACATTATGTTTCTTCTCCAATTCATAGCTTGCATTTATTGTTTGCAGTCGGACAAGTACGGAGCGTTATGTCCGGTAAGTGGCACTTAGTTTGCGGACCTCGATGGCTCTTTGCGTTATTGCGCGAGCAAATAGCTTATTGTCAAGTGTTTTACTACCTGTGTAAGCAATCGACATCTAGGTATTACTCGCTCGAGTCTTTCGTTATTGTTTACTCTAGTTATGACGGTGCTCTTACCTATCAAGGGGTTTATAAGGTTCTCACACGTTTTCTCGACATACAGATTATTATTCTAATGAGTGTGAACTTGAGTAGGTATCTCCATCACCATAAAGGCGATTCTGTTTAACATACTCTAAAGTCGTAACGAAATGAAATGAAATATTTATTGGTAGCAAAGCTACAACTCGGTCAGGATTAATAAGGTACAATTAATAGAGGTAAACCCTTATAAAACAATAAATTAATATTAAATTAATAGTGAATTAAAATAAATTAAATCTTCATACAACTTATATATATTTTCATATAACTAATCCTATTTAACAGTACCTATACTAAAGTTAATTATGTCCCTTCTCTTAATTAGTCTCTTCTCATTTTGATGTAGGTATATTAGATATATTATGCAAAAAAATATATGTGAAAATGGAATGAAAAAATTTTTAGAGCTGTCTTTAGGAAATGGTACACAATAGTAAACAAAAAATTAATTAATCAAAATTAAACATTTAACACACTAAACGAAATGGAATGCAATCGGCCAAGTCCCTCACACTTGCCACCACATAATGTATAATTGTGTTATTTATTTACAAAATTGTGTTATGCAAAACTAGCTTGCACGCACGGCTTCGCTTGCCTAGGCTACAGTAAATAAAACACTACATTTCACCTCTTTGTGGGTTGATTTTCGAAAAATCCTGACACAAACCTGTCTTTATTTTTTATGATTGTTACACATACCTGGTTTCATTGGCTTAGCTTAGCATGAAAAAAGATTTTATTTCCATACAAACCATTTATTACCACTTTACAGATTGAATTTCGTCTGTATGTGCGTTGATTCCTAGAAAAGGGTTTGTTTGTTTTGTATACATATATATATATATATATATATATAATGTAAAATGTCGATGTTTTATACTTAGTATAAAATCCCCTATATAACCCTCTTCTTCATAAAGCTCACTTGCTTCTTAGGGCTCACTTATCTTTTTTTAAGTAATTTTTTTTTTCATGCTTCTAAGCCCACCTAAATATATCCTATATTTATTATATATATATATATATATATATATATTTGTAGACTTCGTTTCCGAACTAGATTTAGGGATAGGGGGATAACTAGGGGATTTTATACTAAGTATAAAAATTCGACATTTTACATTTTACTTTTACGATCAAGAAACTAACTAGGAATGACAGACAGACAGCTGAATGACAGTAATGGGAATAACACTAAAAATGTGAAATGAATCGGGCACTGTCCCCTCACTCGCCTATTGCTTGTCTTCTCTATCTCCGTAATGGAATATTTGCCAAATAAGGCAACTTTGTGTTTACATTAATCTAAATGTTTGTATTTCGCGAGTAAGTAAGCTAATTTATCATGAGCACGATTTTTTGTTCCAATGACGTCGACGTCCTATGTATGGAAATATGTTAGCAGCGAATATTAACATTGGTGTGTTGCGTCGTCCGGAATATTCTGTTTTACCTTTTCAATGAGCTAGACGCCACGTACTTATGGTACCTACTTAATGTTAGTACCTAGATAAAAACGTATTGTAACGAATGTTTTAGAAAAAAAAATTGAACAATCATTTAGAAAGTAACTAATTTTTTTTGAACATTATTTTTACCAACATTATTTTGATTGTTTTAAAACAATTCTGTTGGATGTTATACAGTCTCTTATTAATCTGGGCTACAATGTGACTTTTCTTTAACCGGAACATAAAATGTAGGGCGTGATAGGTATCTGGAGTAGAGATAGTTTAACATTTAGTCTTAAAATTCTCTGTTCTATGAAAAAGTCATCAGAAATTAGTCTAATATATTGAACACAGATCACACTGACGGTATTTTATATATCGGTCGAGACTCGCTCCCGACCGCGACCTATCTGCCATGTCTAGCTACCATACAATCAAGGACTATGTGTTTACATCGGAAAGTTTAATACTTACAAGGATTTTGATAATTTAAAAACCTGTTAAATTAACATGTCAGAGGCTTTTATTTCTTATGATGTGTTTGTGAGCCTGTCACATCCATTTTTTTCCCGAAAGCAATTTCTTGCTCCGATTATGACAATAGCAGACTAGAGATAGAATAAAAGTTAGTTCATAGTAACATTCAACACTGTTTGTTGCCCGTGGTACTACCAGTATTACTACCAGTAGTACCACGGGTATAAAAATATCCCATAGAACTACCAAGCTATCCAGTAGTACCACGGCAAGATTTTTTACCCGTGTTACACTCTTAGTCGACATTTCATAGTTTGACACCTATCACTTAAATATGTTTCTAAAATAATTATTCAAATTTAATAAAGCATTTACAGACTTTTACTCACCTTTCACATTTCAGTGCGCACTTGCACATGCACGCGCACAAAGCGAATACAGCTGTGAGTTTATTTTATTCTCGACTGTACTTCAATAGCATTAAAGTTTTCTTAAAAGCTAACACAAAATTGCCAAAGTATGCATATAGCTGTCCAAATAGGTACACACCGTATAGGATACAACGGTATTAGCGTTTAAGCAAATAAAACATTGCTCTGCTTGACGGATCTAAAAGAGACGATAACCTCGAATGCAACTGTTGTAGGACGACGTGGGGTCCGTGATATCGTGCAGCGGGTTCGCGCACGGCATGATGGTCTCCCGGATGGTGGACCGGCCTTGCGGCGTGGGCTTCATCGACCTCACGCTCTACAACAAGTTCCTCACGTGCGGCGTGGATGACTCGCGCGACGTCATCGATCACGACGAGCACATGGCGCTCGAAGTCGCGGCGACCACCGTTCACTTGTTCGCCACTGCCGCCACCACCATGCATTGAATGCCTTCTATCTAGGTATCTACAATTTACTATAATTGCGTCCTATTCTTAAATGTAATTCATAATTCACAACGGCCGAAAGACGACTTTCTCAAGTGCAGGAAACCTATTTTGATCCTCTCTCGCTCGCACATTCAATATTTTCGATAATATAAATATTCCGAGGATCCATCATTTTATTTATTTACGATTTAAGATGTCTTAAACTAATTATCATGTAAACCCATATAATTTTCAAATATTTATATGAACCAGATTTTTTCACTGCTAGGTACTCAGCTTTTATAATATTATGTAATTTGCTTTAACTAAATTGAAACTGTAACTAAAAGTTGTTAAATTAATAAAGAAAATTTTACATAAATATTTTTGAATAATACCCTCAGTGTTAATAGTATAACATAGTTTAATAATATTGCCAGGTACAGCTTATTCTATTTAAATTGATTTTGCGATAATAAATAGGTGGTATTTACACTAATTTACCTAAACGTTGTTTAATGCGAACCATAATTATAAATAGATAGGTACCTGCTTATAAATATAAATAAAACAAATAATTACTGCAAACATATTTACTACAAATAATTGTATTTTTCTAAGTTTTATTTTGTTCTTAAATAATAAAATATTTATGTAAAAAATATATTTTGAATCACACTTACAAAAAGAAACATATTATCTACTAATAATTTACTATTTTTTAATATCAAAATGTTTTTTATCAATCTATTGTTATTCGAATTACTTGAGCAATCCTGTAGGTGTACTGATGTAAGTAGGTACGTCTATCTACGTACTATTTAGTATTTACTATTTAGCTTAAGTAGTTTGGTAACTAAAGTCAAATAACACATTGAATATAATACCTACACTATCATTTACTTAGTGTATAACTATAGAAAACGTTCTACAATATTTATGAAGAAAAATACGTAAGTAACCGTAATAAATACCAATCGGAAAATTAAAAAACACATGGATCCAAAGTGCATGTTTAAAGAGCATTTTGAAGACACAAAGCCATTGAGTGGGGAATAACTGCACGAGTCCATGCAAATTTCATGACATTCCATTTATTTTCTATATTATACATCGCTTATCCTCAAATAAATGGCAAGGAAAGAGAATTTCTATCATATACACTAGTATGAACGTTAGGAAATCATTTTCCTAACCTTCATACTGCAATACAAACAGTATGAAGGTTAGGAAATTTTGTTCCTAACATTCACACCAGTGTAACAAGGCGGTGTGAAGGTTAGTCGGTAACAAAAAAAATGTACCTATAACTTCCGAAGATAAGCGTATCATTTCGTCATCAGTCGTTCAAAGAGCACTTTTTTTTTATAGCAAAAAGGTATAAGCACC
The DNA here is from genome assembly GCA_947579745.1 of Apocheima hispidaria. Taxonomy (NCBI): domain Eukaryota; kingdom Metazoa; phylum Arthropoda; class Insecta; order Lepidoptera; family Geometridae; genus Apocheima; species Apocheima hispidaria. The sequence continues at coordinate 7,884,896 of OX388161.1, forward strand.
CATTTCCGAGTTCGTCTCTTGGGGACGTAAACAGAAGACGGAAAGCAATATATATATGGGACCTTATGGCTGGACCAATTTGCAGCCTGCGCTGCCGTTTCAAGAATGCTGCAGCATTCAGCGATATCCGAAGCTGTAATGCTTATAACTATCTTACCAAATTCGAAGAACGCGCGCTTCAAAGTCTTTATAAGTAATGGCACGACCTTGTTCAATCAGCACTATAGGCCGCAGGATGGTCCACCTTAAGTTAATAAACGCAAATAATAACATGGCGGACAAGAAACTACCTAAATAGGCATTCATTACTCATTTTATTATCACTACTTGATAATAAAACTGTAAGAGACATGGTTCCATTAAAGTGACGAACAGCGCCATTTATAAACCTTATCTCTTGGACACTCTTATTTGATGACCTCTCATAGGGAACAGTAACATCTCTATCTTAAGAGGGCCGATGTCGTCTGCTTCTATTTTGTAACCTCTCACGACCGACGACAGAACGCTCTTCATTATTAACATGCCAAAGTTGCGACCTGAAAAAAAAAGCCAGGTCAATACTTCAATTCTAACGTGCATACTATAACAGGGTCTTACTTACGACGAAACAACTTGAGCGATATATTTACATGGAACCAACTTGAGCGATATATTTGCTTGTGAAAACTCAGATAAAATAAGGAGCAGATCTAGCTAGATCGAAATCAGAAATCAGAAATATTTATTGGCCATAAATAACATTGAATATTACACGAAGCCAGTTTTACAAATTAAACTATGTTTGGAGTTAAATTAGGCAAACTAATCAATAATTTAAATAATTTGATAATATTGTGACAGGTAGGTTAGGATGCTAACTCCGTTTGTTCATTACACAAAAATTAGGATTCCGTGAATTTCATTGACATATATCTATTTAATTTGTAGAACAGATTATTTTCAAAGAAATGCTTAAGAATCTGTTAAGTTACTTAAGTTAATTAATCTTAAGAATTTGCTATGGCTTAGTTCGGTTATAGAATTAGGTAATTTATTGTTTGATAATATTTTGGCGTGGCGGCCCTGTTTTTGTAGATTGCACTGATGTATATCCTTATTTTTTGGTAAATTAGCCACAAGTAGATATTTCTAGCAAACTATTATATTTGTAGAGAGATATCACTGTCATTATTTTGTTATTTTGGAATTGTTTTTTTTTGCGGAACTACGTTTCTTAAACCGTTAATAATTCTAATCGCTCTTTTCTGACATCTTAACACTTTTGTAATATTTACAGCATTACCCCAGATTGTAACTCAATATATATATAAATGTATAATTTTTTTTTTATCGGGCAAGTGCCTTTATTATAAATTATTATTATAAAATACATACAAACTACAACTACCTAAACTACCTAACCTACTACTAAAAAATAAAAATACCAGAGACCATTAAAGGTCTATAGATAATCCAAATGTTCAGGCCCACTACCAGTTGGCAGCGTACCCAGCATGCTGCGACATTACCACGCTGAATGGCAATGCTTATGCGTTGAGCCCGTTAAGCCAAATAAACGCCAGCATTTTGGTCACGCGTCGCGTCAACCAGGCGCTCTGTTAAGTTTTTGAAAATAATATGAGCTCCTGGTCCACAAGGGCCCAACGTCTCTACTCCAAACGGCTCAAATATGTAACCATTGGCGAGGTTGGCATATTTGCGCCGCTTGTGCTGCTCCGCTGAATGAGCCGCCGCGCCAGCCCTACGTGTTAAATAATGTATGCACGCATAATATATGGATATAAGAGTATTTTTATCTACTAAAGGTTTAAGTTTTAGTAAAGTATAATGACCGCTGGCCATTTTCTTATATATTTTATCGAGTGAGCTGTGTGGTTAATCGTGTTGTCTATTGTATAGCCTAAAAATACATTTTCTTTACTGGTTGAGTTACCAACTCAACTCGATTTTTGGCAACAGGGCCGGTACCACGATCATCCTTATTGTGATGATTGTTATCGTGCAGCATCCGAAGCAGCGCGACTTATTGAATTACTTATCCAAGTTTATCTATCACGCGCGGCGATACGGTTCGCGGTCGATATTAAGCATGCCGTATTGTATGCATTTATTGTACCGTATTTATTTATCATTTCAATTATTAAATCAGTTTTCGATCGCTATATCAAACAAACAAATGCGTGCTAATAGTAGGTATAGAATTTACCTGTCAAAGCTCAGTTTAGTGACTATCATTATTGCTGACAAGCTTGGCGACCTCAACTCGCCTGATGTGAAATGACCATAGGTACAGATTTTTTCATCATCCGCAGTTTTTTATCTGGTGGATATAGTCCTTTACCTTAATTTACCATCTGCAGCGTATTTATTACGTGTTAATCTTACTGCGTACTGGACAGGTATGATTAAAAACATGCCATGATAACTTATTTCCCAAAGAAGACAAAACCTAATATTTGCCAAAAAATTCAGCATTCGTAACAGATGGTATTCTAGAATAATTAGCAAAAAACATGTGGAATCTACAAAAACAACAAACGTGAATCTTGTTGAGCCGATTAAGAGTACAACATAGCAAATAAGTACGCTTTATAGTTAATGCATATTCAAACTACCCAGTTATTATGTGCGCAGCTGTTCTACGCAGGTGTACACCTGAGTAAATAGATAGGTAAAGCAATCTGCTGCACCAAGTCAATCAAACCACAAGCTACCGAAATACTCTGCTATGACTCAAGATAGTTACTACGAGTAGGGGTGCTTCGTTTGAGTCCGCTAGGTAGGTAGGCGCCAAGAGATGGCGCTGTCGTTGAAAACTCAATTGAGGTAATCTGCCCCAGTTTTAATTCACTTTGCGACCTCTTACTATTGTTATAAACACATCTCAAAAATAATAGAGCCCATTAATAGCTGCACTCGACTGAAAATTCAAATAATCTTCAACGCCTGTATGCACGCATGAACATTACGCACACATGCGAATTCAAAACAGTTACAAGCAAATACGAAATTTCGTTGCTCTGAATATCGTCTCGGTGGCCGAAGTCATCAGTTTGATTAGGTAGCGCTCGTGAGGTTCCGGGTTCGAACCCCTAAAATTAGGTAGAATTATTTTTTATAATTTAATTTCGAGAATACTATTTATTTTAATTTTTGCTGTGGGTTTCTTGAAAAACAAACTTATTCAAAATTAGTAACGAAACTTATAAAAGTATATATCTACATAAACCTAATATTGTCACACAAATATTTAAAATGCGAAAGTTCGTGTGTAAGTGTGTAAGCATGTAAGTTTTTTTTTTTTGTTATTTGGTGACGAGACGAGCAAGTCACTCAGCTGTAGTTAAGCTTCACGCTTGCTCATAACAGTTCAGTGCCACCCAGAATTTTGAACCTCAACAGTTCAAAACCATGCGCGGCAATGCACTGCGCTCATTACTCTGAGATATTAGATGTTAAATCTCTGTGCCCAATAATTACGCTGGAAACATTGCCCTTCAATCCGGAACACAGTGATGTTTTGCACACTACTGCTTGACGATTGAATAACTGGGTCCCTGGAATAACCCCATATCGGGGGTTCTAAAGGCACCGAGTCTGGTACCTTCCGAACAAATTTTCCACTTTTTTTCGGTTTTTTTCAAATTAATTTCGAATTTTACATACCTAATACCTAATGAAATGAACCTAATGAAATATGCAATACCCAAAAATGTTGTGTTTTCCGCGTCGATAGACATTATTCTGCGACTAAAAATATGGATTTTAGACCCGGGTTAGATTAATTTAGTCCATAGTAGGTACTGTTGTTTGTTATTTGTTATTTTGTGTGTACACAACACACAAAACTAACTAATAGGTAGGTACGTAGGTAGGTAGGTTTGTTGCTTGGTTGGTGGCTAGGTAGGTATTATTAGTATAATGTGCATATTTTGATCGCGCAGCACGAAATATTCAAGATTTTCATATACCTCTATCTACCACCTTACCACCTACCTATATAGGTACCATACCTATATAGGCACCTTTTACAAAAAATCTATTATTTCACTAAGAAGGAAGTTTTTCAGAATTTTTTCAATATTTTTCCCGGGATCAGTGAGCGTGCGCGCAACGAGATCATACATAAAAATGCATTCATCATCATTATTGAGGTGAATTTTTTTCCCGAAATTTTGCATTATTTTTCCTGGCAGCACTGATGGAGCGCGCACCGAGCCCCATACTCAGAAATGCTGAATTCCAACAAATTTTAGATATGGGGTTATTAGTTAGTCACACCAAAATGCGAAAGTTTGTGTGTATGTAAGTAGGTATGTTAGTATGTAAGTGTGTTTGTTCCCGTTCAAATCTGTAACAGCTGCACGGATTCTAATGCAATTTGGTATGGAGGTAGCCAAATTTAGGTATGGTAGCCTCCATACCAAATCTCATCCAAATCCGTTCAGCCGTTACAGAGTTTATACCGCGGGTGAAACCGCGGGGCGTGGGTAATGGGTAAGAAATCTCGGTACGATATGGAACAGGCTGATGATGATGATGATGAATTTTAAATCTATGACCGAATCACATGCGAATTCAAAACGGTTACAAGCAAATACGAAATTGAGTACCCGATTTTCGGCATTCCACCTATCAGATCGACTGGCCGAGCGGTCGAGTGGACGGATTTTCATTATGCTTCGTTTTGTAGTGTGTATCAATGAGACGAAGGTCCCCGGATCGAATCCTCATTTGAAAATTACTGTTTTTGTAGATTTTTGTTCCTTTTGTGCTATTTTTTTACAGAATAAGTTATCAAACAACACAACAAACACCACGCACAAAACTAACTAACTAACTAATAGGTAGGTAGGTAGGTAGGTAGGTAGGTTGGTTGGTTGGTTGGTTGGTAGGTAGGTAGGTATTATTAGTATTATGTACATATTTCAATCGCGCAGCATGAAATATCCAAGATTTTCATATACCTCTATCTACCACCTTACCACCTACCTATATCGGTTCCTATACCTATATAGGCACCTTTTACAAAAAAACTATTATTTCACTAAGAAGGAAGTTTTTCAGAATTTTTTCATTTAGGTTATTAGTTAGTCACACCAAAAATAAATATTATAAAGAGGACAGATTTGACTGCCCGTTTGCCCGCATTGAATAGGCTCCGAAACCACTGAATCGACCCGAAAAATCCCCCCGCTGCTGGGCAGCCTTTCAGCCCTCCTTACACTTCCTTCTTTTCTGCAACTTGACGCAAATAGAAGGGTTCTGCGTGTGCATTATAATTTTCATTCCCTCGTCAAACACCCGTGCGAAGCTGGTGCGGGCTGTAAAGGATTCAAACAGACAGACGGACAGACAGACAGACAGACGGACATGACAAACTTATAAGGGTTCCTTGTAGTACTACGGAACCCTAAAAATGTATAAATGGTTACCTATGTCAAAGTCCTCAAAATATATATTTCGCGAGGCTGCGCGGGCCGCGAGCGGCCCGCGGGGCGGTCCTGCAGTTGGGTGTGGCTGGATCGTTTAGGTCGACTTGTAAAGTTAAAAAAAAAGGAGGAGCATGATGAAAACGGGTAAGAAACCTCCATACGGTGGCAATTTGGCTAATGATGATGATGATTATGGTTAAAATCTATGACCGATAATGAACGTCGCAGTTTGACGGGTAGAAATCCCCCCATCACCATGAAAATGGGCAAGAAGTCTCGATACGTTAGGAAGCGTGCTGATCATGATGATGATGAATTTTAAATCTATGACCGCAAATGAAAATCGCAGTTGGAAGGGTAGAAATTTCCCCCATTGCTATGAAAAATGGGTAAGAAATCTCGGTACGATAGGAAACAGGCTGATGATGATGATGATGATGATCCTTAAAATCTATGACCGTACATGAAAATCGCAGTTGGAAGGGTAGAAATCCCCCCATCGCCATGAAAATGGGCAAGAAGTCTCGAATTATATTTTTTATTTATAAATTAGGTAGGTAGGCACTTACGAAACACCTTCGCCATGATAATATTTCAGCCGAGCACGAACACGTTTCGTGCTCATTTTTGGCCAGAATATTGATGGCGTCTATAGCGCAACGATGATGTCTGCTGCATTCTATTATAATTATGTACGTTATTATTAGGTTACTAGCAGCCCGCCCCGGCTTCGCACGGGCACCCAACAAAAAAATAAAAACCATAATACACACACGAAAACCCCTCCACCCGCGTCGTCACAAAAAAAAATAAAAATATTAAGAAAGCCGAAAAGCCATGCAACAGCGAAACAATTTTTCAAATCCGTTCAGCAGTTTCGGAGCCCATTCAATGCAAACAAACAAACAAACAAAGAATCAAATCTTTCCTCTTTATAATATTGGTATAGATAGATTATTCTATCATCATCAATAGTTGTCGCAACGCACGCGATGTAAAGGATATTTTAGGTATTTTTTTTACATCTTGGGTTACATTATTCGAGTTTTAGTAAGGATCCCAATTTTTTTTTAAATAAAATATAGTATAGTATAGGGATAGTGTAGCTTCCCAACAGTGAAAGAATTTCCCAAATCGGTTCAGCAGTTTCGGAGCCCATTCAATGCACACAAACAAACAATCAAATCTTTCCTCTTTATTATATTGGTATAGACTATTCTTTCATCATGAATAGTTTTCGCAGTGCACGCGAAATACATCATCTTGGGTTACATTATTGGAGTTTTAGTAAGGATCCCTAATTTTTTTGAAAATATAATATAACCTATGTCACCCGGGGATAGTGAAGCTTCCCAACAGCGAAAGAATTTTTCAAATCGGTTCAGCAGTTTTGGAGCCCATTCAAACAAACAAACAATGAAATAAATAAACAATCAAATCTTTCCTCTTTATAATATTGGTATAGATAGATTAGGTAACCAAATCAAACACTGCACTGCACACCGATACCGAATCTCGCAACGTCGCAATTATCGAAGACCGCGCGCGGACTAAGCCGCGAGGCAAGAATACCTAGTCTCGCTCACACACGCTCCGACAAGCTGGCAACGTCGCGTAAACCGCGTGACGCGCGCGCGGCACAACCAGTGTACACGATTTTTGCAAGACGCACGCACACATCAATATTTCACGCACACCATGATCGCATGATTCGCATGTAAAGAACACACCACTACAATCGTAAAATTTGTCGTAATTATTGGGTTGAAAGATGGTATTTCCTAGCCATGAACATTTTAAATTATCGACTTTGCGATACTTAGAGGCCAAATTAGACCTATGTTAAGTCATGCCCAGTTCAAAATCGTAGTAGGACGCCTAAAAAGGCATCGACAGTTTTGTATGAAAGTCGTTTATAATTGAAGTAAACATGTGGCTGCAAAATTCTTAGAACCACAAGCTCAACTATATTGTCCGATAATTTGTAAAACCAAAAGTAAAACCAAAGTATTTTTCTTCTTTGTCTTTTTGTCATTATAATTCTTCGTCAAAGTGATTGTCAAGAATATTCTTGCTCATGTTATTAGATCATACAATAGGTCTATGTTTGGTCACCATTTAATGGAAACGCTGCGGCCGAAGAAATAAGATATAACATAAGCTACCTAAGTATATATACAAGTCAAGGGCACAAATAAGAAATAAACATATATGAATAAAGCTTATAAAAGTGTAAGAGATAATATAAACTACTTTTCAAGATAAAAAAGTACGTAAATTAAGGTACACTTACCTATGCAATTCCTGGAGCCATAACTGAAAGGTAGGAATGCTGCTGGATGCCTGTTAACAGAGCGCTCAGGCAAGAATCTGTCAGGGTCGAACTCGTCTACATCAGGGCCCCAGACAGCTTTGGAGCGATGCACAGCGAAGGCTCCAACAACCGCTCCCGACCCCGCTGGGAGAGTCACTCCGCATTTCGCTAGTGGAAGACACATTGGTCTTGAGACGAGAATCAAATAAAATAGCTGTTCTACAGTTGAAGGTTAGACCAGGTGAAGGATCAAAAGAATAAATGTCTATGAAGTACCATTGCTTTTGAATAAATGCATGAAGCTAATGTCAAATCCGATGCTTTTTCGTTGGGGCCTCGAGAATCTACAACTCACACTACAAGCGAGCAATATAATTTTGGTACAGATTTGAGAATACACCATGCAAAGCAATAATAGGTATAGTTACGTAGATAAGTATCTCTTTCGATGTTCCGTGCAATGATTGGGACTACGGTGTAAAGCCTCATGCTCTCCTTGATGACTCTCTCTAGATAATGCATCTGCAGCAAGTCTTCTTTCGTAGCGCCTCTCTTTGAGTCTCCGAAGATAGCTTGCTGTCTAAAACGGAGAAAATAATAGTTTTAGCAAATTTTTTGAGATTTCTTTACTCAAACTTTTCGACCTACGTACTATAATATTGGTAAATCGGCAAAAATAAAGGTCAACAACTACTTTTTCTTTAGTAAATATAGCATGTAAACTTTTTTTCACTTCCTTCCTAGTAAAGACAAAAATTTGGTCATCAGATCGTTTCTGATGCGTTAAACTATGATGCTTACTCTTCGAAGGCCCTTTCCTGCGCGTGCGGGTGGTTCCCGAGCAGCACCAGGGTGTACGCGATCACCAGCGCCGTGGTGTCGTTGCCGGCAATGGTGATGGAGTCGATGTGCTCTCGTAGCTGCTCGTCCGTGAACTCGATCTCACGATCGAACAACATGTCCAGAACTGCTCGCAGTTTGCCTGTTGGGAATGTAAGCCGATACGTTTTTGGAAAGGTAAATTAGTTTAAAATATTCTTCATTTATGGTTTCTCTGTTGTGAACAATATTTCTTTTTATATGTCTACAGTTAAACAAACGGTTTGCAAAAGGATCTTTTAAAAGTGTGTAGAGCAGAATCATGGAATGTTAAAATAAACACACAACTTTAAGATCTAGTACATATTTGCCCGCATATATTAGTCGGAGATGCGGCACGCCTACCAACCGAATTGTATGGCGTCAACGTAACACGTATTAACCAAACACACGACAAACTGGATTAACATAAAACTGATGCCAGCAGGGCTGTCCTGTCATGTAACTAGTTTTGTTCAGTAACGTGATGTTTACAAGGGATAATGTTTGCTTATAACAATTTATAGGAATAGATCATTTGGAACTTTGACAAACCTAAATCAGCTATTTCATAATCACGATGAGCCAGAAGATATCCACTGCTGAACAAAGACCTACCCTTAGACCGCAATACTGAATAACAATCTGCCCTTTGCATCCACCGGTTGCCCGCGACTTTTACAATGACAACGGTCCACCTAGTTGGAGGCCTACCCACAGAAAAAAGATAAAAAAAAAAAAACTTTTCTGTGGGCCTACCTACGAAGCCCTTAGTACGAGGGCACAATTTTTTTCGGATTGACGTCACTGTTTGGACCATATATACGCATCATTATGGTGTTCATAGGTTAACCAATTGAAAGATTCACTACACCTATGTGCGACTTTATTAATAAAGTTAAAAAAAAAATTGCGCTCTAGGTTAAAGTTTTTATGATATCTATGCTTTTTATATTCATATTTAAAACAATATAAAATTAAAAACGTGAAAATGACATGACGAAAATAATAATAGTTTACTGACCAGGAGTTGCTTCTGCACAGCGGATGGTTTTCTTTTTTTCATATTCTTCTCGTCTCTTTTTTACTACCTGCAATGACATGTTTATACAATTTCGGCCATCGGCAAGTGACCGCCCGAAAAGGGCTTATAGTACTCATCATTATGAACAACTTATACTATGGGACCAAACCTGAAATCGCGAAAAAAAGAATCTGCTGTTCCATAGAAAAGTGTCAATGACACTCGACAAAATGTGTGGAACAGCAGATTCTTTTTTCTTGATTTCAGGGTTGGTCCCATAGTAAAAGTTGTTCATCATGATGTGTATTTCGGGCGGTCACTAGCCGATGGGGTACCCTGTATTATTGCCCATTTTATCAGTATTTCAGTATTTATATCAGGGAGCCCATTGTACCCAAGTACTCATTATATATAGACAGCCCACTGACGTATAATGTTATAACTAGAGCGTTTTACGATTTTACTTGGAATTAACAGTAATCTAGTAATCTATAGCTGCAGTATGCAACTACTCAACTATCGAGCACAATTTGCACTTACAAAATTCGTCTAACGGTTTTTGATAATTTGTCATTCTGAATGTGTCAAAATTTGTTGTTAAATATTACGTAAAATTTTATATGTACCTAGTTACCTGGAATTTCGGCGCAAACGTGGAAAATCACGTCGCGGCGTTATTATTACAATTATTTTCCAAAACTTGTGTTTCCTCTAGTACCATTATTTCATGGACAACGTGCTTACGGTTTTTGAGTGTAGGCAAATAGTAGTAATTCAGGTGTGAACAATTAATAGTTATCTATCTATCTATCTATGCCACAGAATAGATAATAAAAATCTTTAAAAATGTGTATTTTCGTGCTGTTTCCAAAAATCCATAGAAACTCAAGTAAAATCACCACCACTTTACTTTTGTACTTTTGTTCAGTTGGATTGTGACTTTAATGATATTATAGTGTGTTGGATGATATATACAATAAAATTTAACATAGACAAATGTATAAGGCGTACGACGCAATGCGATTCCTGATGAAACAAACATTTGCCTTCGTTTGTTTTGAAGATAATTATACTATTGAGAAAATACTAAGTACGTGGTTTTTCTTTGGAAAACGGAATACCTCGTTCCTATAAGCAAGGCTTATTTGAGTCGTAAAATGCTTTTTATGTTTTATTTCAAAAGGACAAATATAATGTTCACAGCCATAACTTAACGAACAAAGCTACGAGTATATACTAAAGTACACTTCAAGGGCCGCTGATCAAATATTTCGAAGGCATTTGCTTTGATGCAATATTTGCATTTGCCGGCCTCGTTTATTGTACGAAGCTAAATATGCTATGATCTTGTTATGTATGAGATCAAATAAACCCATCTAAAATATAAGATGTACAAAAATGCCAAGTCTCGCAATGCAATCCCTCCACCGTATTAAGTTGTGAGATCTCGTGTAAAACCAAGTCAGATATTTCAGTTAGTAAGGAAGCACTTATTAATTTTAGTTATTATGGAAGCACCTATACTCAACAAACTTTGTCATAATATGTATGTTTTCCAGATTATAATTATACGGTGGATTTGCCTGAAGTGAAGAGAATAGCATTATTTGTACAAACTTACTTCATCAGTGAATTTGTGCGTGAGATGAATATTTTCCTTCTGCTGCTTGGCGTAGGGAGTGAGGTTGAAGAGACAGTCGGGCTGCAGCCAGACCTTGAAAAGGCGCATGTTGAGGATGGTCATGACGGTATGGCGCGCGCGCAGATACGGCGTCTCCGGTGACCGCTGCACGTCCATGCGCTCGCCCATCGCAGTCTCTGTTACCAAATAAAACTACAGTCGACAACTTATCTGAAAAAACATGAAAAAACCCACCATCCTCTTTTCTGAACAAAAATAGGCTGTTTGAGCTTTACAGACTTTTGCCATCCAAAACAGCGTTTTACACTTGGCTGTTAAGTCAGTCAGAGAAACTGTCAGATAAATATGGTTAAGTTAAGAATCCACCGGAGTTATAAAGCTTAATAACAACAAAGTAAATAAAGCACGAACAAAAAATCAAAACTGAATTTCTTTAAAAACTCACACATCTCAATTCAGCCTATAGGTCCCAAGCTTTGGGTTTCCGCACTAAGATATCGGATAAATAAACAACAAAAAAGTTATTTCAATTATTCTCGATGAAACGAAGCGAATCCAAAGCTTACCAAAAACAATGTCCAGGGTGCATGCCGTGATGTACTTTAGAACATCGAATTCACCTTTGCCCGACTGCTCGCTCAGCCTATCGAGGAGCACGTCTGATTGCTCGGCTATCACACCCAAATACTGTTCGACAATTTTGTTGTGGAATACAGGCAGTAGCACTTTCCTGTGAGTCTTCCAGAGCCCGACTGGAAAGAAAAGATTCATTTTTATTTATACGCCTTCTATGTTTTTCGCGAAATTTTAAACATATGGATTACTATGCAAGTGCTCACGTACAAAACACAGGTGCGGTGGAAGTAGCGATCAAGCTCGCGGCAATATCATTGTCTTGTATTTAAGTATGTCTATCTAGGACGTTGTACTTGCAAAGTGTATCTTTCTACGGTTCCGTAGTACAAGACCTAAAATAACTAAAAACACTAAGCAATAAAAACTCTAACTCTACAGTGGCCAATTGCCATCCAACCTATATGAATTCCATACTTACCTACCTAGAATAATATTCAACATTTTAGATTTGGCTATATGTAATTATGTACTTAATAGAGTACAAAAAAAAAAAACGTTGTCGTTGATGATTCGTGTAATAATGTTCAATGCATATTTGCATTTATCATAGAATTAGAATGAGCTATTACACTCAAGTCATAAGATCAAATATTTGAAAACGTCATTTCAAGTTGTCTCTTAATACTCGTAGCTCGAAGCTATGCAAATAACATTTTTAGTGTGATGATGTTGTTTAATCATTGTATCATGATCTTATGATTCCGGAAAACTCAAGTGTTATTGTTTGTCTCCGGCATATGTAAGGTTGCTTTTCGCGACTTGCGATTTACGTCGTATTTACGTCGCTGACTGAAACTAAAATTACGACAAAACAACTTCTTATATATGATGATGGTGTGATCAGAATATGATGTCAAGCGGATGTTAGAATATAAGAATCATGCATTTCTTTGTGGGGATGATTTTGATTACATTGTGCACTACGCTGAGCGTGACCTACCTATATACTTTCCAAATATTCCAAATATGTCTAGATTACCCTTACGAAGTAGCATACAGACATAAACAACTATATTTATCATAATCTATGTATGCTTGACCATGTTCTGGGTTAATAAATTGATCTGAAATAATTTGTTAAAGCTAAAGCTAGAACTATGACTAAAAAAATTAAAATTCTTCGACCAATTTGTAAAAGAGGTTACAAATTTTTAAACAGCTGGACAAATTTTCGTCAAATACTGCTAAGAGAATTCATGCATTTCATGCAATAATTTCATTTCGAGAAACGAGCTTTTAATGAAAACTACATAGATATCCGTTTGGGAGTTCTAAAAAGCTACAGTACACACGTATACAAACAGACAGCATTCCTCGCCACGTCGACTAGTATGGAAGAAAAAAAAATAAGAGAAATAACTAAGAAACTTACCAGGAGCAACAAAAAGGCCATGTCCGAGCCAAGGTCTGAGGAACCGGTACACCACATCTTTGTCTAAGCAATTTTCGAGAACTACCTGGGCGTCTTCTGGGTTGGCAATCGCTGCAAAAAAAGTTATTGATTAAGCCCGTTCCCTCATATTTTCTTGGATGCGGTAATATATCAAGTGAGCGGTAGGTATTTGACTTTTGGATTTCATCTCGCCCCAGGACCTGCTATTAACGCACTCTTTTTTGCCTTTAAGGTGCTTCGTTTGAGTCCGCTAGGTAGGTAGGCGCCAAGAGATGGCGCTGTCGTTGAAAACTCAATTGAGGTAATCTGCCCCAGTTTTAATTCACTTTGCGACCTCTTACTATTGTTATAAACACATCTCAAAAATAATAGAGCCCATTAATAGCTGCACTCGACTGAAAATTCAAATAATCTTCAACGCCTGTATGCACGCATGAACATTACGCACACATGCGAATTCAAAACAGTTACAAGCAAATACGAAATTTCGTTGCTCTGAATATCGTCTCGGTGGCCGAAGTCATCAGTTTGATTAGGTAGCGCTCGTGAGGTTCCGGGTTCGAACCCCTAAAATTAGGTAGAATTATTTTTTATAATTTAATTTCGAGAATACTATTTATTTTAATTTTTGCTGTGGGTTTCTTGAAAAACAAACTTATTCAAAATTAGTAACGAAACTTATAAAAGTATATATCTACATAAACCTAATATTGTCACACAAATATTTAAAATGCGAAAGTTCGTGTGTAAGTGTGTAAGCATGTAAGTTTTTTGTTTTTGCTATTTGGTGACGAGACGAGCAAGTCACTCAGCTGATGTTAAGCTTCACGCTTGCTCATAACAGTTCAGTGCCACCCAGAATTTTGAACCTCAACAGTTCAAAACCATGCGCGGCAATGCACTGCGCTCATTACTCTGAGATATTAGATGTTAAATCTCTGTGCCCAATAATTACGCTGGAAACATTGCCCTTCAATCCGGAACACAGTGATGTTTTGCACACTACTGCTTGACGATTGAATAACTGGGTCCCTGGAATAACCCCATATCGGGGGTTCTAAAGGCACCGAGTCTGGTACCTTCCGAACAAATTTTCCACTTTTTTTCGGTTTTTTTCAAATTAATTTCGAATTTTACATACCTAATACCTAATGAAATGAACCTAATGAAATATGCAATACCCAAAAATGTTGTGTTTTCCGCGTCGATAGACATTATTCTGCGACTAAAAATATGGATTTTAGACCCGGGTTAGATTAATTTAGTCCATAGTAGGTACTGTTGTTTGTTATTTGTTATTTTGTGTGTACACAACACACAAAACTAACTAATAGGTAGGTACGTAGGTAGGTAGGTTTGTTGCTTGGTTGGTGGCTAGGTAGGTATTATTAGTATAATGTGCATATTTTGATCGCGCAGCACGAAATATTCAAGATTTTCATATACCTCTATCTACCACCTTACCACCTACCTATATAGGTACCATACCTATATAGGCACCTTTTACAAAAAATCTATTATTTCACTAAGAAGGAAGTTTTTCAGAATTTTTTCAATATTTTTCCCGGGATCAGTGAGCGTGCGCGCAACGAGATCATACATAAAAATGCATTCATCATCATTATTGAGGTGAATTTTTTTCCCGAAATTTTGCATTATTTTTCCTGGCAGCACTGATGGAGCGCGCACCGAGCCCCATACTCAGAAATGCTGAATTCCAACAAATTTTAGATTACATACACACAAACTTTCGCATTTTGGTGTGACTAACTACTACTACTTAGTAGTAGTACTTACTACTACTAAGGTACTACTTAGGTATGTTAGTATGTAAGTGTGTTTGTTCCCGTTCAAATCTGTAACAGCTGCACGGATTCTAATGCAATTTGGTATGGAGGTAGCCAAATTTAGGTATGGTAGCCTCCATACCAAATCTCATCCAAATCCGTTCAGCCGTTACAGAGTTTATACCGCGGGTGAAACCGCGGGGCGTGGGTAATGGGTAAGAAATCTCGGTACGATATGGAACAGGCTGATGATGATGATGATGAATTTTAAATCTATGACCGAATCACATGCGAATTCAAAACGGTTACAAGCAAATACGAAATTGAGTACCCGATTTTCGGCATTCCACCTATCAGATCGACTGGCCGAGCGGTCGAGTGGACGGATTTTCATTATGCTTCGTTTTGTAGTGTGTATCAATGAGACGAAGGTCCCCGGATCGAATCCTCATTTGAAAATTACTGTTTTTGTAGATTTTTGTTCCTTTTGTGCTATTTTTTTACAGAATAAGTTATCAAACAACACAACAAACACCACACACAAAACTAACTAACTAACTAATAGGTAGGTAGGTAGGTAGGTAGGTAGGTTGGTTGGTTGGTTGGTTGGTAGGTAGGTAGGTATTATTAGTATTATGTACATATTTCAATCGCGCAGCATGAAATATCCAAGATTTTCATATACCTCTATCTACCACCTTACCACCTACCTATATCGGTTCCTATACCTATATAGGCACCTTTTACAAAAAAACTATTATTTCACTAAGAAGGAAGTTTTTCAGAATTTTTTCATTTAGGTAATTAGTTAGTCACACCAAAAATAAATATTATAAAGAGGACAGATTTGACTGCCCGTTTGCCCGCATTGAATAGGCTCCGAAACCACTGAATCGACCCGAAAAATCCCCCCGCTGCTGGGCAGCCTTTCAGCCCTCCTTACACTTCCTTCTTTTCTGCAACTTGACGCAAATAGAAGGGTTCTGCGTGTGCATTATAATTTTCATTCCCTCGTCAAACACCCGTGCGAAGCTGGTGCGGGCTGTAAAGGATTCAAACAGACAGACGGACAGACAGACAGACAGACGGACATGACAAACTTATAAGGGTTCCTTGTAGTACTACGGAACCCTAAAAATGTATAAATGGTTACCTATGTCAAAGTCCTCAAAATATATATTTCGCGAGGCTGCGCGGGCCGCGAGCGGCCCGCGGGGCGGTCCTGCAGTTGGGTATGGCTGGATCGTTTAGGTCGACTTGTAAAGTTAAAAAAAAAGGAGGAGCATGATGAAAACGGGTAAGAAACCTCCATACGGTAGCAATTTGGCTAATGATGATGATGATTATGGTTAAAATCTATGACCGATAATGAACGTCGCAGTTTGACGGGTAGAAATCCCCCCATCACCATGAAAATGGGCAAGAAGTCTCGATACGTTAGGAAGCGTGCTGATCATGATGATGATGAATTTTAAATCTATGACCGCAAATGAAAATCGCAGTTGGAAGGGTAGAAATTTCCCCCATTGCTATGAAAAATGGGTAAGAAATCTCGGTACGATAGGAAACAGGCTGATGATGATGATGATGATGATCCTTAAAATCTATGACCGTACATGAAAATCGCAGTTGGAAGGGTAGAAATCCCCCCATCGCCATGAAAATGGGCAAGAAGTCTCGAATTATATTTTTTATTTATAAATTAGGTAGGTAGGCACTTACGAAACACCTTCGCCATGATAATATTTCAGCCGAGCACGAACACGTTTCGTGCGCTTTTTTTGGCCAGAATATTGATGGCGTCTATAGCGCAACGATAATGTCTGCTGCATTCTATTATAATTATGTACGTTATTATTAGGTTACTAGCAGGCCGCCCCGGCTTCGCACGGGCACCCAACAAAAAAATAAAAACCATAATACACACACGAAAACCCCTCCACCCGCGTCAAGTCACAAAAAAAAAAAAAAATATTAAGAAAGCCGAAAAGCCACCCAACAGCGAAACAATTTTTCAAATCCGTTCAGCAGTTTCGGAGCCCATTCAATGCAAACAAACAAACAAACAAAGAATCAAATCTTTCCTCTTTATAATATTGGTATAGATAGATTATTCTATCATCATCAATAGTTGTCGCAACGCACGCGATGTAAAGGATATTTTAGGTATTTTTTTTACATCTTGGGTTACATTATTCGAGTTTTAGTAAGGATCCCAATTTTTTTTTAAATAAAATATAGTATAGTATAGGGATAGTGTAGCTTCCCAACAGTAAAAGAATTTCCCAAATCGGTTCAGCAGTTTCGGAGCCCATTCAATGCACACAAACAAACAATCAAATCTTTCCTCTTTATTATATTGGTATAGACTATTCTTTCATCATGAATAGTTTTCGCAGTGCACGCGAAATACATCATCTTGGGTTACATTATTGGAGTTTTAGTAAGGATCCCTAATTTTTTTGAAAATATAATATAACCTATGTCACCCGGGGATAGTGAAGCTTCCCAACAGCGAAAGAATTTTTCAAATCGGTTCAGCAGTTTTGGAGCCCATTCAAACAAACAAACATTGAAATAAATAAACAATCAAATCTTTCCTCTTTATAATATTGGTATAGATAGATTAGGTAACCAAATCAAACACTGCACTGCACACCGATACCGAATCTCGCAACGTCGCAATTATCGAAGACCGCGCGCGGACTAAGCCGCGAGGCAAGAATACCTAGTCTCGCTCACACACGCTCCGACAAGCTGGCAACGTCGCGTAAACCGCATGACGCGCGCGCGGCACAACCAGTGTACACGATTTTTGCAAGACGCACGCACACATCAATATTTCACGCACACCATGATCGCATGATTCGCATGTAAAGAACACACCACTACAATCGTAAAATTTGTCGTAATTATTGGGTTGAAAGATGGTATTTCCTAGCCATGAACATTTTAAATTATCGACTTTGCGATACTTAGAGGCCAAATTAGACCTATGTTAAGTCATGCCCAGTTCAAAATCGTAGTAGGACGCCTAAAAAGGCATCGACAGTTTTGTATGAAAGTCGTTTATCCTTAAAACGAGGAAATATAATATACAATACAAGGATTATATTCAACCAAGCAATAAAGAAAAAAAAACAACTAACAGCAACTACAAAATTTATATCGGAAAATGGGTGCATTAAAGCATAGATGATGTTTATTAAAATATACAAATGAATTATTATGTGTTCAACTTACCGATGTACAATTTTGGACCCAGCCAAATTTTCGAACTGCCCTTGTTTTTAAAGGCTAACTCCGCAATGCCCTCTATATTCCTCAAGATTTCTGAAAATATATCAATCAAAAGTCAACTCTCTAATTACCTACTTATTATTTAGCTTAATTTTATCAATTGGTACTATCAAAGTATACCAGTTTAGTATGAGTAGGTACTAGTTTTATGCAGACTGACTTTTGGCACCTCGCACAAAAAGAGCTCCTCTATGCATATTGCCTTAGCCAAGCGCCTAGCTCTTGTTTAGATATTTTACGTTATTTTCAAGACTACACCATGTTTTTAAACCTTAGTTTACCCCAACCAACCACCTTCATTGTTACTAAGTACCAAAGACTTTAACAATATTAAAGAACTTGTGAACTTACTATGAGTGTCTCCTATGAAAAGTGTAGCATTACCGAGTAGTGGGATGGCAGGCGGGCCCGGCAACGATGCGGTCATCTTATCCATGCGTTTAGCTTTCACACACCAATATACGTAATATAGAAACCCAATCAACGTTAACCCCACCAGAACAATCATTGTAATCTTGTGTGATACCTGAAACAAAAGTCATAGTTAAGAAACAATTAAAGTACCTGCTCATTCACTCATCTATTAAGGAGCTACCTGCACATTAAGCTACATATTTGAGAAAGTACTTTTGCCAAACTACCTCCTCACCTACTACTACCTACCTACTTTTATTCAACTACCAACTTTATGCCGTTCTGGACCCGGACTGAAGGACAAAGTTTCCGGTGAAATTACTGGGCTAAAGAGATTTAACATTTAATTTATCAGAGTGTTGTTCATTTCCGCGTAGATTGTAGAACAGTTGAAATACAATATTCGGGATTAGACTGAATATGACGTCCTTATTGCGATGATTGTTAGGCTCAGCCAACAACGCTGCGCGACCGCGAATCTTATCGATGCGCGGTCGCGCCGTTTCGGCGGCTGATGAACGTAACAATTATCGCAATAAAGACGTCACGGTATGGGCTCCGTTGTAGCCAAAGCTCAAGCGAGCAACTTGCTCGGTTCGTCTACTCATTTGCTTAAAATATGATTCTTTGTACTTATTTACAATCAGTTTCAGTTCATGCGTACCGCGCAAGATTTTGAAAAACGAATTTCAACGAACTGCAGGGCAAGTATCATGCAGTTGGTCATAATATATTTAGTTATTCTAAATATATAGTTAAGACGTGACAGATTGACCCATTTCTGCTATTCATTTCGTTACCAAGTAGGTGTCTACGAATAGCGCGTAGAGCACGTAGCGCGTAGCACTTCTACGGAAAGGATCTAATTTCGTTGTTGTCCACGGTGGTGACGTTTCAAAATAGGAAGACGTTTGACGTTCTAACATTTTATTCAGCTACAAACAATGAAAACATGTGCAAATGTATCACTCGACGGATGACGAGGATAGAGTGATACGCTTGAAAACGCTTGAAAAATATTTTAGTATAAAATCCTTGTGTGGTCTACACAATCTAATATCTTTAACACAACGAGTATACGCGATAATATTCGCGAATGCAATGAGTACAAGTACAATCATTCGGATGTGGACGTTGAATTATATTTTTTTATTGTTTTCAAGTAACTTCTTTTCTGAGTTCCGTATTGAACTTTAGTTTTATCAAGGTCACTAAGCCAGTGGCTTTAGGCAACTAAGTATTAAAGATATTTTATTTTTTTTGGCATTATTTAGATACTATAGGACAAGTAGGTACTCATCAATATTTCTATAGATATTTTTTGGTTGTCAAAATGTGAGCGTGATTTTTATGTGACGTCACTAATCGAATTAAAAAAAAACACCACCCATTGTATAAGTATATTATTAATATAATATAAGCATAATAATTATATCGGAAATTTTCTTTTATTTATTAAAGTCACCGGCTAAACAATTTTTTGAACTTTTCCAAAGTTTTGGGTTTTTCATTTTGTTAACTTTCTTATTTGAAATAAGTAATCTTATCTACTTACATTTCAATTCAAATAAAGTTTTACGCATAGGTTATTGTTTGAAAAGGTAAAATGTTTTGTTCACTTAAAAATGTTCTATGATTAAATTAAATGCAATTTTTTATAGGTATGTACTCAAAACAATGCGCGCAAAAGCTCAGCTAATACTTACTTCCTGAAAACTTCTCCAGTATCTTTGGCAGTATTAGGACTTCGCAAAATGTTCCCTTCTACTTCGGTAACGATATCACTAACCGGTTTCATCCAAAACGAAACGCGTTAAGTCAAAGAACGCCGGAAAGACACTACTCGTAGAACGCCCCATAAACACGAGTCCTTGCCGTGGACACCGGCCGCTTATCTACTTAATATGTTAATATTTATCGAATCTCAAGCCCGAATCTACGAAGATCCGTGGCGCGTCACGCGTTCGCTGCAGTCTACTGTTTTCAGAACATCTCGAAGCAGTTGGAATATACCATTGCATATATAAATTGTATACTTAATACCCAACGACTGACTATCACATCGAAGGTCGAGCAGCACTGCGTACAAAGTCACGGGCTTCAGCTAAACTAGTAAACTAGTAAATAGGTGGGCATGGATGTTCAAACAGATTTAGATACACTTTGGTGAATTCTTATTATACAAATGAAGAAACTAAATATGTTTTACATAATAATTTAATGGATTATTTTTTTATTCGTAGCCATAGTTTGGTCGTGCACAGCATTTAGTCCAGCAGTCTCACGCCCCGCGAAAATTTTCTCTTCTCTTGATCGTGCAAAAACAGGACACTGCTGATTGATATTTCACTATAAATAGGTTTTTACCTTCAAAATGGCGCTCTGAATTCGGCTCCGCTGCAGTCTCTTTACAGCCGCCAAAAAGTGCGAAAGAAGATGCGAAAAGTTAGTAATTAAAAAAGATAGCTATAAAGAATTCTGTCCAAAAGAACAGGTTCGCGGGGTCATTTTAAGTGCGATAAAATCGTATCTCTAGTAAAATATCATACACACTGGTACAATATTGTACAGGTTTGTCTCATTTTCGCAATGCACACCGCGACGATCGAGTACTTTATAGAGACTAACCCCCGAATACTGAAACGCTTGTTAACTTTGACGACAGATTAAGTCTATTGCTGCCTTTGTCATTTGCTTAGTGCCAGACAAAGGCAGTATTAGAATTAATCTGTTGTCAAAGTTAACGAACGTTTCAGTATTCGGGGGTAAGTGCTTCAATTGACACTTCCAAATACTATAAAAATTCACCTAAAATTAGCCGCTAAATTAGTTTTTTTTTAAACCATCATAATAGTTAGGTATGTAGGGTAAATATTTTTAAAACTAATTAGAACGGTGTAGCGATCTTACATATACTTTAACTTTAAACTACGCCCTTAATTTTCAAGAAAACAAGATTATGACGTCTCCTCGTCGTTAATCATGATTATTAGTTCTGACAACAATGTTTCTAGTACCACAGAATACATGAAGAGACACACTCGCAACGTAGCCAGGTTACATAATATAACTACGACACTGGTGCCATTGTACCCACTTTACCTGTTCATTTCAAATAGATAACTTGCTTCAGTTTGCTCTCGTTCTCATTCACGGGGCTAGATCTAAATACAGAACTGTCGAACATTCAAACTGTGACTTGTTATAATGTATGTGTTAATAATATTCTTCCTGGTTTCATTAGTGTATTACATCAACTATAGAAGATCTAGGAAGGTTCTTTACGAGTTATCGGATGTCTTGCCGGATGCAGGGGGACTTCCGATCCTCGGACAGTCTCATTGGTTCATTGGAGGACCCGAAAGTGAGTACTATTCTATGGTTGACAGGCTACGATTTTGACCACAAAATTTACTTGATGTTTCGTGATGGTTGTGATGTGATCAAGGTGGAACGGGACCTGCCTCTAAAGTGGGGCTGCCGGAACAAACTGTCTGGTTCTTGCCGACAGATTGACAAAAGTGCTTATGTTAATCATTTTTAAGTGTTACATGAGGCTGAAGCTTGTACATATTTTTGTGAACGAAGTCTTTAGTACATATGTACATAAATGACTTGCCAAGCGATCGATCTGATCATCAAGTGGTTCTTTTCGCAGATGACTCTACGCTTATAGTTAAGGGTACGAATATAATGGAATACGAAAACACCATCAACAAAGCACTTGAAAGTATCATGAATTGGTTTGACAATAATCATTTACTAGTTAGAAATAATTTAGAGATTAAATATCAAAATACAATTATAGAACAAGTTAAGAAATAAGGTTTCTAGGACTAATGGTAGATTGTCACGGTAATTCTAAGAGTCATTCTGACCACGTAACCAAAAAAATAGTAGTTTCGTCTAAGCATTAAAAATATTAAGTAACGAAGTATCACACAAAGCAGCAATTTGTGCTCATCACGGAAATGTGGCGTTCACTTTACTTTACGGATTGTTGTTTTGGGGAAACTCCGTACAATACTGTACTGTATGCCAAAAAAGGTAGCTGTTGACACTAAAATTTTTCGACCAAGATGTAAAGCGACGATGTGTAGCTGACAATAAATGATTTTGAATTTAGACAATTCTTTTCGGAAAACTTTTGATGTGCGTCGGAAACCAAACAATTTGTTTATTTAGCAATTTTTTTGATTGAGACTACGTAGAGTGGGTATTACAAAACGTATTTCATTGATACTTCTAAAAGTTATACATTACATAAAGTAGGAGAATGTACAAAAAAAAATACATTTCTAACCTACCTTTTGGTTTCTAGGGTTGTATAACAATTTACGAATGCTCTACAGCAAATTAGAAGAAACTGCAGATTTAACAAAAGTTTGGATCGGTCCTCAACTCTATATCGGTAAGCTGATACTTACATACATTAATACAATTTATAATTACTTATCTTACAAACAATATGAATACTAAAATATTCATCAGTTAATTCGTTTTAGTGCCGACTGATTTGGATGATGTGCAAAAGATTTTGGAAAATTGCCTCGAAAAAGACTTCTCCTATAAATTTCTCAAGGCATGGCTGGGAAATGGACTTTTTGTTGCACCAGGTCAGTAAACATATTATTATTATTTTTGATAAGGCCCAAAAGTAGGTAAAAATAACAATAATGTAGTAAATAAAATAGATGGTGAGTAGGTTTCCGAGTTGACATTCACTGCAGCGGCTGCACCACATCCGCTACAAGCCCTCAACCGTGGATGGAGTGGAGGAGGGAAAGAGAGCCATCCGACCTGTAGTGGGTCGATTATTGTAAAACAATAAACTTTTGCTAGTAAGAACAGTGTTGCATCAAAATTAATATCATAGGTTTTGTAGCTGTAAACAGCTAAAACTCTTATAGTTTCTAAGTAAACTAGTGACTTCTTTAAGTAAAGCTTTTATGTCACCAAAAGATATCTCTGATGCGCAATCTACTACTGATAGAGGACTTCATTAGAGGTACAAAGGTGAACATAATGGGATTAACAAAACTTTTCATTATGAATGTACTTTTGTACATTTACGTCAATTTGTTTAGTGCTTTCTACAAAGTGTACCATAATGTAGATATCTGCTGCAGATACATAGCTATTTACAAATCGTTAAAATAAAAATATGAGGCCCAATGGTTGCAACACAGACACTCGCGATCGAATCGTGTCGTCTCAGCTCGAGCCAATCAGTTTTTTTTTCTTATTATAAAAGAATCTATCCAATCGTATCATTGATAAGGGAGTTCAAAGTAATCATGCTTAGCAGAACCACGACCCATTATTCGAGTTTAAAGCAGCATTTATTTTTTTACCTAGTTACCGGAAAATCTGAATAAACTAAGAATTAGCACAGACACTGAAATGATGATGATTATGTATTTATATCATAGTATATATACCATTTATACCAAAGTATGTCCTAAAACTGATACTAACACCACGGAAGGCCGGACAGCAGCGTCATCTTTTTAAACGGTGGACATTCTGCAATATCTAGGCACCCATACGGTCGTCCTGTGGATTAGTGAAAGGGACATCGGTACGGAACCCTACAATGAGCGTGTCGAGACACGCACTTGACAGGCTTATAGATTACGCATATAGGTAAACAATGTTAATGACTTAGAACAGCAGATGTTTACACATTAATTAACACGCAAGTGTAAAAAATGTTATTCGAGCTGCTGCAAATATTGCTTGGTATTGTTTTAATATATAACTCGATTGGTTAACGCTATATCCCTTAAAATAAGTAAGTTCGTATAGGCCAAGCGGTAAGGCCGCTCGAAGGCCTCTGAAAAGCTTAGCGGTTGTCGTAATAGGAACAACCAGGAACGTTATTGAGTAAGTCTGGTGGCGACGGTAATCGTTCGCTGTCCCGCTCGCTCGCATAGTGCAAGTATGTTGGCGCGAGCGGGATGGCTAGCGATGACCGTCGACATCAGATTTACATAATGAGGCCCCTGGGTCGGTACCGTGATGTTTTTACCGGGATGCTTGTTAGGTTTAGCCGTAGACGCTGCGCGACCATGAATCGTATCGTAGCGCGATAAGGTTCACGACCGCGCAGCGTCAGCTGCTGAACCTAAAAACCATTGCAATAACACGTCACGGTACGGGCCCCGATAGTCCTACAATTTAAACCCACGCCCTTAAAAACTGTCAAGTGCGCTTCGTGAAAAGCTCATACTAGACTTCCGTAGCTATGTTAGAAATAAAATGAGTTTTTGTGGAAAAATATATTTTTCCAGACAAGCTTTTATAAAATCCGTTATTAGTACTGTTAGCTGATCAAAAGGAATCCAAACACCATCAATTTACTATTAGTTACTGAGGAGTTCCGTTAACCACCTTCCGTCTCCATCATCAGATCACCTCGATCTCATAATATTGTATTGTCATCGCAACTTGACAGGCGTGCAAAATTTCTAAATTTCATTTGCAAGATTTGACCCGAACATACTTACATACAAACATTGCAAGTGAAATAAAAGCTTGTAAAAACACTATTATATTAACACTATTTTTGCGTGCAAAGTTGGTTTTTCGGTTTTTTTATAAACGTATTATTGGAAGTAAAGCCACCACGTACGTATTCAACAGGATATTGAGTTCCCGATCCATATCAGATTTTAATAATTTGTTTAATTTTAATAGTTTTTTTAATTTAAATTAATTTAATTTTATATAATTGTATTTTTTTCTCAATATAATATAGTTAATGAAAAAAAAGAAAAATATAAAGCAAGTTAATAAATGAAAAAAAAAAAATATATATATATATATTTATACTTTGTATTCGAACGATCAGTGGACATGTGGAAGGCGCACCGCCGGCTGCTGCTGCCCGTGTTCCACAACCGGTTGATAGAGGACTACGTCGAGGTGTTCGGCGAGCAAGGCGCGGTGCTGGTGGACCGGCTGCAGGAGCACGTGGGGAAGGACGACTTTGATATTTACGAGCACATCACCTCGTGTATGCTGGACATTGTGTTTGGTAAGTGTCGTGTACAGTCAGCGTATATACACACACTACGTGCACTAAGTGTGACTTGAGTACAGTTGGGGGCAGTTGGGGCCCTTCAAAAGCCTTCGAAAGCACTTCATACAACTCGTGGTTTGGTAGGTATGTTTGCTTTACTAAGATTACGAGTATAAAGTTTCTGTAGCTATTTTAGAACAGCAGGAGCTCCGCAGGTGATTGCATGATAATAATTCACACAACAAAAATAATGCAAAATTTGTAAAATAAAACTAAAAAAATAAGTATAATTCGGCAGGCTAAATTAGTAGAGCATCTATTGAGGCATTTTGTTTCAGCAAATATGTTAATATGTGTTTTACTAGAATGACATTCACCGTAATGATCATCGAAAAAGTAACTCGAATATTTTAGAAACGGCAATGGGCGAGAAGATGGACGTGCAGCACCACCCGGACACGCCGTACCTGCGCGCGCGCAAGACTGTCATGTCAATCATTGGCATGCGCATGTTCAAGCCCTGGATGCAGCCAGACCCGCTCTTCAACCTCACCTCGCACAGCGCCCTGCAACGGGAGAGCATCGATCTCACGCATCAGTTTACAGACGAGGTACATAATGAGTGTGGTGTACACTTTTCTGGGACGAGACAACGAGGTTTAGTGGTAAGGCTCTCTTGCAGAGTCCGCCTGGGGAAGTACCACACCTTTGCCAGTTATTCAACCGCCAAGCAGTAGTGTGCAAGCATTACTGTGTTCCGGATTGAAGGCAACGCAAAATATTGTTAGACAAAGAAAGGTACGAATAAAAAACAGTTTCATTATATGTATAACAAAAGTAGAGGGTTACAGGGATATAGAATTTTTAAGAATACAATCATCTGATCACAATTTTCAATCCAACTTTTATCGTCGAACTATGTAACATTATAAAAATAAAAATATAAAATTGAAAAATTACAGCCAACAGTATTTTTTAACCGACTTTTCAAAGGACTTTTCCATAGATATCCTATAGATAAATTGGTCTCATTTTTATTGAAATCCAATTCTGATAATGGGGTTGAGGAATTGGGGGAACTCCTCAAATATTATAGGCATACTTATAGCGGTCGGTTTATTTGATTCAAGCAATTGCATTCATAGAGTATCGTTTGGTAAAGTGGAACTGATGAAGAATATCACAGATGGCCACCAGAGTATCGTTTGGTAAAGTGGAACTGATGAAGAATATCACAGATGGCCACCGGAACTGCTCAATGATAAGTATTTCACACGAAGCGCCAATAACATCTCGGTAGTGTTTTTTTTTGAGAATATATTGTTGGAGTCGGTTGGTTTTTTGTTAACATTATTTCTTTTGCAGGTGGTCGCAAAGAAGAGATTGGCATCTGAAAGTACTAAAGAAGACAACAAAAAAGGTAAGCTTAGAGAATGTAACATTTTGGAAATTCAACATTTTAACTTCCAATTTAGATCATTCAACAAATTGGGAAGTCAACATGTTGATGGCTGTAAAGACTACTTAAAACAAGAGCCAGTCAAAATTGATGCTCTTTATTTATTCTACCCACTTTTGTATTTTTGAGATCCGCCTTATGACCACAATATACCATCCTGCACAATATAATTATGTATTCTCTCTTTAACAGGCCGGAAAGACATTTTAGAGTTGCTGTTATCTAAGAACATGAACTTCAGCAACGAGCAGCTGCGAGAGCACATTGACTCCATCACCATAGCTGGCAACGACACCACGGCCCTGGTTATCGCGTACACCATCATGATGCTAGGGATACACGATGAAGAGCAGGAGAAGGTTTATCAAGAGTAAGTTTTCTTTCAAGTACTTTTAGCATAACGCAAGTAATGTTGCATTAAACTCATAGATAGCGTAGAGAGCTTGAAATGGTAATGATGATGATGTCACAGAGAAGAAGTTATTTATTATTATTATTGTTATATATGTACCTGTTATTTATTTTATTATGTTCTTTAGTGTTGTTTTTTTTGCAATTAGTTAAGTAGTTTATCTATTAGAGATGCAGTAAATCCTACACGTTTTAAAGTACTAAAATGTAATTGTTTGTTTCAGAATTAAATCTGTTTTTGGTGAGTCGATGAGGTCGCCCACAAAAGAAGACTTGAATAAATTGGAATACTTAGAGAGAGTAATAAAAGAAACCATGAGACTTTATACAGTTGTGCCCATCATTGCCAGGAAAACACAGAAAGAACTGAAGCTGTGTAAGTAGATGATTATTTAACCACCAGATAACAAAGCAAGATTTTGAACATTGACAAAACATAAATAATAGTCTTTTATCCCCGTGACACTACTGCTTAGCCCTACCAGTAGTGCTATAGGATTTTTCTCTCTTCCGAGAAACTATGGTAGTGCAATGGTAAAAATCTATAGGTTTTCGCGTGACAATAGATATATTATTATTTATCATCGCAGCATTGCAGTCTTAGATGTTTTTCGTTTTTGATATTTCAGCAACGTGCACAATACCTGCGGGCGTGGGCTGCGGCGTGTTAACGTTCATGCTGCACCGCTCGAAGAAGGTATGGGGTCCCGACGCAGACGAGTTCAGGCCGGACCGGTTCCTGCCGGAGAACTGCGCGGACAGGCATCCCTGTGCTTACCTGCCTTTCAGTTACGGACTCAGAAACTGCATAGGTAAGCCCAGGAAACGTTATAAAACCTACATTCCAAAAAGACATTAACTAGCAATGAACCACGATCGAAGCGAGTGGTTCAAATATAGAATCCTGAGCTTAGCGGAGGTTTCAAAGGTTCGAAGCGCAGAATAACTTTACTGCTGAGCGAAACACAACTTTTCACCTCATTAGAGGGTGGAAAGTGCTAAAATGCTATAAGCAGGCGTGGTGCGGGTCAGTGCAATTATTCTAAAAATGAGGTTTGCGCATTGTCATGAAAAAATTATTCAGCGAACTGTAGTGGTAGACTTTTCTTCAGAATTAGAAAACTTTCAGAAAATTATTGAATAGAAAGGGTCGGGTTTTAAAACTCTTTCCACGCTAGCGGATAAAACGCACTTTTGCACTCAGATTTCAAATGATAAAAAGAATATTTCCGAGCTTGTGAGGTGAAAAAATGATTTCTCTTATAGTACCTTACCTACCTATAATTTATTCCAAATAGGTACTATGTACTCACAATCGCTCGCAATCACAACAATTCAGGGACCCTATTCGGAGAAATGACATTTTATCTCGGTCACTGTCTCTCTAATTTAGAATTTAATGGGAGTGAGAGTGACCGAGATAAAATGTCATTTCTCCGAATAGGGTCCCTGCTAGTATTTTGGGCGCGATACCTACTAGTAGCGATTTATTAAATAGGTGTTGGTTTTGATTTGTTTTCTATTTCTTGTAGGTAGGTACATAATATTAGAACTCAATTTACCTGTGAATATTAAATAGACTATTAGTTCGCGCCGGACTGAGACCTCGCGCCCCTTGTATCTTCATAACTCCTGGACTTCGAACTTAAAAATTGTATTGAAATGAACTACTTGCCTACAAAATTTCAAGAAGATCGGATCAACGGTTCGCAAGTTATCATCGGACAAATATACACAAACATACAAACATACATACAAATGCCGATTTGTCCCAGTAAACTCTGAGACCTTCGCTTCGCTCGGTCAATTATTATTATTATTTTACTGTACTGTAATGTACTACTTCTTTTTTCTTTTGTTTTAGTTTTGTTTTTACTTACTTTGTTTTTACTTGTTGTTAGATGTAGCGAAGAATATTAGGGCTACATAATCGAAAAATAGTTAATAATAATGTTATTAGTGTCCGTTCAGTTTAAAATAATAATAATAATAATATATATATATTTTTGTTATCAGGTCGTCACTTCGGAATGCTTGCCATGAAGAGCGTTATCGCGACCGTGCTCCGAAGTTATGAAATAACGGCGAAGCCTTTCGATCGGATGAAAATAGAAATTTTACTCTTCCCCGTTTCAGGACATCTCATTTCTATAAGAAAACGCACATTTTAGTTAATCAGTATTGAATTTTTAAGTAAAATATTTTAAGACTACATAGCTACGTTTTATTTCTTTAAAACCTCGCATTTGAATATGTAGGTAGGCAATCATTCATTTTCCCCTTTCACTTTGTGCTATCTATCCTATGGTATTAAGAAAATGCTTTCCATTCTATAGTATTTAAATAACCCTTCTTTTTTCGTAGTTGGGTAAAAAAATACCTTGCCGCAGTCTACTGAAAAGCTTATTGGTTAATGGCAAACAAAAATGTATGGCAAATGTTAGATAACCCCCGGTATAGTTATGGTAAGTATTGTATTGATAATTATGGTGAGGAAACCCTTACGAAGTTTTTCCTTTACCGCGGCTGCTCAGTTCATAGTTCGAATTTACACTGAGGAAGTTAATCATTTACCCCTTTATTAATAAACACGGATAAACCTTGGAGCAGTTACACAATCTTCTGTTTTTTTAATCGAGTTCTAATTTCGAAAAGAGCGAAAAGGACTAAACAGGTAGTAACTAATCCAAGGGTTTATGAAACGGGGGTAGGGATTTAAACTTAAACCCTGCGCTTATAGTTTGAACGCGTTCACTACTCATCTATCATCGCTACAGATTGGCTACAGAAATAAAGTTCATATTTTTTCTTTGACTTCACGTCCGTTTTGATTGCTCAGTTTTCACGTCAGTTTTCGTAGACAGAGAAAACAACAGTTTTGGCGGGAACGTGAAAAAGTCATGTTGCGTCATTGTGTTTTTTTTTATTTCAGGTGTTAATTTGTTAATGTATAAAAATGATGGATTTTTATTCATTAACTGTTTGTAGACGAGTGTTGGTGAATAGTATAATGTCGTGACTTTTCTTGTTGTTTCCAGAACTCCATGGAACTAGAAAAGTCTCCGCCACTTTACTGGGGCATGACTTGAATTTAGACTATGACTGAGACTTGTTTTAACTGTGTAATATTTTATTTGACTTGAAATATTACAAAATGTGGCACTGGCTAAATATACAATGTGTGGAACAAAACACAAAAGAAAAAAACTTACATGGCCAGACCAGACATTGTGCGAAAGGGACAGCTATGAAGCTTTGAGCTTTGTGGGAGCTTTGAATTTCCCGGGAGTAAAAGAAACAAACTATTAACTTCTCCCTTTCGCTCCCCCAGTAACTTATATGTAGCCATCTCTTTCACACGATGTCAGGTCAGGCCATGTATAGGCACTAGGCACCCTAAGCTTTTAAGATTATGACGCCATCTAGCGGTAAGTAGCATGCCATTAGTTTGTAAAGCAGGGATGCGAATTTTAGTCGATTATTAATCGATTTACAGTTTTGATTCTCATTGTTATGTTGGCAATTCTGCTTTTACTCATAAATATTTTAGGACAATACTAAACATAAGCAACATGGCGACTTCGCTTGGCTAACAAATTGACTGATTTAGGTTACAAATTTAGTCTGTAAAAAAGTTTATGTGTTTATAATTTCCTGAACATTTAATTGTGTGCTGTGAAGTGGTAAAAGAAATCTATATCATGTTATAGTTTATTCTGTTTTAAAAGGTAAGAGATTACTACACTTCGGAGTCAACAGAAATTGGCCACATACCTCAGTTTTATTATGTTTTTTGTAGGCGTGATTTGTATCGTAATGCATTTGTTTCTGTAATTAGGTATCGAAGTAGTTACCATGGAGTTTGGTAACCCGCCGCCGAATATGGGCAACATGGGTCCTCCGCCGGGCATGGCCATGGGACCACCCATGGGCCCGCCGCCCATCCGTAACAACATACGCCATAATTTTAGGCCTTTCAACTCCTACCAGATAAGATTTCCTCCTCAAGGGCCGTTAAATATGACACAGGATGATTTCGATGGTAAACGTTTGCGTAAATCGGTAATGCGTAAAACAGTAGATTACAATGCCGCTATTATCAAAGCTTTAGAATGTCGCGTTTGGCAAAGGGACTGGCGGGACAGGCACGCCTTGCAGCCCGATGCAATGTACACTCCTGATTTATTACCTCCGCCTTCATATCCGGATAACCCAATAAATGCAGTCACAACACGGTTTGTCAAAACAGCAACAAACAAGATGAGATGTCCCATTTTTGCTGTCGCTTGGACTCCTGAAGGTCGTAGGCTGATAACCGGAGCATCATCTGGCGAGTTCACTCTATGGAATGGGCTAACTTTTAATTTCGAAACTATTTTGCAAGCACATGACTCCCCTGTGAGGTCAATGGTATGGTCACATGGTGAAGGCTGGATGGTTACTGGTGATCATTCAGGTTTCGTAAAGTATTGGCAAAGCAACATGAACAATGTTAAAATGTACCAAGCTCACAAAGAAGCGGTTCGAGGCATCAGTTTTAGCCCTAGCGATTCGAAGATTGTGACATGTTCAGATGATGGAACATTGAGAATATTTGACTTTTATAGATGCCAAGAAGAGAGAATATTGAGAGGTCATGGTGCCGATGTCAAATGTGTTCAATGGCACCCCACAAAGGCTCTAATCGTTTCAGGGAGTAAAGATAATCAGCAGCCAATCAAATTATGGGACCCCAAATCAGGTACTGCTCTAGCTACTCTACATGCTCACAAATCTACAGTCATGGATCTAAAATGGAATGAAAATGGAAACTGGCTCATAACTGCTTCCAGAGATCACTTGCTTAAATTGTTTGATATCCGTAAACTGGGCACAGAGATGCAAATATTCAGAGGACACAAAAAGGAAGCATCCAGTGTAGTTTGGCATCCAACACATGAAGGATTGTTTTGCTCAGGCGGCTCAGATGGTGCTATTCTGTTTTGGAATGTGGGGACAGACAAAGAAGTCGGATGTATAGAAGGAGCTCATGAATCTATTGTTTGGACGATGGCATGGCATCCTTTGGGACACATACTCTGCTCAGGATCCAATGATCATACATCAAAGTTTTGGACGAGAAATCGCCCTGGAGATCTCATGAGAGATAAATACAACCTGAACACACTGCCACCAGGAGTGCAGGATGATCACGATTTGGAAGAACCTGCAGTCATTCCTGGAATGGGCCCTGAAGACAAAGTTGAAATATTCTCTTCTGACACTGATAAAGTAATTCCTGGTTTGGATCTAGATACCACTTTGATTCCTATGGACTTTGAAAAGAAGACAAAGAAAGTTCCTTACAGTAAACCTATACCAAGAAACTTCCAAGCACAGTGGAACCATGGTCCCTTAGGAGATGATAATGTAGAGGCATTTTCTCATGCTCTTGTGGAATCAGTGCCAGGTGCAGTCCCTCTCAGTCAAATAACAGCATCTGCTATATTTATATATGGCAAACTGATACAAGTAGAACCTGGATCAAAACTGGAAAGAGCTATATCAGAAGGATCAATTGCACTCAAGAGGTACATTGCAGCAGGAGAAATAGAGGAGTTGAAAGATGTTATGCCACATTTGGAAGAGGATGCTGATGATGATAATTTCCAACCATTTGAGTATCCCAACAATGATATGGAAGAAGACAGTGTTAAAGATGATGATGATGATTATAGCCATTATAATGATTATTATGACAGTGATATGGATACTAGTGAACCAAGCAATCAGGGGCCAGGTCCAAATAATTTCAATAATGGTCCTCCAGATATGAATAATATGGGCCCTCCAACGGGGAATATGGGTCCACCTATGGGCAACATGATGAGACCACCCATGGGGAATATGGGACCCATGAGACCACATATGGGAGGTCCCGGGGGACCTCCTATGCGCAATATGGGTCCCCCGATGCATCCAATGGGACCTCCTATGAGGCAAATGGGACCTATGGGCAACATGGGCCCACCTATGGGCAATATGCCTCCCGGGCCAATGGGTAACATAGGTCCGCCTATGGGTAATATGCCTCCCGGGCCTAATATGGGTCCCCCAATTAGCAATATGCCTCCTGGACCTATGGGCAACATGGGCCCCCCTATGGGCAACATGCCTCCAGGACCTATTGGAAACATGGGTCCACCGATGGGCAATATGCAAGGTCCCCCGATGGGTAACATGCAGGGGCCTCCTATGGGCAATATGGGTCCTAGGCCTCAATTTTCCGACAACGGATTCAATAAGCCTCACTTCGATGTGGGTTTCAACAATCAGTATCAACAAAAAGAAGAAGAATACAATGATGAAGATTTTAATGACAGTTACGATCAGGGGTACAATGAAGGCGAGAATAATTTCAACAATGACAATAACTTCAACGACGAAGGCAACAATGGGGACGGCAGAAACAGATGGGACGGCGGCTACAGAGGACGAGGGCAGAATCAAAATAGGGGCCGAGGTCGCGGTATGAACGGCCACGGGTCGGGGCCCGGGGGGCGCGGTGCGCGGCGCGGCGGCGGTGGGCCGCGCGGCTCGCCGCGGGGCCGCGGCCGCGGGTCAGGCCGCGGCTTCCGCCGAGGCGGCATGGTCTCCAACTAGCGTAAGGCGAACACTCACCTTGAATCTGCACAGACTGTAATATTCAAGTTTAATTTTAAAGCGATAATTTTGTGATGAATGTGTAAGTGTAATGAAGTTGCAAAAGGTTGTACATAATTTTCTTTATGGCATGTCTGTTATGTTGTTTCAATATGCTGGAAACAATAAATTTTTATTATGCCACAAAAGATTATCTGCATTCGATTTCTGTACAGGTTTTATCTCCCAGAAATGAGGCGGATTGGGTGAGTTGATTTGTTTTGGGGTTTATTGATTTGAATGTTGTGTATGTGCTCAATTTTTTGTCTGCGATGCCCAGGTAGTAACTCAGTGGGACAAGAAGAATGGTTGGCCGGTGGATCGCGGCGGCGGCTTCAGTCGGCGGTGGACACTAGGTACGGCTGCGGTGGGCGGTGGCATCGTCCTCGGTGCATCATCAGAACACCCTTCCCCCCTAATAGTAAGAAACTGGTACTTTTTGTTTTGTCATAATAAAGATATGGAAATAAAGGTCTTCACGATATCGAACCGTTTGTAATAATAAAGTTTTTGAAATAAAGGAAATAAATAAAAGATTTTATACTGAAATAAAGAAACAAAATATTGAGTGAAGTCCAAGGGTGTCCTATCCTTTATGTGCTGGTCGGTGTAATTTTATTTTAGAGAATTAGATTTTTGATCTTATGCCAACTACAAGTTAGTTATCTAGGACTGAGAAAAAAATTGGTAAAAAGGTACCTTCTTTCAGTAACTTACAGAATTTTCATATTTTCATCATTTCATATCTAAAATAGCTACTATGCCTATTGTAGTCGTAACAATTTTTGTAGTATATAAGCTTAATGGAAATGCAGTTTTTAGATGTTTTTCTTCTGCCCAGTTTATTTTCGTTTCATAGTATAGATGAAGGTATACTTCTTGCTAAGTTTTTTGGAAATAGCTCACATTTTGCTTTTATAAAGACATGGGTATGATAGTAAAGTAGTACAATTGGCTAAAAGTGCTGCTAAATAAATACGTGTACAGGTTACACGTAATATTTCCTTCCTGCATTTTATCATTTTAATTAGTGTCATTGAGCCCTTCTATTATAGTATTATGCATATACAGGAAATATGTACGCTTCCGTGTGAACAAAGTAGCACTCGCTTCTTTTAGGGTCTAAGGCCTGCAACCAAGACAGACAGATACTATGTTTTTGTTTTCGAGAAAACAGTACGTAAATATTCCTTCAATTTTTGTATGGGCCGCGCAAAAGTCTTAAAATTATAGTAAACTGTCGTCCTTCTAATCAAATATAACCTGAAACCGCAACGCACAGGAGACTGATATGCCATGATCATCAGCCTACATCAATCATCTGCTGGACATAGGCCTCTCCAAAAACACGTCCACAAGCTGGATCCTGGGGTCTTATTTTCCAGACAACATCTCATAAATAGTAATAATAAATAGCATTCAAGTGCGTGTCATGACGCGCTGTTGGTTGGGTATTTTAAATATTATAATAGGTATTTTAAAAACTTGCTTGCCAGCACGGTTTCGCATAGGCTTCAGGAAATAAAACACCTTTTTAGGGTTGATTTTCGAACGTTTCGTGAAATAATATTTATTCCCATACAAACTTTGGGGGGTTCATTTTATCCCTTTAGATGTTAAATTTCGCAAAATCCGTTCTTACTGTTTACCTAGACAATTTCAGAAGTATTGGGTTCAAATTTCTCATTTCAATCATAAGCGGTTTGGTCTGCGCCTTGATTCCTAGAAAAGGGCTTATTCTATGCTATACATAGACCACCATCGTCAGGCCGAGTTCTTAATAGATATGCGGTTTTCCGGAACATTGGTTTGACTTCACATAAGAGCCAACATGTTAAGCTACATCTCGTCTACTATCATATTAAAAGTTATTTCATTCAGTAGTATTCCAGATTTTTCAGAGAGAAAAAAATACTCACGATGTGCCTAATCGAAAATTAGTTACCTTTACTTACTATGCTATATTTTGGCAACAGTATTTTTAAAAAGGGCGTTGTTAAAAAACAAGGTACAAAGAAATTCATAGTAAATAATTAAAATTTTCTTTAATAGGTATAACACTTGATGGAGTAGGTACACATATTTTTTTGAAGGCAACTTTTCTTGTTCATGTTTGCCTAAATTTTCGTTTTTTAATATTTTACCTTGTTAGCGGGAATTATTTATTTGTAAAGGTGTATTTGAAAGGTACTAATTTTCAGCACTATATAGATTACATAAAAGGGCGAAAATATAAGAGTTCCTTAGTTTGCTGCGGAACCCTAAAACTAAGACATATCCAGTCCTCTAAAAATATTTTTATGAACCCGGCTGAAAAAATGGAAGGATATCTACAACCCTTTTAATGATTTTACTACCCGGAGCATGTTTACTCGCAGCTCTCGCGGGAGCTATATTTAGAAGGTCATCTATATAGATGTGCAGCTGGCATCGCACATACGATTCTTTGCAGTTGGTAGTTTATTGACCTTTGTAAAATGTAGCTTTTTCGACAGAATTCTTGATTACAGGAAACATGATAACGCTATCATGACTTTACTAGCAACGCTTATAGCACACTAAATGATTTTTAATAATGCTGGCCAGCTTACCCTGCACATGCCTCACTTCCTAGCCCCTTGGACTTGCACTGGACTGCGATTCTACATTTTAAACATAAGAAAATTATACAAAGTTTGTGAAATAATAAACTTTTCGAATTTCAAAGGGTTTCATTTGATATCGCCCTCGACCAATAAAGAATACTTTGAGAAACAAAGTGTAGTTTTAATTTTTTTATCGTTATTTTTTCGCCCTGATAAGGTTACCAGATAGCGATAGTCAAAATTGCTTTTCTGTTGTTACAGATGTCCTCGAGATGGGCGTGGTGGCTGGTTACATTATCGATATGCGGCGCGAGCCAGTTCGACACCGGCGGAGACAAGAACTCTATAACAGATTTGAGCGACAATGTTACAGAGCGCCTTGAGGCTATCAATGGAACGCCTAACTTCAGGCTTATCAAACCGGACAAAAGCTCACAATGGTTCCCAGAGCGGGAGGTCAAACTCGACAGTTGCGTGCGAAGGGCGCGCTGCGAATCACTCAACGTTACCACTTGTCTGGGATCCAAACTGCCATACGACAAAACCAGCGTTCATCTCACGTTCAAAGATAATAACCAATATAAGATACAAACGCAACTAGAGGCGTACAGACAACTGATAAATGTGCCAACATGCTGGGCCGTTATACAGCCCTTGCTTTGCGCTACCTTTATGCCGAAATGCGAGAAGATCCTCGGGCAAGACATGGTGTATCTGCCTTCGTTCGAAATGTGCAAGATCACCATGGAGCCGTGCGCAATTCTATACAATACCTCATATTTTCCGTCCTTTTTGAAATGCAACTCAACATTGTTCCCGTCGAAATGTGAAAATACCGTGCGGGAGATGAAGTTTAACACGACCGGCAAGTGTCTACCGCCTCTCATACATACGGATAAAGCTCAGCATCATTATGAAGGTAATTTGTGTTTCGTGCCATTTTGAGCTATTTGTTGAACATTTAATCAAAATCTTTAAGCAGGTTTATTTTTTAAATTTTGTATCACACATTCTTCCTGTATGTAGATAACCCAGATTTAGACTTAGACAAATTGAACCTATGACTCCCAAAAAGGAAATTTCACTGGAAACCTATAACACGTCGCTTTCCACAATTTTCTAGGCATCAAAGGATGCGGTGTGCCGTGCCGCGACCCTCTCTACACGGAAGACGAGCACAACCAGATCCACCGACTGATCGCGTGGGGCGCCGGCATCTGCCTCGCGCTCAACCTGCTAACGGTCGCCACGTTCCTTATAGACTGGCGCTCCGCTAACAAGTACCCCGCGCTCGTCATATTTTATATCAACGTGTGCTTCGCTGTCGCATCTATGGGGTGAGCATAGTAAGAACATTTCTCTATGGTAAGAACTGTTAAGAGACTAACCCCCGAATACTGAAACGTTTGTTAACTTTGACGACAGATTAAGTCTATTGCTGCCTTTGTCATTTGCTTAGTGGCAGACAAAGGCAGTATTAGAATTAATCTGTTGTCAAAGTTAACAAACGTTTCAGTATTCGGGGGTTATTACATAAGACGATTTAACTAAAAGTTACACTTGAGTCTTGCTTCAAGTCAGCTTTATTGCACTACTTGCAATAGTAGGCTCTTAACCAAGTTTGACCTAGGGAGCCTCATCACGCTGTGGGCGACAAGAATACTTCAAATCTAGTTATGTAACCAAGTAAAGTGAAATAACGTTCTCATTAAAAAAATCTACTTTTAACTTTTGCGTTTGACAGATGGCTGGTGCAGTTCGGCATCGGGTCGCGAGAAGATATAGTGTGTTCAAAAGACGGGACCAGGCGCCAGGGGGAGCCCTCGGCAGAAGAAAATCTCTCGTGCGTCGTTGTTTTTGTATTGGTAAGTCTTTACAAAAACCCGAGTAAATGTAAAGGGCGACCAAATCATCAGTTCAGTTAGCCAAACGAGGGAACTCACATTAACAACAAGAAACTTTAAGTTTTAGCCCATAAAATATAATGGTGGTAAAACACTCAAATCTACACACGAGTTGGTCTTTACTATATACTATATCTCAGGGCCCGTACCGTGAGTTGCTTATTGCGATTATTGTTAGGCTCAGCTGACAACGCTGCGCAACCATACACCTTATCACGTCGCAATAAGGTACGTGGTCGCGCAGCATCGTCGACTGAACCTAACAATCATCGCAATAAGCACCTCACGGTACGGGCCCAGGTCTTGATAGTTACAAATGTTTGATTTCAGGTGTACTATTTCATGATGGCTGCTTGCGTTTGGTTCGTCATATTCACGTACGCTTGGCACATGAGTTTTCGGGCATTGGGTATGTGTTATCGCAATTCTTACCTTACCTTTTTACTGTGCTGTTTATTTTGCTTCATTCTCCTTTTCATATGCTTCTTAAATCTGTTTCAGGCTTCACACTGGGCAAGATCCAAGATCGAATAGACAAGAAGGCCGCTTACTTCCACCTGGTCGCGTGGTCGCTGCCTCTGGTCCTGACTATAGCCACGATGGCGTTCGGGGAAGTGGACGGCAGCTCGGTCACGGGGATATGCTTCGTGGGGTACATGAACCACCCCATGCGGGCCGCCTTGCTGCTCGGCCCGCTGGCTCTCATACAACTGCTGGGAGGATATTTTCTGCTGAGGGGTATGTTTCTCACTTACAAAGCATTCCATATGTTATCAGTACGAATATGTAGTTGTCCTAATATGGGGAACGCTGGGTCAGCCTGGCAGCGGCAGCAGTGGAGGCTTAGATGCTAATTAGTAGAGGATGTCTGAATGAAAATATACTCTTCAATCAAGACAGCTTGTAACTGACCGCTTAAAATAATAAATAGGGTGCTATCTGTTATTTGATTAAAATAACTCACTTTGTATAATAAATGTCCCAACTAACACATTAACCGCAAGGAAGCAAAACAGAAATACTTTGCGCCTACCAGTTCAGTTATATCCACCAAAAATATGATTTTGAATAACTTATAATGATGTTGTATTAATGAGTATCATCCGGCAGGTGTATTCTCGTTGATCGCGGTCCGCGTGTCGAGTAAGGACGTGATATCCCCGCGCGCGGCCAACAAGATCCGTCAGACGATAACGCGGTGCTCGGTGACGGCCGCGCTAGTCGCCGTCTTCATCTGCGTCACCTTCGCCTGCCATATCTACGAGTTCAGGAACGCCGACCTCTGGAACGAATCCTTCAAGAAGAACATCATGTGAGTTGGACTGTTTATTATACTAGTAGTTCGCGCCGAACTGAGACCTCGCGACCCTTATATCCTCACAACCCCTGGACCGATTCAGCTCATATTCGAACTTAAAATTTGTATTGAAATTAACTACTTGAAGATCGGATCAACGGTTCGCGAGTTATCATCTAACAAATATACATACAAATTCCGATTTGTCCCAGTAAAATCTGAGACTTTCGCTTCGCTCGGTCAATTACGTCCAAATCTAAATTTTTTCTTTGAATAATATGCCTAAAGCAAAATCAATAATGCAGAAGACAAAGAAAATGCTCGATTTTCGTAACGATAATTCATAAAAGACAGATATAAAAGCAAATACGTCTAGCACGGTGAAAAGATCATTTATATTAGTTTCTGGTTGTTATCCTTCTAAGGAGGAAACAAGAAGAAACCATTGTATCAACCTTACGGTGGCCGTCTTAGGGGGGATGAACGGAATAACCCGATGTCTGATTGTGTTGCCGTTGTAATATCGCCTTGTACCTGTAATGTCCTTTTGTGGTATAAATAATATATTATATCTTGTCATTGTCTTATTGTATTTGTACCTGACATTAATGATAACTTTGGTGATGATGAATGGGATTTTTGATTTGATTAGCTAATGTAATTGGTTTCACCGTGCTAGTTGACCGAGCGAAGCGAAGGTCTCAGAGTTTACTGGGACAAATCGGCATTTGTTTGTATGTTTGTGTGTATATTTGTCCGATGATAACTTGCGAACCGTTGATCCGATCTTCATGAAATTTTGTAGAGAAGTAGTTCATTTCAATACAATTTTTAAGTTCGAATATGAGCTGAATCGGTCCAGGTGTTATGTAGGTATGGAGGTCGCGAGGTCTCGGTTAGCCGCGAACTACTAGTTATATAAATAAATAAATAATGAATAAAGCGTTATCGTTCGTACGTGCAGTTGTCGGCTGGAGTCGTTGAAGGACAGCCGGGCGTGCTCCGGCGGCGCGCGGCCCTCGGTGTCGGTGCTGCAGCTGCGGCTGCTGTGCTGCTTCGCGGCCGGCGCGCTCATGGCGTCGTGGACGTGGACGCCGGCCGCCGCCGCCGCCTGGCGCCGCTACCTCGCCAGGTACAGCGGCCGGGAGAGCGGCGGCCCCGCGTGGTGGTGGTAGTGTTGTAACTCGCAGTGCTATGTCGGCAGGAAGTGCGGCTGCTCGGTAGAGGCGGAGGTGTCGCGGCGCGCGCGCAAGCACGAGCTGATCGCGCGCGCGTACCGCCGCCGCGGCGAGTTCGCGGCGCGCGGCCGGCTCTCCATCTCGCTGGGGGGCTCGCGGCCCGACCCCGTGGGGCTCTGCCTCGACCACACCTCGCCCATCGACTACCCCGACGACGGGAAGCATGAGAGGTATATACACACACATTTTACTACTTACTACATACAATTGACTAGTTATTTTATGACGGGGTGATTGCTTACAAACCGGACACATTCTAGAAAACCATTGTATTCCTTGCCATTATGAACAACTTTTACTGTGAGACCAAACATGGAATCGCGAAACAGCTGATCCATATAAAAATTTCATTCATCCCTAACAAAACGTACGAATAGCATTTTTTTCTCTCTATTTCACTTTTGGTTCCATATTAAAAGTTGTTCATAATGATGAGTTCCATGATTTCCTAGAATGTGTCCAATGTATAACTAGTTCCTCTGTATAAAATCGAAATTACATTAAGACATTCTCCAGAGCCTGTCTGGGGAAGTAACACACCTTTGCCAGTTATTCAACCGCCGAGCAGTAGTGTGCAAACATATCTGTATTTTGGATTAAAGAACAATGTTGATTGGTTGGAGCACTGGTTGGCAACGAAATGTTATGGGCAAGCGTGACGCGTAACATAGACTTGGGAGCGACTCGCTCGACTCGTCACCAAGCTCCATTAAAATTTAAAAAAAAATACAATGTCATGTGGCGTTAGGGGATGTAAAATGGCACGCGGAACCGTGCTTAGTGAAAATACTTGGTGGTGCCGGTGGTAGCCGATGCAAAAATAGTAGGACGTTATCCGTTAACGTGAGTGCTGAGCGGACATCAAATCTATCAAAATGTGATATATTTCTCAGTTACTTTAACTTTGTGTAACAATTTTCTGTTTATATTTTCACCTGCTATACCATAGGAATAGTATTTTTTTCCGGGATAAAAAAGTTGCCCGTGTTAATCCAGGGTTTAAGCTACCTCCACAAATCAAATTTCATCCAAATCCGTTGATCCGTTACGGAGTTGACATAACAAACACTTATACACACTTACGCGCAAACTTTCGCATTTATAATATTAGTGTGATTACTAATGCAGTATGAGTAATAATCCTAACTAATATTATAAATTCGGAAGTAACTCTGTCTCTTTGTCTATCTGTCTCTCTGTTTGGGTGTTTGTCGTGTTATCACGGCTGAACGGATCGTGCTGATTTTTTGCAGATATATAGTGACGGACATAGGTTTTTTTTTTTTGTAGGTTCACGCGAACGATGTTGCGGCTAACAGCTAGTATTCTAAACCTCTTATTAGTGCAACCTGCTGTGTTTACAGTAGTAATTAATTAAAAAGCAATAACTACAGGCATTCAACATTGAGTTGGCTCGTCGGGAGCAAGTGTTCGGGCTCGCTCTCTCCCGTACGTTAGAATGTCCCCGCAGCCTGCAGCGTGTGACGTGTTTTTTTCTCTTTCCTCCTAAGAGGATTTTGGCGTCGCACGTGTTATGCATTTGCCAGTGTCAAGTATACTTATATATTTTCAAGTTTTGTTATACGTTATCAAACAAGTCATAGTCACAGTCGAGCAAAGCAAGTCACGGTCAAAGGTCCAAGTCATGCCCCAGTAAAGTGGTGAAAACTTTACTAAAGCCTTCTATGGAGTTTTGGAAACAACACGAAAATTCACGTTTCACGACATTATACCATTCACCAACACTCGTGCACATTCACGAACACTTAACGGGTAAAAATTCACCGTTTTTACACATTAACACTCGAAATAACACAAGTTTTGGAAAATAATAAAATGACGCGACATGATTTCTTCACGTTTTCGCCACGTGTGACGTGTTCTGTATTGTCGCCAGCGGGGAGCTGTCGTCGTCGTGGGCGGCGACGCTGCCGCGCTTCGTGCGGCGGCGCGACGCGCTCGTGCTGCCGACGCATGCGCACCACTCGCTGAGCTCGACGCCCGACCGCCGCAACTCGCAGGACTCGCAGATCAGCATCAGCCTGCGCCACGTGTCGGTCGAGTCGCGCCGCAACTCCCTCGACAGCCAGCTCTCCGTCAAAATAGCCGAGATGAAGACCAAGGTGGGTCGCCGTCGGACCAAACACAGCAAGGCGAAGAGGAAGGCCCGCGCGACCGCGCGCAAGGAGAGCACGCCCTCCATAGAGAGCCAGATCAGCCGCTACTGGCTGCAGGCCGTCGCCGCCAACAACGAACCCTCGCGGGAGGAGATCAAGTTTAGCTTCGACTGAATCCACAGATCACAAATACCGCATTACGAGATTCGTTGTTCCTATAAAAAGTCACCAAAGGTTGAGGAAGGCGCGGGTCGTGGGGAGTGCGACCGAGCGTTCTCATTGGCTATCTATTACGCCTGCTCGCGCGTAACAATCAACCAATCGGAGTAATTTCTTATAAGTGTATTTAGACTAA
Source organism: Apocheima hispidaria (assembly GCA_947579745.1). Classification (NCBI taxonomy): domain Eukaryota; kingdom Metazoa; phylum Arthropoda; class Insecta; order Lepidoptera; family Geometridae; genus Apocheima; species Apocheima hispidaria. The sequence continues at coordinate 7,928,773 of OX388161.1, forward strand.
TGCGTGGTGCGCTTGCATCCTGAATGCAGAATCTAGGGTGTGATCTGTGACTGAACCGAACCGAACATATCGAATAGAGCGAAGCGACGCGGCGATATCTCTTATTTGTAGGCAATAAGTACAAATGTTCATATTATAAGTATTGCAAGAAACCAAAACGAACGAGATCGCCGACTGAACGAATGATAGATATGAAGCTCGTGGGGATTGACAGCGATCTGTTTGAGATTTATCGAAACGAAAGTAAAGCAAGACTGATTGAAATCTAGCAATCCATGACAATTTAATGTATTTTGTTCTGAGGAATCTCGACGAGCGATTGTGCCATACGACGTCCGTGTGTACATAAAGATATCAATACCTGAGTTATTCTATACAGGTTGTTAAGGATATTTATATCGGTGGAAATATTTATATTTTCCATGTTGAAATGCATTTTTCATGCTGAAGTAATTTTTCTAGTGATATATTAGTTTATAAGCATACAAGAAATGGTTGTGATGGATATGAAACCAGCGAATGAACTCTACCTTCCTATATTTTTGTAAGTGCTTCGATAATTTTATTGTTAAAGCTTCCGAAATGTTCTCTTATCAAACCTGCCTATCCTCAAACTGTTTGAAATCATGATACTCTGGTGTATCGTTAATTAGGTTTAAGAAGTTTAAAGACTAAGGTATTTAATGTTAATCTCTGGTAGCTTTAATTTTTGATATTTTTATGAATTAGGTTACTTACCTTTTTTGGAATAATAAACATGAAGTTGCAACAATGAATTGTTTGGTATTAGTTCCCTCGTTCTTTACAGGACGTAATGTGAACACTACATGTTACACCCCCGCCCTTTACAGGTCACTCGAGTTTCTAGTTTAAAGTTTGTACATTAGGATGAGAGGCCCCAAGACTTATTTCTTCCATGTACATGGAAATATACGTAGATAGGTAAAATTAGGTATATTATTGTCGTTGATTCGATTCTGTTGTACCCTCGGGTTGAATCAATCACAACAAAATATCTAAAAAAAATGTATCATCGAATAGGTCTTTTAAAATGATATTAAGGTTTCCTATACCATTTTTTATCTTAGTCTTAGTAGATCTTAGTGAAAACTTTGTTTTAAAATTATTTCGGATAAATACTTCATACGTCCTACGCACCTACGGAACCCTACTAAGCATGACCCGACATGTTCTTAACAAGTTATTTCATTTTAATGACAAAAGGATGGCAACAATTTTCGAGCTGTAAAATTTAGTTTAGAAGTAAGTGCCACAACACGGGCCCCAGTTTTGAAACGTGTGATATTTCTCACGAAGTTATGCAAAATTACTGGCTTTCGAAATAAATCTGAAACGTAGCATTTTTCAAATAATCATATCACTCGCTAACGCAACGAGTGGTTTGAACCATTCGACTTTGCATCTATCAATAGAAAATCTATAAACTTCTTTCGCATCTTAGCTTAGTTATTCAAAATCGACAGGAATATAAGATTACAATTAGATACTGTTATTACAGACAGGGTTTTTACAATAAAAGAAAACTGATCATTAATTTTTTAATGAAAACAAAAGGCAAGCGAATGTCGAGTCTGTTCACCGTCTATTCTTCGTGATGTCAACGTTAACAATAAACATACAGTAAATTAAAATATTATAGATAAACATCTAGAATACCTACTGCGTACTAATTTACTAGGTACATAAGATTTTTTAATTTATTGGACGTTACAGTCAATGCTATTTAAATAGCTGCCTTAAAGCTAGCGCGACATTTCTTATTTCTCGATGTGGTTATTACAAGTATACAAAGAAAAGGCTTTTATTTCAGACGAAACTTTAAGCCCGATATATTCGCGGAGAAACGTAACGATGATATAAGTTGTAATAACAAATATAGAGGCAAGATAAGATGCAAAATCAACAATTTGCATTTAATTGCTTCTAAAATAATGCTTGCTTCAAATAAAATATTATGCAAAGTGTGTTAACGTAATTTCGGAAGATTTGTGACAAAGAAGAATCTTTTTTATTTCAAGTTTATTTAAACATGGATTTTGTTTGGGTTGGTACGTTATTTTAGGTATAGAGTTTGTCCATGTTTAGATAAGTTGAAATAAAAAGACATGGATAAAGATGGAAAAATAAGATCTTCCAAAAAACTTAATTTACTTTATACGAAGTAGCACATATGTGGTAATAAATTCTATGAAATGTCATCATTTAAGGTACTATTAATCACAGATGCAACATCAAATTGCCAAGATGTATCATGGGGTATAATAGATAATGTATTTCTATGCATCCTACTATTTAAATTATTTTGTAGATAAAATTTTAAGTAAGTAAACGTTCGATAAAAGTCAGGCGCCGCCTTTAGAAATACTGGGCCCATTCATTGCTTGTCCTAGTAAAAAAATATCTCCAAAATAATTTAAACTAATAATTCTATTGAAATTTGACACGTATAAAATATTGCAATCATTGCCTACGTTATACCTAACTAAAATTAAATTTGACATCCCTAAAATGCTGACCAGCATGCAAAATAACGAAAAAGGTAAATATTCTATAGAAGGAAAACAACACCAAATTATACAATTAAATATAAATAAGAAGACAACAATTTAACCTTAAAGCTACAAAATGTAGTTCAGGTATTCACTCTATTTTCAGGTATAGATATCTAAACTAAAAAATTGCACGATTTAAAAGGAAACTCCATTCTTTGGCTCTTAAATTAATAAACATCACAATTCAGTACTTACTTGTAGTAAACAAATTCGATAAAACTTAGCAAAGTATAAAAAGAGAAAAATCACCGAAAAAAAATTTAAAACGTGTGCATTATTATGCTAAGTAGTTGCGTCTTATCGGCATATGTATACAGTGCACTCATTTTAAAACTAACTTATCTACCATCGTCAATGGAACGATGGACGCAAAAATTATTTATCTAACCGATAATTAATCTATAAAAAGAACATATATCACACTTTCACAGCAGTCTTTCTATTGCGGCCTGGCTTTGCGAATGTTTTTCTTTTCGGCCTCCGTGAAGCCGAGAATGTTCTCGATGGCGTTGAGATGGCCTTGATGGTTTTCGGGATCCGTTAGGAAATAGTAGATGGCCGATTTGAGGAATTGCAGCGTCACCTCGGGGTCGATGTTGGTCTTGTTACCCTTCTGCGACTCGACAATGCGACGGTACATTGCCTGCAATAGAAACCGGTACTTAATAACAAGTAACACTGATATTAAAGCATGCTGCAACAATAACTCGCTAAAACCGAACCCCTGAAATATCTAACTTCCAACTATACATATGAGACTACAATCTCTATGAATGTGTGTATCGAGAATAGTATCTAATCATAGTCAGAAAACTATGATGGCCTCAATTTGAAAGTAGCATTTTTCTTAATGAGTTTTTTTTGGAACAAGAGGGTTTCATATTATGAATTGATTTAATGTTTTTATCTGTTCCTCATTAAAAATGTGAATGGACCCTTGTCAGCTCTCGATTTAAAACATTAAGAACAGAATAGAATAGGCTATTAGGTAGCTAAAAAATAACAGAGAGTAAGATTTTGTGAGTATTTATTTTGTAGGCAGATACTTTTGATTATAATAGAATACACGATGCGCTCGAAACAAAACAGTGTTAAAAAACATATAAAATTATAACTAAACGTGCTTAGTAATCAAATTCTACATACATATACTTGCGTTGTGTTAAATCTAATTAAACCATTATGTACATAAAAATCTTAAATTAAAAATTCAGGTTGAACCCAAAACCAAAAGAGGCTGTTTCAAATTAATTCATGCAAAGCTTATAAACTACTAAATAAAAATAACCCGAGCCATCTACTAATTAAGAAAGCGGGCCATTTTGAATTACTAATATTACCAAAGTTTACTGAATAATGCAAGCGAGTTTTACCGAAAGTATTTAGACCGCAACAAATATGAAGGTTTAAACATTAGTATGTGAACCAAGTGAAGCATTTTCGGCCTTATTTGTAAACGCTTTTAAGTTACATCATTTAATTTCTGTGCAATACAAAAATGAAGTGCGCAAATTCAAGTCATTTGGGCGGTTCTCACACTGCTCTAAGGGCGCGGCGCGAAGAGGCGTTTTCAGCGTGTGTTACAAAATTATTTGATAGATTCTTCGGTACGACGTTAAAAAACGCGGTCCCGTGCACCGTCGCAAGGCGCAGAGAAGTGTGAGAGTCCCCTTAACTTTGAGGCGTTTATAAATACGGCCTTTTATTAGCAACCCATGTGACCGCATATTTTAATTAAAGATACAATAATCAAGAAGTAGAATAATTTCTCAATTTAGACTCAGAGCTTCGGACCTGTATGGGAAGCGGCCACAGGGAACAAACGACAGGCATTCTAGACAGCTGTTCAACTCACATTAGTGCTATCGTAACGTCGCTAGTTAATAGTTTACAAGAATCTGGTGTAGATTAGATTTTAGGTATCCCAATCAGTCCTTTTGGCGCAGTTTTTACAGGGTTACATGGATCAGCGATACTTAGCCTAGAAGTCATTATAGTTATAATTATGAACACATTTAACTATGGGATCAACCCAAAAGTAGCAAAAATCTCCTGTCCCATTAACCATGCGTTTAAGTAATACACGCTCTTGCGCTCGTACTTACAATCATCATTTTTATAAATCTGAAATTACTGAGGGTGACAAAAACTATACCTTTTTTTGTGACAAATGTAAAAAACGCACACACACACTTACATACTTCTAATTACGTATTGAAGCCTAAGTTAGATTGTTTTGACCTGTTATTTTTAAGGAAGTTGTGTGGTTAGGGCCCGTCCATTCATTTCACTTTGGTCGAAGCCTCTATCTATACTTTCAAGTTTTGATGGATCAAAATCGTACCAACATAAGTACGCTCCTTTGCCACCTTAAGTTAGTTCTCTTCACAGTCACAGCTCTCATGTACCTGGGATCCGGTCATACAGGACAAAGAATAACAATAGTATGCTGGTCATGAGTAAAACCCCTATCGAATACCCCGTTTGTTCCACTGAAGCGGGTGACTAAAAATATAAACAAAAAAGTGAATAAAAAAGTGAGCGCTGCTGTTTCCGTTATAAAAATCCAACCTTTCGAGCTCCTAGGACCCATAAAGAAACAGCCTCCTTTGCGCTTAGCAGTACTTGTGACTTTGCTGATCGGTCCTCTGTGAATGTCGTGTCCTGTAATGCACTAGACGTTAAAGCGAGCAATGTTAATCGCCACTACATGCACACACTAGTCCGGCGTACAATGCGTGGGTTAATCAAGAAATCAGGGTACAAGGGTCGACGCGCCACGACCGTCTACTCGTACTATTTCTAAGGATATTTAGGACTTGGAAAGGATATTGGCATGGTATAATAAAATACTCCGCCAGCATAATCAGATCTGTGGCCACATAATCGACGAGTGGCGAAGGAAGTAGCCAGAGACGAAGTGTGGCCAATCTACTCGTCCCGCTGCTCGCTGCTCGTCATGATCCTCGTCTTGCCCACCGCTCCCAATTTTGTCGAATTTTTCTGCGCGAGTCAAAGTACCGGAGAGATAGAAAGAGATATGGTAAGGAAATGAATCACCAATGCAATGAACGTCACCGACATATAGCTCTCAGGGTTTGCAAGTTGAAATGGCAATGGGCAGGCCACATCGCTCTAAGATCCGATAACCGATGAGCTGGCAACCACGAGCTGGAAGACGCAGCTTGGGTAGGCCTCCCACTAGGAGGACTGACGACATATTGAACGTCGCGGCTAACCGGTGGATGCAAATTGGAAATTGTCGTTCACTGTGGCGGTCTAAGGGGGAGGCTTTTGTTCAGCAGTGGACGTCTTCAAGCTGATGATGATGAAGGAAATGAATAGCGAGAGTAGAGCAATGCGAGGAGCATAGTGTGGCTCCAGAGTTTAGGGACACGAGAGTGCCACCAGCTTACGTCATCAGCGTGCATAAGCAAGAGGAATATGTAAATCTTTACAAACACATTGAAAATGGTGACATAAACTGGTGCAATGCTACACATTGTCTTTTTGGGTCATGGATATAAAGATTAAGGCCTTTACAGAATAGGTGCGCTGTAATTGACCGAGCGCACCGCAGGTCTTAGAGTCTAGGGGAACAAATTGGCGCTGTATGTGTGTTTGTATGTATATTTGTTCGACGGTAACTTGCGTATATAGTGGTAAGTCCTATGTGGTAGTATAGTGGCGAGGCCCTTAGTTCGGGACGAACAACAAGTAGATAATAATACCTAAGTATTAAGGATCATAAAATTTGCTCAGTTTGCCCTCGCTTTCCCCGCGACAAAGAATAAAACTATTACACATGATATTCGTAACAAATCGCTCGTATACAACTTGTATGGATACGTCCGATTTTTTTAAAGAGTCACTTTTAAACATCAAACTACCATCGCAGAGATCTTACCAATATGAGGGCATTTGCTGTTTAGAAGTCACTTGCTGGTCGCGGGCACGGCGAAGGTAAACGGAGACTATAATGTGATATATTTTAGTGATGTCTGAAGAACTTTAGCTTTTTTATGATAACAAGTATACAATACTTACTTTTGGCTAACTCCAAAACGAACTGCGGCATTTGGAACGAGGCAAAGCGTTGAAATTGGAATTTTAGGATGTACCTAAGTTTAGAAAAATATTGTGTGGATGTGTAAAGGACAGAAATAGTACGATGAGTAGTAAGTCATATGGCGTGTCTATCTAATTGCAGTTTTCTACCTTAGTGTGTTAACTTTTTAATATCAGCATTACATGAGACTAGAAAAGATAAATGTTAGAATCAGTCAAGAATGTTCGAAATCACAATGAAAGTCAGAAAATGAACCACTTTGGAAGACATCCCGGTAATCAGTTGCATCATGCAACACTTGTTTTTTCTTCGTAATATTTCCAGTCGATTGTTTCCCAACAGTGACATTACAAAACTGCTGATACGGATAAGTTTCAAGGTGATTCCTTTGTTATAGGTGTAAGTGTGGTTGTGTGTGTGGTGACGTACTCGGACTTTCTCGAGCTCCGTCTGAGTTATCTGCAGTTGCTCCAGCAGCTCCTCCACGGACACGCGGCTGGCGGGGCCCTGGGACGTGCCGGCCTCGACATCCTGGGAACAAGCAGTCACTGACATTGCGATCGGGCGATTGGCGATCAACCATACATAGTATAAAATAAAGTTGATTTCCGCGTCTGTCTGTCTGTATATCCGCTAACTCTTCCTAAACCACGCATCGGATTATGATGCGGTTTTCACCATCAGTTAGATATTTTTCAGAGGTTTATATATTTAATTAGCAGCGCCCCGTGGTTTCACCCGCTATTCTACAGTAGAAACCGAATATTTTTCCGGGATAGAAAGTAGCTTATGTGTGATTCCAGGATATGATCTTTCTCCATATCAAATATCATTCACATCCAATCAGCCGTAACAGAGTTGAACGGGATGGATTAAACACACTTACATATTTATATACTTACGCACACACTTTCGCATTTATTATATTAGTATGATTTTTCTAAATTACACCCGTACGAAGCTGGAAGCCCTAGAAATTCTAATAATTTAAAAAGGAAGGGTTAATGAAGGTCACTAGTAACAGTAACAATAAAGTAACAATCTTTTTCACTGTTTTTAACTTCATGTAACAAACTAAAGCTGTGCCAATTAAATTTTAATGATAAGTAAGGTATCTTAGATTAGCAATGAATGTAGTCAAACATTTTATCAATCCCTACCACAATTAATGAGGTCAACGTAAGTCCCTCGCATTGTTTACGCAAACAATGCCGACACAAAAAATGTTTTCATGGTAAACGCAAACAAGCAATTTTTGCACGACACAAATATGGCTGTGAAAATGTAGAGATTTCTAAATGATGCCATAGGTAGGTAGTTTTTTTTTTTTTTAAAGTGAAACAATGTTATGTGAATCAAAACAAAGATATTGTATCAGTTCCCTAATCTTTGGGTTCAACCAAGTGGGCTTTAGTCGCTGAAGATAATGATGGTTTTATTGTTATCACTAATTTACCAATTACATCATTCATATTTCATAAATTTTAACTTTTTTGTTGTTTCCGAGCTAAGTATTATAAATATTGATGGACGTTTTTCACACAGCGCCATCTAGACCCAAACTAAGTAAGCTTGTACTATGGGAACCAGATAACTGAAATAGTTATTTTTTTGTAAATACATACACAGAATACTTAGAAATACAGAAAAAGAACAAACATCTATGTTCATCACACAAATGTTTGTCCTGGGTGGGAATCGAACCCACAACCTACAGCTCACAATGCGGAAATCCACCCGCTGAGCCTCAAGGCTAGTCACTAACTAACTAATTAATAACTGGAGTCGATACAACATTTACATTAGTATGTAATGGGAATTAAATAGTTTGGTAAAATATATATCAGGTCAGCAGCCAAAGTCAGCATTTTTTATCAGCATAATGGGTTTGTAGATGATATAAAAAAGCAGACAATACTGGGTCCGCAAACAAAAAGTATAATTTTAATCATTTTCTGCAAAAAATTCATCCTTTTAGCTCAATTAGTTATATGATCGGCTAAAAATGTTTATCATTTTAATGTATTTTATGTATTTCAAATTATTAGCTTCTAATACAGCGATGGTCGAGAATGATGAGGGGAAGGTAGAAGGCAGGGTCAAGGGGGTGAAGGGAGGAAATAAAGGTAGATATTATATTTATATTAGATTTTGTTTCTTCATGACTATCCTGCAACTCTTCCAGTGACAGTCACAAGACACATACATGAATTATTGTTAGGCATCATTGTTGTATTAGTTTTGATTTGATGCAAAATAAATCTTACCTTGTCTAACTCAAACTTGGCTGCTTCAATCCCCTTGTTGTACATTTGCAAGTAAATAGCTTTGTGCCTGCCATCCTCATCTTGTAGCTGTCTACTGGCTTCCTCGAGCTGCTTCTCCAGCGAGTGGATCCTTTCTTTGGCCTGTTCACAGTTGGGCAGCAGCTCACAATACCGGCTATTCACATCAGATAGCTTTTGCAGCAACGCTTCAACCTTGTCATTATGAGCCATCTACAATAAAAAATTACATTAAATTTTATTTTATTACTTAAAAGTATAATTAGTTTGCAGCTATAGCCGCCAAATAAAGTGAACGAGCACCTGTATTTGTGTTTTTAGCTTTCCCCTTGTTATAAAATATACTATCCATGGTAATGTTTATGCTAAACAATGACATTTTACTTCAGATACGATTTACGCGACCTAATAAAGGCACTGCAAATCTGTCTTTAAAAGACAGATTTCATTATAGCTATCTCTTTTACTTTTCACATTCTGTTACAATCCAGAGCACTAGCTGTAACCCTAGCAACAAGAATGTAAACAAACTGCAGCAGAGCTGAAGTCAAAGTGCCATTTTGGATGCAACAACCTAACTTAGGCAAAATATCATTAATGCTAAATTATAATTTTCATACCTTCATCTCCTGGGTTTCCCCCACATGAGCCCGTATCACATCCTCAATCTTCTTCTCATAATATGCTATCAAATGACGGCGCTCCTCATCAAAGTCTCCCGAATCCGTCATACAACTAGCCTCATGCGTCGACATATGCACAGACTCTTTGGAATGTAGTGAGGAATTCGTAAGATCATCATAGTGTCCTGAATCAGTAAAGGAACCCTGCATTTCATTGCGGCACCTCGTAGGGGTCTGGTCTTTGAACAGAGGGCTGTCCGTAACATCGTAAGTCCTGCAAGCCTCTTCGAGCTTTAGGTTCTCCTGGCTTGGAGATCCTTCAGCATTCTCTTTGATAGTTACCACTTCGCTCGAATTGGACTTCTCATCTGGCGAACATATCGATGCTTTGTACAGTCTAAGTTCAACAACTTCTTTGGTGAGATGGAATATTTCGCTGTCTTTCTTGTCCAAGTCTTTTTTGGCATGGCTGAGCAAGTTTTTGAGCCGTCTGATTTGTTTTTGAGCTCTCTGAGTGGGTGTGAGGTACTCTTCGCCTGCAAGCCCCGCGTGCGATGAGCAGTGTAGCACATAACGCATAGACTTGCCACTAAAGGTGGTGCCATTGAATGGAGCATAGCCGACATCGATAGATGCTGCCGTAGCTGCGCTCCCATAGCTGTGTAGAGATTCATCATCAGGCAAGTCCTCCGGGGAGCCTGGGGGAGTGTTGCCAGAGTCTGTCATGCTCAATTTTCTGTCCCCACACCCATCTCGGGTTTTAAGACAAGACTTTTTTGGTTTTTGCTGTGCATTATTAGAATTAAACGACTGTAAATAAACAATAACTATTACAAACGAAATTCCTACTCACCTTCCTATAATAGGAAAGTTCTAAGGAAAACAAAAGAAACGCCAAATTTGAATAGACACATGTAACACAATTAAATTGTTTCAGAGGTTTGAGACGGAGAAAAAGAATCTAGTATTAAATAAAGTATTTAGTGTAGAATCTAGGATATGACGTTTTGTGTGCTATGGCTCGAGTAGCCATAGCAATAGTATGATGTGGTAATTGATGCCAGTGTTATCGGCGGGTTACTCACATGGCTCCGCGGACGATGGCCGGGTTCCAGAACGCGCGGCACATCGCTGCGCTGCTTCTGGTGCGTATTTTCCGTGATTACTGGGATTAGCTTCCTGGTGGAAAGTGGCGAGCGCTGCACCATCTTCTCCCCGCGCAGCCGCAGTGAGGAGCTGCGCCGGAAGTTCCCGGTGACATTAGCCGCGCAGCAGTACTCATCGTGGATTTCCGGAACTCTCCTGATATAGTTTCTGCTCATTTTCTTCAATTATTCGCATCAGCGTAGCGTTCTGAAAATAATTACACAGACAGCTGTTCAAATAAACTTTGCACTGAAAAATAAAAGGAACGAAAACAATGATGGTGCTGCCATCACAAAAAATCTAATGTGAGCCATGCCATGTACAATTTATATTTATTTATTTAAGTGTTTTTACTTATTTACTTGGAAATTCAACTTAAATAATTTGAACACATCAATGCTAAGCGATAGGACCAAATATGTAGGTATATTGTATTTTGATTATATTGTAAATCAACTTGGCTAATTTTGTGCAGGTAGCTCAGAAAGCAGATAGGGTATTATTGTGGTAAAGTTTTTACCGCGAAAATTTTGAATTTATGCGGGACGTTTGCTACTTTGGTATGTTGTAGGCTAAGCTAAGTTTACCTGTAACAGACTAACAGAGCCGCAGAACCACCTTGTAGTATTATTATATGTTCTGTATTCTCTGCCACTGTAGTTTAGGTAAGTAAGCTGTGTAGATTTAGTAAAGTTTTGTCTTTCTCTTTCTCGGGAACTACAAATGCTATCGACTTGAAATTGCACAATTACAGTTTTACTTCATAGAAATATAATGAATAAATTTTTAATGTTTTCTGAAGGTCTAGACAGGGCCGGATTTATGGGTGTGGAGGCCCTGGGGCAACAAAGGATTAGAGGCGCTATACTGACAGGTGGCACGAACCCGCGCACCGCACCACCCCATTGCATTGTGTCACCATAAAAAAAACAACTGAAAACCATTTCACACTGTACTGTATCCCTGAAACGTCTCGCTATTTTCGAGCGCTTTGAGCTCACAGAGTTGAAAAATATGAATATAATAAATGTTTGTGCTCTTCGAGCGCAAAAATAAATAAGGACGAGGTTTCGAAAAAAAAATGTATTAGAAATATTTGGACACCGATATATTTTTAACAAATTAACCTATTTAAACGGCATTCGACGCAGTTTTTCGAGCACAAAAAAATGTGATTTAAATTCAAAAATTGATTCGACTAAAAATTTGAAAGTTATTATGAAAATAAACTCTAAAAAAAGGAAATGGAACTGCTATTTTGTAAAAACTATTTTTTTTTTAATTTTCGACAAATTTTTTAACTCTCGAACGTATCAATCGGTTTTTTGGCGGGAACGTGAAGAAGTCATTTCGCGTCATTCTATTATTTTCTATAACTTGTGTTATACTTTACCCATTAAGTGTTCGTGAACATGCATGACGTGTTGGTGAATGGTAGGTATAATCTCGTGACACGTGAATTTTCGTGTTGTTTCCAAAACTCCATAGAAGGCTCTAGTAAAGTTTTCACCACTTTGGCAACTTGGACTTGACCGTGACTTGCTTTGCTCGCCTTTGACTGTGACTATGACTCATTTGATAATATTTAATAATAATAATAAAACTTGAAAATATATATGTATACTTGACACTGGCAAATGCATAAGAGGTGCAACGCCAAAATAAAGAGAAAAAAAAACGCACCTCGACCGGTTTTTTTGTTCGGGAGATTATTATCGTTGTCGATTTAAAAAAAAAGTGTATTTTCATAATTCGTTGAATCGAATTCTGAGTTTAAGTCACATTGTTTGTGGACGATAAACTGCGCCGAATGCCGCAAACCCTGTTTAAATAGGTTATTTTGTTCAAAATATCTTCGTCATCAGCCATAAGACGTCAACTGCCGAACATAGGCCTTCCCCTTAGAGTGCCACACTGAACGATAACGTGCCAAAATATAAAATATATCGCTGTCCAAATATTTCTATATATATATATATATATATTTCAAAATATTGTGTAGATTTTTTCGCTCGAAGAGCTCAAAAATGTATAATTTATAAAATTCATATTTTCGAACTGTACGAGCTTACAAACGTACGAAAGCTATATTTTGGAGCTCAAAGAGATCGAACAAATAGTACGAATCGTAAGTATTTTTGAGGTCGATGAGCTTTAACTTACAAAATAGGTATATTCAAGCGCTTTTAAAGCTCGAAAGTAGCGGGAAGTTTCAGGGATTTTTCAGCAGATTTTGCAAGGTCAACTGTTTTTCTGTATTTTTTTATACATGATATAATATAAGATAATTATTGGTTTTTTAGTAGTAGGGCCTGATAATTATAGGAGGCAAATATTTTAAAGCTGCGTAATGTGAATCAAGTGTGAAATAATAATTATGAAAGGCAATTCAATAATTATGAAAGATTTTGCATATTTTTTCTATCACAAATAACCTAGGTACTATTTATTTCAAAAAAGTTTCTTGCGAAAAAAATTGACATCAATTTTCATTCTTCAAAGCTTGTAAAATAAAACAGTTTTTAACTATTTATTAAAAAAAATAACGAGCGAGTTTTATTTGCGTTTTTTTATATTTTTATTTATTTATTAGATTTTGAGGCGTTTGGTCAACAGATAACAATGACTGCTCGCTACTAAAAAGGATATTATATCCACCCAAATATATACAAAAGAGAAAACGCAACTTCATTTTATTGGCATTTCCCCTGCTTTGTCAGAACATACAAGTAAAACAGAAAGTCTTATAAACTAATGTATGACGTGGGAAAATGTTCACAAGCATTGTATTGTATTCATACCATTTGCGCTCAAATAAAATAGAATCAAGTAATAATGCGGCCTGCTTAGAAGTTTCATTACAACACGAGCGCGGTTGCACAACACTGCAAAAGTAAGTTGGGGTTGCGAAAACGCACAATCAGTCAACAGTTATAAACTAAACTGCTTACTCCGTAGTACGTAGGTAGGTACTAGGTACGTGTTTCTGCAATAATTGGGTTTTCGCGGATTTTATTTTTGTTCTGTTATTTCTGATACTGGACACAAAATAATGTTGCGCGAGCGTGGTTCATGAGTACGTAGGACCTACGTAAAATGTTGTAGGGATTTTGCTTACATTTTTCGTAAGTAGTTATGTAACACAGGGAGAGTTATAGGCTAATTATGTAATACCTTTATTTAGCACATCATATCTACCTAATGATTATTTTAGCACTGAAGTCTGCGCGACCGAAGACGCCGCGAGCAAACTACCGGTTATGTACAGGTAAGTAGATATATTTTATACATATTCTATATTTATGTATTTATAATAATTTGAGGGAAAAAAACATGCCTTGAGGCAAATGGGTTCATAAGTTGCACGCCGCTGCAGTTCCTAATGTACCAATTAATTACAAAATGCATATTAATTTGTGTGGTCACGCTTTTAAATGTTAATATGCGACGGATTAAATGTGCATATTTAAATTGCATAGTTAGCCAAAAACTGTTTTGGTTCCTATCTGAGCACTATAAGCATAGATACCTTCATTTTAATTAACGTTTTTCTACTCTAGACTAGTCTAGACAGAATTTTGTCCTGAATTTTGTCCTTTTGCACATAATTATGCTTAACACAATGATGCGGGTAGTTTCACATTTGGATAAAAGAGAGGTATTGTGCCACACCTAGGTTAGATATGGATAGGCTATATAAGTTATTTTATATTGGCAACTAAACTCTAAAACATCAGGTGTCAGGCTGTTCAATTAACTAGTAAATGCTTTTTTTTTTTAAAACATTCCTTTTTTATGAAACTTATTCCAGTCATCATGTGCAGGTTTTTGGTAATAGACAATTTAATTATGATTTACAGTGACCGTGAAATCATATAACACGTGAGCGAAACTGTGTGAAATCCACTTGTAATTATCTGATTCAGACTTTTTTATTTTTTAGTATTAACCTTGAAGCCTCTCTGAAATGTATGAACAATGTCAGAATCGAAGCTACAAATACGTAGATACGATAATTAATTATTAATCCATAGACCAATAACGACTAACCTATATCTGCTTATAAGTACATCCGCTGCTTATTCTTTGGTGTGAAATATACTCAAGAACAAGAAACAGAGCTAAGTAGGTAGGTAGGTAGGTGCTATGGCAAAAATTTAATAAAAATAATCTGAGATTATAATTATTTGCGGGCCAGAAAACTAAACATCTGGATTTTTTTCTCGAAGATAGCGTACGAAACTTGTCGGACTATACTTAGAAAATTCACCTAAAAAATATTTTGGAACATAATAATGTCAAGTTGCCTGGCTGGACATATCTATAGATAAGTAGAAACAAATCATGTAAACAACTTTGATTATCATTACTTAAGTAAGTAGGTGTTTGATGTTGAAAAGAAATTTCCCGCCGTTTTCTTGTGACAATCTTGTATCTTCTTGTATCGTTAGCCACATTCTACCTACTACGAGAAAGCGGCTCTCTCCTGAGTTTTCCGACAAATTGAGGCTCTTGAGGTTTTGAACTCTGCGAGATCTTTTCCATTAACCCATTATGTAGGTTCGACACGCTAGAAACGTGTTTGCTGCTTTAGCTTTGTGTAGCATAGACAAATATCTAGACATTTTGTAATCCAGACGTTTTCATGCATTGTTTTGCCATAGTAGTAGTAGAGAGTTGAGTACAAAATCCTCTTTGTGATACAAGATACATCTTTCTATAATTACTAATCTCAGTAGTTACATTATAGTCGTGTCACATCTATCTCACTCGCACTTTCGACATTCGTAGATAGTGTAAATTTCCAAAAACTGTTTTAGCTGTCTAATCTATATTAAATTTTAGAAATATTCTAAGGAAATTTTCGTCTTTTTTACGATCTTCTCAGACAAATTAAAAGACGAATGTTTCTTTAAAAGATTTGTAATGTTATGATAAACAGATACTTACAACGTACAGTTTTTGGTAATTAAACTTTTTACCTTTATTTATTTCTTCAGTGACGTGAAAGTACGCGAACTAGGTGTGAGCGAGACAACGATGAACGCGCCACGACTAGAGTGACACATTTTAGAAGCTGTGCCTGTAAACCCGATAAATCAAATCAAAATGTTTTGCGAGCAGTATCATAATTTTTATAAACTCCTTCACCTACCGTAGCAGATTGCTATTCAAGTCAAGGTTATGGAAACCACTGACACACTTCGACATAAAACGTTTCTACACTGTAAATACTGCAATAGGCATAAAAAGCTGGTTAAGTTCGATTCTATTCTATACTTAACTTACTTGGCTACTTAAATATATCTAAGTACTTACCTAACAAAAATAATATAACTAAGATGTTACGTTAGAATACCTACTGCCGCAGACGGGTGTCAGTGTATTATGCAGGCTGCTGTGATTTCGAAATGTCGTTCAACTTTCCGCAACCGTACCGTTCGTTTATTATATTCACCTCTGTTACTGTGACTGTAACCAACGGTAACCACAGTCGATAAAGAGATAAACTCATATCTATCTATATGTATAAAAGAACAAGCTCTTTTCTAGGAATAAACGTACAGACCAAACAGTTTATGATAGAGACGTGACATTTGAACTTGACATGATCAAGGTGAACAATAAAAACGGGTTTAGCGAATTTCCACCCCTAAAGGGGTAAAAAAGACCCCCAAAGTTTGTATGGAAATAAAATATTGTTTAGCTAAGCCAATGAAGTTAATGTACTAATCATAAAATGTAATGAAAGGCATGTCTAAGGTTTTTTTTTAGAAATAAACCCCTGAAGAGGTAAAATGGGGTGCTTAATTTACTGTAGCCCATGCGAGCGAAGCCGTGCGGGGAAGCTAGTATATTAGAACAATATAATAGAAAAAGCCTTTTCTAGGAATCAACACACGTAGACCAAGCCGCTCATGATAGAGTCGTGAAATTTTGACCCCATACTGTTCAAAAGGTCTAGGTAGACAATAAGAACGGATTTAGCGGAATTTAAATAAATAAGAAATAAAAATAATATTCATCCTACGCCAATAAAACTCGGTTCGTGTACTGAGCATAAAAAATAAAGTAAGGCATGTCTCTGAATTTTTCGAAAATCGTTCTCTAATCCCTACAAATTTTATAAATGCGACAGTGTTTTTTTATTTCATTTGTTCCTCTTTCACGCAACAATAGAGCAATGGGTCGACCTGAATGTTTGCATGGATATAGTATATGGGTCGGAAAGTGACATTGAGTACTTTTTAGCCCGGGTTGTTGTTTAAATGTACGGTTCCTGAGGGATTGTTCACGCGGTTGATTTCGCTGGGTGCAGCTAGTATACCTATAAGTTTATAACTTTTCTAAGACACTTTTGTAACTTTAGATGTTTTAATTGAGGAACCACTCTTATGGGTTACTGAACTTACTGCTTATTATAGGTACCTACCTGCTGACTTGGTTCTGTAAGTTGTGATACCGAGATATCACCGCGAAGTTGAATCGATACTAAAACTGCGGGTAAAGAGGTTACCAAACCACTGCAATGCTTATTTTATACTGAAAGTATGAATTGTACCTAGTACTTACCTACCTAATTAATTATTTGGTTGATTGAGGTTGTTTATAAGGTAGAATAAGTAGGTACTGCAAAGGTATATAAGGTTCTTCAGAAAATGAGTTTTTTTCTCTGCATGACTAGCATGCGTACCGCGACAAAAACTTCTACATAATATACATAGTATATTATATAATATACATAGTAGATTTTGTCACGGTGAGAATGCTAAAAAGACAATTTAAAATGTTTTCATAAATAAGGGTAAAAATCGTGCAAGTATTTTAGGAATTTCAACAGAATGCAAAGCGATCAGAACAAAATCCACTCGAAAATCTAAATGATAATTTCTAGAAACGACTGAGTTTGAAACTGCCTATTGTTATCATCGAAGCATTGAACGTGAAAATTGACGTCACGAAAAACATTAAATAACGAGTAGATATCAAACATTGCGTTAAAAAAGTCTTACCTCAAGATTAAACACTATACGTGGCCAGATTTATTTTGTGTTAAATTTGTATGGTTTTTGTAAGCTGATTTGAAACGTGTCGGACGTTACTCAAGGCCTCGCGGTCGTGTCTCACTGAAATCCTTGTGCTTACTGCAAGTACCTGTCTAACTAATTATTATAACACATGCAAACCTACTAAGTAATATCTATACGTGTGTGAAACTGAACGTTGCAGTACGTGATGTTTCACTGTTTATTCTAGGTTCATTTTATATTAGAGAGCTGTCGACGAAAAGTTGACAAAAAAATAATAATATTGAAAATTTGTACTTAGTACCTAATAAAAATTAATATTTTAGTTTTATTAATGAGCTACCAATAGCCATATCTTAGTAAAAGTTATAAATATTTTGTAAACAGATTCAAACTTTGGCGGTCTCTGCTCTAACATTGCTCTATTGTTTGTATCTGCGTTTACCTTACCTTGGAGACTCATTTGGCAGGTGTATATTCAATGATAATATGTAAGATGTGCAAAGCCTTTAAGTTACAGTGCGAAAGAAGTAAGTATGAAAGGGTACTCACTAATTGTATACTGCACGAATTTTCCAAACACAATCGAGCTTAGCGCAAGCATCGTTGAGAGATTAGCAAAACACATCTTATACAGCACAGTCGTAGTCGAGTTCAATAAAAAGTCGTTCGCACAATGTTTATAAAAGGAAAACTGAGGATCAACTCAAACATCGCAAATTACATAGAGTAAACCATTCACGTTAACTTTTACGCTAAGAATGTTGCGGCAAGTTGTCGGAGCGCAGTGCGTGCTTGGTCAATGTTCACGGTATGTTAGAGCGCCGGCCGCTGGCAGCGCCCCCTGCTCACTGCGGATGATCTGCACAACCCAGCGACTACCGCCCGCTGGTACCGCCGCCGCGCCGCTCGCCTCTGCCGACGTTCTCCATTGTTGAACCTGGCCTGCTCACAACACAATACCTTGCGACAGCCGCGAAAATAATCAAACAGGAACCAATAAGCTTCTGCGTCATCTTTTTCTGCTTCTGGCAAACGGAAGGCGCCATCTGGTGCTTGGTTTGAACATTCATTGTTACGATGATGGATGCAGTTGGTTTATGTAACGGCACAACCGTTCAAATTTTGCCTTCAATGCCGAGATTGCATTGCACAACATGCCTAAATGTTGGGTACTTCGCTATATCATGCTACTATTGAATGCACGCAGAAGAGAACCTAATTGTGTACCTGAATATCGATGCACCAAAATCCATTTTATACCATTATTTGTGTAATTTGGGTAATAAGTCGATATGAAGCTGTCGATAGCGATACGGATGGAAATGGGAAGTGGAGACGGCAGCTGCGCAAAGCGAGGCACAGTTATTGTACTAACACAATTATTACGACATACTCTGATAACTAAGAAAACTTGCTCGACATTTTTAAACTAGCAAGTTTTCTAATTTTCCTTGAATTATTTGAAACAGGCTTGTGTTCGTGTTGTAACCGCATCGATAAGCAATCGACATCGCTCGCGCATTAGATTACGTGGAAATATCGGAAAACTATGGGGACAAAAACTATCTTGGACCAACTTCTGTCTAATAGCGATGTAGTTTCCACGATTTATTTTAATTGACAGATGGTACAGAGCCTCTTATAGTACGTAGATATTGTATAGTTAGGTATCTCTACATTCAGATTTTCAGTCTAGTAAGACTCAAATTGTCAACACTGTGAACGAAAGGGTGTTAGTGTTACAGAGCGGGAAATACCAATTCAAAGAATACGTAGAAAATGTATCTGAAAATCGTATTAATATTGTTTGTTTCATATATCTCATTAAAAAAAACTTCGTAAAAAAAAAGGAAACAAATCATAAGTATCAAATAAGTAGCCTTGATTCTAAATAGCGCACAGCAAAGATGCACTTTTCAAAGTTTACGTCATAATATTTTGCCTTGGACCATTCACCGCGCAAACGAGTGCGTATGCAATTTATAATGTTACGTGTTTCGATAGCAATTCAGTTATTATTTGCTTCCTGTGAAACGAGTTACTGTTGCGGGGCTATGACCATTGTGGAAAAATATACTACTATCGAAAGATCCAATAACTAGCCTATTTATTTACACAAGCCATTAACTTACCGAAACTCTTGTTAGAATAAAATCTATTGATTGATAAACTCTTTATTGTTCAAACAAAAAAAAAACATACTTTTGGAAATTACGCTTAAAAACTATTGTAACAAATGGCGGCCTTATCGCTGAAAGCAATCTCTTCCAGGCAACCTTAGGGTGGAGAGGATTCATAGTAGAGGTAGATGACGGATTGCGTAATGATAGAGATTATGTGATACTTATTCTAAAATAAACTAATGTAATCATCGTCATCAGCCAGAATAAGTCCACTGCTGAACATAGGCTTCCCCCTTAAACCGCAAAACATAGATTAAGTTAACGCTTAGAACTAATATAATATAGACATACAAACTAATAATAATACATACTAATAGTTAAATTAATTATGATAACGATAATATACTAATAAATAACAACAGTAAAAAATACAATTGATAAATGTAAATGAATGAAACTAATTAAACTCAACCTTATTCCACCAGGATTGTGGAGATGATAGATTGGACGTGATGATGTAACTAAAACTCGCGCTTATGTGACAAACTTATTTGTAAAGGTGAAAAATAAGGAAACTTAAATTTTCCACATGAGCCTATTCATTTTATTAAGAAAAACGACGGTGGCTCTCCCAATCCCACTCGCTGCAGATATGTTTGTCAACGTACGGTATACTTGTAGATATTTTATGTACTTATGTATTTGCTAAATTGATTGGGCGTGACTAAGCATTACTTGCGGTTTTTTTTTGTGCTGGCAAATTTGGAATACTTCAAAGCACTTAGTAAGTTAAGTACTTAGTTTAAGCTTATTGAGTTTAATGTTACTAGTACGTTAGTAAAGTAATACTGAGGCACATAGAGTATGTGGTTACATACTAATAGCTAATAGCGTGTTCTAGAATACAACCATAAGCCAAGTGCTAGGTGAAGTAAGATCTTTAATTTTTAGACAACTTCAAAAACCTCAAAAGTAAGGATATGCACTAGAATGTCTAGTACTTGAAAAATTTGCGCCATCTGTCGATATCTCGATCAATTACGATGTATTGTTTGTAATAGCTACATTGCACTCAAGTACCTAATTAATGCATTAAGAATTGGTGAGAGGTTGTTTAATTTAAACTGGTGCGCAACACTAAGTTGATACCATTGAAAAAGGTCCCTTAGCCTGTCTTTACGAAGTAATTTATAAGCCTTTGACTATAATGTACAGTATGTAGTAAGACTTGATAAGTAAAGTGGAGAACGGTGAATGTATACAGGGTTATAAGGAAAGGGTTGGTCGCATAGTAAAAGTTGTTCACAGTCATAAGTGCTATCAGCTCCTTTCGGCTTAGCATACACTTTCCTTATAACCCTGTATATTGCCTAATATTAAAACAATTATTGATCATAGATATACATAGATGCATCTAAGTCTACTAATAAATCTACCACGCAATCTAACATTACTTTTGAAGCCTAACAATCTCTTCATGAGCCAGTCAATAATAAAACACGAAGGTCATTGATATGAACCGAATAACAAAAAACGCTAAAGAGAGAGGTTTGACTGCATTATATTGACGGTTGATGGCCACGTCTCGTCACGACATGCGCCGGCATTTTATAATATTGCATTTTATTGAAAACGTAAAGCTCTTATGAAGTTTTTTGAAGCTGAATTTTTAGGAAAATACTACAGCTATCTCACATGCACAAATACCAAGTTTTTGTAGATAGTGTGAATTTCCAAACTGTAGGTTCGTTCTGCCTATCATCCTAATCATAACTAATTATTAAAAATTCGAATGTAACTCTTTCTCTTTCTATCTGTCTATCGTTCTATCTGTCTACCTGTTTATCTGTCTATCTATTTATCTGTCTATCTGTATATCTGACTCTCTGTCTGACTCTTGTCGCGTTATCACGGCTAAACGGCTTAACGGATCGACCTGAATTTTTGCATAGATATAGCTTAAGGGTAGGAGACGGACATAGGCTACTTTTTTTTATAGGTCCATGCGAACGGAGTTACGCGGGTAACAGCCAGTAATTTATAAAATCAGTAATAATATTGATCTACACCAAAAGTTTCTTAAAATATTTGTAATCTTATCTTATATGTTATAGGCACAACGTAAACTTTTTGGAAATTCATACTTCAATATTGTGAAAATGCGTGAGCGAGACAACTGTGGAGCTTCCTGGCCAATTGTTAGAAATAACTGACATTATGTAATTTTTAAAATGCAGCTGATTATTCAAAGCAGTAAGTGCAAGCAAGGTGGTAAAATTTTGACTTAAGTAGGTCGATATTTAATCTCTAAAAGGTCGTAAGTATCTTATAAGAATCGTATTACAAAACCACATTTAAAACCTTCAGTAATATTTATGTCATTGGTTATCATAGTGCATAATTTCATTTGAGATGTTAGATGACAAAGTATCTCAACACCCCTAGCAGGGTATTTAGTTCGCTACTCGGTTATTTGGTCACTGCGCCTAAGTATTTGTTACAATGCAATTTTACAGCGAAGTTACGTTTTTTAAAGTTGATAATAGTGTCTCGGTTTTTTTTATAACACTCGAGTATTATATGTTTTTTAAAATGGATTTTTACGTCGAGAATATGAGAACTGATATTTATCTATAACGAATCTGAAGTGTTTTTCCGCTGGCAATTTTGCGTCTAGTGGAATGGATTAAGATATGAATTATTTATCTTTAACTTTATAGAATTTATTTTAATAACTTGAAACAAAAAAATATGATAACAGTATTTTAATTGTTTATCTGAAACAATTCCCTAAATCTGAAAATTTATATTTCTAAAACACTATTCAACCGTATCTGATTTTTAACCGACTTCTCAAGAAAAGGACGTCCGCCTTTTTTCTCCTAAAAAAAAGAAGAGGTTCTCAAGTCGACTGTTTTCTTCCTAATTATGTATATTCGTACCTACTTCTTTTATTACCTTTAATCGTACGGTTCACTGTTGCAAGATACACTTACTGCTTTAGGGAGCTCGCTAGTAGTGGAAAGCTCGTATCGCTGGATATAGCCACTTAGTCACATTTATCGTGTCCAGAACCGGCCCGGCAGCCTTGCCAGGTGAGGCCACTTTTTGTGCGCGGCTAAAGCGACCGACATAATTATATCTTACGAGAATTTATAATATAGAACGTGATCGCGTAAGATGATGTTGCAAAAATAAGCCGGTAAATTGCCTATAAGTATAATAAACTCTGTTGTAAATATCCTTGGTCCTATGTGATT
The DNA here is from genome assembly GCA_947579745.1 of Apocheima hispidaria. Taxonomy (NCBI): domain Eukaryota; kingdom Metazoa; phylum Arthropoda; class Insecta; order Lepidoptera; family Geometridae; genus Apocheima; species Apocheima hispidaria. The sequence goes on from OX388161.1 coordinate 7,951,883, forward strand.
ACTGAATAGATAGGTTACAAGAGAGTTAAAATATACCCCCAACCCCAGACATGTGGATTTGGTACAGCCGGCCAACCGTCTTAAAACCGAGTGAGAAAAAGAAAGTCATATATATTTTTCTCTTATTTTCTCTCGGTGTTCGTCGTACTGTACCCTGTCTGCAAGCCTGTTAAGGCGCGGCCTGATCGTGAATTGAAATGAGTATTGTATCCGCTCAAAGTTCTAAGGTTTAAGTTGAAGATCGCTTATCATACTTGATGAAAAAAACGGGAAATTGTAATTTTTCATTGCTTTATAGCCGATTATCGGAAATATAAAAAACAAATAAAAAAACTACCTGGTTCGCCGTATAAACCACTAGTCTGGATATTTAATTTGTAAAAGAAAATTTGTAGTTACCGCTGAAAATACAGAGAGAGCATTTGATTTCAGAAGGGTTTTTCAGGGGGAGATTTTATTTTTAGTTTAATTTTACAGTACAGTATTTTTTTGCACCTGATTATTTAATCTCGTCACTTCAAACTAGGCGCTCAAAATACTACTTTTTGTAGTTTTTGTACTTAGACCTCGCCTTAAATCAAATTTCAATTTTGCATAACAAAAGTAAATTTTTGACTTGCAGATAATCGCTGTCATAAGTTTTTAAAAAAAATACCAAAATTGTATTACCTCGCTCTGTAGCTTATATTTGTTTTTCTGTTTAGTACAAATTTTGCAATCGATGTTAAACTTCCCGATGAGATAGAAACTTGAAACTTCAAACTTAGCTTAACTTTGAAGCTATATAGATTTCAAACTTATATATTCTGAACGTATTTTAAACTTGTGCATTTAGTTATGTAGCAGCTAGTAAAATAGAAATCTCCCATGTACATAAAATCAGTTTTTAGAAACGTTCCGTACTTATACCGTTTTTTCCCGTAAATTGTTAATATCTATTTTACCATAATCCCCACGCTTGTCAGAGTTTTCACCGTTTTCTAAGCGGACGATGCTGCTCGATGAGGCAAGTGGGCTCTTAAAAATACCATGCTGAAATATTTTTTTGCCAAATCAAGCAACACGAATTTAAAATAATGGAAATTTTCATTACTTGGTTACATTGATGATGCTTTGATTCGATTGTCTAATCATTGGTATTGACGTGCATCAAGCCCTCTCGGTCGAGTAATCACGCTCTCTCCTTTTCACGATAGGTATGCCACATTTGCATGCACTTGAAACCGATTATAATTACTGTAATCAGATAACTTATTACATTCTTACTTATTCTTTCATTATAGACTGGTTAAAATTTATTAGATTGCAGCTAATTAGATGTAATTATGTTTTTGTCTATTTATAACATAATTAAGTAGTTTATTAGGTACTAGCTGCGCACCGCGGTTTCACTACTGTGGAAATTTATTTTTCCTAAACCAACCAACCAGCCTAATATTGAGGAGAGGAGAACAAAACAAAAAACAAATCGGTCGAGCTATTTTCGAGTTTTTTCCAGACTAACGCACGACAACTGATTTTATATATATAAAGATCTAGGGCACATTCAGAATTTAAATTTATTAAATATAAACGTATAGAGATAAGTTGTTAAAAACTCATATCTTCATTATGATTGTTACGATCATTAAGGTGTTGTACGAAATTAAGTACTAGTTCATACAATTAATGAAATACACATAGTGGTCTTTGAAAAAAAGTTCTTGTAGTACGTTATACAGTTTATTTAAAAACATTATAGTAAAAATGGCACAGAAAATCTTTTCAAGACAGCATATAATTTTCATTGAGTTTTCTAGTTTTTTTTTACGGGCCAGTGCCTTTTTTACCGGCTTTGATTTAGCGGAAGTTTCTAGATTGTCGCTCACTTGGTGAAGCGTAACACTTCAATTGTTTAAAACCATACGCGACAGTGCACTGCGCTCGCCATCGCCTGAGTTATTATTGAATATGTTTAATCTCTTTGTGCCCCGTAATTTCGCTGAAAACAGTGCCTTCCAATTTCGACCAAAGTTAACTCAATCCGGAACACAGTAATGTTTGCAGACTACTGCTTGGAGGTTGAATAACAGGCAAAGGTGTACTTACCCAGGCGGACTGTGCAAAAGAGTCCTACAACTAATAAAACAAAATACAACTACCACTAAACCATGGTTCGAAGCGATAATTATCAAGATAATTATTAAACTATACTTATATAGATATATTTGAGAAGTAAACTATAATATATTATATAATCTAAACTTAAATATACAAACTAAAACTAGAAACAAAATTAAAATAAATACTTAAATAAATTAAATCTAAAGTATCTACAAATAAAAAACAAAACACATATATGATATTAATCATATAATATAATTATAACATATATTGTTTTTTGATAAAAATATACTTTGCGGTAGTTCATTTTCAAACTAAATTTATATTAACCAATACGTAGTGTCTTTCCGCTGCAATATCGCATGTAGTACCATAGAAATTCGTAGTAATGCCGCCAGCATGCTGGGTACGCTGCGAACTGGCACTGGGCTTGAACATTTGGATTATCTATAGACCTTTAATGGTCTCTGGATAATCCAACTGTTATTTTTATGTAGGCTAAGTAGTTTAATAGTTGTAGTTTGTATGTATTTTGCTTAGTTAATAAAGGCACTTGCCTAGTGAAAGAAATAAGTGATAAATTGTTTTTCTTAATCCGAAATAACAGTTACTGCGTGACTGAATTTTAAAAAATAATCGCTAACCCAATCATCCCTGTGCAAAATTGTATATTTGTGTTTTTGCACGGGCAACATTTCACGGGTCGTTAATTCGAATGCTATTCACATGCAGCCACTACTGGCTGTTTGGTTATGCACTAGTTCCCGCGGTTCATTATCTATCCGTTTTGCATATCGTGGATTCCTATCAGTACGTGTGTTTCCAACTACCTTACGTAGCACGCTAATGAGAGCAGTCTAGACTGCAATTTATTCCTAGGTATATGCAGGCTCTTACCTACCTAGGTATAGTTAATATTTGCCGAATATCTACCTATCCTTTTGTAAACAAGTAGTTTGGGCATTGATTTCATAGTGAGTTTGTGCAATAATAATAGAGAATGTATAGGTAGGAAAAACTTTACCTAAAATTTACAAAATTAATAAAAATACCTTATATGCATTATCAGAACATGGACCGGAAAACTAGGTAGGTATCTCTCTATATTCTATATTATCTATCACCCTTACCTACAATTACTTTGCTGGCTTATCCCCACGGAAAAACTTCATTGACATTACAAATGGTACCACTACCGACACCATGATGCACAGAAGTAACTAAGCACCGTTGTGAACTCAGTCTTGGCCACCACTTTTAGCGATGCGCTTAGTAGGGATTTTAACGGATAACATCAGCATACGAGTACCAAACGTAATAAGACAGTATGTTCGGATCACCATCTATAGATTATATCTCGATGACTTAAATATCATCATCATTCACAACCTTTTTTTATCCCACTGCTAGGTATAGGCCCGTCTCTTGCTGTACTTTCTGCCTCGGTTCTGTGATAATCAAGTCCAGATACGACCCGAGATTTTTAAAATAACGTCGACCCATCTTGCAGCCGGACGAGAAACGCTCCGCTTACCAGCTTACCGGCCTGTCTAGGTCACCACTCTGTCACAACCTGACTCCACCTGTCATGACTTCGCCTAATCACTAATTTCGCCATCTCTTTTTTAATATCCATTTCTAAGTACTTTTCGTTGTAGCTCATTCCTCGTTAATAGATTTTGTGACAAATCTACGTGATGTATCTATATCTATATATGATCTTCCAATAAATGTCCTAATTTTTACCTCCAGCAGTTCCCTCTTTTTTGATTGTAGCAAATACAAAACCAGCTGTATTACAGCGGCGATGTTATTTTGTTATTGTGCATTATTTCATTGAAATGATAATGCTGTTTGTGCCTTCACAAAGTAAAAAGTATATGGAAAAATACATAGTAAAACAGGTGTTATGGAAGTGAGTCTAAGTAAATATGTAATTATAGAACACAAACACTTATAAAATAAAAGATTTTGCAAAGTTGTTGCAAAGAAAATATTTGATCAAGTTTTGGAATTAGTCATTGTTTAGTTTTTGAGATCTTCGGACAATGAATGTTATTGTTATTTTATTGCACTTACCATAATGCTAACCTACTTATCTGCCATTGACCTTATATGGATATTTATTTATTACGTTTTCTTACCTAGGGTCTTTAGTCCCATTCAGAAGTTTTAAAAGAAGAAGTTTCGTTTAAATTCACATATTTTTTTCTAATGTGTTTAACACAAGATTACAAATGTTTTAACATATAGAGTTTATAATTTATCCGACTTAGTTTTAAAGAATAATTTTTGTTTTGATATCTTTTAATTTAATGGGGGAGTTCTAAAAACAAATAATTTTAACAAAAAATAGCTACTTCAATAAAATACTCTGAGAAAAATGCACTATCGAGATATCCTTGGCGCCATCCGTGAAAAACTTATTATTACGAATTTGTGAATTATTATAATCTGTGGTCTTCTTCATCAATTCCTCTCTACCAAATGATACTTGCTGAGTGCAAGCAATTTGATGAAAATACCAAAATCGCTATAAGTATGCCTATAATATTTGCGAAGTTCCCTCAATACCTCGTGGATCCTATTATCAGAACTGGATTTTGATCAAAATAGGATCACTCTGGAAGAATCCTTACAAACAAAAATATAATTTTCCCAATCGGCTTATAAATGATGGAGTTATGAGCGAAAACACATAAAAAAGAAGAAGAAAAAACGTACGACTTGAGACATGATCGTCCTTTTTGTCTTTTTTTTATTTGTTTTAGTGGGTTAAAAAATAATCTTTCGTCAATATCAGAATGAAATTATCTGTAAAGCATTGTTGTTGTTATGATAGACAGAAACATAGAAAAATATAAAATTTCTCTATGGGCAGAAACACCATTTTTTTTTTTGGAAATTCAATTTCATTCTACAAAAACTTCTAAGAGTTTTTCTTCTTCTTCATCAAATCTTCACAGAAAAGATTTTTTCTTTTCTGTGAAGATTATGATATCTATTAGGTCATTAACATCATGTATGTTGTTGCAGTTCTTTCTATTTTACTCCACAAACACGTTCGTATCTACTTATTTATGTGTCATTTGGGTTTATGTACTTAAATATGTATTTACATAGGTATTATAATGATAAGTATTGAATAAAAAGTTTTTTAACCGACAGAATCAACAGAATATAGATAAAAATACTATAATTCAATTAAGGATGAAAGAGGAAAAAATGGTTTATTATAAAAACATTTTAATGTTGCATTGCTACTAATTAACTTATTGTAGAGCTGTCTGGGAGTCATTGCGTTTTTTGAACAAATGTAATCAGCAACACGTTATAATGACTTTTTGAGATATGCTGTAAAAACGGATAAATACTCCAAACGTCCAACGCGCCTACGGAACCCTACTTAGCATGGCCCGACATGCTCTTAACAAGTTATTTAGGTTCTTCATTTGGCTAAATAACTTTCGTAGTACTATGAAAACAGACGTGGTTTTGACACAATTTGTTTTAATAAAACGGGAATGCTGACGTTAAATTGAGTCGGTCAATGTGATCGAAACTATAGTCGGAATAACCGACTCAATAAAAATGTGAGTGAGTTAAGCGTGAGTATTCCCGTTTTCTTAAAACAAAACTTTGGTAGTACTGTACAAGTGTACAATAATTATTAACACGGCTTGATTTACACAAACTTTCAACCACTCACTTGGTTACTCAGGTTAACAGGACAACTTCGAGGATAGGAGAAGGTTTGAGGAGTTAAAATACCTCGGTATTTTAACCTATTTTCACAAAAAGCGTTATCAATTTCCCATATCGATCTGGCAGATAGACCTTATCTTATACCTATATCTTATCACGGAACATGTGGACGTTATCGTGGTAGGTACGAGTATGATAAATTGTCGACATGTTTGCTGTAAAGTTTGTATTTTGTTTTATGAGAACAAAAAGGTGTCTTGGTTATTGGTAGTCCTGTCCACTAAAATATTAAATATTATATTGTAGTAGTAGGATTCTTTTGCAAACTGCCTGAGTAAGCCTGGAGAAGTTTTATACCTCTGCCAGTTTGCAAAACTCAAAATGCCGAACATTTATTTGAGGCGGGATCAGGGCACTGCATTGAGCTCCATGATCCGAAGGTCCTCTCCACTGAACGACATTACTACGCAAGAATGTTGGTGAAGCGTGAAAAAGAACGTGAAGCGGTTGAAATTCTAAAACATCGTAATTTCAACCGGGAGGTTAGATTTAAGTTATCGGCGTCGTGGAATCCTGTCATTAGCAAGTGTTCGTACCGCGGTGTAGATTCTGGGAAGTCTGTTGATACAGTCAGTGTTGTGTGCCGTGGTGACAACCCTATATTTTTCAAGACCAAAATAAATGAGGGTAGATCTCAACACCCTCATTTCGCACCGAGAGACCCGCATTCTTTAGTCAATTCGTGACCACGGCCATTGAAACTTGGCCAGAACGTCGAGGTACATAAATAAAATAGTTTTAGCGTGGTTAAGTCCAGTGCCCTTATTATGAACGTTCGGGATTCAGATTGTGATAGCATGCCATCCCGCTCATTCCATCGTACTCACACTATGCACGGTCCCGCTCGCGCACTATCACTATCACGATCAGGAACATCCATGATAAGGGGGCTGATAAGAAACATTAAATTATGTGCGAAAGTTTAAAAGTTACATAGTCATATCAACTAAAAATTCCTAGTTGCTGAATTATTTCATTTAATCGGTCTTTACTTTGTGGAAGTCCTTCTTCAAACGGTTACCTTCAACTTATTTCAAATCCTCTTCTAAGTTAGTTGAAGATACAGTTTGAATTATTTTAATATAAAACATACTTAAAATGCATTTTGTTTTGATAAAACGGGAATACTCACGTTAAATTGAGTCGGTTATTCCGATAAAGGTCACCGAATGTGATCGAAACTATAGTCGGAATAACCGACTCAATTTAACATGAGTATTCCCGTTTTATTAAAACATAATGTATCAAAACGACGTCAGTTTTCATAGTAAACTTAAAATGATCCCCAACTTACAATTTAAAAAAAAAACACGTTGCTCACGCGTGTTTAATTCTTTTCAGAACATCTGCTGCACATAAAAATTTAACAGTATTTCATGCCAATTCCAATTTTATTTTTATAGGGCAAGTGCCTTTGTTAACTAAACAAAATACACGTAAACTACAACTACCTAAACCACTTAGCATACTACAGAAAAAGAACAGTTGGATTACCTAGAGACCAATGAATGTCTAAATAAAGATAATCTAAATTAAAAATTAAATGCCAAATTAACATTTTATATGCATTCAGGGTCCACATGTCCTATAGGTTCAATCGGTGTCAGGATCAGACCATCTCAGTAGAGTCTATTTTTACCTCGCGTCAGGTAGACATCCTAGTCTGCACTGCACGGGGTCAATGACCACGCTATGCACCGGCACTGGCCATTTTTTTAACAAGGCATTGCCTCTGGACTTTAATTGGCTTCGGTTAAATTTCAATTACCAATGTTCTTGGCGAGCGCGTCGATGTCTTCCGTTCGCGTTTTTGGGTACAATTATAATAGCTTTTGTGTCTCATACGTTTGATTCATATTTGGATTCTTTTATTCAAGGAAGTTAACGATTTTTATCGATAATAATATGTTGAATTGTCATACCTACTTAAGTTAAACAAAAGAATGTCCTTTCCTAAAATATCGCGTGGGAATTTGAAGTGACGCGTTGATGTCTTTGGTACCAAGGACAGTTATTTCGTATCTCACGTTCAATTAACTTTCTCTCTATTGTATGAAAATAACTATAATAATAGCAATAAGACGACCTGACGAACAAGTTTCTACTTAAAATTACTTGCAAAATGCACGAACGACAACAATTTTGTATTTTCTGTATAAAAGTTGGTAGCCTTTTTTTCATTCGATATTTGGACAAGAATGACATCATGCCACGAGTACTAGCACTATAATACTATCGTTTCTCTTTAACGACACAATTATTTATGAACGCAGGACAAACTATAGCTACCATGTACGGTCACGATTTGTACTAAAAGCGAACAAAGTACGGACGTTATACGATTTTCGGCCATCCGCATAGACGTTACGTATAAGGCTACAGAATAATGGTTACAAAGTATATAGTTTTCTCACTTCCTCATATAATGGTGTCTCTGTTCGTGCGGCTACGTCACTGCAGAAACAAGCCAGCCAATTGACCGGTATACTGCCAACCTTCAGTTTTTTCTTTTATTTATAACTCGCTCTAGCTTGGCAGTTATGCCTCGTTTGAACTTGAAAAACTACTTGACACTTTACTATCCCACTTATAAAGCGAGTAACTGCACTTGAAATATGTATTGCATTGTGTTAATGCAAGGGCTGTACAGTAAAGAAACACCTCTTTTCGCCATTGTTTTGAGTCGAATAATAATAATAATAATATAATAATAAAACGTTTATTGCATCAATTCCTATGTGTAGCGGTACATACTCTTAAGGGTAGACATCAAAATAGTATTGACTTAGATTGAGTAATCTTAAGTAATTTTTAAAGTATCTATTAATAATTATGTACCTGGGTAGGAACTCTGTTCCTCAGACTAGGAATACCTGTATCCTGAGGTCACAGCGATTCATCCCCTGGGACACGATTAGACACCACCAAGTTGTTTAATATCTTCTAGCGTGGATAACAAAATGAGCTTTCTGAATTCTTTCACAATAAAAAAATAAAACACTAGAAACTATTTCGTTTGCCATAACCAGAAATAACATAAATTCCTATGCACTAAGTATGTGAGGCAACGATTGACACAAGTGACTAAGGTACTAACAACAACCCCGTGGTTTCCCGTTTTTTTACTTAAAATAGTGATCTCTGTTGATTATGTAACTCTTTAATCCGTGAGAAACAGAGAAAATTTCAAAAATAAATCGGCAATACTATGATACCGGTAACAAAATAAAAAAACGTTTATTTAAATATAGATAAGGTAACTCGGCTTGTCTAAAAATGGGAGAGAAAATCTTTTTGTTTTTGTTGTAAAGCTCTGTGTGCTGGAGTGTTCCCGATATTACGCCTGGGGACTGCAGTGAGAAGGAGTAGCAGTGTGTGCCAACGCAGCACAATACTCTGAAAAAATTAAATCAATTTTTTTTCAAAATCGATCCAGCCGTTTTGGGGTCTATAAAAAAAAACATACATATGTACATCGCCTTTTATATATTCATATCATTCGATTTCTTTGACAGCACGTACGATGATTTCAGGTGCACTTTTTAATTAAGTATAATGTAGGTTTCCATTCCATATCTTGCTTGATAAGATTTCTGAGGATCATAATATAATACCGTTTAACTATGTAACGACTGAACGGATTTGAATGAAATTTGGTATGGAGGTAGCTTTATCCCGGAAAAATATTCAGTTTCTGCAGAATAGCGAGGGAAACCACGGGGCGAAGCTTGTCTGATATATAACAATGTCACATCATTTTACTACAAATTACAATAAAGATTACATTACAACATTAGAGATCATTCAAGAATGTGGTTCAGAAAGTGCAACTGGATTAAGTTACTAGCTAAGCGTAAACAAACATTACACGGTTTAATGAACGGACAGCGATGGCGGCGGAGCGGTGCGCGAACAGAGCGTGCAGTCGGCCCCGAGACGCAGGCGGCGCGCGCGCATCCGCACGCTTACCGAGACAAGACGCATGACTCACCACCAAACCAGTCATGAACGAGTACGCGGAGTACGACTGGAAGCTGCACCAGATGCAGAACGAACGCCTCTGTGAAGTAACCAGAAAACGGCTCACGGACAGCGACAGGCAGCGCGCCCTCGACGGACTCAAGGAAGCGGTGGATTCCAGTCTCAACTTAGCACTGCGTGACAAAAGTAGATGTCAGGATGACAATTTCCTGCGGCGATTCCTGTACGCTCGGAAACATGACGTGCAGCAGAGCTTCGAGTTGTTGATTCGGTACCACCAACACCGGCGCGAGCACCCTGACTTATGGGCGTCGGCGGATGGCGGCGTGCTCCGCGCGCTAGCAGACGGGCTGCCCGGCGTGCTGGCCGAACGCGACCGCCGCGGCCGCTGCGTACTGCTCATGTTCGCCTCCAACTGGATCCCGCACGCCTGCCCGCTGCTCTCCGTCTACAGAGCCCTGCTGCTCACCCTCGAGAAGACCCTCGAAGATGTCCAAAACCAAGCCAATGGATATGTTATCATCGTTGATTGGACCGAATTCACGTTCAAACAGTCGTGCAGCTTACAGGCCAAGGTCTTGAAGATGATGATCGATTGCTTGCAAGATTGTATGCCGGTCAGATTTAAAAGCATTCATTTTATCGGTCAGCCGTGGTACGTTGAAACCGCATTAGCAGTCGTTAAACCATATCTAAAGGCAAAGACGCGGGAACGCATAGTTCTCCATGGAAACAATCTTTCGACATTGCACGACTCTCTTCCCCTAGACATTCTCCCGGCGGAGTTGGGAGGAGAGGGTCCGTCGTACAACTCGGAACGCTGGCTACAGGAATTTTGTAAAGGGGAAAACATTAAGCCCACGCTCCCCGCATCGTCGCCCGCGACAGCTGCGCCCATAGATAACGACCTCCCTTCTGCGAAACTGGACAAAGCGTACAAACAAAAGGACAGTGTTAACTTCTCGTTTCACGGTAACGAAAAAAGTGCTAAATCGGAATTACTCCGTGATAAAGACTGACCTTATGGATAGTGCCGAGCGAAACGTGGTTATTGTGGACAGCTCCTCGGCGAGCACGCCACCCGAATATCGACACATTTCATGTGTTGCGATATGCATTGTGATATCGAGTGTATTGTATTTTTTGTATCTAGAGACTGCTTGTACTTATGAAATGCGTTAAACGATTTAGTGTAGAAGTCGTTAGGGGCCGAAGCGCATTTATATGGCCTCAGATTAGAGCGGCAACTCAATAACTTAAGTAGTTGAGTCGTTTTGTGTGCTTTTTATTGAGGATGAGTCAGTGTTGTATCGGGACGAACACATCTCGCCGGTCGGCGCGAGATGCGGCGGCAGCGTGGCCCCAGGTAACGGTGCCGAGCTCTCGTTTCGACGCATCCGCTCCAGTCGTGATCGTGAGCGCTGCTAGCTCGCCGAATGTATCTCTCTTTATATATTACATTTACATGCACATTCATTTGTTGACTAATCAGAACCTGTAGACATATTATATCTCCGATATCGCTTTAGGTTCTAAGTTGTAGACGTTACGCTTTGATCGTTGAGGCTTATCGCATTTACTCCATAAGTCTATGTTTAGAAAATAATATACGCGAACCCGATACGATACACTATTTCAATAATAAGTATCTATTGTTTCCCAGAAGAGCACAATCGGTTTCTTAATGTTTTGAATGTGAATACTTACTATGACAGTATTAAATTATTGTACGTATGTGTTTGACCAGGCTTGTATGTTGTTTTGTTGTCATTATTCTATGATGGTTCTCTTCAAGCTCTCTTCATAGATTGCATATTTTAAGACAGACTAAAGTAAACTATCTTGTAAGTGTCTATCTATTTAAGAAAATTAAATTGTACAATTGATAAGGAAACAATAATAGAAGTGCCTTTGACTATGATATTATTTTAAAAAACAAAGGAAAAATATAATATAGAATTTCATAATGAAATTAGTTAAGATTTTATTAATGGCAGCTGGTAATTTTCCTTTCAAATACCTCGTTTGAAAATAAAAAAATACATGAAATGAAAAAAACGAATATCCTTCAGTAATGTTTTGAAATGAATAGGTAATTGTAAATATGAATAATTTTATGACTGAATAGCAAATCTGACAATAAATGAAAAATAAACATCTTGTATAAGAAATAACAAATGTTTTTATTTTCTAGCTTACTATATATAGCTAGTAGCTATGTAGCCTGCCCCGTGGATTAGTTAGCACGTTTCTAGACTGCATTCTAAACGAATAAGGTGCGAGTTTGTCGAGTATTATTTCGACCAAATCGAAGCACAGCACATGCCTATTCTAACATTAGATAAGGTCGTATATCGAGTATATACTTAACCTATATTTTATTGATTTCTTAGTATATGGTTACATTAAATTTAGTATTAATATGTTTTTTAAACACTGATTTCGTTTTTTATCATCTTTGGCTGTTACTGAAAATGCTCCTAAGTTACTGTGCTTCACATGTTACAAGATGAAACAAGATAGTAGTAATTACTATAGTTAAAATAAAAAAATTGTGTTACACAAAGTGAAAACAACAAAAACACAAATTAGGTGTCTACTTATTTACAGAAATACTTGTATGTCAAACATGTTGTAGTAAAAACCACTTTAACTCGTACGATATGAGTGTAAAACAAAATTCTGATTAGATACGTTTGTAGAGTTCGTCTACTCTAAATCTGAATATACAGTTTAAAATAACTAAGCATCATCAGAGAAAGAAGAGTTACTAGTTAGAAGAGTATACTACCTATTTATCAGAGGCCGAGTTTATATATTACCTACGCAACGATTTTGTTAACTAGTCTCGATTAAGTTTAATCTCGAGTAGTCTCGAGTGATAGTTTCTAGTAACCTAAATATTTTTCGATTGTTCTTTTTTTTTGTTTGAATTTTACAAGCGTCTTCACATTTATTTTAAATTTTCTTTTTAATGACATCCCTGATGACTCTACAATTGTCTACTCATTTTTTCTTATTCGTTATATAAACAAACTTTGTACAGGGAAAAACCTAGTATATCTTGGAATGAGAAAATTAATTGAAACCAATCAATTTTGCCCTTAAAATGCAGGTAGGATTAGGCAGGTATTAGAAGATTTGCAAGAATTTTCTGTTGCGTTGATTGAGCTGGCAATTATGATGAGGTGCCTATGCTATTGATACGCCTATGCCTATGCTGGCTAGTAGCTAGCTCAACTCTATTCTTCACTGTTTCTAACACATCATCTGGTCACACCATAATATGGTTGCATAGCTCCTACCTCAGAGAAGGTATTAAGTTCAGTACCACATCTTTGCCAGTTATTCAACCGCCAAGCAGTAGTGTGCAAGCATTACTGTGTTCCGGATTGAAGGGCAATGTTTCCAGCGTAATTACTGGGCATACAGAGATTTTACATCTAACATCTCAGGTTGACGAGCGCAGTGCATTGCCGCGCATAGTTTTGAACTGTTGAAGTTCAAAATTCTGGGTGGCGCTGAACTGTTATGGGCAAGCGTGACGCTTAACATCAGGTGAGTGACTTGCTCGTCTCGTCACCGAGTAAAATAAAAAATAAAGTTCGTCATCAGCCGGAAGTCGTCCACTGCTGAACATAGGCCTCCCCTTATAGCGCCACACCGAACGACTACCTGCCACTTGCATCCACCGTTTGCCCAAGACTGGTGGATGCAAGTGGCACATTGTCGGTCGGTGTGGCGGTCTAAGGGGGAGGCCTATGTTCAGCAGTGGACGTCTTCTGGCTGATAATGTAATGTATGTAATGTAAAATAATATGATAATTGACACTGGTTTATTTTGCTTCGGACATTTGCTGCTTTTGTATATGGCCCAAACTTATGATTATAGAATGTAAGTAACACAGTACATCAGTAGGATAGAAAATGTATACGTACAACCTAATTGACGTCAGTGTCCTGTCACTCTTGCCACAGAACAAATAATAGTACCACCCGCCAATCTGCCAACAAACACCATTTGAATGTCGCATCATGTACCTATTTTACTTATTATGTTCCATAACAGAAATCATATTTTTCTGTACATACGCAGCTCGTGTTCATGTCAACGACTTCTCACCCCATAGACTTGTTCCAGAGCTTTCAGTTGACACATTGGCACAAATTACGCCTATAAAAATACTTCGCCTACCATAACAGTTTCAGTTTCAGTTTTTATTGGTAACAGAAAAAAAAATGTAAGAAAAAAATGTTACATCAAGTAAATTAGCCATAAATTAATTTCATTAAAATTAAATTAATTACTACAAATGCATTTCATTAAAATTAAATAAATTACCAATAATAATAGATTAAAAATGAACACAACAAAAAATGGTCATAATTAGATTTCAAATAGATACCTTGATTTTACTTATTTCGCTGAACGTGTATAACGCCTGTTGTGACAAACCAGTATATTTATGTGAGTGTGCCAATCAACGTTCAGTACTCTCGCGCATTAAGATGCATTTTTTTTTGTATTTCACATGAGTTTGATGTAGTCCATAGGGTTATCAGTCGGCGTGTGGTTGACAATAGACAGTGAACCAATGACGTCAGCGCACGCGCTGTCCATGTGAGTCACGTGGCGTTTCCGCTGGCGGCCGCAGCGGAAGGACCGTGGGTACCCTAGTGGTCATACCGAGCCTTTGTTTTGGTGTCGTGTTCGCGGGGAAAGTCAGGAAACACAGAAGCTAGAGGTGAAATTATATGGAACGCCTCGTAAAATCAATGCCTAGTAGGCTAGCACCTACCAACGAGGAGTGTAGAGCGTTTCTATCTTGTTACGTTTGATGTATCGGGTCCAATGTTTTATTATAGTCATGCTTATTCAAGAAAAGACAACCTGACCTGACAAATCATAATTTATTGTCACACACGTAATAAATCCTGACGAGATATCGATAACAGATAACTGTCGACATGATTTTATTTTGTTGCAAGTCATGAACCGTGCAATTCATATTAGTTTCATTGAAATGTGTAATCTTATTGACCGAGAAACGCAAGGGATCTGCATGTTTGTTAGACTATAATTTGTGTACCGTTGACCCAATCTGGATGAAATTTTGTAGGCAATTAGTTCATGCAAGTATATACATGTTTTAAGTTTGAACATCACCAAACAGTATATCTATGAATATACTAGTTGTTTGTTCCCGAACTGTGATCTCGCCATCCCTATAGCTTCACAAATCCTGGACCGATTTTGCTCAAATATTGTCTTAAAAAAACTATATTGAAATTAACTAGGTACCTACTTCATAAAATTTCACGAAATTCGGAGCAACGGTTTTCAAGATATCGTCATCGGACAATATTCACACATACAACTGCCTCTTGGCTCCTGTAGAATCGTAGACCTTCGCTCCGCTCGGTCAACTATAATAACAATATATTATTCCGAGCTGAAACTACGTAGATACACCTCCATTGCATCTACCTTCTAGTCTCCATTGCACGAGTACGCCAATTTTAGATTGCAAGATCGCAACGCAATCTTGTTCGATTATACATAATTATGTAGGTATATTTAATATTTTATGTATATGGTTTTTGTAAGCAGCTAAGAGATATCTACGCCCGGCTATAAACAAATGCCAAGGTTGCTCGATACATCGTTATGTAACTTGTAAAACGCAAAGAATACACGTAGAAACCGGAAATTCGAAGATGTCCTATAGATGTATGTAGCGCATCTCTGCCATTTTACATGGCTTAATATGGGTCGGTGGTTGCATCTCTGCTGTCTTCTTTTACCTGGAATAATCGATTCGATTCGATTTTTCATTTTTATTTTCAGGATTTAGAATTTAATGACAAGTCCACAAGACTAAAATCTTGAAGGATATCCGTATTCCGTATCGAATGGTAATGTTTCAATCGAAATTACTGAGCTTTAAAGTGATTTTACCTCTTAAATCTCAGGGTGACGAGCGAAATGCAGTGCCGCGCATGGTGGCGCTGTTAAGGGAAAAAACACGAAGAAGTTGTTTTTTTTTCTTCGTCAAAGTAAGACAAAATAACATGAAAATTGCTTTAAAATATTGGAAATGTATTCTTAAGATATTCCGTGATAATTGTTATTTTATCTCTTCTCTGTCATTTTATATGTAAAAAATGGTTAAAAAAAACAAAAGAGCTAGCTCATAAATCCCTTTATGCCCAGTTATTAAGCTGGAAACATTGCCCTTCAATCCGGAACACAGTAGAGCTTGCACACTATTCCTTGGCGGTTAAATAAACGGCAAAGGTGGTATTTCCCCAGTCTGACTCTGCAGAAGAGCCTTACGACTACTAAAATAATAATTATATTCAACTTTTATGCTAAATAATTTAATCAAATAATAATGCAACTTACAGTAACTTCCTTCCTAAAGTGTTGAAATGAATTTTAACGCTTCAACACAAAACTGCTGTGTATGGTTTTATTAAGTTTATAGTGAATTAGTTACTTATAATCAAGTGTGCCAATCAACAGTGTGGACGAAGGAGTGTTACCGAGTGGGAAATACCCGAGACAGATGGCACAGCAAGAGAGATGCCTATACCCAGCAGTGGGATACTGAAGGCTATGGATGATCATGAAACAAATAAACAAAGTGTATTTCTAAAAATACTTTAGAAATCAAATAAACGAAGTAATAAACTGAAATTTGTTTTCAGATTTTTCATAAACAACTGTAATTTTTTATTCAAGATATAGGTAGCACATATTTCACAATAATATATTACTTTGTTGGTGCAGCGATCCATTAATGTTTAAGGCGAATTGATTAAGACAATAACTTATCTTTCATTATTTTTTATTAATAGTCTCTACCCAAAATTGCATTTATGAAATTCAATTGAATGTTGTTTTTGTAACATGATAAGATATATTTATTTCATTCAAATTGTCAAAATAAATAAATTATCATTTCCAATTCACCGAGAGAATAGCTCATAGACCATATTGCAGAAAATAATGTTTTATTTGGTAATAATTATTTAACTCCAGGGGGCGTACCGTGAGCTCTTATTGCGGTTCAGAATAGGCTCTAAACTGAATCGTTAGTCAAATTCGTACCGTGAGGTCTGTTATTCGATTCAGTTTAGGTTGCCGCCATATTTAACCGGTGACAACCTAAACATCATCGCTAAGCGTGTTTTCGTTCATTTAATTGGTACCGTGACCTCTTAGTTGAATCGATAATTGTCTCGCTAAATAGTCAAATTAGCGATTCAGTATAAGTTACTATTTCAAAACCTTTTTTCGACCAATTTATCATTTGGATCTTCTTAGTCGTTTGTGGATTGTAAATATTGTTTATAAAGTGGTGTCCTCCGCCGTAATACTCAATTATCGTGTAAATAAAAACTATTGAGAAGTAAGTAAGCGCTAACTTTACAATGTAATGGTTACTTTATTGATAGTAACTACTACAAACAATCGCACTAAAACTAAAACGGTTACATATAATAATTATCCCGCTAATCTTACTTTGGGAGATACGATACTTTGATTATATATTTTTTTCTCTTATATTTTAGCTCCACACGTTCGTGTATTTAGCCGGTGTCAAGTGATGTCAAATATTTCACAATTAAAACAAGTCTCAGTCATAGTCTAACCCCCGAATACTGAAACGTTTGTTAACTTTGATGACAGATTAAGTCTGTTGCTGCCTTTGTCATTTGCTTAGTGCCAGACAAAGGCAGCAATACAATTAAACTGTGGTCAAAGTTAACAAGCGTTTGAGTATTCGGGGGTTAGTCAAGCAAAGTAAGTTACGATCAAGCCCGGGTCATGCCCCAGTAAAGTGGTGGAGACTTTACTAGATGTTTCTATGGAGTTTTGGAAACAACACGAAGAGTCACGTTTCACAATATTATACTATTCATCAACACTCGTGTACATTCACGAATACTTAATGACTTTGGACGATGACTGAGACTTGTTTTCATTATGATATAATAATCACTTGAAATACCTCACAGCCTCACAGACCTCACAGTAAAACCTCACAGTTGCCAAATGTATGTATGTATGTGTGTATATTTGTCCGATGATAACTTGCGAACCGTTGATCCGATTGTCATGAAATTTTGTAGGCAAGTAGTTCATTTCAACACAATTTTTAAGTTCAAATATGAGCTGAATCGGTCGAGCGGTTGTGAAGATATAGAGGTCGCGAGGTCTCAGTTCGCCGCGAACTACTCACTAATATTATCAGGAAATTCACTAATATTATCAGGAAATATATGGAATTAGTTAAAGTCTTGTGTTTGTTATAAATATTACCTAATATTTACGTCAATCAAATAAACTTACTTAAAATTGTCAAAAGAAAAAATTAGTCATGGACACCCAATTATGAACAAGGCCTAGTTATGGACTACCATTTTTGAACTGGTCCCAATGTTCGACCCCCAGTAATGGACATATTTGTAATTAGTTATACGTAAAGAAAACAAAGTATTTATGTCTCCTTTTTATTTTATTTAGAAGTTATTATACGTTTAGTAGAAATTATTATATATATAAATATATTTTATGCAGGCAATGATTACAAATTACACTTATTTATTTTTCATAAATCAAGTGCCTAATCGAAAAGTTTACGCTTCCTTAAAATATAATAAAGTATCAGTTATCACAAAAGTTGGTATTTAGGAGGTCAAAATATGAGTAAACGTTTTATCATCATCATCAGCCGGAAAATGTCCACTGCTGAACAAAGGCCTCCCCCTCTTAGACCGCCACACCAACCGACAACTTGCCACTTGCATCTTGCGACTTTCACGATGTCGTTGGTCCACCTAGCTGCCTGCGCTGCGTCTTCCAGTTCGCTTTAATAAACTTTTTTTTTTATGAAGCAATCATTAATGTTTATGACTAGATTAAAAGAAACTCCTATTAATGCACACCTATGTCCATTACTGGAAGAAGAAATTGCAATATAAATGAACATGAAAGAAAGCTACGGCACCGCTCGAGCGCACAATCATATTCGCTATTTGCAAACAAAATGGCCGAATGAATTGAAATCTCATATAACGGAAGTGAAATAGTTTTAGTTTAAGGTCAAGTGCTGACAGAGCGCGAAAATTAAATTGTTATTGTAATTTTTGTACTTTGATTGTTTTTCTGTCCATTACTGGGGGTCGCCCACCACTGGGGACGTTACCTTATGTATACCTTAAAGAAAAAACCGCAATGTCAAATATATTTCAATTTAGATGAATGCGTTCAGAAACTTGTAAATCGTTGTTTCTCACAATTCGGATTGATATTATTTCTTAGAAATTAAAATTATTCAAGGACAAAGCACAATAAATATTGCATGATTGCATTAGTTTTGTACTTTGTTATAAAATTCAACATGAGTTCTCTTATAACACGCTGATACTATAGCTAATCACAAAAAACGCTACTTTCCGGAAAGGGCTAACACCTTTGAATTTCAGAACGCATTTTTTTTACGAGAGCCAGAAATACGTTTGTATAGCGCTGTCTTTGTCTAATTTCAGCGTTTCATTACTGGAGCCAGAGACAATTTTCGTTCATTCTTTCGAGGGGTAGCGATTCAAATGCGATCGTGTTTAATTGAGCTCACGGTACGAAAACTAGCGAGTCAGTTTAGGCACCTAAGCTGTACTGCATCGCAACTGGCCCGCAAGTTAAAAGTTGACGGTACGCCCCCTGGACTCAATGATCACTTTACCGGTACTCTTTTTTCAAAAGCTTCCTTCTTGACCGCCGCGTCCCGAAATCATCTCTCTCGTTCAAACGTCACACTCACAAGTATATAGTTTAACAAAACAGCCAGTGTACTATTTTAATAGTAATGACGATGAATGAGATGAAAAGTTTTGATGATGATAATGAACCCTACAACACTCAACTTTTACATTCATAACATTAGTCTTATGTGATTATTACAACCATCAATACATAAACCACACCCTCATCCATATTGCATGTGTTCTGAACCGTAAACAAATAAATAAGGTATTGTTCTGAGTTTCATCATCCGAAACAAAGCGTGCTCTTTCACGGGAAACAAAAGAGCTGACGAGAATAGAGCTGACTCAATCAACGATAATACTCGTTAGCGTATTTTACCTAAAGCATTGCTACAGATCTGCATTTAGCTCGAGGAAAATATAAGCGGATGAACATATATTATTACTCTACCCAGGGCAAGTATTTTAAGTACATTTATTACAAATGCAAAGAAATAAAATAAATTACAATAATAACGGCTTTTAACTGCCTTTTTCTTGCCTATAATAGCTCCAATGTTCCCCATCATTTCTTTAATTTTTATCCGACTGCTTTATGCCTCGGGTAGGTAATACAAAAAAAGAAAAAAGTCGTTTAAAGACTTGATAGAACTTTCCTGGAAACTGCGGTGTGTACAGCCTTCATCTTCGTCATTATCATCACACAGCAATCCGCTACTGGCCAAAGGATTCTCATAAGGACCCTAAGGTACGCCACGAATTTCTTTTCCAGTTACTGCGAACTGACTCGTTTTTGTATGATCTATCCTTCTATATTAGTAAGCGAATTTTATTGTACCTTACCTACAGAATGGGCACTGGAAACACTAAGCACATAATAACTCGGTCTAGGTTCAATAAGATGAATACTATTATTGGTCTTATAGAAGTTGTACAATGAGACATTAAATGCTTCGGATACTAATCACGTTTATTTTACTTATATCACCGTGTATATAAGAATATAATAAACTAGGTGTTATCTGATTTTTACTATATTTTCGGATTTATAATTTTTGTAGGTAATACTTACCCGAGTGTTCTATTTGAGATTTACGTGTAATCTTTGTTAACAGACAGCGACTCGAGTTTTGAGAGATAAAGATAACACTATTATCATGGACAATATTATCTTTGTGATCTTTGTTTTTTATCTTTGTGATAGTGACCTTCTCCGATACCTAATTTATGAATTTTCCTTCCACAAAAAATACTTTATTTACGTAACATATGTATACCTACTATTTATATAAAGTAGGTAAAAGTTTTAGTTGTGAGTGGATAGTATAATTTCCTTTCTGCTCTAGGTTGGGATGGGTTCTCCCCTTAGGTAAATAGTTTTTAAAAAAAGGTAAATAGTTTCAGTAATACTCAATACTCAATACTCAATACTCAATACTCAATTAATTTATTGCAAACATTATGTGGAATACATGCAGATCTTAACTAGCATATTTTAAATAGGTAAATCATAATGACCCTGATTGGGTATGGCAATATCGGGCGGAGCGGGTCAATCTATTCCATAATTATTTTGTCTCTCAAAAATTCGTCTAGGGTATAGTAGGATTTCGCGAGTAATACACTTTTTAGGGCTTTAGTAAATTTGAACTCTTCTTCTATCTCTTTTATCTGTACTGGTAGTTTGTTATATATTTTAGCAGCCATTGGGTTTGGTCCGGAGCTATGCATTTCTAGTTTAGACGGTGGTACTATTAATTTGTTTTTATAAGTAGACCTTATTCGGTAATCTCGCTTGTCTGACAATTTTGTAAAGAATTGAGGATGTTTTTTCACAAATTTGCAGTTTTCTAAAATATATATGGATGTAGTCGTTAAGATTTTAAATTTTATGAAATAAGATCTGTGAAAATTTGGTATTTTGATGTCGGGAAGTTTTATGTTTGCCAGTATTCGGATGCATTTTTTTTGGACAACAAAAAGATCTTTGGCATCCACGCTGTTTCCCCAGAGTATGACGCCGTAGCTGAGCCACGAGAATGCATAAGCGTAATAGGCTGTTAAAGCTGTATCAAGGTCTGTTGCTCGTCTAAGTTCCCTAAGTGCGTATGTGAAACTTGACAGTTATCCAGGAAATACCTATGAAATACCAGCCCAAAAGGTTTGTTGAAGTTTGTGTGTTTTTGGGCGATTGTAGGTATGCCAGTTTACATATAAGTTTATATATAAACTGACTTACTTACACTTCCTACCGCCTAAATGACGAGATTATGGATTTTGATTTTGGATATAAGTACCTACAAGTATGGTGTCGTTAGATTAGTCTTTATATCCGGAGTGTCACAGACTACCTATTACTGTCGGGTATTTATTTTTTAATTTTATCAATTATACTTCTTTATCGTAAAATTTGTATTGCGCTTAAATAGGCTATTTGATTACTATTGGGAAACTATAGATAAATAACAGAGCTCAGGTCAGTATCCGCGGGCAGGGTACTCAAAAGGCTGGTGACGTTACCTCGTTGAATAGCAATGCTAATTCTATTGCACATTATTGTCTGATATAATTTAGTGCAAACTATATTAATATTTTCTAGAGATCATTCATATTTAGAATATAAAAATATCCCATAGCCCATAGCGCCGGTCACGTAACTCATTGACGTCTCACATAAGTAAACAACTGCAGCAAGGCAGCAAAAGTTTGATACTATTGACTTATGTGGGACGTCACCAGGGGTGGAAGCCATCAGATACCGTTTTCGATCACGTGATCAAACGTCATGAATAAAATTATTTTAATCGCGCTTTTTAAAGGAAGCAAGTTGAATTTTACTATAAAAATCAATGAAATATGATTTTTCACGATGTCATGTTTAGGGATGATGTTAATCTGCAGAATATTTTCAAGTCAGTTAAATAGCCTACTAAGTCTGTTTGTCTCAGTGATGGGCAAAAACCTCGGCCCATGTCTATCCACTGAAATATGAATCTTGTAAGATGTATTTTAAGATGAGTACCGTATTTATTGTCAACATTGAAGTATCTGCGGAATATAATGAAGCAGGACAAGCGATATTCTGTGTAATCATGATGACTGTTATGCTATTCCTCCTCAAACAAATCCCTTTGTTGTTAAAATGTGTCACTGCAGCTGACAGGTGACAAAACTTGATTTACTAGAAGGTACAAAGCTGCATGTACAAAGTTTATAATTTCGAGTCTACGGCGACACCCGACGCAGGTGGCAAGACGCCGAGACAAGACTCGAGTTTTAAAACAACTGGCGTGCTACCATGCTCTCACCCGGAAGCACCTTGCCTGGGCCTGGTGATATTTCTCAAGAAATTCTGGTTTCTAGAACCCTATAACTGTCATAAAATACACACAAACTTTACGTCTAAAATACCTAAGTAATTTAGTTTTAACAATTCGTTTGAGCGCCCATTATGAATAAGAGGCAAAATGAATAGCCTACATTGTCTCTAATTATTAAAGCCTTCTTTTCTTAATTTATTAAAGCCTACACAGCTAAATGACGTTATTATTGCGCACTTCATTTTTGCATTGCGCAGAAGTAAATAAACATAAATAAGGCCCAAGTTTTGCAGGTCGCCTGAATGGTCTAAAGGCAACGACGTGTTTTTTTTTTTTCTTAATAAAAATTCAATAACTAGAGCGTACTATCAAAAAATCGCAGCTAACTGGACCATATGCTGCATGACTTTGTTGATGTATCAAGATTGGTTCAACTAGCACAATAAGATCTGTTTATGTAAACTTACAAATCGTATTTTGTCGATACTAACACCAGTTTTTATGAGTCATCACAGACCTTGGACTGGAATTCTCTCAATTAGTGACCTTTAAAACGCGAGTAACGTGTTATTTGTGTAATTTGGACGTTACGACTAGAGTTGCTTTTTTCACAAAACAAAAAATTTGTGAGAGGTTTTCGCGACCTCGGCAAGTGAAATATTGGCATAAGTATGTGAATTTTGTTACTGAAGTTAAATGGGTAGGTACTTAAGTATGTACCTGCCTACCTACATTAACAGCATAATATATATAATGTGGGCTGACCATATAGCGACAACTTAATTATCATGATTTTAATCAGTGATTTGATGCCGACGTATAATACCAGGATCTACCTACCTAATTCTTTTTTAAGTATTTATATATTTTTTTGACATGTAATTTTCTTTTGTGGCATTTTATGTATTACGAGTATAATGTCAAAATTAAAGATTAGGGTCCCGCTGCAGGGCGGCAGGCCCGAGTTACCGGTGGTGATCAGGGCTGCTGAGTGAAGGACCCACTATCTTTGGAAGAACCTTAGGACGATGCAAGCCATGTTAAGGAACACTGCCTTCTGAATCTGACCCTTGACCCAACCATCTAGCGATAACCACTTAAGAGGATAGTCCTTCCGCAAGGTTTTGGCGCATTTGATATTTGATAATGTAATATAGCTGTCGCTCTGTTTCTCGTGCGTGCGATAGAGAGAGTTAGTGAATTTCATAATCTTTTGATGAAATTAGGGTTACTCTGTTATCACCCCCTAAGGGTGTCTACACATGGCCTGACCTGACATCGTGTGATAAAGATGGCTATATATAAGTTTCTGGGGGAGCGAAAGGGAGAAGCTATAACCTTAATAGTTTGTTTCTTTTGCTACCGTGAAATTCAAGTCTAGCTGTCCCTTTCACACGGTGTCAGGTCAGGCCATGTAGCGAGGCCTTAAATCGTAACAAAATCTTTTGTTTTTGGTGTCAATGGCTTGGATAATCTATTATCCATGCCGCTATGTTTTGTTTTTTCATAAAATGTTTATGGTATTTTAGCAACAATTTTAGCGTTGTATTTTCGACGGAAAAAAATGTCACTTTAACTGCCTCCAACAATGAAGATTGCGAAAAAAAAAAAATATACAAACAGTTTTTCACGGTGCAGATAACATAAAAAAACCATCGAAATTGGATAAAATTTAGGGGTGGGTTTCAGACCACTCTTTTTGTATGGACGAGACGGCGGTACACATAAACTCCTAATACTCGTACATATACTCCTAAAGTTACTTAAAATTATCTATACATATATAGGTATCAGGAGTATGCACAGATAAGGACCTGAAATTTTGGTCCCAGGTTTGTGTACTAATCATAAAAAATAAAAAAGCCATGTATTTTTCGAAAATCAACCCCTAAAAGGGGAAATGGGGCTTTAATTTACTGTATTAGTCTAATTAATTAATATAAATAAAGTTATCATTGCGTTCCCGATTGGATTAGGTAAAACTTGACAAGCACGTGTGATTATGTACAGCTATTCGTATTCGTCGATAGTTCGCGCTGAACTCAGACCTCGCGATCCCTATAACTTCACAACACCTACAACTATTATATTTTTCATATTCGAACTCAATATTTTTTTTTTTTTTTTTTTTTTTTTTAATAAAAATCTATCTACTTTATTCAGGTATCTTATGTCAATAAACTTCAAATAAATAATAAACTAAGAACCTTCATAAGTATTAGGAACTAGTTCTTTATTTATATTCAATAACTTAAATAACATTAAATAGTAAATAAATTAAAATAAACTCTAAGTAAAAATAATCATAAATATATATACAACTTAAAAGGAACCCTAATCTAATAAACCGCTAAAATATTGTGTTGTTCTAAATACTACTTCCTTACAAAATTTCATGAAGATGAAAATATAATCAAAATTGTGTTGTTCTAAATACTACTTCCTTACAAAATTTCATGAAGATGAAAATATAATCAAAATTGTGTTGTTCTAAATACTACTTCCTTACAAAATTTCATGAGGATGAAAATATAATCAAAATTGTGTTGTTCTAAATACTACTTCCTTACAAAATTTCATGAAGATGAAAATATAATCAAAATTGTGTTGTTCTAAATACTACTTCCTTACAAAATTTCATGAAGATGAAAATATAATCAACAATTGTGTTGTTCTAAATACTACTTCCTTACAAAATTTCATGAAGATGAAAATATAATCAACAATTGTGTTGTTCTAAATACTACTTCCTTACAAAATTTCATGAAGATGAAAATATAATCAACAATTGTGTTGTTCTAAATACTACTTCCTTACAAAATTTCATGAAGATGAAAATATAATCAACAATTGTGTTGTTCTAAATACTACTTCCTTACAAAATTTCATGAAGATGAAAATATAATCAACAATTGTGTTGTTCTAAATACTACTTCCTTACAAAATTTCATGAAGATGAAAATATAATCAACAATTGTGTTGTTCTAAATACTACTTCCTTACAAAATTTCATGAAGATGAAAATATAATCAACAATTGTGTTGTTCTAAATACTACTTCCTTACAAAATTTCATGAAGATGAAAATATAATCAACAATTTTCTAGTTGTTCTCGGACAAATATATACGCCTGCAATTGCCCACTTGTTTCCGTAGACTCTGAGACCGTCGCTTCGCTCGGTCTGCTAACGGCAAATCGTGGGTAAAGTTGCAAGACTAATGAGTTAGGTACCTATATCTACATATTTATTTAGGTTGATCTCGGTAAAGAAACATTCTTTCGGCCTTGAAACTGCAGATAACAAACACCAAACTAAGAAGCTACAAAAATGCGAGCAGCGACGCTAATGCGAGCCGCAATAAGTCATCAACTTGTGTAATTAGTTAACGGTTTACGTATGATAGTACCGTTCGGAGCACGGTAGGCAAATGCTACACTATGCGGTTTCATACGGATATCGCTGTCGCCGCAAATCCACAACACAACTCCTCATGCATGTGCATTGTGCAAGATGAAGTCAGATATTGAATTTCTATTGACTTAGTCATTTATGTGAAATAATGTATCTTTGCGTCGGAGGATTGCGAAAAGACGTTATCTATATAGACTCACGGTAATCGAACTGTCCGTAGTAACGTTATTTGGTCTCACAAAACCATAGAGTTTCTATTTTTTTTTTCTTTATGTACAACTAAACGAGAAACGGAAAACGCAAAACGAAACAGATAAATATTAGAATTCAAACATTTATTCAAGAACCATCATCGTATTGCGCCGTGTTATAACCAAAAGTTTTTCTATTGGTTGCTCGTTGTAGTGGTAGAGTCCGCCTGGAAAAGTACCACACCTTTGCCATTGTTCAGCCGCCAAGCAGTAACATTACTGTGTTCCGGATTGAAGGACAATGTTTCCAGATAAATTACTGGACAGAAAGTAAAATCTAATATAATGAGAGTAGGTATACGGGTCTGCATAGGTGAGGAGTCCAGTCAGTGCATTGCCGGCCATAGTTTTTGACTGTTGAAGTTCAAAATTCTGGTTAGGACTGAACTGTTATGGCGAAGGCGAACGACTTGCTCGTCTAGTAACTCAGAATCATAAAAAAAAAACTTAGCCGAACTTATATTATATTTCGAGGAATACAGCCGCAGTCGTATCAGAACCAATAAAGCTTCGAGGTATAAAAATGAATACGTTCGTGTCAAGGAAAAAAATTCGCTTGCGCGATTCAAAACTCCCTACATAACAACTGTCAGTCCATAAAAAACGTCAAAAAATTAAAAAAAAAAAAGAATAACGCCATCTAGAGAACTACAGGAAGTAACTTTATCTCTCTGTCTGGATGTTTGTCGCGTTATTACGGCTAAACGATTGAACGGATTTTGATAAAAGATAATGAGTTACTGTATATTACAAAGACGGACATAGGATACATTTTCTTATGTGCACGCGAACGAAGTCGCGGGTAACAACATGTAATGCTATATTATCAAGCACAGTTTTACAAGGAAAGCGATTAAAATATTGATGTACCGTCGGCCATTGTACGAACTGCGCCATTACCTGTATGGACATCAAATTTTAAAGCAACCTATATGACCTTTCTCTCGCCATTTCTTACTTCGTAGTATGGGAGCGCTACTTCTAGAAACCGGTTGACCCACATAATAATACCGCCAGAGCGCATCTTCTTGCATACAAGTAAGTATGACAGACGATTTATATAGCCATTCTCACTCTACTAGCTGTGCCACGCAGTTTTGCTCGTGGCGGTCGAGCCTTAGGCCACATGATTTGTGAAGTGGAACTTAGAAGTTTTTGTAGAGTTCACCTAGAAAAGTAGGTAAGTACACTTTTGCTAGTTGATCACTCATTAATCGGTAGTGAGCAAACATACTGTAGACTGTGGCGGACTGTGACCTGGATCGATGAACAATTATTTCGAGGGCATAATGAATGAAACAGGGCATAACGAGATTAATCTCAGAGCGACGAACTCATAAATGCAGGGTCGAGACAGATTCAGAAATACGAAATGTACTCTTGGGGGTGGTATATAAAAAAAAAAGTTTATCCTTAGGGCCTATCACATTTTCCTTTATCTACAGCACAAACCAAAACCTTTCGGTCGTTATGGAGTTAAAAATGTGCACAGTACAATCATAAAATTGGCAAGAGGTACATATACACAAACTTGAAAGTAATTTTAGTTATATAGAGTGACAAGTGATTTATACTTTCAGGGTATTTAGTTAGACGACGGTGTCGTTCTAGGACATTATGAACACTTTTACTATATACGGGACCAAAATAGTAAAAAAAAACTGTTTATAGAAAAATTACATTCATCATCATCAATAGCCAGAACTCGAACGTCCACTGCTGAACAGACCTCCCCGGCTTTCACCGTCGATCGACGAAATTAATGTTTTTTTTTTTGATTTTATGGTTGGTCCCGTAGTAAAAGTTGTTCATAATGATGCGTTCTATGATGTCCTAGAATATGTACGTCGTCTAACACCAAACATGCAGTATAATTAAGTGCTAATTCTATTGCTTGCAAACCAGAGCACAAAACAAAAGAGCAAATCATCGAGACGACAAAAAACAAGACTGCTTTTTAGCTTCTTTTTGCATGACAAAATACAGTCAAAGCTTGAGTCATCCGGTGACGGCTGGTCAGGCAAGTCTACACAGGTCTGGTTGTGCATCGAAGCAGCCAAATTGGCATTCGAATGGACCTGAGGCATTGAACAACGTAATAAATAAGTACTTTGGTCACAGGTACTTGACAGCGATACTATGCGGTTGCAGTAATCTTACCTACGGGTACCTAATACATACATAAGGTTCCTTAGATGTTTACTTAGATTGCTTGTTAGTCATAAACCCGAGTCTTTTCGTCCTCTATACTGGAGCTCCCGTGACAACGCATCTTCACACATTTTCATCACAACTAAGACGTCACAATCTGCAGAACTAATTGATTATATAAGATAATTTTTGACGACAGCTATCATGAAAAAGTGGGAATAACTCTAGATTATGCATCTTTCCTCTGAATTGAATGTATATAGATCACAATACAGGCAACACATACCGCCGCACTATGATAGATTGTCGTTAGGTGTGGCGCTTAAAGCCTTTGTTCAGTAGTGAAAGTCTTCTGTCTTGATGATGATGATGATGCTAAGAGGTAGGTAGTACGAGTATGTCCATTACCTACTGATAGAAAAGCTTCGTGTACCTACCTACTAGTAGTCTAGGTAGTCGTATAGTTGATAGAGACATACCTACATAAAACAAGTAGTCCTGCGAACAGAAGACCTTGCGAGCACAATTTTTTTTGCACAGCCACAGTTCTATAATTTCATAGATTTTTTCATCGTCGGCGATTTTTGACTCGTGGGTACCGAATATTTATATCAAATACTGTCAAAATCAGCCGGAAAATGGCGCCGTAACAAACTTCCCCCCGTTTTGGGGGATATACTCCAATACGCCGACGACAAAAAAAAAATTTAAAGTCGTACCTAGAACCTGTGTAACAAGTTTCGTCAAGATGGTTTGTAAAATACGACCTGTATGCAAGCACCACTATTATCGAAATTGGACGGTGTATGGCGCCACAGCAACCTCCCCGCTTTTTGGGGGAAATACCACCAAAAAAAAAAAAACGCTGAGGGCATAAATACTACAGAATTGTAGCACCTGTATTCGACAAGATTGTTTGAAAAATACGACCTGTTTGCGAGTACCAACATACGGACAAATTAAAGCAAATTTTGACTGTTAAAACAGAGACTCGTTCGCTTCGCTCCCTCGATCAATTATTATAAGTACCCTAAGTATCCTATCCTTATTATTGGGTAGATCTCATCAACCTGAACGTAGTCAGTGAAGCGACAAAACTACGATAGGAGACTCTAGTTAGAGTTGCCCACGAACTGATAAAAACCGGTTGCATTGACTTCGAAATCCATTAAAGTATTTACGTGCCTATCATTATTTATTTTTTATCAGACTTTGAGAATAAATGTATTTATAAGTAGTTTTTTATTCTAACAATCGGTAAGTAACTTTGACATGATAATTTTCAAAATAAATATTTCTCTAACGTGAATTTATAACGCGTATGTAAAAGTAAATTACATAAGATTAGTGCTTTTTAAAAAAACAGATCGTTCAAGGTAAGAATAGTTATGATTATAATAAGTTATAATAAGCTTAGTTTTGATGTTCTATTTTATTTGTAGGGGCCTATCTGTACATAACTACCTCTTTTTATATGAGTACTTTTCTAATAACTTTTCAGTGAGTACCACTACCTACTAATATAATTATGCAACATTAACATTTATATTAGTTATTTATTTTTGTTTCCTTTGTTGTAAGTTTGTGTGTATACCCCAGAGCAATCACGCTCACTAAAAAGCTTCTTCTTGCGGCGGCGTCGTGTGGCGGGTCGCCCTCTTCCCTTCAATATGGTTGAGGAGAGCGATGGCTGGCACATGCGTCAACTCGTGAACGGGTGCTGCTTGCGGGAGCTGGACTGCTCGGAGTATATACGCAAATCTATAATAGCACTTAGCTCTTTATTAGTATATTCGTTGGTATATTCCTTTTGTAAAGTCTTTAGTATTTATATTCCGTTTTAGTTGATAAAATATTTGTAAAACTTGATAAATGGCACGGACCCCGGAGTCCGTGGAGCAATATTGTAAATAAAAAAAAAAAAAAAAAAAAAATATAATTATGCACCTACTCACTTAAAAATTATTAGAAAAATACCCATATTAAAAATATATATATATATATATATTATCCTTATCAATTAGTAATTTAAATATTAGTGTGTATCTATACCTATTGTTATTAGCTTGTATGTCTATATTGCACTGGTTTATTCGAGAAGAGGAAAGGAAGCATATGCGGAATACGACTTTATTTTAGCTTAATTATACCTTTTTTGTTCAGGGAACTCTGTAGGCGTGCTCAACTGTTAACGGGTTTTAATCTATCAGCAAAAAAATTTAACAAAAAAAAACGACTTTAACAAGATACTCTGAAAAAAAAATAACTACTGAGATGTTCTTAGGGCCAACCGTGAAATACTTATTATTGTGGAGTTCCTGTGGCCATCTGTGAACCAAAGAGGCAGAGGGCACCTTGTTTAATATTTAATCCTCAACTACAAACTAGAACAAACTAGCAAAACCATGAGTGTTTGCTAGTTTGTGAGAAACTGCAGTATTCTAAATATGCCTCCACCTAGGTATAGAGATAATGTAATCTTGTATCTCGTACCTCTTTTATGAATCCTCTCCATCCTAAAAATTCTTTCTGTTGTGTGTTACTATTGACATGTAGGACAATTATATAATATAATTTAATTTAATAATTTAATTTTGTGTTCTAATTGTAATTGAATTTCTTTTTATGTGAATATGGACCTTTGTAGTCTGAATTAAATGATTTGAATTTGAATTTGAATTTAAAGTTGCACGGAAGAGATCGTTTTCAGCGATAAGGCCGCCAGTTGTTACACTAAGCCGCGCCTCTCAATGTCATATTTAGGAGGAAAACCCTACACTTTCACATATACCTAAATAAATTATTCTCAAAGTATGTTAGCAGGTAACTATGTAAAATAGTATAGTAGTATGTAAATGTAAATGTAATTTATGGAATGTAAAACTTGGTGTGATACTTGATAATACCAAAAATAATAATTTTAATAGTATTATTATTATTATTATGTTAATATGGTGTAGGTATAGTAAACTTCAAAACGCATGTAAATCTAAATCTACATTTAGGTACGTCATTTTAGAATTACGCTGTGACTTAAAGAGAGGTACGAGTAGGTACATTATTAGGGAGAATTCTGTTTTAGGTACATATTTACTTACTTATTCTCTGCAGATAGCACGAGACCAGGGACCCTATTCGGAGATATGACATTTTATCTCGGTCACTCTCACTCCCATTAAATTCTAAATTAGAGAGACAGGGACCGAGATAAAATGTCATTTCTCCGAATAGGGCCCCTGCTACAGATAATCTCAAGATCATGGTAACGGTAAATACGAATAAAAACCAGAAATAAAACTGATAATGATGATAAAAGCTATTTACACAAATTACTTGTTGCAGTATGGTCGCGGCATAAGTTGCCTTTTAGGGCCATAAATAATTATTATAATATAAAGGTATGTAGGTATGTAGCACAGAATTCTCCTTATAAATAAACATGTATGTAGATATGTATTCGTATGAGCTATGTATTCATAAAACTTCATATAACTTGACCGTGACTTATTTTGCTTGAATTTGAAATCATTTGATCTCCTTATTAAATTTGATATCGAATTTAATAAACCCGTTTTCCCCCCGAAGGGAAGAAAACGGATATTTAGGTTTCAGCCGGAGCTTGACCCACTTGTGAGATTAACCCTTTGAACTTTGCGCGTTTGCAGTGTATTTCTACCCTCACTTCTCGTTATTCGGGTCACATGACCAACTAAACGTCAGAGGCGCCATCGCCGGTGGGCCGGTAGTGCGGCGTTTCGTCAGTACTCACACAAGCCGGCTAGAAATGTGAAATTTTGTGGGTCAAGCTCCGGCTGAAACCTAAATATCCGTTTTCTTCCCTTCGGGGGGAAAACGGGTTTATTTAGGTGTTCGAGCCTTCGCTTGACCCACTTGTGAGAGGTGTTTACAATCTGCCGGCGATGGCTATATTTGACGTACTGTGTGCTTAAGGATATTACGATGAATTGTTTAGTAATAAAATAAAAATATAAAAATCTTTCAAATGTTTTTTACTTGTAAATTGACAAATCAACCAACATCTGACAATTATTACTTAATCATAAATAATTATGAATGCTTATTATATATTAAACCGGTACAAATAGGTCACTCAAATCAGTTTGTTCTGTTTGCGCCTTTTTGATAGGCATTTCTTTGAAATAATGTTTTAGAAAGGTGTCTTTACTTCTCCAATTGCCTTTAGCTAAAACATCATCAAGATTGAGGTTTTTCTTAGCCCAGTTATCTGTACTAACTGCTGCCCTAAAGCTGCCGGGTGAGGCATTAATTTCTGCCTCTTTAAATAGAGTTCGAATCCAACCCGATATTACTGTTCGAGAAGCTGCTTTTACATGACTCCTAGTTGTAATGAACAGCCTAGTCGTATAATTAGCCCGCCTAGATTTTGCTGTGTTCATCAACTTTGTTACCCAGAATACTATGTCTAGCTTTTTGGTGTTATTTTTGTATAACTTCCAACCTGACTGTCTGTAATTGGTCGTATCCGTTTTCGAGCCGAATTTTGGCCAGAAAATGATATGGTCTTCATAGGCTTCAAATGATTCAGGACTCAAGTCTAGGAGCGTCAAGTCATGGATTCTGCGCCCTGAAGCAAGGAGCAATAATACCGCTACGTGTCGTGATAGTTGGAATAAACTATCGCTGTCGAAGCTATACTTCTTCAAATAGTCTATCAACTGGGTCACTTCCCATGAGAGAGGCTTAGTAGGCGGTGGCTTACTTATGAAAACTGCCTTCAATGTCTGCTTCACGAGGGGATGACAGCTCAGTTTCTCGCCGTTTTCAGGGTTTGCGAATGTTATTACAACCGATTTGTGTAAGGCAATGGTTCTAGCTGATAGTTTCACTTCCTTGTGGAGATAACAAATGAATTTTGCAATATCTTCCGGTGATGGGTTATCAATACAAGAATTATTATCGATAGCCCATGACTTCCAGCGATTCCAGGCTGATCTGTAAGTTTTTAGGGTGGAAGTTCGCCATGACCTTTCTAAAAGACTTATATTTTCAACTGGCCATGATTTTATAAGGTGGCTCCAGCCTGAACCTTCCAGACCTGCAAACACATGTCCTTTATCTCCCGCGGTGGTCTTCCGGTTCTCAGGTCGATCAGGTGTTTGTGCAGATTCGGGATTAGAAATGGTGGGCACAGTGCTCTCTGTGTTAATTCGGCCTTCCAAAATGTTCTCTCCCACTTGGGTGCTACCAAAAGGTAAGTCCCTGTGGAGTGTGATAGGTGTCTGAGGACCCCTGGTATTACTGCTGGCGGCGGCAATAACCATCCGAGACTGAAATGCCATGGTTGGCTGAAAGCATCTACAAATAGGCAACCTTGATCCCGGGAGTCCTCGCTTACATATATATCTACAATTGCTGATCGAGCACTCGCAAACAGGTCTATCGTGGGTTTGCCCCACATTTTGAAGATCACTAGGAGGATTTCTTGGCTCAATGTCCATTCTGGCAACTCCGCTGCTCTGGATAAGCTGTCTGCGATCAGATTGTATCGTCCCGGTAGGTACCGCGCCACTAGGTTTATTCGGTGTTGGCTTGCTAGACTTAGGATGTTGTGAGTTGTACGAAGAAGTCTTGGGGATTTGGTGCCTCCTTGTTTTGTTATGTAGGCTACCACAGACTTGTTGTCTGTCTGAATCATGACTGTTTGATCTTTCAACTGGTGGCCCATTAACCTCAGGACTTCCAGTATAGCCCACAATTCTTTTTGATTGCTGTGCCAAGTATTTTGACGTTTGTTCCATATTCCGTTCAGAGTCTTGCTGCCTATTGTTGCACCCCACCCTGTACCAGCTGCGTCGGTCGTGATGAACGATGTTGCTCCTTTTTGGTGAATAGGGGACGGTTGACTGATGTTTTGTAACCACCAGTGAAGTTCCTTTCTGACAATGTCCGGTAACGGGAATTTTTTGTGTTTCTGCCGAATGGGTAATCGATTTGCCTCTATCTGTGTCCAGCGACAGTTTAGTCTTCCTAGCGGGACTATGAATGACGCAAAATTGATGTTGCCGAGGATTACCTTGGCTAACCACCACGTCCACGATTGTTTTTCTAGTGTCGCTTTTATAAGACCGACGCACTTTAAGATCTTGTTTTCCGGTAGCCTTTTGATGTTTATTTCGGTATTCCATAGAATTCCTAGGTATTCCACTATGCGAGAAGGATGAAGAGTCGATTTTTGGTGATTTATACACCATCCCATGGCCCCAAGGTGACGCTGAACTAATTGGCTTTGTTGAAGTAGGATTTTTGGGTCTGGGTGCAGGAAGAGAAAGTCGTCTAAGTACACGATTGTCCTTATTCCTTGTTCTCTGAAATGATTTGCCACCCAGTTAGTAATTTTAGCGAATATATATGGAGCTGTAGCTAGCCCGAAGGGTAAACACGTCATCTCATAAATTACATTGTCAAAATTGAAAGCCAGAAAGCGTCTGTGGGACTTGTAGATAGGTATATGAAAATATGCCTGCGATAAATCAATTTTAATCATGAAATCATGGTCGTTTATACAACTGGGTATTTTATGATGATTAATCAACTTAAATTTCGGTGGACGAAGGCATTGGTTCAATAACTTGAGGTTAAATATTGGTCTGCTTGAGCCGTCTGCCTTTTTCCTCAGAAACATAGGCGATAGAAAGCCCGATTTACTAGAAGACCTCTCTACCGCTTTACATTTTGACATTTTGTTTATTTCCGATGCCATGTCACGAGAATATTTAACCCTCAGATGACCATTGGATACCAATCTTTTTAAGGGAGGGCAACAAACAAAAGGTATTTTATACCCGGATAGTATAGAAATTATAGATTTTGGGGCTCCAAGGAGTCTCCAGTATTCTAGGTGTTTGCTCACCTGTCCTGCTACGAAATTAGTGTTTTTTGGCTCCCGGTCGGGGCTTTTTCGTAGTGCTTCCGTTAGAGGCACTACCTGCTGGGCGTTTCCTATGAAAGCGGTCCGATCGAAATAGCGGTGGTCTTTTATAAGTTTCGGAGCCGCCTGTGTTTGATGTTTGCGGTAGACGATTGGTTTGTGGTCCGAATCTCGGTTTTCTGTTGGCGCTTCGTTTGGGAAAAAACTTTCCGATCCCTCCTTGCTCCTTTATTAAGTCGGCCAGCTGGGGCTCAGAGAATAGATGTGATGGCGACGGTGGAATTGTGTGTAATAATTCATTTAGGGTTTTGTTTCCCGGCTTATAAACGGATCTCCTCTGATTAATAACTTCGGAGCGCTTTCCGCAAGTATATTGCAGGAGCGCGTCTGATGTTCGGCGAAACGGAGAGTCTGCCGCCAGGAAATGCTTACTAATTTGGGACTTTACGTCTAGGGAAGTTTTGTTGTATATATCTTGGAACGTCTTCCGTTGTTGGAGGAGGCCGTGAGTAATCGCTCCTAGGCACAAGTCCATTTTTTCCAGCAATTTAACGGATTGCCACGCTGGCGTCATTGTAGCCAGGCCACTATTAACTTTTAGGTTGGTGAACACGGGTGTCGCTTGAAACTGTTTCTGCACCTCGGCGTATCGTATGTTCTGCCACCCATCTTCTCCCAGTCGTTGACAGTGCACTCCTTGACTTGTTAGCGCTTTGTCCGCGGTTCCAATCTTGGCCTCGGACTCTTTAGTTTCGGGTGCAAAATCAAAAAAGTGATTTTCACTTAATGCTAAGGGTTCAGGATCATCATACTGTTCATCTATATCGGTGTCCTCATCGAGATCTACATCTAAAGGAGGTGCGTCCCAATTGTCGGTTTCTTCTACTAGGTCTTCATTTTGTGGGTCTTTGGCGCTAGTTAGTTTTGTCTGAATGGATCGTAGACTTTCCGTTTGATGCTTTGCTAAGTCGAGTAGCTGCTCAAACATTTTGTTTTGACTTTCCAGAAAAGCCTCTAAAGGGGGAGTTTGTTGCTTAGGGCCAGATGTGGACGCTACCGATGGTGACGACGGTGCCCCGGCAATGGTGCCACTTTGAGTCTTTAAGATTGCAGATGCGTCTTTCCTAGATGTAAGACTACTCTTAAGCGATTGAAGAACTTCGCTGAAACCATTGTAGGCATCTGTAGGGTGTATCCTTTTCATCGTACTAAATGGCGAGTATATAAGTGCGCGCCCCAGAGGCCAGTCAATTAGGACCCGTTTTATGGTCTTGTATGTTCGTTCGCTCAAGGCGCAAGGTGTGCTAGGGCTATATGCGAGCGCTAAGTCCACGGTTGGCAGCGCGAAACGAAGGCGATTTTCGTCGTCTGATGATATTTTATTTCCGAAGAGGTCCTCGTATGAAACGGAGTT
Organism: Apocheima hispidaria; assembly: GCA_947579745.1. Taxonomy (NCBI): domain Eukaryota; kingdom Metazoa; phylum Arthropoda; class Insecta; order Lepidoptera; family Geometridae; genus Apocheima; species Apocheima hispidaria. The sequence continues at coordinate 7,988,965 of OX388161.1, forward strand.
CACCTGCCACAGCCTCCAGTTATTAGGGTAAACCTCGTCGAGAATTTCAATGATTTTATGGTAAAACCTTGCTTGATCTGGTGGCGGGTTCCAATCAGCCAACTCGCCAAGCGTCGTTGTCATGATCTGTAACAGGCCATAGTATTGTACATCAGTGAAATATATTTCCTATGACGGCTGCTTAGTCGACATGTCGGCACATGTCTGCGTTCTTTGAAAGACTCGAGACGGCTAAGAGGACCGTCGATGTCGTCTGTGTAGACGACCGTGGCGTCTGCGCTGCTGACATTGATGTCTTGAGTAGTCAGTCTAGGCTGATGTGCAGCTGACGACATAGGCGTTCGAGTTATACTCTTGTGATGGAGCCTTATCGGGCGAGTCTGCCGTCCGGAGAGCGGGCATTCGCTGGTAGTGCACAAAATATGCACGTTAAAATCAGGCTGTAGCAGTAGATATCAGTTTCACATCTAATAATGAAATTAACTTACCACGTCGAATGCGTTATTCTTCCGCTCAAGATTTTTTGAAGAAAAGCTTAAGATGTATGAAAATGAAAAACTATATTATTATTATTATTTAAACACTGCACTCACGCTACGAAGTTCAAAGACGTACTGACGAAACGCCGCACTACCGGCCCACCGGCGATGGCGCCTCTGACGTTTAGTTGGTCATGTGACCCGAATAACGAGAAGTGAGGGTAGAAATACACTGCAAACGCGCAAAGTTCAAAGGGTTAATCTCACAAGTGGGTCAAGCGAAGGCTCGAACACCTAAATAAGGAGAATTCTGTGGACGATATTTACAAAAAACTTGTAAAAATTATCGACTTCTTGAAATATTTTATTTCTTTGCTTTTGATACTGAAAAGAATCGAGAAACAAACGGCTGCGTTCACGACTTAGAGACGTCGTTGTACGTTAAGGCCTCGCTACATGGCCTGACCTGACACTGTGTGAAAGGGAAAGCTAGACTTGAATTTCATGGGAGCAAAAGAAACAAACTATTAAGGTTATAGCTTCTCCCTTTTGCTCCCCCAGGAACTTATATATAGCCATCTCTTTCACACGATGTCAGGTCAGGCCATGTGTAGACACCCTATGTATTGTTTTTCGCACGCGCTCATATGTACGGAACGACCAAGAGTGTGGTTCAAAATGCGCTCACAGTGCAAAAACCACAAACACTGCTAACGATCGGTTTAAATTCTTATTACCTACGCTCACAGCGCGCCAACAAATGTAACTGGTCATTAGCGTGCTTATGTCAGATAGTTTCATTTTTCAGGTTATCTGTCTCGGTGTCTCATAATTTGATGGCCACAGTTTCATTTCGATTCAGATCCAGCGTACCTTCCACTAGGTCGACCGACGACATTGTGAAAGTCGCAGGCAACCGGTGGATCCAAATGGCACGTTGTCGGTCAGTGTGGCTCTTTACGGGGGAGGCCTATGTGCAGCAGAGGACGTCTTCTGGCCTATGATGATGATGATGATGATAAGTCCGCGTTGGATGTCTATTACGTAAATATTAATGCACATGTTCAGATCATTTCACCCCAAGTGATTTTGAGAAACGTACTTAAGCATCAATTAATTTCGTTGTATTCATTAACTTTTTATAAAACATAATTATTACTTACAATATGACTTGTCTTTTAAGGCCTCGCTACATGGCCTGACCTGACATCGTTTGAAAGAGATGGCTATATATAAGTTTCTTGGGGAGCGAAAGGGAGAAGCTATAATCTTAATAGTTTGTTTCTTTTGATCCCGTGAAATTCAAATCTAGCTGTCCCTTTCACACGATGTCAGTTCAGGCCATGTATAGACACCCATACTACAAGAGATTGGTCGGATCAGTAGTCAGATTATTCCGTACTAATCATATTTTTATGTTTTTATTTGCCAAATACTACTTTAGAACTTAGCAGACGAGACGAGGGCTGGCAGCACTGCAAAAGTCAAAGTCAAAGTCTGTCTCCAACTTCGAGGAATGAAAGAAGTGTCAAAGAGTTTTAGCGGGAACGTGAAGAATTCATGTCTCGTCATTTTATTATTTTCCAAAACTTGTGTTATTTCGGGTGTTAATGTTTAAAAACGGTGAATTTTTACCCGTTAAGTGTTCGTAAACATGCACGAGTGTTGGTGAATGGTATAATGTCGTGAAACGTGAATTTTCGTGTTGTTTCCAAAACTCCATAGAAGGCTCTAGTAAAGTTTTCACCACTTTACTGGGGCATGACTAGGACTTGACCATGACTTGCTTTGCTCTACTTTGACAGTGACTATGACTTGTTTGATTATATCTAACTAAACTTGAGAATAAATATGTATACTTGACACTGGCAAATGCATAAGACGTGCGACGCCAAAATTCTTTTAAGAGGAAAGAGAAAAAAAAGTGTCAAAGCCTATGTCAACTGTCAAATTATGTTTATATATTTAGCATAGATATATTGAGGCTTCAATTTGATGGGTGCATTTGCCAGCAAAATTTTTCGTACTTCTACAATGGCGAGTGTTCCAGAAATTCAACAATATATCAAAGAAGCTATTGGCCAAAATAAAGTAGTGGTTTTCTCAAAATCCTATTGCCCTTACTGCAAGCTAGCCAAAGAAGTAAGTACAATATCATTGGCATAACCTATTACATACGAGATTTTTCACTTTAAGTTTTTAATAAACCAATTGATCATTTAACATCATTTTTTTTATTTGTGTCCGTATAATGTTTAAATCTTAGTCAGTTTCTTTACAAATACGGCCAATATAGTGACATTGTTAGATTCAGCCACCGATATTTGTGGGACCGTGAAGTTCACGGTCCGGTTCACGATGAATCATAGCGTGGCGCTATTTAGTTCATGCTCGTACAGCGTCGGTGGATGAACCAATCATAAGGTCACGTTATGAGCAGGGGCGGAATTGATACCTTGGCTGCCTAGGCCTATGGAAAATTGCCACCCCAATGTCTCGAACATACCGATTTCTCGGTATTTCTAGCGATAAGGACCGCTTCCCAGCTTCTACAGATATACTGAAATGTAAAGATTTTCCCACGATTATGAAGAACACAAAGAAATTCTGCCGATTTAAAAAAAAAAAATTCATTTCTAGACCGGAAACCCATATCGTTTCGTTTGTTTTACATGTATTCCCCACCTACTTTGACAGATGTATAGGGCACATATGATGAATTATATATATAATTTTTGAGGGAATATCTTTTTATTCAGGTTTCCAAGTTATACAAGTTAATCTTCCTTGAGGTTTTGAGTTTTTAAATGTTGACGTGTGAGTTAACATCACTATAAAAAAAAATCAAGTTTTGCTGCCCCCGAAAATTTGTCACCCTTGGCAAAATCGCCCTGTTGCGAAATTCACCCCTGGTTATGGACCTAGTGCAGTGTTTGTAATCGTTGAAATACCAATTTACAGGTCTTCTCAAAAGTAAAACAACCAATCAAGGTGATTGAGCTGGACCAGCGTGATGATGGCAACGTAATCCAAGACAACCTGTCCCATATTACAGGCTTCAGAACGGTAAGTAGTACAGCCTAGTCTTTGATGACCATTTTCTCCAGAGCTCCCATAACTATTTTAATAATATGGACAGCTACTTCATTTTCTGAGTAACAACGAGTTGTCTACAGAATTTTGGTCTTATGAATCACAGTGATGACTTCACTGTTTGTATTCTTCGAATTGATGTATCCTTATTTGTATGAGTGTGCTTATCGTTATTGTAGTTACCTACATATTTATCAGTGTAATGTTTTACCATTATTTATTAATTTTTCCTCCTTATGCTTTAATTGCAATATAGTTAAAGTGGCACGGTGCGATACAATAACTATTATATTGATTATTTGGTTTGTGTATCGCTAACCACACTTTAACAATGGTGACGCAAAACTCTTCAGAATATTTTGCCCTCCGCACCTTGCTGCCACCCCTTATAGTACATTCAAAGGGCAATTCACAAAAATATGATACCTTAATGTGTGTTATGCTAAACTCTCTCCCCCCTATAAATAAACGCAGATAAACCTTGGAGCAGGTGCTCAGTCTTCTGTCTATTAGAATAGCGTTCTAATTTCGAAAGAGCATAAGGGACTAAACACATGGTAACTAATAAATAGTAATAACAAAGGGCACTCCACGTTTATTAATATGGGGGTCTGTGACTAGAAGTCGTGTGAAAATGAGTATGCACTTTTCAGTTAGAACACATTTAGAACCGTTTTTCTTCTGAAACGTGTGTAGTAAAAAGTTGAAGAAGTACCACATAGGATACGTGAGGACGCCATTTATGTAGAAGTCCGTTATTTTGGAAGGCGGCTTGTTACCGAGGCGGTTTGTATGTAGAACGCGCCTTCGTTGGTTCTCAAATGAACACATTTTTACCTGCACGGATAGCCTTGACTCAGAACAACTGCTGGGTTTTCTTCTTATGTTGAGAACACAAAGGACTCTTTTTTGGGGTAAAAAGTAACTGATGCGTTAATCTAGGCCAGAGTATAAGCTACCTTGTAGGAAAATTGGTATTTCTGCAATTTTTTTCTGAATAACATTTTGTTATTGTTTTCCCCATCATATTTCATTGGTATTGGATCTCATTGAGTAATATAAAAATTAAAAATCTAAACTATACGTAGAGAAAATTGCAGAGATTGCCTTTTCTATACAAGCTCGATTCCATATACAAACAAACTTTTTCATTTTTATAACATAAGCATTACAACTAAAGAGGGGAATTGTTATTTGCAGGTTCCACAAGTGTTCATCAATGGGAACTGTGTCGGCGGCGGGTCCGACGTCAAGGCTCTCCTGGACTCTGGGAAACTGGAGCCGATGCTCATCGGCTAAACTCATAAACACCTACACCTGAATACTGAAACGTTTGTTAACTTTGACAACAGATTAATTCTAATACTGCCTTTGTCTGGCACTAAGCAAATGACAAAGGCAGCAATATACTTCAATCTGTCGTCAAAGTTAACAAACGTTTCAGTATTCGGGGGCTAGTCTAACAATTCCTTTACCTGATGAACGAATCCTTAAAAACATGCTATTTGATGTTGATCATTTATAATTTATAGAATGTATTTATATTTTTTACAAAGAAAGAAAGTACAAGGAACTTGTTAAATTCATTATAGATATTTATTTAATTTATATTTTAGACAATGTGATCTAGGTACTTAAATATTCTTTGTTTAAGAATCTGCCAGAAATTGTAGAAATTTAGCATAGTGTTAATTTGCAAAAAAAATGTTACGAATTAAGCATCAACCACAATTTACTAAAATGATAAAAATATATTAATGCTGTTGTTGGCTATTTAAGTACATAAATAAATTACGTGTCGATTTTTTTTCACTGCTTTCATTTATGTAGATTACTTACAATAATTTAGTTAAATATATTAGAGTACATAGGGGTCGTCCATTAATTGGTTAATTGAACGTGATGTTTATAGCAACTTTTTAACGATGCCCACAGCAGTGCTGGCTGTCCCTAATAGGAGCGAAATGAAAGGATTTAAAAAAATGTATATCAAGTAGATGATATATGATATATATGATATTTGATTGAAACACTACTACACGATTATTTTGGACAAGAAGTTCGCTGATAGCCAAATATCATTTATTAGTATATTCAATCATCAACCCTCTTATTTTCGGGATCAAAATAAAAATTTCATTGTGACATCCCGATACTAACATTTGCGCCACGATTATACTGTCTAAGCAAAGTGTGCCCTCAGCACTCAAACTGCTCGCTGAAAAACCGGCGTAAATTTTTAAATGAGAAGCAAAAAATATTTTTGTCTTTGCATGTGAAATACCATGAATTCTTACATGTTTAACCCTGTAAGTTAAGGCATTGGAGATATTTTTACCATCAATTCTTTTTTTTAATGGTATTTTTATTTATTTAGCAAAACCATAAAGAAAAGTTACTGGACTTCCTTATAAAGGATTAAAACAAAATCACTGAAAAGTACCTATAGACCGTTTACGACATGATTTAAATCACGATGATTCTAAAATGAGTCGTAGCCCCCCTCAGACAAGTGTCACAATCGCTTCGAATTAATTCTAGAGATTCCGCTATAAATCCTCGGCTAAAGTCACTTGTCCCCTTCTAAACGGTTTAATACGCACACGGGATGAAAACATCAGGGCTTGCTCAAGGCCACGCGCTGCTTCCAACGCAAGTAGAACAGTGACTAAGACCAATGTTAGACGCTATACTATCTGAAGAGATACTAAACTCGATGCCAGACATGCAGGGCTAGCATGTGCACCGCGACAAAATTTTCTCTTCTCTTCATGTGAAAAATGAGAGAAACGTATGCATAATCGTAGCCGTGTCCTGTTCTTGCATAACAAAAAGATTTTGTCGCGGTGCGCATGCTAGCCCTGCAGGATAGTCTAATAAAATTATCTCCAAAAAGTACTGACAGCTAAGTAGTTGCTACAAAGGTCTACGGGCCCAGCATTTGTTATGCTGACTGATGAAACTAGCAAGTCAATGGTAAGCCTATCACGCCCACTGCGAAACATCTCTACTCGTTATGTTCTGCGATAATGTCAAACGTATACATAATCGCTGTCATGTCCCTTAAAATATGTAGTTATCCTAAGGTCATGTCCTGACTGCACGACAAAAAGAGTAGAGAAGACTTTATCGCGGTACACACGCTAGGCCCGTTGGTCGCTTCCATCAGGTAGGCATCCAGAACTTCGAGATTCAACAGCTCTCCGGGATATTACTTATTGATAAATCTTTATACTCCGTAATTTCAATGGAAATTGAAAAACAAAATGGAGTCATAGTAATGTTTACACAAGTGGTTGGCAGTTGAATAGCTGGCAAAATATAGTTCTTCCACAGGCTGTCTCTGCAAATGGTCCTACCGCCTTTGTACTTAGTTTTCTTGTTTAAATGTCGTAATATAATTATTCCTGTAGACATGGGCAGCGCCAGGATTACTTTCAGGGTGGTGCATTTAAATCTAACAATCTACTTAAGTACTATAATTCTTATATATCAACTAATAAAATATACATTGTAGATACATGTATGTTGTTATGACAACCTAGACGTCTTAATTTTTTATTCGATTAGTAACTTATTAAGAGTTTTTGGCGGGAACGTGAAGAAGTCATGTCGCGTCATTAAACTATTTTCCAAAACTTGTGTTATTTCGAGTGTTAATGTGTAAAAATGGTGGATTTTTATTCATTAAGTGTTCGTGATTGTGCATGAGTGTTGGTGAATAGTATAATGTCGTGAAACGTGACTTTTCGTGTTGTTTCCAAAACTCCATAGAAGGTTCTTTACTGGGGCATGACTTGGACTTGACCGTGACTTGCTTTGCTTGATTTAGACTATGACTGAGGCTTATTTTAATTGTAATATCACTTGAACTATTACAATACTTGTGTATTTACACAACGTGTGGAGCCAAAAAATAATAGAAAAAAAAACTTATTAAAAAATAATTAATATTCATTTTTTTCCCCGGCAGGGTGGTGCAATTGCACTCCTTTGCACCCTGCTGCCGACGCCCATGCCATCGTAGAGATTTGGATATAGAACTAAATTTTATGTATGTAGCTTATTTAGTTGAAATGTTATTCAGGTGAATTAGAATTTTGATTAAGTTGGAGTACTGAGTAAATTAATATACTGTGTTTGGGGGGTGAACGCTGTACTACTCACATACTAACATAAACCTAATCTGTACTACTACGCGATATTATATCTTCTATGTCATTGATAAAAGCGTCGTTTTTGCCTAACGCGAGGGGGTATTGTGTCAATTAAGGTGCAGAGTGAACGAGAACGAGAAACGAACGAGAAAGGAAATGGAACCCTCGAGTCTCGACCCCGGTCCCGCCGCCCTAGCGGCAGTTCGCGCGCCCGCCGCTAGTCGGCGCTGCGAGCCCGCCCTAACAACATGCTATTTCTACAGTTTATTTAGCTAATATTCATGTAAACAAACTGTATTATTTTGTATAATATTATATGAAAGCGATGCCGTTCCTTGCCGTGTGTAGTGCTTGTTGTGCTCCTAAGACATTCTAGTCGTGTTATTCGGGCATAATGTGTTTGTGTGTACGTGTGAGTGAGCAAGCTTAAGGTGAGTTATATTTACGCTTGTCTTTTGTCGGGATTTGAATCTTGATGTATACTCGCGATATCGGCAGGTTAAAGCTTTATTACCGATTCGGTTTAAAAAAAAAAGTTTTTACAAGGTTTTTACTTAGAATGCCTGGACTAGACACTTTATGTAGGTATCTATGTTAATTATTGATGTTTTTCCTATCTCTTAATGCTCTTTTTAATTTCGTTTACATAGATATACCTAATTTAAATATATTATAACGATGTAGTAATAGATATATCGATACAATTTGAAATAAATTTAGTTCTTTCTTATTAGCTAATAGATTTTTGTTTATTAGCTTTTGGTGGCGGCTTCATCCGCGCTTAGAATAAGACATAGCTGCTGTCAGTCGTGGATACTATCGCTTTTACCAGTAAAGGAATTTTCGGAATCGGTTCAGTACTTCCAAACAAACAACAACAAACAGAGTACTTTACAAACAAACTTAAAAAGTATAAAACTGTCGTGTTGCTGACTGACTGACAATCATCGCACAGCCTAAATCAGGGGTGATAGCGACATGAAATTTTCAGGGTAGCAATCTGTGGCAATATAGGAGAGTAATAACAAAGGTTTTTTGGAAATTGTATCCTTAAGCGGGTGAAACCGCGGGACACAACTAGTATCAGTATAGATATGGATTAAACTATCTATTTTCAATTGTCTTAGTTTGTTAGGCTTTGTTGTTATAGTATTTGTTATTGTCTTATTCTCTTAGTATTTCTTCTTCTTCATCTTTTCGATCTTGTCTTCAAGTATTGAGGCAGTTCCGAGTGGGAATAACGCTTTGCTTATTCCAATAATATGTCCGAGTGCGCGGCCGACCGTGAAAAGGAAAGATTCATTGGTAAGACCAAGATAAATCGTGGTTCGAGCAAACACGCGACATACGGACAGGGGCTTCTGGTGCACTTGGGATTATCACTGTCACGCTCACTCTGTTGACATTACTAATGTGAGGGACGGTGACCGATACAATCTCGACCGCATCGGAATATCTAGACCTAGACGCTCTGTTCTACCTGTAATGAAACCTGTGATTGGGACAGGTTTATACAATTTTGAAACGTCTTAATACTATAACGTGAATAAATTCAATTTTCAAAGCAATATTAATTAATTTATTATAAATAATTAATAAAATGTAATATTTTTTGTTATTGTGCCAAAAACCCATAAACGAAATATTTGATGTAATTTATTCATGTTTATCATATTATGATGACGTCATATTTTATTAGACAATAGAAAAAAAACAAATTGTACACAAGAACCAAAAACAAAAAGGTAGATAAAAAAAAAACACCTAATACACATTTACACATTATTATTTACACATTCGGTGATCTTTATCAAGGAATGCTATACGTGTGACGCGCGCGCGACCTCGCCTTGCCTTGCAGTGTGGGCCGCGGCGCTATACACCAACATGATAGCGCGTTACCTCAATAGTAGCGGTTAAGAGTTTATGCTGTAAGTTATGGCTATCAGTAGATTTACAAAAAATGTCTTCAAACACTACGCCATTGTTGAATTGCTACATACTACCAACTGCCGACTGCCCCGGTAGCTCAGTTGGTAGTGAACCTACCTTCTGTGTTTGGGGGCGTGGGTTCGATTCCCATCTAGGACAAACATTCATGTGATGAATATTTGTGTTTGTTCTATGTCTGGTGTTAATATCTATATAAGTATGTATTTAAAAATATCTATGTACGTATATCAGTCTCTGGCAGCCATATTACAAGCTTTGCTTAGTTTGGGGTCAGATGACCGTGTGTGCAAAAATGTCCCAGATATTTTTATTTTTTTATTTTTATACTTATATGTTCTTTGACTATAGGTATATATTTGAATAAAGAAAGCGAATTCTATTTTCCGATACAAATAATTCATTTGAAAGCAACTCTCGGTTGCAAACAATACAATTCACCAAATGATATGGGTTCCCAATCCGCTATCAGCACATACATTGTAAAATACAAACGGAAGAGATTTGTGAACCCGTAACTATGTTAATATAAACAAAGGCATCTCAAGTCCTCCGTAAAAATGCGGCAATACTACCGAAGGGAACGAGTATAGCCAACCATATAAATATAAACTGTAGCACGACTCTCCCATTGAATTAAAACGGCTTCGTAGTCGTTCTCCGTAGCGTAGCGTAGCCCTCGTAGAGGTTAGTCTGGGCGGGAAGGGCCCGTAGCGCGAGAGCTACGACTGCTTCGGGGTTTACACTCGGATTTCTTGTTTTTTTTTTATTTACTAGTAGTTCGCGGCGAACTGAGACCTCACAACCTCCATATCTTCACCATTCCTGGACCGATTCAGCTCATATTCGAACTTAAAAATTATATTGAAATGAACTACTTGCCTTCAAAATTCATGAAGATCGGATCAACGGTTCGCAAGTTATCATCGGATAAATACACACAAAAACATACATACAAATGCCGAATTGTCCCAGTAAACTCTGAGACCTTCGCTTCGCTCGGTCAATTAAGTATAAGATGTAATAGAACAAAAACAATAAAAAACTGATCATATAAATAGGAGATTTAAAGTTTCTTTTTGATAACTAGCTCCGCAGTTTTTTGAATGGAAAATCTCACAGAAATCGTATATTTCGTGAAAAAAACTCTCTCCACCATATCCACCCTTAAACTATACCCATACAAAAAAAACAGGTCGATCCGATTTTTTATTGCTGCGTGAACACCACACCGACAAACGCATTTTTAATATTATTAGTGATACGGAATTACTCTCATTAAATCCAGTCGGTTATTCAGACTGCTTTCGATCACATTCCAGCACTATAGTCAAAATAATCGACTCAATTTTACGTCAATATTCCCGTATCATTAAAATAAAATGTCAAAACCACGTCGGTTTTCATAGCATAATAATCAGGTTCTGAAATAATCAAACTCGTAGCTTCTGTTATTATTCTACGATAACCCATTCTCTATTTGTCTTCAAAGTTACAAAACAATCAAAGCCTTAATTAAATAACTTATCAAGCGAGAGAAGTTTTAGGTGTACTCGTATTTGTATTGAATCAACGACTATTCATTTAATTGTCTGATTTAGTGATATCAGGAAATATGGAAATTCATTTGTGGGACATGCCCGGAGATATGTCCCAAAAACTGCGACGAGAACTACCGGAGGACGGGCAGCAGCGTCTGCTTCGTAAATGGTGAGCGCAAGCCGCCTGCCAAGCGTGGGGATTGTGCAATCCACCCCTTATGTAATGGAGAGGCATTTGTTCAGCTGGAATTAATTTGAAATAGCCGGCAGCTCCTCGCCTATTATGTGGGCGGAGAGCATAGTTCCCTTGATATAAGGCGGGCGGCAGTCAGTCGCGCGCTCAGAGCGGCGAGGGCGGCCGCCACGTAACGGCTACGAAGCGCTGCGGCGGCGTTCGGATAAACTTTTAGCGAACTTTGGCGGTACCATAACATTTTGTTACAATATTGTGGGTGAACAAAGGCTGCGCGCTTCTTATTTATGCTTTAGGTAAGATCGTATTTTTATGCAAAAAAAACAACTGAATATAAGCTTTATTTTTACTGCTGTCTTCATATCTATAAAATTTATTAAAATTATCATTGTGTAACATCTCTAACAAAATAAATAAGTTAGTTAGTAACAAACAACAACCAAATAGACGACACTAAAACACGAAATAAAAAAAAAATTGCATTACTTTTTTGCTTTTTTGTTATCTTAAAAATCTTAATAAAACCTACCTCCATGTTCCCGTTTCCAAATTAGTTTAAAAAAATACCATTTGTGTTCGTACATTAAAGTAGAGTTAAGAGTGGCCATTATATCCAGGTAAAAAAACTTTCATAACGACTCGCCGACATCCCTGAAGTTAATCCTGCCCTCACGTTGAAGCGCTTTTAACGTTTTGTGGGGAAACGCTGATTTTTATAATGAAAAGCGTTTACGGCGAGCACCATAACAAGATGCACTTCACGTTAAGAATGTAAAGCGCTTTACTACCATAGAAAAGAGAAATATAGAAGTAAAAAAAAAATCTCTTCTGTGTTTACTACAGAGCGCTCAGTTGCTGCGAAACATGAGCTGATTTATGAAGCGTTTTAACTTCATGCACTTATCCCATGAAGCACGCTTGTTTTTATAAAAGCGTTGTACGTAGGAATGCCTGTTTTATGAAAAAATCCACTTGCGGTGTTAATGGGGGAAAGCTTGATTTTTATAATAAAACCATTTTATACGGACAAAGTGAAACGTGAATAGAGGAAAATGGAGAAAAATCGCTTTTGCTCGCTCGCATGTCAACAAACTTTTAGCTTCAGTGCACTTGGGTACTTAAGTAGTCTTTAATAAGGCTTAACTTGATTTTAACGAAAAGAGTTGTACGAAAAGGTAGTTTCGTTTGAGCAGTCGGCGCTTGTAAATGCCGTAATGCGTGTAAAGAAGTTTAAATAGTTTTTTTTTAAATGGTATTTATTTGACTACGAATATTGTCCTCCAAATTATAAAAAAAAAGCATTGTAAATACGGACATTTGATATTAATAACGAAGGATTACAAATCAAAAAATGGAAGTGAATCCTACGAAATCTTAAAGAAGCTCTTAAAAACCACTCGTTAATCTCCCGAGATAAACAAATCCGCGATTTCGAGAATTACAAAGTTTTGATGGAAAAATATATTAATTAAACACCGCAAATGCGCCGGTTGGGCTGGCTCATCAAAAATGTATAGAATTCGTATGATTTGCATAAAAGTCATTTTATTGCCTCGAAAGACAAACAGAATGGGATATAAGCAGTCGGAGTGAATCGTGAATTGCGGTCGTTGTAGACTAAACTTACCTACATCCATTTACGGAATACCACAATGGACTATTGTGTTAACAAAATGGTGTCAAGTTTACAAGAAACGAGTTTAAGAGGTTTTATTTAGTTGTCAGAAAGAAAACAATTTCTATAAGTTTCAGTTCTATTTTGGTATCATTCGTATGAAAATGAAATAAGTTGAAGACGACTGGGCAAAATATAATAATGTTTTATACGTATACTTTTATTTACAAGTAATTTTTCGTAGCATATATATATGTAATTTTCTTTGAATAATTTTACAAGATTCAGTTGCTGTTGTTTTTAACTTTAAATCATTAAATAAAGTATCTTCGGTAGCGCGAAATTTTTGACATATGAAAAGAGGGTTCTAGAAAGGGTCTAGAGTTGCAGGTTGTAAATAGGTATGAAAGTGCCGTAGAGAAAGAAATTTCTATTACGCAGCGGAGTTAACTTTTAACATTAAGCAACTTTATGCGTCCTAGTTTCGTTAAGTATTGTGTAGCTACGTAAAACGTTGAAAACACCTTTAACTTTAATGTTCATGGCATAACTTTACTTGAAAAGTAAGAATCAGAAGAACATTGTAAATAAGAGTTCACTACTTAGGTAGGTAGGTTACGTTAATAGCTAGCTTTATAAAAAGGAAAAAAAGAACTTGGATTAAAAAACACGTCTTCCCAATGTACCCGTCTGCTTTGAGGTGCAGCAGGTTTATGTGGGATTATACCCACTAAACTGAGTCAACTGGAATGTGACGGGTTCCTTCCTGTTAAGCCTGTCTTTAAAGCACGTCGCAAGTTTTGCATCACATATTAAGGACTATATTATATATTAATGATATTAATTGAGGATAAGTGATTTAAAAGCGATATTGTTTATATTACTTAAAATAAAATAGACCTATAATTGGCTGTTTTATAAAATGTATCTATGTTCATAATTTTTTTGTATTATTGCTGTGCTGTTGGTCTGAAATAAATAAATAAATACAGCCGCTCGTCCCATTTTTCGAGTGCACGGCGGTGTTCCTGCTTATTTAAAGGCTAGGGTTAGAGCTAGGCTACCCATTAGAGCGCCACACTGAACGAAAATCTGCCATTTGTAGCTACCGGTTACCCGCGACTTTCACAATGTCGTCGGTCCTCGTAACGTTACTTGGAAGTTTTTATTGAAAAATAAAGTTTTGGCCCCCCTCGGATTCTTTTACATAAATAAAACATTGTAGAAGAATTTGAACAAGTGACTGAAGAACTCTTTGCAACTGCAAAGAATTCAACGAGCCAACGTAATTATGTTGAGTAAGTTGGCGCATTCATTACCCCTGTTGCCTGTAATATTCACCAGATGACCGTTAGGACTTTCATACCGGTATAGATATCTTTTTTAATTAGGTGTACCTTAAGAGGCGCATGTAGGTGCCCATGGATTTCCCAACAAAATCAGTTTTAATTTTAAATCGTTATCAAACGTAAATATGAAATTGCTTTTTCGATCGCCAATTGTGCAAATAATTCCAATCCCAATTAACAATAAGATTATTATAATAAAATAGATCTTACGAAGCAAAACTAAAATATTTTTTATATTCTATTCTACCTCTTTAGTTATGTAGATTATAGATTTTATGTTGAGATATATATATGTATGTTTTTTTTAGGTTCTGTCATCGTGTATAGTTAAGAGAGAAAACAATATTATACGACACATTCTAGAAAAAAAAAAAAACATTGGAAAGATCTCCATTTACACAAATTTTTCATTATCCGATCCTCCTAATGTATACGCAAGTGATTATTACTCGACTCTTGGTTATTTTGATTGATTCCCTGGTTTAGTTGTAGTTAGCAATTATCTGTTTTTTTTCTGCGCTAATGCCATATAAAATCTACACGCGTTTGTGTACAAGTGTTTTTCTCGAATTAGCCCCATAATATGATTTCTTATCCAACAAGATTAATGTTTGCTTGTACTCACAGATTTCTATTCATGAAACGGCCAGCTCAATTTCTTTTTTATTTAGAACGTTGTCAAATTGTAAAACTTAACACGTAAATATACCTTTCCGACCGCAATCGCGGCTTTTATACTTTACGAGGGCAAATCCTGGGGCGAACACAAATTACATGGAAATTAGTGTAAGTTCATTTTGAAAGAGCCGCAACAAAAGCTCGCTTACTCGTGGACTTACTAAGTTCATTTGTGTTCCAGTTAATTAAGGCTGGAAGCTGAAAGCTTGAAGGAACCATAATATTAAGAAAATGAAAACGAAATACCTACTTAAAAAAATATGCGTTACATTCATAGCTTAAAATAGGATTCCGTGCCATGCCATAGACACAAACAAAGACATTGACGGCTGTCATCTAGACCCAGAACAAATCCTTGAACTCAACATTCAAACATCTGCCTGGCTGAAAATCGAACTTGGTACATCTTAATGATAATGTAGACGCACTATCAACTAAGCCGGGAGGGTAGTCAAACTAAACAATATTTTTGTTACAGATGCTGAATCGGACGTTGCAACGGCTTAACTTAGAAATAACGTAGCTTCAAGAGCTGAAATATCTAATCTAATTTTAATCCAAAAATAGTACAAAAGTATCGAACTTAACATAGCCCATCGCATTTATTTTTACAAGTCAAAGCTATTTGGTAGAATCGTCGCTATTTTCGAAAATATATTTGTGAAGAGATATAGTATTTAGCAAGAGTAGTTTTATCAGGGAAAACAATGGTAAAGGGTGTCGTAAAGCATCGATATCTCGGTGGTTGTGAATTCGGTAAGGTTGTGCGAGGGTAGAAGTAGGTAGGGGTAATGTGCGAAGATAAGGAGGAGACACGGAGCGAGGCGGCGGCGGTGGCGGCCAGCCCGCGGCGCCTTTGCTGGCCGCGCCGCCCGCCCGCGCCGCTGCCTGACACTAGGGGGCTTTGCTGCGCCAAGCTGCTCAGAAAGAACGGGAAACCTAAGAAGGTAAGCTTCTCGCCGTAACTTACACTTACATTATCGTCAGTAATAAATTACGACACGAGAGCGAGGAATTCCACCGTGAAGCATTGTTTTATTTATGAACGAACTATCTTAGAGATACTTACAACGTGAGGATATAAAGACATTACCCTCATGTTTATAGATTGTAAAAATCCTGTGTATTGGTGGAGCTCACTAGGTCTTACTAGATTAGAGTAAGTTTAACTTTTAATAATTAAATTGAGAATGGAACAGACAGTATTCAAAATACTAACACGCTGTTTCCATTAGGTAAAACTTTGCATGATATTCAGTAGGGATTAAATTATATCTTAACACAAAATTGATGAAGAAAGTAGGTACCAAAACTCACAAACTAATAGGATTTCCTTGAATACTTAACCGTCAACTTAGTTAAAGACGATAGGACCACAATTCCGCGTCTAGTTTAATAATAGTTACGAAACTTGTGAGGATATTTGAATCTTGTTATTTAAATGTAACATCGACCCGACGGAAAGGTATCACCCATATTTCAAGGTAGAGCGGTTTTAAGCCCAATATAATCGAAGTTTCAGCTAACTTTTAGACACGGCGGTTGACTTACGTCACACTTACGAAATACCCTCGCATAGTTACTAGTAGCGTTTATGCTTCTACCGCACAATCGTAACGTCCTATCTCATTCCAGAGCGCATTTAATACGTGTCCCTCAATCATACGATATAGGCACATATCTAGTTTCCATGAACTTTCTTTGAAAAATATCCGTTTATACACTGTGTTGTTATACTTTATCGTTGTGAATAAAGCCTTTAGTATCCTCTCGAAGCTTCTTCTCGGTCATAAATTCTGAGCGGTAGGAGTCATTAACCTTTATAAAGACCTCTTTTGGGGGCATGTGAATACGGTATTATGACTTCTCGAGGCCGTATTTTAGGAATATTCTGAAAGAACTATGAAATCAGGAACAATGGCATCATGAACATTTTATTAGAATGTGTAATATACACGAATGTTCTTGTTTATGTAACGAGCATACGTGTATAAAAATCGTATAAATAAAATATACTTGGGTACCGGAGCGAAAGAAAACGAGTTTTCATACTGATGACATCTAGCTAGCTTATTGCATAATAATACCATTTGAAAAGTAGGTATTTGTAATCATAATGAAATAATTTCCGATCAACTATTTACGTAGTTAGACCGAACCAAACATCTACCTGTTTCAATTAAAAATACGTTTACTATACTTCGCTCGACGAAGCGATAGCCGATTACTGATAACTCCGGCAGAGAGTTCCACATCCTCGCTGTGGAACTTATGAAAAATGTGGAATCGAAGCGCATTGTGCGTACCTTTATTATAGTCAAAGCTATATTATGTACATTGTGTTACGGGCTTAGAGCAACACAGGCCTCCGGCCGACGTTCAGACCGGTACCGAGTTGCTCAATGGTTACGGGTCATAACCAGTAAGGCAAATAAGCTGGCGGAAGAAGTTTGAATCAAATTAGTTCCGCTGACGTCTCGGAGTTTGGTTAACCCCGCGGCAATGCGATGCAACGGATAACTTTTATGATCTAGCTATTTTAATTGGTCCAGCAGTCAGCTAACATGAAATTTAATTTAAAAACAATCGCTTTCATAGTAAAATTTCTAAAATTTTAATCGAAACTTTGAATTTAAAATTGGGTAATACAAATCTTAAACGCTTCAACGCTTCTTTGATTGTCAGAAATACCTAATGCTACATGCGCTTAATAAGTACTTGTTCTATCATGGAAATGTTTTCCTCGTAGCCATATCAGTTTGGCAGCCTAGTTAGGCCATGTGGTAATACCCTGTTGTTGGAGTTAATATCAATGCAGATATACCTTGGCAGATACCATATTAACTCGAAATCATGCCCATGATAGAACAAGTACTTATTAAATTGTACTTCTTAGATTATTTTCCCTCAATTGTTATTTGCTACGATATATCACCAAAACACATCGAAAGAGATGTTTTTCTTCGAATCAAACAACATTCGAGAGTGGCTGCAGTCACGATTTTGCAATTCTAAGTTTGGCAAAGAGGTTCCAATCTGACTAATGTGTCTACGTGTATACCTACGTATCTATATGAGGTACTTGTTTGTGGTTGACAAAGACACATTCATATTTTAGTATTGAGAATGAGAATAGATAGAAAATGTAAATAATTTGAATCAAAGGTCTAATGGTTGACAAATAAAAATGATTTAAAAAAATCTACAAGAATAATTATTCTATTTGAATATTTTAATCAACGAACGGCACAGAATAAAATAATGGTAGCATAAAAATTGAGAAGAAAAAACGTTATTTACGTCTCTATAGGTAGCAACCGCAAGTAAACTGTCACCCTAATTTTCCTTTAGCGCTAATGAATTTACGTTCAGTTAATTAAGCTTTGCATAATAATTACAAAAAAGTCTGATTTTCTCCCTCAAAGAGCTGAACTTGCTAATTTATAATTAAAAGTGTTCGAGAACTTTTGTTGATTTTACAATTTTTACGAATAAATTATATTCTTAACACTTATATTTAATGTCAAAAATAAATCAAGCCTCTAATTATTTTTGCACTTTTCGAGTATGCCTTTCGAATTCCATGAAAATCAACTGTGGAGTTGATTTTCTCTTAACAAAATATACACAAACTATTTACTACACAAAACGAATAGTTTGATTACCCAGAAGATAATCCAAATGGTCAAGACTATACTAGCAGTCGGCTACCTTAATACCACTGGCGGCATTACCACGCTGAAAGATAATTAATGGTTATACGACTGGCCAAATAAACCAGCATTTCGGTCACGCGTCGCATCAAACAAGCGCTCTTGACAGATTAAAAAAAATTGAGTTTATTAATTTTGAATTTCCCGGCTCTCACGGCCCCAACATCTCAACTGCCAGCTCAAATATGTTACCACTACTAAGATTAAACTTACATAATTTGTAATTGATAGGCAATGATATCTGATATCTGAGTTTTGTTTATTTTTTCATTTCATTTCTTCGACTGCAAGAGATTTAAATATCAATCGCAAAAGAGCTGAGGCTCTATGTTAAGTAGTTTCACATTAACATAATCACGTGATAATCCTACCCTTCCCTTCCGAAAATAGAGTCAAGTTTGTGTATCCAGCAAAAGAACCTTGAGGATTAAATTCCCGTTTCTTTTACATTTGCCTGAAAGTTTTCTCACTATAGTCTCATTAGGGAATTCTTAACATAAAGCTGTTATCGGTGCTTGTTAAGTGCTACACTGAACGCTAAGTTTTGTTTTTCTTTCCTTTAGATAGACAGTCCTTCAAGTCTAGAGACGAAACACTTAGTGCGCTGTAACAATTTCTGTTATTTTGCTAATAATGTTATTTTTTAGTCTCCTTTAAATCTGAACGCGCTTTTTGAATACTTTTAAAACTTTATATATCATATTTTAGCCTAAGGAAAACACTTAGATATAGGTAAAAACATTAAGAAACGTTAACAGGAGTTATTACATGGCGCACGTGATGGATGTATAAAAAGATTGATTGATGTTATGTGCGATGTTACTCGGAATGCCAAAAAATGCGTAAATCCCATTTCCTCGATGAATGAGGACGCGGAAATTAAAGCTAATTTGTTAAGCTAATACAAATTATGAAACCATTTTGAAGGGTTTATTAAAGAACCTTTTAAAATCGAAGTAGTACGTATTTTGCTAAAATTTTGTAGGTTATAAGTTAAAATTTCAGGTGTATACAACTATTCAACAATGTCCAATACCTGTAATTTTCAATGCAGTCTTATACAGAAGATCTATTCATCGTAGGCACGTGTCCACTTTGTCTTGGTTCCTCTTTGTTTCTTCGCCAAGCCAGATTAAAGACACTGAAGAATGGGTTCGTTAATACCCTGTATCTGGGTCTAGATATTCTGATATATTAAGGAATCCATCTCGCCAATAACAAATCGTTAATTCACTAGGGTAAATGTATGTAAGGAGACCGCTACGCTATTTAAGTAACAATTGTAAGTTGTCCTGCTATCCTGCGAATCCTTTCGTGAAGTCTGTTCGTTTTTTTTTGTTCGTTATGTTGGCATTTCCTATTTTGAAGTTTGCTCGGACCAAGGATCTTGTATCACACTGGATAGAGTGATTGCTTTGGCAGCGTGTCCACTTTCTGTTGTGACGTTTAGTGAGTAGGGAAGTGAAAACCAGTGCAGAATCTATCGATAAAAATGTACACAGTGTACAAAACTAAGAATTTGTAAATTAAGAACACAATGTTTGCAAAAATTTGTACTTTATTGAACATCGAAACTCGTAATTGCCATGTAAATAGTACGAATATATATAGTATATATAGTAACTATGAAAGTTAATAAGTACACACCGTCTCCTAGTTTCTTTTATTCTTCCTAGTTTTTTAATTGACAGCCCAGTCATAAAACTAGATTTTTCAAAACGTTTTCAACAAAGTCGAGAGTATTTAGGTGGCTCCCAGTTTTCGCGCCTCACAGCCTTTATCCACTGATTTCCGATTTCCGGACATTTTGGAAACCTATAACAAAATGTTTTAATTTAATTAATTGTTTAACCATGACACAACATTGGTACAAATTATCATACATTTCAAGCCGCGAAAGCTTCAAAAAGATTAAAATTAATTATCGATAGAATACGTATCAAGCCGATTAAACGCGGAAAGGAATTAACGGTTTATGTTTCACTTAATGTAGTATATGTAGGATATTACAAGAATATTATTAGATAAATATCGACCAAATATCGACAAAGTTTGAAACGTGCAGTGGTACTTCACTAGCAGGAACACGTAAAACAATGCATTTATTTATCTTAAATTAATGCTTAAATTCATTACTAAATAACACTGCGTGATAGTTGTATGACTTCAAACATGTATATTCTTTAAGTGAAACGAATATTTAGCTTTGATTCTGGTTATTTTAGGTAAAAAACGCTACAAAAGACTTACGTGTGAAATGATAATTCTGGATCTTTTACTCCCCCTTTCGTTGTTCTCGATGCACAATACACAGCACAACACGCCATAATGCCACTATGTATAACAATATTAAGTATTCACAGCGATATTTTGATCCAATTTGCTTTTTTAGTAAGACGGGTCGCAATGTTGTGACCGACTAGTCGGTCATAAAATGGACACAGAGTGCGAGGTTGCCAATCTTACAATAGCTCTCTCGCTTAATCTATGCGACGACCCGTGAAATAAAAAGAGAAACATGACAATGTGAACGTCGGAGCGGCAACGTCTCATGGGTCTGTCCAGTCTGATGCTTCGTCTAAGGCTCGGACGTTTTAAAATGCATCTGAAGCTTCGACTGGAGTTCAAACACAGAACTTATGCCTTGCTAACTACTTCCGAAGAGTTCTTTCTTGGATCCGATTAGTTTGCGAGCAGCTGTTCGGATGAGTCCCAGCACAGGCTGATGACGTGAAAGATATTCGATGAGATTTATTACAGAACTGGTTTAGTTACAAGTTTTCAGTCTAGCTTATTGTTAGTGAAATGTTTTTTTTTGCCTTATTTTTTATAAAGAAGTTTGACTGTCGTAAAATTACGCTAACCCGAAGCGCTGACCTTCAGTCGCAACGTTTTCAGTTTATTAGATACTAGCTCGTTCGCACAGATTGGCTCGCACAAGCTTCAGTAATTCTCAAAATTACCAATATTCTCAAATTTTCATCAAACATGACTCCATCAAAACCTGAAAAGCTCCATAAGCTACCCATTTTTACTAAGTAAGGGATCATTTTAGAAATAAATCTGAGATAAACTAAATTATCGAAATAAATAAATGACAACGAGGCTACCATTTTGGGCACATCGCCTGAAATTAGAGACCGTTTAAATTAAACTATTTAAAGGCACCAAGGGTTTGATGATTTAAACGATCTCTAATTTCTTTAAGGTTATAGTTATAGTTATTAATTTATATTGTTCGTAGGTAGTTTGATTTTACACTTAGTTTGTCCTTATGATACAATTTGCTAACATTTCAACGCAATTCTTTCGTTGCATTTTTAAGTTTACCTTCTACTTTTAATTACTGCATTCAAACTTCAAGAATACTTTTCAAACTTCTTTAATATCACCCCGTAGCCGTCTCCGAAGATTGCTCGCAATAAGGGTGCATATCCAACGCCCAGACTCTTGGAATTTCCTCTCCACACGCTAAGCCTTGACAAGTAGACTCGCGCTTGAGATAAAATGGCACTGTTCACATAAGTAACGTTGAATTTAATTCGAGCTACAAAATAGCTACTGAACTGAAACTGAAATGTTCTAGATACCGAACATACATGTTCTAGATACCGAACATGCTTGCACTAAAGTAGGAAATTGTGTTTCTAAAGATAACGCGCATGAAAGGCACGCATCCATTGCAAGTCACGCGCAACGCCGCCAAATAGCGTCGCGGGTTTGTCTAAGGATTGAATAGCGTAGCGTCTTGAATTGATAGTGATTAGTGATCTCCTTGTGTCGGGCTTAATCACAGCACAAGTTCAGCATATTGTTCTTTAATTGAATGCGACTGTATTGTTCGTCTTCTTTAATAACAAAAAAAAAAATAACAACATTCACACTTAACAAAATGATGGTTTCTATTTTCTTGAATTCTGGTTTGGTCCCATATTGTTTAGAATGCACATGGGGCACCCTTTCCGCTCGCGTCTGAGTTTCAGAAAGGACTGTTATTTGAAATTGAATTTTTAAATATAGCCTTTCAAAAATGTCCTGGTAACAAATCACAGGAGCGAAAGCCTATGCCTAGAATACAAATTTACGTATGACTTGCACCAACAAAGCCTGCTTCAAATATTTTACCTTACCGAGATTATTGAAAACTTCGAAAACAGCTCTACTAAATTGGCAAGGGTGAACTTCCTGTATTTTTCAAACAATTTCTTTGGCTCAATATCTATGAGACATCCCTGAGTAGCACTTCCGTATACATTTCACTTTCCCTCCCGAGAGATTCCAACATATTTCCAACTACAGCGACTCTTCTCATGAAATTGAAATCACTGAATCCTGTGTACGTGACTTTAAAACCCATCCAGTGTTCGAGGAAATCTCAAAATAATATTTACCTTGCCTCAGGTTTCCGATTGGCTGCTCTCTTCGCAGATAGCCTTCCTTTGAGGTGAAAATTGGTATTTATTCCCGGGTGTTTTGTTGCGGCACGAATAAATAGCTTTCACAGTCATATTTCTGTATTTGTATTTGATTAAAATAATTTTTGAATCGTAAATTCATAAATTTTCCGCAACGCGAAATGCAGTATGATTGTCATTTTCACCGACGATGAAATAAACTAACAAAATGAAACTTGAAATGGATAGCAGCTCAGTTTAAAATGCTTATATTTTATCGACAGCACTCAGTACTTTTTCGAATATTGTATTATGGCTTAAGCAAGTAACAAAAGGTTTAAACATAAATACATCAGAGCCGAATGGACTGTAATCTATATTCTACTAGATAAAGTGGAGCACGTCAAATATTAGGCCTTATCCACTCACAAAAGAGATATCCCGAATATCCAAAATCCAATAAAACAATCGTATTGGATATTCGAGAAATTCATTAAGCCGGAGAGACATCTACCCTCGGTGTCACGAGAGCTCCATTATCCCGACGGCCGACGTGGATGGCGGGCAAACACTTACTGTCACCCTCATGCCTATGTACCAACTAGTCCTACCTATATTAGAGTCTTGTGTGTGGTATTGTAGTATACTTATAAACTACCCCCCAGTACTAACAGAGTGATTAATAATGAATCATGTAAATTACAATAAGGTAATTAATAATTACCTATCTACTAGTAAGTTGCAAATGCTTTTATCTGCGAAGATCATAGATGTAGGATGAAATCCAAAACATTTTTTTTATTTTTAATATCAGTGGCGTAGGCGAATGAAATTACGGCTAATGGCGTCGATTCTGTTGCTCCATTACTAAACCAATCTAACAGATCTGAAATTATCAGCGTCTCTTTTCTTTTCAATGTGTATGAAATAGATGGCAATAGTTTTAGAACTATCAAATTTAGTTTAGTTTAGAAAATGGTACAGCAGATTAGACATATCTATTATTATTCGTATTAAGTTGACTCTGAAATGACAAGTCAACCGCAACTCTGGATTATACACAAAAAAAAACCCACAAATGTTACGTTAAGTTTTTTCGAATCGTTTTATGCTTTCCTTTGTTTTCTATGATAATCATGTGACACTGTATATTAAAAAGTTTCTAAATAAAAATACGTTTGCTATACACAAAAAGATGAGCTTAGTATGTACTGGCTGAGTGTGGGCTGTGTCGATGGGTGACACATAGCGCAAAGATTAGTCTGCAGTAGAGGGGTATGTTACGCTAAGATCATAAGTACTCAGTGACTTTTATTGAAACTAGAAAATATATTTGTAGGCTGATACTCTGCTTTGTTTTTTTATTTTATTTTACATTTTGTACAGTTTTATCTCGGGGTAATTAGAGAAAAGACAGATCTGTGGTTCCAATTTTTACCCAAACTTCTGCAATAAATATAAAATAAACATTAAAAAAATACTTTCATTGTGTATCGTTAAAGCTTTACCAATTTTTATGTCTCTTTTCCGAATGAAAGTAATGATCGCAAAAGTCCCAAAAGTTATTTTACGTCGATACTTTATTGAGCCTCGTAATGCGATCTTATTTATTAGATTTACTTTATTGTCTCTGTTAAGCATTAATTTTTCGTTTTTGGCACTGTTATGCAACGCTTTACGTGTTGCTTCAGTAATTTTTGAATGAAATTATTTTTGTATAACTTAGTACCCGACAGCAATTTCATGATATAAATAAATTAAGAACCAAATTGCGGCCGCCTCTTCTTAAAAAATGGAGTTTACGGTAGTATTATGGTTTACACAAAATCCGATGCTTTTTTTCCCCCGAGATTTTTTGTTTTGCTTTTTGTGCGCATTTCATTCGCGCGTTTTGCAAGGTCCGAAAAATTTCGCGATCGCTTCGCTCGTTCCATTCTGCTTTTGTATTTTGTTTTTATACTTAGGTTTTGTAGTTTACAGTTGTGCATGGTTCTGAGCAACAATGTACAAAAACAGCTAAAGAATTGTCAGGGAAAGTCAGGGAAAGTCAGGGTGTGTGTCAGGGAACACACACAAACATAATCTCTTTTTTAGGTTTTTTTAAATTTATCATCTAAAAATCTGATCAGCCGGAAATCGTAATTAAAAACAGACTAAGTCATACTGTTCGTCAATTACCTTGAAATACTTACAGCATATACTATTTACCCTACTTACAAGAAAGCCACTATTATTCCCAGAATAACGCGGGTGAAGCTGCGGGCAGAAACTAGTTTTTTATATTTTTTAAAGTGAGATTCATTCTTTAACGTCTCAAACCATTATGTTAAACGTTTTATCCATCTTATGAAATTATAAAACCAATTTACCTCGGCTTTGCTCTGAACTTTTCTTGTTTAAGTATTCTTTTATGAATGAACAAAGAGAAAAATAGTTTTATAAAATACGGAAAGTCATTTTGTTCATAATACTGAGTAGAAAAATGGTAAAAGAACTGTTTCAGGCCGAATTTTATTGGGGTTTTTGCTCGAGGTTTCTTTTATATGGATCCTCCAGGAAGGGGTAATTAATAGGATTGGAAGCCGGTGGCCACGATTCAATCGGTATAATTGCTGGTGGGACTAAAACCTCGGAGCTCCACCCGTCCTTCTAATCCGTAATTTATTTCAGTTTCTTCGTTTGTTTTTTAACAATTACGCTTTGCGTGATTGACGCATTATTTAAAATCTGTATATACTCAATTTGCATTTTAGACGGGGTCAAATCTAAATCTATTGCTTTTCTTTCCTACTTGAAGTCGAAATTTTTGATAATAATCCACAGTGAAAATGTTACAAATATTTTGTAAAAGGTTTATATTTTTCCCGCGCTGCGCCAGCGATGCGCGCGCAGGTTCGAGCAAGGGCGCGGGCCTAAACAACATACAGCCGATTTTAAAAATATAAAAGCAAATATTTTTGTATAGGTATATAATATAACAAATTGTGAATCCTAACTAATATTATAAATGCGAATGTAACTCTGTACGAATGTAAATACTAGTTTGGTGAAGGCGTCGGGTGTCCAGAATGCTGGCTTTTATTTTGCACAGAAAAAGAGCATTCAACGTGGTAATGCCGCCAGCATTCTGGGGACCTTTCCCTCCGCAAATGGTCTTTTAAATGATTTTTTATACTTTTTTTAGTTTTCTTTAATTATCTGTTTTATAAGTTGTGCATAATAAATGAATGTGCCCTAATTAGGATTAGGTTGATTACCAAATCTTAGCGAGCAAATTAATGAACTATTACTACCTAAATATACCACTATGATTGCCACAAAATGTAGGCATATTACCAAATAAAGTATCATCATCATCATCAGACCTCTTTATCGAAGTTGGACTTCCTAACTGGACAGTCTGTCTAATGGTCAACAATTTCGAGCGTATCTGTCCCAACGACTACCGGTATGGGTGCAACATGGCCATTTGATATGATTTTAGTCGGTACTTTTAATTTACTTTTAAATAAAATATAGTGACGGGTAACCTACCGATGGTTCAACATTTTCGAAACTTCGATTTTTAATTGGCCGAACACTGTTCTCAAAATTATCTACAAAATATCGAAAAATTATTATGATTTTATTTATTTAATTTGCTAGACTTCTGTTATTTATGTATATTATTAGTGTATGGGTTCCTATTTTTGTTCATTGAAAAGCATTATTGATTTAGGGGTCCGTTATGTTTGAACTGCGACAAACAACGCGCGAGCCAAGCGAGCGATGCGCGCGTGCCGCGGCAGCGGCCTGCAAAGCGCCATAAATTTAATAATGTAGTGGCCCCAACCACTAGGTTAGGTTATGTTTGCACTGCAACAAATAACGCGCGGACCGAGCTAGCGAAGCGAGCGTGCCGTGGTAGTGTCTGGCCTATAGTGGCCCCAGCTACTAGGTTAGCTTATGTTTGAACAGCGACAAACAACGCTCGAGTCGAGCAAGCGAAGCGAGCGTGCCGCGGCAGCGGCCGGCGAAGCTCTAAAAAGTAATTGTAACATAATATAGTCGCATTAGTCACTAAGTTAGCTTATGATATACCTACTCGTAGTGTGATGGTAAGTAAAGCTTAAGCTTAGTGACCTAGCTCACGAAGAACCACTGCTCATTTTAATTTAACTCCAAATATAGGCCAATGAGTTTCTTTACTCAAATTACCTATGTACTCTGTGATATGGGTTAATCCAACGTAAATACCCACAAGTAACAAAACGGCTTTGCAGAAAACTATCTGACCGTTTCCTTGAATTCCTTGAAGCTGGTAGTGAAAAGTTTTCGGCTTTGTCCCCCATCGATGTGTTTCACTCAATAATGTTGCCTCTCTTCTTTTGTGTTCGTTTGAAAGTGTTCACAACTTTTTTATTTAATAAAACCGGGGCATTCGGCAAACCTTTCCTGGTATTCATAATGGCAATTTCCGTGGAAAGATGTACAACAAAAGCGACACTTAAGCTGCAAAGTTTATAATTTAATTTCGTACCTATAGTTTTGTTTTAATAAAACGGGAATACTCACGTTAAATTTCTTTCTTTTCTCGTCTTGCCTTGCAAGGCAAGACGAGGTCGCGCGCGTGTCTCGCTGAGCATTCCTTGATAAAGGTCACAGAATGTGATCGAAACTATAGTCGGAATAACCGACTCAATTTAACGTGAGTATTCCCGTTTTATTAAAACAAAATGTATCAAAACCACGTCAGTTTTCATAGTACCTATAGTTATTGCTTATAACTTTATTCTCTGTCCATTATATCAATGTTTCCTGCGTAGTATGGTGCAAAATTGTCCATGTATCTCAGCTTACCTACCCTATACCTGCAGACTGCATGTACGAAAGTGTTATTCATTGTTCTTTGTGCCAAGTGCTGACGCGCTTGACAGCCGCAGTCTTTTCGCAACCGCTGCCAACCCCACATAGTGCGTGCTCACTGAACCATACATTCCTTGCGTGTTTTACCCTTTTCAGTGTTAGTCGTAAATATCCAAGATAACTGCAAAAAGGCAAAGGTTATAGTTAAATTTCGCATGTTTGATTACTGGTCACTATAAATATACTTTTGTATCGAGCAATCAAGTAAATCAAGAAGTTGACATGATTATGATCGAGTTGCCTAAACAACAATATGCCTAAGAAAACGGGATACGTAAAGCGCAATATCATTTTTTTTAACTAGTCATCGTAGAGCATTGATAAAGGGTCAAAATAGTCGGGTGTAGATTCAAAAAAGGTAAAGGCAGAATACTGACTTTTAAACAAACGAAGACCATACCTTTTTTTAAATACTAACATCATTGCCATTCGATTTTATAACGGTTCTTACCCATAATAATGCAGTATTAAAAGTCAGTTCCACCCATCTCCCACGGCATAATATGATCGGTCGCTTAATAAAAACTGTTGAGGACGTCGTAGCCTCAATTTGTATTCAAAAGAGAGTTTGCTGAAGGGTTTCTATCGTACGCTGTAACTCTGCCAAGAATTTTGTCTTTATTTTTAGAAAATTCCAATTCTTTTTTTAGAATTACATATTCTTGTCTTTTCACTCTTAGGCTCATTTGTTACACTGGTCCTTAAATTAGTATTGTTATTTAACGGTAAGTAGTAACTGTCTTAACTAAAATAAGGGTGTTTTATAAAATAGGTAAATTAAAAACCACAAAATCCACCTGCTAAATATATAGCCCATGAGAGTCCAGATATACCACAGACGAATCTAATGACACCTCATTTGTTTAGTGGTAGGCACACAAAAACACACTAACATTCATACTTACATACATATACACAAAAAACATTACCCTCCTTTCAGGCAATCGGATAAAAAACTGCTCCAAAGTTTTTGATAAAAGAGCAGTCTACCATTCCGCGTGACGGCGTTACCATCGGACCTTTTTTTTCACAAAGCTTAATTTCTCGGCTTATAATTCATCTCACGTGGAGACCGCTAATGAAAGACTTACTTAAGTAACCACGCCTGAGACTGGAATTAACAAGTTCCAAATACAATTCAGTCCTTAGGCGAAGTTCATTTTGACGTCGGTAAAGTAGAAAACTTCCACCGCGTCCTTTTTTTGAGAAATGAAGTTTTACGTCTTTTATAACGAGGTACCTTTAAGTATGGCTACCGATTTAAAGCAGCCCCTGTAATAAGAAGCTTTGGTCCTACGACCTCAGGGTATAGAAGTTTCAGCTACTTTTTGACTTCGAGGTAGTTACTGTAGTCGACAAAAGGGGTAGCATATTTAACATTTCTGAGGAAGTCGTTAAGCAAATAATAGTAATTTGTGCGGCGAGGGCTGCGATGTAGAGCTTATCTGTGAGGTAATTAAGAAAAACCTCGGAGTTGTTATTTTTTTTCACGTTGCGAATCGCCGCGGCTGATTGCTAATTCCGCGACAAAGAACGATATTACGCGGCCGCAGCGATGTTACTAATGAAAATATTTTTGTATTTGTGTCTCGGGAATGTAGGTTTTTAGTTAGTGTTTTTTTCCGCTTTTCTTACCAGATTTTAAATATATATATAAGAGCAAGTCCTTTTTCTAGGAATCAACGCACAGACCAAACTGCTTATGAAAATTTTGAAATCAAATTTGAACCCAATACTACTCAAATGGTCTATGGAAAGTCTATGGCAAATGGAAGTATGGAAAAGTTTTTTTTACTAAGAAAACTATTTTCATTCTAAGCCAATGACACTCGGTTTATGTACTAAGCACAAAAAATGACTCGTGATTTTTAGGGTTCCGTAGTACTACAAAAACCTTTATAAGTTCGTCATGTCCGTCTGTTTGTCTATCTGTCTATCCGTCTGTCTGTCTGTCTGAATCCTTTACAGCCTTATAACTCCCGAAGTTATAAACTTACAAGCATGAAATTATGCACAACGATAGTCTTAGTAAAGAAATAGACTCAAAAAAATATATTAAAAAAAAAAAATAAAAAAAATTTCGTTGCACCCCATCATGTTGGGTGTCATTGAACAGGATTCTTTGTAAAGTGACAAAATAAAAAAAACATAATTTTATATTAATGCTGTCATGCATGTAAAATGGGGATACGTTTTTTTTTTCGCCCATGCCCGCGTGTGGGCTATCATTCAATAGGTCTTTTAAAATGATGTTAAGGTTTCCTATACCATTTTTTTTCGAACGTACTGCTTGCGAAATATCGGCCGACAAAGTTGCGACTACGGAACTCTACTAAGCATGGCCCGACATGCTCTTAACAAGTTATTTGAAAATCAACTCTTAAAGATTTCAAATTGGGTGTTTCGTTAATTATATTTGCCGATTTGTCTATATCGTAGAAATCTAGATCAACAAACAAACGAACGCTGCAGATCACTAGTCCATGTATTAAAACTGCGCAGAAATAAAATAACTGTTTTTATGTAATCCTAAGTAATATTATAAATTCGTACGTAACTATGTCTGTCTGTTTATCTTTACTTTGTTACTTTGTTAGTAGTGATTTAAAAGCGATATTGTTTATACCTATTACTTAAAATATAATAGACCTGTTTTATAATAAAATGTAATCTATGTTCTTTAATTTGTATTATTGTGCTGTTGGTCTTAAATAAATAAAATAAATCTGTATCTCTGTCTCTCTGCCTGGGTATTTGTGGCGTTATCACGGCTAAATGGCTGTACAGATCGACAACGAATTTTTGCATAGATGTAGCTTAAGGGACAAAGACTACTTTTTTTTGTTGGTTCACGCGAACGAAGTCGCGGGTAACAGCTATTATTATATAACTATACTTATCTGTTGTTATATTTCGAAGCACGTAGAGCTGCGTAGCCGTTTTCCCGAGTAAGATCAACTTAAATTAAATAAAACAAAAGTTCCTCCATGTTTAGAACTAATCTTGATTTCATGCATAGCAATGATTTTGAAACAACAACGAAAGAATATTAAAATAACGTTATTATTTGTAGCATATCTATATAGTCTTAGACCACTGATTATAATAATTGTAAGTAAATGCCCTACGAGGGCCCAAAACACTATTTCCCGACTTGCCCCCATACTAACACTGACTAAAGGCTAACTAGACTCACTTTTTTGACAACATTTATTTTAAATAAAAACTGATATGAATCGCATGGTCGACTTTCGATAACACTCCTGAAGAAAAAAATATTTTTTTATCCGATGACTACAACACATGTCTTCAGTGTCGATGGTAGGCATTGGCCACAAAATTCTGTCACTAGGACAACACACACAACCCACATGGCAAACAAACAAGCAAGATATAATAAATACCGAATATTTATAAAAGATTAAATAGTAATGTTGGTGGTAAATGGGAATACATTCCATATTTCCAACAATAAACGGTCTACGTCATCGTCACGGGTCAATGGGCTTCGTGTCCATTGTTCATCATATCAGGCTAAGACGTAAACATTCCGTTGTGGATCGAATGTCATGAATCACCAGTGTGTCTTTTGTCTTTCTATTCGAGGCCAACGGTAGATCCGAAAAGGTCTTTATTTTCATCCTAGCGACCATGGGCTGTGCTTGGGCTAATATGAAGATTGTCTGAAAATTTCATCAAAATCGGTTCAGCCGATTTGAAGTGTATGGAGAACATACATACATACGTCGCTTTTTATATATATAAAGCTCTCTATTAAGTCCAAGGTCCAATGAAGAGTCGACGCGACGACATTTGGCATACACAGCGGCCTTGGAAATGTCAACTCTTCCCGGCTTATCCAAAGTACAAAATTATCTCGCACCTTCGCCAAATTCTCACCATGCCTCTCTAAAACTACAGTTAATGAAGTACAACAAATTTTCAACCTACAGTAAACCGAGTAAAGTTGACTCTTCTGCGGCTGTTTGTACGCTGCGCCTCACCTCGACTCTTTACGCCTCTATCAAATCTGTACGGAGGTCGATACGTTCCACGCATTGAGTTTATCATATTTTTGCCTTTGTTTCAACCGCCCTTAGGATCACATTGGCTTAACCCTTGTCTCTCTCTCTGTTTATGTGATTGATAGTTATATGCCACTTTGGTCATAATGTGTTTGCTTTTACAAAAACTTAAGCGCTATGAAATAAAATCGAGAACAAAATAAACTCGTACTCGTTTAAGCGCGTCTATAGTGTGAAAACGGAAGGCATTAGGCCTTTATTATAAGGTAACTAGCTCATAGGTTAACCTGTAAGCACTGAGTTTGGGAATAACGTCATTTCAAATACATACCATAGACAATCTGACAGAAAACGTACTAGGACAGAAAAAAATGTTTGTAAAGCTACCCTACCTATATAAACTTTGTCTATCTATAAACATTTATTACCGCTGCATGTTTATTATAAAGAAATTATAGAATTAGCAAAGCGCTCATAATGCACTATGCACTATTTGAACTTAATTAAATAAGTCCCTTTATTATTCGTGTCATTATTTAATCAATACAAGGATATCACAAAGTCGCAGATTGCAGTCACGTTCATTAGTATAATAACACGCAGCCAATAATCAAGGAGAAGGGTATAATTGAAAGACTATGATTCATTTGCATGGATCGTGTTGCTTATCCAAGAAGCATTAGACAAGATTAAAGATTATTGGAAATTATATGGCTTGATAACGGGCTTGAGTTTTAACCTAGTTTCTCTAATTTGTAACTTACTTGGCATCAAATTCTTAATATGTAATTAACTATTACCAGTTATCTAGAATGTATTGGAGATTTTTTTCGATCTCTTTATTTCGTAAAATCATGGAACTAGATGCTGATATTTTGGAAAATATTTAGCAAAATAATATCAAAGCATTTTCACCATTTTTTTTTTTAGTTTTCCATAAAAACAGCCGCCAAATCGAAAACCAATTTTACTATAATTTAAAAAATGTTTTGGGTAAAATTTAGTGGAACACGAATTTACCCTCAATTTACATTCAGGAAGGACGTCGGCTGCGAAGGGTCCAAATCGAATTCCTATCGTTTCTTTATCACGGACCAGGTCAAAAGTGCGAGATACAACCTATTGTCGCTCACGAATTTTACGTAGAGCTATAGAATTATGGCAAATAGCAGATACCAATATAAGATTGGTCTATGAAAAAAGCATTCTCTGACCGTGGTGTCCTATGTGGAGACATCAACAACAGCACATTATATGCCACCCAGGGTAAAGTGCGCTCAAGTGTGTTCTCAATTACTTATCGTAAATACGATGTAACATTAACAAGTTATATAAAAGTAACGTTATTTTTTTTTGTATAAAACATCTTATCGAAACAAGTAAAATCTAGTTTCAAGATAGCTAAACATGAAAAAGTTCTCCAATAATAATTTCAAACGTGGATCCAATACTTTTCTGACTGAGATGAAACGACTTTGTTCTTTTTGCGCGAATTTGCACAGCCATCTGGAATCTATCTCGTCGATGTATAACAATTTTCTCCCATTCATATTTACCTTAAAAATTCTTTCGCCAAGTTCTGTTTTCTTCGCGAGTTCAGTTCCATGCTTATTTACTGAAACGAGGCGTAACAGAATTTTCTCAACTCAATTTGGGCACATTGAACGTCTGGAGAATAAAATGAGCTTTCATAATGGGAGTTTATTGATGTCACATTAAAAATTTGTTCAGTACTCGATAAATAGTTCCAGCCTTCCATCAGATGGAAGTAGACGTTGACAAGTCACGGTTTGAGATTTATACTCGTACGTACGTGAAAGGTGGAAGTCCTTCGTGAATTTTGTATGTGTTGTGTGGGGCAATTTATCCGCTGGGAATGTACGGTCGCGTTCGAGTCACAAAGGGTTGGATAAATCGCATTACTGACACGCGTGAATTGTAAATTGGACATTACCCGTTACGCCTCGGTGCGGTCGCACGTCGGCGTCGCACGGCGGCAGTCGTCGGTCGCCGTCAGGCAACTCGGCTCTGTTCTAATAGACGTGACCAACGGACAGTAACAATTCATTATACTAGCTGAGTAAACGTACTGGGTATTAAATATAAACTTATTAATATAGCTTAAACGATACACGTAGAGCTAACATTACAAACATTTTATTTTAAAGGGATTTAAATCAATGTTTTTTTAAATTAAGTATTTAGTAATAGTAGTAGTCGTTCTATAGATAAATACCTACTCGAATGTTTATGAAAATGTTTATCAAAATTATGATGAGTTTACAAAATTACAAAAAAAATCAGGCTTCAAATTCCTTGCAGTTTACGAACCATCCGATATTATAAAGATTATTTAAAAGTACAGTGTATCATACAGCGAGTGAGAGGTTTCAGCAATCACTATTCGGTTCGGTTTGTATTTTCCGTGAAATCAGTCGCTGCGACCTATAATTGGCGTCCTACAGGGAAAGTAACGAGCATGATTGTTCGCTGACGCCACATATCGGAACCCCTCATGTTTATCTTTTTATCCATCAACCATAATAGTAGTTGTGACATATGTGTAACTGTCTACAAATAAGTATTATAGTTATTTTTTATTTTCATTCATCAATTGCTGCTACGATTTGAAAAGACCATTATAAATTAGAAACTACGTTTGATGACAATAGCAACATTAGGGAAATTGATTCGTAGTCAACATGATTCAAAGATTTTCTAATTAATTTTCTATTTCTTTTGTACGTACCTATTATCGTTCACAAATCTCATGTAGAGCTATATTACCATGTTTTCTGAATTCAAGTCAATCCAAGTTTCTATTGTTGCTGTAAAGCAAAACCAATATTGCACATTCCTTGTCCATACAACGCCGATACCGATTTCGAAAATTCGATAATAACCACAAAAAATAACAAACCACCGTGTTGTTCCAGACACGTAGCAACAATACCATTACAGCAGTCATCAGAGGAGAATTGGTTACGAACGGGTGTCACGCGTGGCGGGCTACGTCAACAATATTGGCCCGCCCGCTCCCGACCGCACGCCCGCGTGGGCCGAACAAATAACACTCATTCGAAGATATTACCAATAATGGGCCGCATATACCAAAACACGGTTATTGAGGAGCAATGCTATGAAAATAGGTAACTATATTTTTTTGTAAGTCTTTAATAATCAATAGATTGATTTAGCTATGCAAGTAAAGGATAGTTCCTAGGCCGCTCGAAAGCCTATAATATGGCTAGATAACGGTACTTTTACCTAATAGATGTTTGCTCAGAAAACATTTTGTATCATTTTCGAGTATTAAGTAGTAGGCACTAAAAACTTAACGATTGGTAAGGTATTTTATTTTAATAAAACGCGAATACTCACGTTTAATTGAGTCGGTTATTCCGACTATAGTTTCGAAGTCAAGTCCAGACGAGACAAATGCAAGGGAAGACGAGGTCGCGCGCGCAACAAGCTTGTAGCATTCCTTGAAAAAGATCACGGGATGTGATCAGAACTATAGTCGGAATTCCTGTTCTATTAAAATAAAATGTGTCAAAACCACGTCAGTTTTAATAGCTAGCTTGATAAGGTACTTCTAAAACCAAAGGCTTGCCGACTCCTGATTACTAGGAACGGCAAATTTTTAAAAAATACTTGCAGCTCGTGTTATTTCCACCTGAAACTATCAGGATCAGGATAGTTACAAGTTCCTAGTACTGGCATGCAAGTGCTATAGTAATCGCGCGCCAGTAGCATTTGATTTCTTTGAATTGAGGGAAAAATATTTCTTCCAGGGTTTTGCGTCATACTTCATTCAAAGCTGAAATATAAAAATTCTGGAAGCGCAATAACGTAAATTCCATGTTCATCATTGAAACATGAAACGCTAGTTAGTTTGGTAGCGCGCCGGGTGCCGCACCCAGAGCCTGGGGCTCCCGTAATGCACAAAGGGCGTTAAGTGGCTCGCGGCTCATCGATGGAACAAAGGATCTGTTACTGTTACAATGAGGGGATTTTTCACACGAGGGAGATCCGTAAATAAAGCTGTATCTATTTTCTCTATTTGTGGGTGGCCTGCATTTTCTCGGAGAAATAATAAACTTCTTAATATACCTGCAGAGGATGCGGGGTGTTTCGTCGTAACGTGATTGGAATACCAGTAGGTATTTGGTTTTGTATTTTTGCTACATTTATAATTTGAATTCATAAAATGCTGGTACAAGTATTTTCCGAGTTTATCTTTATCTTTTTTCTTGTCCATAATGAAATAATAATAATTGTTTATTCGATAATTGCATACCTATATATTTTTTTAATACAGAATATTACAATAAATTGTCAATTTGTGCCTTAAAACCTATATTAGGTATATCTGGAGAATTAGTTCTGTATAATATTTTTAAGAAATACCATTAATTAGTATATTAACACAGTTAATAACTCCCGCGGTACAATAAAATAAAAAATACAAACCTGACAAACACAGAAATATTAATTAATTAATTAATCAGATATAAAGCTGCATTGAGGTAGATACATTTCATTATTTGTAAGCGTCATCTACTATCTTTATGTACTAACTACTTATTACTCATTAAAAAATAAACTTTATAGTTTATAATTTAGTTTGAAGGTGGCAATCTCTGGAACTACTGGACCGATACAAAAAAACTGACTATCCCTGAGTGACATGGACATAGTTTTGTTTTAGCGTGGGTGACGCCATGGGCAAAAGCTAGTCTTGGATAAGATTATCGATTCCGCCAAGAATTACGTAATCACCTACGCAGCTACAACCAACAAAATTTCAGTTATTTTGAAACTTAATCACTAGGCACAGTTTATAGGAATCATTGCACTAACTACCGGCGATTACCGTCTACATAAACTGTAGGTACTGGCCCGCTCGGCTCCGGGACGAGCGAATTTAATAGCTGGACATAATTCAATTGTTCCAGTTTGCCGGCCTGTGAAACTACATTCCTTTTGCGTCATGAACCGCACCTCGTTCCGTTTTATTTGAACCTTTGATTGCAGACGTTAATGGGGATTGATTAACGATTTACTTACATAAAATGTATGCCGTGACAAATAAATTGAGTTTTATAAAAATATATATATTGTTGCAGCTTAAAATAAAGTAAAAGAATTTACGAGCACATGTTGCAGTGGATTTTTTTAGGAAAAAGACCAGAAATAAAGGTACCATTAGCTTCTTTAAAGCAAGCCACTGCTAGCGTAATACTCATTCTAGGTACAATATTTTTCAGACTAGAGAACACTATTAACGTCTATAATACATTACTAGTGAAATAGAAATCAGTGGAGAAAACAGGTCAAATCAAAGGATCAAATCAAAGGAAGGAAGTTATACAGGGCTATTTTTAATTAACCTAAAAAATCTCGCAGGCAACTTCCCTCATCGTATTTAGCAAGTTTTGTCCCATGACTTTGCACAAAATCAAACAAAAACAAGAAATACATTCGCCAAAAAAAAGTATGTATGGT
This sequence comes from Apocheima hispidaria, assembly GCA_947579745.1. Taxonomy (NCBI): domain Eukaryota; kingdom Metazoa; phylum Arthropoda; class Insecta; order Lepidoptera; family Geometridae; genus Apocheima; species Apocheima hispidaria. Next base: position 8,026,565 of record OX388161.1, read on the forward strand.
TTTTTTTTTATCTTTAAATTAATACTTATGGGATATTGACTACGAATTGTAATTTAAATGTAGTAAACAACCGCGAATGTCTAAAACAGTGTTTTTTATTTTTGTATTTTTTGGCGCGCATTCCTTCTCATTTGAGTCCGCATTATGTTATTGTAATTTCTTAATTATTATCGGGCTCTAGCCCTAATTAAAATAATTATGTTTTGGGTGAAAAAATATTGCAAATTGTCAAAATGTCGTGACACTAAAACTGCTACGTACGAGTGTAATGTATCCCTATATTATAGCTGCCTGCGAGAGCTTATAAGTTAATTAAAAATAACTCTGTACAGTTGTGATTTTATCTGAGTTTTGCAAAGGAAAACAGTTTATTTGTTTACTGATATTTATTGGAAGACGTAAATAACTCCGAGCAAAACAAAAGTGATCATTTCCGTCTAAATATTTGGTTATATTATTATTAATATATTGTGATAGGTGATAGGTGTCTGTGTGACATGACCTCGTTTTAAGCTGTACTACATCTACTAGACTAGCTTTCAGAATTCAATATCTTCGTATATCAAAGTGAAGCATTAAGTACATGTCTGAGAGTGTCATCTATAAATTGTAAAACTGGTTCACAAAGAATCAGCTGTAGCTTCGGGGAAGAAAATAGTAAGTAGAAAGTAGTAAGTATTCATTTTGTGTAAATAAAAGAATAGTCAAAAAATCAAGTCACAATTGTATGGTTATTTACGTAGACATTAACATTCCAAGAACTCGAGATCTCGAGATGAGAAATCATAAAGTCAATTGTATGCCATTTACCCGCGACAAGAGTCGTTCGCCCCCAGATATCACTCATCAGTATGTATGGTAACATTTGGCTCCGGCCCTGTATCGTGAACTCCATGCATTTCTGATGAAACGATATTAGTTTACAACTCGCTTGTTTAACATAGCTTTGTACTAGAATTATAATATTCTGTGATATGCTGATGTGGGCGCAAGTTTTAATATGAGTATTACCGAACATATCACAAGGGGTGGCACCTCCCTAAAGTCGAGCGCAAAACTAATCAATTCAATTGAACTACTTGTAATACCGTTAGACGTTTTATCTGGCAGAGTGTGGCAGCATCTTATTTTGGCATATCTTTTAAAACGACTTCCAAAAAAAGAGGTTTTCAAATCGATCGTTTTTTTAAATTTTATGTTTGGTGCTTCAGAACTCCCTCATTTATAGACCAATTTGGAAAAATCTTTTTGTATTTGAAAGGTCCATATTAGTCCTATTTTTATCAAAATCAAATTGATAATGGGGTCCATAAAGAGTTGAGGGAACTCCTCAAATATTATAGACATAAATTTAGCGATTTTGGTATTTTCATCAACAAGTCAATCATTTCCTACAGAAAGTATCATTTGGAGAAGTGGAACTGATGAAGATTACCGGAGATGGCCACCAGAAAGGAGATGCGAAAAGTTAGTAGAGTTTGATAGTAGTAAAGTAAAAAAAAATAATGAGGGGGTCATTTTAAGTGCGCTAAAGTCGCATATCTAGTAAAATATCATTGAATACTTGTAAATTTTAGTTACTTTTATTTATTTTTATTTTTTATACGATAGGTACAAAAATAATTAGCAAACTATGACACTTAAATAAGCAATAAAAAAAAATACATTTTAAATTTGCTAATCCAAACATTGTACACAGCATTGTTAATAAGTACATCTTGCTAATATATAGGTAATACTACATTACATGTCCGCGGCTTCACCCGCCATGTGTATATGTAAGTGTGCTTGTTCCTGTTCAACTCTGTAACAGCTGAACGGATTTGAATGAAATTTGGTATGGAAGTAGCTTTTACCCTGGATTAACACATATTCGGTTTCTGTAGAATAGCGGGTAAAACCGCGGGGCGCGTTTTTTTTTTCGGACCTTTTCTCGTGATTACCCCTTAAAAGCAAACAAACAGAATTATAATGGTTACACCTGTATAATATTAGTGTAGATGTACACTGTAGAATTAAATGAATTGAGTGAATTTTTTTTATTAGACCAACGGGTCTAAAGAATAACTAATTTAAAAAAAAGAATCCAAGTTTTTTACAACTATATATAATTGTATATTAATATAGATGTATAAAAGCTGGGTCGATCCGATTAATATTTTATACGCGCCCATCTATGACTGCGTATATTTTTCACGAAGTCATGGTAATAAGGTTAGGCTCGTAAAATTATCTCAAAAAATACACAAACAGTTTGATGGACCGGAAACGGTACATTTACTGAGCTTTTTATGAATCTAGAGCCAAGTTTTTGATATATTTGATATCTTACGAGCGCCTACGATCTGAAATATAAAGTTTGCACCAAAGCATTTTCAAGACAAAGCAAATAAACATTACTTTTAGTACTCACGGTATAAATACAACGTGGTAAATACCACGTTTCTTATTTTTGTTGAGTTCTTGATATTTCGGCACAATTGTATGCGCCATGTTCACGGGTAGACTATCCGTAAACTACTACTAATAGTAATGTAGTAAACCACCACGAAAGTCTAAAGCAGTGTTCAAAGCAAATAAGTACATCTTTAACTTGTAGATACTTGGTAAATTTTGGTACCTATTTAACTTTTTGGTAAGCAGTAACCTTTGCAGCAAATTACTCAAGCTTTATAATGCGCTACATTGCCTATATTGGGCTTGCGTTGGCTCCATCTGATTTTTAGCGTAGATGCTACACGCTTCTTTATCATCATCAGCCAAAAGACATTCACTGATCAACAAAGACCTCTCCTTTAAGGAGGGTGCCATAATCCTCTTGCTTGGCAGGCGGCCTGCGTACCACGGAACGCTGCTACCCATCTTCCGTTGGTTCTGGCCGCAGTTTTAGGACATACCCGGGTCCCACTGGAGCACGCTTGCGCAGATGAACCTAATTACTCTTTATTTTTTAATTCCATACACCTTTAACAAACTAAGAACAAACAAAATTATTTAAATCTACATTTTAGATAAGTCTTGATAAACCTAATGTTCTGTTGTGTACTTACGTGTACTATATAACGTACATTACCAAAGAGAATCGACTTGGTATGCGCGAAGGTACACCGATGAAGTACCCACTGCATCCCCTCCCGTAACTGTAGTAGTTGCAGTCAATTATCTGATAAGCCACATCACCCTTCGATTTCGCTCGCGTGCCCATAACGCGCGACTGTCTGTCGCCAGTCTCCGCATCCTTACCTAAAATACGAGCAATACTTTTGTATAGAGCTTTTACAGAAGATAACACACGAGGTGATGATATTTACAAAACATAACTAAGAACTTTAACACACGATACAACTTGGTGGCACTGACCTAACAAATGAGAGAGAAGGAGAGAGAAATATATTTCCTCTTATTTTCTCTCTTTAGTCTATATTCTGTGATAGTCCGTTATGTTAAAGCGTTAATATTAATTGGCATAATAATAAGCGAGTCCAGAGACAAATCGGGTATAGGACCTAATCAGCAACTTTAAATATAAATAAACATATCGTTTTGAGGCATAGAGCAACACTAGTCTCTGGCTGAGGGTGCCTATACATGGCCTGACCTGACATCGTTTGAAAGAGATGGCTGCATATAAGTTTCTGGGGGAGCGAAAGGGAGAAGCTATAACCTTAATAGTTTGTTTCTTTTGCTCCCGTGAAATTCAAGTCTAGCTGTCCCTTTCGCACGATGTCAGGTCAGGCCATGTTTAATTGTATAGGCACCGTGACTCGGGCCATATACCGAGTTGCTCTATGGTTTTGAGGCTATTACAATATTTACAAGAAAAAACCTATAAGCCTAGCTTTTAACAGTGACGATCAAATACAAAAAATATATATATAGCGAAATCATATAAAACGAGCTTATATGGGTGATAAGAAGTTTTCTCTTTACCACTACCCAAGAAGGAGAGCAATGTTTTTAGGGTTTCTGTAAGGTGAGTATGTAAGTATGTGAGCATGTCAGTATGTATTTGTATTTTGTGTGTTCCTATATTACTTCCTGTAGCTGACATGGCTTGACCGATTTTGACGGGTGAAGTGCCGTTCATGTTTCTTCACGTCTGGAGTGACATAGGATACATTTGGCAGCCCGCGGTTTCACCCGGGTAAATACTCCATTATAAAGGCGAATAAAACAGAAAAGGAATTATAGTTTTCGGTTGCCTAAAACTGATTTTGTGGTTAATTCAAGTCCGTAACAAAATTTTCTGGCCTTGATTTGAGTCTTAATTTCCTTGTTTCTTCAACTTATGGATGCTGTAATTTTTTTAAAACAGTTTTCAGCGCAGTGTTTTCGTTCGTTTTTAATCCTTATTTATTTATTTTTTGTTTTTGTAGAAGGTTTTCTATGAGTACCTAAATCACCACTGTTTTCTCGAATAGTATCATCTCTCTATAAATTACCAGCCCTGATACTTTGACTAAATGCAATTATCTCATATAAAACTTGTTTCTTTTTTTGCTACAAAGGTCTACTGAATTCCAATTAAAGTTCTCGGTTGCTTAAAACTGATTTGGTGGCCAATCCAAGTCCATAATTCAATTGTCTGGCCAAAATAGGGAGCCTTGACTCGAGTTATAATACCCTTGTGTCCTCAAGTTGCGGATGCTGTATTTTTCTAAAACTATTTTCGGCACAGTATTTTTCGTTAGTCTTTAATCCTTGTTTATTTATTTTTTTGTGTTTTTGTTGAACGAAACCTTCTATGAGCACCTAAATCTTAACCATCGCTGTTCTCTCGTATAGAATCATCTATAAATGACCAGCCTTGATGAACGAAATCATTTTAAATAGACAATTCAAAGAATTGAGGGTAATATACAATAGGGAGAATTCTGTGGTATAGAGATAATACGCGCTGTGACAATGCTAATAATTTACAAATAAAGCCACACAATACTAATCATTGTAATTAGTTATTTACTGTGCTAATTCAAGCGATTGCCTAAATCGTACTGTTAATGATGTGCAGGATAACTGCATCATTGGTCGCTATCGGGAACTCATCAAATTATTTAAATTTTCATTTCATTTGCCATTTAGTTAATTTGACTGTGTACGATGGCTATCGAATTTGGAATATTTGTAGGAGTTTAAATGATATAGGAATATTTATGACAGCTTCAAAGTTACTTAATTCAAAAAATGTTGAGATGAATTAATTGAATGTAAATTTAAGCTAGCCTCAATGTTGATTTAATAGACTTGATTTGACAGTTACAGAAAAATTTTAGTTATTAATTTTCTTTAAAAAGATAATGGTGTCCATTCTATTCAATAGCACTCACTAAACTAAACTAGTCCTTTGGGACAAAAATTGTCTGCGGGAGCATCAGTTCATTTCAATTTGTAAAAAAACGATGGCAGAAAATTTAGAGCTATCAAAGTTAGTTTAGGTAGCTAAGAAAATTATACAACAGAATCGACGATACAGTACCTACCTGCAGGATAAATACATTTATGGCTCTACACGTGCTGTAACTTTAATTTACTTTAACAAAAAATTAATTAATTTCGTGCTTTTATTGTAGTTCATTTTGTTTATTTGACCAAGAACTACACTGATATCTTCCTGTTTGAATAATACTCGTGTCTGCATCCAAAAATGCTCTCACTACGGAGTGTTGAGAGGTTTCACGACCAAATTGCGCCCCGCCACGGAATTGAGTTAGAGCAGTATCGCATCCGGGTAGTGTCCGGTCGGTGTCCGGGGCCCGGCCCTTTGTCGCGTCATCTAGCTGCAAATTGGCAGTATTTACAATCACGGTAGCCTGCGGGCTATAAAGGTACTTTAACGATACGAACTGCAGCGAAATGAGATAGCGTCAGAGGACAACTGTAAACTAGTTGTTGACTGCGGGTAGCCCCTGTGACGGCTAGGTTGCTGTACATATACACCCTCAAACATCTCGTTCAAGAGCCTCTCGGTTAAGACTACGCGAAGGATGACAAAAAGTCCTTAAAATTCATAGAAATGAAAGTTTTAGTACATTCTCGGTCATGGCCTTTATCGGCCTGTTTCGCCCCGTCTCGGGCGATACAGCCCGCATTACAGGCGAAAGAAACGACAGAGGTCACAATCCATAGACCGATTTTGCTCATATTTATGTATTGAAATTAACTACTTGCCTAAAAACTTCATGAAGATCAGATTAACGGTACACAAGATACACAGAGTATTGACGAAGAATCACATAAAAATACAAACGCCGATTCGTCTCAGACTCGGAGACCTTCTCGTCCCTCGATCAATAAGCTCAAAATAAATCAGTAAGAGTCGTAGGTAGCCAGGGACGCTTCTAGCCTCTATCTTCACCTAATTTGTGATTCTATATTCTATGTAGTAGTGGTCGTATTCGCCTGTCGCTACCGCCTGTATCTGGGTAGCACCTTAACGATGCGCTGGAAGAACAACGGAAACGCACTTCGCTACGAGGATCAGCCAGAGCACGCTCTTGCACTTTGTTCGTTAGATCTTGTTTGCTTTGTATGAGCGGGATTACGCTCGTTTAGGTGGAAAACGTGGCAACGGTGAACTAGGTATATTGCCTGGATGGTAGATACGTTCAGTTTAGTAAGACTTTCTTGTATACAAGCACGCGTAATGCAATTTTCAAGTTTGTTTTCTAACGGTAAAATAAAGGGGTGGAGAAAGTTATTCTTCTTTGTTATTGCTTTGTATCAAAAGTTGTTCTCAACGCTGAACTTTTGCCGATGAAAAGTTAGTTTCGCCATATTATTTAGTATTGTTACAACGACCTCGTTATATTGTCATCGGAAACGTATCTTCACAACAATTAAAACATCATCCAACATATTGAAGTAACCTCAAGTATTACGATGAAAACTGACGTGGTTTTGATATATTTTGTTTTAATAAAACGGTAAATCCCGTTCGTAAGTAGGTATTCCCGTCTTATTAAAAAAAAAATAAAAAAAAATTACGTCAAGTAAAAAAAAATCTTATTCTTATTAATGTCTTATTAAATGAAATTGTAGTGGTAGGACTCTTTTGCAGAGTCCGCCTGAGGAAGTACCACATCTTCGCCAGTTATTCAACCGCCAAGCAGTAGTGTGCAAACATTACTTTATTCCGTTTTAAATAGCAATGTTTCCAGCGCAATTACTGAGCATAAAGAGATTTATTAAGTTTTACTGCCTCCAAAGGGTGCAATATTTCGGCCATATAGGCCGAAAGCATTTCGACAATCTGGAGAAGCTAATAGTCACAGGGAATCTAGAAATAAAAAAATCTAAGGGACGCACTCGATTAGGTGTCCCAGCAACTGGGCAAGAAAATTACAGATGTAGGGCACACCACGCCAAAGCCCGAGAGCAGTGGAAGTTGCGTTGTCGTGAGGAAGGGCAGGCATCTCACGACGCTCAGCAGTGAGCTAACGGATCGAGGAGATGGAGGAGGAAGAGATTGACTATCTAATGCCTCCGAGTGACGAGTGCAGGACAATGCCACGCAGTGTCTTGAACTGCTATAGTTATAAATTCTGGGTCACAATGAACTGTTATGGGCAAGCGTGACGCTAACTACGAGGCGCGCGACTAGCTAGTTTCCACGGTTTCATAAAAAATGCTTTACACTATTTGGTGGTCCGAATGTTGAAATCGGAACAGCATAAATAAAATTTACTTAGGAATATGATATTAGCAACCAGCATCAAAAATCAAGGGAGATCCCAATCACCTGTACGAACGACGAGCTGATAAAGTGTAATAAATGAAGCGACCCACTGCACCGCGCGCCATCATTCTGTATTTATACTCTGGCTGGTTAATTCAATTTTGATGCCGGATTCGTATCCGATTTACTCCTATTTGGTATATTGGAAAGAGATGCAATATTCAGGCCGCTTAGATTTCAACTGTACGCTCAATAAAAAAAGTGTTAATACGTACAAACGACAAACTATTAAAATAACTACAAACACTGATAAACTGATACGCGCAGTGCGGTTTCTTTGAGGCCTTCGCCTATATTATACCGCAGATATCAATTGCATCTTGTATTCTTTACCGGAATCAGGTTAGGTTAGTTATAATAAAAACTAAATATTATTTTGAAAAAATTGACGTGGTTTTGACACATTTTATTTTAATGTAACGGGAATACTCACGTTCAATTAAGTCAGTTATTAAATTCAATAAATTATTCCGACTAACCTAACCAATTTAACACGAGTATTCCTGTATTATTAAAATAAAACTAAATACTCAATTGAGTAGACACATGTTAAATTTATTCTGGCCGTAGTACGTCTCTACGACGTAGCTCTCGTAGCAGCGTAGCAAGTTTCCGTAGCAAATTGACAAAATGCTACGCGTTTATTCGGTAACAGTGTAACAACACTAAATGTACGCCCTTGTACTAACTAATATGCAAATACAGCAGTCATTTCCCCGTGATCTGAACCGTATTTACAGAATATTCGAATGAAATGTCGGGTCCGCGCGATCGCTGAATATTTAACTTAATCGAGCAGCGTCCATCAATTATATGAAGGTATGTTTTACGAATCGATGTTTAGAATGATCATGCTGATATGAATTATTTATTGGCGCTGTCATTTGTTTGGTTAATGTTTTTAAAAATATGTTAAGAGAGTAAAAATATATTAAGAGAGTCGTCCTGCCGCGAGGTTTTGGCGCAGTAGGTATTTGAAAATTGTATTGCCTCCACTCTGATCCATATTCGTGCTATAGAGAATGTTAGTGAATTTACCTAAAATGTTCGATTTATTATTATAAGTACTTATTTTATAAGCGCTTTCGAGGAAAACTGTTATCACTCCCTAAATCTTATCAATGGTTTAGATAAACAATAATCTACGCTGATAGATCTTGATTTTTCAAAAACAATTTTTGGTATTTTAATAAAATCTAATATTCTTCGTCATAATAACAACGCAAAACAAATATCACGCTAGGTGCCTATAACTACGAAGATATAGCGATAATTCAAAATAAAATATACATATTTTTTCGCGGTGTAAATATAATATTTAAAAAATCATCGAAATCGGTTAACGTTTAGTGGTGGGAAACAGTTACCGCTTTTTGTATGAACTAGTTAGCGGTATCTTATCTTAATATTTTGTAGCTGTTGTTCAATAATCATTAGGACCATTGATCTTACTAGTATGTAAGCATTTTCAATCAAGACATTGATTAGGACAATGCGTTCTGTTACTTTTTGGGCTGCCAACCTTACTATATAATAAATTATCTTACGTTATGTCAAGTCCGAGTACTTTAAACTTTTCGATAGCCATAAAGTACGCGAATGTAGTTTATTTTCGCAATTAAACTTTTAAGTTGTTTTTTTTTTTTGTGTAAAACGAAACATACATTCATGGTAAGAACACGTTCCATTTCACGCACCGTGGAATACCTGCCTAGGTCTGGCCCAACTGTCAATGTCATTGTCAGTTAATCAATATCACTTTGAGAATTTCTATTTCATAAAATTCAAGAGCTTTGCCGCGAACGTGGAAAAATCAGGCCGCTGCGAACACTATCCACTAACGTAATAATCAATGTACATTAACACTTAAAAGTATTTACTATTCGGTAACGTGTTTGAGTGTAGGCCAATTTCAAAAATACAATTTTAAAAATAAAAGTTTTTGTGACTTTTCTATGACAATATTTTTTTTTTACCACCACTCAATCCTGAATTACGTTATTTCCTGTAAAAATAGTTGGCAACTCTAGTTACTGTAGGAAAAAAAATGATTTGCAGACGATCACTAGCTTGCAAAGCAATTTAGTTCGTCGCTTGAACATTGCTACATATTGCAAACATCAAGATGAAAACTATAAAAAATGTGCAGTAATGGTTACGATGATGATAAAAGATCCTCTAAATAGCAGAGCTGTTGTTGGTCCACGTCAAGTTGTCGACATAAATCAATTTGTTACAAGACATACTCCTAACAAGTCCTAAGCAAACGCATTACATCAAGCAAACAGGACGAAATATTACAAGAATAATCTCGGGCCAGTATCGTTCCTAAAGAAACATAGAACAAGTTCATTTTTCAAGCAACACAGTTCAAGTAAACACAAACCTATTTTTCTAAAAAAGCCAATATACAATAAGTCAGCATTGTGATTACAAGTCTTACAAATGCGAACTCTCTCCCTTTCTCTATCTTGCTATTTTATATATTTGTCCTTGTGTCTGATAATTTTATCGAAAGACGAGGCCGTCTTGATGAACGACAGAAAAGTCGTTTGAGTCGTGTAAATGGACTTAGATACTTTATCCTGAAATGCGAATAAAGCGCGAGATGAAGCTAGTTAGCGGCGCAGAAGAGAGAAAGATAAAAAAAAATCTCTTCTGTGGTTAGTAATTAAGAAGTAATTAAGTAGTTAAGAAGTACTCTGTTCATTTCGGTTTTGTATACATAACCGAAAAAACGCGGGTACAATAGCCAGCAAATGTCTTTAAAATAACGTCATCTGCGCAACTGCCGATTTTTTGGTACCTCTCAAACTTCTTTTTCAAGCTTCCAAGGTTACGCGGAGAGGAGAGATATCGGCTTTTATTAATTTATTTATTATTTATTTATATTTATTTATTTATTTCGTTCTTGCTAGTTCTCAAAGAGCCCACTATGTACCTTTAATGTATGATTAAGATGATGTTGTAAAAATAAAGAATCAAATAATATACAAACGAAAATTGTACCATGTCCAAGGATAAGTAGAAACAAGCTTTCTCTTTGAGTTCCGCTATCCAACCTCGCTTGTTGCTAACAAAATTCCACAATTAAAAGACAGAGGGCAAAGCCACATAATAAATTCAAATTAAGTCACGCGCTCAAGTATCATAATGGGTATTAATTGAAGAATTTAGCTCTCATAACTTTTGCGAGGGTTCAAATTGTAGCATTAGTGAAATCCCTTAAAGCGGTAATCCTCACGTCGTATTCGTAGTCCAGACTAAATCCAATTACGGGCCGCTCCGTGCCGCGCCGAGCTGGCCGGGTCGAGTCACACTTGTATCCTGCTACACGCGTACAATACTCAGAGTTACGCGTCCTACTGAATGAGACACTCTGCATTTATCTCAATTAAGCACTCTGGGAGCTGTGGCAACATTCTGTGGTCGTTTTTTTTAAATATCCTCACATCTAATTGATTCGGATATAGCTAAGGTCTAGGCTTAGGTAGGATTAAACATTGTTTCAAGCGCAGCCCGCGTGATCTTGGCTTGTCTTGCTCTGTGGGTCGTAGCGCGATGCGAGTATCGGCGCCGGCACACACTAAAGCAGTGTGATATCGGGAATACTCTAAAAGACTGTGCTTATGACGTTGCAGATAGGAACTTAAAAATGGTGCAGTGCGGAACTGCTAACAAACGTTTGTGCTTTTGTGGCAGCTTGCAAAAATATATCGCAAAAAGAATTGATTTTAATAATAGAACATGGTAGAATGTTCCCAATACGACTAAAATTAGAGGCAGTTTAAACTATATAGGTACCAAGGCATTGATGGTTTAAATCAAGTCAAGATCTCTTATTACTTTTACTAAAGTTATTAATGAATATTGATGTTCAAATACAGATTTTATAAGTATCAATAAGGTACTCCATATTATACTTTTAATAAGTTCCTTGATAGCCTACAATTAAATATACCACTGAAATTTGTATGTGTGCTTGTGTTATGTATGACACTTATCTCCGCAATTTTTTAAAGACAGTTTTTTTCATTTTATTTTTAATTATGTTATCTACTTTTCTACAAAATATTTACAAATAAAAACTAATCTAACTTATAAAACAAACACGCCGTCAAGTTCGCCACCGTGCGGCGGGCACCCAGAACAGTGGCAGCATTTCCCCGCTGAATAAATTATACTCAATTTTTGTGAAGAGTATGCGTCTCTTCGTTTCTTCTTCTTCTTCTTCTCTATTTTTTTTCTGTTTCTTAGGCATATTAAAATATATAAATCAGATTATGGCTTACGAAGCTATTAATCATCACCTTGGGGATTATAATCGAACCCCAATACTTACAACACTTCAAGAACTCTAGACCGATTGAAATCGGCTGTGCTTCTTTTATTATAAAAATACTTATTTTGTGAAAACAGCTTTACCGATAGCCTGCGTTAGTTGGATCCTTCTAGTAGACATTACATCAGAGTTGGTCGTTAAATGCAGCAGCGAGCGAGAGCAGTCGAGAGGTGTCGAGAGGCGAGACGTGATGTCGAGTCGCGATGCAATCTGTGCTCGCCGTGAAATTGGAAATAAATAAACGGAAAAATTACAGGAACCGTAGCCTTGTCGACTCATCACAGATTGCTACTATTATTATTATTACTCCTACATATATACTCTCGACTGTATACATATTCATATTCCAAACAATTGCCTTCAAAATCTATAAAATTCGATAAAAACTCTTTCAGATCATCAATCATCACTGACTATTATTTTGTGATTATTAAGAAACATTTCATATTTAATGTTGACAGAATAATAGATTTAATTTATTTTAATTTTGTCTCTAGTTTTAGTTTTAGTTTGTATATTTAAGTTTAGATTATAATTTAGCTATATAATAAATTTTTCCTATACATATTTTTCGGTATAAATAAATAAATAACTGGTTGACAGAATTATACAAAAAATATTTTAACAAAACGAATCTAATCTAACAAACCGTTTCGGAACCGTTTCAACATACGTTTTTTTTTTTCTTACTGGGACAGTATGAAGAAATCCGAAACCATATGAGATACAAGGAAACTGTCTTAGGAACCATTAGGTATTTTTTTGTAAAAACCATTTTGGCATAATAATTTTTTTGGACATGTGAAAGTTCCTCATATAAATGAGTTATTTTGATGTTATTTTTTAATGCGGTTCGGCTCAGTTTCACGTTAGCATCGTTTCATAGTATCAGAAGAAAAAAACGGATCAGTAGAAGTAGTTATAGTTTAACTGGCATTAGTTAGTAGTTTATTAAATTTGACTTAACTTGACCATGACTTTGGTTTAACTTCTACTGCTCCGTTTTTTTTTCCAATACAATAAAACGATGTTGTGCCTGTAAATATTAAATATGTTGTATATATAGATATATAATGTTTTTTTTTTTTTTACAAGTTATAGACAAATAAAAAAAAAATTGTAAATGTCAGCCTCTGTTTTTCCTGGGGCAGCATTACAACGCTGAATGGTGGACCAAATGGTGGATGGTGGCTATCCTTTACACCAGGAACGAAATAGTGGATTTTTTAGTGTTTAGTGATTAGCGGCGGCTATAACATGGCTGTACCATTTTCTAAACAAAGCATTTTAAATTTTGGATCTTTTAAATTATTGTCTATACCGAGCTATAGAAAATAATTTTAATAATTTGATTAATTATCCATTTTTTTTTTTTTCATATTTTTATCATCGATTTTTTTAAATTTCTTCTTTTTCCTTTGATTTTGATTTTTTAGCAAAGTAATCTAATATCAATTTATTTAAATCTTTATTCGAATTAATTAATTATTATTATTATTTATTGTTTATATTCTATTTTATTTATTATTATTTTTTTATCTTTGATTATCTATTTACTGTGAAGATGAAACCAGGTGTAATGCAGTTCAGTAGTGAACACAGAGTTGATCACATTATGTAAAGTTTTCACTTTGGCGGTTTGTCGCTAAATGCAGACCGATGAGAGCAGTCAAAGAGATGTCGAGTGCCGGGACGTGACTGTCGGACAGAACTGCAATCTGAGCGTAGATATAAGTTGGACACCCTTCACTACCACTAGTTTTAATTATGGTAAAATTGGATATGTTTGAAACTATATTTAGAACTCGTCAATTCCGTTCATATAGTTTCGCCTTAGGTATTGACGAATATACATTTGACGTCATTACAAGCTTCATACATATTGTAATTAACATTACAATTAGACATAGACTTTCATAGTGGTATGTAAATGGCATTGTCAATAGAATGCAGCTATAAAGAAGGTTTATCAAGAACTAACGATCCGCCCAAACCAAATCTCACAGGATCACCCGCTGGGCTAATCTGAAGATTGACTGAAAATTTCATCAAAATCGGTCCAGCCGTTTTAGAGTCTATAGGTAACATACATACGTACCTGGCCCTTTTATAGATAGATTAAAGAAAGAGTGTCACAGTAATTTGCGAAGTAGCACTAAAACATCAGTCAAAAAATTGATACCAGTACACTCAATAATTTGAAACACCACACACCTATATACATATGCCACTTCAAAAGAACAAGGAAAACATTCTAAAAATAATAATAAAAGTAAAACACTCATCCAGCCGCATTAAATATAAAACCTTGTTTATTATCCTGTTACACAAAATACCTGTCATAAAACGAAGTACAATTCAGGGAGTAATTAATAAACTGTTTTGAGATCGCACCGTAATTGGACGCCACTCGAGCATCGTCACGCGAATTGATTGTGTCACGTACAGGCCTGTGGTACAGTGCTTTTTTTCACCTCTATATCGAAGGAATAAAGTTCATTTTTTTGTAGGAACAGTACCTAAAAGGTGTCGATAGATTGCACCAAGAGCCTTTGAATATTAATGGCGAACGTTGAAGAGGCTGTCGCGTCTGCGGGACATGGAGAAGTATGGACCCATTTAGCAATTACGCCGCTATCAAATGTCGTCATTGATAGACCGTTCTATTAGCAGGTATACTCTAACTTTTATATGAATGGGCATGTAAGCCTCAGAGGGCAACTCAGGCCAAAGATGGTAATTATCACTAGATCCCAGAGATGCAAACAAAAAAGAAGAAATTTAATGTCAGTCTCTGTCTGACTTCGTATACACTTTCAAGTATTATGGTTAGAAAATAATCTTCCTTATATCTCTTATATGAAACCAGACATGGCGCAAGACTGTGTGTGTACTATGGACAAGTCTTTTTTTTTTTTTAATTTACACAGCTAAGTAACGAAAATAAACATATTCCTTTCGGATATACAAGCTTATTCGTCAATTTTTACTGATGTGACCGCAAACGTGACTGGAATTCTGATTAATCACTTCATTCATGCTAATAAGTGGAAAATGCGGATGCTGGAAATTTTCATAATAATGTTACTTATTTCGATTAAATATGGTCTGAAATGTTTACTACATTTGTACCTACTTTTGATACAGTTTACCTATTTCCAAAGACTAAGTTGTGTCGAGTCCTGCTATAATATAAGTTAGTATTACTCCACTGGGAACTTAACTGTGCTACTGTCAAACTCCTTCAGAACTTATAGCCATGTTTATTCAGTTGACAAGTTCGGTTACGCGCCGTGACTATCTGTGATGCCGAAATCTACGTTGCTCGTTAACCAACAAAGTGATAAGTGATATGAACAAATAAATTGATCTCAACATTAAGATCACATATTTGATTCACATTATTTCAAACATATATATAAAATTCATAAACTACGCAGATTAGATTAGTTCTTTATTATGGTTTTTGTTAGTTTTTATTTATTATATATATCCTTGAACATATTAATATATTTTTTATGAATAAATTGTAATTAAGTTGTGATATATAAATTATTTTTTCTGTAACCAAGCTAAAAAGTCCATTATCTATGAATAATATCTTTGAGTCACAATGTCAATTATGTATTTGTAATAAATATGATACAATATCTTTAATTCTAGAGTACCTAATTGGGTTTTTCCTATAATTATTCCAAATAGCAAATGTAACATTTCTAACTACTAGTTCTTACAAAAGACATGAAGTGACGACATAATCTCTAGAGTCCACTGTAAGCGACGTGAGTCTAAAGAGCCATCGCTAGATATCCTATATAGACCCAGGTATTCCGCGGAGGTTATCCAAAACTACAGAGATAAGTCAGAACGGAATATAAGATGATTGTCTTACATTACGAGTAAGCTTCTACTTACTCCATTCGAAACTGAAAAAAGTTATAGATCTCCTCAAATTATAAGTAATAATAAAGTAATAAGGCGGCGAAGTTATATTTTTAACTCGGTTTGTGGCGACAACTGTTAAGTTGACCCAGTACTTAAAATTTCATAGGTTTTTGAGACCACTATAATAAAACTTCCATCTACAAAGTAAGTAATTTGTAAGCGATGCTTATATTTATTTCTATTTTAATTTACGTGACCTCTATGTTAGTGAGGAATTTAATTCTGAAACGTTTGGAGTTTGTCTTCGTAAACACCCTAGTGGACCGACATTGTATACCACAGAGCTAAGTACGGTTCGTATAACTTCCATGAAATGTTTAACTTCATTTGAATAATAAATGTGAGAGTTGGAAAGCACGAAAATTATAGTAGGAATGTAAATAGGTACTTACCTCGGTTTACAAAGAACGTTCCCGTATGACTTTATGCTAAGATTATTCAGAGTTCGCAGTTAAAGCTATTCGAACTTGACGTGGGTTTCACTTCAAAGAAAAGTACTCTCAGCTTCTTGTTAAGATTATGATTAAGATATTAACTAATACCGAGAAAATCTCAAAAATCTGTTAAAATAATAATCATCATTACATTTTTTAATCAAATCAAATCATTTTAAATTGATTTTTTATTTTTATACCTATCCAGAGTAAAGAAACTCTGGATAGGTATTAAAATCACGTCCCTCCCTCACTGGAACTGTCAATGAATAATTAAAAAGAACTTCAAAGTTATAAATTTACATTCAGAATTTAAGCCTCGTAACAATGAAATGCTTTTAAAACCATTGAAGAGCAGGTTACATTCATCAAAGGGTCGGGTACGAGGCAGGAGCGGCGGTCGGCGACGCGCCGTGTGTCCCCGGCCGAGCAGACGTCCCGTGCGGAACTCAATCATTAGTGTGCTCACTCAATGTGAAAGCGATTTCAGCCCCGGCGACTCCGCCCCTTTGAAACTGGCGCAATATTGTCGAAAGCAGAAAAACAATTTGCGCCAAAAAAAAAACCAAGACGCGGCGAATAAAATAAGGACGGAATCCCAGAAGCCAATCGAGCGCACAGGGCTCGTCGGCAATAAGGTTGCGTTTGCGTTATCGACGATAGCTCCGGAAGAAGTGCTCCGGCTGTAAACGTAAATGAGCGCCGAGCGGGTTACGGGCCCGACGCGGCGCGTCGCCCGCGGTTGTAAACTCCGCCGCTTGAAATAACTTCGTTACAACTCCAGCTTCGCACCGTTTTGTTTCTGAGCCGCAATATTAGTTTTAGTCAAAAAGCTATTTTTCAAGCGCCGTTGAAAGGCTTGTAAAGTTTTCTAATTTAGTTAATTCAAACTCAGCGTTCTGGGGCGCGAACGACGGGCAGGTTCTCGTTAGATCGAAGATAGCTATTTTCGTTAAATAAATTCTCGAAGGAATTCTCGGAGTGTAAAGATAATATCAATGCACACCGAGCGTCGGTCTTAGAGCTGGGCTCAGCTTTTGTCTATATAGAATTTTTAATTACTTGAAAAGATCAAATGTTCTAATTTGTTTATTGGGGTTTCGTTTTTTGCTTCCAGGTGCTGATGTTTCCGGAGGAAGGCTGGGCCCGCAGCGCGTCGTCCTCCTACTGGACACTGCAGCCGTGCTGGTGGCGTCGGTCGCGGTGCAAAGTTGTTGAAGTGGCTGGCACGAGACGGTATATTTTTTAACGTATCACCACCTCAATAAGTTTTCCTATATCGGAGATGCTTGGAACACACACTTAGACCGAAATACCTTAAAAATATTTATAAAATATATATATATATTATGTATTTTGTTATAAAGGCACCGATAAAATATGTAAATATATATACCCAACCGGAATTCGCTTGTTCCGGTAACAAAGCCAATCCGGTCGTAAAAATTTCAACTTATTCGGTACAATAAACTTTCACAAAAAATATATTTGACAGTTATCAAATTTTTATCCTTATCAAATCTTTAAAAATCTTACCTTGCAGTTTGAAAGGCATCATTCAGAGTAACATAGGACTAAATCACAAGTAGTTTTGTTGGCTAGACGAAAGCCCTACAGTGTGTTGAATTTTTCATCGGCTTACCTTTTTCACCCTTCCGATTTACCTTATATTGCCTACATAAAACATCAATGCGACGTCGGTTGTCACATTAAACTCAGAGCATTGATCCAAATTTTTGTAAAACATTAAAAATATTTTAAAGAAATTTGGTGCGGAACTTTTCTAAATTTGACAAACAAATTTTTTTTTTGTAATGTATGACTCTTTTGCAAGAGTCAGTCTGGGGAAGTAACACACCTTAGCCAGTTAACACCAGCGACTTGCTCGTCTCGTCAGTCAGTACCATTTTTTTTAAATTAAAGTCTCGTTTTTGTTTCCTTTGAATAATAAATATATAAAAGCGAAAGTTTCTTTCAATATATACCTAATCAATATCTAATATTTAATTTACTAGCTGCGCCCCGCGGTTTTACCCGCTATCCTACATGAATCTTTACATTTTTCGAGATAAAAAGTAGCCTGTGTTAATTAATTGTATACGTAATATATATCCATACCAAATTTCATCCAAATACGTCCAGCCGTTACAGAGTTGATCCGGAACAAACATACTTACATACTTACCTACACACTTTCACACAAATTTTTGCATTTATAATATTAGTGTGATATATATATATATCAATCCTAACTCCAAACTAATATTATAAATACGAATATAACTCTGCCTCTCTGTTTGTCGCGTTATCACGGCTAAACGGCTGATCGGATCGAGCTGTGTTTTTGGATAGATGTAGCTTAAAGGTAGGAGACGGACATAGGCTACTTTTTTTTTAAATTGGTCCACGCGAACGAAGTCGTGGGTAACAGCTAGTATTTATATAATTTATTCATTGTATATTATTCAATATAAAAAAAGCGAAAGTTTTTTGTCACACACAAGGGAGACAACATTTGCGTTTTGGCAATGCACACTTAATGATTTTATATCTTCAATAATGAGAAAATGCGCGAGCGAGACACTAATAAACTGTGGACATGACTAAGGGCCTAAATAAACTGCAAATTGAAGTCGTTAAGGAAATTGTAGGTACAACGCGGTGCAGATTGGAGTTGAAAAATGTATTAAAATGGAATGCCTCGCGAAAGGAAGTTGTTCATCACTTTGTTGCACATTAGCCCAGCTTTAGCAATTAACCAAGGCGAGGTGAGGCGCAGACAGGGATATGAAAATTATATTATTCTTGACTTGGATTTTAATCTATTTACATTTCTTCTTCTTTGTAACGACATGGACGGTGATTTCAACAACATGTTATATGTCGTATTGGTAAAACTAGATTTGTATGTGTCCTTTGAAATTACTGAGCATAAAGATATTACATCTATTCTAATATCTCAGTTAGGATAAAGCGCAATGCGTAGCCGGGAAATGTATTGAACTCTTGAATTTCAAATTCTGGATGCGACTTATGTATGGACGCTTACCATCAGGCGAGCAACTTGCTTGTCTTGTTCAGTAGCATAAAAAAGGCCCTTCAACCTTAAAGAAAACCAATATTTTTGACGAAAAATTTAAGGAAGTAATTTTTTACCAAACCTAATAAACCTACCAAGAAATACCTAGAATTCTTACCTTCGGGTCTATAATAGCATGCGCACCTCGACAATATCTTCTCTACTCTTTATTTCGGGCGAAAACGATACAAACGAGTCCTGTTTTTGCACGACAAAAAGAATAGAGAAGACTGTCCGGTGGCATGCAAGACCTGGTGGGGATTGAAGGCAGACAATACTCTCCAATTCATTTTATGACTAACGCAATGTTGGCTCCAAAATTGAGTAGCAAGCATCGTAGCATATGCTACAATGCTACGAGAGCGATAATTTTGTTTTGTCTCTACTCAGGCCAAAACCAGGCTATCTCACTGCGAGCGCAAACAGTTTAGCCTTAGAAACCGCAATCAGGGCCGCTTTTACGTCCAACTTAAGAAGTGCGAAAATGATAAAGCAAACACTCTCGCTTTCTCGCATGCGTTTATAGGTAACGAGTTGTTACACGCGATTTCGTTCGCGTGGCCCTGAAAAAAAAGTAGCCTGTGTCCGTCTCCGATCCATAAGCTATAACGCCTAAATATATGCAAAAATTGAAGTTGATCCGTTCAGCCGTTTAGATGTGATAACGCGACAAATACCCAGACAGAGAGACAGAGTTACTTCGGCATTTATAATATTAGTTACTATTATTGCGGGTAGCTACACTTCTTATGCTGTAACTTCATTGCGACAAGATCTATTTATTTAATTGTCTTCTTGGAGTAAGTACTTACTTGTACTATTATTGTTTTTATGCCTATATGTAGCCACGTACAATAGCCAGTGGGCAGAATGAGAAAAAACAAGTACTTACTAACTACCGCCATCCTACTGATTGATTGATGCGAAAAAGTGAATAAACCTGTATAGCTATTGAACAATGTATATACTGATACACTCCTTGTATACTTAGTTTGTAACGTAGCGCTTCCAATTTACCTGAAAACATTTTCAGCCAAAACAATTTCGAAGCAGAAAAGCCATAGCTCCTGTGAAGTGTTAATTACGCTTCTAGGAAACTAATTCCCCGCTCGCGGCAGCTTTCCGTGTCTCAGGTGAGCGCGCTAAGCTGCCGCTCGGTTGACAAACGGCCGGAAGTGCCCGGGGGCGCCACTATCGCGTGATCGCAGCGTCGCCGCGTGAGAAGTGGCGCGGACGTGCCCTAAATAAATATGGTGGCCGCGGCGACCGGTGAAGGGTTTAGTGCGAATGATATGCTATTTATTATCTATGTGGGCTCACAGGCTGTGTTACGACGTCATGTGTGGGTTATTTATTGCTTATTTTTTTGTGACTCTGTTTTGTAATGTTGCTTTCATGAGCTATTCTGTGTTTCACCCACTATCATAGTTTAATAAGAAGGTGACATTTAAATAAATTAGGCTGCCCCATCACAAAACACAAAACAATACTTAGTAGTAATAATAAATTATATTACACGATGTCTGCCATTTATGGTAGAAACTAGAGCACTTCAGATGACTTATTGACTTTTATCTACTTACTTGATACTGACTTGTATTATACATATATCACCTAATTTCACAGACTATTAAAGCTATGTATATTTTTTTCTACTGAGTGATGAGACGAAAATGTTGTACATGTTGTTGTTGTAAGCTTTACGTTTGTCCATAACTGCTCAGTGCCACCCAGAAATTGAAACTTCAACAGTTCAAAAAAAAAAAGCAAAATTTTATTTTGAGAACTTTGTGCATGGACTTCTATTAAAACACAATCACATTTCGAAAACAAATTTCTTAATCATCGATGGTAATAGAATTTACTTAGTAATTTGATGCATGAAAAAACATTTGCGAAATAAACTAAAAATCAAACCACGACTACGGCCGGTACTGGATTTGGGAAAAGCAATCCCAAAATTCACACCATAACTAAGTAAACTCTAAATTCCATAATAAAAAAGTATAGTTGCGTTTTCTCTTTTCATGTAAGTTTTTTGAGTTTGTAACAGTTGATAAAAAGTAATAATAATTATACCTATACAATAAACCAATAACTTGCACCGTTAAACAGGCTACAACAAAACACGTTTATTGCTCTCCTGAAATTTTTTAAAAAGCATTTAATTTGTTTTGCTACGGAAGCAGCTGAAAAATTATGATGACAGTCATTAACTGTTATATATGACATAATCTACCAAACATAAGTTACAATTATAAACCTTTAAAATACAAGAACATATTTAAAAATGAAATCTCTATCAGCAATCTCATTTTATGTAACTTAGTAAATGTTTCGACGATATGTGAACGTCTACTCGGTTTAACTTCGTAGCGAAACTGTTAAAAACTAATTTTGCGCGAAAAACGTCAGCGAACGAGAGCTAACGAGGACTGGTTAACGATTATACCGATCCACCCCACTATTCACGGTGGATGACTCGTATTTTATGATCGAAAGGATTAGCAAGGGGCTTATAGAGCTCGAAACCGATTGAGCGAATACAAGACTTACCAAAATAATGATCCATAACGAGTCGGTTCGTTATAAACTTAGTTGTGGATGGCTAAAATATTTTTGTAAGCTCAAATTTAAACAAGATGACAAGTTTGTTTATAGTTGACATTTATTCAATTAAGAAAATAGTTAATCAAATCAACATTAATATTGTCATCGATCACTTTCCATCCACTGCTGAGTGGAGGTCTCCTCTTCAGCGCGCCGTCTTTCCCGGTAACATATTAACTAACGTAGATAAATAGTTAATATTTAAACTACAAAAAACATTTATAGGTAACTTCCCAATTTTAAAAATTGCATGGGCAAGAACCGTTATTTAACTCTGTCGTCGTACAAAAGAACATTCAGCATGAAACGAGATCGAATCGGTCTAAAAGGTGTAAGTTTGTTTTGAACGAACGCCAAAATCGTGCACTTAAAAGTTTTGAAAAAGGTAGCCGTTACCTCGTCTGCGGTTCCACAGACGTCTATTTAATTTCACCAGCTTTTCGGGTAGTTGGAAACGCTGAGCTTTCGTACTTACCCGATGATTGCACGTTTTGCGCCAAATGGGAAAAGAAAGCGGTGGAGAAGAGCGTGGAGGTTTTTAATTTGTTCTCGCCAGTCGTCATGGGGTGCGAAGATGTTCAGGCTATTACAGGGCGCCATTACACCGCCGTTAGGGCTCCGGAGGACGTGTCGGATTCGCGCCCTACTAACTGGTATACGTGACCGGCGTACAGAGCCCTGCTTCTTGCCGAACGCATCAGACACACTAAACTGCGTTATTTCGGCACCAATCAACCGTTTTTGATTCTCAATGATCCGTAATCGCATTTAGATCTTAATTGAATCGACGCTTTACTGCTGAATAAGCACGTTGCTCGCGAAATACATACTCAGCTGTTTCTTGCTAGCAGTTGCCAATTTAGTTCAGTTACGTGTATGTTTGTGAGGTAAGCAGTGCATTAAGTTCTAGTTCAGTGTAGCTAGAAACTATTCCTGTAACAAGCTGTAAACAGAAACACCTCGCGTGCAGTTTTCATCTGAAGCTTTCCTATGCTCTAAAGTGTTGCTATGTGTGTATATATCACCTACAATTCCCATTTGCAATTGTTTTTCTCTCACTTGAGTTATTTTTATTTTTACTGAACTGCCCAGAATAAGGATAATGCTTTTAGAGTGTATGAATAAGACAGACGCATGAAGTATATGTTTGGATGTTTTTTTTTTTAAATATTTTTATTTTTTCTGTGGTGTCCTCCTACCACCTAAACGGCATTAACAATTTGGAACTAGGAGTGTCATTACATTTATCGTTATATCCGATTGTCATAGGCTACATTTAGCAAATCGAGTTTTGTTTCTTTTAAACTGATACAAGTTACTTAAGTTTTTTTTTATAATTATGTTCTTATAAGTAATATTTTTATTAAATAAAAAGCAACTATTTGTTAAAGAAGTGCATATTTTACGTACTTTTATATGTAAATAGTTTTTAATTATTTCAATTGTGATTTTCGCTTTGGTGTTGAATAAATACCAGAAATAAAATTATGAAAAGTGCATATTTCATACTTTCGCATAATAAAATTTAGAAAAAATTACGTACGCAAATACGAAATTTTTATGTTTTACCCTATTTAATAGGTTAGGCACAAAAGAAAGTGGTAACAGTCATGTTTAACGAAATAAACTATCTTAACCGTTTTCTTGTTAGTAAACGAGGAGTGTTTTTTTTTGGAATCTCCTAGTCGATACGTCGACTAAAGCTTAATCCGTGCGTAATTATCATTGAGTACCATTTACGTCATTATTTCATTTTTATTCTTGTACTAGCTGATACCCGTGAGGCTTGGCCTTCGGCCTCGCTAAGTTCCTTATAGCAGCCTTGTCCTCACAATTACGAACACAACAAAAAAGAAATCATCAAAATCGTTCCAGCCTTTATCAAGTTATAGCGTGTCCAGGAAAAATAGGGGTTCATTTATATATAATAAATATATAAATGAATAAATATTGGTGGACGTTTCTGACACTGCGCCATCTAGCCCCAAACTAAGCAAGCTTGTATTATAGGAACCAGATGACTGATAGAATACATAAATACTTTTTTTTTTGTAAATACATACATAGAATACATAGAAACACCCAGAGATAAACCAAAGTTACGAATAAATATTTAGCTTTTGACTGTTATCACGCCCCAACTATGCTCCGTAACCTAAAAGTAGTTGGCGGAGTCATAAAAGCTAACACTCACGCTACTCTTCTATATTCGCTTAATACGCTTCGCCAGCCACCTCATTATTTCTTATCTAAACACGTAATGGTAGGTGAGCTGGCCGCAGATAAATCACAGGTTGTCGCTAGGGCTTTGCTCCAAGCTCAGATACACGGTACAAGGCGTCCGAAGCGGGACACACTAATTCTCCCCGGGTGGTGACAAACGGTCGTCGTTCGGCGCCGCTAGGGATGAAACCTCTCTGCTTGGTGATACCGGTAAACTAACTGTTATACTTGTCATTACTCTGGCTATTCGATCTTCACATTTTTTTTAAATAATCGGCCTTGAAGATTGAAATGCCTATATACTCGTAGAGAGTCTACACAACAAAATGCTACTGATTTGCCTAACAAATTACGCAGCCTCAATGGTAAACTATGCGGCCTTTCGTGTCAAATTATGTTGAAGGGCACAATTATCTTTTTATTCGTATGATAGAGAACTTTCTGGGTATTTTTTTATAGAGTAATATTGAAATATATATATTTTTTAAATTTTAATTAAGTACCCCAGGTGGACTCTGCAAGAATTTTACCACTAGGTTTTCTCATGTTCTTAGATGCTTATGTTGTTCTAAGTGCTTGTCGAAAGTAATTTATTTATTTGTTGCAGGCATAGCACCCAAGCTCGAATGGTCATAAGCGGCGCAAACGCGGTGTATATCGTAGGCACATTCAAACACCTCGGAACTGATGCTGATTTTAAAGTAAGTCTCTAAGATTCATATTGCTACACATGTAATTTAACATTTCTTAAAGCGGTCGCCGTTGCTTAGTAAATTAACTCAATTAGTACCTGCTCACAGGATATTTACCACATCTTGTTTTTATGTTATGTATTTTTTGTCTAATAAATAAGAAAAATCGTGGTAAATATCCCGTGAGTACTAATTGAAACATGTAATGTATTTCTATATCCTTATAGTATGTGCTCTATTTTTTTTTCATGTATTTCCTGTTTTTTATCGCGTTCAACAGCATGTGTTTCTTCCTACAGTTGTATCTGACATCGAACGTGACTCAGGCGGACTTCAACATGGGGTACACGATGACGGGCACGCTGGAGCGCGGCTGTCGCTCCACCAACTCCTTCCAGGTTACGCACTTCGCTGTGCTGCGCCGCTGCGATCATGACGCGCACCATCTCAAGACTTCATAAATATACATGAAAGAGGTGTAGCTTTGTAATTATTTAAATAGGTTGGCATTTTGTAGAGAATGAAAATACCGTAAGAAAATTATGTACCTACTTACTTTTTTTTCAATTACGATAATTAGTAAACAAATTTTCGCAACATTTGGTTCCTCAGTTCCCTCAGGATCTAATTATCTCGCGAAACAACTTTCTGATAGTAATTTACAATAACTATAATCAAATATGCGAAGCGTCAGTTTAAAAATTAACCGCATGTTCGAAAATCGAGTCCAATTCATCAATTCCCTTTCTTATATTTTTTTGACGAGTGCACCTCTAAAATCTCGTAAAATTAATGCCATAACGTAAGTTGTCGATTTCAGGTCGATAAGAATAGTTGGGGTATAGCTCGGTAACACTTCACGAATGATCTCAATGTAAGTTGGCTAGTCATTATTTTTAAGGTTTTTATATTGCGAAGCGATATTAATTGTGATGAAGTTTAGACATGAAATAATAATTTGTGAATTTTGTGAATTTATTTTAGCAATCTCGGTGTATTTGCTCTGACCTGCAACGTGGTGTAAATATTTGTAGTTCTTTTTTCTGTTGTACAGTCGCTCTTTTTATTGTAAGTAGTATTAGATGTAGAAACATTATTTTTATATTTAATAGATTTGTATACTTAAGTATTTTTTTCATCTCCTACTCGTAGACAATTAAGAAATTCTTGCCATTATAGATTTAAAGGTAATTAGAAAGTCTACACGTATATATTCATAACATAATTATAACAATGTATGTACAAACTAAAACAAACTACTTAGCCTTCCCAGGTCCTGGGTATTTGATCTCTTTTTGTTAATGATCTCTACTTTTGAAAAATATACCATCTTTTCTTTATGATATAACATAGCATTTTGTTTCATTAAACATCCTGTAACTGCAATCGTTGCACGACACTTTAATAAATTGAAGTGTAGGTTGTCTACAATTTCTACAATTTATTTACATACATATTGTCACCCCATTCGCTCTTTGTATGAGGGCTCTTATAATGATAATACCTAATAATAATAATATAATATAATAAGAATAATAATATCTTGTAATGATATTGTAATGGCTCTGCTAATGATTGTCAGTATATACGGTAAACATAGACAGTGATATCGCTTTGTGCACTGGCCTTTAAATATCCCATTGCTGGGATATCAGCCTACCCTCGGGTAGGCCGATCCATATCCACAGCGCTTGCCATACGCCATCGAATTTCATCTCCGGATATATGCAGATTTCCTCACAATATTTTCCTTCACCAAAAAGCCAGTGGTATATTCGTACATGAGTTCCAAAGAACTCATTGGACGGGCCCGCCCGGGTTCGAACCCGCGACCCTACGAATGTGAGGCGAGCGTGCTCCCACTGAGCTACCACGACATCGCAATACACACAAATACCGGGTCGGAGCTCACAAATATCTGACCAAAGGGTCCTTTGGGTCAAACATTAGTACCTAACAATTAAGTGATCTGTGCTACAACGCTAAAAGTAGTCTAAAATCGGACATTGTTGTGAAGACATTACATTTTTTAGGTACTCAGATACTGATATATATATATACAGATACTCAGATCCGTGTGTTGGTCAATCTACAGCTGCGCAAACCAAAAGACTCAAAGGGTCGAAGTGTGCTCGTAGTATCGAGAATATATTAGAGCTTTTTAATGTGTCTGTAACGGTTACAGTTACTGTTCGCTAGTGTGTGCCAAGCTTAATGTAAATATTGTCAGGAGTCACTCGTACCTGACATTATAATGCTCTTCAAATATTGAAGATATATAACATATATATTATAAAAATAATTAAATCGGTAGTCAGTAGAAAACATTTCTGCTTGTTATAAATATTTGATAAGCGAATGGGAATTCATTTTAAAATGGCTGTGAGCGATTTTCCGGCGTTGCTTCTTCACGGTTCGGTGGTCAAAATAATAATGTATTGAACCGCATCGTTCATCATATACATGCACATGTATATATCGACCGAGTGACTGCGCTTGGTGCGTTGTATCCGCGTGGAAAAACTGTTTACCGAAAGATATTACAATCTGGCTCTCACCCTTTCGATAAATCTGTGTTGTTTGTTTTGTGTTGCGACGCAACTCTTTTTGAAGGAAAACAATTTTAGTTGTTACATTTGCTCGTGTTACTCCACCATAGGACATATTGTCAAACTAGGTATACATTTTAGTCCAATTAAAGCAAGACATCAAATCCATTATCAACATTATTGATACCTTTACTAACACATATTCTAAGTAGGATTATGCTTTATTTCTCGTATGAAGTAGGGGCTATAGCGTATTAACTAAGTAGATTTGAATGGAAAATGCTTAACCTCAATTTATTTTTGAGAAAGGCTGATACATTAACCTATACCCGTGTTCTAATGTGTTATTATTTGATCTAGCTTAAACACATATTTAATTAACATGTAAAGTATAAATGTTAGTATTAATCTATGAATAAAGTGGCTACAAATGGTCTAATTTTCGTGCAATCATGGTGGTTGTCGAGACCAATGAAAAGATAAAGTCCAAGTCCAAGAAAAGATCCAGTCTTGTGCGAGTCGAATTATTTACTCTTATTAGGATTTCTTTTAGGTATACATTTGATCTTTTAAGCTATATTTATTAACTTTACAAGAGAAAAAAAAGTTTGTTATAAACTTACAAAGCTTAACAACTATATTATTATGAATCACCGTATTGTGGTATGTATATATTTGTGGTTTAAATGTATACGGCATATTTGGTTGAATATTGGTGTATAATAAAAAATCAATTGAATACAAATAAAATCAAATGTATTCATTTGTATCTCTAGAAAATGAGTTCTGGACAATAACACTCCACATACAAGGGTAAGAAAAAAATATATATCTGCTCATTTTCATTATGGCCCAATAAAAAGTAAATTTATTAAATTTGTAACTAAATATTCGGTTTTGGATCAACATTCTACAAAATCCAGGTCTGTAATTCATTCCATTTTCAGCAGATTGCCTAGTGCGAGTTTTCCGATTGTGTTTACCTATTCGATCTTGTCAAAGTGTAGATAGCACTGCTCTTACTTCATACAAATCGTAGTTAACGTTTACGCGATCGAATAGGTAAACACAATTGGAAAAACACGCAGCACAGAGCGGCAGTAAGCTCATTGACGTCAGTTTTAAAATTTTGGTACGGAACCTTAAAAAGCTTACGAAAACTAGTCCATGTGGAGCTACTAAAATTAAGCCATAAGATTAAGGACTTTAAATGTAAAAATGGTGGAAAATCAAACGTCCAGTATCGCACTCCCTCCAGTGTTTATACACATCATTTTTGTACAAAGTTGTGTGTATTTTATGGCTTCTATTTGGCTATAACTGATAGTATACAATTGTATTTTAGTAATAATATGACGAATTACCGATAATTATCGCTTTTCTAGTTTCTCTACTCTAATTAAGTGTTGTTAGTCCGTAGCAATTTATTTTTTATTTTTGACAAAGCAATCCTATTTAGGTCTCTTACCTCGGGATTCTGAAACGTTTGTTAACTTTGATAATAGATTAATTCTAATGCTGCCTTTATCTGGCACTAAGCAAATGACAATGACAGCAGTAGACTTTATCTGTTGTCAAAGTTAACAAACGTTTAAAAATCCCGAGATTAATTAAGATCTTGTCATATTTAGTAGAAAATTTGATATCGAAAATCAGTATATAGTGTTTGCGGTAGAGAATATAAATTAAATTCAAAAAAATACTAAACAGACATGAAAATTTGCTTAATTACTTTTCTAACTGTGAAAAAAAAAACAAAATTCTAGGTTTTTTTTTAAACCTGTACATCTGAATGCATCTTGAATGACGCGACCGTGAAGTAAATTATTGCAAATGTCACGACAGAATTTTGAACTTCAACAGTACGACATCCTGCGCTGAGATAGGATGTTAAATTTCTTTGTGTCTTGTAATTTTGCTGGAAACGTTGTCCTTCTATCCGAAACACAGTAATTTTTGCATACTTTCCGAGACAGACTAAAAAAACATGAACTAAAAACTTTGATTGATTGATTGATAGACTCTGAAAGGAATCCTACAACAAAAAAAAAATATATAGCCAAAAAGGAAAGGCAAAAAGCTAAAAAGCCTAAAAGCATTCCAAGAGATTTGAAACCCCAATGCTTTTATACCACAGTTGTTTATCTCAAATTCTGAAAGCCACCTTTTACCTTCAAATTATTCTGAACCTTTCCACGATATCCACTAATCAAAACAGCCAGCAGTCATTGGATTAATTTCATTCCAAGTCCATGGAAATGTTTCGCCGCATACATACTAATGCCACCACAGTGCTACTAGCTATAGGTACATAAACATGCAAATCATACTATAAATCCCACTGGAGTAACTGTGCCTACAATATAATTATACAATATAAATATACAGTACTGAATTTAAATACAACTAAACTAGAAAGCATTGATTTTCTGAGCTAGAAAGTAATTAGAAAATGTAAAGGAAAGTGAGTGTTTCCCTTTGAGAAGTTATCGAGAAGTATTTTCTCGCAATTTCTTTCAGACGAATTTTTATTATAAAGCCCATTTTTCTATATCTCAAATATTTTTTCAAATAAGGACTGCCAAAACAAAAAGTCTTGACAATTTAGATTTACTTTTATTCATTGAAATTGGAATCGGTTTTCTGATGAGTTAAGCGTTAAGAAACGATAAGCGTGCCCCATAAGTATTAAGCAAGATCACTTGCCGTGATCTCCCTTACTGATCTATGTATGTACCGTCCTCTTCAAGTATTGGCAACACGACCCCTTCCGCTTAAAGCTGGCGTCCACCTTCAACGATCACAAAGCGTCTTTGAAATACTAATTGTCATAATAAGTATTACCCTTTCTATAACTAATGATAAGCAAGCAAACCAATAGAGGTCCCTATTGATAAATATTGTTCCCCTTTATTTGGAATATGTATTAGATACGTACCTCTGCGAGTACTATTCATAATATATATGTATATATAAGTTGTGCTGGAATGGTCCTACACTTTCTTGACTCAGAGTCGAATGCAAATCATGTTTCTATTATGTTCGAGACTGCCACAGCTCTTTTAGACTGTGCTAACTGAGACTAGTTGCTTTAAGGTTTTCAAACCTACTCGAGGTTTCTCTTTGAATAGAAAATTTAACAGAAGTCCAAGTCTAATACTCCCTATTACCTATTCAAGTGCATGTGCTGCGTAGACATAGAAAAAAAATATTGGTATACATAGACATACCTATTTAGTCAGATAATATTATACTTACCAAGCCCGCAGATATTCTTCGTTGTATTAACTCTTTATCAATGGTGTGGATAATATAATACTTGTGTTTACAAACTGTTTGTGTGCGACACATGTCTACAATAAACTTCAATAGACTTTTTGTACTTATTTTCTTACGTGTAATTATGACTCAAGTATTAACGTAATGCAAGTGCCAAAGACAATTTAGGGAGCTTTTAAGTCTAAGTACTGTAGGACCTACTAATTAAATTGTAATATTGTAAATATTTGCTTGAAATTCTACGTGTTGTCTTTCGTACATCGAGAGGACTCAAATAAATAGCATGAAAATTATGGCGACCTTTTATTTTACACCTCAACTACTCGTCCATGACTTTATGACAAATGAGAATACTGGTTTTGATGAATTATATTGCCAGTCACACAACAACTTGATAGCCGCACTACACAACTGATACGCAGACAAGTATTATTTTTTAAATAAAAACGAAAACCCGACTGCGAAATAGCCTGTGACCTATACATCATATTAAAAAATACTAATCTAAAAATACTGCGCACACCAAAATCTGTCAAGCCACTTAGGCGATATGAGATCGTATACAAACAAACATACAAAATTACATACATCCCTCCCTTCCTTCTGGCCAGTCGGGTAAAAATATATATGACTTTTCGTCTGAGTAATCATCTGAAATAACTATACCTTATACTTACGAAGTAGGAAGTACTAAGTATTTGACGTAAAACACCTCACATTTTAATTCATTTCGCTGGAACAGTTATTTAATATTAAAATGCAAATGTATTATGTTAAATGTATTTATGTTTTACATTGATAAGTAACAGAATATCTCAAATATTGCGATACAGTATTATTATACCCCAGCGGGTTGCGGTCATACGCGGAATCATGCATGCAGCGTATAACCTCGTATAACGGGCCCCAGCGGCTACATTGCCTCAGTCTCGAACCACCTTTCACGCACGATGTACAGTGAGAAAGTCGTCCTCATCACCGGTGCCAGCTCGGGAATCGGAGCAGCCTGCGCTATACAATTCGCTAAATCATCCGCCCTTCTGTCTTTGATAGGACGAAACAACGATAACCTGAAAAAAATTGCACGTTGCTGTGAAGAAATTAGCCGCAAGAAACCTCTCCTTATCACCGCAGACATCAGTTCAAAGGAAGATGTCGAGAGAATCATAGCGGATACCGTGAAACACTTTAACCGAATAGATATCCTTGTAAACAACGCCGGACTATCTGCAATGGTTGGAACAGAGTCAAAAACTTCAGCATTCGATCGAGTAATGGCCACAAACTTACGAGGTACGTATCTTGTCACAAATCAAGCCATACCACATCTATTAAAAACTAAAGGAAATATTGTCAACATATCAAGTGTTCTGTCCATCAAGCCGTTGTCAATTATGACTCCTTATTGCATGACGAAGGCAGCAATAGATATGTTCACAAAATGTGCAGCTTTAGAG
Organism: Apocheima hispidaria; assembly: GCA_947579745.1. Classification (NCBI taxonomy): domain Eukaryota; kingdom Metazoa; phylum Arthropoda; class Insecta; order Lepidoptera; family Geometridae; genus Apocheima; species Apocheima hispidaria. The sequence continues at coordinate 8,058,910 of OX388161.1, forward strand.
TTAGGGCCGAGTGGAGTAAGAGTGAATGCCATCAACCCGGGGCCCATAAAAACGGAGCTGTTCAAAAGAAGCGGCATGAGTCAAGAAGAAGCCGACAAAATGTTCGCAATTATTGAAACTACGTCACCGCTGAGAAAAGTTACCAAGAGCGAAGATGTCGCTGAATTAGTGATGTTCCTGGCGAGTGACAAAGCGAGTTGTATCACAGGGAGTTGTTACGTTATCGACTGCGGCTTAATGTTGGGTGATGCAGGTACCTAACTCTTGATAAAGTTAATAACTTTTCTCGTGTAGGAGTTCGTATAATGAAAGCCTGAATACGCTGAATAAAGGAAAACTTGTTTAATTAACGCCGACTTAATCCCACATTTTGTTTTGTGTACAACAAATATTATGTTCATAACTCCGATAATTTCGCGGAGGACGGCTAATTTCTCCGTGACACTCGACCAAACAAAGACGCGGAAAGATTAAAATATGTCACGGGAGTATCGCGACGTAACAAACCAAGTAGCAAACAAAGGATCCAGGACTTGGCGCTGATAAAGGCCGCGCAATTTGGGGGAGCATCGACGGCCTCGTTTAGATACCGCACACAAATACGGCATAGGTATCTTGTATTTTCTGGCGAGGACCTGTTCTTTCTGCGCGTAATTACGGTAATATATTCAGTTATCTGGAGGCGGTAATCCTTCCCCAGGTGGTGGCTAATGCCGTGTTATCTTGCGTTAATTTTCCGCGTATAATCGTCCCGCAAATTGATTGCTATCCAGCAGTAGCGTCACTGAAAATTAAATTAAAAATTCTCAGTCCAATTTTCACGTCGGCGTCCAAAGTTTTTATTTAGTTTTAACGCTTTTGTGCGACAAAAGCTTTCGTATCCGCCGTTGGGAATACTCGTTACAAGATGATAAAACGTAGAATATTTTGTATTCTCGTATTAAATTAGTACACGTACACGGGCGGCAAGATTACCCACGTCGTCCATAACTCAGTGGTTGAATTACGCCCGGTTTTGTTCCAAGCGCCGTAATTAATCTGTGCTCGGAAACCTAGGCCATGGCCGCGGCACAACAACTTTAAAGCGTTGTATCGTAGAATATCCTCGTTAGTCGTAAAACGTTGCCGCGATTAATATAATTCCGTAATTTATAGGCGGCGAGCGTTTCCTCGGTGCCATTGTTATTGGGACAAACCGCGGGTTTCAATTACGCAGCGCCACTCAAACAGATATTGCTTTTACTCTCTCACTTAATGCTCGTAACTTTGTCAATGGTTTCTCTAATTATTTATCTTTCTAGTGTTTGTTTATTGTAAGCTGATACCTGGCAATAGTCCAAATCCAATAATCCACAGGCGCGTTTACGGTGTAGGTTAAAAATATAAATTATGAACTAGTTTAACGGTAAGGACTAGTATTTATCTAGGTATTTAACTTAGGAGTAGGCTGTGGCAATGAAAGTAGCTAAGACTTGACTATCACTTAGTAAGTATATATGTTATTCAAATATAATATAGTATATATAAATAGGCACTTGGCGTTATCACCTGAGGATAAGTTAAGACTATTGCACCGGGAGCACACGTAGAGCACTGTAGCTAGAGCTAAGGTAGCCGAAGATACTGCATTACCTCTACGTCTCTACGTGTTCGGGCTTTGTTTATGTTTATAGCGTTATTAACCGAGGGATCGTGCTGTTTCATCTTTATGTAGAGTTCGCTTAACATCGAAGCTAAGCCTGGATATTGTGCAGAAAATCTTTTAGCCTAAGGTTAATAGGAACGGAACCTTGAAGATTTATTTATATAGAAAAATATCTTGGGAAAGCCCCTAGATAAGTATTCATGCTTGAGTGTTATACTTGATACTAGAAAAGAAAATCAGAACTTTGCTTGCATGTACCTACTTTGAGCATGAACCTATAGTAATCCAAAGAATATAAAGTATACGTAAGGAACCGAGCAAGAGAAATTATCTGTTTTTGTTGAATAATTAGATACTTTTTCATCAAAGTATATACTGCACTGACCTGTGTCGAAAGGGTCTTCTGAGCAATTTGTTGACCTGAATGCCACGTACCTGCTGACATCAACAAATAACAACAATTCAAGAATGCCCCCGTGAGATGAGAAAATGAAAGGCTGCAGTACGTCGCATTATTGGACATCTCCTTTTCAGGGCACGTCGCACTGTCCTATTTGCTGACAGTAATCTTGAAGACTTGCCAGCGCCGGGCCTCCCAAAATATATTGGAACTCTAGACCCCAGAGACCGAGCGCTGCGGACTCTAGGTGATCATTCCTTGTTTTGTAATGAGCTTCTTACGAAAACCGACCACACATTGAAAGCAATAAGGATGAAAGTTCTCCAGTCTATACTAATATTTATTTTGATAGGAAAGGGCTGAGCAATCGAAAGACGTCTATTTAAGGGGCCAGCGGATCACTTTACTTGTAATTTGTATTGCGCGTGCCGGGAATTTCTTCATAAGCGGGAAAATCAACACACCCTTATTGGATGATTAACTAAATGCCCATACAGCTGTTAGGGAAATATTTATTATGTTCGACTTAATCAACTTTTCCTTTCCTGATACGAGTATGGCACTGGCGAGGTTAGTCTGGGGGTTTATGATCAGTGATATACTTGATGATAAGCACCGCGTGCACTTTGTTTTTTTCCGGCTATATAAGGCTTCATCCAGTAGTATAAAAGGGCTTGCGCACGTTGAGATAGCGGGCGCGGGTGCGAGCGCGATTTCGTGTTCGCATTAGCGGCTTGGCGTTTGCACGGGTGTATCGTGTGACTTACCAGAAACCGCAAGCGAAACGCGCGCTCCACCGTTAATTCGACGTGAGTACACACTAATAACTGCACACGTTTGATATTGCCATGAGCGACAGTCGCGAGCTTGCCCGCTACTTCCACCCAACGTGGGAACCCCGCTGATAAGAATAAGAAGAATTCTGAATGCTTGCGTATCGTGTTAGCTGAGAAGTTATCCCTGCTTTCAGAATTAGGTCACCCAAACTGAAAGCCCATGTGACAAGGCTTGATGCATTAAAGACATTGATTGGCTAGTGATGCACTCACAAGTTCGAACGTAACACCAAAACGTTACTTTTATAGATAAGATAAGAAAGAAAGAAAAATATTTATTTTACGCACAAAACACTACAACACTAACTTCACAAAATAAATGAAGTATAATGAAGAGAAAGAATAATATATAATTATGTTCAGTTGTCGCTGTAGTGACTAGTGCAACAAAAAAGGTCAGTGCTCAGCGATAATGCTGCGGATTTCTCCGCAGTGCTGATTTTCAGCACTGACCGTCTGAGACGCAAGGGACTGTTACCAAAATAGAAAGGGGGAAACATTAAGGAAATATAATAAAATTAGTTATAAATAATAAATAACCATTAAAAACAGGGAAGTATAGATAGGTGCAGGTGGTATAATTGTGGTTCTGCATAAGTTCTGTTTTTTTTTTAAATATTTTAATACTGTAAGCCGAACTCAGTACCTACTTTATATTATTAACCAAGTGAAGAAATGGTCTACGAGTCTACGAAAGCAAATTGACAGTTTATGTATGTATATTTGTCCCACGACAACTTGAGAACCGTCTAGCTATGAAATTTTGTAAGTATGTAGTTCATTTCAATCCAATTTTCGACTTTGAATAAGAGCAAAGTCGGGGTTATGTAGATTTTGAGGAGTCAAGAAGTCTCAGTTCAGCGGGAACTGCTAGTTATAATCTGTTCTAAGCTAAATATTTAGTTAAAGTTTATTTAAGAGTGAGGTATTTGGAAAAGGCAGCTCTGTAAGTATCTCCATACCGGAGAACTTCAGCCTGCGCTCTCGAAATCGGGCGGCACTAAAAAGATCTCACGCAATCATATTTTATCGGCAAAGCTATTTTCCGCAGGCGGATACCGCGCCTTCCGCTGCGTTTATGGAAACTGCCTCGACTTCCGAACCTACATAAAACAACTTCGTTACAATAATACTTACTTAGCTGATTTTATCTGGGTAAATATACTAAGATATTCTTTCTTTTTTAATACCACCGAACAAAATAATTTAAGCACGTACTTTACTCACGACTATGGTGTACAAAGCTAAATGATAATTGAAAATTAATTATTCTTCTAGCGTACTAAAGTTGTATATTTTAATGTTTTATTTATCATAATCACTGCTGAAGACAGATTTTTTGATGTTTTATTTTCATTACTTGTGTTTTATTTACTTGACATATATGTTTTATTTGCATCATTGTAATATTAAATTGGAATTATAAATTTTATCATTGATTATGTCTCATTTTCTACGCTTAATTTAACTTTAGATTTATGCGGGAATTGTAAACATCAGGATAAGGTATGCTTAAACGTAGTTAGGTTGTTAGCGCGGCAATTGTTTTTAATTTTTGAAGTTTTGATTAAATAAATCACCTTAACACCTAATCTCCTGTGATCATTTATTCCATTCATTTGTTTATTTCTATTCTTATGATAGACTTCAGTGCCTATGACTAATTTTATTATATTGAATATTCTTATACAATGACAGCATTAACTTAACTGACCTTTTGAAGACAGAACCTTATATAGACACAGGCAACGAAAGGTCAACGAATCCTGTCATGACTTTTATAGCTAACTGTAGGGGATGAATGATCGAAACCAACCCAAAAAGCATTCCTACAAAAACTGTTCATGCCTATCGACACCTGTATCAAACTAACAAACAGTCTCACGTCATAAAAACCTTTCTTTATTTCGTATTCGAGTAGGTGTTCCCTTTCACGTACCTAGAGACAGGTGGCGACGTGGACGCGATACGATACACTTGTTACACGAACCAGGAAAATAAGCCTCGATAAATATCTCCGAACAACGAAGAAAACACCCTGAAAATGTAGCTTCTGCTAATGATAATACAATTACCCTGTATTCGGCTGCCATAACTGAATAATTTAGCTCGCCTGTACCTACTTCTGTTATTATTTTCGTATTAGACGAGTTGTAAACACGCATAGGGCATCGGAACGTGCTAATTATTAATTTCCATTTGGAAAGACATTAGGTTAAACAACAATACTGAAAATAATTTGTTGTAAGTTTTCGATTCTATTTCAACAGAATAATTTTATTTTTTAGTTGTACAGGCTGACAAGATGAGCAAGTCGCTTACCTGCTGCTAAGTGTCACATAACAGTTCAGTACCTCGCAAAGTTTTGAACTTTAACAGTTCAAAAACCTGCGCGGCAATGCATTCGACACCCTGAGATATTAGCTGTTAGCAATTTCGCTGGAAGCAATGCCCTTCAATCAGAAACACAGTAATGCTCACACAGTACTGCTTCTTAATATATATTCAATACTAGCTGTTACCCGCGACTTCATTCGCGTGGACCTCCAAAAAATAAGTTGCCTATGTCCGTCTCCGACACTTAAGCAAAAATCTAAGCAAATCTATTACCATCTATGCAAAAACTAGCTCGATCCTTTCAGCCGTTTAGTCGTGATAACGCGACAAACACCCAGACAAAGAGACAGAGTTACTTTCAAATTTACAAGTTTAGGATTTCTACTCGCGGTTGAATATCTGGTAAAACCCAGGTGGTTTTGCCCAAACTTCCCCAGGTGGACTCTGCAAATGAGTACTACCACTAAAGTACCACAAATATACTTAATGTTAAATCATCTTAATGCATTATGATCTAAAATCAAAAATCAACACACAAAGCAGTACTACATTTTCAATTATGTTGGTTTTACATAGAATTTCTTTCTCTGCCTTTCTAAAGCAAAAAACTAAAACTCTGTAGGCTATAACTGGAAGGACCTTCCAGACTTTAAAGATACCTGCCAACCCATATATCTGTTCGACAGCAAGCGATTCTCCGTTACCGTGAAAAGTGGAACGTTTATCATCGAGCATCGGCGCGAATATTCAGCTACGTGCTGGTAACGTGTTCACAATATCACGAGACGTGACACAGGCACGAGGCCCGAGGCACGGCGCACGAATTATAGAGCAAGCAATAATTCAATCAGTGAGGGCTTGACGAGACTATGTTTACCAACACGACCGCGATAAGGCCAATGAGTCGATATAGGATAAGGGACGTCAACGTGGTATCGACGAATAATCTTACGAGGTTTTAAGGAATAATTAATTGATTTAATAATCTATAAGAGCGCCAGGTAGATGATGATCAAAATGCTGGTATGTTAATGCTACCAGCATGCTGGGTACGCTGCCAACTAGTGGGTTCGAGCAATTGGGTTATCTTGCTTATCTTATCTTAAGTTATGATGTATTGTTTTAATAAATATATAAATAGATCTTTAGAACTTCAATGGTCTCAATAATACAACTGTTCGTTTTCTGTAGTAGGCTAAGTAGTTTGATTTTCTTTGTATACATTTTGTTTAGTTAATATAGGCCTAGCAAAAGAAATACGAGAAATCATACGAGTAAAATACGTTGCGAACTACTAGTAATCGCAAGTTAACAATATATCATCAAGAAATCTTTGATGATATGTACTAATGAAACAACGTGGAGTTGTTAACCAAAGAAAGAAATATGTAAAAGTTTGCAAAACATAGAGTCATAGTCTAAATGGAAACCCCGTCAACACTGGACGCCATCCCATAGCTATGAATACTCGTTTCTCACTCCTAATTACATTTATCTGTTGGGTCTACTCCGGGGAATGTCGTGATGAAGAGAAGATATTAAAAGGTACTGTAGAACATCACTCCGCGTAAGTAAATAAATCATTTCTCTCAAACTTGCGTAATCAAATTAGAATTTCTTGGAGGTAATAACTGTCAAAACAATGTGGTTAATTAAATTAATTATTATTGCTGCCTTTACTGTCGGTATACCCACGAAGTTAACGATCTCCGCAGTTACTATCATAAGTATGTATATTGCCTATTCAAAAAGGTATTGCTGATCCTGCTGGTCTTACAGTAGGATGGCAGTTTTTACCCGACTGCCTAAGAAGATGGGTAATGTTTTTGAGTTGTATTTAAGTACTAGTTGTGCCCCGCCGTTTCACCCGCTATTCTACAGAAACGGTTATTTTTTTCAGGATAAAAAGTAACCTATTTGTTATTCCAGGAAATAAGCCTCCATACCAAATTTCATCCAAATCTGTTCAGCTGTTATAGAGTTGAATGGGATTAAACACAATTACACACAAACTTTTGCATTTATAATATTAGTGTGATGAGTAAGAGAGTATGTTCGAGTATTCTTTTATTACCTCCTGTTTCCTAAACGGTTTGACGGATTTTGTCGAGTGAGGAGGTGTTGGATTCCTCTTTACTTCCGGAGTGACATAGGCTACATTTTTAAGTCGGGTATTTTCTTTTTCTATTAATAAAATTACTTACATAAATTACCTACTTTTCACAAAAAAAAAAACAACTTGTGCATCACCTTGATTCACCTTTACGGTATATGTTGAAGCATCTTATGCTATTGTCCGTATTTTCCAAGTAGCAAAAGTTTAGGGTCTACGTCTGAAGTCTACTGTCCAGTAAATAGAGCTCTAATGCTTTAAGTACTAGACCACTAAGCGGCACCCAGGGGAATCGTAATGGTCTTGAGAAAACGACTGCAAAACGAATAAAACTCTAGTGTCTAGTGCCCGCAACTAGATTTACAGTGCTTAGATACCCAATAATGTTCGTAGGGGATTTGTACTAGCTGGAGGTGTAGATGTGTAAAATATCGTAGTTATATATCTATCGTCTTTCTAGGTAATAAAAAAAAAAAACAATAATAAGTTGCCATGCTATTTTCAAAGTTAACATTAGAACGATTGAACATCAAAATTGTATCAGAGTAAGAGTTTAGTTAAGGTAAGTATAGCAAGATGGCATAGCAAGTAACTCATCATACGAGGCTGTGGAAGAGAATAATGCTAAAGGTTTTTACGTGATATTTTAGCATGCTACTGGCCAAACGAGTTATACGAGCCGTGTTTTGGTGGATGCGCAGAGGTGTCATGTGACAACCCTCGCAATCACTTGCGGCCGTGCTACCCTTACTGCGAGCCAGGCTGCATCTGTGAGGAGCCCTACGTCAGAGACGACCGCACCCACCTGTGCGTACTGCCTCAAGACTGTTCTCCGTAAGTATATAAAGAAACTCATTTTACTACAGTTTTACAAAAAAAAACTTTGAAGTGGAATGATTGATACTCAATATGATATTTAAAAAAATAATAAGCATATTTGAAAAAGTGAATTACTTAAATAAAAAAATTACTCGACATCCCATCTCCACAGTGCATGGCCAAGGTTCTAAGCTAAATTCAAGTTTAAAAGATTTTCAACTCATTCGTTACAGCACCCAAATGGGTATACCAGTTCCGACCAAGGCAGATAGAAGGTCCGATAAACTCCCACCTCCACCGCTGTCATCACCGCCCCTCAAGCCAGCATACATGAGACAAGCTTCGCGGATGCACATGAAGCGCGATGACCCACCCGAATTCTTGGACGACCTTCCTCTACCACAGCCCCCTCTTAATAACTACAAAGACGATTTCAAGAGGCCTTTAGACTCGCCAAAAGCGCCTTCAGATATATCTAGAATGGGTAATTACTTCAACATCGTGATTGCTCCGCCACCCATCAAGGCTCTGCAGCCCAGGAAATTGCTGGGTAATGGCTATTCACCGATGAAGAGGTTATCTTAAGTTATGTGATGCGCAGATTTATTTAATAAATTAATTAAAGCGAATATCAATTTCTTTAAATTAATGTTTATCTTATTTGAAATACGTGAATGACCATCTTAGTCTCATGATGATCCTCTCATATAAAAGTAACATAACTCTAGTGAACATAACAAGTATAAAATTAACTCTTACAACTGGAGGTACAAATGGTTGGTAATCAGAAGAATATTAGTTGTCCTTGCTTATTTTTATAAATGGTGACAGAAGCCGTCTTATTCTTATATTAGCTTAACAAGTTCATATTTTATAAGAAAAATTAAATCTTTTGGAGAAGTAAATCTTTTTGAATTGAAAGAATTTTCTAGAATATATGTTCGACTAGAGATATTTTAATATGAATTTTCTGTATCCTTCTAAAAATATCTTAGTAAAATCATTAACGAATGGTAAAATAAACATATCTTTTTGTTTCTCTGATGATAAAAGACGATCACAAAAGGTTGCTCTCGACATGCCCTCCAGTCTTTTTTCCCAAATCGATAAAACCGTGAGCAAACACATCCGGCGACGTCGCCGTCGTTTTTGTGAAACAACGTTGAACTTCACTGATTAGTATTTCAAGAACTCTCTCAAAAGCGAACTGTGAACTCGCCCTCCAAAACAATGCGTTGACGAAACAAGGAAAATGAGGAAACTATTGGTGCTCGCATTTCTGCTGTGTAAGTGTTTGACTTTACTCGTTTTTAACGTTAGTTCGGGGCCGAGTGACGTCCAAGGACACAATTATATTACAGATGATATAATAGCCATAGCTACGAGACCCAACAATTACGATTATGACGACATCGATGGCTCCAAAAGACATTATATGCAGCAGATGGAAGACAGGCGCAACTGGAGAAAAAAGGTGCTGGCTAAAACCGCGGACGATCACAGGGACCGAGAATGGGAGCGGAGGAGATACGAGTATGACAACCAGAGATACATGGACGATACGGATTCCAAGAGCTACAATGCCATAGAAAGACAGAGAGACATGGACGTTCCTCCAGGTTACAGAGAGAGACACCATAAATACGATGACGTCGTTGATAAGATGCAAATGCCATTAGGCATTAAAAGCGCTGAGGTGGCACACGTGGCATCATTAGTGTAAGTTACACAAATTTTATCAGTTTCGACGCAAGGTGCCAAAAACGCAAAGGGTCTAATTAAGGTCTAACTAAGGCGCAATTATTTGGCCATTCAAGTATTTCCATAATTTTATTGCCGGATGGTATCTGCGCCTCAGAAAACATTCTAATAACAATTACCTAAAAAATAAATGAATAATTATTCTTAAGTGTAATTTATTTACAGAGAAAAAGATATGGAAAAGAAGATGCCTCTAGAATTGAATTGCCAAAGACCACATGAAAAGTAGGTAACAGATCTTGTTTATCCTTCTATCTAAGTGATTTGGTAGGAGTTTTGTGACTCCGAAAAAATCGTACATGTGTGGTACATCTTAATTTTCTTCGATGTCAGATATGAGTCCTGCTTCGCTGGGTGCGCGTCGGTGACGTGCGACAATCCCCGTGACCGCATGCAGCCGTGTTACCCCTTTTGCGAAGCGGGTTGCGTGTGCCTACACCCTTACGTTCGGGATGACAGGACGCATAAATGTGTACTGCCTGAAGACTGCACCAAGTAAGGTTAATCAAGAGAAAGTAGAAACAGTATGTCACAGCTAGTTAGAAACATTCATGATCGATATTCTTGTACACCTTCGTTACAAATTCTGATCTTTACTTTATTATTTTTTATACAACCATTATATTTTTTATTATTTTTTGTCCAGATGAACAAGTTGCTCACTTTATGACGAGCCCCACATTGTTAACCACGTTTGACCAAAATATTTACAGGTTTGATTATTTCTAACTGCTGACCATGTGCCTCCTACTTTGTCAACTTTTTCCTTATAAAAATGAACTCTGCCCTAGCCATATCGTATATCCTGGACACAACCTAACTCCACCATCTCCAAGCTCTAATTATCTATAGTTACAACTTATCACATTGATTTATATTTTCAGAGGACTAAAAGGTATACCTGATTTGGGAGAAGAAGCCACTTTTTAGCCTTAAAACCCAACGTTTTCTTAATTAACTAGCAAAAGTAATGTAGTACTGCAATGAATATAATATAATTAATAAATTGTTTTTATTATTTGTTGTTTTAATTTCGTTAACCTACAAATCTCTAATAAAGTAGGAAAACTGATATTGTAAATTCGTGTTACTTTCATGCACATTACATTAACAAGAAACTTGATAAATTTAATTTAAATCTTAATGTTAAGAAAATTATAGCATTAGGTATAGGTAGTTATACTATAGTTGATATTTAGTTCTTTTAGGTATTTATTTGCTACAAGCAATGCCTAAGAAATCCATTAAAAAATTCTATAATTTTAGTTATGCTCGAGACAGATCTGTTAAAAAATCGTAGAGAATCTGTTAAAAAAGAATGTAGAACGGTGGTAGGGTACTGAAAATGTGTGAATATACGAATACCTACGATTGAAATTTTAATAGGCCCAGCCACGTCATGTTCAATGAAAACAAAGTTTGCAGATAGACCATTACGTGTCAAAAATAAGTCCTACTTAATGGTAGTACATAAGTACATGTACATTCGTTTTAATCATTTCAATGCATGCTTTGTTTAGCTGCTAGCTACAAAACGTCACCAAAAGCAATCCTATTGTTTTGCCATCTAGTACCTACTACCAGTTAAGTTCCATTTCAGACACATATACATTTATAAATTGCAGATACAACGTGCATATTTTTAATTTTCTTGAAGCATTGTTCTTATAAATATTTCGAAAGTGTCCAAGATTATGATTTCTTACAAACAAATTCATTGTTTATATACAAATAGATAATTAAGAATAATTGTGTGACTTACATTATGATAAAAATGCGTTCGTGGATATTAATTTTCGTTGTGGTTCCATATTCATATGGAATTCAGATGAGGGAAACAGAATATGGTGAGTTGCAAAATATACAGTAGAAAACATTTTCTTAAGAAACCATTTCATTTTCATCTTTGTGTTTGTTAATGGTGTAGAATGTGGAGCGCATGGAAGATTCGAATATTGCATCGATGGCGTTCCTGGATGTGTGATTGGTTGTCATTGCCATCCTGGATACTACTTTGACACGGATACGAAAATATGCGAGCCCAAGTAAGTGCTTACACAAAACAAAATAAATATCTGGGTAAATAAATAATAATTTTATTTTTCCCAAATCGAACTAGTTGAGACGTAGGACAAACCTAATCTGATAAGCCTATTGGTTAGAAAATATTTTTTAGAATTTGAGGTATGATTTGTTATTTGAGTTGATATTGAGATTGTAAGTAAAAAAAAGTAACAAAAAAAAGAAAGAAGTAAGAATATATAAAAAAAAAATACAAAAATCTCAGTAAAGTATAATTAAACCTCTTCCTTTTCAGTATAAGGTTATCTCAAAACTTCAGACGTAATTTCGATATGATAGAACCAACCCGCGTGTTTTTGCTTCCGACACCGCCAGTCATCGATGAGCTAGCAACGACCCCCAAGAATGCCGTCGATGAGAAAATCGATATTATAACCAAAGACGCAGACGATCTCGGCGACTGGCTTTACAATCAATTTTTTAAGACTATCGAGAACCAAGTCATAAACGAAACCAAAGACGATACTATTATAACAAGACGAAGTGAAAATGCACCCAGTTTCATCAGAAAACCTACGAGAAGATCACACAGATATTGGAGAGCCAGAAGGAAAAAAAAAAAAAAGAAAAAGGGCCTGAAAAGCAAGATGCTCCGTATCACAGAAGATGACAGCTTATTCGATTCCAGCTCGAGTTCCACGTCTGATGAGAGCAGTGATAGTAGTAGTTCTAGTGTCAGTGAAGATACCCACGAGTACACCAAAGAAAAAAAAATTAAAAAGGATCATGGACATAAAAAAATTGTAGTTTTTAATAAAAGGCCTAAACCGCCTCTTCCTTCGTTCATATTTTTACCAAACATGGAAACTCCGTTCTTTCCGCCGATCGGGTTGCCTCCGCCACCAATGCCAATGTACCCAATGGTTCCAGTACCACCAATGATGGGACCCTACCCATACCCAGGTTTATATACTATAAATCAATTATCAATTAATATACTTTATTCATTGATTTAAATAGAACTAACAACAGAAAGTAATAAAACATAGTTATACGCTATGTACATAAACATGGACATTTAAGTAATATGTGTAATTTTCTAGGCTACATTCTAAAAACGTGTGTTTTACTTAAAATAAAAACAATTCAGTTGCAGTTTGCCAGTTTATTAAATAAAAGGTTTTATAAAAATCTAAATTTCAGCGGTACCAGCTCCATGTGGAACTGAGGCAAATAAAACAAATGGAAATGCAGGCACTCCACATTCACACACAGATAAAATGTCAATTCATACAAGTACGTCTGAAAATCCGTCAGATGATAACGTCCAGCATGAAAACCCATCTGATAATAAGCCTCAAGAAGAAAATCCCGCAGATGACATACCTCCAGCTGAAAACACTTCGGATGGCAATCCCCCAGATGAAACTCCCTCAGACGATAAACTGCCAGAAGATAATGCAGAGCCAAAGCAGGATAATCCAGAAGAAGTTCCTCCGTAAGCTATGTTTAAATTTAATTGACTTTATTGAAACTTGTCAAAAGTTTACTTCAATTTTATTCAATCAGCAGATTTCACAAAAATGTCTCAAGCACTCACGAAATTATTTTAAGATTGGAAATGGGATCGGAAAGATCTGAATGAGGATTATGATTCATAATTTCCATACACATCATTCCACCTTTGATATTGTTATGCCATTTTCTTAGGTCACTTAGATCTGAATAAATAACCACGACCGACTTTTTCATTTGCAGTAGTGTCCTGCGAAATCCATCAAAAAAACAGCTTGGTCCACGAAACAAACTCGTAAGTTTTACATTTTATAGTAATGTATATATATATACTTGTTATAAAACTCCTGCTCAAATTGTACGCATAGACTTCTACATTTTTATCTACATTTATATTTCATATTTCAGGTTCAGAAACTTCGTGAAAAACTGAAAAGGAAAAACAAACTACAAAAATATTTTGCTAATGAATATCAGGGGCCTTCAATAATTCCACCTAACTTTATACCTAATCATCTGCCTAACATGCGTCACATGCCTTCACCCGAAATTAATGTGGAGGAAGAGCTGGCTACATTGCAAGACGTAGACTTCAAATACCTCTCACAGCTAATCCATAGAGCAGATTTAAACAAAACTAATCGTAGTCTACAAACAACAACACCTTCAGCACAAATAAAAAATGTGCTCACCGTGCCTCCACCAAGCCGCAGGAATTACTACGATAGCTATCCCGATCAGATAACACAAGTTCTCGGCGATCTTGCCAATCAACCAAAAAAACATATATATGAAATCCAACCCGCGTACGATTCTCCTAATCAGCTCACTCACAGTGCACCGAATCAGCCTTCTTACAATGTACCTAATCAGCCTACTTACAATGCATCTAATCATTCCCCTTACAATATACCTAACCAGCCTAATTACAATGTACCCAATTATCCAAACAACAATGCACCGAATTATCCAAACAACAATGCACCGAATTATCCAAACAACAATGTACCTAATCAACCCACTTATAATGTACCTAATCAGTCTACTTACAATTTACCTTATCAGCCTACTTACAATGTACCTAATCAACCTTCTTACAATCTGGGTAATCAGCCAACTTACGTGTCACTGAATCAACGTTCTCACAAAATTCCTTATAGAAAGAAAATTGAAGATACAAACGACGGTTACTATGCCAATCTTGGAAGGCAAATAGCTTCCATGATACGAAATATAGATGGAGACAAAGAAGTCGACATAGAAATTAAGTCTAGTTCAAATATTGCAAGCAATCCAGTCCTTACTGGTAATAGCGGATCACGGTCATACTGGGAGCGATCCGTGAGATCTCCATATAAAGAAATCATGAACTCATTTCAAAAACAAATCAATAATCTTAAATTAAGTAATGAAAACTTATTTAGCCTTGAAAACAAAGTAGAAATCGCTGCTTCCACTGAACCGACTTTGAGCTTACATGATTTAGAAAATGTAATAAGGAAAATGCAGAAAGCAAAATCAAAGTTCATCCGGAGAAATGAGAGCTCTCACCGAGCCACGCAACCCTCAAAAAGTAGTTTCAATGTTAATTTATTACTCGGGAATTACCAACAGTTTCATTCTAATGGAAAAGTTAACAAAAGAACCCAGAATGTTCTACTCGTAAAATCCAAACCAAATAATTTATATAATAGCGCAAATACAGGAAGACAAAATATTCACTCGCCGTTACAGCCTCCTCCAATTAGAAGTTCGTTGCTCGCCGACTTTATGTTCACTTTACAAACCTTCGACGAAATCTTAAATGAAACTACTCCTAAGATAAACACTTATGAAAGTAATACTTACGTTCCTAATATTATTATTCCTACTAGGAAACCAGACTTCCTGACAGCGCCGCAGTTTATGTATAAAATGCCAAATCCACATTTCAAATCATACGCCTATACGGTTCTGCCAGTCCCGCCGAAACCACCTCTCCTCACTAATATGCAGCCTTCGTACGTGCCTGCTACGACTACAAGAACCTACTACCAACAGCTAAGCCCGATGGTGCTCAACCACAAAGCTGTGAAATACTATGAGGAAATCAATAATAATCAATATTTATATGAGAAGGCATCAGTACCGTTTAGACCCCAATCTTTTTCATCGAGCCTCATAACGCCGGTGAAACGATATGAGAAATTCGGAAAAAGAGACGAGCCATCCTATTTCCACCACGAGGTCCATCATTTTGATTATTTTGATGACCTCTTATAGAAGCTTGTGAAATAAAAAAAAAAAAAAAATGGTTATGTAAAACATTTTTTTTAAATCATTGAAAATATCAAATATGCGAACGAACGAGAATGAAAATTGTTTTTCTATTCATAGATAATGTAGGCACTTTTGCATACATTATCTTCACAAAATGTTTACGAAACACAAATACCGGCCAGTAAGCTAGGCTTCTCGGCTAAAATGCAGTGGGTGCTGTAGGATTACGTCCTGGTCAAAGTTCGCTCCAGATACGATTTCACAAATATGGCAAACATACATCGCCGCTTGAATTATGACTATAACATATCGGGAAAGCCTGCAGGAGCAATGTAATACTAGAGGTAAATTTTGTCGGCAGTTTGTTGTTATTGGAATAAATGTTAATCCCGTTGTATTCTTCACAGACAATTTAATTCCCATTTCATAACGTGGGACGTGTGCCCGGGCCGGTAGCGGCAGCCCGGCAGCCGTTCACCTACCATCAGCCAGTGAACTCGAGCGCGAGCGACGCAATCGCAGCGTAAATATGCAGTTTCGAGATCCATTTCTGTACCACAGGCTTAAATCTCTCGATGTATACTAGTTTACGCTAATAATGTGTTTGTTTATACTCGTCTCGTCGTCCTCGTTATACGAGTTACTACAAAATTGTTTTCAAAATTGTATATTTTACGAATCAAATGTCTGAAACGAGTGCAATTTGCATAAAATCTGTGGAACTTTAAAATTGTGATACAAATCGTTATTATTTAATTTAAACAAACAGTACAAAATTTAAGAAAAGTGTGGTAATGTGGAATTAAATAGATCTAATAGGCCAGTGCCTATATCAGATCTATCTAATATTAAAACCTAAGATCCTTTGTCGGTTTCCTAAAACCAGTGATTTTATTCGAAAAATCTAAAAACAATTCTTATTCTGGTAGTAAACTGGCTGACAATTTCTGTCTTCTTTATTTGATTCCCTCAAACAGTGGCCGACCGGAGTTTCTGCGAAGCTGCTTTACAATGAACGACCAGACAACACAGATATAACTATGCATTGTGGACAGATCTTTTGTCAATAAGTTGTCAAGAGCGTGTCGAGATACACATATTATTATGATACTGTTCCGTTTAGTGCTTTGAATAAAGCACATTAGACTTAGCCAGTGGCACAGTAGAACCTACTTCTATTTGATGTTTTTATTGTTTTTACTTCAGCACCATGACTACAGTTTTACTGTGACATCCATACGGACAAACTGACAGACATATCTAATGAATCATATGAAGGTTTTATTGCAGAACTGTAAAAAGAATGGAGATAATACCCTAAGAGAGTGCAAGCTGCTAACCGTAAAAACGAGCATATTCAGCTCTCAAAAAATTTCGTGGTTACCGAAAATAGGCTAAGTGCGAGTCGAAGTATGAACTCGTTCATGATCGATATAGTGCATTCCTACAAAGGAGATGCTTATAAAATATATCACGCCCTGACCAAGATTTTGTACAGTGTAAAGTTCCGCGTGCATGGGCAAAGCCGTGGGGTGAACACTAGTAAATTAATAAACCTATAAAATGTTAGTTTGTTCGCTCACGAAAATCACAAAAGTAAATGTGTGTTTGTCACACTTAGGCTCTAAATGTGAAAGTGTGACGTCACAAGTCTATTAGGGTTGTGGGCATGCCCATAGTGCCCACAACTTGTCTAATTAAAATGTAATAAACTCTAGTAGGACGACCAAACGTAATACGTCGCTTACCTGTGAAATGATATGCCACATCCAGGGAAGGATTCATTTCTACAATCAGAAATAGAACACTTGATCACCAGGTTTCGTAAAACTATTGTAAATTGCAATTAATTACTTTAAAAAGCAACAATAGTTCCTCCATCACCATGTTACATGAACACATGACACAATGCATGTCAATGTTTGGTGCTGCCACTGTTGGAAAAATATCATAACCGTAAATTTGGTATTATTTTGGTATTATTTCGTCCGTACCCGATTTTAATAGCATCATTTTAAAATAGTGATATTTTTAATTAAAAAACATTTAAAAGAAAACACCCGTGATTAATTAGGACACATTCATTTATTTTTGTAGTATTATCTACTATTACGGAATGAATTAGTATGAAAAGTGTTAAAGAATTGGTATTTGCAATGATGTCAACACTAGAAAGGGTCAAAGGGCAAAATATGGTGCCTCTTGATCTGCTTGTTTTTACAGTGTAGCGTATTAGGGCCATGGTAAAAATTTATCTATCGCCAATAGTTTATATTCTAGTCATAATCGTCTCTCTCGCTTTTCTCACTTGTAGTTTCTTCTAGGCAAGCATAGTAGTAGAAGTCGGACTTCTACCGCTAGAATTGACGTGAATTCTATTACGAAAAGAAACTCCAACATCAATCACGGATAGAGAATATCAGTACTGAGTTGCGCGCGGCCCCCACCTCCCAACAACTTGTCATGGTCATTGACCTAGTATATGATATATTTATGCTGACGCCACGATGCCCGATACGGCAATACAAGCACTATTTCCGTAACTCACATAGCCTCCGTGCTATAACATTTCAAAAGTACATCAATTTTGTCTTAATTTAATTTCTGACCTGAGACTCCTTGCCAGACTGATCGAATTCCCATCATAAATGTGACTTAACTCATAAAAGCAAAGAAATCTAAACCACAATTACACCTATAGTAATAGTATTATTTGCCTGTAGAATCTTCTCTTTGATAATATTTCGTCTATCGCTTTATTGTCCAAACATCAGCGAAAAAACGTTTATACAATATTGATTACAAAGCCGTATAAAGAGTCATAAAAATAAAACTACATCGAGGCTACTTTTCACCCTCAAGGGAAGCGTGAAGGTACTATGTCATACATCTGGGCCGTAAACACGTCTGCCCGACACCCTAAAATAAAACTAGCTACATTATTGCTCTACAGAAAGAAATCGGAGTGGATTTTTCTTCCTGCTCACTATACCGCTTGAAAATTCTGTTTGTAAAAGTGGCTAATTCTCACGTCGTCGCTTTCCAAAAATATCTACAAGTTTTATACCTTTTAGGTATATTTTTCTTTTTTCCTAGTTCTTCCCTCCTCTGTGTAACGGGGGTAGGGGGATCGGCGTCGAGGTTGTCCTTCCTTGCCGACACAGGACGCTTGGGGACACTGCCCCCAGAGAAATTTGAAGGCCTTGATCGACTCTTGCCTCTCAGCTACCCATGTAATCCTATGTGGTCACTTGTCACGGTGGCCACATCTTGGCATTGTGGTGCTCTCTTATTGGCCATATTTTCATTTGCCACCTGTTTCCTCTTCATGCTCTTCCTCCGGGCCAGCCAGAAGGAGATCTCGAGGGACAATATAGGTTAGTTTTGCCATAGTTTCTTTGGTTCTACTATCCTTACTCCTGGGAGATACCCCAGTGCAGAAGTAAAGAGTACTGTACATAGGGCCACTCTAGGTAGTTAAAGATATCTTAACTATTACTGTAATGCCCGTCTGCACTATAAAGTTAACAAAGGTAAAACTTAGCTAAGCGTCACCTAAACTAAGTCGGACGTGGGCATCAGCTTCCACTGCACCAACCAGCTTACACTAAGTCACTCCTACAACTGGAGTTTGAATGAAAATAATGAAAGAATGATAAATTTTTATGGTACCTATGACACACAGTTTTTTTTTACACTGACACTTTTTAAGCGCTTACTTGGCCATAAGCCATGCAAAATTGGTGACATGTCTTATGCATTTATGCAACATCCTAAGTTTGGTGCAACGCAATTTTTACTGTTAGGTATGTCCTAGACAGTTAAGTATGAACTTACGAGCTTTGAAAGTGCAGACGGGCATTAGCTGCCTAATGTTTTCCTGTTTCTATCTACTGGGTACAGAGAGCAGGGTGCAAAACGTGGATATTGTGTTTTTCGTAGTAGATATACCTACTGCTGACCACCTGGTAAATTTACCTATTTTTACCCTACTGCCCAAGAAGGAAAGAAATGAAATGAAATATTTATTAAAAGTCGGTCAGGATCAATAAGGTACAATGAATAAAGGTAAACCCTTATAAAAAATAAATTAATATAAAATTAAATAAATTAAACGTTAATAAAAATAAATTAAATTTTCTTCTTCTATACCTATAAAAGGCTTTGTCCTGACTGACTGACCTATAGACAACGTACAGCCTAAACCGCTGGACGTAGAGAGTCGAAATTTGGAGGGTATGTTTATTGAGGGGTGTAAACGAACACTAAGAAAGGTTTTTTTTTAATCAACCCCTAAAGGGGTAAAATGGGGTGTTAAATTTTGTATTAAACTTTAACACTTGTACAAACTTGGTATGGATCTACAAGAAGAATAAAAAGGTACGGATATCACAGTTTTTTCAAAATCAGCTCCCGTTACCATAAAAAAATAAATTAAAATTTTTGGTAATAGTATGTTTCTCCTTAACTTTGTAACGGCTATACATATTTTGATGAAATTTGGTTTCAGGGTAGCGTATGGCATGTATTAACACTTAAGCTATTTTTATCCCGGTCCAGTTTCTGTGTGTAATAAGTTTGATTATTAACCTCCGTAGTAACTCAATGGATTATTGTTTCCCAAAAAAACGCGGGCGAAGCCGCGGGCAGGTGCTAGTACAATCATATTCGTCTAGGTCATAAAATAGATGGTCTAACAACCAGAGTTTCAGTTTTGACTTAAACTCAGTGGAAACTGCGCCCAATATTTCATGTCATGTTTTTGGTGTTTTTTGTTATACCTACTGTAGTTTAAACAGCTTGACCGATTTTGAAAAAATGAGGTGTCATTAGATTCCTCTTTATTATACTTAGAGTGGCATGGCTACATTTAGCAGTCGGGTTGTTCGATTTTATTTTGAAAATATTAGTTGTTAACTGACAGCCCAGAAGGAAATGTTTTAGGGTGTCTGTTCGTACGTACGTATGTATGGTAGTCTGTTGCTATGTCATCTAAAACCTGAACTAAGACCTGTGCTAAATGTTAATGTAGTATTCGCACTGAAACTGTACTTAACACAAAAGTATTAGGAGTTAATTTTAAAAAAACTATTTGTTTTTTTGCTGTAATTCTCCACGTTGAAATCTTCACGGGAAACAGTCGCACGTATTTTAAGATCAAGGTACCCAAGGATGGCCAAGGTAGTGCCTTGTAAACGCGGCTGGAGGTTAACGCGCGACGGCCTGCCGCCAATTTCCATTCGAGGCATTTCGATTTTTGTATTCAAGTGCTTCTTGTTTCCAACTCGATTTTACCACTCATTTGATATTGTGAACAGTGACAGCCTCAGAACCTCTAAAAAAGGAAATCTATGCAAGTGATATATCTACTAAAAAAAGCTGCCTAACTCCGTAACAAAACATAGCCGACCTGGGAACTACTATTCTAAAAATTGGCAATTAAACTTTAAATTGGAGTGCATTTGACACAGATGAGCATTTGACAACGGAACTAAAAATGGCCGAGTTCAGGTCGATCCGTTCAGCCGTTTAGCCGTGATAACGTGACAAACACCCAGACAGAGAGACAGAGTTACTTTCGCATTTATAATATTAGTTATTATTATTAGATATGGCTCAAAAGTTAAAATAAATTACTACGTTAGAGTATAAGTTCCACAAAAAAGACACTATAGCTTCCTTGCGTACTCTATCGAGACTAAAAAAGAGAGTGGCGTGGTGTTGGTGTAGATTATTTCATACACTGAGGAAGTAATCACTACATTCTGGTTTCATAGAAATGGTACCGTTCCTCCGTAGATCTTAACCTCATCTGTGGCAATCTTCATTTTTAGTTCATGATAAATAACATACTGTGCGTGAGAAGGGCTATGAACTCAGATTAAAACAATCTAAGACTATGAACAACATATACAATAGAAAAATAACACGCAACATGCTGAGATACAATTCATAGAAGCATCTCCGCAAAATAACGTTTTGCCTTCGCACCACCATTTCAAGACGTGTGAGCACAGAAGAGATTTTCTTTTCACTTATATTTCTCTTTTCTGTGCGTGTCTTGTCTCCTGGAGACAGGATTGAAGACTCCTTGAATACTAATCACTCGGTACGTTTTTACTTTTTTTTACCTTGAACACAACATATTTTGTTTCAAAGCTTTCAAACCTTGGCTGAAACTTTTCCAAGAAATACGCCAGAAAACGAAAACTTGCTTCGGTTTCGTATCTGTTGTATTTCGTTGAAATTACGGATCCCTGTAGCCCTTATCAAAACGAAATTCTTTTGTTAGTTTCGCACTGGGTCGTGTACAAAATTAAGTCAGTAGGTTTAGCTTTTAAAATGTTTTATAACACCAAAAGACTCACAATTTTATAAAATAATCACGTATCGAATCGATTCCATTGGTAGAATTATAGCGGAAAAAAGTACAATCAAATTTAAATGAAAAGTTATTTAGATATTCCACTATAAAATCACTACAAAAGAATCATTCAGGCAAAATTTAAAGCTTCTGAATCTGAGTATCTTCAATATTCTGTATATTTTAGGTATATACATTGTACTACGTGTATGTAGACTGTTTTCAATTTAGAGGATAAACAAAAACCTCGACCTCCACAAAACGAGAAAATAGATTGTAATTAGTTGAGTTTCATTGGGACCAATTCGGGACGGGTGAAACGCATTAAAGTCTGATGAACAAAATGCCGGGTCAGCCGCGGGCCCCAAGCGATCTGGGTCACTCGCCGCAACGGGGCCCTTACGAGAAGACCTTTTATTCCAACTCAGAATAGAAAAACCCTTCGTTCCAATACCCTATAAAAATGAACATAACACAACTAACTAAATAAGAATGTAGATAAAATCTTGACCCCGCAATAAAATAACCAAATGTTCAGCTATTTCCCGGCTCTTTTGTTGTTTCAATCATACATCGGCTTCAATCGGGAAAGTGAGGAATACAACCACTTCAGAATATTGGAGGTCGCTTACAAATAGGGTTGAAATTTATTTGACGCCGTATCGGCCGCGTATTTCCAATTTTCATATTTCCCACATTGGGCCCGCGTGCGATATATCCACTAAATCGTACCTACCGATATTTTATGAATCGGAATTGATTTATCTCTTTTCATAGGACCATAACTATCAGTTATGATTATGCCGTGATTACGTGCTCGTCCCGGGAATATTTTGGAGCAAATTTTTTTTAGGTGAGAGTGTCGGTATTTTAGCAGAGATCCAAGGAAATTTCAAGATAAAGAGTAACGAGCCTCTTTAACTTTTCCGAAAAAACTTTGGTTAAATTTCAAAAAATTATGAATCCCTGGCTATTACTGGAAATTGTGGATAAGTACTCTACCTAGCAAAGCGCATAAAAAGTTAACTCACAGGGTAAAAGTAAGTTGAGTAGGTAACTATGCCGATGAGGGAGTCGCTTACTCAGCGCGAAGTAAGTAAAGTGCTCTTCTAGCGGCGGGGAATTGCCAGGAATCGTCAGGTATTTCCCTGAGGCGTGTTTACGACGCAACCCGTAAGGCCCAATCTTCACCTCACAATGCTGAAAACCTGGCGAATTATTCACGGGTATAGGTGAGTGAGAAACCCCCGCAAAAAGTTTGTAAAACTCATGAGTCCCGCACCGCGGCGGCTCGGCGGCGCCCAGCCAAAGTTGAGACAATGGCCGTAAGGATCAACATAAATGACTCGAGTAATTCGGGGAAAGCGCCGATATTAAGGAAGTTAAATATCAAGACAAATGGTTCGAGCATTATACATCCAGAACAAATAAGAAAATGAGTAAGCAATTACAAACATGGTTCGCTTTTTACCCGGTATGTTGTATACCTACATATATACCATGCATTTGTCACTTTTTCCCTATTTTTGACCGGGACAAGTCGGTGTTTCTATAATGTTTGTGTATATTTGTCCGAAGAAAACCATGCTATCTTTATAAATTTTGTAGGCAAATAGTTCATTTTTTTATACTTAATCTTTAATTACTATTATCTACCTATTTACTTTTTATGTTATTTTTAAGTTCAAACAGGAGCAAACTCGATCTAGGGGTTGTAGGTGGGGGTCTAAGTTAGATATATATATATATATACGTCGAACTGAGACCTATTCAGAGTATTACTACCAGTTCGAGCCAAACTGAGAGCTCTGAGACTTTCGCTTCGCTCGGTCAATTAAAATCTAAAACTTCTATAATGCTCAGAGCTATAATAATACTTAAGTTAAGTTCTTATTTGAAATAGAAAATGATACGCGCAGAATAATTTGAGGAGGCGGGGCACGAAATTTGCATGTCTATACATACTTAGAACAAGTTTGAAGAATCGTCCAGAATCTCTCGAGTCCAAGCGGCCGGTTACCTCGCGCCAGAAATCCGCCTACAAATTAGGATAAGATGAGGGTCTCTATGTTTTTAGGTTGAGCGGTAAATGTAATTCCAATCGAAAACTCAATTCCACCCTGTAATACGCAGGTGGAATCCTGTCCTCGTTTTATAGAGGTTTTGTTTTGATATTTGAATATTTAATTTTGTTCAGCTCAACTCTACTATGAGGATGGTACTTAATTTAAAAAAGCTACATCATAAAGGCCTATACAGGTAAAACTAAGTATTTGCGTTTCCGGGTAGGTTAGTCCAATGAAAGGCATCTTTAACACTAAAGAAGCTTCCGATTTTAAGCTAGTATTATATAATTCTTCAAATTTATTGCTTGTATTCCTAACTCCCGAATACTGAAATGCTTGTTAACATTGACAATAGATAAATTCTAATGCTGCCTTTGTCTGGCACTACGCAAATGACAAAGGCAGCAACAGACTTAATCTGTCGTCAAAGTTAACAAACGTTTCAGTATTCGGGGGTAAGTGCCATACATCTATTAGGCGCATTTAGTCAAAAACTTTACGTACCTATTTTAACCGTCTGATCCTGAGTTTCCCCAGAAGGCCAGCATGTAAAAACCATGTTGCAGTTCCATATGTCATCACTACCTAAATGAAAAACACCGTCTCATATTTTCTCGTAAACTAGTTTCTCTTAAACTATTACAAACGGGCACCGTTTAACTCCACTTATCAGGATCGGGGAGCGCGGAGTAAAATTACGGGGCAGGTTTATTAAATGTGGAGATTATAAAGCCTCAAACATAATGCATTCTGCAAAATAGTGCTCCCAGAAAATTAAAATTGAAAATGACATATATGTCAATGTGTATGTAATATGTATGGTATGTGTTGTGTTTGTACAAAGACAAAGAAATTCAAGCTGTAAATCATGTAATAGTCGCATTTCAGCGACACAGGACTTTTATGTCCCGAGGGTATCCCCACAGAAGGGATACAAATAAGGACAATCAAGAAAAGGCGTATATGTTTTTACCTCATGGAGCTAATCAAAGTCAGGAATATCTTCCTTTCCATTTGTTTTTCGGTAATCAAAAAGTTTGTAAAGAGCACCTAGATAGCAGTTTCTGTCTGAGTAGGCACCGCACTGGCTCAAACGTAAATGAGCGAAGATTTATTTGTCTTTGGCACTTTGCAAGGCAACGTAACCGAAGCTCCTCTGAAATCCTTTGTAATCGTTTCGTTGATTTATGTGAAGGATCCGCGTATATTGGCCCGTCATACATTTTCATTTTAAGACTTCGCTGTGCTACTTTGCATAGGCACATATGAGGAGGTAGGATAACCGGAGCCGTAATAAAACATTGATTTCAAATGTTGCTTGCTGAAAAGGCTGGCATAATCGCATGGCGACTAAAGCCCCAAAATAAAATAGATATTAAAAAAAAAATATTATATATATAAAGCTTTTTATAAAGTGATTGCATGCAAACATCGCTGGTATAAACAAGTTAGTTAACCTCAAATTAATTAATTAATTAGCGCAAAAATGAGTTTTCTAGACTTATCTTTACTTAGACTTATTTTTACGACACTTCAGCTAAATATTTACCGGGTATTTTCCGAAGGTTGTGTAAGCAAACAAATTGTTTAGGAGCTTCATTTAATTCCCTCGAAATGATACATGCCCGGAAAATCATCATCATCATGAGCTAGAAGACGTCGATTCATGAAAAAAGGACTACTATATAGAGAGCGTCATTGAAAGACTTTTGCATCCAGGTTGCTCGCGACTTTCACAATGTCGTCAGTCCACCTACTGGGAGGCCTAACTAATACGCTGCGTCTTCCGGTTCGTGGTCGCCACTCACCTTTCTTCCCCGTCGGTTATGGGTTCTCCGGAGATGTGGTCTGCTCATAAAAACATAATTTTATAATTTTTTGCTCATTTTACTTTAGCTGGCAAACCCTGAGAGCTATATCGGTTACTTTGGTCCTTTGACGGATATCCTCGTTCCGGATTTTATGGTGCAAAGAAACTCCGAGCATAGCTCTCTTCTTTGTACCCTGGGTGACTCTTGAGTATGTCTAAAATGGAATACGATAACAAATAGGAGAATAAATACGACAAGATCGAATGAAATAATCGAATCGAAAGAACTGCTTATTTTTCTTCTCATAGAGCTAGGGTGTATATAAGACGGACAGTAGAAGCCCGGCGGAACGGCTAAGCGTCATGACCGTATAAATCTATCTAGACTCTCGTCATCGATGAAACTGACAACCTAAATCACTTCACCATGTATATAATATAATAATACACCATTCACTGCAAACTCATATGTCAGAACTGGAGTACTTTCCTGGCTGTTTTTTTTATGGTATTCTATTCTGTGTTCTCAATTCGACATCCGTGAAATTTCCAATGCACTGCGAATGGGTTAGGCAATTTGAAAAACGTAAAATCTACATTGAAGCCTTTTTCGTTTATCGAATAGTTCGCACTACGTTTCCAGGAACTCTACTATTTTGTAATTTATTTAAGTGCAAGCCGGTGCACCATGTTTTGGTTAACATAAGCACCTGTTGTTACGCAATATCAGGGTACAAAATTAATAAGCCCCGGTGCACTACTTTAACAACACAGACATAAAGTTTTTATCCCTAGACATGGCAGGGATAATACCAATTTTATGGTTATGGAAGGTCGTTCCTTCCATAACCATAAAATTTATATTATATAATTATATAAGTTGTTTTGAATTGTTCGCTAATCACCACAAACACCAACAGCACTTACTTATTTAAGTGTAGTCTAAGCGTCTAGTGTGTGTATTTAAGTGTAACAGTTTTAATTCCAAATAAATAAAATTTGGTACTTGTTCCCACAGTTTACAAAAAGTCATCATCATCGTCATCTGCTCGTGATCTCCTGTGTAACAGGAACCGCAAGCCTCGTACGCCAGTCTTCCCTGTTTTATCCATTACGGGGAAGGCCTTCATGTTCAGCAGTCGACGTCTTCTGGATGATGATGATGATGATAAAGGTAGAACACTGTTATCAAGTCTGCCTATAGAAGCAAAGGCTCTTATTATTAAATATAAGTTATCTTACCTTATAATTGCTAGAGCTAAGCTACGCCTTGTTTAGATCTATGTTAGGTGCATCCATTTTAAGTCTATATCTAGCGCTGTCTTGTCTAAAGTTTCCATAATTTTGGTCTACAAGCTGAGGATATGGCTGTACTTAGATACCTGCAACAGATGTATGAAACATTTTGTCTAGATAACAGGTAGTTAAGCAGATATATGCATAACTTATAAGGCATGTATGGGCAACTCCCGGCCCGCAGCGGCTTTAGATCCGACCTGAGGAATACTGAGCAGGCGTACAATGTACTCGTATCGTCTACTGTATCGTCTGTAGAGCAAACATTTTAAAAAAACTTGCCCATAATAGAACTTAAAACCTGTTTAAAGAAGATAAATATTCACGGAAACTATTAAAAAAAAAAAACTTAAACACATCCCTACGGCCCTAGCCTCCATGAATGTTCGAAAGTTTGGCCCGTCTCTTTCCAAAGGCTGCCTTGACCTGTTTTAGGGACATAACTTTCATTGCACTAACCTCGCATATGAAGTGCACTTCTTTTATGTCCGTAATCAATATCATATATTAACAATAATTAATATAAATACGTGTAGTTATATATATAGAAAGGTATAAACTTACAGGACGCATTAACGTAATACACGCTCTCTCGCTCGCACAATCAACTTTCTTAATTATTAAAAATTACTGAGGGTGATATTCAAAAATGTTTTATTGATAAATATCTTTATTATTAGTAGTTACAATATCAGTTAGCATGTTTAAGTTTTATAATTTATTCCGTTCTTTTTAAATATGTAAATGAAAACTTGCACACTTGCATATCACACTAATATTATAAATGCGAAAGTTTGTGTGTAAGTATGTAAGTGTTTTTGTTCCCGTTCAACTCTGTAATGTATTTGAATTAAATTTGGTGTGGAGGTCGTTTATAACCTGGATTAACACATAGGCCACTTTTTATCCCGGAAGAATATTCAGTGTCTGTAGAAAAGCGGGTGAAACCGCTGGGTGCAGCTAGTCTTTACATGTATAAAGAAACGTATTAAAAACATTTTGAATATCACCCTCAGTAATTTTTAATAAATAAGAAAGTTGATTGTGCGAGCGAGAGGGCGTGTATTACGTAAATTCGTCCTTAAAATGTGGAGTTGAGCATCATTGGAAAGATAAATTACACTTATAATTTTCTGTAGCGGGTGCAAAGGCTGTTATTGCAGTCTGGTGCAAACTTGAACAACTAAATGAGAAAGCGGCTGTATGAGGTGAAAAATTTGAATATTTTACCACTTACCTGCGCCTATAAATCAAGTGAAAAGTCGCCCTAAGCTCTCCGAGATAGCTCTCTCAAACATTTTAAAATGTAAATTAAGGACACTCCACACCTTCGGGTGCATCCCACCCAATGTCGTGCCCGCCATTCCTTTATACTCATATAAACCAAAATGTAAAGTGACGTTCTATAACCAAACAAGTGGTAAATTCCACGAAATTTAAAAACTGTCAATTTTGAAGAAATTTGATCAAACATACCTTAGAAGAACTGTCGCAAAATAAAACGCATTCAAATGAAGTAATTCTGAGGAAAATAGTAAATGATCTAGAAACTAACCAAAACCATCGCATCTCTTTTTACAAGCTTTTTATTTTACTTGGAATGTTTGTATACATACATATATGTATGTAAGTATGTACCTATGTTCGGGTCAAATCTTGCAACTGAATTAAAATTCAGTTGTTTCAATTTCTAAAGACCAGTTTCTCAGTCAGTCAGTCAGTCAGTTGAGTTGAAATTTTGCATGCCTGTCAAGTTCCGATGACAATACAATATTATGATTGCGAGCTGTGGGCTTATCCCGTAACTCTGAAAGCGATAGCGAGAGTTTGCGCGAGTGTGTATGTTTGCATAGTGTGACTAGTTTAGACTCTCGCAATCAGAATCACGAATATTTCAAAATTAGAGGATAAGTCCCCAGACCTGACGATTGAGACGGAAGGTGGAAAACGGAACTCCTCAGTAGATTGATGGAGTTCGGACTCGTTTTTGATCATACAGTATCAATAACAGATTTTGTAAAAACTTGTCTGGAATATTTTTTTTTCCATATAAACTTATTGTTGTGAGGTTGGGTGCAGGAGTCGTCGCGTCGGAATAAATGAAGCGACATCTACTCGAAGGTTCCAAAAGCCCCCAGCTTTATCTACAGACACTTCCCAGTTAGATTCAGAGGCGCGTAGCACTGAACTAGCTACAATGTGAACAAGCTTCCGACAGGCAGTGCTGAAAACAAGTTATGAGCGCTAATCGCTAGATGGCACTCGACACAAACTTATATAGATTATTCAAAATAACAAAAACTACGTCGTGGCCGCGTCGTATGCCAAAGTCCCAAAGTTTTTGAATGGTTAAGTCTAAAACCTAAAACAGTGCTTGTATAAAATAATCTCCAATTCTCCACACGAACTTTGACAACCAGTTTCACTTCCTAAGGCGCACCACACACCAATACCGTAGTTTTATTATATGTTCTGTGCCAATACTACGAATGATGTACAGCATACAAAACATTTATCGTAGACCTACTTACATTAAAATATACGAGACTAACACTAATAGACAACACACCACATTTATTCACAAAAAGTGTGCCACGTAACATGAATGTCTTACTGCACACAAATGTGTCTTTGGTGTGTTGGGGTGCGCTTGGGGTTCAATAGCACAAAATGCACAAATCTACTGTCCAAAGCGTGCATAGGTATAGAAGAAGTATCATTAATGTCAAACGTCAATACCTACCCAATGGTAAATTTAAATAGGGCAGTAAACCTAAATAGCTTATCTGTTGAAACGATCCGTCCGAACCATGGATTTAGCATCATACTGGATAAAGTCATTGCTTTGGCAGCGTGTCCACTTTCTGTTGGCGCGTTTACTGAGTAGGGAAGTGAAAACTAGTGCAGAATCTATCGATAAAAATGTACACAAGTGTACAAAACTAACAAATTGTAAATTAAGAACAAAATGTTTGCAAAAATATGTACTTTATTGAACATCGAAACTCGTAATTGCCATGTAAATAGTACGAATATATATAGTATATATAGTAACTATGAAAGTTAATAAGTATCTACACCGTCTCCTAGTTTCTTTTATTCTTCCTAGTTTTTTAATTGACAGCCCAGTCATAAAACTAGATTTTTCAAAAAATTTTCAACAAGGTCAAGAATATTTAGGTGGCTCCCAGTTTTCGCGCCTCACAGCCTTTATCCACTGATTTCTGATTTCCGGACATTTTGGAAACCTATAACAAAATGTTTTATTTTAATTAATTGGTTAACCATGACACAATATTGGTACAAAATATCATACATTTCAAGCCGCGAAAGCTTCAAAAAGATTAAAATTAATTATCGATAGAATACGTATCAAGCCGATTAAATGCGGATAGGAATTAACGGTTCATGTTTCACTTAATTTAGTATATGTAGGATATTACAAGAGTATTATAATTATAATATCGACAATGTTTGAAAGAAAAGACTTACGTGTGAAATGATAATTCTGGGTCTTTTACTCCTCCTTTCGTTGTTCTCGATGGACAAAACACAGCACAACACGCCATAATATCACTATGTATGATAGTATGAAGTCTTCACAGCGTTATTTTTATATAATTTCAGTTTTGAGCAAGACAGGTCGCAATGTTATGACCTACTAGTCGGTCACAAAATGGACCCAGAGTGCGAGGTTGCCAATCTTACAATAGCTCTCTCGCTTACTCTATGCGACGATCTGTGTAATAAAAAGAGAAACATGACAATGTGAACGTCGGAGCGGCAACGTCTCATAGCTCTGTCCAATATGATGTTTCGTCCAAGGTCCGAACTGACAGACATCCCGTCGATCTGAATCCCATTATAAAACCCAGATGGCGCAGCACGTGCAATCGCTATCGCTTTCACATTTTTATCGCTCTGTCCAATATGATGTTTCGTCCAAGGTCCGAACTGACGGACATCCCGTCGATCTGAATCCCATTATAAAACCCAGATGGCGCAGCACGTGCAATCGCTATCGCTTTCACATTTTTATCAATGTTGCTTCATTAAAAGATATGGTGCCTACCTACTACATACTTACACTACTAACATATAGGATTAATATCAATCTGTAATAGACTTGTACGAAAAAGAAAGCTACTAGGCTAATTGCCAATTGATTGTAAATCAAGACGAAGCCATATTGCTTACTCTGTCCCCATTATTCTCATTTCTATGTCAATGAAACTGATAGGTGACAGATTAATAGTTAGATATCTATTGCTTGAGAATAAGCCCGCCTTGTTGGTCACCTTACAGTCACCCAAACCATTAGGTATGCATTATGATACAAACTAGCACAAACGTGGTACCGGTACAACTTATATAATCAACTAGCTACGCCCCGCGGTTTCACCCGCTATTCTACAGGAACAGTACATTTTTTCAGGATAAAAAGTAGCCTTTGTGTTATTCCAGGGAATGAGCTACCTCCATACCAATGAACGGGAACAAACACACTTAGGTATATACTTACATATTAACACACGCTTTGGCATTTATAATATTTGTGTGATTTACTTCATTGTTGATAAAGTTTATAATTATTATCTATGGGCTTGATTTGGCACAAAGAATTCGAAATTCGAACTCTTGGCTTCGCAAAAATGTCAAACACGCATATTGGCGCAGAGGGCAATTCCAATACAAAATATCGGCGACTGAATATACTAATGTAAGTAGAAACCAAAGAGAATATAAATACTACGTAGAAACATTAATGTGAAGAATTGAACATTGCTCCACTAGTTGCTCCAGTTCTTACGGGCGGTCGGGCAAAAATTTCTGAAATTGCTCTTGTAAGTGCACCATTAGTGTTGCTTCGGGCAATGTTGATTCAAATGTTTATAGCCAGCCATCAAAGACACTAAATAATAGGGAGAATTCTGTGCCAGCCATCGAGCCGTAAACAAGAGTCAAACATCTATTTAGCTCAATCAGGGGAATCATTGAATCAATTGGTAAGAAATACCTATTACTAAGGAACAAGTTATTAATATCAAAGAACATTTTAATATGAAAACCAGCAGCAGTCATTCTATTTTTCATAAGATGCTAAAAATAGGTTTGCCATATAATAGCTTTTGTTACATATTTCGATGTTATCACTTCCATTCACTCACTTTTCAGCTAACTGAAATTTGTGCTACTGACCTACTTATTTTGAAATGTACATCCTACGCACCCAAATTACTACAAACGTAGTCGGGTGACAATAAATTCCTATTCTATTAATATTTTGTTTCTTAGCAATGCTAGGTTCAAGAACCAGCCCTCCACAGCAAATGGAATTCAATCAATTCTATACCTATCTACTTACCTCTATACGCTCTTCCGATTTTGTATCTAGTATCGTATGGCATAGTAAAATCGTAAACAAGAATTGAGTATCGTAATCATTGAATCAGTGAGTAGTGCGCAGGCTGGGCGGCGCAGAACGCGCCAGGGCGGGCGGCACTGCCGCATCTCCGCCCGCCCTGCTCGCCCGCCCTTCTTCCAGTGCTCCGTTTATTTTCACACTAATCAAACTACCTCCAGTGCTCTAAGTCTTCCAACTCTTCAATAAATAAGGTAAGTCCTGAATCATATACTTATGTTGTTACTTACTACCGACCTATAGGTACCCTTATTTTAGCCTTATTCATTGATTTTAATATTTGTTCTTTCACACTTTCGCCTTATCGCTAAAACAAAGCTAAACATGAATAGGAAACAGTTATTTTGCGAGTCTATATTACAGAAATATAATTATTAATATAAGACGCAGCTAACTTTAGTCCTTTCAGACAATACAAAAAAGGCCTTTAGCGGAACGTTACGATATCAACTGTTTAATCATTTCACGTCATAGGTACACATTACGTAAGCTGTAAGTAGGCTAGTAAGAAAGTTACAGACTTAAGAAAAAATCAAAGGCAGTCACAGAATTTTTCAGAATTGGTTATTTTATAGTTAGGAGATGCTTTGTTCATATTCAATAGATACTTAAACGTACACCATGTTATCAGCATAGATAATAGATCAGCTCGAGCAGACATTTTACGTCCTTAACACAAATTTAACATCCGTATCTTACAAGCGAACAATGCAATGTACCATCGAAGTTCTTTAAACACAGCAATCAAAGTATATAACTGCCTACCATTACACGTAAAGCTTTTAGATGGAAATAAATTTAAAATTAGTCTAAAAAATGGTTAATAGAAGAAGCCTTCTACAAAATAAGCGAATTTTATAAATGTACAGATGTTTATTTAAGGAAGTTGCACCTAGAATAAGTAATGTGCAGTTAAAATATGATTATTATAATACCTAGATATTGCATGTCCGATAGGATAAACTGTTGTGTCTAAATTAATAATTTTGTAACACCTATGTACACAGTTCTGAGCAATAAACGTTATCTTATCTTATCTTAGCATGGGACTGATTTTAATTGTAGAATTGTAAGCAAAGAGTAATCAGAATAGAATTAATAAGGCTTTGCGGGGCATCGGGCAATGACCCGCATCTGTGCGGGCGCTGTTGGCTGGAAATTCACAGTATTTTTGGAACTTCGCAATCTATTTATTGACTCTACATCATAGTCCTAGGTAGGTCACCATATAGATGTGATTACATAGGAATCTACGTTGTGGCGACGTTAGACGAGATATATATACTAGCTGTTACCCGCGACTTCGTTCGCGTGGACCAAAAAAATAGTGGCCTATGTCCGTCTCCGACCCTTGAGCTATATCTAAGGAAAAAATCAGGTCGATCCGTTCAGCCGTGAAAACACGACAAACACCCAGACAGAGAGACAGCGAGACAGAGTTACTTTCCCAGTTATAATATTAGTTAGGATATATGTATAGGATTATCTATTGTGTGATATAGCTAGATTAAGAGGTAAATTATCAAAGTCATATACGTAACCAAAATGCAGGCGTTTATCTGGTGCGACGCAACGTGGCAATGCCGCCAGCATGCCGGGTAGATACGTATATACACTGCGAGTTGGTATAGTGGGCTCGAACATTTTGAATAATCGAACTAAGTATTCGTTTCATGTTGTAGGCTAAAAACGTAGTTTGTTTTAATTTATACGTTTTTTATTTAGTTGCCCGGTATAATAAACTACGTATATGTTTCGCACTTTAATATGATCTTGTGGTCTTATTCTTATTCTTATTCGAGATGGGGGCGATGAGTCCTGCACTGACGTCACGCATGGGGTGTATTGTGCATTTCCCCTGCCAGCGTCTACCCGAGCCAACCCAGCTCCTTGAAATAACGGAGCGAGGCTCTGGGCCGCTGGCATGGCAGCTCCAGTGTTTTAGATGGTGTTCTTGTCTATAACTTTTAAAATGTGTGTCACGTTACAAAAAAGATGAAGAAGAACACGCAACATGAACAGAATGCCCTGTCAACAAAGTCGCGGTCGCGTAATTCCGCGTAGTTCCGTCGTCTGGCTCTGCCAGCCTCTACGCTCTGCATTTCGACTCGCGTCGCGGATACAGTCGCGTGTTTTAGAAAATGTGCACACAATTTTAATTCATGGATCATTTCAAATTATTTGCTAATTTCTTGGTACGAAAGTGAAGGCTAGGTTCTCATTGCTATTGCTACAGTTTGCCGCACGGTTTCATGTAAGTGAAGATTAACCAATTTTTAAAAGTTGCGCATTCAACTGTACCGAAATGCATGTATCGGGAACTCCAAAATTAAAATCCAAACCCTAAAGATCGAAATCCTAAATCCAAAATCCTGGTAAATATCTCGTGAGCAGTAATTTATTTTTTATTTTAATAAATGTAGTAAACAACCGCGCAAGTCTAAAACAGTGTTTAGGTTTCCTTATTCAAAAATGTCTACTCTTCTCAGACCTATAATAACGCTCCTTTTTCGTAGTCGGCTAAACAAGATATTGTGACATCAGATTTATGTATAAAAAAGTGTGTCGCACTTGTCCCGCCTCACCTTACCAGTATCTACTCTACTCTAACAACCACGTCACCTTAGAAGCATGTCACGGTCAGCTGCTGTGTAAAGCAAGTTCAACCTACCTACATAATCTTACTGTGAATACTCCTGTATAGTAATTTTACACTATAGCTGCGCCCCGCGGTATCATCCGCTATCCTACAGGAACCGTTAAATTTTTCGGGATAAAACTAGCCTTTGTATTAATCCAGGTTATAAGCTACCTCCATAACAAAATTTATTCAAATCCGTTCAGCCATTACAGACTTACACACAAACTTTCGCGTATGTAATACTAGCTGCACCCCGCGGTTTCACCCGCTATTTTACAGAAAGCGAATATTTTTACGAGATAGAAAGTAGTGTATGTGTTAATCCAGGGTATAAGCTACCTTTATACCAAATTTCATTCAAATCCGTTCAGCCGTTACAGCCTTGTACGGGAACAAACACACTTACATGCTTACCTAAATACACACTTAAACACAAACTTTCGCATTTATAATATTAGTATGACTAGCTGCGCCCCTTGGTTTCACCCGCTATTCTACAGGAAAGGTTAAATTTATCACGATAAAAAGTAGTCTATGTGTTATTCCAGGTAATAAACTACCTCCACACCAAATTCATCCGAATTTTTAATATTAGTGTGATACTGAAATTTTAAAATTGATTTAATAGTTTAATAAAGAAAATGTGGCAAAACATTGTTGATTGTAATTTTATGTGCGAGAAGAGAGCGTGTATTACATAAATATTTATCGTATTTTTAATATTAGTGTGATTGATCTAGGTACCTTCTAGTACCAACGCATACGAAGTCGCGGTAGTTATATTTTTTTTTATTTGGACAGGATGAAACAATTAATCAACTAATAATAAACATGATAATACATTAGGACCTATGTAACACCCCAGTAACAGGTAAACTCTGCATGTTTTTAAATTTGGACAGGTAATTATTTACAGTTGATTATTATGCTCTTTGGTCGCGGGTACTCCCTAGCCACTTAGTAAATACAGGTTCCCTCGGTGATTCCAAGTCCTTAGTATACTTATATTATTTTTAGCGTACTTTCCCGCAAAGCACTTGTTATGCTTGCAAAAATAGATGTGCTGTCTTCTCAGTTGTAAGGTTTCCATAGGTTGCCGTAACTAACACACAACAAACAGAACACCCAGAAAAAGGCTTGTCACAGAGGCCTATCAAGTACCTAAATTAGCGACACAATAATACATAAATTTATAATCCATTATTTTTTTTTAGAATGACGTCACCCGCTTTAAACAAGCCCTCTAAACCGACAGAGAAGAAGTCTCCTACTCACTCCAACAACGGCACTGAAGCCCACGCCCCCACTGCCGCGGAAACTGCTGCGTCTCCTGCTCCATCACAGGCGACGGAAACTTTCAGCTGGCTCAGAGTCTTCAAGCTTGCTGATCTAATGATGAAGCAAGGTTGTTAAACAGAGCCACCATGTAATGTTTGCGGCATCACAAATGCAATTCATTCGACGTAATGCTTGCTGCTCTTGATACCCATATAGGTTAAAGACAGATTTTATCTAGGGTACTCGATACCCTAACAACGTTATAAAACCAGTATTATTATGAACTACGAAAAAAATATATGAAAAAATCCCAACTGCCAAATGTAGCCTCCAAAATCAAGACGAATACAAAATTGGTCAAGCAGTTTCTTTAGGCGTTAGTAGCAACATAGATAAGTAAAATTTAGCGAAAAAATTACCTAGCAATAACAATGACAAAGGTATTTTAGTAACTTTAAAAGTAGGTTTTTCTTATAGTTTAGCTTTAGAATCTAAAGCTAAAGTCTAAAATCTAAAGTTTAGATCATTTAGAATTGATGAGCCTTAGGCATGCTAAGTAGGCATGTAAGAGAAACATTAAAAATAAACGGTACTTACTGCGTAGATAACTAAGATTTCTCGCAAGTTTTTTATGTGTAACAAACGTGTCAGTAAGTACTTCAATAGTATCTATATGTAACCTACCTTTATGTATGACGTTGGTGGCGATTTAAACTTCAATAATTTGGGTGGCACTGTAAGGCAAGCGTGACCGCGCTTACCATCACAAGAGTGATTTGCTCGTCTCAGTTGTATAAAAAAATGTATATGTAAACATAAACAAAATACAGTCCGATACAGTAGCGCACTATACCTATACATACGTAACGCTGGCTTTTGGTCTTTTTTGGGTTGTTCCTCCGCGTTGTACGTATCTTTTTGTAGGTAGGTATAACAAAAATGAAGACAGTTCACAGAAACCAATACTTACGCCAACAGGATTCGTTGGTAAGTAAATATTTGTTATTTTAGTAAATGTTGAGTTTGTTGTTGTTTGTAAGATTTATACTGTGACAAGTTATTTGAAATGAAATAGCAAATAATTATTCTGGACTACCTCTCATTGTGTAAACGGATTTTAGATTGTTATTAATTAGGTAATAAGTATTTAATATGTTGTGTCTCTATTAAATACATTTTTGTCAAATAACTTCCTATTTATATCATAAAATGTAGGTGAGGAATGGGGATCCCATTAGCATAGATCCTAGTTTTTCATGACTCCTAACCACAGATCACACTAGATACCGAATTCCGAGATTCGTTGTTCCTACAAAAAGTCACCAAAGTTTGAGGAAGGCACGGGTCGTGGGAGTTTTCGTTCTCATTGGCTATCTCAAGGTTACGTCTACTCGCGCCTAACAAACAAACAATCAGAATAATTTCTTATAAGTGTATTTAGACTGATGCGTGGTACGCTTCGATTGTCCTGAATGCAGAATCTAGGGTTTGATCTACGCTCCTAACGTATCGCCGGTGTTTTATGATTACTATAACGAGGCAGGCCGACGCAAGAGACATGCTGTTGAAAATGAAGCCAGAGGCGGAAGCCATTATAGCCCTAAAACCTAGCATACATCACACTAAAACACACATTATAAATGCGAAAGTTAGTGTGTAAGTATGTAAGTGTGTTTGTTCCCGTTCAACTCTGTAACGGGTGAAAAGATTTGGATGAACTTTGGTATGGAGGTATGTTATTCTCTGGACTGACACATAGCCTACTTTTTATCCCAGAAAAATATTCGGTTTCTGTAAAATAGAGGATGAAACCGCGGGGCGCAACTAGTAATTGTATAAATAAAACACTTCATGTATGTAATATTTTTTTAATAGTATTGGTAGGTAGGAGGTACATAACACACAAGAGTCTGGGTTGTTTGGATAAGGGAAGTAAAATTACTATACTATTTTAATATGTACAAAATATACAATTATCTTGCTAGACTACCTTACTAACTATTATAATTAGTTATGATCACAATATTTTCCTATCGGTACGTTCCGCCCGCGCCCGCCGCAGCGCGGCGCAGCGCTGCTCGGCGCGGCGCAGCGCGGCGCGGCGTGGCTCGTGTGCGCGCGGCTAATGCGATTCAACTACTCTCTCGTTCACTTTTGCTGCACACTTGAGATCAAATGTTATTTATACAAATATTAAACTCTATAATCGCTCACACCGGGCATCGGCCGCGCGCCCTCCGGCGTCGCCGCGACGCGGCGCGCCTCGCTCCCGAACCGAACCTAGCATCCGTCTCTTGCTATTTTCCAATACACGTTACAAATAAACAAAACTATATTATACTTCTCACATTTACTTTTTAACTATTAAGTCTGCGTTAACTTATTATCACCGACGAAAAGAACTCATTAAGTAATATTATTGTTTGGAATTCATATTTAAAGATTTATATTATTAGTAATTGACATTTTAAACAGCATAACTTATGGATGCAATTATTGACTAAGCAAAAAATGTTTTTATGGAGCTTCGGAAGTTTGATGAATGTCGATCAGAAATCGCGATCGATCAGAAAATATGTAGACAAATAATGTAAAAAATATTTTATGTACGTTCCGAGGCGGAGGAAATAATAGTATGTTTGTACATATCGCCTAGAAAATAACTACACCCGAGTTACGATACCAGATTTTACTACAAATAATAAATACCACATCTGAAATTAACTTTTTTTGACACTTATATAATTTGAATATAGTCTAAATACCATATAGCTATTTATTTGTATGCAGATATTAATATATTTACAGATTTCCTTCTCAAGGAATTGAAATAAGAATAAATATAGAATACATCATTGGGCAACTGTCCACTAATAAAATTATGTATTTAAAAGTAATGGACGAATGACGAGTTCGTTAGTGTTCCTCCTAGCCGAGTCGAGAACTATTTGCGACGGAAACGTGACAAATTATAATAATATACATAGTACTTATACATTCTAGTATTCAATATCTTAAAAAGAATATACGTAATAATATTACCTGTGCTAATACTTTACATCGTACATTATAAAACTACAATACATAAAATATTTTGTACTTTGTTTTACGTACGACAGCACAATCGCACCATTACCTAACTATACGTGCAAGTTATGCGTGATGCGTACGGAGGGAGGCGATGCGTCCGGACCGTCGCGGCGCGTCGCTGTATCGACTGACAGACATTATGAGAAGTACAATATTGTTAGTTTAAGCTGTTATCGCTGTTTAAAGATAGAAGGGTATACAAGTATTAAGAGTTACTTCTACGCGGTCGACGTGTCGCACGAAACATTTTCAATTTGATAAGTTATTAACGACAGTAAAATTATGCACTTGAGGAAGGCGAAGAGAATAGGACAATCAGTAGCAGTTGAGATCCGAATACGTCGACGCAAGCGGCGGGAATCTATACCGGCACCGAGTATGGCACTCTGTCCAATTTTAAGGAATGCATTTTATACTGTTTAGCTGAAATTTTGAATTTAAAATACGGAGTGACGCTGCGATGTATGCTTTGAAGAGAAAACATGATTCTAGCTTGTGATATTACGGTTCTCTAATAGCTGTATTTGTGAATTTATAAGCATTCCTTGATAATTGAACATTCCGCCGGAGCTTCGCTTAGCACCTTTTAACAGTTGTTAAAACCACCAGCTGCCGTATTCTCAGCTCAAACGGAAAAGTTTCGATTCGAGATCTACACACTCCGTCTGCGTCAACCACAAGTAGGATGATAGAGACAGAAAGTGTACATTTCGAATCGAATCCTTTCCGAGTGGCTCCAGAATGCGATCGATGGCTGGTCGCGTGTTATCTGAACATCGATATTAACCGTTACAAGGTACAGAGCCAGCTCTCGATACGAGAAATGCAGCTTGCCGGGATGGCATTGCCAATTTTACGGACAAATACTTAGAAGAAATAAATATCTGCCCATAAAATTTAAAAACAAATCAAATATTAATTGTAATCCGAAACAAACGATAGTTAAAATTTAAGTCTTTTTACTATGTCCGTTGTTTGAAGAATAACTCTAGATTCGCAACATAGACAAATGAGAAAAGACACCATATACCTCCTTCGGGTAGTGATTGTACTAGGAACTGCTATCGATACGCAAATTTCAGAGTTAGTATACATTAAAGGAATGTTAGGCTAATAGAATTATTAGTGAGTGGTCGCTAGCCCAGACAGTTATTCTGCAAACAGCCGCGACACGCAGCCTCTCGCCGCGACTCGCAGCCCCGTGTCGCGACACGCAGCCCCGCGCCGCGACACGCAGCCCCGTGTCTCGACACGCAGCCCCGTATCTCGACACGCAGCCCCGTATCTCGACACGCAGCCCCGCGCCGCGACACGTTGCCGCTCGCAGCATACTTTGTATTGTTTCGCTCCGTAGGACTACCTAGTCTACATAAGTCAGAATCACAGTTTATTTTTTAACGTGTTTTCCCTTAAGTTATTCTTAAATTACTTACTATGATAGTTTTTACAAGTGTACATTCGACCCAGTATTCGTGAGTTTTCCATTACCTACCGTAATGACCTAAGCGAATCGAATTTTAGAACGGATAGATTCGGTATTTACATAATTTAATTTACTCTATACCTAGTCGCTTAAAACAAAATAACAATTTACACTAACGATAAAAAATGCTCGATAGATCGTCGCTCATCTAATCGGAACCCAAAATTAAATATATTTTTATCAACTGACTTTGCCATTAATTAATTTTTATATTTTTATAAATTTAAACTCCGAATATCGCCGAACCAGGTCGACCATAACAAAAGTAATTTACAAATAAGCTTACACTAAAACTAGTACTTAAATAAACGCCGGTGTTGTCGATGACGGGAGCCGGAGACGGAGCCGGAGCCGGCGCCGGCGCCGCCCCGGCCGGCGGTCACAATACGTGTAGCCCGGTGCATATCTCTTACTACCACTTAAGTTTCGCAGAGGTATTACGACTCAATTCCATTATTTATCCGGATCGGGCCGTCGTGCGTCGACGAGCTCGCCCGACGGCCGGCGATCCCTACCAGGTCGATCGATCGCTATCGATACGATAATAACAAAATAAAGATATTAAAAAAGTTTCACAACCTGGCCTTATTTACAACGCCTTAACAATTAAACGTCCTTAATATAGGCAAACGCATTAGTACGTCGTGTCGATATCGATCGTTCCCATGAGGTGCGTGAGGCACGCGAGGCTCGCGAGGCGCGTGACGCGCGCGATACACGCTTAGGTAGATGGTTCAGACGGTGGCGATGACGATGAGCAGGTGCGCGATGTTGGTGACGCGGTGCATGAGGTCGGGCGCGATGCGGTTCAGGTTCTCGTTGGCGAAGTCGCACGACGGGAATATGTGCACCGTGAACATCGCCTGCCGACAACGCACGCACTCATTATACATTCTCGCACGCGAGCCGAGCGGAGCAGGCGGCACCGACTTTCGCACACCTACTACTCACATAAGATACTAGACG
The DNA here is from genome assembly GCA_947579745.1 of Apocheima hispidaria. Taxonomy (NCBI): domain Eukaryota; kingdom Metazoa; phylum Arthropoda; class Insecta; order Lepidoptera; family Geometridae; genus Apocheima; species Apocheima hispidaria. The sequence goes on from OX388161.1 coordinate 8,101,033, forward strand.
GAATAGCATGGGTGAATGTCGCCATCATCAACTCACATGGCCACCTGGCTAGTACACATCGACTGGTGTCACAGGGCATGGGCCTCTCGCGACGCTTTGCACTCGGCTCGATTCAGGTTTCCGCTTCCACTAACTGCCGCCAGCCGGCATCGTAGTGAAGGAGTCGTGTGAAGCAGGTAGGAAGTAAGTAAGTAAGTAGGAAAGTGCGTGCATGTACCTGGTGGTGTCCGGGTGGCGCGATGTTGACGATGCCGGCGGCCTGCTTGCGCTGCAGGTAGGTGATGAAGCCGCCGGTGAGGTTGGTGGACTGCTGCAGCACGTCCATGTGGTCGCGCCCGCACGGCAGCGCCAGCAGAATGCAGTGTTCGTTCTCCATCTGCGCACGCAACAACGATATGTTACTATGGAACTGATTTTGACACAATACTGAAATACTCGCATTTTATTGATTCGGACAGTTCCGGGTTCCGCGTTTGGTTATCGAGGTTTCAACATCACAACATACATACTGTAAGGTAAAAGCTAGGCGTATATTATAATTCCACGTGAAGTAGGTTACCTTCATCTTCCTGTGCACCTGGTCCAGCTGCATGGGCTCGAGGCGCATGCGCTGCGCGATGCGCAACAGCGGCGTGGCGAGGTCGGAGGGGCGCGCGAGCGTCTCGCTGGCGACGCCGGGGTTGCCGCCCACGAAGTGCATCTGCACCGCGGCCGAGTCGTTCTTCAGCGCCAGCAGCCCCTGCCACATCACCGGGTAGCGCTGCAACGCACACGACACCCTTAATACCCCCCGTCATATCAAACAAACTACCGTTTAGTGTTCCCGAGGAGACACCATATTCGGCGACAGCGAAGCGTTTGTTTTGTAGTGGTAGGGCTCTCTTGCAGAGTCCGTCTGAGGACGTACCACACCTTTGCCAGTTATTCAACCGCTAAGCAGTAGTGTGCAAGGACTACTGTGTTCCGGATTGAAGGGCAATGTTTCCAGCGTAATTACTGGCCATACAGAGATTTTACATCTAACATCTCAGGGAGACGAGCGCAGTGCATTGCCGCGCATAGTTTTGAACTGTTGAAGTTCAAAATTCTGGGTGGCACAGTGTTTCGAACAAAATGCTGTCGATACCCAGATTTAAAAATGCGTATGGTAAAAAACCGTCCAAATTTGTTATCCCTTACCTAGTTAATAAATTACAATTAGAACTAACTAACTAACTGCGAGACGTACGTGGTAAACGCCTATCCCGGCTGTTTTGTGTGTTTGCGCGCAACGCTCAGCTAAATTAATATGTTTTTGTTTTTATTTTGTAATAGCATTATTGTTTATTTAGACTATTAAAAAATTTGTAAATGGCGCGAAAGACAACTTATGATGTAATATTGTAAAATTTTGATTTTAAATAAATAAAAAATAAAAAAATAACTTATGGGCAAGCATGACGCTTAACATCAGGTGAGCAACTTGCTCGTCTCATCACCGAGTAACATAAAATAATAATAATAATGTGAACTGTCGTGTCGCGTGTTGTGTTTGTGTTCGAGTTTTGCGAGTATTGTACTCACGCGCAACAGCATCTGCAGGCTGTCGGCCTCGTGCGGCACCTGCGAGGCGTGCGGCGGGCCGGGCGCGCTGCCGCCGGGCGTGGCGCCCGCGGCGCCCGGCGGCAGCGCGCCCGCCAGTCGCGGCGCGAACCCGCCGTGCGCCGGCGGCGGCGACACCCCGCACTTCACCGCGTACACTGCACACACGACATATTTTATTATATTTAGAAAGCTAGAACGAAAGTTTATTTCTTATGTAGTCATCATCGGTGTACTACTCACTTATGTGCCGGTCGGCGGGCGAGGGCGAGTGCGCGGGCCGCGGCACGCGCGCCGTCACCCGCCGTAGCTCGAGCGGCGACGCGGGCGCCTCCGACCCCTCCACCTCCATCCTATACCAACAAACACAATAAACATTACGGAAAACGCACTATTATTACACGACGAACTCTACTGCTCTCCGTAGGCGCCAAAGAAACATCTTGGGCGACCCGGACGATCCCATCGTCGTCGCCATCTCGGCAGCGCTGGGATCGGCCGATCCGACAGCTAGCCAACAGGAAGTACTCAGTATTTGGTATAGGCGCCGTTACCAAAGGCACATACATCGACCTCGCCGGCGTAGTCGAATAGTCCGAGGATCTGTCCGAAAATCGATTAGATTATCTCCAAATAATCGAACAGATAATAACCAAAACGCTAGTGCCCCAGGACACACCCCTTAGCCCGCGTCGTAAAAATAGTTTTAGGGCTCGACGCTGTATGCGTTCGCCAAAGTTTGGTAAAGCTGTAAAGGCCGGCAGCATGGTTATTTTAAAAAAAAAACTATTATTTAAACTAGATTCGCGTTTGAGGTTTCCATAGCAACTAAAAAAAATATATTCGTAATTAATTACCGTGTAAAAGGTGATGGCGTAGCCCTTTGTTCGTGTTGAGTGGCACGGAAATGTTGTTGGTACATCTGGAAGTGCTGTGGAGAGAAGTGAGGGTACATGCCCTCGCCCTGTGAAAATGAAACGAGTAAGGCTTGAAAATCAATGTCTTTAAAATTCTTCAGTCCATTAGTAGTTATACTTAGGGTGGATTCGACAAAACAAAAGTAAATTTTATTAGAATAAATCGGCATTTTGACATATTTTCTATACAAAAGCTGTCAAACTGCCATATTATTTAACGTTGTATATTGCAATCTAGTTTGACTAAAACTAAACCTTAACTTGCGGAAATAATTATACCAATACTATGTTTCTATAATAACTAAGTATATTTTCACCGGTTTTTATAGCGGTTTGAATATTATCTGACCAAATACAATGCGTCTAGTATTATGCTGTTTTTTCGGGAGTACATTATATTTTATGAGAATTTCATTCTTCTCGTATTATTTTTCTATGGTATAGTACAGATCTTAATTGTTGTTTTGCTCAGAAATAAAATGAAGTTTCTAAAGAGGTGTGTTAGAAAGGCATACCCACGTTATTAAGCGGGCGCGGGCGCGTAATTTTAAACACGTGGTGTATTATGCGAGTGCTCACGTACAAAACGCAGTTGCGGTGGAAGTAGCCGCAATATCAAACGTTAATATCTCTCGGTTTAAGGTAAGTCACACTCGGGCAAACGCCTGGAGGTCAAAGTGAGCACGAAATCGCACTCGCAACCGCGCCCGCGCTCGCACCCGCACCCGCGCCCGCGATATGAGGTGATTTAGAATATACCGATGCTATGGGTGACGTCTGTTGATGTGCAGGCGGCGGACTCCTAACCAAATCAGCAGACTGATCCGAGCAGCGTGAACAGAACGACACATTGTATTTATATGCAGGTTTACACAGAACTGCGGTACCAAGACAAAAGAGCTCATATTACTTATCACACATATCACACAGATCACACCCTAGATTCTGCATTCAGGTTTCTCGAAGCGCACCACACATCTAAATACACTTATAAGAAATTACTCTGATTGGTTGATTGTTAGGCGCGAGTTGGCGTAACCTTGAGATAGCCAATGAGAACTCTTGGTCTCACTCCCCGCAACCCGCGGCTTCCTCATACTTTGGACTTTTTGTAGGAACAACGAATCTCGTAATGCGGTATCTAGTGTGATTTGTGATTTATCATTATTAACAACTATTATTATCGGACCAATCGTGAAATCGCGAAGGAAAGAAATCAGTATTTCGATAGAAAAATATCGTTTAACGACATAACAACAGTAATACAACATGTAATACTTATAAAGTGCAAAAACTAAAATTACGAGACGAAAAATGAAAAATCACTCACCAAAGCCAATTGTCCCTGTGGGCTGATCGACGGAACACTCGTTATTCTTGAGGCTGCGCCTAAAACGAACATATTATAATATTTTTATCAACCGGCAATATGTCCTTCTTATTTTTTCATGCAATTCTGTATGAACGTTAAACTGAAATTAATGTAGCGAGAAGCCTCTCTCATTCAGTAGTTTAGGTATTCAGTTATACCTATTATAGGCCGAGCCGCCCTTCCCAGGGACAATAAGAGGTGTGGCGGGTAGTCACAGAGAAGTGTATATGTGTCCATGTCTTCAATACCATCCCTGCTAAACTAAACTAAATGCGAATGTGTCTGTTAGTTTGTTTCTTTTTTCACACAGCAACAGGCAACGGATCGACCTGAACTTTTCTTAGCCTGCTCTCTCCGGGGGACCGGAAAGTAGCACTTTTCAGGAGGAGATATTACTTTTTCTCTAATTACTTTTTCCAGTGCTGCTGTCGCCCACTATAGTTGAGCTGTATTGGCTCCGTTAATTCTAAATAATTATGTTATTTTCACATTTGTGCATTCTTTCCCTCGCTTCTTTCTAGCTTTAAATTATCATTCCTCGAGAACATTTCATACTATCTTTATATATAAGTACAGAATGGCAAAATATATTTGCTATTTGACAGCAGTACAAAAAGTGGCGGCACCTAAAGAAGTCGATCCGTCCTCCGAGCGAGGGAGTAGACTGGATTTGAGACTGGGCCGGTGGGACTCACCCGGGTGATGGTGGTGGTGCGGCAGGTGGTGGTGGGGCCCGACCACGGCGACGGGCAGTGGCTTGGCGTGCGGCAGCGGCTCAGGCGGCGGGTGGTGCGCCCCGCGCGGCAGACTCGCCGCGCCGCCGCCGCCCGCTACCACTGTGCGGAACCGAGCTCCCGCGGCCGCACCCACGCCGCCCATCACACCCATAACGCCCGCTTCGCCGTCCCCACCTCTGTGACTGAAAAAGTTACTCGGTTAAGCGGCGGTTGCCGTTACGATTGCACATATAGGAAATCCGTTATTTCCTACTAGAATGGTGCACCCCACTGACCTGATGAGAACGGGCGTGCCGCGGTCGGGGACGGCGCGCTGCGCGAGCGGCGGCCGGTGCGGCAGCGCCGGCGAGTGCACGCGCGCGATCGCCTCCTCGGTAGCACCGACCGGCAACATGGCGCAGGGCACGGGCTCGCCCGGGCGCCGCGCGTCGCCCGCCTGCGCCTCGCCGGTGGCGGGCGCGGCGGGCGAGGGGTCGCGTGGCGCCTCCTGCTCGGGCCGGTGCTGGACGGCCGCCAGCTTAGCGTTGATCTCGGATATCATTTTCTTGGGTGGTTTAGTGATAGGCGTGGGCGCGGCGGGCGGCGCGGCCAGGCATGCGACGGACGGGGTGACAAGCGGCGAGACGTTCGGCTTCGCAGGTGGTGTGGCGGAAGGCGCGGGCCCGGCAGCCGCGAGCGAGACTCGGTGCAGTGCAGCCGCGGGCGGGGCGGATGGCGCGCTCACCGGAGAGACGTGTGACGTGATCACGTTCGCGGAGCCCAACGACGCGGCGGCGGCCGCCGGCGCTGGAAGAGCCGCGGGTGGGAGGGCAGGCGCGGGGAGCGCGACAGTCGCCGGCGGCTCGGTGACGGCAGTGCGAGCGTCCTCCTCTTCTAGACGGGGTATCTTCGGTTCGCGAACGATTTCGTCTCTTCGACCTTCCCCATCTCCGCTATCGACGGAAGCGTCGGAGATACTTCGATCTCGAGTTCTTTTGGTTCCTCTGGGCGATTTCCTAGTGTCGGCAGCAGTTGAGATTTTCTCCGGAGTGTTGGCGGGTTTGCCGGCGATGGCTTGCCTAATCGGTCTCCGTTTGCCGGAGCGGGCGGTACGGACGCCGTCTTCTCCGACGTCATCGGAGACATTACGATGGACGTCCTTCTCCTGAAGGCGCCTCGATTTTCTTGTGTTCGGAGAGGGCGACACGAAGTCGTCCGACTTTTCCTCTCTGCTCGGCCTTCTTTCCTCGAATTTATTTTGATCTTTTTGAGATATGCTCAGAGTCGACGTTGCGGTGACACCGGCTTGACCCGACAGAGGGCTCTTTATTGTCAGTATCAATCTGGGTCGTGGTTCTGTTTTAGTGGATGACCCTTCGTCGCCAGAATCTTCGTGAAAATCATAAATGTCTCCTGGCATGGTGTTCACATTGCTTGTAGCCACACTTTTTATTTTTTTGTCGACTTTGGCTCTGCCTCTACCCCTTTTTGCAGCAGCGCCTCTGGGTGCTTTCGCAATTTGACGCGTTTGAACTCTGTCTTGGTTCTTCTCGGCCTTTTTACCTCTCATAGTTCTTCCACCTCGTTTATTAGTCGAAATGTTGGCAAAAGTGTTGATGTTAGCATCAGTACTAACATTATCACTGGAGGTATTCATGTTTTCAGTATCTGTATAATCCGAATGCCCTACTTGATTTGTTACAATAGCTGGTTCTGGAGCTGGTTTGATATCTTCAGTATATTCTGATGTTTTATTTTCTGGGCTGGTTTGAAACAAATCACCAGAGTCGTTGCACAAAGAATCAACTTTCTTTATTACTGATTCAATATTGAGATCTTTAGCACTCCAACAATCGTTTTCATCCAAACTTTTTAACTGACTCTCAATATTTTTCACATCATTTTTATTTCCAATATCATCAGGATTTATTTTCTCGATATCAAGGGATGTTTCATCTTTATCTATTGACACATTCTCATACGTTTTGTTGATAAGAGAATCTGGGAGTGTTGTAACGTTTTTTTCTTTTTGGGTCGATTCTAAATCTGTGCTATCTTTATGAAAATCGGTAACATTTTTGGGTGAAATATCAATATTGTCTTTGGTGGAGGTTTCTTTCGACAATATACCTAAAGAGGATGTTTGTTTCAGTGAATTGTTTTTATTTATTTCGTCCATTCCTTCATTGTTATCATCTACTCTCTTCAAAACAGAAGATTCCAATGAGTTCTGCGCCAAACTAGGCGCACTATGTTCCTTTACTAAGACGCTGCACTCAGCACTAACTAAATGTGATCTCTCAATGCTTTTTATATTTGGTGACAAAGTAGTGGTAGTTTTTCCAGTGTTGGTTTCTAATTTCTTTTCTGGGTCTTTAGCCACTATGATTTTGTTAGTATTATCTTTCAGCAATTCTTCAAAATCAGTTTCACATTTTGATTTATTCCCATCTAGTGAATTTTGTATAGGTTTCATAGCAAATGTATTTTGCTTAGTAGTATCACTTTCTGTCAGCGATGACGTGTCTTTGTCAGTTTTAATTTCTTTTTGTACTGCCGTCCCATGGGTTGGAATTTCTTTTTCGGGTTTTGTATTGAGTCTTATCGTCCCTATAGTTGAGCCAGATTTAATTAAAATTGGTGTAACATTTGTGACATTTGAATTGTTAGCTGTTGTGACTGGAGACTCCAATTTAGCTAGAACTGTCGAAGGTCTTATGGTAGCCATTGACAAAACAGAAGGCGACACTTTAGTCACATCTACTTGCCGTACGTTGCTTATAGACGCCGGTGTGAGTAATCTTTGTGAATTCAAACTATGTATCACGTTAGATCCTTGTCCTCTGCTGACGTTACTGGCTTCTTGTATATTACAGACAACAGATTTTGTGCCACTTTGTATTATGGATGGAGAAGAATGATTGACCCCTGCTACATGTATGATTGGTGTGGAAACGAACGAATGGCCTCCATGATCAGATACTATTTGATGTGCATTATCTCTTTTTTCATTTATCGAGTTCATCTTATTTATAACGAACTTACTGTTTAGGTGTAATGGAGAATTTATATTGCCAATATGCACAGCATTTTGCATAGATATCAAACGATTTTGTGCCATTACTGTAGGATTCGTGCTGTGCTGTAAACTTGTTGGAGACAAAATTATTTTAGGATTTTCATTTTTGTTTTCTGGTAAATGCCTGAGCTCTGTTTTTCTCCCATCTCCAGTTATGATCTTCTGTTGAGTCAACAAAGGTGAACTGTTTACGCCAACTCCTTTATTATGCTGAAGAACACTGCCGACATTTATCTGTTTGGATATTGGAGTCAAAATTGGAGTAACTGGCAGCCGGTTATGATGATGTAAAGGTGATCCTTGAGTTTGTACTAAAACAGAGTTAGGTCGATTCGGGGAAACCATTGCCATTGTTCCTGGGGGCAAATGCATGCCTTGAATTGGGCTTAGTGGTGGTTGTTGCACTCGCACTACTGTTACTTGACCTGGAGATCTTTGATGAATCGAGTTTGGTGACACCATGCCAGAAGAATTTAAATTTTGTGGAGAAGTTAAGACAGGTACTGCTGATAAGCGAGAAGAGGTGATAGCATCACCTTGTGGACTAGCTTTCGGACTTTGTATTCTTGGATCATTTGTCATTCTAGGAGATATGACAATCCCCTGTGGTTTCTGATACAAAACGTGTGGCTCCGGTATCTTTATAGTTGGCGGTTGCATATTTGATGTTTGAGGTCGAACCACATGACTTATGACTTGATAGGGTGCACTCACTCTAGTGGGTGTCAAAACAGGTTTTATAATATTATTAATTTGTACACTCTGTGTTTGCGGATTTTTTATCTGAACAATGTTAGTGGTTAAGTGCGTAGGTTTATTGTCGTTTTTGTCTTTATTGGACGAAATATTTGCATGCATATTTATAACATGAGGCTCGAGTATTTTATTATTTGTCAATGTCCACGATGTTATAACAGGAGTTGGGGATGATGTAATTATCTGAACATTTTCTCGTCTCGGTAATTGAATTTTGACATCTATATCTTTGGATTTACTATTCACTTCTGTCACATTCGATTTAATTGGATGTGGTTCAATAGAATTTTTCGAAAGGGATACTTGTATGTGTGGCTCTCCAGAAGGTTTAGTATGCTCGTGATTATTTGAAGATGAAACATTCGCAACATTTATTGATTGCCTTTCAGAGGAGTCTTGAGTTGTTTCATCTGTTTCTTCCGTATCGGTGTCGATTAACAAGAGGTCATTGTCTGAAACAGGAGTATCCGGTTTCAGTTCCATTTCACAAGCATTTAAATTTTGTACTGCTTGTCTCATTTCTTCAGCATCTTCTTCCGGGATATTTTCCGTGTTCTGCGACGTATTTTCAATTTCACTACAATTTTCTGTATTATTTTCAGGTTCTTCATAATTAGAGAATGTATTTATTTTACCGCCAAAACTTTCACCCAATAACGCGGCTACGGCGTCCTCTGTCTCTTCTTGGGATATGATGGCTCTTGGTTTTTCTTCTAATTTTTTCTCAATTTTGGAAGGTGGAAAATCAACTCTTTCCACAAGTTTATCCGCTGCTGTTGCGTCAGTTTCTGTTTTATCACTTTTGGTGTCCATAACAGATATACTACGAACAGCATCTTCACTGAGGTCACTGTCACTGCTCAAAGTGGCTACAAAATTATCGGCCTTGATTTGATTCAGGTTTGCCGGTTCGGGATCTGTTGGCAAAGGAACCTCACTGATATCTTGAACTATATTTTCAAACGGCGGTGGCATAGGTATTTGTTCTATTTCGATATTTTTATTTTCTATATAAATGTTATCATCGTCACCCATAATGTTACTTGAAGTACTTGATGTTCCGCTTTTAGTCTCCTTATCATGAATAGATTGCATCAAAATTGGTGGACTTTCAGTTAATCTGGGTAAACTGGGAGACTCCGAAGCAGGTTTTGCGTCATCGGTTTTTTCGTCGACTATTTGTAAATCATTAGGAAGTGGTATATCTAAAAGCATAGAGTTTGTCATGGTTTCTAGAATAGGCCTCTCAGACAATTCATTATCAGACTTTTCAAGCGATTCTAAATTATGATAACTGGGATTTTGTTCTTTTCTATTCTGTCTATCTTCTTTGTTTCTTTTTCTTCTCTTCTTTTTCTCTCTACTATCTCTTCTCAGTTTATCGTGTTTGCTATTTAACTTGCCTATTTCATTCATTAAATTACTTTCCCCGAACTTGTCGTTATTTTCTTTTTTAAAGTCGTCCGGTGCATCTAGTCGAATCCGGATGTCATCGTCTGTCAACGATTCAGCACAAAGTCTAGCTTCAATAGCTTTACTCACGGCATCCATATCCAAGCTGTTATCATCTTCTCTAAGCCAACGCTTCTCTTTACGCCTTTTGTCTTTTTTCCGTCTTATGTCGTCTTTTTCTCTTAATTTGGACTCGGTATAGTTTATTCTTTCCTTTAAAGAATCTAAATCAGGACAAGATATGTCAGACTTATTTAGTGGTTCAATAGTTTCGTTATCTGATACATCTGAAAGGGGTCCAAAAATGTCTTCCATTTTTCCGTCTCGTTTTGTGGTGTTTGAAATAGTATCAGTTCCAAATTCGAATCCTACATGTTCAGGCGATCTTTTGTCTCTTTTTATTTTTACTTTATCATCACGTCCGTCGTCTGTATCAATACTGTCACGATTTTTTTCCTTTCTTTTGTCTTTTTTGTTGCTATGACGACGTTGCTTGTCAGCTATTTTCTGTCTTATTTCGCCTTCAGGGACACCGCTATCGCTGTGATCTATTTTATTTTCGTCGTCTGAATATGTTGCCCTATGTTTTCTGGGCTTCTTTTTATGCTTTCTACGAAATTCCCCGGAATTTCTATTTGATGTGACAGATTCGCTTTCGGAAGACAAATCATTGCAAACTGACTTAAAGCTTGACAATTTGTAACTGGTATCATTTTCATTGTTTGACTTCAGTTTGCTATCATCACTATCACTTTTTCCGAATAAATTCAATAAAGAGTTCTTCTTGACTTCGTCGTCGAAATTTTTAGCGTTATCAAGCTTGTTCATTGCTAAGGCTTCGATAGCCATGTTGAATTTTTTTGCTTCGTTGATATAATTTGGGCTTTTACTTTTTGAATTATCATCATCTGAAGAATCCGATATTATCCGAGTCCTTGAGTTTTTGCGTGCTAGTTTATTTCGCAAGTCCTCATCATTTGTCGCACTAAAATAGTCTTCTGTTTTGTTCTCATCAAACTCAATGTTAGGTGTGTGGAGCTTGTCTCGTTTTTTATTGTGGGTCCTTTCTTCATCAGTTGAATTATCAAGAGATGACTTTTGAGGTTTTCTACGAACATCACTATCTGATTCACTATCTTCGTCCCAACTAGATCGCTTCTTCTCTTCGCGTTTCGCTCTACTTTGTTTTAATTGGCTAAATTTAGCTTTAATCTTTTCCTGGCGTTTTTCTTCTTCTTGTTTTTGCATATTTTTACATGAACGGGCTTTAACTTTATCATACATAGAGATGTATGTTGGACCATCATCAATAATGTCAAAAATTGAATGTTTTTTTGGTTCATCTGAATCAGATGAATCACTACTTTGGGCTAGTTTACGATTTTTCTTTTTACCATTATCGTTTTTATCTTCACGACTTTTACGATCTACTGAAAATCGCTTCTCACGAGCAGCCTCCTTTTTTTTATCTTCTGATTTTTGTTTTCGTTCGTCTTTTAATTTACCAAGCAACTCCCCCTGTTGCATAGCATCTTGTTGCATTTGAAGTTCTTGAATTTGTAGTAACTGTTGAATACGCTTTTTTTCTTTCATTTCTTTCCTCAGAGCCTTTTGTCTTTCATCTTCTTCGCTTGATCTCAGCTCAAATAAAGCAAGAAAATCTAAGTTATTATGTGCTTCTTCAGTGTGTTCATTTGTAACAATGTCGATATTATCTTCTTTTGCTGGTTTCTTTATCCCCTTCATATCTATAAACGTCTCATCCGGGGGTTTAACTTGGCCTTTCTTGTCATCTTTGGTTTTGCTCTCTATAATTTTAGCAAAATGACCCTTGCTAAATTTGGCTGTTTTGTGCTTGTCACTTCGCGAATCTTTAGAATCTCTTCTTTCGAGCAGCTTTGGCTCGTTTTTATTTTTTTTAGCTTCATCACACATAGAATCAAAACCATCATGCGAAGATATCCTTCTTTTGTGGCCTATATTAGATGGAAGGCTTGAACAAGAGTTTAACCGTTCTTTCCTTTTTGAATCAATATTAGGAGAATCTAGAGAATGGTGTCTATGTTTTTCAATTATTTCTGCTTTTGGTTTTATGTTTGATTCAGACATGACTTCATGTAATTTTAATGTGCTTGTTGCAAATTTTTCTTCTTTGATTTCACTTTTTATTTTTACTGAAGATTCTAACTTAATATCCCTTGTATTAGAAGCTTCCTTCTCGGTCTCAAGATTAAAAAACAGGTCAGTAAGTTTTACTTTGGGTTTTATATCTTCTTTTGTATCATGATTGTCCAATTCCTTTGATTTTGATGATTCGTGGGAAGCTCTTGATGTAGATGAATCGGTTGAATCTTTGCGAGATATTTCTCTTAAAGATTCATCCCGGGAAGACTTGCGACTTTTTATTGGTTCAGATTCCTTTTTAATTTCTCGTTTTACGTCAACATCTTTTTTTTGCCTGTGTTTGTCATCTTTTTTTGACTTGACGTGGATTGATTCAATGTCGTTTTCTTTTTTCCGGTCTTTTTCAGATCTATCTTTTCTGTGGTGTTCATGGCGCGATTTTTCTTCAAGATGTTTTAATCTATCACTTTCAGTTTTATCTTTGTAATGTTTTTCGGTATCCTTTTCTATTTTTATTTTGTCAATTTTTTCCATGTGATTTCTTTCGATAATGTTTTCTTCTTTCGGTTTTCTATCTTTTTCGTTTTTGTCAAAGTATTTATCTGTTCTATTATTTTTGCATTTATCTTTTTCAGCATCATGTTTTTCTTTTACTAAGCGTTCTTTACTGTGCCTTAGTTTATCGCGTTCATTTCGGACCAATCGGTCTTCAACACCTTTCTCAATTTCTGAAAGCTTCTTCTCCACAGTTAAATTTATATTCGAACTTTGCTTCTCTTTATCGTGTTTTTCTAACTGAATGTTTTCCTTTTCAAGTTTAACAATCTGGTATATTTGCGACATATTGTGGTTAAATCTATCTCTATCATTTCTGTCAATACATTTGTTTACTTCAGGAATATCTTTTTCTTTAAGACTTTTTGAAAGATTAGATGAGTTCTTGTGATGTAACTGTATTTCATAATCAACAGAATCTTTGTTTGTAATACTTTGGCTATACGTGTTAATTTTTATGTTTTCAGACTTTTTAGTATTACCACATATCGCTATTTTAGATTCACTGCCTAGTAAAAAGCTAGGTTCACTTTGTTTACACAATTGAAATTTATTATCATCAGTCACTTTGTAAGACTTATCCACTTGAAGTTCAATTTTTTGACTGTGTTCAACTTTCTTTAATATCACGTCCATTACGTCTCGAGCACACTTTTGATCTGAATTAAGCAGTTGCGCGACATCTGGCCTCTTGTTTTCTTCAATTTGGTCACTAGCATTTTGCAATAGAGGAATCGTAGCAATACACTCAGTCTTTCCAGTCAGCAGACTATCCGAAGTCGACGAATTCGATCTTTCTCTTTTCCCGAGTTCGAGAGATTCCTTGTCGTCCATATCAAATGAGGACTTACTTTCAGCGTCACAGGTTCCAGTGGCGGAATCCCGGCTTCTCGACTCCGCATCGCCGTCGGCTAAAGCGGACGGCGACCTACGGTCGCAAGGTTCAGACTGTGATCGATCCGTCGAGGGAGTTCTCGGACGCGGTCGGTATTCGCCGTAATCGCTCTCATTGATCTTTCCTAGTTTCTCCAGCCGACACGGTCTTTCCGGCCTATTTAGGCGAGGATCTGAGGGTCGGTCTAAACCGTCTAGTTCTAGCGGCAGGTGGTGCGGGGTGGAGTGCGCGGCTAGCGTTGGCAGCGGGTGCGCGGGCAGCGGCGGGTAGCGCGGCAGGCGCGGCGCGGTGCCTCGCGCGCGTCCTTCACCCGGGCTGGGCGCGCGCACTACGCACTCTAGCCGCTCAGAGTCTTCGTCGAACACGGAGCGCTTGGCCAACAATGCGCTTACAACTTCTGAAGGTTTTACTTCGTTGATATCGACCTCGAGGAGCCGGTGGCGGAGGCGCGCGCGATCCGGTGCATCGGTGAGCGCCCGTGACCCGCTCCATTTCTCATACTTTTCGTCGAGGCTTCTGATCCGCTCCTCGAGAGACGGAGAGTGCGGCGCCGAGCCGCCGCTCGAGGACGAAACGGAGGGCGGCCGAGGCGGCGAGTCAGGCGCGGGCGCGGGCTGGGGCGCGGGGCGTGGTGTGGGTGGTGCTGCGCGCAAGAGTTGCGCTGCGAATTTTGGCAGCGGCAGGCACATCGGTAGCGGCGGGCGGTCGCGCGGCGGGCGGCGCGGCTCCGCGGGCGGCGCGTCCAGCTCGTCGCGCAGTGGCGTCCCGGCGCGCGACCCGGATCCCTCGTGACGACGTCGATGTTTCCGCCGCGCCGCGTGCCTCTCGCGCCCAGCCGACCCGGATCGAGAGCGTCTTGCACTGCCGCCAGCGCTTCGCCGTCTCTCCTGCAAAAATAAAGCATCAATCGATCGTTTCAACCGGGCAAAAACAAGTAACGAACCTAGAGGAAAGTTGAATTTGCCGGACGGCTCACCTTCGAATGCTTGCGATCATCCGGGCTAGAATCTCGGCGATGCCGCCTAGCACGGTGCGGCGAGACCACGACCGATTGGAGTCTGTCCTCGAAGGGGGCTGCTTCCTCCAGTGGCGGACTGGTACCCGTTTCGTCGTATACTCTGTGAAGAGCGAAAACAATCAGCTCGGAGAGAACACAAGGTAGCGCTCGGAGTTTTGTCGGAAACGTGAAGAAGTCATGTCGCGACATTGTATTATTTTCCAAAACTTGTGTTATTTCGAGTGTTAATGTGTAAAATTGTGGACTTTTATTGGAGTTCGTAAACGTGCACGAGTGTCGGTGAATAGTAATGTTGTAAATCGTGACTCCTCGTGTTTTTTCCAAACTTCATAGAAACTTCTAGTAAAATCTCCACCACTTTACTGGGGAATGACGTGTCTTGACCATGACTTACTTTTCTTGACTTAAACTATAACTGAGACTTCTTTTAATTTTGAAATATTAGACTTCATTTGAAATATTACAATACTTGACACTGGCTAAATACACAAAGTGTGAAATATTACAATACTTGACACTGGCTAAATACACAAAGTGTGGAGCCAAAACAAAAGAGAAAGTTAGTAATAACGGTGGATGCAATTTTTTTTTTCTCCCATGTATGTTGGCTCATGATTGGATCAAGTTTTATAATGTTTCAAGCAAAGTAAAATATATCGCGATTAAAACAAGTCTCTTTCATAGTCTCAGTCAAGCAAAGTAAACCACGGTCAATTCCAAGTCATACCCCAGTAAAGTGCCGTGCGACGCCAAAGTCTTGAAAGGACAAAAAAAAAGTTTTGGAAAATAAAGGCCTCGCTACATGGCCTGACCTGACATCGTTTGAAAGAGATGGCTATATATAAATTTCTGGGGGAGCGAAAGGGAGAAGCTATAACCTTAATAGTTTGTTTCTTTTGCTCCCGTAAAATTCAAATCTAGCTGTCCCTTTCACACGATGTCAGGTCACGCCATGTATAGACACCCTAATACAATCACGCGACATGACGTTTTCACGTCCCCGCAATATTCAATCGGGACGCGAACTTTGTGAGAACCGTAAGCCGTTGTTACCTGTAGCGGCGGTCGGCGGCGTAGTCGACTGGGTCGTAGTGTTCGAGCGCGGAGTAGCGCGGCGTGCGCGACGACGAGCGGCCGTAGCTCGAGGCGCGCGACCGCGACCCGCACCCCTCGTACCTGGAACCCGTCACCACATCACATCGTTATGCAATGGTTAATATGCTCACGGTCCACGCGGGATGCGGGCCGGGTTTTCGCTAATTAACGCGTCACTTTGCGCGAGTTATACTGACCCTTGACCTCAATTCGATAGCCGATACGAAATGTTCGTACTTAATACACTTCTAGTCGGGCAAGTCATAAAATAAGTAATAATTACGACGCGCCTACACTCAAACAAACCTTATGGAATCATGTCGTGTGGAAGGAGCGTAACGTGTTGATATGTCGCCGCTGAGCCGCTCCGAGCCCGCCAACGCCGCCGAACCACCGTGCTTCTCCAGTTGTTCATAGAATGCGTCCTGCAAATAAAAAAGTTTTTTAATATCGAGCACACGTTTGATGTTTAGCATTTAGATTTAGGTATATAGCTTGGGTGGGTGTCGGGAGTAGTGTCGCGGCGCGGGGCGGGTACGTACCTGGCACTCCCGGGACGCGTAGTCGACACAGAGACGCGGGTGGTCGGGCTCGGCGGCCGAGGCGGCGGCGGCCACGCGGCGCAGCTCGCGCACGGCGGCGCCGGCCGCGGCCGCCTGCTCGAAGTGCACGAGTGCCGCACCCGCCGCGCGGTCCACGCACACCGACGTCGCCGCGCCGCACCGCGACACTGCGCCCAGAACCTGCACAGATGCGTGCACGGAACTTTGTAGCCTTTCATGCCACCCGGCGCCGGCGCCGCTAGAGACCCGATCGCTGCCGAATATGAACGACGACGGTCCCGATTCCTTCTAATACAATTACCTGTTTCTCCGTGTGCTCGGTGAGACCGTCGACCCACACACAGGCGGTGGCCACGGGTTTGCCGAAACCGAGTTTTACCCGCGACCCGCCCACGTACTCGCCGTCCATGGCTCGTATCGCCTCCACCACGCTAGATATCGAAGCGTATTGACAGAAAGCGTAACCCGCGCCTCCGCCGCTGCCTTTCTTGATGTCGATCTCTATTATTCGACCGAAATGCTTGAATTTGTCCCTCAGTTGTTGTTGCGTGACGTCCTTTTCTAAATTGCCGATAAACAGCGTCCTCGTCGCCTGCGAAAACAGATATCGGTCTAAGATTTGTAAAGGTAAGCTCGACGAGAGAACGTTCAGTGTTTTCTCTTCGCGTACCTTCGGATGGTATTCGTCGATGTCGGTCTCGTAGGGTTTCGTCGAATCCGCATCGTCATCACAACTCTGATGAGGGGCGACTGAGATCTTGCATCCGAAAAAAAGCTTATCTTGTGAAACTTCTAAAGCTTTCTCTACGTCGGACGGCTTCTTAAAACGCACCACCGCGTACCGATCGGCATTCTGCCCGACGACCTTGACCCATACCACTTTTCCGTGCTTCTTGTACTCATGATAAAGGCCATCCTTGAGAGAGCTGTCGGTGGACCTCGTCGGTAGATTTCTGACACAGATAGATAACGGTCGTCCGTTTACCGTAGACGCCCACTGTCAAAGAATAAGAAATGTGAACAATGGACAAAATGAATCGATGCGGTAGTGTGCGATGCTATGCAGTGTTGCAATACCTGATGCGACAGGGCGGACGGAGTCCGATGGTTATTGTGGTGCGAGAGCGGCGGCTGCGTGTGTGGCGTAGAGGCGCGCGAGGTGTCACTGGGCTCCGGCGAGCTAGAGTCGGAACGCGACGACGCCGAGCCGGAGTGGCGCCGCCGCCGCCCGCTCTCTGTGCCGCCGCCGGGCGTGCTAGGCGTGCTCTCGCCGCCCGCGCGCTCCCCGCTCGTGTACCATCGCTGATGGGGAGTCGTCCTGTAATCATCCATTAACGAATCATCACCAGTGAATATCACTCCTCCAATAGATTACATCAGTTGGTAATCAAAACCATAAATCACACCACATCCCACTAAATCTTGAACTTGGGTTTTCTAATGTTATGCAAAATATTGAAATTTCCTTTGAGATCGATTGTTTAACCTAACGCGTCTTTCAGGTCCACAATTTATGTGTCGTTTACGAGCTAGAAACCCGTGACTCTCGAACGGACAAACAGACAGCAATAGGATACCGATTTACCCTTTGGAAAAAAAAACATAAATAGGTATGTATACTTTGCAAGTTCTGGCGGGTCAAGGTCGTATAATAATAATTTTAAATAAAAGACCCGACTTCATCAGAACCATATTATTTTATTTCAATTTGGTTCGTCATAGTTGCTTAACTATCGTAATCGAGATTATCTTGGCGCCACCCGTGAAATACGTATCATTGAGGAGTTCTGGTGGCCATCTGTGGCCTTCTTTATCAGTTCCACTTCACCAAATTATACTTTCTGAATTAAAATGCTTGACATGTTGATGAAAATACCAAAATCGCTATATGATATTACGCCTATAATATTTGAGAAGAGTTCCCTCAAATCCTCATGGAACCCATTATCAGAACTGGATTTTGATAAAAGAAATGGGATCAATCTGGAAATATCTCCTTTCAGATTAAAAAATAATTTTCCAAATCGATAAATGATGGAGTTTTGAGGTAACAAACATTTCGGTTCGGAAATCGGTTATTTAAAGCTCCAAGTCCATTACTACAACATCGTTAAGAACTTTATGCTATCATTGTCACAAAATGATAGCAATTAGAAGGTGAAATGCGAAACTTGTTCGATGACATACCTAATATTAATAATAATTAAAATGAGTTATATTTATTAGCAATTTGTTAGACCAGTGCAAACAAACACATAAAGCGGAAGCAGAACAACATTTATAATTTGGTTATGTATTCTGTGGTTAAAGTTACTTTTTGCCCGATTGCCCAAGAAGGAGGATAATGTGTTCGGGTGTATGTAAGTTTGTGAGTATGCAGTAAGTGACTGAGTATGTAAGTACACACAAACGTGTTTTCCTATATTACTTTCTGCAGCTTAAACGGCTGTACAGATTTCGACGAGTGAGGTTTCGTCCCATTCCTCTGTACATCCGAAGTGACAAAGGCTACATTTTGCAGTCGGGTATATTTTTTTTCTTTTAATAATATTACTTCTTTTAATACATTTACTGTCGCGGCAGGCAAAAAGGTTTTGATGGGCGAACGAGACCATACATTAACACTTGACTAAAGCTTGCGCATATTATATTCTCGAAATAACGAGGCTATTATTATTACTTACTAATATTATTATTATTTATTAACATCCTTTCTTTACAGGTTTTCTCTAATAACACGTCATATTATAACCCTATTATCAGAATGTGTCGCCAATATAATGAAATCCTTGTCTCCATGTGCTCCATGTGTCTCCAACAGAGACATTGATATATTCCATCTGAAGTTATATCCGTTTCAATGGCAATAAAGTTGTCATTGAAATTTAATTTAAAAACTATTTGTCATAGTTTGGTGAATTAATATCCATCCTTTTTCTAATGTATACTATGTGTAACTCACTGGTTTAAGAACTATATATTAATTAATAATCATAATAATAATCATACTTTATCAATTTCATACCCACTCCTCTAGTGGTGGTATATTCAGATTCATTCATTTAACGTAACACAACTAGGCATACATAGTTTTAGAATGTGATACAGGCCTATAAAATGTTACTTAAATAATGATTGATCGTGTTTTAACTCTGAAGGTTGTCTTACTATCATTAAAGACTGTCCCCCGAGTACTGAAACGTTTGTTAACTTTGACGACAGATTAAGTCTGTTGCTGCCTTTGTCATTTGCTTAGTGCCAGACAAAGGCAGCAATAGAATTAATCTCTTGTCAAAGTTAACAAGCGTTTCAGTATTCGGGGGTGTGAATGTTATGTCTTTGAGAAGTGTGAAGAAGATAGATAGATATTTGAATTTAGATCAGAAACTAGCTAGACTAATCAAGGAAATCTACACGACAAAGAACAAAAACCTTTACAAGATCCGTGGCCTTCGTCGAATCTTCTTCCTACCAGACAACCGACGACCGACGCGATGGCGGCGAAGCCAAAGTTTGGTATTATTGTCTGTGTTTTAGGTCTTAAGGTTTTCTCATTATCATTAAAGACTGAATGTTAAGGCTTTAAGAAGTGTGAAGGAGATATATTGAAATTTCAGTTCAGAAACTATAAAGACTGATCAATGAAACCTACACGACAAAGAACAAAGAACAAAAAACCTTACAAGATCTGACCTTCGTCGTATCTTCTTCCTACCCGTCGACCAACGATAGGTGATCGATGCAACGGCGGCGAAGCCAAAAGAAAGGTATTGTAGTTAAGGTGCATCGTTTCACTCATCTCGCGAAATTCAAATTTTCTTGCGTTTTTTGTCAATTACAGCTTAATTACTCGTCGTGGATTTATTGAAACCAATTTTGCGCCAATAAATAAGTTGTTTTAAGAAGTTACGGGTAAAATGATGACCTAAATAACATTGGTTTAGCTACAAATTTCAATAAGCTGATTTTCATCTTGGTTTTTGGTTTAGTGGGAAATGTACTTATACTAGCTTTCATTCAACTTGAATTTTTGGTTGGTGTAATTGCGAAACGTTGCACCTTAAGGCCCTTAGTCGCGGCCTCAGTTATCTAGCTCGAGCATTTTCACAGTATTGAAGATGTAAAATAATTAAGTGTGATTGCCCAAAAACTATATGTAGTTCTTTTTATGATAAGATGACAAATGTTTAAAGGAACCCTTAGATTTTATATCTTTTAATTTGACGGAGGAGAACGAAAAAAATTGTTTTCTTTTGATCTCTTCCGTCTAATAAAACGATATTTAAACAAAAACTCTGTAAAATATTTCTGATGGTATGATAAACGGATAAAATATACAGTTTTTGGAGAATCAAACAAAATCTACAAATGTGCAAGTGAGATTGTTGTCGCACAACTATACTTAGTATCCCTATTTAAAGTACGGAGAAAGTACGTTTCTTCCAACCTGCAGCAGCCGCAATACTTCAACCTATGTTGACAAATTAGGTTTCGATAGATTCATGTAGGTTCGGGGTTGGTCACTGGGTAGGTGACGTCATCACAAATACAAAATGTTTTACATAGAAAAATTTACATGACAGCGAATTTATTTAGCGACAAAACGACAATTTCTGCAAGGACTCTACTAGCTCTGACTCCACCTACATGAGAGGAAATAAAATATAAGACCACAGGTAATCAGAAAAGGGCGGCTCCACTTAAAGATCAATTAAGACGAACTGTAAGCGTTCGTTAGTTCGATTGTTTGTATTTCGAATTCAACCATTAACTGCGATTTCAAACTTCACCTGTACGGTGTAAAAATCTTGACGACACCTCAATAACAAATTACATTCAGTTTCCTAAAACCCGGAGAAATCGTCTCAGAAATTATGGCATTATACTAACTCATATAAGAGTAATAATTAATGTTCCTCAATTTCGCCAAGCAAATCAATTAGGTGGCTGTATCACCGGTACAAAAGGTGAGAAAAAAATAACAGAATAGTGAGCATGCATTCATCTGTACGTCTATTACCTATTCTTTCCAATGATGCGAGATACAAGAGTGATCTTGTTTATCAAGTTGGATTTATGTTTACCTTTCGATGTTAGAAGGTGGCGTAGAATAGGGTGCAGTGGAGTTATTTCGCTGATACCTGCCGTACGCAGCGGGCGTATTGCCACGACGACAAAACTCCGTGGCGCTGTCGTTGGTACCTCGCCAGGTGGCCGGCGCGGCAGCCGATGCTGCTATGGGACACGTTGTGGTACCGGAACTTTCCTCACCGCCACTGCAACCAAAAAACAAAGCTGATTCAAATCCTTGCTGTATTGAATTTTCGGTGTTTATTTTTCACAAACAATGTGTCCCAACTCTCGTCAAATACTAAACCACACATTGGAGTATTGCCTCTAACACATTATATTGGTACAAATAGGCCCAATGTGTGGTCGTGGCATAAAGGTTGAGTCCTATCATTGTCAAAAACCCAACGCCACGCGGCGGTAGGACCACGCCGTGTCGGTTTTTGTGACACAAACAAAGGCAAGGGGGAATGAAAGGCGTATGCGCGCGGGCACATTGGATTCACGTCTTCTCTCGCTGTACAAGTGTTGCCGTTTTATCGACGTGTCGCTAGATCTAGCGCAATTTGATCTTCGGCAGCATTTATTGCCCATTTCGCTACAAAAACATATGTAACTACTTCCAGCGACTTTTTCAACAATGATAATGATAATAAATAAATGATAATTATAATACATTTTGGTGGACGTTAATAATATAACTGATAGAATACATAAATACTTTTTTTTCTGTAAATACATACATAGAAACACCCAGACAAAGAACAAACGTTCATGTTCACCACACAAATGTTTGTCTTGGGTGGGAATCGAACCCACAATCTAAAGCTCAGAAGGCGGAAATCTTCCCACTGAGCCACAAGCCTGGTAAATAATTATTAACTCACTTTGGAAATATATGACTGTCATACATAGTTAACTGTCAATTTCACTTTTTAAAATAATTTTGTTAGTTTATTAATTAATACAGTTTCAATGTAAGTTTGATTAAATAATAATATGGTCAATTACAAATTAGATATATTTTTTCGTTTAAATATTCAGTAATTTTATAAAAACATTTACATAACAACCAAGGTGTCAATTTTCTTTCAAATTCGTTCTTAGAAAGCATTTTAAATTCGATCGGAAGTTTTGGAAGTGTATTGTAAACTGTCATTGCCATTAGGTAAGCGTTTCTCCTACTCAACACTACTTTACTTCTCAACTTGGTGAGGTCAAAATTGGTGTATGCAGTCTATAATTTCCTGCTTTAATCTAGTGATTTGTGGTCACAGTGTGGCGTATTATCACACGCCACCTTTGCAAAACCAGATAGCATTAAATTATATATTTTATTACGTCTTGTTGATATGCGAGCTTATCCTCTAACTTTGAAATGTTCGTGATTCTGATTGCGGGAGCATGCCATGTCGCTCGTACGAACTTAGTCGCACTATGCGCGGTCCCGCTCGCGCAACTCTCGCTATCGGTTTCAGAGTTACGGGATAAGCCCACTGGTTTTGCACAGGCGCGTACTGACTATGTTAGCGCTGTGGCCGGCCGACTGCAGCGACTCGCCGCCTGCGCCTGAGGACACACAAGTCGGCTAGCCTTGCTACGAGCTTGTACTCGCTTATCGCGCGCTCGTCTTTTATTCGCCTAATCGTTTTTTTGTTCTGTTATTACCTTGTTTACTTCCTATTTTGCATTGTTTTGGCTAACCTGTTGTTGAATTCCAAATTATATTTTTACCGTTCATTAATTCATTCTCATTATTTTTATTAAACTGTAATTAAATTCCAAATTATATTTTTACCGTTCGTTAATTCATTCTTATTATTTTTATTAAACTGTTGTTAAATTCCAAATTATATGTTTACCGTTCGTTAATTCAGTCTTATTATTTTTATCGTGCGAGTCCGTATCTTTGTGTGTGAGTACTAAACCCACAACAGAAAAAATATCAGATTATTGTGAATGTTTAGACTTGTTTGATCTCTTGATAATAAGACTGTAATTATTATTTGTCCACTCTCCTTGCTTTAATGTTTACATTTAATTAAAACCAGCGACATTCAGCACTTATTAACTTTAAAAAAAAAAAAAATTTCTTTCTAGTTTTTTTTCTTCTTCGCGAAATTAAAAAAATAATAATATGTATAAAATATAAATAACTATAATAAAAATAAATAACGTGATATTATTAAGGTATATTCTAAAGATATTAACTGGTAATAAAATATTGATTTCCTTTTTGTAATTATTATATTATTAAAAAAATGATGAAAATGTGCGAACGAGATAGCTGAATCAGGGGAGCCGGCCCTTGATCTAAGATCTAAATTATATAAATAAGGACATAACAACATTTATAGAGGCTAGCAGCTTGGACCTATTGATGTAACATCTGGGGCATTCCACGTGAAGCGGACAGGCAAAAAAATTTGATGTTTCTGATTTTAGTAATATTTGATTATGTTACGCCGTTTCTGTAGGGTTGCGTTAGCTGGCGGCAGACGCGACCCGATCCAGCTTATTTTAAACGAGTTCCACGCCCATTATAAAACTAAGCGAGGGTTATCATGTATGCTATCAGCAATTTTTAGAAAAAAATAATAAAACATTGTAAAAATCAAAATTAAAAAAATTAAAATACATTTTTCATCTCAAAAAAAAACTATAGCGAAAAATGCATTTAAAAAGCTCATTAAATTTGGTGTTAATTTGACTGCTTTATTTTTTTCTATTGTAATATTTTAAAACTGGATAATGGGGTTAGAAGTAGCGACGATTATACTCGGTGGATTAGGGACCATTCTAGATCGATGTGGCAGAAATATTTTGATGAGCGTTCCAAGGAGCTGGGCATCTGGTATAAGACGATACAGTCCGAGATCGCCAAATATCCGTGGAGAAGCTATAGTCTCCTAAAACGTGATGCTTTAGTGACAGCCCTCAGCCTTCGTTCTGCACACATTCCATCAAATATGTTTGGAAAAATGATGCCTTATGAAAAAAACGCCATCGCCCAATTGCAATGTATGTGGTGTCATTGAAGACACTACACATTTTGATGGAATGTGTGCGGAGCGAGGCCTTTAGGAGAGACTATGGTTTAATCGGAGCGAAATCATCGACGTCGGAATTTGTAATTGCATCCTGGCCAGCCCCGATAAAGCTAATAAAGTTTTGTATTTTTTTTTTATGTTTTTATTTATTTAGTCTATGTATATTTTTGTGTATCGTGTGAATCACAAGGCGATGAGGACGCTGAGACACAAAAAAATAAAAATAAAAATTTAAAAAAAATAAGCTCGGACGAGAAAACTCTAACAATTCCAATGTATCATCAATTATCGGATTAACTCGATTGATTATTCATAATGTTCGCTAACATGGTACGAAAAGCTTCTAATTAATACGACCATTTATGTCGCATATTTTGACACTCGGAAGTAAATTAAAACTAGGGTACTCTTCACGTTGGCTTTGAATTCAAAAAATTTGGCAAGAAGCAAGGTACACATGATAAGGGAACAATCTGAAAATCATTAATTTACTTGTAATTTAATACCACATTTTTTTTTACTTAGTTACTAGCTTAAATTTGTAGTGTGTGACACGACCCCGTTACAATGAGCGACCGGCCTATCCTGCCTTACCGTGAGGTCTTATTGCGGTTCAGAATAGGCTCTAAACTGAATCGTTAGTCAAATGCGTACCGTGAGGTCTGTTATTCGATTCAGTTTAGGTTGCTGCCATACTTAACCAATGAGAAACAAAACATCAACGCTAAGCGTGTTTTCGTTCATTCAATTACCATGACCATGCCATGACCTCTTTGTTGAATCGATATTTGTCTCGCTGAATTGTCAAATTAGCGATTCAGTATAAGTTACTATTTCATAACCTTTTTTCGACCGATTTGTCATTTGGATCTTCTTAGTAGTTTGTGGACTGTAAATATCGTTTGTAAAGTAGTGTTCTCCGCCATAATACTCAATTAGCGTGTAAATAAAAACTATTGAGAGGTAAGTGCTCACTTTACAATGTAATGGTTACTTTATTGACAGTAGCCAGTACAAAAAAAAACGCACTAAAACTATAAATGTTACTAATAATCATAATTCATTTTATAATCATCCCGCGAATCTTACTTTGGGCGATACGATACTTTGATTGTAATTCTATTAAATTCTTGTTTTATGGCTTCTGCGCGAGTGTTTCATAATTTAGCCAATGTCATGTGATGAGATATTAGATATACCATCAAACGTAGAGAATTTGTATGGTGTTTAATTGTATTGATCGGTGATCGTCCAAAATCCCGCAGTGCCTGAAGACAAAGGTCTTCAATCAATGTGTGTTGCCAGTGATGACATATGGAACTGAAACGTGGTCCTTGACCACTGGCCTTTTGGAGAAACTCAGAGTCCCACAGCGGGCAATGGAGAGAGAGCTATGCTCGGAGTTTCTTTGCGCGATAAAATCGAGGAAATTCGTCGAACAACCAATGTCGCCGACATAGCTTTCAGAGAGTGCAACCTGAAGTGGCAATGGGCAAGCCACATCACTCGCGGAACCGATAACCGGTGGGGAAGAAAGGTTCTTGAGTGGCGACCACGAACCGGGAGACGCAGCGTAGGTAGGCCTCCCACTAGGTGGACCGACGACATTGTGAAAGTCGCGGGCAACCGGTGGATGCAAGTGGCCCGTTGTCAGACGGTGTGGCGCACTAAGGGGGAGCCTATGTTCAGCAGTGGACGTCTTATGGCTGATGATGACGATCGGTGGTTGTTGAATGGCAGTTTTTGTTATTGCACCTCTCACCTCTGGAACAATTTTGTTTGTATATTTTTCTGGGGCGATAAACCGAATGACAATTACTTTTTTCGTTCTTAACTTTTGGCTCCACACTTTGTGTATTAAGCCAATGTCAAGTATTTTAATATTTCAAGTGAAGTGAAATATATCAAAATAAGACGATTTCCAACAAAAAAAAAATTTGTTCTAAAATACTTACTAGATGGCAAGGATCTTGTATCACACTGGATAGAGTGATTGCTTTGGCAGCGTGTCCACTTTCTGTTGTGACGTTTAGTGAGTAGGGAAGTGAAAACTAGTGCAGAATCTATCGATAAAAATGTACACAGTGTACAAAACTAAGAATTTGTAAATTAAGAACACAATGTTTGCAAAAATATGTACTTTATTGAACATCGAAACTCGTAATTGCCATGTAAATAGTACGAATATATATAGTATATAAAGTAACTATGAAAGTTAATAAGTATCTACACCGTCTCCTAGTTTCTTTTATTCTTCCTAGTTTTTTAATTGACAGCCCAGTCATAAAACTAGATTTTTCAAAACGTTTTCAACAAAGTCGAGAGTATTTAGGTGGCTCCCAGTTTTCGCGCCTCACAGCCTTTATCCACTGATTTCTGATTTCCGGACATTTTGGAAACCTATAACAAAATGTTTTATTTTAATTAATTGTTTAACCATGACACAACATTGGTACAAATTATCATACATTTCAAGCCGCGAAAGCTTCAAAAAGATTAAAATTAATTATCGATAGAATACGTATCAAGCCGATTAAACGCGGAAAGGAATAAACGGTTCATGTTTCACTTAATGTAGTATATGTAGGATATTACAAGAATATTATTAGATAAATATCGACCAAATATCGACAAAGTTTGAAACGTGCAGTGGTACTTCACTAGCAGGAACACGTAAAACAATGCATTTATTTATCTTAAATTAATGCTTAAATTCATTACTAAATAATACTGCGTGATAGTTGTATGACTTCAAACATGTATATTCTTTAAGTGAAACGAATATTTAGCTTTGATTCTGGTTATTTTAGGTAAAAAACGCTACAAAAGACTTACGTGTGAAATGATAATTCTGGATCTTTTACTCCCCCTTTCGTTGTTCTCGATGCACAATACACAGCACAACACGCCATAATACCACTATGTATAACAATATTAAGTATTCACAGCGATATTTTGATCCAATTTGCTTTTTTAGTAAGACGGGTCGCAATGTTGTGACCGACTAGTCGGTCAAAATGGACACAGAGTGCGAGGTTGCCAATCTTACAATAGCTCTCTCGCTTACTCTATGCGACGACTCGTGAAATAAAAAGAGAAACATGACAATGTGAACGTCGGAGCGGCAACGTCTCATGGGTCTGTCCAGTATGATGCTTCGTCTAAGCTAGATGGCGTAATAGTCCTATCGCCATATATTTTTTTATATCGCTATATTTTACCTGTCATTGTCATTTCTGTCGAAATATTTTATGTTTATTTTTTAAATCGTAAATTTTGGCTCTACACGTTGTGTATTTAGCCAGTGTCAACTATTGTAATATTTCAAATGAAGTCAAATAATATATATTTACATTACTTGAAATTGTCTAAATAAACATGTGGAGCCAAAAAACACGAGAAAAAAAAGCACACGTACATTTTTTTGTCTTTCATGTCTTGACAGTGACAGAAAAACCTCAAGGTACATCTAACGCCATCTATTGGGTACTTTTATTACCAGGATTTCTTTTTTTTTTTGAAAACGCCTCATTAAAGGCCTCGCTACATGGCCTGACCTGACACCGTGTGAAAGGGACAGCTAGATTTTAATTTCACGGGAGCAAAAGAAACAAACTTATAGCTTCTCCCTTTCGCTCTCCCAGAAACTTATATATAGCCATCTCTTTCAAACGATGCCAGATCAGGCCATGTGTAGACACCCTAAAACAGGTCTCAGTTGTAGTTTAAGTTAAGCAAAGTAAGCAAAGCATTAGCATTCGTTTTGCGCTTTGTTATAAAATTGAACACAATTTTTATTATAACACGTTGATACTATAGCTAATCACAAAAACCGCTACCTTCCGGAAAGGGCTAACACCTTTGAATTTCAGAACGCAATTTATTTACCAGAGCCAGTAATAATAGTGGCTATACATGACCTGACCTGACGTCGTGTGACAGGGACAGCTAGATTTGAATTCCACGGGAGCAAAAGAAACTAACTACTAAGGTTATAGCTTCTCCCTTTCGCTCCCCAGAAACTTATATATAGCCATCTCTTCCACACGATGTCAGGTCAGTGGGCTTATCCTGTAACTCTGAAAGCGATAGCGGGAGTTGCACGAGCGGGACCGCGCATAGTGCGACTAAGTTGGTACGAGCGAGATGGCATGCTCTCGCAATCAGAATCACGAACGTTTCAAAGTTAGAGGATAAGCTCGCATGTCATGTATAGCCGCAAGTAAAAAGTTGACGGTACGCCCCCAGCAAGTTAAAAGTTGACGGTACGCCCACTGTAAAGCGGATAAGATTACAGTACACACAGTGAAAATAAAATTTTAGAATGTTTCGAGCGTAACACTGACGTAATTTTACCCGACTACCCAAGATAAAGGGTAATGTTTTGTAAGTATGTATGTTGAGTGTTCTTGTATTACCTCCTGTAGCCTAAACGGATTGATCTATTTTGACGAGTGATGCATTGTTAGATTCCTCTTTACGTCCGGAGTGATAAATACATAGGTTGTTCCGAAAATTAGCCACAGATTTAATACAATATCTTTTTTCTTGAAACTATCTTGAATTGACGGCCAATTTCAATGCAAATCTCTTTGGTGAAAATCATTGGCATCGTTTAAAAATAACTAAGTACACCTATGTGTAGATATTTAAAAAAAATATTATCTGACACTCCATTTTTTTTTTGCTACAATGGATGTCTCGCTGAAAGCTTTTCGTGCTATGTTTTTTTATGATTACAAACGAGGGTTAACCTAACCTTCAAGGAATTTCACGAAAAACAAGCTGTATTTGGGAATTCCGCTCCTACGATAGCAACATTTATTACTTACTTATTGTTACGCCACGTTACTTATTGGTTTCGTGAATACCGTGACCCAACGGGGTCCATTATGTAACTTTGTACTAAAATTTTAATTTTTTGACCCTTTTGTACTTAATGGAAGCAAGGCCGGTCTGGGGTCATCGTTTAAGTTCTCTCGACCACGTTTATATTCAGATTCAGATGGTAAACTCGATGAGTAATATGTCTAAAATCCCACAACAGCCACTCTACCCTGATGACATTTTCATGAGTTACTTCAGTTCGTTTATTCAGATGGTAAAGATACCATCTGAATCTGAATATAAACGTGGTCGAGAGAACTTAAACGATGACCCCAGACCGGCCTAACTACAACTGCAGTAACTCATGAAAATGTCATCAGGGTAGAGTGGCTGTTGTGGGATTTTAGACATATTACTCATCGAGAGATTCAGGCAGAACGCAAGATTGGAACGCAGGCAGTTTCCACCATCCTGCATGAGCTAATGATGATGTCGGAGCGTTAATAAAAAATGATAGTTTTTTTTTGACGCAGTGGAAAAAAAGTAAATTTATTTATTGAGATAAAAACGAAACCAGTCACTTACATTTAAAACATTTAAAAGTAGCAGTAATTCCGCTAGAAGACCGTGGAACAGTTACTAGTGAATGGTATTCCGAAGTTTGTCTCCTTGGAGGAGTTGGATAACGAGCGACCAAGGAGCGGTGTCCGTTGCATTATTTTTCACCAAGATAATGCGCCTGCTCACACAGCTGCTAGAACCATGGAGTATTTAAATATTTCGGGGGTACAAATGCTATCACCCTTCGTACAGCCCAGATTTAGCTCCATGCGGTTTTTTTTTACTTCCCACGGTATTAAATTATCACTACTTAACAATTTTTAGGACAGCCCACGTAGGGGTTAAATTTGCTGGTTTTTTGTTTTTCTTGACTTGTTGACGAAATTACTTTGTAAATTGCTCGTCTTTAAAGTAGTTGACTAAGTGGTCTAGCAGTGAGAGGAGAGGACATATCCCCCTGAAGGCAGATTTCGTGGGGCGGGCTGTGGGCCATCGTCAAACGTACCACCATTCTTCCAATGACGCTCTAAACAATAATCTAATTTACATTGGACAAACCAACTAAAAAAAATATATGTTTTGGTCCTACTTAGGTTGTACTTTTATGGCCCGTCAGTTAATGTAAAAGTCGTGGGCTAGTATTT
This sequence comes from Apocheima hispidaria, assembly GCA_947579745.1. Lineage (NCBI taxonomy): Eukaryota > Metazoa > Arthropoda > Insecta > Lepidoptera > Geometridae > Apocheima > Apocheima hispidaria. The sequence goes on from OX388161.1 coordinate 8,131,308, forward strand.
GAACTGGGCAGATCAAGATAAGCCGGCATTTCTTGATTTACCTGTCTAATAATTGCCATATCAATCAAAGCATAACGTTGGGCGATTTGCCTGGCCATGCTTGGGAAAATCGATTCTGTAGGGTGACCAAAGTACAAGCAAATAAAATGAAGTTTAAACAATAAATATTTTACCCAGCCATGCTCGGCTATTGTAAGTAGAGTTACGATTTGTCGTGACGCCGCCATCTTTCTCACACGTAAGCACACAGCTGACATCTCAAACAACGCCACAAGCGTCGCGAAACGGAACTACATTATGTGGCCCTACCACAGAGGAGGATTTTTTTTTATTTACTTCTCTCTTCTGTGGGCCCAACCATATCTCGATGTGGCAAAGTGACTAGAAGAGCAAATCGACAAATAGGTTCCTCTCATCGATCTGATCTAAGTCTAGTATAAGCAGATTGTTATCGGGTAAACTAGGTCTAGTCAGTATCATTCCGGCTAGAACTAGGTCCAACCAAACCCTAGTGGCTGATACTAGGTCTAGCCGATATCATGCTGGCTACAACTAGATTCAACCAAAGCCTTGTGGCTATTACTAGGAGTAACCACCTATACAGATTGGTTACCTTGGGTGGAAGTTGTTCTACTAACTCTACTAGGCTTGTGTAGTACATATACGAAGAATGATTAGGAATGAATTCCCACTACTGTACGAGAGCGACCTTTTCCCCGAGCAAATACATTCTAGTACACTAGTACATTGGAACTGTTTAAAAATTATGTTTTATACCGACACCTTAAAGTCCATTTTTAAAAGAGAACACTTTGTGTCATGTTCTAGAATCAAACCAGTGTACTAACGTACTAAAGTGCTGACTGAATGAAAGGGAATGAAATTGTCCCCGAGCACATAACATTCAATTGACCTATGTTTCGAGTTTCGCTGTATCTCAAGGCATTAAAGTCCAATTTTGAAAGAGTAGACAACGAGTCACCAGTCTGCGTTCTTTTACATCGAGTTATGTCGTCGGACTTTGTCTTCCGCTTCTGATAAGTTTGGAGTGATCTTCAAATGATCTTGCAAAGCCGTTATAATATCACGGCGGATGAACGTCGCCCCTGCAGGTTTTCTATGCATTTTGACAGTTGAATCCTGGTGCAAATTATGTCATTAAGGGCATATTATACATGGTCGTTATAGCGAGTCTCCCTGCTCGGAGCGTCGCTCGTCATCGGCTCATGGCTACGGAATGAACAGGTGACGTTACGATCTTTCGTCCCCTATTTCATTATAAAAAAGAGCGAGATGCCAAATAACTCGCCTTTTTTTCTCTTATTTTTTGGCTCCACACGTTGTGTATTTAGTTACTGTTACCCGCGACTTCATTCCCGTAGATCAATAAAAATAAAAATAAATATAATCTGTCTCCTACCTACCCTTAAGCTATATCTATGCAAAAAATCCGGTCGATCCGTTCAGCCGTTAACGCTATGATAACGCGACAAATACCCTGACAGAGAGACATAGTCAGAGTTACATTCGCATTTATAATATTAGTTAGGAAGTTTCTCAGAAATCCATACACATAAAAAGTATCTCTCTGCATGCCTTTTTTTTTGTATAACAAAAGATTTTAGGAAGACATCTTCAGTTTCGTTTCAAAATAAATCAGTAGCTCTAAAAAAATTGTAAATTGTGTATTCTAGTAATAATGTATACAGAACGTTCATTCGGCATGAATAAATCAGATGTTCGAGCTATCTTTGATACCGATTGGAATAGGGCTAGAACCCAAACAAAAGTTAATAGGCAACATACAAAATAATAAACATTATACTAATAAAAGCTCTTTCTTGAACATACGTTTCAAATTTCCATCAGCATCGAGAGTTTTTCAAAGTTTTTTTTTTATCGAAACTATATTTATAGTTTCGATTATATTCCCAGATATTTATCTGGGACATATTTGCACACACGGTCATCTAACCCCAAACTAAGCAAAGCTTGTGATATGGCTACCAGAGACTGATATACGTACATAGATATTTTTAAATACATAGAAAAAATACAAATATTCATGACATGAATGTTTGTCCTAGATGGGAATCGAACCCACGCCCCCAAACACAGAAGGTTGGTTCACTACCGACTGAGCCACCGGGACAGTCAATGTTGTATGTTTTGAAAAGTGACATATCTTTTCACCTAAAATTGTTTCGCAAATTTTTATTTGAAACCAACGATTGGCAAAAACATGAATCGTCGTTTTATCCTTTTACAACTACTGATTTTACAAATGATATATTTTTAAAATAATTACTTGACTAGTTATCAAGTTAACAAGTCACTTGATAAAAGTTTCATTTATTATTTGTGTTAAGTACTTACTAAAACTATACTTGTCATGTAAGCGTATGACATAATGAATTATCATATAAACATTCTAATAATTGAACCCGTTCTAAAAAGTAACTGTAATATAATGTAGTGGCTTCGGTTAGGTTATGTTTGACCTGCAGCAAACAACGTATAAAAAATATGTAACTAGGTTAGATTGGAACTTCAATAACACAAGGTTGTATTAGATTAGTATGTGAATTAATTTTAGAAGTATTTCTGACTAGTATTGTTGATGATATATATAATAATATTATTATATATATATATATATAAAAAAAAACAGTCGCTATAGGACTGCGCCTGGGCATCTCCAGAACTGAACTTCACAATTGTCGTTGCGGGGCTGAAGTTTATCGCCTAGGTCACTATGGCCTATCTTGCCGCCGCAGAGCTGGAACCCTATTCCTGTGCGCTCGAGATTATCTCGGTCACTGTCTCTCTAATTTAGAATTTAATGGGAGTGAGAGTGACCGAGATAAAATGTCATTTCTCCGAATAGGGGCCCAGGGCCGCTAGTTTCGACTTTTCGCTATGCACTTTGCGACCGAATTCGGTCGCTATGACGCAAAATTCAACACTATTTTTGCGTTTTTTCAGAACAATTAGTGTTCGTTGTCGAATTTTGCGTCATAGCGACCGAAGTTGGTCGCTATGACGCAAAATTCAACGCTTTGTTTGCGTTTTTACGTTAACAATCCGTGTTCGTTGTTGAATTTTTGCGTCATAGCGACCGAATTCGATCGCAAAGTGCTGTAGCGAAAAGTCGAGACTAGCGCCCCTGGACGTCTGTCGCGCCATGCTACTCTGAACGACGTTATCCGTCGGGCCTTTGCCACCGTCAGCGTGCCGGCTTGTTTAGAGCCGAACGGTATCTCACGCGACGATGGTAAGAGACCTGACAGCATGACATTAGTTCTCTGGAGGCGTGGGAGTCCACTAATATGGGATGCAATTTGTGCAGATACCCTGGCACCCTCCCACCTCCAAGGCACTTCGAGGGCGGCTGGTGCAGCGGCGGAAATGGCGGAAAACCGAAACGGAGAAAATATGAATCGCTCAGCGAAGGATACATCATATTCCTTCCGTTTGGGGTTGAGACCGTGGGACCTTGGGGTCCGGCCGCCCGTTGTTTAATAAAGGAGCTGTCCAGGCGCCTAGTCGAAATTACAGGTGACCAAAGAGCTGGCGCTTACCTCGGTCAAAGGGTGAGTTTGGCAATTCAACGGGGTAATGTCGCCAGGTTTTTGGCCACCTTACCCGCAGACAGCGACCTAAATGCGGTTTTTTTTTTGTAGATATTTTAGATTTATTTTTATTTTATTTTATTTTATTTTGCATGGAAAACTAACAGCTTGAATATAAATAAATTAGAAATACAGTTAATGGGTACACAAAAGCCTAAACAGTTCTCGCTTATGGATGAGATTAAGAATGCCCTGTTGGAACATAAACATGAGCACGAAAAAATTTATGTATAAATTATAAAAATGACATCACAAAATAGAACCAGTTAAAAGGTGTCAGAAGAACTTAAAATATTTTAATACCCCTTGCTTAGTAAGCACCAGGGGTCCAGAGCCATATAAATATAAAAACTAAATCAGTTTATCAATACTTGTTTATATATATATTTTTTTTTTTTTTTTTGCTAATTTCGTTCTTGTATTATTGAATACTATTTTCATTTTATCGAAGAATTTTCTAGAAATGGTGTTTTTAAAGGATTTAATTTAAATATTTAATTTATTTAAGTATTTATTTTAATTTTGTTTCTAGTTTTAGTTTGTATATTTAAGCATAAAATTATATTTTTAGAAACGTGATTTTATAAAACGAACCAAAAAATACATAAATAAAATTTGACACATTTGTAAAGAGAAGATGTAAAAAAATAATTATTGTAAAATGAAGCATTTGCGGAATAAGGTATTTGTAAAATAAATAGTATATGAAACGTCGTTTGTAAAGTAATATTTTGTCAAAAATGTTTTGGTGAAACATTAGGGAACCATTATGGACCATGGAATCATATGTGCTTCTTTGCAAAATTAATATTTTGCAAAGAGGCAATCACTATCACTAAAACAACAAGTAAAAGGTCAATGATTATTATGGTCAATAGTCAGTCGATTGTGTTTAGATAGCGTAATAGCGTTTCGACTTCGGGAGCGTTTCACTTGCACCCTGTATGATAGATCAGGCACTGGACACATTCTAGAATATATCATTTTACCCGACTGTATCAACAACTTTTGCTATGGGACCAATCATGAAATCATAAATAAAAAACCAAATGTTCCATACATTTTGTCGGGGGTGAATGTCATTTTTCTATGGACCAGCTTTTTTTACCATTATTTATGGTTTGATCCCATAGTAAAAGTTGTTCATAATGACGAGTACAACGATATCCTAGTACAAGAATGTGTCCAGTGCGTAATCAGTCACCTCGTATAGATAGATAGAAGAAATACTGTTACCCGTAACTTCGTACTTGTGGAAAAAATAGAGTCCCGCTGTTTTCTCGCTCTTCCTAGTTATTTCTCTTCTTGTTTGTTTATATGCGGTTCAATACCGTTTCCATCCCATTACTATGTCATCGCTTAGAGCACCAACCCAAGGACTTTACATTTTATCGAAATCGATGAATAACACTAGAGTATCGATATAATTATGTTATTATGTACACACATCTGCCGAATCCTCCCGAACCTTTCAGACTACATCGCGATAGGGACAACTGCAGCTCGGACTGATTTTACCTACGTAAAATTGACGAAACCGAGATCTCGTATTTCTCTGTTTCCTCCTCCAAATCTGAACCAATTTTAATAAAAATATAATATAGGAACAAACCTGGCTATGCTCCTATTTCTTGCGTTTACTTTTTATGTTGGTCAAATTAGATTAATGGATTTTTGAAAATGATGGTAAAACTGGGGCAATTTTTCTCATCTTTGATGATTTCTAGTTTCATTAGTAATAACTTTATTGAAAAAAGAAAATATGAGGCCGGGGTAGATATCAATTATATGACATTTTTTTTTTCTGTAGCGTCATTATTCAGGGAGGAAACAGGGGAATACGTTTGTATGGAAAAAACGTCGCCTAGCCAGCTCTTAAGGAGAAGATAAACTTGATTGAAAGTTATTAAATTTCAACACTGTGTGATATAGGCACATCAGCCATATCAGCCATCACATACTGCTCGCCTATAAATAAATAAATAAATAATAATAAATAATTTACTGTACGTAGAATAGAATAGAATTTATTCGACATAATAATTGCATACTAAAAGTAAAGTAACATGTGGTCTCTATTAAATAGGTTAGAGGCGTAAAAACATCAAGAGATAACAAATAAAAGGTAAAATTAAATTAAAAGCATTATAACAATAATGTCGAAGAGGGACCCTTATTGTCTAAAAATAAATATATTATAACAGATAAAATTGAAAATCATGATAAAAATAAAAACCGATTTGGGTTTGTTTTGCAACGCACAATTTTCAAATTGTCAAGTATCTTGTCGAGCTTTAGAGGGAACGTGAAGAAGTCATGTCGCGTCATTGTATTATTTTCCAAAATGTATGTAATATCGAGTGTTAATGTGATGAAAACGGTGGATTTTTATCCATTAACTACTCTTGAACGTGGACGAGTGTTGGTGAATAGTATAATATATATATATAGTATAATGTTGTGAAACGTGACTTTTCGACTTTATATTTTGTATTTTATATTTCAAATACAAAACTTAAAAATATTTTGTATATTAAATACAATGCGAGATAGTATTTTGTAATTTGTGTTTTAATTAACGCAGTGCATGTATTTTGCCCAGCTCTAGTTGGGTGATACCTCGGCTGATAGAAACCTTTGGCAAACTGCGGTGGACTCAGACTGAGTAGAGGAGGCCCTCGATAGGAGGGTCCGTTAACTGCTCACCTTCGAATATTCGAATTATTTAAATATTAGTATATTAAATCTTAATGTTCGAATATTCGACAAATTACTGAGAACTCTAGAACTAAGAACCGAAGTGAAATGAAATAAGTTTCAAATAATTACTACAAAGAATCTTAAATGATAGCAGTGCAGCAATGCCTTCTACTTCAGCATCGACCGCTCAGACGAGAGATGGAAATGTCAATCCGAATTCAAATGACGCTGTTTGTCAAATATAATTTGAGACAAACATGTAACTTTCTACTTTGAGACATCCTTATCATCATCAGTCAGAAGAAGTCCACTTCTGAATAAAGGCCTCTCGCCTTAGAACGCTACACTGTACAACAATCTGCCATTGCAATCTACCATTTGGCCGGTACCGGTTTTATTTATTATTGGAGCGTTTCTTAATTCGATACATAGGAAATTAACTAAAGGTTTTTAATCATCAGCCAGGAGACGTCCACTATAAAACAAAGGCATTCCTTGACTGCCCGGTGGCTGAGTTGGTAGTGAACCTACCTTCTGTGTTTGGGGGCGTGGGTTCGATTCCCATCTAGGACAAACATTTCAACATTCATGAGATGAATATTTGTGTTTGTTCTATGTCTGGTTGTTAATATCTATATAAGTATGTATTTAAAAATATCTATGTACGTATCAGTTTCTGATGGCAGCCATATTACAAGCTTTGCTTAGTTTGGGGTCATGCAGATGACCGTGTGTGCAAAAATGTCCCAGATATTTATTTATTAATTATTATTATTATTATTAGAGCGTAACGCTTAACCAGTCTGCCATTTGCATTCGCCTATAAATTACTTTATGTCGGTCTATCTATTAAAGGGGTCCTACCTACGCGGTTTCTTCCGATTTCTGATCGCCACTTGAGAACTTTCCCTCCCCATTGGTTATCGGTAGTTCGAGCGAAGTGGCCTGCCCATCGCCATTTTAGCTTGCAAACCCTGAAAGCTATGTTGGTTACTTTTTTTTTTTCAAAAAACAACGTTCCGGTTTTTATCACGCAAAGAAACACCTAACATTGCTCTCTCTATTGCCCGCTGTGTGACTCTGAGTTTCTCTAAAAGGCAAGCAGTTAAGGACTAAGTACGTCTCAGTGCCTTCACTGGAAACACAAACTGGTTGAAGATCCTTGCCTTCAGAGACTGCGAGATTTTGGACAAGAAGATATCACGCAATTTCTCGAACGCTGCCCATCCAAGTAGGATGCTTCGCGCGACCTCTTTTTCTAAATTGAACCTTCCTAACTTAAAAATCTGTCCTAGGTGGTTATAATGGTCAACAATTTCAAGGATCATCGTTCCCATCGACTACCGGCAGGGGTACAACATGGATGTTGGATATGATTTTCGTCTTGTCCATGTTCACTTTAAGACATACCTGTTGGGAATAAAGTATTGTACGGAGCACAGTATTGAGAGGTTCTTCAAAGACTTTGGGAAAAGACGCTACTGATGTCGTGGAGCACAGTATTGAGGTTCTTTAAAGACTGTGCCATGATGACTTTATCTTCGGCAAAACCAAAGAATATTTTATCTGCGGCAAGACGAAGGTAAGTGATGTATTCGCCGTTAATGTTAATCAGAAACCGTTCCAGTTCAAAAGCTTGAAAACGTTCTTCATTGCCTTCGTGAACAGTTTCGGAGAAGTAACCTCTCCCTATCTCACGCCTTTCTGCAATTAGATTGGATTCAGGTCCGGTGAGCAACATCACGATCCAGTGTTCATTTCTACCGAAGAGGGTCACTCTTCGGAAGAAATGAACACCGGATCGTGACTTTGTAAAAATTGTACGTCAGGCGAGCTTTCAGAGGTGGTGCCGAGTTCTGTTGGAATGTTTAGTGTCTTCTTCAGTATAAAATATGTGGAATGTTTGAGTCTAATTCTTCCAGATTTTTGTCAATTTTGATGCAAGCGGCCCAGATATATGCTGCGGTATTTCGAGGAGGGTTGGCTTGAGTACACGCTGGCAGGGGGAAATGCAAACTACATCCCTTGGGGGATGTCAGTGCGGGATTTATCGCCCCCATCGCAAATAAACAAAAATAAAAATAAAATAAATAAAATAAAAATAATAAGAATATAGGTATAATTTTGAAGTCGGTTTTTGTATTTTTTTCCGAAAAATTAATTTTATTATCAACCTATAAATCTTGCACTAATAAAAAAATAAAAATAAATGGTAATTAATTAATAATAATAATAATTAATAAATAAGGTGAAACATAGTTTGCTACAAGATTGTGTAGATTTATCGGACCGGGCTCGTCTCCTAGCTACTGGTGAACGTGAATCGGGATACTGGCTACAGGCGATTCCTTCTCCCAATATAGGGACATTACTTGACAATACTAGTTTTTCAGTCGCTATAGGTCTGCGCCTGGGCATCTCCAGAACTGAACTTCACAATTGTCGTTGCGGGGCTGAAGTTGATCGCCTGGGTCACCATGGCCTATCTTGCCGCCGCAGTGCTGGACGTCTCTCGCGCCACGCTGCTCTGAACGACGTCATCCGTCGGGCCCTTGCCACCGTCAGCGTGCCGGCTTGTTTAGAGCCGAACGGTATCTCACGCGACGATGGTAAGAGACCTGACGGCATGACGTTAGTTCCTTGGAGTCGTGGGAGACCACTAGTATGGGACGCAACTTGTGCAGATACTCTGGCACCCTCCCACCTCCAAAGCACTTCGAGGGCGGCTGGTGCAGCGGCGGAAATGGCGGAAAACCTCAAACGGAGAAAATATGAATCGCTCAGCGAGGGATACATATTCCTTCCGTTTGGGGTTGAGACCATGGGACCTTGGGGTCCGGCCGCCCGTTGTTTAGTTAAGGAGCTGTCCAGGCGCCTAGTCGAAATTACAGGTGACCAAAGAGCTGGCGCTTACCTCGGTCAAAGGGTGAGCTTGGCAATTCAACGGGGTAATGTCGCCAGCTTTTTGGGCACCGTTTTTTATTTGTAGATATTTTAGATTTAATTTATTTAAGTACTTATTTAGTTTAGAATAGTTTATAGTTTTAGTTTGTACATTTAAGTTTAGATTATTTTAGTAAAAATGAAATATACATTATTTAATAGTGAAAAAAAATAATAAATAAATAAATCTTGTACTAATAAATCGTTCTTGAATGATACAAACTGTATCAAATTAACTCAAAAGATATAAATAAGATATGGATAGATAAGATGATAAGGGGATAAAGTTGATGATAAACCAAAACGTAGTGAAATGTTACCTACCTGCTACTTAACTAATGGGTTTTTGAAAGCCTCACATATATAACTGATAACGCAATTCGCCAATACAGCCCGGAATTTCGAATTATAATTTATGCTTAGAGGTATGCGATTTACAAGCCCTGAAACGGAGGTGAATGCCTTCCAGTGAAGACGTCTCCACGGAACACTACAATACGGTATGTTCCGTGGTTCAACTTGTAATAGACATCCTCATATTTTCCTAAATTGCGTCATTACTTCAATATTCCTGAACCGATTTTAATGAAATAGCTATATTTTGATGAAGCCTATGTTAAGCGCCGGAATCCACAGAACATATTTTTACAAAATGCACGACAATCCGTGCCTTAGTTACTGAGTTTGTCCCGGCCAGACAGACAGACGCAAATTTTAAAAACTATATTTTCGGGCTCGGTTGTTCCCAAATACTCCTAAAAAATAAATATTTTCAAAAATATGTACAGTAATCGTTACAGTTTTATTTTAGGTAATAGATGAGGTTGGCCGCACTGACATGAAATAAGTATTAACCCTATACTTGGCAGAGTGCATTCTTATGCACGTTGACTTTTCGAAAACTATAGAGACTATTATTAGTATTTTTCAATTTTTTTCTTCTTCTACTGAATAGAAGTTGTTATTATGCAAAATTAGTAGAAAAATTAAATTTAAAAAAAAATATATTTGCTGTTGGCAACAGTAAGTTGATAGTAGCACGCAAGATGGTTGACCGTGTGCGGGCAGCTATTAAGTAAAGAGAGTAAGGTAAGATTTTTATTAGAATTTTGACACAATTTTCTAGAATTTGTAGGTTACTTAGGTCATATTGGTTTAGTATCTTTTTAGATACACTGCCGGATGTGTACCAATATTAGTTCACAAAATGTGGTGCGTTTTCTATGTTTTTTGACATTATTATAATTATGCCGTAGTATGTTTATTTCTATGGCCAGAATGTAATCTACGGTAATTATTATACTCGTAATATAAAAATTCGCTTGAATTTCTGGTTTCATATGAGAATAAAGAGGCTAATGAAGTTTAAGTTTCGGCATCATTGCAACCATTTCTACGGCCATCGGTTGTAATGCAATCACAAACATGCCAGCAATCACATCAATCTATCAATAGCCAAGACCATCTGCAAAGCAGTCGGCACTTCCACCTTCTTCATTGGGCATCTCAACACCTGTGCCAACACCACGAGCCATCGCCTTGACACGCTATGAACAAGCTCCATCACCTCTATGCGTTCCTTCACCGTCAATTTTTCACCGAAGAATCCAATTCGGATGGGCAGCGTTCGGGAAATTGCGTGATATATTCTCGTCTAAAATCCCGCAGTGCCTGAAGACAAAGGTCTTCAAACAATATGTGATGCCAGTGGTGACTTATGGAACTGAGACGTAGTCCTTAGTAACTAGCCTTTTGGGTAAACTCAGTCAAACGGCGGGTAATGGAGTAAACTACACTCGGGAGTTAGTTTGCGCGATAAAATCCTGAATGAGGATATTCGCTGAAGAATCAAACTTACACGGTCGGATCAAAATCGGAAAAGAGCACCGGGACTGGTAGGGAACTTCTCGCAGGACCTCAATATACAAGTGATAGTGCGCTCTGTAGGTTCAGTCAGGCGCCCTGTAGGTCCTGGACCGATGATTCCTCTGCCTTTCAGCCAAGTCAGATCATGGATTCGAAAACATGCGGTAAGACTGCATAAAAAATACTGGGCATGTAATGAGGGCTACAGGCAGTCAAGGGAAGCCTTTCAAGCCCGAGATTCTCCCGACGGGCCCTAAACCTCAAACGTGATAAGCTCCGGCGAGTTGTCGGAGTGATCACGGGACCCTGCTCTCTACACAAACACCTTTTTACTATTGGAGTAACAGACAGCCCTCTATGCAGAGGCCGAAGAAACGGCCGTGCATATGAGGTGCATCAGCGTGGCAGAGCAACGTACGTCGATCCTCGGTTCATCGAGGATGCTTCGGGAAGACTGCGCCGGCGTTATCGAGCTGCTGGCTATCTAAGAGGACCCTGGATGGCTGGGCCAGCTGCAGCCGAAATAACAAGCAAAATGGGGCCGCTATGAGGCCTAGTTGCGGAAAGAAGCCCATTCACCAAGTACAGCAGTCACCGACATAGCTTTCAGGGTTTGCAAGCTGAAGTGGCAATAGGCAGGACACATGGCTCGAATTACTGATAACAAATGGGGAAGAAAGGTTCTTGAGTGGCGATCACGAACTGGAAGACGCGGCGTTGGTAGGCGTCCCACTAGGTAGACTGACGAAATTGTGAGAGTCTTGGTCTTGGGCAACCGGTAGATGTGAATGCAAATTGTCGTTCAGTGTAGCGCTCTGAGGGAGAGGCCTTAGTTTCCCAGTGGACGTCTTCAGTATGTTGATGATAATTATTTTTCTCACAAATGGCATCTCGTGTACATTTTTAAGAAAAATTGTGTTAATACAATATACCGGCTTACCAAGCAACGTATCTTTTAAGATACTAATATTTTTGAGACATTTTGTCTACGGACTTGGCAGTGTGCATTTAAAGATATGTCCCATGAAATAAAAACTAACAAACACAGATTCATTTTATTATTTTTCTACGGTTCTTAATGCACCTAGGACTCAATTTACAGAAAAAACTACAATCATTCGAGACGAAAAAAAACCTAGCCAACTAAGTATAGGGTTAATGCATTTTCAGTGGGCTGGCAGTATGGAAAATTATTGAATAGAAAGGTTCAAATTTAAAAATTCTTTGCACACTAGCGGATAAAATGCACTTCTGCACTCAGATTTCGAATAATAAACAAAATCTTTCCGAGCTTGTGAGGTAAAAGCATTATTTTCCTAATATTTATCTCATTGGTCTGTGGTTTTCAGATCAAAAGGTTTCATTGTGTCGTCCGCTATTATCAGATATTATAATCCTACCTACTATATACTTATACGTACGGCAGGGTTCAGAACACAATCGAAGACTAGAGACGACACAGCAGTATATTGCTATGTCCCATTTAATTTTGGTCACAAGCCAAACTTCAGTCTGTCCCGCTAATAAAGAAAAAAAACCTTATTCGATTAAATATACCCGGGATGTCTCGTAGGACATACCCCAGCAGGACTATTATGAGCACCGCAAGATAACTCTACTCTTTATCTCATGCGAAATAGACATATATGTCTATATGTCTACAAGTGCTAGCACTGTATCTGTGGAACTTTTGTCCACAAACCTAGAATGCGCGCCCAACTTTCAACCACAAAGTACTTTCTTTTTACATTTCAGCGCGAGTATTTTCTCTTCGTACTTTTTGAGGACGAGTTATTTATACAAACTTAAAATAACATGGTGATATCGCAGAACAATTATGCGAAAGTGGGAAAGTGCAGCGGACGAGGTTTAGAGATGTGTGTGAGTGTGACCCGTTTGATTTACCGGACACACAGTTCCAGCGCTTGTAGAGAGTATCAAAACCCACGACGCTGAAATGTGATTTGGAATCACAATAATATTATAAATGCGAGACTGTGAGCATATAGTATATATGTTTATTGCCAGGCTGAATACACAAAAGCTACACAGGAACTTTCCAAAAAATCGAATTTTGAAGAAGATATGCCAGTCTCGCTTGTGCTTGAGCAAGCAGATCTGCGACTATTTGCTCTCATCACAAACTAGTTGTTTTATATTGTTGTGAAGATCACTTTAATTTAAGTTCATAGTGTTCATTGTTGTAATGTTTTATTTGGATAATACATACCTAACAAATTTGTTACCCATTCGAGCTATAAATCCATAGTTACTTAGGCTGGATTGCATCATAATCCCAGTTAAAATTACAGTTATATTTAAATTAACTATAACTTTAACCATGAAGTTTAGCCAGCACGTGTTCCGTCATTTTGACAATAATTAAAATAGTGCAACACATTTTTCTGATTAACGGGAGTTTTAACTGCAGTTATGACGGCAGTTTAAAGATAACTTAGATCACAGAAGAGAGAAGTCAATTCTTTTTCTCTTCTGTGACTTAGATGGTGCAACCCAGCCCTAGTTTAAAAAAGTCTCGGTATATTTTTTCAATAATTTCATATTAAATACGAATAATTTCAAAGCTCAGTAAAGACTTTATGCTAAACTAGCTGCGCCCCGCTGTTTCACCTGCTATTTTACAGAAGCCGAATTTATTTTCCGGGATAAAAAGTAGCCTGTGTTGATCCAGGGTATAAGCTACTTACATACCAAATTTCATTCAAACCTGTTCAGAGTTGAACGGAAACAAACACATACTTACACAAACTTTCGCATTTATAATATTATTGTGATTTACTTTACCTACACAGGTAATGAGTTTTACTTACAATACATATGGCCTATATTTTACTTACAGTAATACTGGCTTTTCGGTAAAGGACAACATCGTGAGAAAATGGAAAGCACAGCGTGGTGGATATGGCCAAAACGCCCTTTGAGGATAGGCCGATATCCCAGCAGTGAGATGTTAAAAGGCAGATGCAGAGAGAGAGAGTGAGAGAGAGAGAGTGAGAGAGAGAGAGAGAGAGAGAGACATACTATATACATATTGACATATTTTTTTTAATGAAATCTTTGGGACTTGATAGAGCATTTAAACGGGAAAACAACTATGGAAACTCTCCACACTAAGCTTCCTTGTGTTGGGATTGCCATAGAACACATACTAAGACACGGACAAGTACCATCCAGAAATTTAAATTTATCTCTTTAATTATTAATTTATTTATAAAAATCTGCCTGAGCCGGAAAATGAAATCTACAACTGATCTACTTACAGCGTACACAAGAGTATCCTAAAATATTAATAGTCTACATACAAGAACGTCATTACGTTTTTACTAGAGCAACGCGGGCGAAGCCGCAGGCATAAGCTAGTAATACAATACAACGCGTGATCACAATGCAATTTCTAGTGACTGACTTAACTTTAAGTTAAGCAAAGTGACCACAAATAGACGCAACATCGCAATGTAATGCGGGTTCGCTTCTAGTACGTAGTACATCATTATGAGCTCAATGTTCGCCGTAGTGCATAAATCTGTTAAGAACATTGTGTTGGAATAATTCCTTCCAAAACTTGTTACTAATATAATACTAATACTGCAGTTACTAATATCCTGCAACTTTACGGCAACGCCAAGAATTCGCTAGTAATGCGGCGGTACAGTAACCTAATAACAACAGAAATCATAAAACAATGCAAATCAATCAATAACCATTTCTCTACTGTTGGCCAAAAATTAGCAGATCAAATTCTTTTAAATACTTATCAACAAAAATGAAACAGACCTTGCAAAAATGGTTCGAGTCAGTTATTCTCCAACTGATTAGTTTTTTATGAGTCCAACGGAAAAAGAAGAAGTTGAGAGCATAATAATGCACTTACAAAATGGTAAGGCTCCCGGAATTGATGGATTAGGAAATTCACTCATAAAACACATTAAAAACGAAATTGTTGTTCCACTAACGCATATTCTAAATTTAAGTCTCTTAAATGGAGTATTCCCTTGTCATTGGAAAATTGCATCAGTATCACCAATCTTTAAAAGTGGAGCAAAAGACTCTGTTGATAACTACCGACCAATTTCTCTTTTAGGGACTTTCTCTAAATTGCTAGAAAAATTGGTTAATAAACGTCTTGTTAACTTCTTAGAATATCACAAGTTACTTTCTTCAAACCAATTTGGTTTTCGTAAGTCGAAAAGTACGGAAGATGCCGTCAATTTACTTACAACTGCTGTGTCATCGCATCTCGATAATAATCATAGCTGTATTGGCATTTTCCTAGATCTGGCAAAGGCATTCGACACTGTCTCCATACCTATACTTCTGAATAAACTGGAAGGCATGGGAATTAGGGGCACTGCCCTAGACTGGTTTAAAAGCTACTTAATGGAACGGAAACAGTGTGTTAGAATTGGTCAGTCTACTAGTTGCTTACAATCTATTAAATTCGGTGTACCGCAGGGTAGTATCCATGGTCCCACACTATTCCTCATTTATATCAATGACATTCACAACATTCATATTAAAAACGCTGACATATTGTGCTATGCTGATGACACCGCAATTATTTTTCACGGACCTACATGGCCTGAAGTAAGTTCTTTGGCTGAACAAGGTATGACTCGAATATATAAATGGCTACAGCAAAACCTTCTTACGCTAAACACAAAAAAGACCATGTACTTATGTTTTCATAAGACCGCCGCCTCAGCTCCTGGCATACAAACAAAAATTAAAATTCATAATCATCTGTGCAATAACACACAGCTCTGTTCTTGTGAAGCTTTGATACGCACAAAAATCATGAAATATCTGGGAGTACATATCGATGAAAATCTTAGGTTTGATGTGCATATTAGGGCTCTTTCAGCCAGGATTAGAAAAGTTATTTGTGTAATGCGTAATCTGCGGCATGTGGCATCTATAGATACACTTAAATCTGTGTACTACGCTTTATGTCAGTCCCTGATATATACTATCAGGGACTGACATAAAGCGTAGTAGCGTAGCGTATACGTAAGCCCCAACAAAACTACCAAAGCGTTGTGCAAGCTTCGTGTTAACTGAAGGAGTGATCAGCCGGTAGACTCTACGATTTTTCAAAACCTCGTAGTCAGAAGATGACGAAACTGACTTGTGGACTGAAACTGTTATGCAGTCAGTCCCTGATATATACTATCAGGGACTGACATAAAGCGTAGTACTGCATAACATGTTGGGGCAGTGCTGCCAAAACGTTTGTTTTGCGGGCTGAGAGAGCACAGCGTTCGGTTTTGAAAGTTATGCTTCAAAAGCCATACAGATATCCTACCACGAATTTATATCAAGACGTCGGAGTGCTCAGTGTGCGACAGCTCTTCATTCTCAAAACGTCAGTTTCAGTCCACAAGTCAGTTTCGTCATCTTCTGACTACGAGGTTTTGAAAAATCGTAGAGTCTACCGGCTGATCACTCCTTCAGTTAACACGAAGCTTGCACAACGCTTTGGTAGTTTTGTTGGGGCTTACGTATATAACAAGGTTGTCAAGAACTGTAATATTAAAAATAAAACTTTGATGGACGCAAAAAGTATAATATATAAATGGCTAGCTTCATTAACATACGACAAGACAGAGGACTTATTGAAAATTATGTTAATTTTTGTAATTATAATATGTTAAACTTTAATTTATAGTAGCGGAGTACTTCAATTTGTTTTATATTTATAAATTGTTTAACCTCTGTGTATCTTTATTTTATATGCACTTACAGTTATTTATTGTTATATATAGATGTATATATTTAATTATTTATTTTATTTAGCTTGTCTTTCTTGAAATTTTTTGTAACATCATTATGTCGACAGAGGATCATTATATGTAAAACTTTTTGAAAACAGGATTCCACGATACAGGCTTTGCCTAGTGAGGAAACTAACGGGAATATACTTCTAAATTTTAGAAAAACTTCTCTGCAATTTATGTACTATCGGACTTTATTTTCTTGTGTAATTATTTTGTTTAATTATTATTTGCTTATCCTATATGTATGTATTTGCAGTAAATAAACATTTTTTCATTTTCATTTTTTTTTTCAATCATCCATAGAAATAGCTACTTTTTTAGTCCACGCATCTCGTTGCCGCATTTTAAAGCCCTGCTCCCCCGAGTCTCGCCATGTCGTAGACACGTTTTCAACATTTTTAATATAAAAATTATAGACAAAATTTGATATTAGTACTCACGGGATATTTACCTTGTCTTACTAGTAGTAGGCGTACACACTTTCATTCGGACATATTCAGTAAATTTTGCTCCGAATTAAGTTTGACTTAACTTTATCGCTTTTTGTCTTTTTTTTTTACTACAATCAATAATTCTTTCACTACAAACCTCTACGGTAGTTCCCCAAACGAATTCTTAGGAAAAAAAAATTTTTTTTGATGTACGGCAAAACGAAAATATATATAAAAAAAAACTATTTTACTTACTACTAATGTAACAAATTTCACTACAATCAACTACAAACGATTATCTATCATAAACAATTGGAAAAACTTAGTTTTTCAAATTTGGGGGGACAAAATTCTTTTTTTTTTTTTTTTAATTTTTTGGTATTACTACTAACGAAAATATTTTTACTACTATCCACTATATACCGAACTCTTTTCAGAAAACACAAAAAAAAAAAAAAAAAAGTTTTTCAAAAGTCGTGTGCCAAGTTCACACAGGTTAGCTATTAATATAAAGTATTTCACATACAACAGAAAATACGTTTAGTAACAAAAAAAAAGTACTTATTTAAAATGCAAATTAAAAATATATATTTTGCATTTTTAGCCGATTTTAAAAAGAAAGAGGATTTTAATTTGATTGTTTTTTTATAGTTGTTACTTCAGAACTCCGTCATTTATAAACCGATACGTAAAAATCTTTTTATTGTATTTAAAAGGAGATACTCTTCCAGATTGGTCTAATTTTTGTCAAAATCCAATTCTCATAATAGGAACCACGAGTCATTGAGGGAACTCCTAAAATATTATAAAAGACATACATATTACGATTTTGATATTTTCATCAACAAGTCAAGCATTGACATTCAGAAGGTAATTAAGGTAAGGTATTAAGGTATAATTTGGTAAAGTGGAGCTGATGAAGAAGACCACAGATCGCCACCGGAACTGCTCAAACATACTTATTTCACGGGTGGCGCCAAGATAATATCGATTCTGTTAGTTAAGCGGCGTCTGATTTCAGCGTCAACGTTCCGATCGACGTCAGAACGCAACGCACAGCATGAGCGATGAATAAGTTCAATACGTCCACAGTGGACGACGATCGACGACGCTTCAGTTGTTGCTCGCGAGTGGTTTGGAAATCACCAGGAAATCCAAATATTTCAATATTTTTTTAATTACATTTAAATTAAGAAACGACTACTTTACAACTTTTTCCCCTACATTGGTATTCATAAATATTTAATATTATGTTTATGATCCTTGATTTCTTTCTATAGTAAGGATAGTGACGCGGCGTCGCCGTACGCCGCGCCGTACGCCGTGACGCTGTAAGAGGCCTACGGCGTTCTATGAGGCCATAGCCATATCTTTTCGTTGTGCATATTTTTGTTTTTGTCGCAATGGTCGGTGGTTTCATTGTTATTAGTTTTAATGTATAATAAAGTACATTAAAAACCCTCAGTACGCGAGTCAGACTCACTTGACCGGTTTTTATTTACCCAAATTATGATGTGATTTGACATATAAGATAGTTATTGTTTTTATTACTCAATTTAAAATCACAACACAATATAGAATGTCCGTGACCGAGCGAAGCGAGGTCTCAGAGTCTACGGGAACAAATCGGCATTTGTATGTATGTTTGTGTGTATTTGTCCGACGATAACTTGCGTACCGTTGATCTGATCTCACATCTGATCTTCATGAAATTGCATTTGCAGGCAAGTAGTTCATACAATATAATACAAGTTCATACAATACAATTTTCACTTCGAGTATAAGCATAATCGTTCTAGGGGTTGCAAAGATGGCTCTTACGTCAACTGATCCCGCCTCAAAGTGGTCCCGGATATAGGGGTCGAACGGAACAGAGAACGAAATTCGTTTCTTATAAAACAAACTAGATGGCGTACTATGCATTTAAAACGCGGTAGCGAGATCCGCAGACAGAAAGCAGCCATCATCCAGTCATTGACTGAACAAATTTAATCTTAGCGTCGTTATAATACGACACAAACATCGAGATGTTACGCCTGACTTCATAGGATGTGTGGTACAGGGGCACGAGTTTTTTTTTTTTGGCGCCACACGTTTTTTTGAGCCAGTGAATTATTGTAATATTTCTAGTGAAGTCAAATATTTCACAATTAAAATAAATCTCAGTCATAGTCTAAGTCAAGTACTTTGCTTGTCTAAGTCATGTCCCAGTAAAGTGGTGGAGACTACTTAGAGTTTTCTATGGAGTTTTGAAACAACACGAATAGTCACGTTTCACAACATTACGACCAATTAGGTACCAAAAAAATCAGCATCATCATCATCATTTACTGTCATAGGAACCATGCATTGCCTATCTGTTAAGTATATGCTTAGTTAAATGTCAACTCGAACGAAACTGTTGAAAGTGGTCGAAAAATCAAGGACAAGTTTTGATTTGGAAGAACAACATATCATTTAGGTATCTATCTATACATTATGAACAGCGTACATTATGTAGGTAAGCGAAATAAAATCTAGTAAAACAGAACATCGCGAGATCTCAGTTCGGGGCGGACTACTAGTTAATTAAATTAATTAATTATTAATTAAGTAAATTTAATTGATTAAGATGTAAGCATTTGTATTTTTGTAGGTACACCGAACCGATCGCGAGAGGCGTTATCATTATAAGTGTTTGGTGTATGTCACAGTGGTGTATGTACTTCTATTGAAAATAGGAAAGAAAAGATAAAAAATATTTAAAAACTTTTAAAAATTTTGCTGGCCAATCTAACTTTATATTATAAGTAAGTAAGTATAGTTTAAGTACTTTGCATCTTTTATCGAAATATGTTATCATTTTTACTTGAAGTAGTGTAACTCAGTACTTTCTGTAATAGAAAGAGCCTGGAGACCATGACACAGGTCGCCCTAGTGTGGAATCCAGTGCACTCTGCTTATCTATAGATCATAGTTTTTTCGTATAAATAAAAATTATTATTGTGGAATGACTTATGACATAAAAAAATAAAATCAACAATATTATTAGAATTTGTCAAAAACACTTTAATTAGTTTAGTAATCAAATTAACTTTCTAAACTTTCCGCAATAATGGTGACGCTGCCCTCGATTACATTCGCAAACCATATAAATAATACTAACACGTGTGATCTACCCAAATGATCTAATCTAACAACGACAACTCGTAAGATAGAGCACGGACGGAGGCGCTGCCATCCAAAGCAATTTTAAATACTTTAGATGTGATAAAAACAACAAGTTTTTTTTTTCAAACAAGTATTATTAAAACAAAAATCCGGTTAGTCTCGTTTGCGTTTTTTGTAACCTATAAGAATTGTTCTCTCTGCGCCGCTTCCTACGATGTAGCTTTGCGCCTGTACATCAGTCCCACTACACAGCGCATCGTACTCCTATTAATCCTATTACTATGCAATCACAGATCACACCCTAGATTCTGCATTCAGGACGCTCGAAGCGCACCACAGATCAGTCTAAATACACTTATAAGAAATTACGCTGAGTGGTTGATTGTTAGGCGCGAGTAGGCGTAAGCTTGAGATAGCCAATTAGAACGCTTGGTCGCACTCCCCGCGACCCGCGTCTTCCTCAAACTTTGGTGACTTTTTGTAGGAACAACGAATCTCGTAATGCGGTATCTAGTGTAATCTGTGTATGCAATGCTTCCCAAAACGCCGCTCTCCGCCTCAAAGGCAGTCCCATAAAGTCGCTCGTTCACTTAAAGGGATGAACTCTCGCAGAAACATTGGAATCATGAATTTTGTGCATCTAATAAGGAGACAGAAATAGTTGTATTTAATTTTTATGGGTCCAAATTCATCAATACTTCTGACTTAACAGGAATCCAACGACACCTCACTCGTTAAAATCAGTCAAACCGTTTAGGCTACAGGAAGCAATATTACACAGCATTGTACTTTTGTATCTTATTAAAAGGATACAAAAGTTGAAATCGGTTTGAAGAAGAAAACCCGTGTTCACGCCCGTTTTATGAGTGTGTTTGCGTCGCTTTAACCGACTGCCGCCGATACGATCTTCGAACGCGTCTTCAGAACCGATCGTTGGTAGGATAGCAAGGCTCTTTACATTGGCTGCGATCCACTCTGAGATCCATTCATTCTGCTTCAAGATTGCGTACGAGACGGTTGATCACGAATTTTACGAAGGACACAGCAAAATGAGTAGCAATGAGCAAAGTGAAACAAGTTCAGATGAAGAGCGAGCTCGCTCTTTGTTTGTAGCAGTTCAAACATAACCTAACCTAGTGGTTGGGGCCATTATATTACATATGTTACGATTACTTTTTAGGCTTCGCCGACCCCTTTGACGGCTCGCTCGCTCGGCTCGCGCGTTATTTGTCGAGGTTCAAACATAACCAATCATCATCAGTTAACTAAAAATCAACCTTCAAAAATGTCTTAGCGTCGATAAGTTACCCGTTAGTATACTATGTTTGGTAATAATAACATGCTTACACATCATGGCAATCATAGTGGTTTATTTAGGTAGTAATAGCTCATTAATTTTCTCGCTACGATTTGGTGACCATTTACTATATTTGGTCATTTAATACAATTTGAAATGCAGTAACGACTAAAACAGCTAGCAACATTGTTATTTTAGACTTGTTTTTTTGGTACTTAGTAATTTTTGTTTGGTAAGAGAGTTTAGGGTCTCGAAGTATTTTTAGTGCTCATTATATTTTGTCCCCATGCAAAAGTGACAGTGTTCTACATTTTG
Organism: Apocheima hispidaria; assembly: GCA_947579745.1. Taxonomy (NCBI): domain Eukaryota; kingdom Metazoa; phylum Arthropoda; class Insecta; order Lepidoptera; family Geometridae; genus Apocheima; species Apocheima hispidaria. Next base: position 8,153,437 of record OX388161.1, read on the forward strand.
GAATATTAAATAAATGGGCCTACTTTTGAAGTAACTTGCCTAGGGTAGTTTAATGTTCGCCCTGATGCCGGGGCACTAGAATACGGCATCGGTATCCCCTGCCTGTAGTAAGAGCCTACTGAAAGGGGACCTCTGGGCTCGGGGGTGGTTAGAGGTGGGGCTCTAACCACCATCTACCAAAGCGAGCCTGGGGAGGACAACAGCGTCGTGTGGCGGACGCTGTTGTAGGCTTAAAAGTCTCACGACAGGTACTAGCTGTCCTGGGAGGAGCAGAAGCGTGGTGCTGAGGGCTCCGGTGCGTTCCCTTGGAGATCCCGGAGCCCTCGGTCAAGCACCAAGGCAGGCCACCGGGGGGGTTTTAGTGCGTATAATCCCACATAACCCGGCTGCACCCCAAAGCAGACGGGAATCTTGGCGAAGATTTCCCCCGCGAAAAAAAAAAAAAAAAAAAAAAAGGGGTAGTTTAATGTTTTCCTTTTTTATTTATTTCTGGAAACCAAACTGCTTTATATATATGTTACGGCTAAAACCCGAAGTGCGGCTACGCCTAGTTTTAACCGGTTAGAACTAGATGTAGCCACTTACTCTTGGTTAAATCTAGTATTAGCCGATGCTTTTCGGGTAAAACTAGGTTTAGCCGTTATCATTCCGGCTAGAACTAGGTCCAACCAAACCCTAGTGGCTGATACTAGGTCTAGCCGATATCATGCTGGCTACAACTAGATCTAACCAATCCCTGTTGGATAAAACTAGGTGCAAACAAGTACAAAAGTGTAATAGGTGTCTAGACCGTGCAAGACCCCTGCCACTGCCGCCCGCCCTCCGTACATCCGCGTTAGCCCTTCGGTCCCGGCGCTTGAAGTTTTATACGTATTGCGCCGTTGTACAAAACAGAGGGTGTCGATAATGTACAGGCCAATAATGTACGACCCGATAATGTATTGATAATGGAATGTATTGGCGTACTGGGCTGCCAATTATCAAGTCGTACAATACAGGGTGTACAATACGGGCTGTACATTATCAGCACGTGCCAATAATGCACGACCAGGAATGTACAGCCGATAATCCGCGTACCTGAGAAAAGTACATGTTTTATCGGGTCGTACATTATTGGGCTGTACATTATTGGCTGTACATTCCTGGTCGTACTTTATCGGCACGTGCTGAGCCTGATAAAATACAACCCATCCCTCATTGGCTGACAGCCTCTTTGTCTATGACGTCTATCGATAAATCTGTGCCCTATTTACACTATCGCGTCCAAACGAAGCATGGAATCAAAACAGATATAGGCAAATCGACCAATAGGAGCTGAGTCTTTCAGCCAATACGGGCTGGGTCGTTTTTTTTTCAGGCTGTACATTATCGGCCGTACATTATCAGCACATGACGATAAAGCACGACCAGGAATGTACAGCCAGTAATGTACGGCCCAACAATGTACGACCCGATAAAACATGTACTTTTCTCAGGTACGCGGATTATCAGCTGAAAATTCCTGGTCGTGCATAATTGGCACGTGCTGATAATGTACAGCCCGTATTATACGCCCTGTATTGTACGACCTGATAATTAGCAGCCCAGTACGCCAATTATCGGTCATACATTCCCGGCCGTACATTATCGGGTCGTACATTATTGGCCTGTACATTATCGACACCCTCTATTTTGTACAACGGCGCAATACGTATAAAACTTCAAGCGCCGGGACCGAAGGGCAAAGGCGGATGTACGGAGGGCGGGCAGCAGGAGCAGGGGTCTTGCACGGTCTAGACGTTTGAACTTGTTTGCACCTAGTTTTATCCAACAGGGGTTGGTTAGATCTAGTTGTAGCCAACATGATATCGGCTAGACCTAGTATCAGCCACTAGGGTTTGGTTGGACTTAGTTCTAGCCGGAATGATAACGGCTAAACCTAGTTTTACCCGAAAACAATCGGCTAATACTAGATTTAACCAAGAGTAAGTGGCTACGCCTAGTTCTACCCGGTTAAAACTAGGTGTAGCCGCACTTTGGGTTTTAGCCGTAACATATACAAATAGAACGACTAATTAAGAAAAAACAATCCTTATCAGTTTACACAAGTAGCAGAAGGGTACAATCCAGTATAAGTAATAAATTATATTTTTAATGAAAAGTCAAAGGTGTTTTTTTTTTAACTACGACTCAAGTAGTATTAGTACTTAGCAACCTTTTTTGCATTATTTCTGACTGCAATGAATAGAATGTTTATTTACATTAGTTTATATGCCTTTAAATTAGTGATAAAAACACCGGAAAATTGTGATATTTGTGGTCACTATAACTAAAGATATCTTTAAAACATAGGGGTGTCGATTTTCCTAATTTTCAAAAATTTACCAGTTATAACTGAACTAACTTAAGTAACTGATATGGAGTTTTTATTTTATTTTTCCCGATACTGGTATGACTTCCCCTCTCACCCCGCGCCCATTTGACGTTGAGTTTCGAGACAGCCTGTATAACTATGAATGCACCGCACACAGAAAATAAGTAAAACAAAATTCTCTTCTGTTGCACCCGCACAATGCGCAAACAAAAAGATCAGTCAGAATGAAGGAAAAACTTAAATTTGTTAGTTGAAAAACTGGTAGATAGTGGTTTACCTCTCTGTATTAATAATAATAATTTCATAATACAATACACACAATAATAACATTATCATTTCAACTAATACGAATATTGTAATATTTTGTATATAAAAACATTAAATTAAGTAATGTATTAAAGAACACTTACCATTTCAAGAAATCACTGAATAAATCCAGTACGCATACACCACTAAGTAACTAAACTCCCGAAGGGCATGCAGCTACCTACGACACAAGATTACTCTTAGTGTAGGTGCTGCACGACATTGTCACGTTCATCAAGCTACATCATTATTTATATTGTTTAGATGTCATACATATTTTTTTATTTTTTTTATTTGGTGACCAGACGAGCAAGTCGCTCACCTGATGTTAAGCTTCACGCTTGCCCATAACAGTTCAGTGCCATCCAGAATTTTGAACCTCAACAGTCCAAAACCATGCGCGGCAATGCACTGCGCTCGTCACCCTGAGATATTAGATGTTAAGTCTCTGTGCCCAGTAATTACGCTGGAAACATTGCCCTTCAATCCGGAACACAGTAATGTTTGCACACTACTGCTTGACGGTTGAATTACTGGCAAAGGTGTGGTACTTCCCCAGGCGGACTTTGCAGAAGAGCCCTACCACTAACAAAATTATTGCAATGTACTTGTAAATTGTAATTTGGAAATAAATAAATTTGAATTTGAAATTTAAATTTGTCTTAACTTTTAATGACGTCCAAATATTACTTATTTATCAGATTTTTAACCGACTTCCAAAAAATATAAGATGGTTCTCAAACCGACTGTTTTAAAAAAAAAATGTTACATTCAATAAAGCCAAACATGTAACAAGTAGTGATAATTTAACTTACGAACACCAATTTCCACACTTTAGCATGCCGGATAACCTCCAATTTTTTTTTGTCTGGTCCACGGCCTTTTTTTGGGTTTTCGTTTGAGATTTATAAAATGTATTTAGTAAAATATGTAACACAGATTCTGTAATCTTTATATAAAAGAACAAACCCTTTTTACGAATCAACGAATAGACCAAACCGCCTTATGATAGAATCCCCACATGTGGGGGATATGTGTTTTTTTATCCCCACTTTACATGACAGCCACCGTATTAATATAAAATTATACAAATTTTTATTTTTTAAAACTAGGAGTCTTTATTTAGACTATAGTTGTGCAAAATTTCGTGCATAAACGTCATTTTTTTTTGTACAATAAGGGTAGCTCCCGTATATGTAAAGAGAGCATGAAATAAAAAACAACGCTGTACCCCATCATCTGGGGTGTCCATGTCTTTTAAGGTGACGATTCTGAAAGTAATTATAAATTGATTGATAAAGTATAGATTTAAAAAAAACGCATTCCCACATGCTGTGTATCATTGAATAGGTCTTTTAAAATGAGGTTGAGGTTCCCTATACCATTTTTTTATCAGACATACCTTTTGCGAAATGTGCCTTCCCCGTTTCTACACTATACATATCCAAATGTTGATGTTGATAGACCTTAGTAAAAACTTTCTTTTACAGTTATTTCGGGTAACATCTGATAAAGACTTTTTGAGATTTAATAAGCTGAAAAAACGGATAAATACTTCAAACGTCCGTTCCGCTCCTACGGAACCCTACTAAGCATGGCCCGATATGCTCTTAACAAGTTATTTTCCCATAAATTTTCACTCGACGTCATTGTACTTGTTTTAATTAGCAGCGCCACAGGTGGTAGCAAATATAACTAGTTATTTCATTTTGCCCCGACATTTTGCAAACGGCGTTCTAATCGTCAATAGCCACGTACTGACTGATTGGGCGAGCAGCCTCGCGAGGCCGTCTCGGGCATTTGCCGCGGAACGATTTATCGCCCGAAGCAGCCTCGGTCTGGAGTTTTTGTAGTATCGCTCATAGATAAATAATTATTTGGCTTCGCTGAAGATCGTCATGCGGCTGCACGTACAGAAAACTGTCGCAAACACTGCATTTGTACTAAACGGAAACCAGAACGTTTCTGGATTAAAATTATATTATATGAAATTATATTACATAAAAATGCCAAAATCTGCAAGGACACAAGCGAGCAACGAGCAAGCGAGGCAAAACACAACCGTCTTGAGTGCGCGCAGCAAACTGAGGCGCATTTGAGTTGAGCAGCGACAAGAACTGACAACAATCGGCTCGGGCTGTGGGCTGTGGCAAGCTCGGCCGAGGTGGCGCGTGCGTTTGCTTTGGACGAGGCACGTCCTGATGGACCGAGCATTTGCTTCGCGCACAGGCCTCCCGATGCTGCTCGCCCGTTCAGTACGCGGTTAATGGCATTTCATGGACTTTTACAAAATGATGAGGTAGTTTACAATTTGCCTTTAGTTGGCATTTTGCAAATCGGCGAGCGTTTATAAACAAACGACGCCGTTTGTATAGTGACGAATCATACAATATGCAGACGACATACATATGTGTATATTATAGATAGATGAAAGTGACTAAGCACACTAGATTACCTATATTATAAAGCCGTTACAAATTAATATCAAACAACAAATACAAAGGTAAAAGTATTTGCATTAAAAGTACATACACCTAAGCTATAGGTAAGCCACGGCACGGTCAATTGTTCAATAACAAAAATGAAAGTCTGTAATCGAAAAAAACTTATATCTCGTAACTTCAAATTAACGATTTTCAGTTGTTTTTTTTTCCTTAAGTACTTTCGAGGTCTTACACCTTGCTTCTCGCAATTTCGTGATTCTAGGTCAACGGGAAGTTCCCTACAGGTTTTCATTTACTTGCGAGTCTAAATATTTGGCATAATTGCCCTTTTTTTTATTGCGTCGAGTAGAAGCGTGATTGCTCATATTCAAGCAATTATTTTATCTATTTCCTGTATTTTCTGTAGTGCTGTTTTAAAATGAAAAAAGACTATATTTTATCCAATCCAACAGTAGACATTGTTAACTTTTATGGTGTACTATGTTACAATTCTACAGCTTATTACAACTCTAACCCCCGAATACTGAAACGTATGTTAACTTTGACAACACATTAATTCTAATGCTGCCTTTGTCTGGCACTAAGCAAATGATAAAGACAGCAATAGACTTAATCTGTCGTCAAAGTTAACAAGCGTTTCAGTATTCGGAGGTTATGTCTATTGATATTAGCTATATATTTTGTTAAGAAGGTGTTATGGAAGCAGCAGTACTATGCTATGTTCAGTAAAATTACTCTTGATATTTTTTCTAAACAAATGGAAAGTGACCTATAAAGTGTAAAATGGTGAAAAGGTCATGGCCAAAGAAATTGCATATAAGCTATAGGTAAGAATAATAATTTGTATTGTAGACAATTTAAAGATAGAAACACTTTCCAAGTATGGCGGAACCGAACCCAGTCTTACCAAGTTTAATAAATTTTAAATTCATACCTATTACTTAATTTAAAATGTATTAAATCCCTGACAAAAAAAAAACAATTTTTTGTAGTCAAGACTGCTATAGGTACATTGTCCGCTCTTACAAACGCCTGATCAATTCGAAAAAAAAGAGCTCATTACTTTCAAACAGCTGGACTTATTTTCATTAAAGATAGCATAGAAAATTCAAATAAAAAAAAACTGCGTCTGGATCGGCTTTTCCGTTTGAGAGGTACGATGGTCCAGACAGACAACACAGGAATACTTATCTCCTAATTCTTAGCACACTTCTTTGACTTTTAGCGTCGGGTATGAAAAAGGGGGAAAACCAGCATTTCGCCAGACAACCCCAAGAAACCAAAGTCCTCAGAAAGTAACCACAAACTATGACTTTCGTTTCCAAGTTGATGGAAAACTTAATATTTTAGTACTTCAATTTTTTTTGTTGTTAATATCTAGTATTAGTGCTAAAAGGGTGTATTTTACTAGTTGTTTAGTTTTTTTGTGATGTCATCAACTAATTCCTGTGACTATGTTTAAAAATAATACAAATTTGATCAAATGTTCCAAAGTTTCTAAATGTTACAGAACCATTTAAAAAAGTTTGAAACCGTTTTTTTTTTTTTTTTTTGTAGAATTATATTTGATTTTGATGAATAAAACTAGCGTTGTTCATAAGAGTTGTTCATCATGCTAGCATTTAGCCCATACAAACCTATTCTCGATTCCTCGAGAATACGTTACACTAAACGGTCACACAGCATGTTATTCATTTAAGTGTCGAGTGTTTTTACACAATTTTATTTATTTAAAATTACTGATGGTGTGACATGCAAGTTTGATATTGGACATGTATTTAACACAAAGACAACGTTTCCAGTAAATTCAAAATATTCAAATCACATTCAAATACAAGTTCAAGTTAGCGCAGTCGCTGGGCCGCAAATGAGAAGCAAGGGCACGTTTCCACCAAAAAAAAAAAAAAAAAACAAAAAAAAATGAGATTACTCGAGATTGCGCGGTTTGTTAGATAAGGCAAGGACGAGTTTCAAGGTAAAGTGTTACATGAAAAAATGGACTTTTTTTGAGGTCACTTGGTTTGCTGGGTCGCAACCGGCCCACGAGGGTAAGTTTCAAAGATGGTGTAATACGGTTTTTTATATTTTCTTCGATATGTTCCGGAAGTGTTACACTGAAACAGATGTATTTTTTTTGACGCGCTTTGCCCCCTGGGCAAGTTCCTAGGTAGAGTTTTGAGAGGTAGAGTCATGGTTCCTAGTTTGCTACGGAATCCTAATCAGATATTATAGTATAGTTCGTTGATATATATGTAGTGTATTAACATGCGTTTTCCAACTTCAATGTAACTGTAATACAAGAAACTATATTAATCACGAATACCACGATACAACAAAATATGATCGCGCTAGTGCACGCTGCTCCCGACTTGCGTTTGCAGAAATTTTTATCATAGTATAGGAATTACTTTTTATACCCACTGTGGCTTTTTGGTTCACCTTACGCCTCTTTTCGCCGTTGCTCGCACGCTAACTATAATATAATGTTAGAAAACAGTCGATTCAATTACCTATAAATAGACAAACCACCGCAATTTGACATTGAAATAGAATCCGTTGTACCGTTTTAAAGACTCGGCCACACCAAATCCAGTTTCATCCATCCATCTCCATTGCGGGTGCGGTACATGTCTATTAATAATGTATGGGGAATTCTATGATAGACGTAACACTTTATGCAGTCCGTGTGCGTAGCGGCGTACAGCATGGAATTTGACGTTTTTAATATAATTTACTTATTTTACTGATCCCTGATCCACACTGCACCCGCAACGGACATGCATTGCAACTGCATTTGGTGTGGCCGAGCCTTTAAGAGTTGTGTCGTTTGTCTTTCAATTAAAGCCATTGATTGAAAGTACTACAAATAAGTAAACGTGCTTAACTGACATACACACATGAGTTAATAACAAGGTGCAGATCAAACATTGGGGGCCGCCGCCAGCCGCAGTGAATTCTCCAAAGGTAGAAGGTAGCTTGATACACCACATTTTGATAAGAGTTGAGATCACTGCATTCCATCACATATTTCACTGTCACATTTTCTAACACTAAGCACTATTAAATCCACACTGCAATCCAATAGAATCACTGCAATCCATAATATCTGACGTGTTCGAAGTGTCACTGCAAAGGCGGCGCGGGCGGCGGCACCGCTGGGGTGTACTTTTACATGTCATGCTCATTTGCACAGAGGATTAAAACACCAAGAAGCATTAAAATATCATCGTATCATGGCTGCAGCGAAATAATAATATTGGTAGAGTTTCACTACTTATACAATACTAGTAGTTCTGCGAACAGTAGACCTCGCAAGCAACTTTTACACAACCTCAGTTCTACAATTTCATAGGTAGTTTTTTTTTTGTCATCGGCAATTTTTGCTTGGAGGGGTAGGTCCGAATTTTATAATATTTGGCAGAAACATTCGGTACTCGATTCTAAACAACAATTTTGAACATGAGTAAAATCTGGCAAGATATAAGGTCGTGAGGTCACCTCAGGACCCATCAAAAAAACACCGACGCCAAAAAATCTCTAAAATTGTTGAAAAATACGACCTGTACGCAAGTACCAACACTCGGATAGATGAAAGCAAATTGTGCTAGTTGAAGCAGAGACTTTCGTTCGGTTCGCTCGCTCACTCAGTTAGCTTGTTTACTTTGGGAGTAGTATTAAAAAAATAAAACAAAATTAAATACTTATTCTTTTAAATTATTAAGATGAGACTGAAGGGAACTTGCAAAGTTTTTACTGACTTGAAACTAGAAATAAACATATTTTTTAAACGTATTGGATGTTCGTAGAACCTTCGCGTTAAATTGACTTTATAGATCTAGTAAAAAACCGAAAATTCATATAGGCGCAATACATACGCGTCTGCTTTAGCGACCATGTATGTGGTCGGGGAATTTCAAATGCAAATACAAGTAACCACTAATAAACCGTCATTATTTTATGAGACAAACCGAAAGTCTCGATCAGGGTTGGATTTAGGTACGATAGCACAAACATTTTAATAGGATAGAATTTACAAAAAAATATAGTAAGCTTTATTATTTTTAGCCTATTTCCAAAATAAGGAGGAGGTTCTCATCTAGAATGTTTTTTATTTATTTCTATTACATCAAAACAGTAATAAACAGAACTACGTCATTTACGAACCGATTTGGAAACTTATTTTTTAATTTGAAAGGAGATACTTCCAGATTGGTCCTATTTTCATCAAAATCCATTTCTGATAATGGGATCCATGAGGAATTGATGGAGCTGCTCAAATATTATAGCGATTTTGGTATTTTCATCAACAATTCCAGCATTTACATTCAGAAAGTATAATTTGGTGAAGTGGAACTGATGAAGACTCAGAAAAATAATCAAAGGTTCTGAGTTGAGGTGTCAAACAATTTAAAAAAAAACAGGCTTCCAACCTCTTCCTTTTTTGGAAATCGGTTATAATTAATATAGCGTACTTTTTTTGTGTGTGTGTGTGTGTGTGTTTGGTGTGTGCGTGTGTGTTCGCGTGCGTGTGTGTGTGTGGTGAGTGGGTGTGGCTCTCTCTCTGTATGTATATGTGTTTGTGTGTGTGTGTGTGTGTGGGGGGGGGTCGTATGTACTTGTACATATTCTGAACCCAGTCGAATTGGGTTCGCAATCTTCCTCTCCGTAATCGTCATCCTGACTAGATAACTTAGACGGAACGTAGATCTCGAATCAAATTCTGTCAACTGGATTCATACAAAAATGCCACACCTAAACAGAAGTAAAGTGGAAGTATTCAGTATTCACCAATCGCCTTTCGTGAATGTGTAAAAATGCCTAAGCGTAAACAGTGATTCTAACTGCCCACCTAATGATACGATGATAAACAGATGTAGCTGTTGATACTTACGATAGATGGTAACGCGAGGCAGAAGATGGTGCAGGAACAGAATTCACGGAGGACGATGAGCCCGAGTAACCCGAGCCGGCCGGCGAGGAGCCAGCGGAGGGCGCACCTGCCGTCGCTGGTATCGCGGCTGGCTCGTAATACTCGGTGGTGAGCGTGCGCTCGTCCAGCACGTGCTCGGCATTGTGAGCCTTCGACGCTGACTTGATGTCCATAAAGGCGACCGTTGCGCACACTCCATTAGCACCGGTTGCACCGACACTGGCGTTTTCTGCTCGCGCCAATAGTTTGACATTCTGGACTCGGCCATAGCTGCGAAAAAATTCAGATGTCATACGAATTGCCTATTTCATAATTTTCTTGTACGTTTTAGACAAAACTTTACATTGAAATAATAATGGTTTATTTTATGTCATACTAATAGTACCTACTATAAGTGCCGGGTCGCTCAGAAAGTAATGCGAAAATAGTACTCTGTACTTTACAGTATTATACGGAGGTCACAGAATTCTCCTTATAAATAAGGACGGAGGTATATAAACGAACAGATTTCTAACCAGTATTCTCTCGTACCATATAACTTACCTATCAGTTTCAAATCTGTTGTTTCCCCAATTAAAACAGCGCACAGCAAGTGGAACTGTGTGATTTTTACCAGACTGCCCAAAAAGGAGGGTAATGTTTTTGGGGTGTATGTAATTATGTGATTATGTAAGGAGGCTTATGCTCTGCAGTGTGCTGAATAAGAGGCCGATGAAGATGATGATGTTATTATGCGAGTATGTAAGTATATATGTATGTATGTTTGTGTTCTTATAATACGGCCTGCAGCCTAAGCGGCTTGACTGATTTTGACGAGTGAGATGTCGTTGGATTTCTACTTTTCTACATCTGGAGTGACATAAAGGCTACATTTTGCAGTCTGGTATTTTGGTTTTCTTTTAATAATATTATTTAGAGTTCCTTACTCGAAGGATATCAACGTGACCCTAATACTAAGCCTACGCAGTCTGTCCCGTCCCTCAGTGTTACCTTTAAAAGGCTTTCATTTTCGACTTGGCTTTTGGATTTCACTGAAATAGTAACCAATGGTAGCCATGTGAAATTTTCACAGAGTATGTGCTTTGTGGTAACTGTATTCTGAATGTGGTAAATTTCTTGATAAATACCGAACAAAAGAGCAAAATAATAACAAAAGTAAAAATTGGTGCAATTGTAGTTAAACCCTAACAACATTAAAGGACAACATTAAAAATCGGTCAAGTGTTAGTCGAACTCCCATCATGCACACTAAAAGAATATTATGGGTACGTTTTTGAATGTCAAAATTGAAATGGCTTACGGCGACACGTCTAGCTTCAGAATGTCTATAATCTGAGTGTGAAATGGTTTAAGGCTTCGAAGTCATAAAATAACTTCAAATTGGCAAAATTAGATATGTCAAACGTTTAATATACTAAATGGTTTAAGTGATAATGGTCCATAAGTCTCAAGTTCAAAATGTAGCAAAATTGTAATTATATCCAATCCAATATTTATAAAATCAAATGTAGCAAAATTGTAATTATATCCAATCCAATATTTATAAAATCGGAATATCTACAAAAGAAACATCACAAGGCCTAAAGTGGCCGGCGACGCGCTAAAAATGAACTAACACAAAATCATAATATAGTAGCCCCTAACACTCAGAAATCAGAAATATTTATTGGCCATAAATAACAATAAATATTACAGGTAAGTCACTATTAAATACTTAAGATTAGAATTAAATATAATTATGCGAACTAAGTTATTAATTATTTTAATAATATATCGTGACAGGTAGGTACTTATTATGCTTTACTCCGTTTGTTGTTCGTACAAAAAGAGGATTCTGAGAAGTCCATTGACATGTATTCACTTAATTTGTAGAACAGATTGCCTTCAAAAAAATGCTCATAAGAGCCTTTTTAAATTTGCTATGATTTAGTTCGGTTATAGAATCAGGTAATTTATTGTACATTAGTATTTTGGCGTGACGGCCATGGTTCCCGACTTTAACTAACCCAGTCCATGGCTTGTACAGCTTTTCCTTGTTTCGTAGGTTGCACTGATGCATATCCTTATTTTTTGCAAATTTGCCTCATGTATTTACTTATAGCAAATTTATAGCAAACTATTATATAAGTAGAAGATATCACTGTCATTATTTTGTTACTTTTGAAGTGTTTTTCGCGGAACTACGTTTTTTTATACCGTTGATAATTCTTATCGCTCCTTTTTGACATCTTAAAACTTTTGTAATATTTACAGCACTATCCCAGATTGTTACTCTACCTTAGGTTACGTTTGGACTGCAACAAACGCGCGAGTCGAGCAACCGAACAAAGCCTACCACGGCAGGGGCCGGCGAAGTGCTAAAAAGTATCTTTAACATACTACAGCACATAATAATTGTATAATTTGAATACTAGCCATTTTTAAATTTTATAATTATAAAATTTAATATTTTAAATATTCTGAACTTGAGAAATTTAAAATGTCCAATAAATAATCGTAACACTTTCAGACCGTTCGACACATAATTTTTAGACATTATGAAGTTTTGGCTTTTAAACCATTTCACATTTGACGCTATAAAGACGATAGGTATGTATGATGTAGAGATAATATTTGTTTTACGTAGCACACTTTTTGGCCCACAATGTGGTGTGATATCTATCTGTGGCGCTAGTCTCGACTTTTCGCTACAGCACTTTGCGACCGAATTCGGTCGCTATGACGCAAAAATTCGACAACGAAGACGAATTGTTAACGAATAAACGCAAACATAGCGTTGAATTTTCGCAAAATGCAAAATACAACGCTATGCTTGCGTTTTTTTGTTAGTTTTTTTTTAGTTTTAATCTTTATTATCAAATTTATATAATATAATAACGCAGTTCGTGCCTAACTTGGTACATTTTTATCAGAGATTTACGAGAAAATTCAACGCCATCGCTACACACAATAGGTAGGTAGGTACGCCAAGCGCCGAATTAATCGGTCGATGTGTCTGTTGCGAGACTTGCGAGTTGCGGCGTTGCCAGCTCTCTAGTCTTACAACATGGCCGCGCTCACTCACCGCACCCGGTTTCCGTGTGAAACTCGGCTGGGCAAACTGCGCGTGTGTTCGAGCCGAGGTTCGAGTTGGCTTGACGGGCTGCCGGGCAGAGGGGCAATTTGGGGGGGCCGGGAGGGGTTAGGGCGCCACTGGCATGGCCGCACTCGTTCGACTGCTCGGCGGAATATCCAAGAGGTGAAGCGGTTATATTTTATCACGAGGCGAAGGGAACGAGGTAAACATCGGCTTTGTAGTCTGACTGCGTCTGACGTCATCCAATTTCTGAACAATTATTCATATAATGATAGTAGGTATTGTAAAGATAATAATATGTACCTGAATTAAATAGATATGTCTATTCTAAGGCGAAGCCGTGAACAGTGACGGCAGCCATTAATACGTAGTTAGCTGAAAATTGGATTCATATGGGGCAGGGTCAGCTCAGCACTCAGTAGTAGGTAACTGTACCTACCTAGTATAAGAATACGAATGAACCGATGATCATCTAGCTTCTAGCAAGATGATCAATGTTTTTACTTACCTAGGTATTTAGTAGGAATAACGAAAGAGCTTGCCTACTAACTACATTGCTAGTAATTAAAATCATTGACTTTTTCACAAAAATGGTTGAAGCCCTAACCTACCTACTCGTAGATGCCGGATTAGCGAAGGTACTAATTAGACATTTTAGTTAATAGATATTGAGATACAAAGATATGGAAGTACCTATTAGGTGTATACCACAGAGTGTACTTACGGCTACAAACAAGATTTCGAGTACTTATCTACCTATACCTAAATTAAACAGCTATATTACACCCAACATAGGGATCAGATACCTATCACCAGGCTGTTTTAGCCATTTTAGAACGCGATATTAAAGGCACACCACCAACAAAAAGATCTTTGAAAAAACAATAGAATGCAAAGCGCAGTGCTAGGCAGGTAGCACTCCATTACTCAGTCGTGCATTTGAAAAATGAGTGTTAGTAGGTACGTACTACTCGATATGGTTCGTTTTTTCAGAATTTAAAAATCATTACTTCAGTGTTCGAACAATTTTATTAGTAATGTTATGTCTATAGTTATATCTTTGAACATCTACAAATAAAACGATTTTGTTAATGCTATTTGCCCTAAGAAGGTACCTTCTAATCCGAGTAAAATTAAAACTAGATTGTAAAAAAGTGCCCCATACAACTGCGTTGAAGCAGGTAGGCTGGCACTCTGCAGTCAAGTACAGTACCGTTGCCGATGGAGTCTGCAATAAGGGGGCCAACTTACCGTTACTAAACAGTAAATTGAATGCAATCTACGTTCACGCGGCTTAACACCATTGCAACTTGCAACATTCAAATAGTATCGTTATTTATGACCACGACAATAATCAAAATAGCAACAAATGCTAATAATAGCAACTCACGAGTTCATTGAACCACGAATGGAAAATGTTGTTGATCGTTGTCGACTCATTTCTTTTGAGCAATCAATTTAACGTAGGTGTTCCAAAAACGCATCGTGTTTCAACTTTCACCAAGAAGCGCCTTGCCATTTGTTGTTTCGCACGTAGCCGCGTTGAGCAATGCTCGTGTCATGCCCGTTTGCCCCTCAACAAGCACACTAGTATTTAGTGCACTTGCACATCGTTGCCATTCATATGCCAGTTTTTTTTTTCGTAAGAATAAGTTTTTAGCTCGTAACTTTCTTTCTACATATCTATGTGTATAAACTATCCCTACAAAAAGAGAACTGGCTACCACTCCTAAATATTATCCGATTGCGATGATTTCGATCGATTTGATGTAAGCCAAAACTAGACTTGTCTTTTTCCAAATTTCGATTTAAGTAGTGGTTGACGAGGTTTCCCCCAAATGCTTATTTCACTAATTTCATTATAATTCAAGAGGATCTTTCTCTAACATTCGTTTAAAAAATCGGCGAGTTACAGGGCGATTCTTATAACTTTTCTATACATCTATTTCACGATTATTGCGTTGGTATACTAGGCTATTCTTGGTTGGCGTTGGTATACTTGCCTATTCTTTTGAGTTCCCGTTTCCAGCCAGAAGAGGCGCGCCGTTCGCGGTTTCTATCTACAAAAAAAGAGCGGAAAGAACCTATGTGAACTTGGCACCCGACTTTGGAAAAAATTACTTTTTTTTGTGTTTTCCGAAAGAGTTCGGTATGTAGTTGATTGTAGTAAAAATATTTTCGTTAGTAGTAATACCAAAAAAATTTAAAAAAAATTTAAAAAAAAATTGTCCCCCCAAATTTGAAAAACCAAGTTTTTCCAATTGTTTCTGATAGATAATTGTTTGTAGTTGATTGTAGTGAAATTTGTTTCGTTAGTAGTAAAATAGTTTTTTTTTTTAAAAATATTTTCGTTTTGCCGTACAGCAAAAAAAAAAAAAATTTTTTTTCCATAGAATTCGCTTGGGATACTACCGTAGAGGTTTGTAGTGAAAGAATTTTTGATTGTAGTAAGACAAAAAAATCAGTAGAAGTGATTAAGTGAAAAAAACCGTACTTGGACGATATTTTTCGTGAATAATTCTGGCTATGAAAGATATACGACTACTACAAACGGTAGAATTCACAGAGGAAGGCCCGTAGAGGTTTGTAGTGAAAGAATTTTTGATTGTAGTAAGACAAAAAGATCAGTAGAAGTGGTTAAGTTCAGAAAACCGTACTTGGACGATATTTTTCGTGAATAATTCTAGCTATGAAAGATATACGACTACTACAAACGGTAGAATAGACAGAGGAAGGCCCGTAAAGGTTTGTAGTGAAATAATTTTTGATTGTAGTAAGACAAAAAAATCAGTAGAAGTGATCAAGTGAAAAAAACCGTACTTGGACGATATTTTTCGTGAATAATTCTGGCAATGAAAGATATACGACTACTACAAACGGTAGAATAGACAGAGGAAGGCCCGTAGAGGTTTGTAGTGAAATAATTTTTGATTGTAGTAAGACAAAAAAATCAGTAGAAGTGATCAAGTGAAAAAAACCGTACTTGGACGATATTTTTCGTGAATAATTCTGGCTATGAAAGATATACGACTACTACAAACGGTAGAATTCACAGAGGAAGGCTCGTAGAGGTTTGTAGTGAAATAATTTTTGATTGTAGTAAGACAAAAAAATCAGTAGAAGTGATTAAGTGAAAAAAACCGTACTTGGACGATATTTTTCGTGAATAATTCTGGCTATGAAAGATATACGACTACTACAAACGGTAGAATTCACAGAGGAAGGCTCGTAGAGGTTTGTAGTGAAATAATTTTTGATTGTAGTAAGACAAAAAAATCAGTAGAAGTGATTAAGTGAAAAAAACCGTACTTGGACGATATTTTTCGTGAATAATTCTGGCTATGAAAGATATACGACTACTACAAACGGTAGAATAGACAGAGGAAGGCCCGTAGAGGTTTGTAGTGAAAGAATTTTTGATTGTAGTAAGACAAAAAAATCAGTAGAAGTGATTAAGTGAAAAAAACCGTACTTGGACGATATTTTTCGTGAATAATTCTGGCTATGAAAGATATACGACTACTACAAACGGTAGAATTCACAGAGGAAGGCTCGTAGAGGTTTGTAGTGAAAGAATTTTTGATTGTAGTAAGACAAAAAGATCAGTAGAAGTGGTTAAGTGAAAAAAACCGTACTTGGACGATATTTTTCGTGAATAATTCTAGCTATGAAAGATATGCGACTACTACAAACGGAAGAATAGACAGAGGAAGGCTCGTAGAGGTTTGTAGTGAAAGAATTTTTGATTGTAGTAAGACAAAAAAATCAGTAGAAGTGATTAAGTGAAAAAAACCGTACTTGGACGATATTTTTCGTGAATAATTCTGGCTATGAAAGATATACGACTACTACAAACGGCAGAATAGACAGAGGAAGGCCCGTAGAGGTTTGTAGTGAAAGAATTTTTGATTGTAGTAAGACAAAAAGATCAGTAGAAATGGTTAAGTTCAGAAAACCGTACTTGGACGATATTTTTCGTGAATAATTCTAGCTATGAAAGATTTACGACTACTACAAACGGTAGAATAGACAGAGGAAGGCCCATAGAGGTTTGTAGTGAAATAATTTTTGATTGTAGTAAGACAAAAAAATCAGTAGAAGTGATTAAGTGAAAAAAACCGTACTTGGACGATATTTTTCGTGAATAATTCTGGCTATGAAAGATATACGACTACTACAAACGGTAGAATTCACAGAGGAAGGCTCGTAGAGGTTTGTAGTGAAATAATTTTTGATTGTAGTAAGACAAAAAAATCAGTAGAAGTGATTAAGTGAAAAAAACCGTACTTGGACGATATTTTTCGTGAATAATTCTGGCTATGAAAGATATACGACTACTACAAACGGTAGAATAGACAGAGGAAGGCCCGTAGAGGTTTGTAGTGAAAGAATTTTTGATTGTAGTAAGACAAAAAAATCAGTAGAAGTGATTAAGTGAAAAAAACCGTACTTGGACGATATTTTTCGTGAATAATTCTGGCTATGAAAGATATACGACTACTACAAACGGTAGAATTCACAGAGGAAGGCTCGTAGAGGTTTGTAGTGAAAGAATTTTTGATTGTAGTAAGACAAAAAGATCAGTAGAAGTGGTTAAGTGAAAAAAACCGTACTTGGACGATATTTTTCGTGAATAATTCTAGGTATGAAAGATATGCGACTACTACAAACGGAAGAATAGACAGAGGAAGGCTCGTAGAGGTTTGTAGTGAAAGAATTTTTGATTGTAGGAAGACAAAAATATCAGTAGAAGTGATTAAGTGAAAAAAACCGTACTTGGACGATATTTTTCGTGAATAATTCTGGCTATGAAAGATATACGACTACTACAAACGGCAGAATAGACAGAGGAAGGCCCGTAGAGGTTTGTAGTGAAAGAATTTTTGATTGTAGTAAGACAAAAAGATCAGTAGAAATGGTTAAGTTCAGAAAACCGTACTTGGACGATATTTTTCGTGAATAATTCTAGCTATGAAAGATATACGACAACTACAAACGGAAGAATAGACAGAGGAAGGCCCATAGAGGTTTGTAGTGAAAGAATTTTTGATTGTAGTAAGACAAAAAGATCAGTAGAAGTGGTTAAGTGAAAAAAACCGTACTTGGACGATATTTTTCGTGAATAATTCTAGCTATGAAAGATTTACGACTTCTACAAACGGTAGAATAGACAGAGGAAGGCTCGTAGAGGTTTGTAGTGAAAGAATTTTTGATTGTAGTAAGACAAAAAAATCAGTAGAAGTGGTTAAGTTCAGAAAACCGTACTTGGACGATATTTTTCGTGAATAATTCTAGCTATGAAAGATATACGACTACTACAAACGGTAGAATAGACAGAGGAAGGCCCGTAGAGGTTTGTAGTGAAATAATTTTTGATTGTAGTAAGACAAAAAAATCAGTAGAAGTGATCAAGTGAAAAAAACCGTACTTGGACGATATTTTTCGTGAATAATTCTGGCAATGAAAGATATACGACTACTACAAACGGTAGAATAGACAGAGGAAGGCCCGTAGAGGTTTGTAGTGAAAGAATTTTTGATTGTAGTAAGACAAAAAAATCAGTAGAAGTGATTAAGTGAAAAAAACCGTACTTGGACGATATTTTTCGTGAATAATTCTGGCTATGAAAGATATACGACTACTACAAACGGTAGAATAGACAGAGGAAGGCTCGTAGAGGTTTGTAGTGAAAGAATTTTTGATTGTAGTAAGACAAAAAGATCAGTAGAAGTGGTTAAGCATGATTAAAATTTGAAAATACCTCAGTATGCGGTAGGAGTACGCACAATCAGTTACTAACCTAACCTAAACTTACTGTACATACTTTCCTCAATCAATTCATTCTATAGTAGTTATCGTATATCCTTTTCTAACAAAGAGTTTTCGCAGGATTAAAGTTCGAAAATACCGCAGTATACGGTAGGAGTACGCACAATCAGTTACTAACCTAACCTAGCCTTACTGTACATACTTTCCTCAATCAATTCATTCTATAGTAGTTATCGTATATCCTTTTCTAACAAAGAGTTTTCGCAGGATGAAAATTCGAAAATACCGCAGTATACGGTAGGAGTACGCACAATCAGTTACTAAACTAACCTAACCTAACCTAACCTTACTGTACATACTTTCCTCAATCAATTCATTCTATAGTAGTTATCGTATATCCTTTTCTAACAAAGAGTTTTCGCAGGATTAAAGTTCGAAAATACCGCAGTATGCGGTAGGAGTACGCACAATCAGTTACTAACCTAACCTAACCTAACTGTACGTACCTTCCTCAATCAATTCATTCTTTAGTAGTTATCGTATATCCTTTTCTAACAAAGCGTTTTAGCATGATTAAAATTCGAAAATACCTCAGTACGCGGTAGGAGTACGCACAATCAGTTTCTAACCTAACCTAACCTAACTGTACGTACTTTCCTCAATCAATTCATTCTATAGTAGTTATCGTATATCATTTTCTAACAAAGCGTTTTAGCATGATTAAAATTTGAAAATACCTCAGTATGCGGTAGGAGTACGGTTCATAGCCAGAAAAATTCACGAAAAATATCGTCCAAGTACGGTTTTTTTCACTTAATCACTTCTACTGATTTTTTTGTCATACTACAATCAATAATTCTTTCACTACAAACCTCTACGGGCCTTCCTCTGTCTATTCTACCGTTTGTAGTTGTCGTATATCTTTCATAGCTAGAATTATTCACGAAAAATATCGTCCAAGTACGGTTTTCTGAACTTAACCACTTCTACTGATCTTTTTGTCTTACTACAATCAAAAATTCTTTCACTACAAACCTCTACAGGCCTTCCTCTGTCTATTCTACCGTTTGTAGTAGTCGTATATCTTTCATAGCTAGAATTATTCACGAAAAATATCGTCAACGTACGGTTTTTTTCACTTGATCACTTCTACTGATTTTTTTGTCTTACTACAATCAAAAATTATTTCACTACAAACCTCTACGAGCCTTCCTCTGTCTATTCTACCGTTTGTAGTAGTCGCATATCTCTCATAGCTAGAATTATTCACGAAAAATATCGTCCAAGTACGGTTTTTTTCACTTAATCACTTCTACTGATTTTTTTGTCTTACTACAATCAATAATTCTTTCACTACAAACCTCTACGAGCCTTCCTCTGTCTATTCTACCGTTTGTAGTAGTCGTAATTCTTTCATAGCTAGAATTATTCACGAAAAATATCGTCCAAGTACGGTTTTTTTCACTTAACCACTTCTACTGATCTTTTTGTCTTACTACAATCAAAAATTCTTTCACTACAAACCTCTATGGGCCTTCCTCTGTCTATTCTACCGTTTGTAGTTGTATATCTTTCATAGCTAGAATTATTCACGAAAAATATCGTCCAAGTACGGTTTTCTGAACTTAACCACTTCTACTGATCTTTTTGTCTTACTACAATCAAAAATTCTTTCACTATAAACCTCTACGGGCCTTCCTCTGTCTATTCTACCGTTTGTAGTAGTCGTAAATCTTTCATAGCTAGAATTATTCACGAAAAATATCGTCCAAGTACGGTTTTCTGAACTTAACCACTTCTACTGATCTTTTTGTCTTACTACAATCAAAAATTCTTTCACTACAAACCTCTACGGGCCTTCCTCTGTCTATTCTGCCGTTTGTAGTAGTCGTATATCTTTCATAGCTAGAATTATTCACGAAAAATATCGTCAAAGTACGGTTTTCTGAACTTAACCACTTCTACTGATCTTTTTGCCTTACTACAATCAAAAATTCTTTCACTACAAACCTCTACGGGCCTTCCTCTGTCTATTCTACCGTTTGTAGTAGTCGTATATCTTTCATAGCTAGAATTATTCACGAAAAATATCGTCAACGTACGGTTTTCTGAACTTAACCACTTCTACTGATCTTTTTGTCTTACTACAATCAAAAATTCTTTCACTGCAAACCTCTACGAGCCTTCCTCTGTGAATTCTACCGTTTGTAGTAGTCGTATATCTTTCATAGCCAGAATTATTCACGAAAAATATCGTCCAAGTACGGTTTTTTCACTTAATCACTTCTACTGATTTTTTTCTCTTACTACAATCAAAAATTCTTTCACTACAAACCTCTACGGGCCTTCCTCTGTGAATTCTACCGTTTGTAGTAGTCGTATATCTTTCATAGCCAGAATTATTCACGAAAAATATCGTCCAAGTACGTTTTTTTTCACTTAATCACTTCTACTGATTTTTTTGTCTTACTACAATCAATAATTCTTTCACTACAAACCTCTACGAGCCTTCCTCTGTCTATTCTACCGTTTGTAGTAGTCGCATATCTTTCATAGCTAGAATTATTCACGAAAAATATCGTCCAAGTACGGTTTTTTTCACTTAACCACTTCTACTGATCTTTTTGTCTTACTACAATCAAAAATTCTTTCACTACAAACCTCTACGAGCCTTCCTCTGTGAATTCTACCGTTTGTAGTAGTCGTATATCTTTCATAGCCAGAATTATTCACGAAAAATATCGTCCAAGTACGGTTTTTTTAACTTAATTACTTCTACTGATTTTTTTGTCTTACTACAATCAAAAATTCTTTCACTACAAACCTCTACGGGCCTTCCTCTGTCTATTCTGCCGTTTGTAGTAGTCGTATATCTTTCATAGCCAGAATTATTCACGAAAAATATCGTCCAAGTACGGTTTTCTGAACTTAACCACTTCTACTGATCTTTTTGTCTTACTACAATCAAAAATTCTTTCACTACAAACCTCTACGGGCCTTCCTCTGTCTATTCTACCGTTTGTAGTAGTCGTAAATCTTTCATAGCTAGAATTATTCACGAAAAATATCGTCCAAGTACGGTTTTCTGAACTTAACCACTTCTACTGATCTTTTTGTCTTACTACAATCAAAAATTCTTTCACTACAAACCTCTACGGGCCTTCCTCTGTCTATTCTGCCGTTTGTAGTAGTCGTATATCTTTCATAGCTAGAATTATTCACGAAAAATATCGTCAAAGTACGGTTTTCTGAACTTAACCACTTCTACTGATCTTTTTGCCTTACTACAATCAAAAATTCTTTCACTACAAACCTCTACGGGCCTTCCTCTGTCTATTCTACCGTTTGTAGTAGTCGTATATCTTTCATAGCTAGAATTATTCACGAAAAATATCGTCAACGTACGGTTTTCTGAACTTAACCACTTCTACTGATCTTTTTGTCTTACTACAATCAAAAATTCTTTCACTGCAAACCTCTACGAGCCTTCCTCTGTGAATCCTACCGTTTGTAGTAGTCGTATATCTTTCATAGCCAGAATTATTCACGAAAAATATCGTCCAAGTACGGTTTTTTCACTTAATCACTTCTACTGATTTTTTTCTCTTACTACAATCAAAAATTCTTTCACTACAAACCTCTACGGGCCTTCCTCTGTCTTTTCTACCGTTTGTAGTAGTCGTATATCTTTCATAGCCAGAATTATTCACGAAAAATATCGTCCAAGTACGTTTTTTTTCACTTAATCACTTCTACTGATTTTTTTGTCTTACTACAATCAATAACTCTTTCACTACAAACCTCTACGAGCCTTCCTCTGTCTATTCTACCGTTTGTAGTAGTCGCATATCTTTCATAGCTAGAATTATTCACGAAAAATATCGTCCAAGTACGGTTTTTTTCACTTAACCACTTCTACTGATCTTTTTGTCTTACTACAATCAAAAATTCTTTCACTACAAACCTCTACGAGCCTTCCTCTGTGAATTCTACCGTTTGTAGTAGTCGTATATCTTTCATAGCCAGAATTATTCACGAAAAATATCGTCCAAGTACGGTTTTTTTAACTTAATTACTTCTACTGATTTTTTTGTCTTACTACAATCAAAAATTCTTTCACTACAAACCTCTACGAGCCTTCCTCTGTGAATTCTACCGTTTGTAGTAGTCGTATATCTTTCATAGCCAGAATTATTCACGAAAAATATCGTCCAAGTACGGTTTTTTTAACTTAATTACTTCTACTGATTTTTTTGTCTTACTACAATCAAAAATTCTTTCACTACAAACCTCTACGGGCCTTCCTCTGTCTATTCTACCGTTTGTAATAGTCGTAAATCTTTCATAGCTAGAATTATTCACGAAAAATATCGTCCAAGTACGGTTTTCTGAACTTAACCACTTCTACTGATCTTTTTGCCTTACTACAATCAAAAATTCTTTCACTACAAACCTCTACGGGCCTTCCTCTGTCTATTCTACCGTTTGTAGTAGTCGTATATCTTTCATAGCTAGAATTATTCACGAAAAATATCGTCCAAGTACGGTTTTTTTCACTTAACCACTTCTACTGATCTTTTTGTCTTACTACAATCAAAAATTCTTTCACTACAAACCTCTACGAGCCTTCCTCTGTGAATTCTACCGTTTGTGGTAGTCGTATATCTTTCATAGCCAGAATTATTCACGAAAAATATCGTCCAAGTACGGTTTTTTTAACTTAATTACTTCTACTGATTTTTTTGTCTTACTACAATCAAAAATTCTTTCACTACAAACCTCTACGAGCCTTCCTCTGTGAATTCTACCGTTTGTAGTAGTCGTATATCTTTCATAGCCAGAATTATTCACGAAAAATATCGTCCAAGTACGGTTTTTTTAACTTAATTACTTCTACTGATTTTTTTGTTTTACTACAATCAAAAATTCTTTCACTACAAACCTCTACGAGCCTTCCTCTGTCTTTTCTACCGTTTGTAGTAGTCGTATATCTTTCATAGCCAGAATTATTCACGAAAAATATCGTCCAAGTACGTTTTTTTTCACTTAATCACTTCTACTGATCTTTTTGTCTTACTACAATCAATAATTCTTTCACTACAAACCTCTACGAGCCTTCCTCTGTCTATTCTACCGTTTGTAGTAGTCGCATATCTTTCATAGCTAGAATTATTCACGAAAAATATCGTCCAAGTACGGTTTTTTTCACTTAACCACTTCTACTGATCTTTTTGTCTTACTACAATCAAAAATTCTTTCACTACAAACCTCTACGAGCCTTCCTCTGTGAATTCTACCGTTTGTAGTAGTCGTATATCTTTCATAGCCAGAATTATTCACGAAAAATATCGTCCAAGTACGGTTTTTTTGACTTAATTACTTCTACTGATTTTTTTGTCTTACTACAATCAAAAATTCTTTCACTACAAACCTCTACGGGCCTTCCTCTGTCTATTCTGCCGTTTGTAGTAGTCGTATATCTTTCATAGCTAGAATTATTCACGAAAAATATCTTCAAAGTACGGTTTTCTGAACTTAACAACTTCTACTGATCTTTTTGTCTTACTACAATCAAAAATTCTTTCACTACAAACCTCTACAGGCCTTCCTCTGTCTATTTTACCGTTTGTAGTAGTCGTATATCTTTCATAGCTAGAATTATTCACGAAAAATATCGTCAACGTACGGTTTTTTTCACTTGATCACTTCTACTGATTTTTTTGTCTTACTACAATCAAAAATTCTTTCACTACAAACCTCTACGGGCCTTCCTCTGTCTATTCTACCGTTTGTAGTAGTCGTATATCTTTCATAGCTAGAATTATTCACGAAAAATATGGTCAAAGTACGGTTTTCTGAACTTAACCACTTCTACTAAACTTTTTGTCTTACTACAATCAAAAATTCTTTCACTACAAACCTCTACGGGCCTTCCTCTGTCTATTCTGCCGTTTGTAGTAGTCGTATATCTTTCATAGCTAGAATTATTCACGAAAAATATCGTCAAAGTACGGTTTTCTGAACTTAACCACTTCTACTGATCTTTTTGTCTTATTACAATCAAAAATTCTTTCACTACAATCCTCTACGAGTCTTCCTCTGTGAATTCTACCGTTTGCAGTAGTCGTAAATCTTTCATAGCCAGAATTATTCACGAAAAATATCGTCAAAGTACGGTTTTCTGAACTTAACCACTTCTACTGATCTTTTTGTCTTACTACAATCAAAAATTCTTTCACTACAAACCTCTACGGGCCTTCCTCTGTCTATTCTGCCGTTTGTAGTAGTCGTATATCTTTCATAGCTAGAATTATTCACGAAAAATATCGTCAAAGTACGGTTTTCTGAACTTAACGACTTCTACTGATCTTTTTGTCTTACTACAATCAATAATTCTTTCACTACAAACCTCTACGAGTCTTCCTCTGTGAATTCTACCGTTTGTAGTAGTCGTATATCTTTCATAGCCAGAATTATTCACGAAAAATATCGTCCAAGTACGGTTTTTTTCACTTAATCACTTCTACTGATTTTTTTGTCTTACTACAATCAAAAATTCTTTCACTACAAACCTCTACGGGCCTTCCTCTGTCTATTCTACCGTTTGTAGTTGTCGTATATCTATCATAGCTAGAATTATTCACGAAAAATATCGTCAAAGTACGGTTTTCTGAACTTAACCACTTCTACTGATCTTTTTGTCTTACTACAATCAAAAATTCTTTCACTGCAAACCTCTACGAGCCTTCCTCTGTGAATTCTACCGTTTGTAGTAGTCGTATATCTTTCATAGCCAGAATTATTCATGAAAAATATGGTCAAAGTACGGTTTTCTGAACTTAACCACTTCTACTAAACTTTTTGTCTTACTACAATCAAAAATTCTTTCACTACAAACCTCTACGGGCCTTCCTCTGTCTATTCTGCCGTTTGTAGTAGTCGTATATCTTTCATAGCTAGAATTATTCACGAAAAATATCGTCAAAGTACGGTTTTCTGAACTTAACCACTTCTACTGATCTTTTTGTCTTATTACAATCAAAAATTCTTTCACTACAATCCTCTACGAGTCTTCCTCTGTGAATTCTACCGTTTGTAGTAGTCGTAAATCTTTCATAGCCAGAATTATTCACGAAAAATATCGTCAAAGTACGGTTTTCTGAACTTAACCACTTCTACTGATCTTTTTGTCTTACTACAATCAAAAATTCTTTCACTACAAACCTCTACGGGCCTTCCTCTGTCTATTCTGCCGTTTGTAGTAGTCGTATATCTTTCATAGCTAGAATTATTCACGAAAAATATCGTCAAAGTACGGTTTTCTGAACTTAACGACTTCTACTGATCTTTTTGTCTTACTACAATCAATAATTCTTTCACTACAAACCTCTACGAGTCTTCCTCTGTGAATTCTACCGTTTGTAGTAGTCGTATATCTTTCATAGCCAGAATTATTCACGAAAAATATCGTCCAAGTACGGTTTTTTTCACTTAATCACTTCTACTGATTTTTTTGTCTTACTACAATCAAAAATTCTTTCACTACAAACCTCTACGGGCCTTCCTCTGTCTATTCTACCGTTTGTAGTTGTCGTATATCTATCATAGCTAGAATTATTCACGAAAAATATCGTCAAAGTACGGTTTTCTGAACTTAACCACTTCTACTGATCTTTTTGTCTTACTACAATCAATAATTCTTTCACTACAAACCTCTACGAGTCTTCCTCTGTGAATTCTACCGTTTGTAGTAGTCGTATATCTTTCATAGCCAGAATTATTCACGAAAAATATCGTCCAAGTACGGTTTTTTTCACTTAATCACTTCTACTGATTTTTTTGTCTTACTACAATCAAAAATTCTTTCACTACAAACCTCAACGGTAGTATCCCAAGCGAATTCTATGGAAAAAAATTTTTTTTTTTTTTTGCTGTACGGCAAAACGAAAATATTTTTTAAAAAAAAAACTATTTTACTACTAACGAAACAAATTTCACTACAATCAACTACAAACAATTATCTATCAGAAACAATTGGAAAAACTTGGTTTTTCAAATTTGGGGGGACAATTTTTTTTTAATTTTTTTTTAAATTTTTTTGGTATTACTACTAACGAAAATATTTTTACTACAATCAACTACATACCGAACTCTTTCGGAAAACACAAAAAAAAGTAAATTTTTCCAAAGTCGGGTGCCAAGTTCACACAGCCGCGGAAAGAGCCGAACCCAAAGTAACCAAGTGTTTTAGTAAGTACCTAAATTATTTCTTACCTACAACCAGTAATTTATATTTTACTAGTAAGACATCAGCGCCTTCACCTATTAAGTTATTTTGGTCTACATAATGTTGCTAGATACTTACATCACTCCCTACCAATATTTTTAAACGAGGTAAGTACTTAAGGAGGATATACTTAAGACAACTATATATTAAACCCGACGTGCTGACAAATCACAAAAATAAAACTGACTTGCTAACGCACTAGACAGCTTTCGTGGGTCAAACAGTTTTGTATACAAATACAAAATGGATGCGGAAGCTAAAGAAAAAAAAAAAATTTTGTCCGGAAACACAAGTGTTTAAGATAAGCGATTGTATTCACTGATCTTCCTTCTTTTATTTATGTCATGCACCCATTGTCTTTTAAAATATATCATGTTTCTTAAATTGTCTTAACATGCACATAAGGTAGTTATAGATAGATATAGTTTGGACCGGAGTAGGACCAGTCACCAAGCCCGCGGTGGCGACGGGAGGATCGTAGGAGTTGCGCAGGTCGATAGAACGAGGTTGTGGGAGGAGCCATACAGTATGCAGAGTGCTTTATACCCCTCACCCTACGTAAGCCCAATATCAACCACCACAACGTTTGCATTGCATTATAATGTTATAACTCCCAATCCTGTCTATCCTAGCCGGCGAGCTGACTCATCTTGTGCGAGGTGAGACCATCGGGACTTATGCCTTTTTTTAAAGTAAAAAATTATAATATTATAGCTTCATAAATAACTAACAGATCTTGGCGTATAAAATAAGAGTGTTGATCTGTGAGGAATTAAACTAGGATTGCAACTGTCTCTACAAAACATAATATGTAATATGGAGCATAGATAAATTTTTTTTCTGTTTAGGTATGTGGATATGGCCTAATCACCCTTCGAGGGTAGGCTGATATCCCAGCAGTGGGATGTTTAAAAAGGCTGATATAGATAGATAGATAGGTATGTGGATATACTACGGACCCCAAAATACAGACTGAACCTAGTTTGGGGCCCATAATCGTTGCTTATACCTACGTCTAAGCTCAATAAGGTAAGGCAAGGTGTGATTAAGGAATTTATCATATAGGCCAAGTGTGTTATGCTTAAGTTGCCTGGAATAAAACTATTTATTATTATTATTATAAGATTTTTAGTATTAATTTATTTGATGTAAGTAATATTTATTTTAGAAATAAACCTTTATTGAATTGAAAACTAATAAACCTTTAGTTAGTTGGTTCTTACTTAGGTAGGTACTAATTGATTTTAATTAAAAATATCGTTCCTAGAGCTATTGAACAATATTTTTAACAATTCTAATCCGGAGCAAATTCGATGCATAATTCACAATTCTGCCATTGAGCTATCTAAACTTATAATTAAGCTGTGACGAGGGGATTAAGTACTGTACATTGCAGCTTTTTTTTTTTTTTTTAAGAATTTTTGAAGCAACAGGACGCAAAAATATAGTTTTCAAAATGTTTGTGTCTGTCTGACTGTCCGGGATAAACTCAGAAACAAAGGCACGGATTTACATGCAGTTTTTTAAAATATGTACCGTGGATTCTGGCGCATATCATAGGCTTTGTTTCATCGAAATCGGTGCAGGAATATTGAAGTTATGACGCTGATTTTTTTCTTATCTTGAGAGTTTGTTGAATTAAGAGATGGGTTGACTTGCGGTTTTCTAAAAAATGGTTTGTGGTGTAACAAACTTAGGCTTTATAACAAACTTTGTTTCATTAAAATCTGTTTACGGAAACTGGAAAAAATACAAAATATTTACTAACGTCGAGTACCCTCCAAGGCAAATTTACATCAGGCCGCTCATAGATGGCGAGATAAGTCTTCGTCTGAATCGCGGTGGCGTTTTTGGCGTTTTTATCCGTGTTTTAGATACTGTTTTATCAATAGGTTCTACCTGTAAAAAGTAAGGACTTAAAATCGAAAGACTGAATAGATATCGCAACCAACCCGCACCCGCACCCTTCAAGAAGCGCGAAATGCACTGTACAGGAGTTCCGTAAAAAAACTGTGTGAGACTGTGAGAAAGATCATTAAAAAAGGTCTAAAAAGCATTTCAGGTTATACATAGGGGATTAAACTTTGTTTGGGAGTTTGTCATATTTACTTTGTATTTACACGGTCACACAATTATCAGTTCTGAGCCCTAAACCCGTACGAACGAGTAGTGTACGAAGTCGCGGGCATCAGCTAGTCATTAATATTAGCTCAATGAATTCTGCAAGACTCAAGAAAATATCATGCGAAATGAAAGATTTTCTGTTGATAGAAAACAAATTCGAATAGTTCAAACCACTCATTGCTTAAGCGAGTTCTTTGCTTTAGATCACATGGTTACTTCTAGCTGGCGCTCAATAACAGGGTGGAGAACTCTGCTCAAATTGTGACTTTTATTTAACGCATTATCAGTTGCATAACCTGTTGTTATAGTTATTTTTGTCTCTCTATCAAGCGAATGACATACCTACCTACTGAATCATATATTTCTTTCTTATATTTGTCTCTCAGAACATGTAATAAAAATAACCTTGAATTTAATTCGCCGTGCCTCTATAAATTCAAGTTAAATGAGGCAGGGTGCAAATAGGATCGGGGGCAAATAGGAAGGGATCCGAAAGAGTTGCGCCACATTATTTACTTTTTCACCGCTCAATGTTTGATAAAAGTTTTTAGAATTTAGAACGCACTTGTTTTGGATGACTTTGATTGGATAGTCAAAGTATGACTTACATTGGGGTTTGTTTGGGTGGGTGGGTATACCCCAACGTAAGACGTTAATCAACTTTCCGTCAAAACGTGTCATAGGTACATAAAAATACAATACAAACTATGTACACTTATCAACAAACGAGTAGCATTAAACCAAAAACCTAACTTAGTTCAATTTCAGTATATAGTAGGCAAGCAAGATTCACCAACACTTTACAAGAGGAGGTTCAATTAATTAACCACCTGTTTGTGAATAAATTGTTCATCAAACACAGACAGTTAATTTTTCATAACGTTCTCAAATGTTTGCGAACATGGACCTCTACGCACATACATGCGTGTGAAATGAGTGGAAACATCAAATTAAACTGGAAATCATTAAACACAACATTTAAATAAAATTAATATGTAATACCTCTTATCCATTAAGTATCGAAAACGTGTCACGTTTTGACATTGAACAATTTCCATTTGTCAGTTTCCGCTAGAAGTGGACGATTCTTCAGGTGATTCTAATACTAGAGCCGATGACTACAGCTGGAAGCTGCAGTCGATAGTCGTTTACTTATAAAATGAATAAACATAAACGTGCCCTACACAGGCTCACGGCGCAGGCCCGGGTGTCTGCGCGGCGGCTTCCTGCGCACTCCTCACCTCACACCACCGGGCGCTCGAGGGTATCATCGATCGCAGCTATTGCGTTCAGCCTGCGACCAAGCGCACTCTAACTTCAATAAGAACTCATAATGTGCTTTTTACTTACGCAACTGCCCATGCTACTGGTTTATTACATAAGTATTAGATTCGCTACTATTTTATTAGATTTTCCCTACCCTAACACGTAATAAGACCCCAAAAAAACAGTTCAACCGATTTTCAAAGTTTAAAGTAATTTTATTCCACAAATCAAGTGTTCCGCGGTTTCACCCGCTATTCTACAGAAAACGAATATTTTTTAGATGTGTTAATCCAGTTCCATAAGCTACATCCATACCAAATTTCATCCATTCAAATCTTTTCAGCCGTTACAGACTTGAACGGAAACAAACACTTACAACTTTCGCATTTATAATATTACACATAGTGTGGGATAAAAAACATATCGGTCTTGCCAATTGTTTAGGTCAATGATGATGGTACAAATGAAGGAACCCATTCGCCAAAATGCATTCTGCTGCAGTGTCTGTTTACATAATATAGTTATTACGAAGTGAGACTGAAAGGTATGAGCTGCCGCAGTACCCGACGAATTAACCTTCTTAACTACTAAGTAACTGCTTTTTACGATTGCGCAAAACAATAGTAAAACGGCTTAAACAATAACAACCCTTATAAGATCGTTATGTCTGTCTGTCCGTCCGTCCCGTGCAGTCGAGGTTTTTTTTTGTTTGTTTTTTTGTTCTATTTTTTACCAACAATTTAGCTTGACGTGGCCTAAATGTTTGTATGAACAAAAGTAGATACATGAATTTTGTTACAATGATAGAAACTGTACACATAGATATACATTTAAAATAAAAATAAAATTAAACAAAATGTGTCAAATCACCTCAGTTTAAATATAAAATTATTGGGTAATACACCCAAAAGTAGATTCCATACATGTAAAATGGGAATGTTGTTTTTTTTCCAGTAGAAGAAAAAAAAAACATTTCCATCCCCTCTTTTTGGGTAGCTTTGAAAATGGTTTTATAATGAAAGTACTTAATGTTTCGTACACCGATTTTGATATGCGGACAAATCCCGTCGAAGTAATAAGTTTTATATAAACATGTTGTCATTTAAATTTCCTTACTGTTCCGTATAAAAACTAGTAACTTTCCACGTTGTAACATAGTAACTAGTTCTAAGATCATAAACGTTTTAAATTGTTTAAAGCTCAGTGGGATCGAAACTATAGTTATTCAGAGACAATGACAAAATGCTTTAGATGTATGTTAGGTACTTAGTTCCAAGGTCATTTACCCTAGAATAAATGGTTTCGACAAATAACCTTCCTGGTAATTCTCTATCCAGGCATATCATAAAAAAGCCCAATAAACTTCATTTACAAGCACTTTGAGAACATACCTAAGTAACATCTACGCAACCCTATCGTCGTGACTCGACCTCTTGACATAATTAAGGGCTTAGTAAGTTTATTACATTTTCTGTAAGTACTAAGTACTTACAAAAAAAATGTAATAAATTATACATTTCTTTTTCTTTGCATTTACAAAATAATTGGCGATTTATTTAGCAGGTAAAAAAGATAGCAAGAAAAACCCTACCTACCTGCTAGGTAGGTACAGTACTATGCAGTTGTGCACGTAACCATCTTGCAAGAATCTATACCTACTCTTGAAAAGCCATCGTCGTACCTTCCCTAATAATCTTTATTATGTACTATTTACCTAGGTTGTGCGTATAACTTTCGTCGACTAAAACATCACGGGAGTAGGTAGGTAGTACCTAGATACAAAACAATAAAATAATAATCTAGATGTATTGTGTTGAATGAGTCGAGTCATCGGATTGTGTTTGCGCTGCAGATAGGTAGGTAGTTAGGTAAATACGAACGAAAATATGCGAGGAAGCCTTCGTAAAAGCAAACCAATCACAGAAACCGAAAATGAACTAATAACTGGACCGACGATGACGAGACTAACGACGAGCTCATTAATTTGTAACTACGCCACAGTTCTGTAGAACAGCGATATTATAAATTTAGTTCATAAGTAATCATAATATTTTATACAATCGACAAAATTTAGTATACACTATGTATTATTATACCTACATGAACCAGTCTACCTACAAAATAAAGATACGAAGCATTCGGTCGAAACTCGGAGCTCGCTCACGTACAAGTACAAAGCATAAACGCGGCGTTGCCAGATTTCTCGCCAGGCCCCGCCGCCGCGCTACACCGCGCCGCCCGCCCCGCTCTATATACTGTTAGGTATTCTGTGCCGCAGCCGAGCGCGCCATGTTGTCGTCTTTCGTTCGCTCATTGCCCGACCGACACGACATGACTCGCTATGCTTTGTACGTAAATCTTACTATCCAAGGTGAAAAGAGCCGGTGTACACCGCGTTTAGCTTGTGGCTCGAATCTAACAATTCTGTTTTATAGACCCATTCATTATGTTTTGTATGTACTGTTGTCCAGGTTTTATAATATTAATAAAATTTTAATCACATTCGAACCCTAGCAATGTCATAATGTAGGCATAATTTTAAGAAATATAGTTAGTTATTATTTCTTATAATTACTATGTAACTGAAAAATACATATCCATGGAAAAAACAGTAAAAAAATACGATTTAAAAAACACTTAGTCATACCTAACTATTAGATATTTTTTTAAGTTAAAAAAAACTTTTAAACTAAATTCCTACACAATTCCACATGAGCATGATGGCTTAACATCTATGTACATGATATTATAATTTTATTTAGAATCCATTGATGATTCAGCGACGATTGAACGTGTCTCCATCTCCACCTGTGGCTAATTTTATGTTACCGTGTTACGAGACGAACAAGTCGCTCGTCTATCGCCGATAAGAACAGTTAGGTAGGTAAGTATAACGTACCAAATTTCTTAGTAAAATTTAGCTGTTTTTAGATAGAATAGATAAAGTAATTTATATATTATGTATTATGTTTTTAATACATAATTATAATTTTAGGCCTGCCATCCTTCTTCCACTCTTCGTGATTTAAAGCTTTTTGGGCCCAGTTGTTGCAAAAGGAGTCTACTTAGTTCATCCCGCCATCTCCATCTGGGCCTAATGACGTACCCTCTATCTAGTGAGCCTAGCCTACAGGTCGTTTGACAGGCGGCAGTCATGTCCAACCCAGTTCCACTTTCACGTTTTTTGACCAATGTCAGCGATCTGGGTTTTGGAGCGCACTGAATGGGTGCGCTGAAACTATTGCACAACTGCAGTGAGTGCAGTCAGTGTGCTGTTTTTTTGACTTGCAGGATACTGTGCTTGATGGGTCGCTGGCGTATCCCAAGAGCAAACTTGATATTTTGTTACAGATAAAGTTTGAGCGCCGCAGGTGGGGATGTGGAGAATGCAAATTATGTCTAAGAGTTTACTGTTGATGTGAGAGCGATGTTACCCTTATTTAAAACCTACGTTTCTAAGTGTTTTGTCATTATCTCAGAATACAGAAAGTTGTATTCTGACGTCATTATCTAGGTTTTTGACTTGACTTCGAGGTTGAGATCGTTGCTCATAAGCAAGTTCTCATGCTGAGAAGGAGAAAAGAACTATGTCATCGACAAATCGAAGGCTTGTTAATCTTTTACCAACTTCTACCAACGAGTATGCACTATTCCTCCCAGGGCCATGTTCTGATTCAGAATATCTCTTCAAGTGGTGGAACTTTAGAGTGGATGA
This sequence comes from Apocheima hispidaria, assembly GCA_947579745.1. NCBI lineage: Eukaryota > Metazoa > Arthropoda > Insecta > Lepidoptera > Geometridae > Apocheima > Apocheima hispidaria. The sequence goes on from OX388161.1 coordinate 8,187,707, forward strand.
CGTTACGTTTTGACTTAATTTTTGTATAGCAAATAACGGTCCACGTTTGTGTAGTTTTAAAGATGCTGTGCTGTGCTATTGTAGAAGATCTGTAAGAGTTAAAATATATGTATGATGCAGGTTGTGTGGATACCTTGGTTTTGCTGCAAATATTAGAAAGAGAATATTAGAGGTGTAGGGCTTATGGCTCCCAAAAGCTTTCGAGTAATCTATAAAGGCTAAGTAATGGAGATGTTATTATTTATTATGTTTTTTAATGATTTCAAGAGTGTGAATTAGTATGGGCCTTTTCGTAATACAGTTTGTTCAGCAGGTTGGAATAGGTCGGACTAAACAAAATTAGAAAGTTTTTAATCATCAGCCAAAAGACGTCCACTATTAAACAAATGCATTTCTATTAGAGCGCCACACTTAACCTGCCATTTGCATTCGCCTATGAATTACATTATGTCGGTTTATCTATTAAAGGGTATTTTATACGGTCTTTAAATTAACGACATACATGATATGTCATCACAGGCAACACAAACTGGTTGGAGACTCTTGTCTTGAGGCACTGTGACATTTTAGACGAGATCACTCTATAAATTTCCAAACGTTGCCCCATTCGACTTGCGTCTTCGGGCGACCTTTGTCGAAGTTGGACCTACCTAACTGAACAATCTTTCCAAGGTAGTTATAGTTGTCCACAACTTCGAGATTATCGTTCCCACGTCATCGTTCATTCGTTCGTTCCAGCGCTAAGAGCACAGTTAATACTTCGACAATGGACATGATTGTTGTCTTGTCCACGTTCATTTTAAGAGCCACCTGTTAGGAAACGCTTCTGTTGTAACTAAATATAGTATTTAAATTTCCAGCGACTCTAACGTGATAACTATATCATCGGCAAAACGAAGGTGAATGATGTAATCGCCGTTATTGTTAACGTCTCCCTGTCTCGCACCAATCTGCAATGAATTGGTTTCGTCCTGCCATCGGATTGACATGGTGGCGTTTCCATACAAACATATCAGATATACACTACAGGTGCACGTTCTGTACCTCCTACAAAATGGAGTCACATCGATTCCTTTTAAATGTGAACAAAATCAACATTTTAAAATATAGTCCAGACTAAAACATAATAACTCTAATTTATTACTTAATCTTATTTTATAATAAAACAAATAACGACGTTCGAACTTTATTTTTTTGTTGTGAAGTAATGTGTATTCCGACTTCCGACGTACTCAGGATGCTCGAATGAAACTCACTGGACTTGCCTTCAGAGGTGTGTTTGAACACATTAATCGAATATAAAGGCAAAAAGAAATAATGCTAACAATATGGCAAAAAGAAATAATGCTAACAATATATTGTTAGCATTATTTCTTTTTGCCTTTATATTCGATTAATGTGTTCAAACACAACTCTGAAGGCAAGTCCAGTGAGTTTCATTCGAGCATCCTGAGTACGTCGGAAGTCGGAATACACATTATATATATTGTATATATATATATAAGGTTTTTAAGGTCAAAATCTTCTAAACTGGCCACCATCAAAATTTCTCAATTTCTATCAATGACTCAAAAATTGGGAATCAACTCCATCTCAATTCCATTTAAAAACAGAGTTTTTACTATGTTTTAATAACGTTATAATAATTTCTATTGTATTTCAATTGATTCCACGCCCTAATCATCAGACAGCCCAAGATGCTCAAACTTGAAAGATCCTACTGAAGGTACCTACCTCATATATTTGAGTACATTTATGAGCTATCTACTAAACCTAACTGAACCTAAACTCTCTTCTTCTCTGTCTGATCTTCCTTGTATGAGAGAGTTATCGTTGAATCATCGGTTATCGATAGCGATTATCTCCTTGGTCATATCATTGTTGTTAAAAACGCGGAACTGTTGTTATTTAAATGCAAAATATTAGCAAATTTTCTGCGCTTCAATGAATTTTATGTGTTTTATAACACTGTATAGTAAACCTTCAAAACAATTTTCATATAAATAAATGATCGACCAAGTTGAGTGTCTATAATAGATACTAGTTATTTTAGTAAGCGACGGGTTCGTCGACCTACAGCGGCGGTCCCCTCCCGCATACGTCCACGCCGTGCTGCGCTGCCGCCACTCTTTCTTCGTAGGCGACTAATGCGACCATACGCGGCATTGAAAAATATCGATGGTGCAACTAAATATCGTGAAACCAAACAGTTCGAGATGGTCTTCCTAGACTTAAAAACACGACTGTAAAGTCGTTCTTAGTTATCCATATAAGTATAGCAATAGCACCTAGAAGATAAGACTCAGTACGTACAAAATATGGATAATTTTGTGATTAAGTAGGTATGATTAAGTAGGACCTATGGTACTTAATATTTAAATAGTTTTGAGAGCCTACTGCTAATTGTGGACACATTTTTTACAAAATGTTTTGCTATGCAAAATTACTCGCATTTAACGCAAGCAAAATAGCGCCAGGCCTGCTGATTGCTAACAGATTGAACCCCTTGTTGATTAAATCCGTCCTCCTAGCTTTACCAGTAACATAGGAACTACATATTATATTATACATGCCTGCATTATAGAGTCCAAATTAACAATGCATTGGAAAGACTAGAGATCTAATTTTCCCATCAGTAGGAGCTCGTACCTAGAATATGCTGGTACCTTGACCTTCAATAATAATAAATAATAGCAAAATATTGATACGTATGTGCCTAAAATGACAATTATTATATCTGTGTAGGTGTCAAGACCAAGATGTTTTGAATGAGGTTATGATTTTTTGGAGTTCGGCACTTCAAAAGGAAAAAAAAACAACTTTTATACGACATACCTCAATGTTATAGGATCACTTTGTTGGCTGTCTGTGTGGCCCATTTGTCAGGTACATGTGGAGGTATCAAGTTAAAATTAATACCAAATACCAAACGTATACGATCCCTACCTAGGAGCTGTAAAAAATCAAGCTCTTAAGACAATGCATTAAAAAAATATGGTCATTTATGCTTGATATTTTGACACTTGCAAGTAAATAAAAACCATTAGAGAGGATACTTCCTATTGATTTACTCCTTTAGTCGTGAAATTTAGCCAGAAGCAAGGTCTTACAGTAGAAATCTGAAAATCATTAATTTCATAATTTGTAGTTATATCACATAAAAACAATGTTTTGCGATTACAAACTTAAATTTGTACTTGGTGAAATGACCGTGACGTATATCGATTTGAGGGAAATATTTTTTTCAACTAAGAAGTTAAGTTTGTACGGAAACCTCGGTGTGCGAGTCAAACTCGCAATTGTCCGGGTTTTTTTAAATACACTATATGGCATATAATGATTGGAAAAAATATTGCATTCACAACAAAAAAGGCAGGATTGAAATAAGTATAATAATTATATACTCTAACCGAAGTTTGTTCCTCAGAGACTTTTGATCCCAAATTTGGACTAAAAACTTGAGACATCGCAAAATCTATTCCCATACAGTAGGAACGACGAACGAGGAAAAAAAACGACTAAGTCGGTAGGTATTATCAGAAAATAGAATAATTTTCAACATTTTAGAAAATGTATGTGATGATGATCGCAAATCTACAATGTCATAGATTTTTTTAGTCTCCTCGGCGATTTTGATTTCGGGACATCGAACTGAGAAGTCATGACCTTTTATATCTTGCCTCTTGACCGATTGTTTATTCCAAATATTATTAAAATCGGTCGATGTATGGCACCGCGGCGCCGCAGCAAATTTCTCCCCTTTTTGGGGCAAATACCCCACCAATCAATATCGCCGACGACAAAAAATTTGAAAAAAATCGTAGAACTTTTATAACAAGTTCGTCATTGGTTGAAAAATACAACATGTACGCGAGTAGGTAGGTAGCAACATACGGACAGATGAAAATGATAGTTAAAAAACTGTCACGTTTCGTTTGTTTCGCTCAGTTGGTCAATTAATAATAATAAATAAATTAAATTGAATATTATTATTACTTATGCTTTGTTGTGGCTTTTGATTAGATATCTTTAATTATATTTGAAATTATTATTTAATTATTAACTGACAATAATATTTTGTAAATGTGACTTGCCCTTATACCAAAACTACCAATGTTATAGGTAAGGCCAATAAATAATTATGTTCTATAATTTGCTCAAGTGAAAATTTTACTAAAACATTTCAATGGTGTAGGTACTTAATAGAAAAATAATACCAATAATGGGTTCAATTAATATTTGGTTTTGCCCTATATGTATACTAAATAGGGAGAATTCATTTGTCACAGTGGTTACGGTTTGTTGTGTAAAAAAATAGCTTTATCCTACTGTCATACGACTTGGAAAGAAGGCAGAAGGTCACAGATAGAAGTTCTGATTTGTAATTATTACTTTTTCGTTATTTTGGCTGTAAGTACCGACAGTCATGAAGCCTGACTCCATTATAACATTGTTTGGCACAAATGTAACATAAGTACCTAACTAACTAACTACTATTAAGGAGAATTCTGTGCTACCTACATATTTTAAAATTATTATTTAGCTGTTATAATATACGTGACTTCGTTGTTTAGGTGCGACGATTTTCGACATGGCGTGCATTCGTTGTTTCATGATTAGTAATCACAAGAGTTTTGCTTCTACAATAAATTACTATACGGTTTTGATATTTCGTCGTCATCGTGAAGCAACCTGCATAGGTAGATTGGTATTTCCGGATAAGAAATTCGATGTCGTAGGTATGTGACACCGCCAACACGCACTGGGCTAGTGGTCAGGGTTCGCCGATATATATCAATTGATTTTTATCTTGATATATATCATTTGATTTTTTCCTCCCTTCTGAACTTAAAATTGAATTATGGAGATTAATGTTTACCCTGGTAACACGTAGCGAAAAACTACAATGAGGCATTTCCAAAAAAAAAAAAAAACCTGTTTATAAAAGTACCCAATAGATGGCGTTAGATCTACCTTGCGTTTTTTCTGTCACTGTCAAGACATGAAAGACCAAAAAATGTACGTGTGCCTTTTTTTTTCTCGTGTTTTTTGGCTCGACATGTTTATTTAGACAAGTTCAAGTAACGTAACTATGTATTTGACTTCATTTGAAATATTACAATAGTTGACACTGGCTAAATACACAACATGTGGAGCCAAAATTTACGATTTAAAAAATAAACAAAATATTTCGACAGAAATGACAATGACAGGTAAAACGGTAGGTCTGTTACGCCATCTAGTAAGTATTTTAGAACTACTTTTTTTTTTTTTTGAAAACGCCTCAATCAGAATAATTTTGATTTTTTCCCAAAATGGTAAACTCATTTAAAGTTGAGGAAATCCCCTTTAACTTACCAGTACGGCTATCTTTTTATTGAAATTCAAACCTTAACTTCATATCATATAAGGTTTATTATGCGAGGTAATCAAAAATAGGGATTCTCTCGTGCTCCTAGCGTTAATAATTTTCACTTTCTAGGGACAATTTGCTTCTTTTTCTTTGCCTGAATATATATACAAAAATCGGATTTTTGATATTTATTATAAAAATCGTTTTTTTTTTTTCAAGCCCTGAGCGTGGTACATATGGCGTAATCACCCTTCGAGTGTAGGCCGATATTCCAGCAGTGGGTAAAGGCTGATGCAGAGAGAGAGAGAGAGAGAGAGAGAGAGAGAGAGAGAGAGAGAGAGAGAGAGAGAGAGATATTTCGTTGTTACGTTCTTGGCTGCTTTCTTTCGGCGATGTAGATATTATTCGAATTTTCATATTTCGGAACTAGGTACCAAGTATCGAACTCATGTAAACCAATACTAGGTAGGGACCTATGTTTGTTTGAAGAAATTACCTACATACCTAAACCGTAGGTAGGTACTTACAATTCAAATTTAAAAAAGTTATTGACTAAGGACTCTCACTATTTCTATACCTATATTCTTTAAACAAGTTACCCAGGTACCTACCTACCTGATTTCGTTTTAGTTTTCAGGCAAACCAATATGTTTTATATAAAACTAATGTTTTTAAATCTCACCTCATTCATTTTATATACCTACCTACCTACAATATCAAAACATCATGGCTAATAGTGACCACCTTGTAGGTAGGTAATCACCTGCCTGATTAATAATGACTACCCCTAGATATTGGATGGGATTGCTAGGTAGGTACCTACCTACTTAGTGAAACAATTATGTTCTTTCCTACCTACTTATTATCTACTACCATTCTATTAGTAATTATTTACCTACCTACATGGAAAACAAACTAGGCGGTACGAGTAATTCAATTCATTAGGCTTGTAACTTACAATACGCCTGCTGCCTATACCTCTGCGAAGAAATTGCTTATGTATTTACTTAGAAACCACCTTGGAAAATGTTGTATACAGGTACAAAATAGTATCAAGTAATTACCGTTTGAAGTGCTCCCTTATTCGATCTTCACGAATATTATCGGGTAAATTTCCAACCCACAGATGCCGAGTCTCTCTAACCATCTTGTTTCAAACTCCACATTAGGACTCATTACCCGTTTGCGTCACTACGTGGCAAAAATCAATTTTGCACACAAATGTGCTTCACACATTTTGATTTAATCACACTGTGTAAACTTCAAACATTGTTCCAATCACTGTTGCACTTTTGATAACGGCACTATCTATCTTTCACTTCACGACATTCGATAATCTCATCACACAATCCACACTTCACTATAAACACACCACGTAATAGACGCGAGCGTACTCTTCGCAGCTCTCGAATTGACAGTGGCGTCAGCCTCGACGCGAGTTTGCCGATAAGCCCCGCCTTCTGACCGCTGCCGCGCAAAGTGGAGTAGGGCTTCCAGTACATGGAACTAATTTTCCAAAAAATCAAAATGTTCTGATGGTGACAATAGCAGGATTAGAGACTTTTTTTAAGTAGCCAATAAGATGGTAATATCCAAGCAATTTTTTTAGGTAATAATTTAATACAGTAGCATCGAAATCAGCTGAGTTAAACAAAGTAAAAAATATATATATTACACAAAAAATTATGCGTATTAGAGGACCAGTAAAAATTAACTTCATTTACTTGTAAAATAAATATAAAAGGTATTAATTAATAGAATATTTTATATCTAGTCAATGGGTAAAATGGGTAATCGAAGGTTCGTGGCCAGCTTACCCCATTTATCATCCTTCTCTTTCAATTTGCAGTATTTCTGTTTCGCTCTAACTAGCGTTTATTGACATCAGTGTTGCAGAGCGTAGAAAAATACAAGAATGGATACAATTGTAGTAGGTATTTTGTTGTTTGTTTTGTATGGGGAACAGAAGAGAATTATGATATCTACCTAGTTACCATATATATTTGATACCTAATATATATGATATTTGGTACTCTAGAACTTCATAACTAGTAGTTGGCCCCGAACTGAGACCTCACGATGTTCCGTTTTACAAGCTTTTATTTCACTACACTGTTTCTAATGTATACAAATTTTTAAGTCAATTATATTAATTTATCATTGTTCTAAGTAAATTTATAAGTATAATTTTTTTGGTCTTCCATATCAAAACTTGTAATAAAATTGATCACTTCAAAGATTTCCATCGAATTCACATTTCACAGATACATTATGTATGTTTTTTTTTCCTCTTTCCTCCTAAGAGGATTTTGGCGTCGCATGTCTTATGCATTTGTCAGTGTCAAGTGTACATATATATTATCAAGTTTTGCTAAATATTAGTAAACAAGCCATAGTCACAGTCAAAGGCGAGCAAAGCAGGTCACGGTCAAGTCCAAGTCAAGCCCCAGTAAAGTGGTGAAAACTGTACTAGAGTCTTCTATGGAATTTTGGAAACAACACGAAAATTCACGTTTCACGACATTATAGGTACCATTCACCAAAACTCGTGCATGTTCACGAACACTTAACGGGTAAAAACACACCGTTTTTACACATTAACACTCGAAATAACACAAGTTTTGGAAAATAATAAAATGACGCGACATGAATTCTTAACGTTCTCGCCAGAACTCCTTATGTATGGTTCCCATTTATCCGTGTTCCCATGACAGTAAATGACTATGATAACAATGAGAGATTCTGATGCGGGTGCCGTTGAAGTTTCGGCTTCCAGACAGCTAAAGTTGCATAGCACAAAATAAAATATGTTTACTGTTGGCGTATCTCAATAAATAAATAAACACCAGCACAAGTTGAAGCATATATTAACAACCGCAACAAGAAGTTGTTTGTCCATCGGTTATGGTTTCAGTAACTAAATGTCAGAGCATGAGCGCAATAAAGGAGACAGGCTGGTAAATAATAGAAAATATATTTCAGGGCATAAGGTACTTCCGTACCAAATTCGTTCAGTCGATACGGAGTTGATTATAATTAATACTTACTTCCAGATTCCAAATATCCACACTATTTAATACATGAGAAACGGCCCTGAATTTTCCTACCTAACCGTATCTTATTAGCTAGACATCCTTCTCTTTTATCAGATCGCTGTCTGATAAAGAAGAGAGAGACAAAAAATATTTTTCTTTTATTTATTTTCATTTTTCTGTGGTTTTCAGATCAAAAAGTTTCTTATTTGTTTTTCTTATTATGCACTTCCCTACGTACCTACTACGTACCAGAGGTTTAAAAAAGATAATCAAAGGCTAGGGGCGCCACCGCAGTATATTGCAATGAGGCGTTTTCCAAAAAAAAAAAGAAACCCTGGTAATAAAAGTACCCAATAGATGGCGATAGATGTACCTTGAGGTTTTTCTGTCACTGTCAAGACATGAAAGACAAAAAAATGTACATGCGCCTTTTTTTTTTCTGGTGTTTTATTTAGACAATTTCAAGTAATGTAACTATGTATTTGACTTCATTTGAAATATTACAATAGTTGACACTGGCTAAATACACAACGTGTGGAGCAAAATTTACGATTTAAAAAATAAACATAAAATATTTCGACAGAAATGACAATGACAGGTAAAACGATAGGTCTATTACGCCATCTAGTAAGTATTTGAGAACTATTTTTTATTTTTTTTGGAAACCGCCTCATTGCCAAACTTCAGTCAGTCCCACTAAAAAAGAAAACATTATTTGATTAAATATGCCCGGGGTATCTCATAGTAGGCCCATACCCCGAGAAAATAATAAAACGCAACGCATGATCACGAAGCAAGGTATAGTGACTGAGTGAAGTTAAGCAAAGTGACCAAAAAACGTTAATAAAAAAACAACAACGTCATCAACCATTTATTTAAATTTGATTCGTCATCTGTCGCGATTATCTTAGCGCCAACACGTATCATTGAGGAGTTCCGGTGGCCTTCTGTGGTCTTCTTTATCAGTTCCACTTCACCAAATGATACTTTCTGAATGCAAATGCTTGACTTGTTGATGATAATATACCAAAATCGCTATATTATGCCATTATCAGAACTGGATTTTGTTAAAAATTCGACTAATCTGGAAGTATCTCCTTAAAAATACATATTATCTGTTATGAACATCGCGTTGAAATTCCTAACTTAATTTTTTACTTACTTTTAGTTACTACTTTTCTGCAACTGTTCAGCAAGACAGCAACGCCACCTAAATCGTCGAAAAAACTTAAGAATCGGCACAGTACTGCGGCGGTACAGTAACAATCGAATCAAAATACCTTTACTTATCATGGAACGTGCTCATCCTTATTTAAAAAGAGTGCTTTAACAGTCTCGGATATCGTCACCGCGTTTTAATTTAAATGCACTGTAATGCCACCTAGGTGATTTTGTTAGAACCGAATTATTGTTACATTTTGTTGTGTGATTTCCGTTCGACCCCTATATCTTTGAAACACCTTGACCAATTATGCTCAAACTCGAACTTGAAAATTATATTGTCATGAACTACTTGCCTACAAAGTTTCATGAAAGTCAGATCAACGGTGCGCCAGTTATCGTCGGAAAAATATACACACAAACATTTCTCGCGATATTCCGCTTTACAAGCTGTTATTTCACTACACTGTTTCTAATGTATAGAAATTTCTAAGTCAATTATATATATATCATTGTACTATGTAAATTGAAAAATATATAATTTTGTTGTTCTTCCAATCAGTCTTCATAAGTTGAGTAGTTCTGCGTGCGGTCGTAGGTAGGTAGGTACCTAAAAAATTAGATACCTATAGGTATAATATTTATAATTTATCATTGTATAATTTTTCGGTCGATGCTATCGAATAGGTACGTAAGTAAGTAGGTACTTACTTATGCAATCGTAATAATCGTATCTATTCTGTGATAGGTATGACTGGGCAGAATGTCCTAATTAATCACAGAAAATATACCTACTTACAATCTAGTAGGTACCTATCATCCTATCCTACACAAAAAAACAATGATGTAGTACTTAGTTGGGTACTGCCAACCATCCCCATGTACCTTACATTAGGCATTATGGGTAGAACCTTGGACGAATATGATGCTAAATCCATGGGTAGAACAATGAAAAATATCATTGGGATAGAATATATTCATGTCATACATGCGCCATTCAGTTTTATTTTCTGTCCCAAATCAATGTGTGGCCCATCCCCGATCATACCTATCTTTCGTTCATGTAGGTTTGACGTAGATTAAAGGAAGAAGGCGGCGCGGCGCCGCGGGTCGAAGTGATTCTACGTGATTAGTGAATTTGTTTCTATTCGAATCTTAGGGTGTCTACATACGGAACGATTTGGTCGGCGCCGATCAAATCGGCGACAACCAAGTTGCTCCCGATTTGCGCCGACCGCCAGTAGCTTCACTTGTTTCGTAGATAGCGACACGTGCACACGTCATGCCTCCTGTTTTATCGAAGCGCGCAAAAATCGATTTAGCCATAGCGGCGACGATAATGCCACCACAAGCAAAATAAAATAAAAAAAGGAGAATGTGGGAGAACTTTTCATACATTTCATGCACCTAACAATCATATTGTTTCCTACGTTAATATTTACCTACCTACAATTCGAGACAATAAGTCCTGTAATGTGATATAAATGCCAAATATATTGCATTTAAATCCAATCAGCTGCTACTTTTCGAGCAAGTAACCTATAGTATTTTTTTTTCTCTTTCCTCCTTAAAGGATATTGGCGTCGCACTTCTTATGCATTTGCCAGTGTCAAGTATACTTATATATTTTCAAGTTTTGCTAAATAATATCAAACAAGTCATAGTCACAGTCAAGCAAAACAAGTCACGGTCAAGTCCAAGTCATGCCCCACTAAAGTGGCAAAAACTTTACTAAAGCCTTCTATGGAGTTTTGGAAACAACACGAAAATTCACGTTTCACGACATTATACCATTCAACAACAGTCGTGCATATTCACGAATACTCACCGTTTTTACACATTAACACTCGAAATAACACAAGTTTTGGAAAATAATAAATGATTTCTTCACTTTCCCGCCAAAACTCACGTATAGAATTGCTCCGTAAGTTATAGTTTTTCTCCGTTGAAGTGACGGAACAAAACACAAACAAGCGAGGAAGCGGGAATTGTGCTATTATCTATTCTGTGGCGAAAGTTGATTGAACGTATTATAGGTAGGTACTGAGGTAGTGGGGTGTCGTGAAGGTCGATCAGTGCTACCAAGCGCAACAAAAAGAATTAGGTACAAATTACTTGAAAATTCGTTTAAAAAAAAAAGAAAAAACAGTATATTTAATTTTTTTCTTTAAAAAAAACAAGTACATATTCAAAAGCTAATAATAAATTCAGGCCAAGTAATAGTTTTTTGGACTGCAGAAAGTTTTTTGTTTAAATCCTTACAATAATGTTTCGTAGCCAATAAAAGGGTAGCTTTTTAAGTAGTGCGCAAATTTTGCATACTTGAAGATTGTTGAAAAATAAAGAATAAGTAGTTTTTGGTTTTACCCACCTTCATAAAAAATTACGAAAAAAATTCAAATAAAAGTACAGAGATGTATTCATAGTCACTTTATTCGTGATTGTGCTACGAACACCTACGATACGTGTAGGTACCTACATCACTTCTTCTCGCTCGCTACAGCAAGAAGTAGGTAGGTAATTATTGTACATATGGTGGTAAATAGTGTTGGTTAAATATGTTCTAATAACGATACTGATTACGTAATAAAAATTTAAGTAGGACTTAAAAAGTTACCCCGTATAATTCCAGACCTTTATTGCTCAGTACAATATTGACACCAGTATAAAGATTATGGATTATTTAAAACAATTTCGTAAAACACAGACAAGCGAGTAACATACGCTTAGAAATTAAAAGAGATAGCAACATAATAATACATTCCTAGAAAGGAAACATAGAAATTCGTAACTGAACTCAAGCAACACAATATATTTATTTTATTTTTATTTGTCTATGATTTTTCGGTAGCATTGGCAACATTGTGGCCGATCGCCGCCTATACGTGCAGATTTGATTGGAGCCGACCAAATCGGCCGCGCGGAACGACCGATTTGTGCTAATAATAATTATGTTTGATGAGATGCCGACAAACTGCTCTCCATACGGTCCAATTTGGTTGGACCATAGACAAATTGTCTATGGTTGGCGGTTGGTCCGACCAAATGGTTTCGTCTGTAGACACTTTTAGGCACTTCCCGTAGAATTCTGCCTAACCTCCGAATTACTCCCAATTTTACGTCTTTGGTAATAATGTAATTTAATAAAATAAAAACATTATCCTCCTTCTTGGGCAGTCGAGTAAAAGTATTGAAAATTGCGGTTCAAGGAATATACGATATCGATGTCGAACGATGTCAGGTCAGGCCATGTAGCGAGGCCTTTACATTATAAACACCCACTACTTTGGAGTTTTGGCGGGAACGTGATTAATAATATTGTATTATTTTCCAAAACTTGTGTTATTTCATGTTTTAATGAGTAAAAATGGTGGATTTTTATTCATTAAAGAGTTCGTGAACGTGCACGAGTTTGGTGAATAGTATAACGTGACTCTTCGTGTTGTTTCCAAAACTCCATAGAAACGTCTAGTTATGTCTCCGTCACTCTACTGGGACATGACGTGGACTTGACCGTGACTTACTTTGCTTGACTTAGACTATGACTGACACGTATTTTGATTATAATAACTAAATATTTAACTTCACTTGAAATATTACAATACTCGACACCGGGTATATACAACGGTGGAGCCAAAACAACAACAACAAAAAAAACCCATTAAATTGACAGCTGCCAGTGACACGCTAACCATAGTCTTATTGTTGCCAGAGCGTAGTAAAAAGTACGGCCTTCTGCTAATAAAAATTAAAATAGGTGAGGTTTGAATCAAGCAACTTTCAAATTCCTTAATCTTGATGTCGATCTTGGGATCTGCCTTCTTATTATGGATGTTCCGGATCGTAATAGTGATAGTGCGCGAGCGGGGCCGCGCATAGTGCGGGTACGTTGAAATCAGCGGGATGGTATGCTATCACAATCAGAATCACGAACGTTCATAATAAGGGCACTTTATGTTGATCTGATAAGAATGACAGGCAATAATGTATAATAATAAACGTCACAATATTATACACGTAATAGGTATGCGAACTCTCGAAGCGTACTTATATATGTATGTATCAGCCTTTGAACATCCCACTGTTGGGATATCAGCCTATCCTCGAAGGATGATTAGGCCATATCCACCACGCTGGCCCAGTGCGGGTTGGCGGATTCACATAATTATGCCATCGAATTTCTTCTCTGGAAATATGCAGGTTTCCTCACGATGTTTTCCTTCACCGTAAAGCCAGTGGTATATATCCGTACGTAAGTTCCAAAGAACTCATTGGTATGGGAACCCGCTACCTCAAGAATTTGAGGCGAGCGTTCTCCCATTGAGCTATCACGACTTATATATTATATATAAAAGTATGAAATGAATATTATATTACAATGTAAATTAAAAAAAAAAACAAGTAATATTATTAAAAGAAAGCCACACTATGTAATTCCAGACTTAATGAGGAACGCAACGATACCTCACTCGTGAAAATTGGTCAAACCGTTTGGCTAGTGTTGCAACAAAACATTTTTTTCAGTCTTGAAAACAAAAAAGTAAGTAAGTTAGTAGTTAGTTAGTAGTTGGTAGTTGTAAGTAAGTTCATAAGTATTGAATCTCAAATGTTTAAAGTAGTTACCGTTTAATATGGCTGTTCTAGATTTTATATTAAATGCTGATCTTAAATTTTAGAACTACTGTAATATATTTCTGATTATATATTCATGTTTTTTTTTTTTTTTTTTTTTTTTTTTTATTTACAATTTTGCTCCACGGACTCCGGGGTCCGTGCCATTTATCAAGTTTTACAAATATTTTATCAACTAAAACGGAATATAAAAACTAAAGACTTTACAAAAGGAATATACCAACGAATATGCTAATAAAGAGCTAAGTGCTATTATAGATTTGCGTATATACTCCGAGCAGTCCAGCTCCCGCAAGCAGCACCCGTTCACGAGTTGACGCATGTGCCAGCCATCGCTCTCCTCAACCATATTGAAGGGAAGAGGGCGACCCACCACACGACGCCGCCGCAAGAAGAAGCTTTTTAGTGAGCGTGATTGCTCTGGGGTATACACACAAAACTTACAAAAAAGGAAACAAAATAAATAAATAATACATGAAAATATTGGGAACTTTGACTGGGTTTTCGCTTACGAACGGGGACTTCCCGATTAGCTTGATCAGGAAGCAAAATATGTTGTGAGAGTCAATCCCGTTTCTCGTTGTTTGTTTCTTTGTTTAATCTTCGCTATTAACGCACGTCAGCTGTATATGTGAGAGTGAAAGTTTATTTCTTACTTATTTTGTTATATTCGAGTCTGATTAGAATAAGATAAATATTTGGGGGAAAAAACAAATTGAAAAAAACAACGGTTTTCCTATTTGTTTTTTATTTCCCTAACGTAATAAATATAAGAAGAGGCACCATATAAAAGTCACTAGAGTTGTATTTACTGTCACTCATACTGGCAGCACAGCTCTGTCTGTCAATGTCAACATTGTTTGTTTGAATTTTACTATGATGAAGGAAAGTTATTATGAAATAAAATAGAATGATATAATAAGTCTTTGTAAATTAAAGATTTTTATGAGTACCTATTCTAATTTTATAATTATCCACAATGTCTATATTCCTATCGCCTTTCTATTAATTTCGATGTATTCATCTTTTGGGTTGTCTTTTTGTTGATGCCGTAGACAGAGAAATAACGTAATCTGTGGTTGCTGCTAATAAAAACTGTACGAAGATGTTGCGTAAATCGGTGCAATTAATGAAACTCCGTTATTCTTGGAGAAAATGCTTTTATTCCATTCAAAATGCTAAGACTTCACAAGATCAAGATGGAGTAGTTTTAAGTGACAGCTGTGTGCTACGACTAAAGCAGCTATGCGATGGAAATAATAACTTTCTCAGACTTATTGTGGAAAGTGGTGGATGCTCCGGGTTCCAATATAAGTTTGATTTGGATGACAAAGTAGCTAGTGATGATAGGTAACTACTTTAATTTATTTACTTGAGTGAACCATTGCATCATTCTTATATTACCCTAAAATTATGTTCTGGCTTCAGCCTAGCAGGAACTTTGTATTGTTCCATTCTGTTTTGCTTGCAGAAATACATACGGGTCACAAATCGGAGTTTCTAATGAGACTTCAAAATCATAGCAGATCTACATCCAATCTAAGCAGATCTTAGCAGTTAGCTGAAAGTGAAAAAGCAGTTGACTTTGACCTTCCTAATAATTTGCTCTTGCTAACCTCGCAGCAGGTCGGGTTGCATCACAAAAATACGCTTAGTTCGCATTCATAAATGTTATATGAACTATCACACACTATGCTGGGGTGCAGCAGATCGAAGAAATGTGCAGGGGATATCCGCTAGTGCCATGCGGCCTGCCAGCAGTGTGCATAGGCAAGCATAATTGAGCGCACAAGTGCATGTGTTATTTCTTTTATTCGTGCTTTTGGTCCGACTTCATCTTCAAATAATGGACAAATAAAAAAGTTTTTCGTCAGAACTATCCATGACCTGCAGTCACAACATCTGGCAGCATACTGTACTCAAAATCGCTTAATGCACAGTGACCCGGCTCGTCACTAATGTGCATAGGAAGCATTTTGCGATGCGGTCCAACCTAATGTGCTCGAACCTTAATTCAACAATTATGTATTTTGGCACATCATCAATTGCTTTTCAAGCATTGCAATAGTAAATGACGGCCATATATGAGCAGACCTTCATTGTGCCCTCTTTTCTCCCCTGTTTTAATTAGTTGTGTGTGTGTCATATAAGCAAGCAGGAAGTCCCAGGTTCATTTCCCGGCTAGGCTGATGTCCAAATGATGAATTTTAATATTTGCCTTGGCTCTGGGTGTTACTAGTTTGTGTCTTTGTATGCAGTCCATGGCATCAGGAAACACAGGACACACACGATGGGATATATGATAGGGAGCAATGAGTGTTAAGCGTTTCCTATAAATGAACTACTGCCATCTATGCTTTGGATCAAAATTCCAATAGGATAAATAAGAAAACTTTATATATTAACTTAAACACTTGTTTCAGAATCTTCGAAAGAGATGGTGTCAAAGTAGTCATAGATGAAACATCATTGGAATACATCAAGGGTTCGATGATTGAGTTCCACTCGGAGCTGATCAGATCTGCGTTCAGAGTTGCTCAGAATCCTAATGCAGACCTTGGATGCTCTTGTGGTGCCAGTTTCTCTATAAAAATTGACTAGTAGTAGGTCCTTAGTCAATAAATGTTATTTTTAGCCTAGATTTTGTTTGTATAAATTTGTAGATTGCTGTGATAATTAAGCGATAACATAATTATATTCCTAGTTATTTATATTCTGTTCTTATTTGTGGTACATCTAGTTAGTTTAGGGCCTGTTCTGTGACGTTTTTGTTGCGCTGTTTTTAGGTGTAGCCACCAACGTTGGGCGCCCGTGAGCCCTATCACGCGGCGATACGATTCGTGGTCGCGCAACGTCGGCAGCTAAACCTAACAATCCTCACAATAAGGACTTTACAGTATGATCTTGAATAGGCTTCTTATTAATTGACTAAATAGACTAACATACATCGATCTTGTTAAAGGATTTTTTTAAATACATCATGATTAATGCCTGATTTGAAGTCATTCGAAATGGACATTTAGGTTCGGTTCCCACTGAGTCGAATCAAAGCGCAAAATGTTGTGTAGCACATTGAGCTCTATTTCTACAACATAATGCACAAAGGTGTTTGAAATTTTTTGTATGGATATGATACTTTTTTTTTAAATTGGGGACATATGTATAGACGAACAAAAAATTTGTCAGATATCATAATGGCCTAATTTGTTATAATAATTATGAAGATAATTGCACATAAAGATTGCAAAGTGAAATATTTTAAAATATGTACTTTGTGTTAGCTCTGCTAAGCATTAGTTTAATACTTAACTACCTAAAAAAAACATTATTCATTCTATATAAGTGAATAATGTTTTTTGTTTTAAACCTTCGACCAAAGTAAAATGAATGGTTGGGCCCTAAGTGCGCTCTAACCACAATTTCCTTAAAAATAACAAGTCGAACGAGCAGACGGCTTCGTTCATAGACGCCATTGAGGAACACAGCCCTCCGGCAGTTCGGGCCGGTACCGTGTTGCTCAATGGTAGACGCCGTTACTATAAATTAATAGTCAATAAAAACATTGCCTGCATTTGCTCTCCACATTACGCCTCTTTTTTGTCACATGGGGGAAATATTAGAAAAGAAAGATACGCGGCTGTATTGGAGTGCAGCCGGGTTATATGGGATTATAAAAACCCCCTCGGTGGTCTCTGATCTGCGCTCTGTGTATGTTGGAGGCTTGAAGGGCACCGGGATCTTCATAGTTACGCACCTTTACCCGTTAGTACGTTGCGTCAAGTATTTTTAATAAAAAAAAAACAAAAAACCCGACTGCTAAATGTAGGCTATGACACTCCGGAGTCCGGCCATAAAGAAGAATCCAACGATACCTTACTCGTCAAAATCGGACAAGCAGTCGCCATCGAGTCGTCGTAACCGAATTTCGCCATCGTAACCAACTAGTTGCGATGGAAGGAACTGGTTGCGGTAAAAAAGTAGTATATTTGTTCGCAAGGAGTTGCGGAAAAATAATGTTTTTTTATTAAAATTTCAATCAAATATGACGAAAGCTAACTAATAAGAATAACATTATAAAATAATAATTTTATTCCCACGGAGTCTCGCGGCCAGCGGGATAATTAATTACTATTATACAACCTAGCTGACATAAGTGATGAAGGTGAAAATACCCTATGTCCTTTTTGGAACTTCGTCTTTAAATATCCTTTGTTTATTGAAATATTAATTAAAATGTATTAGTTCACATCCGGCTATAAGTGGTAGATAACTACATAAATACACCTCAAAAACATTACTCTCCTTCTTGGGCGGTTGGGTAAACAATATTTTAAATCAAAAAGCCTACATAGGGTCTGAAATGAAAAGATCAATAAGGATAAAAAAAATATATATTGTCCTACACTGACAACTTTATTACCTATTTGGTAAGTAAACATGGATTAATTTTGAGAATATATTCCATTAGTGGTATGTCCAATTCAGTGTGACTGAGACATGGCGGCCCACATGTTGTCGAACTTGGTAGGCGGCAGGGTTATCTTGGGCTCGGACTTGACAGGGGAGGCAGCGCTTCTGAAAACAGAATGAGCATCCAGTAAATTATTTATGGATACCTATTAGTTTAGATTCAATTTTAAAACATCATGATCACCACCCTTACAACCGAACTGTTTCGATTCTACATTTTTTTTATACGCACAGCGAGGTTGTGTAACTTTACCAGGCTGTTTCCCGAAAAGTAGGTCTTCTAGGTAAGTACCTACATTGCTTTCCATCACAACGGGCAGGATGTGATCAAACGGAAACCTATTCAGAAAAAAAGCAGCATTGCCTGACTGTTTATTCTGCAAAGGAAGTGAAGGCGCAAGTGAGGTGAAAAGCCACAAAGCTAAATGAATGTGCATTTTTCATGTCTATTACTGCAGAGAAATGTCAAAAGAATGAATTGTTAGGGCAAGGAACAACTATGTACTTATAGCCAAGTGTGAAAACGAGAATATTGGTCTCGCAATGTTGTCCTCACAACCCTATTAACCATCAAAAGGCGCCAAATGATAGGTACCTGCGCTTGTTAGGTTTAAGGTTCGGTTTGAAAAGGCGCTAACAAAATGGGGCTTCCATTTTCTTTTAAAGCTTTATATTTTTACTTTTTTTTTTTTTTTTTGCTTTTTTTTTTTTTAGCTTTATATTTCTCAAGTTTACGTGGCTTCTCTAGCTCTATCTGTAGTAGAGAGAGAGTGAGACAACACTCAACGAAGATTTAAAATAAGAGTGGGCTCTAAGAGGTTATGTTAGGTCCGAGCGGAAACCTGCAGATGGGAACTACGTTTGTATACCTCCCTATAGCCATATAGCAGACGATAGAATACAAAAACAAGTCGCTTGCCTGGTGGTAAAAGTGTCACGGTTGCCTATAACAGTTCAATCCTACTCAGAATACTGAACTGTAGCAGCTTAAAATACTGCGCGGCATTGTCCTGCGCGCCTGTTGAGATATTTTTATGCTCAGTCATTACGCTTAGTGGTTGTTTTAGAACTATAAGGACGACAGCTGTATTATATTTTTTGGCCACATTCATTATGATTTAGGTATTTCGCAGTATACGCACTGCTGTATGTCCTTGGCGGCGGGCGTGCCAACCCCGGCACCGCCGAGCGGGTTGGCATCGTTGATCTTCTTCACGTTGTGCGGCGAGTAGCGGTTGTATAACCCCCAGATACTGTTCATCAGCTTACTGTTGTACTTCAGCGGGGATAGCTCCATGACTGGAATCAAGGATACGACTAGTTTATGCCGGGACTTATTTCGTCTCAAAAACAGTAACCCTTTTTCACTGTGAGCGTACCTATTATAGCGAATTAAAGATCATTTCTTTTTGTTTTTTTTTTGTGGTCGTGTCTTCTTAAACGCGTTACTCGAATGTTATTTGTTCTATTGCTTATTCTGTACCTAGAGTTAGCTAGGTAGGTAGCTAGAGGTACAGTACATATAATCTAGAGGGTATAGATACCATATTTTTGGCGTTTTTAGGCGTTTGATTACAGCTGACAACAAATGAGTAGCATCACCGGCACCGGTATCGTCAAACAAGACTTTTACCTCAATAATATTTTGGCCCCGTACCATTACATCCCAAAATGAATGATAGATTCAGCCGAAGACGCAACGTGAGAGTAAATCTTATTGAATCGAATTAGGATTAGGACCGCGAATCCTAGCCCGAATGATGTCCGGCACGGGCCGTCGATTACAATTTTTCTGTCCGTGGATTGTTGCCTGAAAGATATAACTATAATTAAGATATAAGGCCGCCAATTAGAAGTCTAGTCCTTAGTATATTGCTTACTGTTAATGTTGTCCACATTTTTGTGGTTTATAAAGAACTATCTATACCTAAACATCATCTTACATGAAATGTTGAAGGTCTTGGTTGGTTCATTTCCTTTGCTGGGTTTGGATAGCTTCATATCACGGTCTTTGCGTTGAGTTTGACGGATGCGACCAGCAGAGAACGCAGAAGGTGGGATTGATGCCATTGTTTTCAGCTGACACGCTTGAAAAAACAAGATAAACACTTATTAATTATGGTTACAACATAATTAGATAATTTCAAATAATCTCCTTACATTGCAAGATACAGTGTCTTGCTTGTCGTAGTGTACCTATATGTATAAGCTGAGGATCTGAGGATCTCTAACTGGAGCAGCAGCATCAGAACACAGCAGACCTCGCGAGTATGCAGGTGAAGGTAGGTATCGAACAAGCAGTCCTAATATAATTGGTAAGGCTTGAGTATCATTAAAAATATAGATGACAGTTTCTTATGCATCAGCAATTAGATGTAGAGTATTTATAATCACTTAGATTGAATACTATTTTTATAAATATATAATGTACTTATACTTACAAATAGTATTGTTTCAAAGTCAAGTTGCGTATGTACATGGATAACATAATAGATACCGAAAAAGAGAGAGAATAGACGATGTTGCAACCATGTTGCAACACATACTATCTTATATGATGAGAATATACCATCTTAAATATGTAAAATTCTCACACATATTTCTACATATATCTAAAAGTACTTGTACATATTCCACAGTCCCGTCGATAACGGAATGATAACGACTAACATATTATAATCTGCTGTTTAAAAATAAAGACAAGGAAAAAAAAATAAGTAAGAGATTACGACTTTTTCCAACAACTACACTATAATAAGTCATTGGTAAGTTCGATAGCAGTTGCTATTTGTGATAAAAAAAAACTGGCCGTATCTGTATAGTAGGTATCTTATGTAGATACTGTGTGCCGCCAACAAAAGCGCACTTTCATGTAGTGTTTATTATTACTCTTTGGAGACTACAATTGCAGATAAACATAAAATCATAACAACTTGGTTGATCCCCTACATACATACCGCAGTACAAGATTGTTGTTTCGACAACGTCGAAAAAGTCGACGACAAAGTCACCAAAGTTGGAAGAAAACGCGGGTTGCGGGGTCAAAGCATGCCCATTGGCTACCTATCGATACAAAATCTACGCGTACACTTACGCCTTTGTAGCAAAATTTAACCAATGAGAGTGAATTTTTATATATTCGTATTTTGACAGATACGTGAGCACTTCGAATGTCTTGTACACGGAATCTATGGGTAATCTGGGGCTTGGACCGACCGCCCTCTAACAAACGATAGAGAAAGAGAGAGAGAGAGAGAGAGATAAATATATATTTATCTTATATTGTCTCTCTCTGGTCTGCGGTCCGTGGTGTCACGTAGAGGTTTAAATGAACATCAATACCTTTACACAGTTTGAAGAATATGGTCCCGAGCGTGAGATTGTTAACAGCTTCAATCTTGAGGCTGTTTGCGGGCCCCTTGCAGACGCTACTCGCGCTCGACGAATTAATTGTGCCAAACAGCACCATGAAATCACAATTCAGATTTCAAAAATAGAGGAACAGGAATGTGATCGACAGAGACGAAAAGACGCGGGTGTCACGGGAACCGGCCGAGATACCACTGATCATAAAATGGCTGCGAAACATGACCCCAGCCAGAGTTATCAGTGACCTATCGGGGACGTGTTGTGCTTAATGACTACATTTAAAGATAACCGCTCCACACTGAGTACAAGAAATTGGGAGCATCTATAGTTTTAAGTGGCAACAGAAATGGTGTTCTTTTTGCTTTATTTTCATATTTTATGTTATGGAAGGTATCTGTAATAGGTATATATACGGTGTCTTTTGTTTTGTTTCATTATCATTGCTGCATGTAAACAGAAATAATTGCTTAAAATAACTAACAAATTAAGATTTACATTAACTTCTCGATTGCTTTACCTATAGCTTCTGGTTACCTACTTTGATAAAAATGTAATTTTTCTATTTAGTGCCCCTCATTAGTTATGTTGATTAAAAGTCTCATTTTGATATATATATTTTTTTGGTTCTTTTGTTTAGTATTGCATGGCATGATAACCTGATTGATTACATGATATTTTCTCGTTAACAATAATTATTGAAATTACCTCGATTTACATTCATTTTTCGCTGGCTTTCGAACCCCTAGTGTAACGAGGTACACTAATAACGAGGTAATAATTATATCTAGGAACAGGATTTTGATTGATTTCCTTTGCTTAGATCAAATTAGCAATTATCTGGTATTTTGATTAGCGCGCGCTAAAGCCATTTCTTTTCATCTGCGCGCGAAAGTGTATAACGCTATCTTTCTCTCGAAATACCCTCAAATAAACCCAGCCAAGTGCCACGAGCATATCACTATTATAGATTTCACTTTTTGTACTGACATAGCTAACTACTTCATAATACATAATAGGTACATAATAAAACGTACACAAGCAGATTGCGTATACCTATCCGCGAAACTGTTCGCGGAAGTACGCCGTCTGGAAGTTTATGAACAATTTCGTATTATATATTACTAGCTGCACCCGGCGGTTTCACCCACTATTCTACAGAAACCGTATATTTTCCGGGATAAAAAGTAAACTATGCGCCAAAAAAAAAAAAAAAACTTACCTCCGTACCAAATTTCATTCAAATCCGTTCAGCCGTTACAGAGTTGAACGAGAACAAACACACTTACATACTTACACACAAACTTTCGCATTTATAATATTAGTGTGATATGTATTGAGCATGAACCTGCGCTCAGCGTCTATCCAGTTGGTTTTTCTGTGTACACAAGTTTTGAATTACGATGTAGAACTGTTGTATAGATTGTAATTTGTGTTGTGTGTAATAAATGCTTCTCTCAGTACTGCGTGTGTTGTCGTTATAAGGAACTGTTAACAAGTTTTCTGATCTGGTTTTCACCATCTGTATCATTGTGTGTAGTGATATAACTTTTTAATGGATGACAATTGTGAGAACTAAGAATTTTTTGTTGTGTGAAAGGTGCCTTACAGAAAGGCATTTCTTTAGTCGCTCGCAAAGAAACGCCTTGCTCAATATTGTTTCGTAGCTTTAACAATAAAGATTGCTTTGGTACCACAATGGTTTTGTATTGAAGAAATGATTATAATGATGCTATTAACTTGCGCCACTGTCACAGATAAATAGAACGTGGCCACTGTACTTATATAGAACTAGGTATTCAGTAAACATAATTCAAAAGTATTTATTAGCATATCATATTAATTGCTCAGCGATACCTACTTAATAAATTATGAGTGTCGAGGTCTTTGTGACGCATTAGTACCTAACAGTCAACAAGACATTCCGTTTCCAAAACTCCATAGAAACCTCTAGTAAAGGGTCCACCACTTTAATGGGGCTTTTCTTGGACTTGACCGTGACTTAATTTGCTTGACTTATTATGCATATTTTTTTCTCTTATGTTTTGGCTCCACACTTTGTGTATTTAGCCAGTGTCAAGTATGTATTGTAATATTTCACATGTCGCAGGCAAAGTTACTCACGGTCAAGTCTACGTCATGCCCCAGTAAAGTGGTGGAGACTTTACTCGAGGTTTCTTAGGTTTCTATGGAGTTTTGGAAACAAAACGAAGAGTCACGTTTCACAACATTATACTATTCACCAACACTCGTGTACGTTCATGGACACAAAACCACCATTTTTACACATGAACACTCGAAATAACAGTCGAAGTCTTGGAAAACAAATACAATGACGCGCTACATGACATCTTCACGTTCCCGCCAAAACTCCATTACAGGATATCCTGTATAATTTACCTCTATAATACAGCGAAATAAGAAAAGAAAATGTTTTCATTTAGCTTCTCACAATTTACTGCAGTCGTCATGACGCTTCTTAGTTCAGATCGAGTGTAGGCTGCGAGCAACAAACACATAACTATGCACTTAAATTACGAAGCCAAAAGTACTTTTGAGTCAGTGACTCCAATGAACTTCGTTGAACTTGTCTTTGTATCACAGCATTCAAAACGTTACATCAATCAAATAGGCCCGATATAAGTACATAATTACATTACATTATTATAATGCAACATTACAACGAAACTAGTCTTTATTTTCGAATCTTTAGAATATGAAATCGTATGGTAAGGTTTATAGAAATACCATATAAAATTTTATAATTGGTGGTAATTTTTATAGAAAGAAATTATTAACAAAATTAAACGAACTGTGCAGTTTCATTTTATATATTTTCAAATTAACTGTATCCTTAATATCTACACAACATTGTACATTTATTTATGAATTCATAATTTCTTGTTAATACTGCAAATAATATCAAAATTTACAAAACAGAACCATTTACAATATTTATATTACAGTTTATGTCGATAAATTTGGTACAGTTCGTACGTCCTAAAAATTTTTTTTTTTAAAATACAATAGTTATAAGATTTACATTAATGAGGTGGCTTAAAAAGGCAGTATTCAAATAAAAAGGTTAACTAAACACCTTTGTGACGAAGCTACCAAATTCAAAGTGCTACTTATTTCTAAGCTGTCAAGTGAAATATAGAATCAATCAATTTGCACATTGTTCTCTATACGCCCGAAAATAGATTAATTAGATCATTCCGTAAGTACTCGGTGCTGCCGACGCTATGTCATATAAAACCATAATAAATGCTGTCATTTAACTAAAAATTACGCTACAAATATATTTCGATCTCGATTAATATTTTAAAACGGTAACAGTTCTGGCACTACGTTTCTTTGTACATACAAGATTTAAATACATGTTAGTATAATTTATCTCCTTATTCACAAACGCTTACTAAGCTTATCTACGCTTCGAAGTGCGTTCTTAGTTCTCGCTGACGAGACGTGTCATGAGTGAAAACGAGACAGCATTTCTTAGCTTAAATAGCAAATGAGACATTTTTGAAAACAAGTTAGATTTTAGAGACTATTTTGCAGTAAATTGTTACGCTTTTGACTACGCTAAGTGCTGTCGGAGAAAAAAGTACATAATGGTGCCTATTCTGTTGAACCATTTTCTAAACATTTGACAGCTCTAAAATTATTGCTACCTTTGTCCAAAAGGTTGAAATTAAAAGAGTCGCAAATAATAATGTAGTCCTGTCAGATTAGTTTAGTGAGTGGTCCAATAGAATCGACACTAATATCTATGTATGGTCTTTCTGAGTAGTTTGCACTTGTTGTCCCGCCGGCACGTTATATTAAATAAATAATGATATAAATAGTGGCGTTAAATGAACACTAGGTCTGGGCGAGCGCGCGACAATACTGATCAGCTCAGTCAGCACCCATCGTGAGAATATTTTATCACCTGCAAGAGAAATGTAAATTGTTATTTATCAGAAAATCAAAAATTGTAATCCTTGATCAATCGACGCACGCTAGAAGAGTTACGATACACAAAATTGATGTTACGACACTTCATTCCCGTATTGAATCTAGGCATTTGCCCGAGCTTCAAGTTAACGCCTTCAAATGCAACAAAAAAATTCGTTCAAATGACCGGAATAATTCAGAATAATAATTCAATTCAGGTTTTTAGATATAATTTGTATTTTTTAACAATAAAAGATATAATCTGTATCCAATGCGCAGCTTTTAAAAGAGTTAAATGATGTCTATAAATGTTTATATTACAATTTTAAACTAAATTGACCATATTTAAAATAAGTCGTAATTTCTGACGTTGAGTTTAGCAAGCTGAGTCATGTGACAAGTAAATCGCTCGTCTGATGATAAGCGTCACGCTTACCCATAGCAGTACAGTGCCATCCAGAGTTTCAGTTTTTTTTTTGTTATTTTCATTTGGTCACCTCGACAGATAAATTGGTCGGTCTGACAGAATGACGAGTGATTGTATGGAACAGTTCTGCGTGAGGCCATCTTAAATGAGTTACTTTACAGGACAAAACGCATTTTACCTTTTTTGAATAAGACTAATATGGCAAGATGCTATACTGTAGACCAGCGGTTCTCAAACCTTTTTGGCGATGGAACCCTTTTGGAAAACGAAAGAACCCTAAAATAATCAAAAACTGGTTCTATGTATAAGTTTTCTTCACATGTGTGTGTACACATATGTTTGGGGTCATCTGACCCCAAACTAAGCAAAGCTTGTAATATGGCTGCCAGAAACTGATATACGTACATAGATATTTTTAAATACATACTTATATAGATATTAACACCCAGACATAGAACAAACACAAATGTTCATCACATGTTTGTCCTAGATGGGAATCGAACCCACGCCCCCAAACACAGTAGGTAGGTTCACTACCAACTGAGCCACCAGGGCAGTAGGTAATATTGCATCTAATGGGATGTACGAAATTGTTTTTTAATTTCTACGCTGCGCTCTCATATTACGCATTCCACTACTACTCTTTTAGTTTTTATAAAACTTTTTGTTGGAAAATTGACATAGATTTTATTTTACTCTGCTACGCTACATTACGACCAGTATTTTCGCGAAGCCCCCGCAGAGGCTCCACGGAACCCACTGCGAGTATGGCTGCTGTACTTTACCTATTGTCTAGTACGTCCTGATGACGGGCGGCACCGTCTTGCACTCCGCCTGGTCGAGCGTCTTGTCGATGACGGGTCGGTAGGACAGCTTGGTGGCGCCGGTTGTGGGGTCGGTCTCGGAGAGCGTGTGCTTGCGCCAGTGTTGCTCGAATGGGAGCTTCGTCTAACGAGGACAGAATTCATGTGAGACGCATTTTAGTGATTCTGACTTATTGAGATGTAGCTGACAAAACAAAAGCAACTCCAGTGTTCCATGTTTGTTTTCAATGTACATATATGACTCCTCGATAAATAGCGACATAAGCCTTTGAAAAAATAAAAACGTAAAGACGATGAGTTTTGCATCCCAGCATCTCCACTGTGTCAGTTAGTAGGAATTTTTACTTGCACATACTTTCAAAAGCACTGCTGTTCATCTCTTCTAGTTTTCATATCTCCTCTAGCCCTCCACGACTTGAACCAAGTAGCTTCCATTTTATAACAAGTTGTGCTTCCCAGCATTTCGATCATGTCGTCATAAAGTCGGAAATCTTACCTGGCCCTCCAGTGGCTTGGAGTAGTCCAGCTCGTCCCTTCTAGTTTTAAAGTCCTCCCTGGCATGAGCTCCTCTCGACTCCTCCCTGACCAAGGCTCCTTCCACAATCTGTACGGAGTTGATTAGCAGGTTCTGGAGTTCCAACGTCTCCACCAGGTCGGAGTTCCAGATTAGAGAACGATCGGACACTTTCACGTCGTTTATTTGTTTGTAGACCTCGTGGATTTGTTTGTGGCCTGTATAGAAAGTAAAAATTTGAACTAAATAGAAATTTAGTTCAGTTCAGCACGCTCGCCACACTTTCGTGGGGTCGCGGGTTCGAACCCGGGCCGGCAGTACCAATGATTTCTTTGGAATATCCATAAGGATATACCACTGGATTTTCGGAGAAGTTTCCTTCACCGAAAATCCAAACCGTAAACTCGTGAGGAAACCTGCATATTTCCGTGATGTGAATCCGCCAACCCGCATTGGGCCAGGGTGGTGGATTTGGGCTAATCACCCTTTCGAAGGTAGGCTGATATCCCAGCAGTGGGATGTAAAGGCGGATACAGAAAACACACTAATAAGAATATTGAAAGCATCTCTATTTTTTTTTTTTGACCTCTTCAAACCTTTTTAAGACAACAGAAAAAAAAACCTGATGAAAGAAAAAAAGTGGTGCATTATGAGGACGGACATGGGACACTTTTTTTATATAAAAAAGAAGCTCCCATTGCATAGTATCAGGGTTCGAAAAAATACGATTTTTATAATAAATATCAAAAATCCGATTTTTTTATATATATCGGATATATATCCAGGCTAAGAAAAAGAAGCAAATTTTTCCCAAAAAAGTGAAAATTATTAACGCTAGGAGCACCAGGGAATCCCCATTTTTTTATTACCTCATAAAATAAACCTTATATGATATGAAGTTAAGTTTTGAAATTCAATAAAAAGCTAGCCGTACTGGTAAGTTAAAGTAAAGGGGATTTCCCCAAATTTAAATAAGGTTGCCATTTTAGGAACAAACCTTAATTATTCTGAATTGTAGTTTTTCGCTACATGTTGCCAGGGTAAACATTAATATCCAAAAATGTTAGTTCAGAAGACAGGAAAAAAAAAACAACTGATATATATCAAGATAAAAATCAATTGATATATATCCGCTGATATATATCGGCGAACCCTGCATAGTATACAGTTAAATACTTGACTTTTATTCAAGAATTTCGTAAGGTACCTTCTTCAAGCGTGCTTTTCTGCCTAAATACAGCTGCATTTTTCTGCATGCACTTTTGCATGCGCAGGCGCAGGTCCGCCGTGGGGATGGCGCCGTTTGCGTTCCGGACCTTGTCCAGGTTCGTTACGCTCGCTTCGCCTGTACTCTGCAATTAAAAAAATGGTTTTAATGGATACGGGTTAAACTCAAAACAAACGGTGAGGTCGGGTGTCGTTCGGTATTTATTATTTGACAATTTTGTTGTATGTAACACAATATAGGACTCATTTTACAATATCCTGTTTAGACTTCCGCTAACAACCCACCACCGCCACTCGTTATTTAGAGACACGCTTAACTAAGTAGGCACGATTTTGTAAGCTCCTTTGCGAGTTTTGCACCTGGCTGTTCTTTTCTTAGCTAATCATTATTAGATATCTATAAATAATAATAGTATTGGTGGACGTTTTTTACATACAGCGCCATCTAGCCCCAAACTAAGCAAGCTTGTACTATGAGAACCAGATAACTGATAGAGTACATAAATAAATACTTTTTTTTCTGTAAATACATACATAGAATACATAGAAACACCCAGACAAAAAACAAACATTTGTCCTGGGTGGGAATCGAACCCACAATCTATTTAATTCAATTCATCTTTATTTCCAAATAGGTATTAAAAATACTCTTATGGATAGTCATCACTAGCTATAACTAAGTTAAATAAACAAAACGTCACAAAAGCACAACAAAAATTATCAGCACTACAAACATTTGTAAGCTTAAAATAAATGTCAATAGTAATAATAATACTTAAAATAAAAATATTAGATAAGTATCTATAGCTCAGATGGCGGAAATCCACTGAGCCACAAGGCTAGTCCATTGTTACATACATCTTTGAGCGGTGCCTGTGCGTCGCCCGGCTTGCTGATCTCGGCGACGGTGAGTGCGCACGCGCGCCCGAACACGACGATGTCGAGGAGCGAGTTGGCGCCGAGCCGGTTGGCGCCGTGCACCGACGCACAGGACGCTTCGCCCGCCGCCAGCAGGCCTGGGACTACCTTGTCCACTCCGTTGTGGTGGGTGATCACCTGAGATAAAAGGTGTAGGGTAGAAAAGGCATCGCTTTAACCTTGTATTATAAAGACAAGATAAACTATATTTATACCCTCGATTTACTAGCCGATACTAACCGTGCTCCGTTACTTTAAGGAGCTGGGCTGGTTAGGGTAGGCTGGCAGGGGGGTGAATGCACAAAACACCCTTAGCGGGACGTCAGTGCAGGTCTTATCACCCCAGTTAGAATTAGAATTAAACTCTCGATTTAGATATCATTATTCGACTTATGTCTAAAGGGTTGTAAACACAATGCCGTATGCAGCCAGCCGTACTGACACTGGGCTTGTGTCGCACGGTACAGTTTCTTTGTTTTACGTCCTTGTACGTCACGCCCGCTGAGTGAGCGAGACTAGTGTGTTAATTAACTATGTAGTTATATTAATTAATTAAATTAAGCGCGTACGAAAACCAACTTTGCTTTTGATTGAAATCAATACACACACTAAACCGCTTAGGACAGAGACTTGAAATTTAGACCCTACATTTCTCAAATGGTCTAGCTAGGATCTAGGTACAATAAGAACGGATTTTGCGAATTCAACCTCAGAAGATGAAATGGACCCCAAAAGTTTGTACAAAAATAAAATAATTTTTCACGCTACGCCAATGAAACTCGGTGTGTATAATAAGTTAAAAAAATAAAGAAAGGCATGTCTTAGAATTTTTCGAAATTCAACCCCTGAAGAGATGAAATGGTGTTTTTAAATTACTGTGCAAGCGAAGCGGTGCGTGCAAGCTAGTAGGTAATAAATAATCAGAATCTTACATACGATATTGAAATAATTAAACAATAAAAGAAAAACATTAAACCAATACTAAATCGGCTACATATTTATGACTATCTGCGCCCCGCGGTTTCACCCCCTATTCTACAGAAACCGAATATTTTTCCAGGATTAAAAGCTGTGTTAATCCAAGGTATTAGCTCCATACCAAATTTTATTCAAAATCCGTTCAGCCGTTACAGTCGAACGGGAACAAACACACTAACTACTTATATACTTACACACAAACTTTCGCATTTATAATATTAGTGTGATGCACAACAATCGCTACACTTGCTTATACACGCACTACTATAGACAACGCATTGATATCGGTGTAATAACATTCATCGTAGCGATACTGATGCGACCAAGGGCAGTGGGGCCTCGCCCTGCAGTTGAAGCCCGTAGAAGAGGCATTTTCACATCAAAGCAAACAAAATTGCATAATGGTTTTTGGCGGGAACGTGAAGACGTCATGTCGCGTCTTTGTATTATTTGCCAAAAATTGTGTTATTTCGAGTGTTCATGTTTAAATATGGTGGATTTTTATCTATTAGTGTTCGTGAATATGCACGAGTGTTGGTAAATACTATAATGTTGTGAAACGTGACTCTTCGTGTCGTTTCTAAAACTCCATAGAAACCTCTAGTAAAGTCTCCACCACTTTAGTGGAACATGACTTGGACTTGACCGTGACTTACTTTGCTTGACTTAGACTATGACTGAGACATATTATATTTGTTCAATATTTGATTTAACTTGAAATATTACAATACTTGACACTGGGTAAATACACAACGTGTGGAGCCAAAACATAAGAGGAAAAAAATAAATGTATAATTTAAATTGGTGCATAATTGACAGCGATTCTGTAAAGGTCAGAGAAAAATAAGGTTTCGCCGAAATAATGCGATATCAAAATGCCCTTCGAGCGCCTTTCATGGTAAAAAATTTGAGGCGCTTCGATGTATTTTATTGCGAAGTAGAAAGTCTCTATTTATTTAAATGTCATCTCGGAGTGAGTTTCCTGAAATGAACTTTCTTGTCGTACTATTTATTCTATGCTATGAGCAAATTCCCATGAAGGCAAAGATTCAGCTGCGAGTAACCAGCTACCAGGAAGAAGAATTTTGCTTGGAAATGTTTGTATGAGTTACTTGTAAGTTAACACGTAGGTAGCACTGGGCCCGTCCTTGTGCTTCCCAACATTCTCTTCTTTAGTGAGACTCAAAAAAATAATAATAATAGATATATAAAGATCATGGCTGTCACGGTAATAGCAAGCGGGCGTCGCTTCAGCTGTAAATGACTAGGTAGTTGGCAACATGAGTCACCTCCCCGCGGTAGTTGGTAGGGGTGCCGCCCATGTTGTAGTGCACGGTGGGCAGCACGGGGATGGGTTCCTTGGTGACGTCGACTCCGGCGAAGATCATGGCAGTCTCGGAGATACCGGGCAGGCGCTGCTTCAGCTGGTCTTGCGGCAGGTGGTGGAGTTGCAGGTGTACGTGGTCCTTATCGGGACCGCACCCGCGACCTACCAAATGATTTGAAGTCAATCATTCGGTTCTTAATAGTTCATTCTTAAGTCGATTAAAAAAGCGCCCGACCGAATTCTTAATCGATTACAGTGTATTCTATATTAACGTTTTAATGTTTTGACAGGCTTGGCGTTTGACCACAAACTTACCTGACGTCGAATCGGTGCGGTCGAGTACGGTAAACACCGTTAGGTACTTAACGACAGATTTTCAATTCGGTAATGATTTTTTTCATCATTATCATCACCCAGAAGACGATGTTGAACAAAAGCCCCCTTCGGTGCCATAATCCCCGCGCTTGGCAGGCGGCTGGAGATTGCCAAACGCTCACCGTTTACGTAGAGGAAGCTGCTGCCCGTCATCCGATGGTTCGGGTCGTACTCGTACATACCAGGATCCGACTTTTTTACTAGTTATTTACTGTATATTTATTAGTTGACAACATAAAAATACTTCAAGCCGTTCGTTCAAAACTCTAAAATTTCCTCTATGATAAGATAAGCAATTAGTTAGTCATTCGTCGTAACACGAGACACATCTAATGGAACTATTAGAGACAGGCTGATGACCATTGAGCTCCAATAAAACTCAATGCTGATGACATATTTATGAAATCATTTTTATCTGGAGAATAACGTGATAACGCAATTATTATTAACGAGATATAGCATTTTTACGTACCTTCCATGATCTCGACCGTCATAGCCCTGGACACGACGTCTCGGCTGGCGAGGTCCTTGGCGACGGGCGCGTACCTCTCCATGAAACGTTCTCCTTTCGCGTTCACAAGGAAACCGCCCTCACCTCGGCAGCCCTCTGTCATCAAGCAACCCGCGCCGTAGATACCTAGGATGGGAAATCCAGACAGTTATTAAACCCCAAGCAGTAGTTTCCAAACATTACTGTACCGGATTAAGAGGCAACGTTTCCAGCGAAATTACTGGGCACAAAAAAATGGAAGTGGCAATGCACGCATTATTTTAAACAGTTGAAGTTCAAAATGTGCGGTACTGAACTGTTATGGGCAAACGTGACGTATGTTAAGGCACGATGTCAAGCGGGCGACATGGTCGTCTTGTCACTTAGTAACCCAATAATAAGTATATAAAATCCACAGAATTCTCCTTATAAATTGTCTTTGATATAAACATAATTTATAATATAATTTTAGAACTGCTGAATTTTTATCTCGTAAAAATTACGGTTCAAATAAAGGGCGGGGCGAAGCAGTTATATATAAACAAGCTGCACCTAGCCGTTCATCAGCATCCGCAATTTTCAAGACTGTAATTAAAATGGTAAATAAAGCTAATCGACTTTATAATTTAGTAGGCAAAACGAGCGATTCTGCATAATAGTTTTTTCAAATTGCGTAAAAGCCACGATACTTGTTGATAAATAATAAAATAATACTAAATCTCGTATCAATATGGAGCACGGCCAAGTGACCGAATGACGCAGCCATTGTTTTTCACACAAGCTTCCTGCGTTTTGACGTCACGTGTTTTTGTAGGATCAGAGTCACGTGAATCGAAGCTTGCTCTATCTCTATTACCGCGAGGATTTTGTATGGTTGCCCGATTTTACTTTCACCACAATATCCATGCCCGAATCAAACTTTTACTAGCGTCACGATTTTCGGGTGCGTATTGTCACAAACATGTGTCATAGTATTCTTGATAATTAACATGTTATAACATAATACTTCAGCATTTACTATTAAATTAGTTGACGACGAGATATATACAAATACTAGTTGTTGCCTGCGACTTCGTTCGCGTGGACCTACAAAAAAAAAGTATCCTATGTCCGTCTCCGACCCTTAAGCTATGCAAAAATTCAGCTTGATCCGTTCAGCCTTCTAGCCGTGATAACGCGAGAAACACACAGACAGATAGACAGAGTGACAGATAAACAGAGTTACAGTTGATAGTTTATAATATTAGTTAGGATTATGTTTTGTAAACGCGGCCGCGACTCGAATCAAAAGTAACGAGGCATTGCGACCCATGTGCTTGTGCATACTCAAAGCCGTCATTACCATTATTTTGACATTTTGAAAGTCGCGGGCAACCGGTGGATGCAAGTTTCAAATTGTCGTTCAGTGTGGCGATTTAAGGGGGAGGCCTTTGTTCAGCAGTGGACGTCTTTAGGCTTGATGATGAAAGACGCGAAGGTACGAAAGAACCACGCACCTCGCGAAGCTGCGAAGCGCGTGCTCACAGAGGGTTATGTGTGCGATTTCCTCTTGTACCTCGGCGAGGGGTATGCTCATACAAGGTTCGTCCTTTTGGTTGGATAGTCAAAGGTTTAGCGGACGGTGGCTCGGGTTGAGGCTGGCTGCCTCGTTCCTCTATGTTGTGGCTCAAGAGGAGACATGAACTTTACTCAGCCCGCGGCACGCTCAGGATGAGGCTACTCAAGTGGATACCCAGCTTAATACGTACTCGGCGCTTGTCTAGCAAGAAACACAATTATCTGCACAATAATAGACATAATATGCCGACCTTCTCGTGGGTCAGTAACCTAGCATTAACTACGATGTAGTCAGTGTTGTGACGTAATGATACGTTTGTAATCATGTTTTATGCATTAGTTTACAATGCGTGCTTAATGCAGAGATTGTTGCTCTCGCGATAACAATACATTTTTAGTTTGTAATAAAACTAGCAGTTCTGCGATCAGTAGACCTCACGAGCACAACCTCAAATCTACAATTTCATGGTAGGTATATAATTTTTTCGTCAGCGATTTTTGGTTGGAAGTCTCGAACTGTCCCGATTTTTTTTTAAATTATTTATAGGCTTGCGTTTGACTGCCATCACGTCTGATGGTAAACGACGATGCAGCCTACGATGGAGCACGCTTGCCAAGAAGAAATCGATTCACTCGCGAATGAAGACACCCAGATTATAATTATCTGGAAAAACCCACTCGGGCAGCGCATTCCACTGTTCAGCAGTTCGAATAAAGAACTAAGGGTGCCTATACATGGCCTGACCTGACATCGTGTGAAAGAGATGGCTACATATTAGTTTCTGGGGAAGCGAAAGGGAGAAGCTATAATCTTAATAGTTTGTTTCTTTTACTCCCGTGAAATTCAAGTCTAGCTGTCCTTTTCGCACGATGTCAGGTCACGCCATGTATAGGCACCATAAGATTTCACGACCTTTGATCTACGTGTTCAAAACCCTTAGAACAGTTGCAGACTTTAAATTAATACTTCAAACTTACAGAGCATTGTGCGAGTGCCTTATCAGATATTGCATCTGTGTTTGGGTTAGTGCAGATAAAACACACCTCATTATGGCTGAGCGAGCACAACGCGCTGTTCTAAAAGTAATGATGTATTTAACCTTTAGACACCCTACTACGGAAGTTTACGAGAAAGCAAATGTTCTGACGGTACGAAAACTCTTTATTTATGAGAGTATACGGAGACACCACAGAGAAATGCTACAAAACAAGTCAGTCTCCAACAGTAGAACAAAGTATGTCGTGCTCCACTGGTGAATACCAGGTACGCGCAAAAACAGTATACGGTAGTAGTCACACGTCTATACAATGAATTAAATAAATCTAGAAAAGTTGACCAATTAACCGACAGGGAACTTAAAAAAAGTACTTTGACTTGGCTTAAGGGGTACGACCACAAAGCTATTGAAGCTATGCTGGAAGGCTTTTATTTTTGAGCTAATATTATAATATAAAAATAATTTTATTTTTCCAAATATTTGCAGTTGATAAAACCTTAACATACACATACATGAACATCTCCGCAAGCCCATTTTATTCGAGAATATACCTACAAGTAGGTGTTCTGTACATATTTACACACACACATTTACAAACATAAAACTCTCAAATGCACTTACTTGTCATCGCTGCGAACCCTGACTCGTAAGAGGACTTGTGTAACGTAGCGATGATATCCACACACACACGCACACACACATATACAAGGACGTACGTTCACACATACCCATTAACTCTCTCTCACACACACACACACGTACACTCACACACACGTACACACACACGCGCGCGCGCGCACGCACACATACACACACACACACTCACACGTCAGATTGTTTTCTTTTTATATTTATAAATATTTTTTTTTGTTTCTTTGGCTATTTCTTGGCATAGTAATAATGTAAATTCTAAATTATTGTTTAGTTACCTTAATTTAACCATATTTTGTTTTGGCATACTTATATAGTAAATAGGAGAGGCCATTGGCTCCCGACACACAGTCTATGACTAGTTTGGGAGACTCTGGGATCAACAATTTAGTTGTAATTTTTGTAATGCCCAAATAAATTTGATTTGATTTGATTTGACCTTATAACTTGACAACCTCTTGACCAATTTTGCTCATATTCGAAATTCTTGTTCAGAATTGAGTACCGCATGTTTAATAAATATTATCAAAATGTAAGCATGCGTCGGCCGGTAAATGGGGCCGCAGCATACTTTCGCCCTTTTTGGGGGAAAAACGTACCACTACAATAAAAAATCGGAGCCCGATATAAAAATCTATACACAATTGTAGAACCTGTATACCAAGTTTCGTCCAGATTAGTTGAAAATACGACCTGTACGCGAGTACCAACATGCAGACAGATGAAAGCAAATTTTGCCAGTTGAAGCAGACTTCGTTGGCTAATTCGCTCTTACATTACATTGTCAGCCAGAAGACGTCCACTGCTGAACATAGGCGCGCCAATTTAATCGTTTACAAGTAAGGCCGGTAGTGTTTACATACCAAATGTAGATTCTAGTTTAACAGGGAGATATTTTTTTCAATTCATTTATTCGGACCCTGGGTTAGCACAACACTTGGTAACGTCAAATACACAGTTTTCATATGAAATTCATTAAATTAAATATTTAATACATTATTATAAAAGTAAAGACAAAGGTCTTCAATCAATGTGTGTTGCCAGTGATGACATATGTAACTGAAACGTGGTCCTTGACTACTGGCCTTTTGGAAAAACTCAGAGTCGCACAGCGGGCAACGGAGAGAGCTATGCTATGGAGTTTCTTTGCGCGATAAAATCCGGAACGAGGATATTCGTCGAAGAACCAAAGTTGCCGACATAGCTTTCAGAGTTTGCAAGCTGAAGTGGCAATGGGCAGGCCATATCACTCGAGGAACCGATAACCGGTGGGGAAGAAAGGTTCTTGAGTGGCGACCACGAACCGGAAGACGCAGCGTAGTTGGCCTCCCACTAGGTGGACCGACGACATTGTGAAAGTCGCGGGCAACCGGTGGATGCAAGTGGCCCATTGTCGGTCGGTGTGGCGCTCTGAGGGGGAGGCGTATGTTCAGCAGTGGACGTCTTATGGCTGATGACGATGATGATGAAAAGTAAAGATGAACTGTGATGAAAGGTACCTGTAGGATGGAACTGTACGAACTCCATGTCCTCGTTCTGCAGGCCGGCGCGCGCCGCCATGGCCGTGCCGTCGCCCGTGCACGTGTGCGCCGACGTGCAGCTGAAGTACGAGCGGCCGGTGCCGCCCGTCGCCAGGATCGTGTTCTTTGCTTGGAACCTATGAAACAATGTCATTAAACAAATACACTGCCGTGCTAATATGAAAAGGCACACATCTAAAATTTAAAAAAAAAATGATTTAAATAAGTATTCTAAATCACGAAGTCTTTCTTCCTGATTCAGAATATGTATTTAACTCAATTTTGAAAAAAAATGTTAGATGTGCCTTTTCTTTTTAGCGCGGCAGAACAGTCCGCGAGTTGACCTTTCCAAGGCTTTTGAAGGGATCACACCCTAGATACTGTATTCAGGACGCTCGAAGCGCACCACGCTTCAGTCTAAATACACTTATAAGAAATTACTCTGATTGGTTGATTGCTAGGCACTCGAGGCGTAACCTTTGGATAGCCAATTAGAACGCTTGGTCGCACTCCCCGCGCTTTCCTCAAACATTGGTGACTTTTTATAGGAACAACGAATCTCGTAAAGCGGTATCTAGTGTGATCTGTGGAAGGGCCCTACTGCATTAAACTGGCGCGCGGTCTGTACATAATACTCGTACAAAGATTAATGGTATGCTACACGATGCGGTCCGGCAACGTCAGTGCCTACAGAACATATTATGTTAGCGGGAGGTGTGTCATCGCGTCACGCACGCGTGCGCTTTTCGTCATGTTTTATTAATATTCCGTGTACAAATAAGTATTTATGAAATCTGTGCATTGAATTTTAGACATTTCAATGGTGCAAATAGTTGAATTGTAGTTTTAGGAATCGTTGTGTTTACTCTCTTACTGGATGTGCTGGTCCCGATCGCTGCATGATGAACTTATTATCGTCGACTTATCACATATATCGTGCTTCATTACAATATCCAAAAGAAATTCCAGATTATCCAGAAGCATTTCCAGTTCAGTTAGACATTACCTATGCAGTGTACCGTCCTCAAGATTGAGCGCGATGCATCCCTTGCAGACGCCGTCTTCCATCAGCAGGTCCAGCGCGAAGTACTCGATGAAATACTCGCAGTCGTAGCGGAGGGACTGCCCGTATAATGTGTGGAGGAGGGAGTGGCCCGTTCTGAGAATAACAAAAAAATTAAATTACATATCTCTCAAGACTTTTTATGTTTCCGTAGTCAAAGGGAACGGCGTGTTGCTTCCAAATTACTTCACAGACAACAGCTACTCTCTTACGCTTCCCTAATTCAGATATCTCGATCGCACTTTTTTATTTGTTAAAAAAAAATTGTTTAAATATAACAGAGTAGTAATTAAAGAAAAAACACTTTTCAACTTTTTGGAATATAAAATTAAGCTGTTTTTATGTTAACATTTTCTATTTCGAAAAAGAAGGAAAAAAAAAAACATTATTTCGAGCTTTTCTCATTCTCCTTCGCCAAAATAAAAAAAATAACTTTAAAACATTGTCATTGTAATTCTAAAGAAAATTAGTTTTATTTTTTAATTCCCCTTCAGACATTTTTAAATTCCAAAAAGTTGAAAAAGTGCGAAAGAGAAAGCGAGAATCAGGGAAGCCGGGCCTTTTAATGATGAATGAGTGAGATTAACTCAAACGGTGCCAACGAGGCCCTATTACAAAGCCTACGCCGCTTGTTTTCTGCCTTTATAAGCACCTTTTGGATCGTAACAATTTTAATTATGAAATATATACATAAAAGTTAAATAAACGTGTTTCTTTATAAAAACCGGCCAAAGTGAGTAGGGCTCGTGCTAAGGCGTATATTATTTTACTAATTGGGGCTAGTAGCGCTGCCAACTGGATGTACCATTTCCTGAATTTGAAGTTACAGTGAAGTGACGTCATATCACAGGTCTCTCTCACCTGTCAGCGACGGCGCAGCAGCGATGCGCCTGGCCGCCCTTGCCGAACTTTAGCGACTGGCCACCGAAAGCGCGCTGGTAGATGCGCCCCTCAGGGGTGCGGGAGAAAGGCATGCCGTAGTTGTCCAGCTCGATAACAGCGTGGGGGGCTTCCCTGGTCATGTAGTGAATGGCGTCCTGAGAAAGATAGAGGCAAATTATTTATTGAAAGACCACAATCACTTACAATAGTTACAATTTGATTTCATTTTAGCGTAGAAGGAAAAACCACGAAAAATTGCTTCAAAACATTGGCATTGTTACTAATTATGCTGTTTGGTTTTATATTTAGTTTACATTGTCATTTTTTTACATTATTTTGCATAATACTATACATAATATATAGTGAAACTATTGGAATCAATTTTGCGCCAATAAATAGGCTGTATCAAGAAATTACAACAACCAAAAAATCAAGGTAACAAGGTATCAAATCAAGATAAGCTATTAGGTACACTTCTCACTAAACCAAAAACCAAGATGAAAATCAGCTCATTGAGATTCGTAGCTAAAGCAATATTATCTAGGTCATCATTTTAGCCGTAATTTCTTGTCAGAACCTATTTATTGGCGCAAAATTGTTCCAATAGTTTCACTATGAGTAATTAAGCTGCAATTGACAAAAAAAACGCAAGAAAATGTGAATGTGGCGCGCTGAGCGAAAGGTGGCAACTTTTATCCCATCAAAAACGGGTAAAACACGGGTCGCTGCTAAATAAGAATGCGTTTGCAGATAGTTAGGTACCTACAGACAGTTCAATTTCAAACGATGAGTTCGCTCAGCCGTCGCCGCCCCGTCGGTTTCTTTTTTGTTTGAATACAATTTGGCTCGTCTAACAGGTTTTGCGGTAAATTAGGTAGACTCGGAATACTTCCAACTACGTAGGTAGTTCTTATCGATCTATGAAAGAAGATAGTCGTGAAGATAGCGCCTTGCTTTATCTATTTTGCGTTGACATAATAATGTACACGTTCCTATATGTTCCATAAGCAAATTTATACAATACTAGCTGTTACAGACCTACAAAAAATAGTAGCCTTTGTAGTACTTAGTATCCAACCCTTAAGCTATGTCTATGCAAAAATTCAAGTCGATCCGTTCAGCCGTGATAACGCGACAAATACCCAGACAGAGAGACAGAAATACTTTCTCATTTATAATATTAGTTTGGAGCAATATATATATTAAAAAGTGAATTGTGTTCACTTTAGAACGACATAATATGGCTTTATTTTGACCTATGTACCAGGTACCTAAGCACTTAGATACTAATAACAATTAATCATTTTGTTTTGGTAATTGGACCACAACCAAAGATAATATTAAAGTCATTTTATGACGCATGCAGAAAAAATCACGGTACTATAACATTGCACCCACCGCGGATGAGGTAAAAAAATCTTTGTAAATTCTATCCAAATGACGCGCTTATGGTACTTTGCGCGTAATCTTTTCGAGAGATGAAGAGGGGGGAAACTCTGTGGGAGAAACCACAGATGGGGGGAAACTCTGTGGGGGAAACCACATATGGGGGGAAACACTGCGGGGAAACCACAGATGAGGGGAAGCCTACGAGCTGTCGATCGGATACTTCGTTTTTATTTATTTACTGTAGATTCTATGTTTGACAACCAACTCGCCTAACGGTAAGTACAATGGAGCGGAACGCAACGATCTATA
The DNA here is from genome assembly GCA_947579745.1 of Apocheima hispidaria. Classification (NCBI taxonomy): domain Eukaryota; kingdom Metazoa; phylum Arthropoda; class Insecta; order Lepidoptera; family Geometridae; genus Apocheima; species Apocheima hispidaria. The sequence goes on from OX388161.1 coordinate 8,229,112, forward strand.
AGAAATCTATTCACTCTAGCTTTGAAATTGCCTTCATAGTAATTCTCAGAAAACAAGGAAGACGGCAGGGTTCCATTCTCGGGTAGTATGTATCAAGAATATGGGCCCAAATTGTTGCTTACGAATTTTTGGACCGTCCGTGAGGAACGGGTGGTAGTGTGCCGTTCTTCTTGTTCTAAAGCTCTTATGCACTAGCCAAAATGTATCCGATAGAAAATAGAGACATGCTACTTTACGCACCAGTGCTTGAGGTTTAGAATCTCATCTCATCTCTCAATGTTTATGTATGAATTGAACTTTGACTTGAATGTAATCAACTACAAATTTAATTGTTCCTTTAATTAATTAATGTAATTGGTGTTTCGTACTGTTTTAATTAATATACATAAATAAAATAAAATCACCAATCTGCCATTAATTGGAGAATTAGCATGCCGGTCTGCATATACATATGTATTGGTTTTCAGTTTCGAGAAGCGCAAATCTATCTAAATAATTAGTAATACGATACTTAAGATACTCTCAACCGCGATTACTGTAATTACGAGTAGGTTCATGATGTAGATGTACTTACAATTATTTGGGGGCTCCATTAAATACATTGTATTATTTAAACTATTCCAACTGTATAAATATAAACCTGTTTAAATTGTGGTTGAATGCTATAAAATATTTACATTACCTTGTACAAGGCCATGTTATTCAAATGCTAGCTGCACATAAGCGATTCTCACGTTAGTAACTCATTTTTTAAATTAATTACATAAGAATAAGATCGTCCGTCTTTGTGATGCATACTATTTTCCTATAAAGTTTAATCAAGATCGATCCAGACTTTTAGGCATCTAATCGTTACAGGGTAACGAACAGACGTGGAACAGACTGACAAAGGGACAGTAATTTATGCATTTTATATTAGCATAGAGTGCACGTTACTAAGTGAACGTGCTTTTTCTTATTATACAGGATTAGAGGTCGAAAAGTGAGATTTCCATAAAGACTTATAATCTGCATTGCTGGTAATGTAATGTGTAAAAGTGTTGTATACTTAATAAATATTTGAACTTGTGAGTGCAGAGCATTCCCGCTCTTAAGTCTTGCACCAATGAATACAAAATATCACAAAAAAAAAACAAGATTCAAACTATTCATTGAGGATTACAGTTTGTCAATATGTTTGTACAATATTCATGAGCATGGCAATTGTAGTGCAAATATGCTCGGCAAACTGAATTTGTCAAACAAAAACAAAAGGTCATAACTTGCAAAAAAATAACAGTTTAAAATAAAACGGAGCCTTAAATGATTTCCAACTCTTTTCATTTTATTTATGTGAGAACTGGACGTGAAAAACGAGACCGTGGAGCATGTGCTACTGCACTGTAAGGCCAAAGAGCACATACGAGTAAGGTCGGTACTACTTCAAAAATCTCAACAACAAGTCTCCAATAGCATAACATCTGACGAAACAGGAGTGGTATGCCAGCGACCCAAGGCCGTGCTCCGTTGGTTTGGGTAGGCTGGCAGCGGGGTAAATGCACAAAACACCCTTAGCGGGACGTCAGTGCAGGTCTTATCACCCCCAATTAGAATTAGTATTATTACCTTTGACGTTATTAATAGGCAAATTGCTACATGAATAGCGTATGTTTAGTGTTCCGTAGATCAACTAGGAATCCTTGTATAGTTTCGCTATGCCTGAAACTTCGATCTACCAATGGCAAGTACGCGCCCTAAAATCTTTCGCCGCTATTGGTCGATCGATTTCGCGGCAAAATCGCGCCGTTCGTGCGCCGTCTTGGTCCGTTACTGTACGAATCGTGTAAGCGTGACAGAATTAAAAAATGTATAGCAAGCAATACTCTAATTATTTGCGCTTGCAAATAAAGTTGAATATGTCTAAGTAATCATTTACACGTTCCGCTACTGTCCGAAACCGGACTGCGCTTTTCTGCGCAAACGAAAACTGTCGATCTGAATTATTAATTGTGTCAAACTGTTCTAACCTATGATGATGATTATTACCAAAATAGATAAGGAACTCTACCAGGTGGCACGACACGCACTCGACAGGTTTCTCAAGGCAAATTACATAAAATAATAGTCACCTGGTCTCCGAGCCAGTCAGAACCTTTGACGGTGTCATACATGTGCCAAAGCCAGCTGTCGTCTTCCATGTTACCTGTAATGGAATATCATAGTTAGGCTGTGTTTTACCAAAAACTTAACAGGGGGTTAATTAACCACTTGTTTTATATTAACTGACAATGGTCCTTGTCTAGTTTGTCAAAAATGAGTCAAAGCAATTTATAGTTTAGATGACTTTAAATAATACATCTGAATCAGACTGGGCGTTTATAATAATCTCACCCAAAGCAGCATTGATGCCGCCCTGCGCTGCCACTGTATGCGACCTCGTGGGGAACAATTTTGTCACCACAGCAGTCTTGAAGCCCTCCTGTACGAGGCCGAAAGCCGCACGGAGTCCCGCGCCTCCTGCTCCGATCACCAGGGCGTCGTGCTTGTGGTCTATCACTTGGTAAGCTTTCGTCATGTTGGAGTTAGCTGAGCCATCTTTGACTGGTGTTGCCCCTCCCACTGATAGATGAAGGTTTCTGTACAAATATGTAGCCTGTAACAAGTTACATTCAATAAAAATATACATGAAACTAATAGTAAAACTATAAGTAAAAAAGTTATCTCTTCTTGTTAAACCCAAGCAGCACTAAGAAGCATTCTGAGTGCTGCAATAACATTGTAAAGAACTGAATCCATAAATGCTGAAAACTTTTCCTAGGTATTACCTAGGTCCTAACTGTAGTTATACTATATTAAAATAATACAAGAAAATGTTTTCATACAGCTTGAGCTTAGTGCAGCTTGGGAATATATAATTTTACCTTTTCATTACACTAATATTTTAAATGCATAAGTTTGTGTGTGAGTATACTTAATTGTTACTTGTACATGTCGAATTGGCTGAAATTAAATTTTAAAATTTGGATAAAATTTAGTAAGGAGGTTTCTTATGCTCTGGTTTAAGACATAATATGCTACTTTTCACAAAAAAAAAATCGAAAATGATTTCTTTTCAGAAAAATGTACGGATATAGTACAATACCGGGAGAACTACCAGCGCCTCAGACACCCGCTCATCTGTTCACCTACTTCCTTCAAGATTAGTTTAGTTATTTGTAACTAAAACAATCAAGTTTACAAGGAAATTGTATTCAAGGTAACAAATCTTGGCAGAAGTGTGATTACTGTGTAATTCAAAATGCAGTAAAAATCTTTTTGCATTTTCAATCTTGCTCACTATATCTAAAGACCGGATCAAAGTTGTTGATGTTTTATTTTGTTATCAAGCTGATGATAAAGTGTTATAAATAAGATTTATGAGCAAATCAAAGTAATCCACTTGGATAGCACTATGCAAAGAGTATTCATACATATATTGCTCTGAACCCCAAAATACAGGCATTCTCGCCTAGTTTGGGGATCGCTGGTAAAATCTATATTGTATAATGTAAGTTTTCTGGTAATAAAATTATTATTATTATTATTATTATATACTTTCAGTTATATGGCACAGCATTCTTCACATTCTACCCAGATTGATTTAAAAACTACTTGAAGTGTCTCGACTGCCCTGGTGGCTCAGTTGGTAGTGAACCTACCTTCTGTGTTTGGGGGTGTGGGTTCGATTCCCATATAGGACAAACATTCATGTGATGAATATTTGTGTTTGTTTTATGACTGGGTGTTAATATCTATATAAGTATGTATTTAAAAATATCGATGTACATATATCAGTCTCTGGCAGCCATATTACAAGCTTTGCTTAGTTTGGGGTCAGATGACCGTGTGTAGTCAAAAATGACCCAGATATTTATTTATTTATATTATTTTATTTACATATGTCAGAGGTAAGAAGCATAGAAATACCAGTATATGGATATTAGAGAGAATTCTGTGCAGAATATATTAGTTACACAAGAATAGTCACTAGTTCCTGAGTCAAATTACTGCTCAAAATTGAATATCATGCCTGACCAACATTGTTATGATACCTATCAAGATTGTTGAGTTATTTTAAAATGAGGTTTGTGCCTGCAGTTATTTAATGAAAAGAGAAAAAAAAAAAAACGTTTGTAAGTAGGTACAAGATTCAAGTAGGCTTGGACATTAAATAAGTCACCACGTTTAATTATTAAGGCTAGAAATTCTTGCCTATGCCCTTTTGCATTGCTTTACATTGCTTTGCTGACACAATTATTATTACATGTAAAATGAAGAAATCTTATTCAATAATTATTTACTTGTAGGAAGTATAGCAGAGAGAAATCTGAAACCATATCAATCTGCACAAGCTAACTGCGCTTAAAATTCTGAACAAGGAATCATCACGAGGCTTGCAAAAACCAATTCGGTAGCGCGTAAAGGGAATGTCCAAAACAATTTCCTAACCATTTGGTTACATAACTAAAATATAAAAAAACATGAAATATGCCATCATAACTCACCAACGATGCAGGGTTTCGAGACACAGCGGCTTTCATTAATGCACTCATGATGGAACTCTCTGTCCGCACCCGGAGTACAAAAAATTATTGTCAAAATTTCAAATTCACATCCACACGCACTCAGCTGCTTCGTTTTTCTGGGTTTTTTTTTTCGTCCCGCGAATCTTCATGAAATCTTGAAAGCCGAATTGTCGACTTTCGACACTGACATTTAAATAAATCATGACATTCAGGATATACAGCTTTTTTAATTTTATTATTAGGCCTCTATTAAGAGATATGAGAAATTGATGTCGATTTCGAGATTCCAATCTCGACTGTCTCTAATCTCGATTGCCTTCGACTATATAATAATAATCAAAGGCCTCCTATCACCCGATGTATCTCTCACGCAAGCCATAGTGAATAGGTATCTCGAAATATAGTATAGCTTTGAGAAAAATAAATCTCGAAGTTTGATATTTTTTTCGAGACGAGATTGAATCTCAGCTTTTGAGAATATGGGTCTTGTCATATTGTGGGACCTTTGATTGTAGGGTAGGGACACAGGATATAATAAGATAAACTTTGTCTTCCGTTATTTTTTTTTCTAACGTTCTATGGGGAGTTTTGGCGGGAACGTGAAGAATTTATGTCGTGTCATTTTATTATATTACAAAACTTGTGTTATTTCGAGTGTTAATTTGTAAAAACGGTGAATTTTTACCCGTTAAGTGTTCGTGAACATGCACGAGTATTGGTGAATGATATACTTAATGTCGTGAAACGTAAATTTTCGTGTTGTTTCCAAAACTCAACTAATAGTTATAACACATATAATTTACATTACACTTATAATTTACACTGTCTAGCAATTCTTTGCCTTTGTTTTGCAATGCCCTACTGTGCCAGGGTATTATGATTGTATGTGTGGTTACGCTAAATAAATTAAATAAATAAATAAAACTCCATAGAAGGCTTTAGTAAAGTTTTCAACACTTTACTGAGGCATGACATGGACTTGACCGTGACTTACTTTGCTCGCCTTTGACTGTGACTATGACTTGTTTGATAATATATAAGTATACTTGACACTGGCAAATGCATAAGACATGCGACGCCAAAATCCTCTTAGGAGGAAAGAGAAAAAAAAACATATTTTCACTGTTTGTGTTTTGTATTTTGTGATTCTTCGACTTAAAGCGGGTTATCCATATGAAATGGCTGATATTCCTAGCAGTGATGGCTTCTCAGAGGCAGAAAGGCTAAGAGGTTAACATTGAATACAATATTTTGATGCCCCACTCTCAAAATCAAATTGATAAATGCTCATAACTATTGTTTCAGAGGAAGAGCTAGCTCGAGAACTAGAACACAGTGATTCAAACGAAGAAGACACTCAAGAAATTTCCTTGGAAATTGAAGAAAAGCTACTCAAGGACGAGCCAGAATGTAATCTTATATCATATTTATCATAGTAGGACTTTTTTGCAGAGGCCGCCAGTTATTCAACCGCCAAGCAGTAGCATGCATACATTGTATTCAGGATAAAACGGCAAGGTTTATGTTGTACCATTTGGTACTTGGTGAGCGAGCTTTTCTACACAACTAGGCCGCATAGCGGACCCTTTTGCATGTCAACCCGGCTGTAGCCGTCCGGTGCCCTCCAGGAAAGCCAGCAGCTTGCTAACGCCGGTGCAGGCTTCCCGGTGCGTGCTCAGTGAACCGAGGATCGATGTATGTTGTTCTGCCACACTGCTGCATTCAAGCAGCATATGCACGGCCGTTTCTTCTGCCTCCATGCAGCCTTTCCATAGAGGGCTGCCTGTAACCCCAATAGTAAAAAAGTGTTTGTTTATAGAGCAGTGTCTCGTAATCACTCCGATAACTTACCGGAGTTATCATGTCTGAGGTTTAGAAGCCGTTGGAGAGTATCTCAGATTTAATTCCAGAGAGGCTTTCCTTGACTACCTAGCCTCATCACCTAACCAGTGTTCTTCCAGTGTTTTGTTGTAGTTAAGCCGCATGTTTATGGATCCAGGATCTGACTTGGCTGAAAGGCAGAGGAATCAACTTTTCAGGTCATACAGAGTGCCTGCCTGAACCTCTATTTGGCAGTCGCAGCCGCATCTTTCCCTCTGGATCCGCTGTGCCCCTTATTTAGTTGGAGTGTAATATTATTATTTTTACTTACCTCATCCATTCGATTCTGACACTGTATGGTGAGCCCTGAGGAGAGGTTGTATCTCTGTAAAGCCGTCAGGACTGTGGCACTGTCTGAGAGGATTAAATTATAACCCGTTACCTGTCTTCGACGTACCGCTGTTGCTGCCTGGATGACTCCTACACAATCTGCTTGGGAAATTCAGTTATTTTCACCCAGGGTCATTGTCAGGTGTATATTGAGGTCCTCCGAGAATGTAGGTTTATGATGTAATCACTGGACATAGAAATTTATCCACATCTATTGAATCTCAGGGCGATGGTGCAGTGTATTATCGCACAGTGTTATGAATTGTTAAACTTAAAAAAATTTGGGTGATAATTTATTATGGCAAGTGTGACCCACACCATCAATTAGCAAGCAACTTCCACAATTCCACATCTCATCACCGATTTGCATAAAAAAAATCTTTTGCATGACTATTGTAAAATGCAATTTTTAATCTATGGCTCTAAAAAGTTGTAATTTAATTCTATTGCAGACACAACACTGGTAAATTACGGAGAAACTACACTAACCACTAACATCGATAGTGAAATAATTGATGCATACTCTGACAGCTCTCAAAACATTGAAACTATCCACAGAGCTGATGAGCTTGGTAACATTTACACTGACAACTCTGAGTTTGCTAGCTCTCAACCAGATATCCTCAATGACGTCACAGACAACTATGAATATGGTAATGAATACTCATTTGATAACACCAACATTATGGAAGAAAGCCAAGTGAACATTGATGAGAAATTTGAATTAACTGGCACAGATACTAATATAACAGCGTCGGCAAATGAGTTTCAGCTAAGTGAACCAGCGGATTCTAGTAACTATGAATCTATGATGACTGAGGAAATGCTGATGAATGAGAGGGAACGAGAGAAGAAGAGTAAGAAGGAACTGGAGGAAGAAGAGCGAGAAAAGATGCAGTGAGTAATTCAAAAGCATTGTTATTCTACTTTCAGTTTTCTTATACAAATATATACTTTCTTAGTAGTTTTTTCGCAATCACTTGGTGTGGGACCAGAGCACAATTTTCTCTCTCATTGGATTCGGATTTGCGCCATACTGGAGTGAGCTAATATTGCATGGATGGCGCCACGCGGTTTCACGCGCTGTTCTACAGAGACCGAATATTTTTCCAGGATAAAAAGTAGCCTATGTGTTAATCCATGGTGTAAGCTACCTCCATATCAAATTTCATTCATGCTAGTTTGGGTGGGGTGGTGCAATTGCAAATGGGGATGTCTGCTAATAAAACCATGTTCCAAACAAAGAGGATCTAAGATTTTGCTAGAATATAATTTAACAACATTCTCATTCTATTGGTCTCTTTCAGGGTCCTTGTCTCCAATTTCACAGAAGAGCAGCTAGATAGATATGAGATGTATAGACGGGCGGCATTCCCCAAGGCAGCGGTGAAGAGGCTGATGCAAACCATAACCGGGTGTTCCGTTGGGCAGAATGTTGTTATCGCCATGTCTGGGATTGCAAAAGTATTTGTTGGTGAAGTAGTTGAAGAAGGTATATATATTTTTTTAATATTTACTTTAATCACACTAATCTTATATATGCGAAAGTTTGTGTGTGAGTAAGTATGTAAGTGTGTTTGTTCACTTTCAACTCTGTAACGGCTGAACGGATTGGATGAAATTTGGTATGGTGGTAGCTTATTCCCTGGATTAACACATAGGCTACTTTTTATCCCGAAAAATTTCGTTCCGTTTCTGTAGAATAGCGAGTGAAACCGCTGGGCGCAGCTACTTAAGTATATTTCAATCACTACTTTGTTCAAAAGTTGAGCCGAGTCAGGGGTTCGGGCGTACTTTATTGGTGGTTATTGTCACCTTATTTCTCACCCGATATAGCTCACATATTTTTGTTTGACAGGTAGAATAATTTTTCGTTATTGTTTTCAGCACTTGAAGTATTAGAGAAGTCCGGAGAACCGGGCCCTTTGCAGCCCAAACACCTGAGAGAGGCTCTAAGAAGGCTTAGAGTGAGGGGTGCTCTACCACCCAGAAAAGCACACAGATCTATGTTTAGACTATAGCTTGAATCAAACAATTTTGTACAATATCTCACTACAAGATATCTGCACTAGACTACTACTAGTCTGTCCATTATGTTAATCGCTTTTTGACGGCTCATAAAAAGTTGACGACATAACTTTGTAAAGCGTCTAGCAAATTTAACCCATAAAAATAAATACGCTTAATCTAGTCATTTACAAGTACATTATATCTCAACAGGTGACGTAGTAATGAGGTAATACTGAATAGAATGTACTTTTTGTATGGGTTATAATTTGCTAGATGCTAGATGTACGAAGTTATGTTGTCCAGCTGATAAAAAGCGAATAATCTGATTGACAAACTATAGTCACATCTAACATAAGTAGAAGGTCAAAAAAGGAAAAAATTGCAAACAATGTCAAGAACTCACACAAGATTAGTAGTGCAGCTATTGCAAATGCGATTTTGGAGTTAGTACGTTTTCAAAGTGCGTGGCCTAGTAAAGAAAGTGGCGCCATTTAGTGTTTAGATGCTTCGACCAAAGTAAAATGAATGGACCCTAACCACACAACTTCCTCAAAACAAGTCAAAACAATCGAACTTAGGCTTTAATACGTAATTAAAAGTGTATGTTTATTTGTCACAAAAAATGATATAGTGAATATAATATCTACGAGAGAAAACACCTGACACCCGTGTTTATTATTAGTTGCTCTCGAACCGTTTGACAATCGAACATACGTCTCGCACTTTTCACAGACTGAGAACGACTGAAGCAAGGTGAGTGCTGGCGCTCACTTTAATGTCTTCAAAATTCTTTTACTTGGGCCCGTCCATTCATTTGACTTTGGTCGAGCAAACGGGTTTAGATGTAAAAACTAACATCGTAAAATTTTTATATTGCAGTGGGATCTTTTTTTATGTATGTATATTTTCAACTTTTGTAAGTATTTTGTGTAGTAATCTTCTAATTTAGATAATAAATCTTTTTGACTTTTATAATTCTAATGTGAAACCTAACATTTTGTAACCTTTTGTATTTTCAATGTGAATAATAAACAATATTAATCTATATACAAAACTAAACAAAAAAAAACTTTACAAAACTAATGTAACGTGGTTTTAGAGGCGATTTCACAATAAAACAAAGTCACTATTAAAATGTTAATTTTATTACATGATAAAATTGTTATTTTTTTAAAAACAATATACAATAGTAACTAAGGATTATCATTCATAGTTCGAAAACTTTGAAAATAAAATCAGTCTTGTTAAAATGGCCAACTATGACAAGAGGTGTTAATGGAAAATCCTTGGAAGGGTAATTAAATTATAATAAAAACATTACTAAAATTATTTTTGCAAGTTTTGCAAAACAAAAATAAAAATATACACAAAATTCCATTCAAAACTCAAGAATAAATTGGCACCCATGTTTACTTTAAAATCTATGAAGACAATTATTTCCTTCAAGCAAAAGCTCGTAATTTTTTTTATCACAGTTTTTCAGAATTTCCAAGGTTTTCGGCCAGTTTGTCGATTTCGTAACATGAATAGAGATTTCGCAAATAACACTACTCGATATTCCAAAGCGCTGATTCCAGAAGGCACAATTCGATCCATGGTAAAATAGTAATTTGGTAACATTGTATCCTATTACTATCAAAATATATTATAGCAACGTATATATTAATATTTTTTGGATAAGAGCTTACCTTATTTATTCATTCTAAGCAATAAATGCTCCATAGGTTTTGTGCAGAAATGTAACGACGGTGAAACTTTTCGCTCAGCGCGCCAAATTCAAATTTTCTTGCGTTTTTTTGACAAATACAGCTTATTTACTCGTGGATTTACATATTTTAACCAAATTTGCGCCAATAAATAGTGTCAAGAAATTACGGCTAAAATGATTATAACTAGACAAGACAATATTGGTTTGTTTATTGATTCGTTGAGGTATGAATCTCAATAACATGGTTTTCCGTTTAGTGAGAAGTGTACTTGTTCTAGCGTTCACTTTGATTTTTTTGGTGTAATATCTTGATACAACCTATTTATTGGCGCAAAATTATAATTATATATTTATGACTCACGATGAGTAATTTGGGCTGTAATTGACAAAAATCGCAAGAAAATTTGGTATTTGGCGCGCCGACCGAAACGTTGCACCTTAACGAAAATATACTCTGAGTAACCTTTGAGCTACATTTTGTAAGGTATTTTCTATTTATAAATAGCAGATAAATTAACATCAGTTTATATTTAATTCCCGTAAAAGGGCAATAAAAGAACGATTGAAATGTTCGAAATTATTTGAAACTGACGTTATATCCTTTCACATGCAAACTATAAACCTACACCACACTTACTCATTTCATCGTAGAAACGATACATTTTGTTCAAAAAGCGGTACTAGACCAGTTTCAAGAACCATTCCACTAGTGCCAATAAGTAGCAACAGTACCTCCTTATTCACATTTCTCCTAACGACTGATATAGTTTTCAAAAACAGTCAATACGAAACTTGTTAAAAAGAGGCCCGTTTCAAATGCAAGTCAAAACAAAATTCGTGCTGCTCAAGAGCTGTCGCTAAGAAAAATCACACGTATTGATGCAACGAAGACCACCCTTCGACGGCCCATTGTACTTTAATATTCGAGAAACCGCTTTTAACGGCCGATACCAATGGGGCAAGTATGAATATTCATTTACGGTTAGTACGTATCGAATTCTATAAAAAAATATGCATTTCGAAATCAAATATTGTAAAGAATTTGAAACGTATTTACGCGTGAATTTCGTACTTCGCCCACAGTTTGCACGGCCACGGGTCGCATACGTAATAGACTAGAAATCTCACAGGCGCCGCGTCGGTCTACAAGAGGAGTCGCTTGACGCCGCACTCGATGCAAAACTTGGCGGTGTCGACAGAAAACCTGGTGCCGCACTCGTGGCAGAAGCGCGAGAAGCGGGCCGGGGCCGCGGCCGCGGCGGCGGGGCCGGAGTCGCGCCGGCCGCGGTGCAGCGACGCCTCGGAGCCGCTGGAGCTGAGCTCGCCGGCGCGCCGCCACGGCGGGCTGCGCCGGGACGACGCGCGGGAACTCACGCGCTTCTCTGGAAACGAACAGGTATATACATAATTAAACTTTCAGTTCTATTGACGTGATTCATATAGTCGCTCATTAAACTAGTAGTTCGCGCCGAACTGAGACCTCGCGACCCCTAATATCTTCACAACCCCTGGACCGATTCAGCTCATATTCGAACTTAAAAATTGTATTGAAATGAACTACTTGCCTAAAAAAATCATGAAGATCGGATCAACGGTTCGCAAGTTATCATCGGACAAATACACACGCAAACATACATACAAATGCCGATTTGTCCCAGTAAACTCTGAGACCTTCGCTTCGCTCGGTCAATTATTTTCGATCCATCATTCATGCGAACGATACTTCATAAATATTAATTTTGACGTCACTTGAAAGATGGCGATACAAGGCTAATATATAAAAATAATTTATGTAAATAATGTGCTTGTTAAATTCAATTAAAAAAAAGAACCATTTCACTAGTTTTTTCATTTCCTTTTCATAGATAGATACCAATAACTGGGAATTAAATGTACCACTCGTCACCACTGGTAACGATCGGGGAACTTCTTCCCTTTTATAGCCAGTAGCAATGTATGTTTATATTCCCTCGTATATGCCCAGTTGTCGCCACGGTAGTATGGGTAGTTTTTCCCTATCAGCATGTGAAGGATGGCTTTGGGCCTCCGGCACAGCTAATCCAATGGCGTAGGTGTTGATCACTAAAGAATACGGTGATGTTCACAATATATTACTGACTGTGTACTGACTGACTGGCTTGCTAACTCACCTGTATGATTGTCCAGTTCCTTGAAAGGTGGATGTATGTCCGGCTTCGGCATGGGCTCGTCTATTTCCGCCGAGCGCTCCATCGCGAGGAACTCTTCGCTAGAACTATCTGCGGATCTGTATCTGCCGTCGTCTTTATGACTGCTTGAGTCTGAGCCTGCGGGTATTTGCTCCAGAGAAGGGAGGCCGTTCGGTTCTTTTGTCGCGCATAAGGATAGTTTCGATGGAGATATCCTGTTTAGGCTGTAACGTGAGGGAGAAATTGATTGTTTTCCTGACAAATTTGTAATATAGGTCCTCAATTTATGTTAAATAAAGTATTATGTAAGACTGTTAATTATTTTTTATCAGAATATGTAGTTACCTGACTAACCTGCTATAAGCGGAGTCGTTGCTCACTTTTCCATTGGGAGTGTAATTCCCTTTCGAAACTTTTTCATCCTTCTTTGTTTTCCGTTCGGGTTTCAAACGAGTATCGCGCTTGGGCATTCCGTTGTGTACAGTCGAGCTATATTTCGCAGTTTCCCTCAAATGGCTGTTTTCGTTCTTTTCGGAAGCGTAGAATTTGTCGAAATCTTTTAGAGATTGCATCAAGTCTTGCTCGAGTTGGTCGGGCTTGTGGCGGCTCCTGGTAGGTTCCACCTTCGGCACGCTCTTCTTTTGAATAGAATCGAGGAGGGAAGTGGACCGTTTCACAGAGGAAAGGAAAAGGTTTTCGTTCACGATATTGCTACTGCTAAAATTGAGAGACATCGACTTGTTAACTGGTATCATACCGTTCGCTAATTTAGGGGTGGAACTAACGCTATTGAACTCTGAACTCTTATTGCTCTCTGCGAGCTCCGATTGCTTCACTACTCGAGTTGTAGAACTACATGTGCGTTTGGTTTCAAGTTTGTGCTTAATTATTTCCTCGTCAAAGGAAGTCATGAACTCTTCTAGATCAAAATCTTCACCAAGAGATTCATCGTCTCTGACTGAAGTTTTTGAAGCTACGCTCTGCTCGAGCGATGACATTATCTTTTCGTATTGGGTGCTAAGATCATCTATAATTGGGGTAGTGACGTTGTTAACGTTATTATTATTTTCTAACTTATCTATTTTATGATTTGATTTTGTAATACCGTTACGGTTCTTATTATTGTTATTTAAATTACTAGAGCTAAAAGATTCAAATTTCGCGGGTAAGTTTTCTGTGGTGAGAAGAGATTCCATGCTGCTTATGATGTCTGGGTTATTTAGTATCGTATTTACATTTATGGGCAAGTTATCATTTTCATTAATGAGCCTGGGATCAATGTAACTACTGTCTGTCATCGATGAATTGTCGTCGGCTAATATAGAATCAAGGTTTACCAATTTTTGCTTTTCATCGTCTCTTTTTATTTTGTCTAACTTGACGGGTTGTTTTATGGTACTTCTTTGGAAACTATGGTAAAGAGATGTGGCTATTTTGGGGATTTTATCCTTCGGTTTGGGCGTACTGTAACTGGATGCTGTATAACTAGAAAATGAGCGGTTTAAATTACTGTTACGGTTAAAGTAAGATTTATTATCTAAAGTACTTATATTTTCCTTACTGGACTTTGTGAAGGTTGTGTTCAATTTTTGACTAGATTTTTTGTTATCGTTACGATTTACTCTAAATGAACTACACCTACCACCGAATGTGTTATTATTGTCATTGTTTGTGCTGCCGAAAGACTTCATTCTTTGCAACGTTGGTGTCTTTTGATATGATTTGTTCAAAGTATCTTTCATCATTTTGGTATTGTTGTTAAAGGATGGGAGAGTTTTTTCTTTCGTGGTACGAAGGATGGGAAGGGTTCTGTTAAGGTCTTTGGTAGATGTGGATAGTTTTTTTGGGATACTGGTTTCAGAAGACATAAGTTCCTTCATTTGCCTAGCTGCCGACACGAATGGGTCGTAAGTGTCGTCGAGTCTGTAAAGTTATTAAAAAGTATACAATAAACTGATTTTACCAAAATTTTAACTGATTCTAAGATGATTCTTACAGCAACTGCTGAAAACGAACATGATTGCATGGAATAATGTAATATCGATGAACAAAATAATCTAACCTTGTTGCCTTATTCTCAATACGGGGAAGCTTTAAAGGTGGCGCTTCTGAGCATACCGACTGACCATCGCTATTATCATCCGTGTTCAAGATAAAAGTCTGATTATTGGTACTTCGCTTTTGTTCTGCTAACATTTTATATTTCCTATTCGGTCTATATATTCTTTGCATTCTCTTCTTGTTACATTCTGATTTTCTTTCCGGTTTGTTGTTTTTGTCAATAGACGGCAATTTAAAATCTTTTGGAGAAAACGGGACCTCCGCGACCTCAAAAGATGCTTTCTTTTCTGCCATAGTCCTCTGTTCATATAATTTTAATCCGTATACAGTAATATGTTCCATGTCACATACTTTTATACCATCCGCTTCATCTTTAATATTAGAATTTTGAGCAACATCAGGTTCTTTCAAAGTTTTTTTGACATCATCACCTGCCGTATCTAATAGTTCTTTTAAATTATTTTTTAGTTCTGCGAAAGTATCAGAAAAATTAAATTGTGGTGGTTTAACTTTTTTGTTGACGTCCTCATCTTTGTTAATAGCTTCCAAAGAATTTGTTTTTGGAGTATGTATGTTATCGACGTTCTTTTCTATCTGGAATCGTTCTTCCTCAAAGTTATGGTTGATCATCATTTTGTCGGTTAAATTGATAAATTCGTCTAAATCGGCTGGGTTTTCTGTGAACTTAGTATAAGTTTCACCACTACCGTATCGACACTCAATGTCATTATTATTCTGCTCTGCATCAGATTTATGTTCTATGGAATAATTTAGCATATCGTCATTGCTTACGTCATTTTCATAATTGTCATCATAGATTTCCGCCGTAAGGTCGTTTTCTTCTTCGCTTTTTAAGCCTTGATTTGATTTTCTATCTTCATCGTCATCATTTAGATACTTGTCGATAAACTTTTTCGGGAGTATGTTACTCGTGATATGTGAACTTTGATCATCTTCTATATTGAGTATATCCACGACAGGGTCCATATTATCCGTTACAAAATTGCAAGAGTTACTAGCAGTAATCATCGACGAATCGAGAACTGATAAGCAGTCTTTAGAATCTGTTGACTCATATTTTTCCTTGGATTGTGTTTCACAAGAGCTTACTATTACAGGATTTTTATAAAGTAGTTCTATTTTTGGTTCAATTTTATCAGTATCGGTACTTTTATAATTTTTTTTAGATTTCCTAGCTGAAAGTTTTTGATCTGCATTATCGTGGATAACACAAGGAACGCACAGAAGTTCTGTATTGATGCCAATAGATTTTTTGTCGTTTTCTAGTGAAGCTTCTTCAAGACTGTCTAAACTCATACTACTTTCTTTCATGATTTTTTTTGTTTCTCTATGCTTCAATTTTTTTTTTTTGTCTTGGTTACTAGATTCTTTTCTTATTTCTTTAATTGGGCCAGTGTTATCTCTGGACTTGTCTAGTATTGTTTTATTTGTTTCCAATCTACGTGATTTCAATTCTTTATTTTGTTTTTTCGGCAGCCTAACAACAGTGACGTCCTTGCTATCAGATTTTTGTTGTTTGATATTTTTTACATTATTATTTATTGTATCATAGTCTTTGTTTTCTTTTGTAACTGATTCAAAATCATTTAAACTATTCAAATTATCTTCGTCTTGTTCTGTGGCATTCTTATCCGAATTCTTTCTCGGAATAGGTATTAAACTTTTTTCTCTTTTCTTTAAAAAAGTTTTAGTTTTCTCCTGTTTTTCTTTTCTCTCGCTAAATTTTTGAGCGAGTTCCTCTAGCTTTTTCAGCTGCTGTTGCTTTTTAATATTCAATCTGTTCTTTTGCTTGTTTTGAGTTTCAGTCTTTTTGATATTTGGGTCAGTATAACTTTGTTGAACACCGGATGATGGAGGGTCTTTTGAGTTTCTAATAAAAGGGGAAAGGAAGGAAAGTTTATTTTCAGGAAGCTGGTAACAAACAAGGAGATAGGAACGAATTTATTAAACAAAAACAAATGAAAAAATAATCTGCAGCCTTCCTTTCCCCTTATTTGCTACGTGAACAAGGAGTTAAGAAAAACTTTGATTTACTTGTTTGTACATACCTAGTACTACTGATATCTCTGGCTAGTCTGGCTTGTCTCGCTTTCACGTTGGCATCGCCTGATGAATTGTGCTGAGAGTTCCTGGAGTTCCTTATCACTGGCACATGAGGGGAAGCTTCTTCGTGACAATCGTTGCTTGATGCAGACTCTGTAATGTTTACCATTATTGCTGTATTTCAAACAAAACAAATTTTTGGAGATTACTGTTTACCCTGGCAGCACATAGCGAAAAACTACAATTCAGAATAATTTAGACTGTTTCCCAAAATGGCAACCTCATTTAAAGTTGTGGAAATCGAAATCCCCTTTAACTTACCAGTACGGCTAGTTTTTTATTGAAATTCAAACCTTAATTCCATATCATATAAGGTTTATTTTACGAGGTAATCAAATGGGGATTCCCTGGTGCTCCTAGCATTAATAATTTTCACTTTCTAGGGAAAATTTGCTTCTTTTTCTTAGCCTGGATATATATCGGATATGTATCAAAAAATCGGATTTTTGATATTTATTATAAAAATCGTTTTTTTTCAAACCCTGTAGAATATATTACTAAAGGAACTCGGTCTTCGTTCCAAGAACTTTTGGAGTATTTCGATAGCTATTTAAAGATTTTACTATGAAAACTGACGTGGTTTTGATAATTTTGTTTTAATAAAACGGGAATACTCACGTTAAATTGAGTCGGTTATTCCGACTATAGTTTCTATCACATTCGGTGACCTTTATCGAGGAATGCTAAGCGAGACAAGCGCGCCACCTCGTCTTGCCTCGCAAGACGAGATATTCCCGTAGCGTTCCTTGATAAAGGTCACCGAATGTGATCGAAACTATAGTCGGAATAACCGACTCAATTTAACGTGAGTATTCCCGTTTTATTAAAACAAAATCTATTTAAAGATCTTGACAAAAATAAGAATAAGCTTTTTTTTATCGCGAAGGAAATGTTTTTCGTTTTTTTTTTTCTAATACGTATCGGTGTTTGTGTGTTCATTTATGTTATCTCCTACCGGCTACCAAATTTTGGATTGATAAATATTCATATACCCTAAAACATTAACTCTTCTTGGGCAGTCAGACAAAAATAAAGAATTTTGTCATTATTAAATTTGGTTTACCTGAGGCTCTTGTGCGAGTGTGTCTGTAGTCCCCAAACTCTCTCGGTGGTGAAATCCCGCGAGACGATTCAACCGAGGCCGATCGGCTGTTAGACGATTTGTCTCGCGTCTGCGACGTCCTTCAACGAGAAATATCCATATAAGTAATAGTTTTAGTCATTCGTTTCGGTTACTCAATGTGAATTTCGAATCTATCAATTTACGTGTAATAGCCTAGTAGCGAAACAGAACATTACATAAGACCATTTGATATTAAGGCTAACTCGAGAAAATAGCGCCATATTCCGCGTGCAGATGAAAAGGGATGGAGTGTGCGTGCTAGTCAAAAAATAAAAATAAAATAAAAATAAAATAATCATTTAATATTATATATAATTATATCGAAGGAGAACGAAACAAGCGATTTTATCTATTAAAACCGATAACTAATGTCAAAAGATTATTAAAACAAAAATATATTTATTTGTTATCCTGGATGGATATTTTTTTACATTTTGATAACTCACACTCAGTGATTTTATATCTTCAAGAATGTGAAAGTGTGCGAGCGAGAAGACTGCACGTGGACGGTAGTAGGGACTGTAACATCTAACTATTATAACCAATCCGATACATCAATTTTAAAATATATTTGGTACTAGAGTATTATGACTATCGGCGGCTTGATTTTAATTGGTCATGAACTCATAACTATATAGCTTCGGATTTTAAATCGCCATTATCAGTCACGGCCTTCTTTATCGCATCTTGTTATGCCATTTATTTAGGTCTAATCTATGTTCCAAGTGTTGTATTCACAAGTTAAAAAAAATACAACTAGGTGAGAAAATAGCTCGCCTGATGATAAGCGTCACGCTTGCCCATAACAGTGTAGTACCGTAGTATCATTATATATTCTGTGGTGCCTTCCAGAATTTCACTCAGTTGTTATTCAGTCAACAAGTCAAAACCGTGCGCGGCAATGCACTGCGTTCCCCACCCTGAGATATAAGATCTTAATTTTCTTTATGCAAAGTAATAGCATTGCCCTTCAATCCGAAATACAGTAACGTGTGCACACTACTGCTTGGCGGTTGAATAACTGGCAAAGGTGTGGCACTTCCCCAGGCGGACTCTACAAAGTAGTCCTACTACAAGAATTAATTACTGCGGTAAATTCTTCCTGAACTTTTGTTCCTATGGTGTATAACAGGTGTAATGGGATACTGACTTGCGTCCCCTGACTGGCGGGGCCTTGTACTGCGTGCGTGCATTGAGCCGTTGTTTCGCGTCGGCGATGTGCGGCGGCGGCTGCGCCGGCGCGGTCGGCAGGATTTTCGCTTTATCCGCGCACCATTCCACGTGGCGCTCGAACGCGCGCACGCCGAATGCTCGGTTACAGTGCGGACATTTTTGAAGCTCTGCCATTGGCTGAAACCAAAGACCTATGTAGTGGGGTGAATTCTGTGGCTGAAACCAATAAAAGCTCGTACGGAAATTTTAGAAGCTCTATATCATTGGGTGAAACCATATACTTATGTAGGCTGAATTCCGCGGCAAGGCAATTGTTGCCATAAAGTATTCTGTCAACTTATCGCAGACGGGAAGAGCCACGCGCGAAAAGGAGACAAAACACTTTCTAGCTAAATCAGGTCTTTAGACGTTCCTGAATAAAACTGTACGAGTATATTTCACGGAAATTTTTCAAAAAAAAAAAAAAAAACAGCGAAATGCCCTTTAATTTTTTGTCGGAATGGTAGCAGTCATATGAACGGAACGATACTTTGCTTACGAAAGGAGCCAGATTGCCTACGCACGAACACGACGCATTTGAATGATAAATAAATAATGGAAATCTTATATGGAAAGGCATGTTAACGACACGGCAAAATTAACATTACAATTACAAAATCATAAGTTACGTGTCACTTTAGTATTTTGTATCATTCAATATGTTGCTGCTGTCCTACTGTGCTGCTGTACAAGCAAAATTACTTCTGCATCTCTCCTTCTTACGAAAGTTCTGAGCTCTGAATAATTATGTCGAGTATGTGTCAAGTCATAAACAATAAGATCAACATTTACGTTAAGAAGATAAATGTGTCTGACAACGTCGTGACATGGAAACGTTTAACCGTTTTGTGACCAACCTGCGGTTTGTCTTCCGCTTTCATGCTATGATAAATTACTTGCATAGACTAATTTTAAAAATAAACTTTCGAGCTTTTAATAACTTAATTAGTTGTTGTACTTTGTGATGTAAATAAATAGAAATTTCGATTAGAGAATTCGATAACATTGAGATGTATCTATTAGTCGCTAAAATCGCTAAAAGTAAAATGTTAGTAATCTAAACTTATCGAATTGACATAACACGACTTGTTTGAACGTATTAAGAGAGGTCAAATGCACATTGAAAATAGTTACATGGGGTTTTGGTAGATACCGGGTTAGAGGTTGTCTTTCTTTGTTCTAATCTAAAACTGAATAAACTTTCCTTACGGAAAAGAAATCACAAGTGGAGAGACGATTAGTTTTTTGATAAGACGATCTGTAACACCATGTCTTTGCTCCCACTCCCGGTCTAGTGAGCAAGAAAGAGTTCAATATAGGACTGAAATAAGAGTGTAGTGTAGATAGTATTAGTCAAGATTCAGTATTGTTATTTTCTCACCTTTGTGATGGCATTCCTGACAGATTGCACCTTAGGCTTGGGCACAGGTTTGGAAGTTGGCGGCGGGCTCTTCTCGAGGAACGGGCTGTTCTCAGGAAGGCCGAAGTTCTTTGGCAAGTATTGTTCCAAGTCTGTTCCTGGAATAAGCCAGGAAGAACGTTTCTCATTTGTAAGAGAAGAGTAAGCCCTGACGTTAATTCGCAGTATGAATAGTTTTCTGATGCTCAATGCGGCTGTTCTAGACTTGTTTTATTGAAGTCCGTAACTTGGGTTAATTTGTTCTTTCAAACGCTATGGTTTTTCAAACTAAAAGTAAAGGAGAGTGGGGTAGACTATGTATGCAACAGAAATGGGCTTCAATAGAAGGAAAATTCCAAATCTGATAAATGGCAAAAAGTATGTACGAGGAGAAACAACAGTAGGTAGAAATAATTCTGAATGTTACTGGTCACCAAAGAACATTTACAGGAGTATCCTGTATTATTTTTATTTATGCTGGTCACGCTCAAATGCAGTGTAGAGAAACTTTACGAAGGCAACATTGCGTTCATTAGTATTAAACATGCTTATGCAATAATAAACAATACTACTCGAATCACGCACGCAAACGCAGGTACTCTACGCGAAATCTTTGCAATAAATTACACTCAAGTTTATGTTTACATAATTTGTCACAAAGATAATTGTTACACCTAGAATCTGGGTCTAAGAATTACTTAATTGATCTACAGAGTAAGAAATAATTCATTTAAATCTAGGCTATCTTCGTTCTGGATCCATATTAGAATACAACAACAATATACAAGTATGAATTAAAAAAAAATAAAAAACACTGATCGATTAGTAAATGCTCATGGCTTTTAAACGCGGGAACGGATTTACTTAAAACATATCTAGGAACCACCGCAATAAAGCCTACTTTTATATTAAAAAAAAAAAAAACAATCGAGTGCTTTGATGCCGAAGACAGACACATAGACACACACCGAAAAGAAACACATTCGCTTCAAACTTATAATTTTTTTTGGTCAATAAAAAGTGAAATACAGAAGATGCAAGATGTCCATCTATGATTAAACTATTGACTTAAATAGACATCCTCTTGCATGGAGAAAAACCAGTTTTATGCGTTCATTGATATTCTATGGCAATTATTAGGTGTTCTCTGAGTCTGACAAAGTAGGTACTAAGTATATTGCAGTAAGCAAGCCTACGCCATATTTACACATCAAGATCATCTATTAGCATAATTCGTATACTAACGAACCGTGTTAGTCTATTCAATTGTGAAACAAACATCAAGAGACGTCACTGAATCAACAAGGCATGACATGTCACAAACCATGCATCTTAAAGGAGTTAATTGGTGACAACTATGGTTTAAAATAATGCTGTATAATGAGCACGACTGTGGATGCTAAGTGGAGAACACGTGGGCGTACCTTGCTAAATGAAATACGACTGAAGGTACCTTTGTCCTAAATGTATACAAATTTAGACGACTGGGTAGGACTCTTGTGTCAAAAGTAAGTCAAGAGTTTGCAAAAGCCTTTGTAATTGTTATTTGTTTACCTTTCCAAGAATTACATTCCCAATTGAATAATGATCGGTTTCATAAATAGAGAAAAGTTATGCTAGTTTGAAATATCATATTATGCATTATACAATCGTGATCCAATTAGATAAGATAAATACATAAACAGTCCTGTACAAACTAGTCGGCATGACGTTGAGTAAACAAGTGTGACACTCCGTGTTAGTAACGTCCACAAACAGTAGGAACGACGATGTTAAGCGGACGATAGATAAATTATTTAAACGGTCAACCCACTCACCGGAATTAGCACCGTTCGCCGCGACCAGCCCTTATTACCCACAAACAACAAATAAATCATCAATATACTTAAATAAACTAACGCCATGCTATTTGGGAGACACCAGAATGGGACTAACGGAAACCTCGAAAGGATGCAGAAGTATTTTTTACTCGTACAACTAATGTTGTTTATTAGCTACGTATTGTTTATTATCAGACAGACACATGGTACACCCGAACCGCCGAGTAACAAACAGGAGAGAAAGAGAGTTATATATTTTCCTCTTACTCTTATTTTCTCTCATTGACCCGCGTGTTTATTAAAACTATAAAAAAATTGAGTAAATTTATTAATCTAGGAACGATAAGTTTGTCAATTTTATTTTTATGTTCCTATATTCTGTGTGGTTTCCGAGTGGCCCCATTCAAGGGTTCTGCCATGGCTTAACATGGCTCTAAATAAACTCCTTTAACTACATGTAAACTCCAAATCCAAGACAGCCCCTTTACAAAAACCGGGGGCATGCATTTACTTCTGTGGTCGATACAATTAACTACGTTAAAAGTCATAAAAAGCAATCTATAATCAGAACGGTCTGATTAGTATGGAAACTCAATCTAAGGTTCCACTACAAAACCAAGTTTACAAGCATCAGCTATCTAAATAAAGAACTTTATGGGCGATGAAAGTTCCACGGAAACGAGAAGATTGTAAAATTAAAATAATTACCTTCACGTCTCTGTCGGGATGAATCGAACGTCTTCCTCTTTTTGACTGTCATCTTTTCGCATATCTTGACATGTTTGGCGAGGGACAGCGGGACAAATGTTCGGCCGCAGACTTGGCATGGTAGTAGGGGTAGAGGGCCTGATGGTTCAGGAGCTACGGGTGCTATAGGGTGTGTCGGGACTGGAGGGGACGGAGGTGGGCCGGCTCGGGTCGGCGGAGGAGTCCTCATCAATGGCCGGAAGTCGTCATCGCTCGGCGAAGCCTCCCCGGCCGGCTCCGGTGACGGCGAACGGGAAGACTTTCTAGATTGCTGCTGTTGGAGTTGCCGTTTGCCTGCAAACACGAAACATAACCTCATTACAAGAAGTTCTGGAGGAGCGTTCATTTTGAAACAGAAGAGAGAACTGTGCAGAGGGCCGATATAAACTGTTTTTTTTTCTATTACGAGTGAGATTATGTAAACTATACATTTTCAAGGCTGCCAAAGCAAGCATGCCATAAGTTCTTAACGCCAAGGTCGTGCTTTCTTTGAACATATAATAGCCAGTTAGGACTCAAAAAATTCTAACGTAAAATAAGTTCCATTGAGTTCTGAACTCATGCAAAGGCGATTTTCGTGTAAACATGGTGACGCAAGGCAGTAGCCACAACCTCCATATTGATTAGTCAAATTACGGGCTAGGTCACGCGATCTGCGACTACATAGCAAAAAATGTTCTCTGTAGAAATGATCTAAGAAGTAATTTGTAGGAATCATAAGTTCTATGAATGAAAATACACCTGGCAAAGGAAAGAAATGAATCCTTGACTTGATCAGGTACTTAGTACTCGTGTCAAAATAATAAAAATATTGTATTACAAGAAATCTAGTAAGCATAAGCGAATACAATAGAACAAACCTGTTCTATTGTATACTACGTGGATGCTCATTTTTAATAAACATAGGAAGGACCGAATAAGCCCATTAATAGTTTGTAGTTTAATTAGCTCGAAAGTAACTTGTTGTTTTTCAAAGCTTCTCAAAATACTTCTAGTCGAAAAAATCCTATAAGTATCAGGGTTATACCTACTTCCAATGAATTTCTCTTGCTGTCATAAATATTCCCTGCCAAATAACCATTCATTCAATAAAGCCTAAGAGTTATTTTGCACTTGAAATAGGGACATGATGTAACCGTCAATTAATTGAATTTGACAAAGACGAACTGAAAGCTGCGTGGGTGGTAAATGGCCAGTCAGGCAAAGGGGATTTTTGACCTCGCGTTTTAAAAAGGATGAGTCTATTAAATTGATAACTTTATAGCCTAACTACAATAATTATAGCTACAAAAAATGATGCACAAGATGTTTTGTTTCCTGTTGGGCCACACAGCAAGTACATGTGGATACTGATAAGCAAAAACATGTCAAACCACAAAAAAAAATTTTTTTTTAATGATACAGAACGATTCTTTGGCTGACAAAGAAACGTTCTGTATCATTGAAAAAAAAATTTTTTTTTTATTGTTTGACATGTTATTGCTTATCAGTATCCATGTTAAGTTCAAGTTCACCCATGTCCTGCTAATTAATTCTAAGTGGACGTTGAACGACCGCTTCCTTTTTACACCCGTATTCGATTACCATTAATATTCCGGTTATACTAATACCTTTTTTTTTAAAATATCTAATAAATAAATAAATAAATCTGGGACATTTTTTGCACACACGGTCTTCTGACCCCAAACTAAGCAAAGCTTGTAATATGGCTGCCAGAGACTGATATACGTACATAGATATTTTTTAAATACATACTTATATAGATATTAACACCCAGACATAGAACAAACACAAATATTCATCACATGAATGTTTGTCCTAGGTGGGGATCGAACCCACGCCCCCAAACACAGAAGGTAGGGTCACTACCAACTGAGCCACCGGGGCAGTCAACGGGTTATTTTTTAACCTTTGTCAAGGTTATTAAATAATCAGTAATATTATTTACCTAGCGAAATTTCGACTATGAGAAATCAGACTGATAACCTTGAATACCTTCACATACAAACTCCACAATTAACATTAGATACACATCAGTAAGACTACATTTGAGTAATCTTTTATGATACTTTGCTTGGGATAGGACTGAACTCCAGTTTTATGACCAATAAATCGTAATATATAACCGATAATCCGAGCCGGAGTATAAAGATCGGGTGGCTGAACTCAAAGCTTCGCGGGCGCATCGCATCCCGATCCGGTGTATCGAGTGGCTGCATGACTCGCCTACTAATTATTCCGAGTCGAACGGGGTGAAACGGTTCTCTATAATAAAAACACCTCAATACCGATCACAGTCACATGCTGCGAATTGTGAAAACGTTTTTGGGATTTTATAGAATCAAAAAAAATACTAGGCGTTCCAAAAACCCGTTTATAATTCAGTTCTCACTTAGCATGCGCGTCTCATCGAATGATTTTACCAATTTGGTCCTTTCCAAGAAGATGTTCGCCGTTACCAATATTAAGGAGCATAAATCCCATATGCGGGGCACGGTGCATCACTCACGTGCGTCGAACGCAAATTGCTACTTCGTAGTGTTCATACCTTTAAAACACTTGAGAGGTTCCTGTTATGGACGTATGTTAACAAGCGAGCCGCTGTCTGCAGGCTTCAAGACGGAGACGGAACACATCAAAGGTATAGCACAAGTAATGAGCGGAATGCCGATAATGGACAAGGTCTGAAGTTACCAGAACAGTGTACGTCTAGGAGTGGACGTCTCAGCTGGATCCTGTACGTCTTATAATACCAAGAACTCAGAATGACGAGATCTCAGAATGACAACATCTCAAAACGACGAGATCTCAAATCAACGAGGTTTCACACCGACGAGACCCCTTTACTTACTATTAATGTGCTTACTTTTATTTACTATTAATGTATTAAAGCGCAGGCAATTTCACAAAAACTGTTTGTATATTCCTTTGACAATATGTCACAGTTGAATGATACACACCATGGTTTATAGTTATAAATATTTTGAATTGCTTGATGCTACAAAAGATGGTTTGTGTAAACTAAGGTCAAACACAAAAAGCTACACATTGTTTTGACACAAGACACAGAACTTTACAAAAACTCCAAAATAGGTGTATCACGCCTGTCTGCTATGACTTGTAGAATAAACATTTTAATTGCAGCCGCGAGCAAGCCATGCCGGCCTGAATATCTTCCATCGACGTATCTCAAAGGAACCAGCCTCGATAATTGAACTGGAAATGCGATTTATCTGATAACAGACGGATTTATCAATGACTCAGTAAGTCTTCTGAGGAGAGTTAAGTCAATGCCGTCTTCTTTTTCGGAAGTATTTATGAGGGTCGTAATTACACCATTTTTTACAAGCTTTTATTTAACTTGCTATGTTTGTATGTTAAGGTCAAATCTTGCAACTGAATTTTAGACCAGTTCCCCTTTTTCAATTGAGTTGAAATTTTGTATGCCTGTCAAGTTTCGATGACAATACAATATTATGACAGCGAGCTGATCTGATGATGGATACGGAAGGTGGAAAACGAACTCCACATTAACTAACAGTAGGTTGATGGAGTTCGGACTCATTTTTGATCAGCGTACAATACTAATAACGGATTTTATAAAAGCTTGTCTGTTTTGTTTTCCACAAACACTTTTTTAATACAAATCGGACTGCACATTCACTTCATACCTTTTGAAGTATACCGATTGCAGTCAGGCATGGTTTCTGTTTGAGTTTTTTTCTATTAAATGCTTATTTATACTAAGCGCTTAGATATTTTTTAAAGGCGTTACGATACCCGTGTTTCAATTTAAAAATAAAAGAAAATAATGAGTATCATATTAAAAGTAAATTGTAAGTTAACTTTATTGCCTGGTAAAAACAACTATCACCTAAATCTGCATACAATAAACAACAGTTTATTTTACAAGACACGTTTATTGGAGGGTGCAAACAATCATAATGTGACATTCGGAGGGCTGAGGGTGAGGGTGAAACAGTGCAATTCCGTTCCTGGTACCTGAACTAAGTTTTCTTGAAGTGTCTTGGGGGAAATTCTTTGGAACAATGCTTTGTTCTATTTCCATGCAACAGATATATATATAATTTTAATAAAATAAATTGAGGAACAGGCCATTTAAATAACAGACCGCAAAATATATAAAACAAATCTGCCATACAACCAGATAACCATCTATAAGAGAAGCTAAAGTCAAGAAAAGATATCTTGCATTCCAGAAAATAAATGAACGAAATCTATAAATCACAATACTTAAGTAGGTCCTAATTTGTAACTTAATTTAATCTAGTCAAGCCCGTTCTTCGAAGCCACGAGATTGTAAACTTACTAAGAATAACTGATAAGTAAGTACAATAAGTAGTTACATATAAATAAAGACGAATAAGGCGTTACGATGACGCGATGATTTAGCACGCCCATTTAGGTGAAGACAAAGTAATTACAAACAAACATGCTACAAATAGTAAACGATTAAACATGTTACATGAGGGTTTTGTTACAGCAGACGTTACTACATAAATAGTTACGGTAATTCCCTTTTTTACCGCGCTTAAAAGAATTATTAAAAAATTGTAGTGAAGTTGTAAGATGGGCCTATTAATATTCTGTGGGCTCATCAAACCGGATGAACAGCAACGGCAAAACATTCAGTGTTTTTAAGCTGACCGCTGAAGCTTGTTTAGTTGTAGTTGTATTGGCTACAACTACATCTACAGATCTTTAGCTCTTTCCCCCCCCCTCCACTATATAGCCATTTAGCGAAGGTAACGTAGATAGAATAAAATAACGAAACGACTGGCAAAATATTCAACCAACCAACCACTAAAACGATGCCTAAAACCTCGTATTTATTATGAACATCGGATACTTCTTTCTTTTGCAAATCTTTTCGAGGAATATGTGAGAAAAAAATTGATCTTTTGCAGGAATGACTGTAACAGTCCTCGCAGAGTGAAAACTTTCTATCGGCCGATAGTTTGTTCGGGTTCGTTATAAGTATGGAGAGGTACGTAAGTGCGCTTATTGCAACGGTTCGGCACCGGCCGATAAAAAAGTTTGATGGGTTTCACGATTGCCAGCAAACTATACTAACAAACAATCAGTATAGCACTCTTCCCCGCGCGCACATTTGCCGAATGTTTAATCGGCCGACTCTCCGCGTTAGCAGCGGAATGGTCGTGCGGGCGTGCGTGGTCATGATGGCGCTGCCTATTTCAACCCCATCGCTGCTTATCGAAACGTTTATCGCAAAACATAATACAGGAAGTTGAAAAAACTCGCGCTCTATAAAAAAAAACTAAAAGTGTACTACTAAGACTCCACCAACATTCCAGTAGCTTTCATTATGCGACTGCTCTCTTTGAGCCACTTTACTATGTATCGTAATCGTCCGTTTCTTGGTTGGCTGGTTGGCGCACACACCAGCAACTTACTTTGTTGGCCCAGTGCGCGCTGGCAACCCAACCCGACCAAATTAGTGGCCGATGAAAATCTGTGCAGTCTGCGAGGACTCTAAAAATGGGAGAAATCTATATCACACCCGTTTAAATAATACCCACAAAAATTTCGCACAAATAAGTTTCGCAAGGTCACAACAGAAACATTACCTAAATAATGCTATATACATTTTTCATTAAAAATGAAAGCGTATCTGTATTATGAACTTTAATTATAAACCGCGATTCGCGTGAATAATGTAGGTAATAAAGCACGAAATTACTTCCTATTTGAGCGAAATTATGACGGCGAAGATTACACACAAGAAACAACTTTCCTAATCATTAATAAATCATTTATATTCCTTGAACTTTGAACAAGCACAGAAAATCGATGACTAAACGCTTGCAAATTGCACTCTCACACAGTAATTGCACGTTTAAAACAGCCTTGTGAGACAGATTTCCATTTTCTGATTTAAAGAGATATTGCTCGACAATGATGTGAAAGGGGCACTGAAAACAACGGTAGGTCTCTATCTGCCAATCTTCGTTACGAAACCTTTGTAATGGCGATATGGGAGAGTTAAGCCGTCCGGTTTTACAATCAGTCGAACACACGTCGTATTGCCAATTAATCTCATTCAACACATGAAGCTGTCCGACAAGTTTGACGAAAGCGTCAGTAAGTCTGTAAATTAAATTAAGCTCAGGCTGGACTATCTCACACTTTCATGCGAAAGATGAAGTTATGCGTCCGTGAGAACTCATATATGCAAACAACTGATATACTGACAGCATCCGAAGGTTACATCATCGTTCAAGCTTTTTGTGTAAATAGTGGTCACCTTGTAATAGTTTTATAAGTATGTATATGACTCCAACCATCTTCAACTTACGCCAGTTGCGTCACAGCTCAAACCAACTGGCTAACAATACACCAGTTTGTGTTAGCAGTTAAAACATTGGAAAATAACGAAGAAAATAATTAAAACTTAATTGCGGATTGGTGAAAGTTAAATGGATCATATTTCATCAGGCCTCGCACCAGCAGATAAAAAAAATCACGATCGAGACGACGATGAAACGTAATATTGGCATCTCAAATATCTCATAGAAACTATTCGCGCGCATCTGTTAATTTGGAGTAAATAACTAAATATGTTACTGTTCTTTTTATTGATATTTTTGTTACTTCTGTCAAAAATGTTTAAAACTGTCCTTGACTTTAACTGTCGTGAAACCACAAAATCTGATAAAAAACAAAACAAAGACAATAGAAACATCTTTAGATAACCTATGGTTAACCCATTTCTGGTTTAACAAAATTCAACAATGTACAACAGCAATTTGTACATAAAAACTGCTATTTAACAAAACTAGTCGGTAGACGGTCCCTGACATTTAACCCGCATGTTTATAACCGCAATGATAAAAACAATAAACCCATTACAGTGACAACCAGTCATTACGCGGCGCGGGAAGAGTCACCGCAAGCGGCAATGGTAAAAGTCATGTTTTCCAGGGGGCGTACCGTGAGCTCTTATTGCGGTTCAGAACAGGCTCTAAACTGAATCGTTAGTCAAATTTGTACCGTGAGGTCTGTTATTCGATTCAGTTTAGGTTGCCGCCATATTTAAATGGTGACAACTGGTGACAACCTAAACATCATCGCTAAGCGTGTTTTCGTTCATTTAATTAGTACCGTGACCTCTTAGTTGAATCGATAATTGTCTCGCTGAATTGTCAAATTAGCGATTCAGTATAAGTTACTATTTCAAAACCTTTTTTCGACCGATTTATCATTTGGACCTTCTTAGTCGTTTGTGGATTGTAAATATTGTTTATAAAGTGGTGTCCTCCGCCGTAATACTCAATTATCGTGTAAATAAAAACTATTGAGAAGTAAGTAAGCGCTCACTTTACAATGTAATGGTTACTTTATTGATAGTAACTACTACAAACAATCGCCCTAAAACTAAAACGGTTACATATAATAATTATCCCGCTAATCTTACTTTGGGCGACACGATACTTTGATCATATATTTTTTTCTCTTATATTTTAGCTCCA
Organism: Apocheima hispidaria; assembly: GCA_947579745.1. Lineage (NCBI taxonomy): Eukaryota > Metazoa > Arthropoda > Insecta > Lepidoptera > Geometridae > Apocheima > Apocheima hispidaria. Next base: position 8,259,750 of record OX388161.1, read on the forward strand.
CACGTTCGTGTATTTAGCCAGTGTCAAGTGATGTCAAATATTTTACAATTAAAACAAGTCTCAGTCATAGTCAGTCACGTTTCACAATATTATACTATTCATTAACACTCGTGTACATTCACGAATACTTAATGACTTTGGACGATGACTGAGACTTGTTTTCATTATGATATAATAATCACTTGAAATATTTAACTAAAACCTCACAGTTGCCAAATGGGCTAAATACACTAAGGTAACGACCCCAATGTTGGACACTTTAAGGACAACATATCGTGTTTTATCAAAATTTCTCGTCATGTAATTGACCGAGCGAAGCGAAGGTCTCAGAGTTTACTGGAACAAATCGGCATTTGTATGTATGTTTGTGTGTATATTTGTCCGATGATAACTTGCGAACCGTTGATCCGATTTTCATGAAATTTTGTAGGCAAGTAGTTCATTTCAATACAATTTTTAAGTTCGAATATGAGCTGAATCGGCGAACTACTAGTGAGTAGTTCGCGGCGAACTGAGACCTCGCGACCTCTATATCTTCACAACCGCTCGACCACTAATAATATCAGGAAATTCACTAATATTATCAGGATATATATGGAATTAGTTAAAGTCTTGTGTTTGCTATAAATATTACCTAATATTTACGTCAATCAAATAAACTTACTTAAAATTGTCAAAAGAAAAACATATTTTTTTCATCATTGATGGACACGAAAAATTTAGTCATGGACACCCAATTATGAACAAGGCCTAGTTATGGACTACCATTTTTGAACTGGTCCCAATGCTCGACCCCCAGTAATGGACATATTATTTTGTAATTAGTTATACGTAAAGAAAACAAAGTATTTGTCTCTTTTTTATTTTATTGAGAAGTTATTATACGTTTAGTAGAAATTATTATATATATAAATTATTAAATTAATAGAATTAAATTAATAAATTAATAGAAATTATTATATATATTTTATGCAGGCAATGATTACAAATTACACTTATATATTTTTCATAAATCAAGTGCCTAATCGAAAAGTTTACGTTTCCTTAAAATATAATAAAGTATCAGCTATCACAAAAGTTGGTATTTAGGAGGTCAAAATATGAGTAAACGTTTTATCATCATCATCAGCCGAACCATGTCCACTGCTGAACAAAGGCCTCCTCCTCTTAGACCGCCACACCAATCGACAACTTGCCACTTGCATCCCGCGACTTTCACGATGTCGTCGGTCCACCTAGCTGCCTGCGCTGCGTCTTCCAGTTCGCTTTAATAAGCTTTTTTTTAATGAAGCAATCATTAATGTTTATGACTACATTAAAAGAAACTCCTATTAATGCACACCTATGTCCATTACTGGAAGGAGAAATTGCAATATAAATTAACAGAAAAGAAAGCTCATTTAGAAAATTAAATTAAACTATAACACTGAAAAAATATTAGTTTCGACGTTATCCGTAATGGGAAAACAAGGAAAATAAAATCCAAAAATGGTCACCGACTCAAATATGCATAATTTGAAACACAGACTTTAATCCAACACCACAAAAATCTTTCAAATATACCAACGATAACATGAAATAATGCATTTTTTCATTTAAGCATACCAAATACTAGCACTTTAAAACATTTTGCACTTACTGTCTTAGCGATTGATGCAAGAAAAAAGGATTTTTAACGAAGGCACCGCACGAGCACACAATCATATTCGCTATTTGCAAACAAAATGGCCGAATGAATTAAAATCTCATATAACGGAAGTCAAATAGTTGTAGTTTATTAGTTTTATTTGTAGTGGTAGGGCTCTCTTGCAGAGTCCGCCTGGGGAAGTACCACACCTTTGCCAGTTATTCAACCGCCAAGCAGTAGTGTGCAAGCATTACTGTGTTCCGGATTGAAGGGCAATGTTACCAGCGTAATTACTGGGCATACAGAGATTAAACATCTAACATCTCAGGGTGACGAGCGCAATGCATTGCCGCGCATTGTTTTGAACTGTTGAAGTTCAAAATTCTGGGTGGCACTGAACTGTTATGGGCAAGCGTGACGCTTAACATCAGGTGAGCGACTTGCTCGTCTCGTCACCAAGTAACATTTTAAGGTCAAGTACTGACAGAGCGCGAAATTTAAATTTTTATCCTAATTTTTGTACTTTGTTTGTTTTTCTGTCCATTACTGGGGGGTCGCCCACTACTGGGGTCGTTACCTTAAGTATACCTTAAAGAAAAAACTCAATGTCAAATATATTTCAATTTAGATGAATGCGTTCAGAAACTTGTAAATCGTTGTTTCTCACAATTCGGATTGATATTATTTCTTAGAAATTAAAATTATTCAAGGACAAAGCACAATAAATATTGCATGATTGCATTAGTTTTGTACTTTGTTATAAAATTCAACATGAGTTCTCTTATAACACGCTGATACTATAGCTAATCACAAAAAACGCTACTTTCCGGAAAGGGCTAACACCTTTGAATTTCAGAACGCATTTTTTTTACGAGAGCCAGAAATACGTTTGTATAGCGCTGTCTTTGTCTAATTTTAGCGTTTCATTACTGGAGCCAGAGACAATTTTCGTTCATTCTTTCGAGAGGTAGCGATTCAAATGCGATCGTGTTTAATTGAGCTCACGGTACGAAAACTAGCGAGTCAGTTTAGGCACTTAAACTGGACTGCATCGCAACTGGCCCGCAAGTTAAAAGTTGACGGTACGCCCCCTGAAGACAGTTATTATTCACTAGGCAACGACAAGCTTCACCCTTCTATATACTATCTTAGACGTTTATTGTCAGTCTTATCAAAAAGCAGGTAACAACACGATCAAGTAAAATAACTCTAAAGAGAATCATGACTGTAATTTTAAAGTCATGTCCGCGATTAAATCTATCTTTGCAGTGGGAGATCGGATTGTTCTCACGAATTAACTTGTTTTTCTGTACGTAATGAAGGCATTTATTCTGAAATTTTGCAAATAGAGATGTCCGGTTTCATGGTGGCAGATGAAATATGTAATAGATGACAGGAGGGAAATATTTAGTATGATGAAGAATCATCAAGAGCAAAGTCTTAGATAATGAGCTATCTCTGTGTTTTACACGTTGTAAAGACCTTCATAAGTAACACGAGTGTAGGTACTTTTTCATATACGGATAAGGAAATGCAAATATTTGCTGAACCTAAAATAAAGTACCAGTCTCCGGTTGTAATATTTCAACACACATTTTAGATGAAAACAAGCTTGGTGAAGTTACCTTTTTTACGCCAAATTTTTAAGCCGCAAAAATTTACTATATTTGAATATTTATAACTGCTTTAAAATTCACAACAGTACTACCTTGTAGAACTCGGTATTATACACTAAACTGAAAACAAATACCGAGTGGCGAGTGCGAATACGTATTCATGCTACTGAGTTCAAACCACGGGCTTATCAGTCGTGCTTATTTTGCTTTGGGTAGAGCCAACTGCATGAATATATTAACACTTTTATGTAGTGATAAGTATTATAGTTATTTATTGTTTTCATGTGAAAAACATATTATCTTCAGAACATAGCTTTATTGGTGCCCAGTCAACACTACGAAAGCCATAGACCATGTCCACAATTCCTAATCTTAAGTAAGGCATACTATGGCGTAAAATATATAATAAATGTAGCCTCCGTAGAATTCATATGCATCTAGTAAATCTAGAACATTACAGGTTTCAACTGGTAGGTATTCACGGTTTACCTATAGTAAAGTCGACAGACACAATTATTAATTCCTTTGACGCTAACGTAACCAAATTAGAATATAAGAAAATTTCGGTGTTAGCGATTATGACTTTAACGAATATATATTCAAGGCCCTGTCACCGTTCAATGACGTTAATGTTACTTTAATAATAGTCATTTTGTGACCGCCGCCATTGTGTGCTTTCTTCGTCGTCAATTTATTCAAAGGTATTTAATTTTGACAAACAATGTTAATAGTTCGTATTGTCTTGAAATAAGCTAAAGAAAATCTCGAACAATCGCTTTTACACGGTGTAAAATATTACAAAGACGTTTGAATTGAAAATATCCCCAAAAGCAATAGCACCACATGCTCAATTGCATAATTATTGTGTTTTGTTTTGAGGATATAGGTACGTATATTTATTAATCTTTATAATGAACAAAAATCTTCTGCGGACCGCGACCCTTACGAACTTACTAAAAAATAACACCCATCCCTCACCCTAGTAACTTTTCACAGATTCCCTTTAAAGTAGTCCCGTTTGTTATTCAAGCTAACAGCGGTAACCAGCTGTTCGCAAACAGGATCGTCGCAATTAATGTCGTAAAAAACTATGCACCCAGCTGCCTTTGTGGGAATGTGTGTCACATCATTCTCATGCATTTTATAGTGGAAATGTTTTGATCCCGGGAAGGAAAGTTGGGTGTAACAAACAAATTAAATCTGAAATAAGTAGTTCACTAGCTTTGTTTAGTCACACAACTGTGTTTTATAACTTTTTTTTAAATATGTATGCAAAAAACCTAAATTCCTTCAATATTTGGAATGGGTAGATTCATTACGGTGTCAATGGGTGGTTCTGTCGCAAAACTATATCAGGAATGAAAAACTTTAAGTTAAGCTTAGTTCAATGACTAAAATTTTACCAAAAGATTATTGGATAATTCCTTGTAACCATAGGACAAAATTGGCCGTAAACGTTGTAATTGCCTTAGAAAAATTGATATTTGTATCAATTTAAATTGCTGCTGGGTACTGAATTGATAGTAAATGCTCTGATTAGTCAATCCATTATTATTTTAAAACAGGATGGAAACGATTAGATATTTTGCGATTGAGCGTAATGAGAGACATTGTAGCGGAATGGAATAAGATCAATAGAACGTAAGCATAACATGTAGTTTTAATACGATCTAGAAACGTGCAAATATTAAACATAAAATTGAAAAAACGTGACCAAATATTTCAACAATCGGTACCGCTTCAAAATTTGAGTCGAGTAGACAACAAATATTTACCTTTCTTGGAACCGAAAATGGACTTGAGTTTGGATAAGGTGCTCTTCTTCATTTTAATGGAAGTACCTTTTTACTGTTCCCCAAATTCAAGCACAAGTATAGTAGACATCAATCCACCATCGACAGAAATACACTCCACACTACGTCCTCAAGTTTTTCAGGCGATCTCTCGGCTTTTTGCTCCTTTTGCCGCTCTTATTTCCGTGCTACGAAAATAGTCCCAACGCAACACTTGCATCGGCGCAGACGCATCACTCATACATATGCTACGATAAACATTAATTTATACTAAAACAACTATATAAAATAACCGGTATATTTTATAGAACGTAGCAAAACACAATTGATAATCACTTAGTACAATAATATTTCCATGTATCACCGCGAAAATATGAATATAACACAACTTTTGTCAAATTCTCGGCAAAAACACTCCTTCGTTTACCACTTTTGGCTATCTACTGGCTTAACCTTATCATTGTACAAGCCTACGTCATTATGATAACGAAGTGTCAAAAACACAAATTGAACACCAATTACATGCACGAGTTTACGGCGACCGGCCGTGGAGAATACTGAAGTTAATATTTATAATTCAGTTCGTAAACGAGATAACATGTCACGATGGTGTGATGAATTCAAAAACGGCTCAAGCGTCGGTTACACAACTCGTGAACTGGCCGGCGACGGTTTATGATCAACAAATTCAACAATATAGCGTACGAGCCTAAATCTACAAGATGGTACCCATCGCGCTGACGCCTATTCTTAACCGTGCTACGAACGCAACTAACACGCAGCGGCGCACGCGCATCGCACGGGAATAATAGAGAGCTGACCGGTATACGCTGAACTGGAACAAAAATTGACACAAATTATGAAGCCTCTTCCGTTAACAGAATCCAGTTTCCGACTAAACTCAATCAACCGTAGAAACGAATTGAACTCGTAAAGGCAACATTAGGAGAGCGCCGGTGACAACTCCGGAGATACGGCATCCGCTAGCTACTTTTAAAAATGGAATTTAACGTATGGCACTTTTGGGAAACGAGCCGTTTCGGATCGGTATAATGGGCCTGGACCACGAATAAATCACGAGGGGTGCGAGAGAGAAAAAAATATTAAGATTGCTTTGGGGTGAATGGGATCAAAAGTGTCAAAAAAACTGTGCAGGAATTTCGAACTTACGTAAAACTTTTTTCGGGTATGCGGCACCCTGGAACGAGATTACTCATAGTAATATTGACTTCATTGCGACGGAACAGTGACTATTTTAATATCCTTTGTAACCCTATATCCATAGAGACACTTTTCGTCTAAGCGGCTCATTACCGTTATTAGACGATGCTGTTAACGGAAACATAACGCATCCTCTCTGGACCGGCTAATTTAGTCCTGTTGAAAATTACTTCCTTATTCTCGGCAAGTTGAAAAAGAAAAACAACTAGTTAAACCACTTTGGAGGTAGCTTTTCGACTAAAATATGCTTAGACTATACTTACAACAAACACCATGAAGTAGACAATTTTAATGACTCTGTCAGCAGTATTGTTTATGCACATTTTTTATTACGTAAAGTAAAGCCAGTTGCACCGCAAAATAGTCGCGTTACTAAACAAATGATTTGTCTCGTGACACAGTGGTAAGTGTTAGACTGTTGGTATGTTTATTTAGGTTTACTTCATACTTGTTTTCAATTCGCATGTGTTGGGGAGTGGCACTGATGAAATCTTGGTTTGAGCAATGTCAGACGTCTTTTGAAGATACTTAAGCACCTAGATGTCTATTACTTTATGCTTGTTAGATATACTTCCTTGGAAATTTTACCAACTTCTTCGAACAAACAAAAAACAAATTTTTGCGATAGGTTCGAACTAAATTAAATTTGGGTATTGCTTTAGTTTTAAGAGGCAATTTCGAGAAAAAAATATCGCTATGCACACTTTCGCGCGCAGATGAAAAGAGATCAGATGATTCCTAATTACATCTAAAGCAGGAAATCAATCAAAATTATGTTGTATGCAATCCTAGATATTATTATTTCCTTCCTCATTATTAGTGTAATAATCACTTGAATCACACTAATATAATAAATGCGAAAGTTTGTGTGTAAGTAGGTAAGTATGAAAGTGTGTTTGTTCCCGTTCAATTCTGTAACGGCTGGACGGATTTGGATGAAATTTGGTATGGAGGTAGCTTACATCCGGAAAAGTTTTTTTTCCATCCCGGAAAAGTATTCCGGTTTCTGTAGAATAGCGGGTGAAAACGCGAGGCGAGCTAGTATACAATAAGAGATCTGAGCGCCAGCGAAAAATGTGTGTAAATCGAGGTCTTTTTCATGTTTTTTTTTATCGAGAAAATGTCATGTAATCATGTTTCTCCTCTATACAATACTAGATGGCAGAACCAATAAAAAAATATATCTCAAAAACAAAAAAACACTGCTTACATATTTAATAGGTGCACTAAATAGAAAAATCACATTTTTATCAAAATAAGCCGTTTCTGAACTTACTTACTCTATTTGGTTAAAAATACATAATTATAAACCAATGGCGATATAAATAAAGTAAAAATGGATCAAATGTTAACAAGGGTCAACAAGTAATTCATATCACTTATCGCAGTATCATATTGAGAGCAGCGAGAGCGAGAAAGAAAGGGCCAGCTTATGTTCAGTGTTGGAGAGAAAGAGAAGAGAGATTCATGAAATTCATGGATAATTTGCTGATGTACAGAGCAGCATCAAAAGCAGGCATATGATAAGGGATGCATATATTTTCATTAATCGAGCGCTGATCACTTATTGGCTTTGAGCGCTGAAGTAGAGTTGCGAGAGCAACACTAATTTACTTTAGCTTTGAAAATTTGTATGTTGACAGAGTACAGACGAAAGTCGTTCATATATTTGAAAGAAATTAATTATTGGAAAGACGATTGTACGAACTAGTGAATAAAACGATCCATTTTAGCCGAGATCTTTTTAAGCGCGAGCCGAAGGCGAGGGCGGATATTTAAGACGAGTGTTTATACACTCGGCTTTCCACATTAATTGCAAGGAAATAAAACAGTGATTGTTTAAGTAATATCGCTTTAAAATAAAAACATAAATTTAATTTTAGATTCAATGTTCTATTTTAAAACTAAGAGAGCAACCAAATATTACCGTAAGTTATGTCTGGATCTTTAATAATAACCCCTTTTTGGGCAGTCGGGTACAAAAGCTGTTTTAGACCACTCACACCAAGCATAAACGAGAACTTTATATGAGCATGAGAAATCAAAATACATTTTCATTTTCTGTATTACCTGAATTTAACTTTTACCCCCATTTCTCCCCCCTTGCTGCGAGCCTGATCACGCGCAATGGAGCGCGTCAGACCGTTCTCTAGGTACACGCTTGGATGCGCGTCCCGGCCAGGCTCGTTACTTGGCGAGCCTAACTTATGCAAAAACTTATTGCACGTGGCACGCATCATCGCGGTAAGTACATGTCGTTGCCCCTTTTCATCTGAACTAATTCGCGATTAAACAGCCGTGCAATTTCTCTCCAATACACTTATAGACAAATACGTCATCCTGAACTCTGCGATATGAATCGACGCTCCAATACTATAGTAAGCATTCTGCGAGTGCATGTGCGCATAATCAAGATAAAACAGAATTATGTTTATTGAATCGTAAAATTATAACAAGGCGGGATAGTAAAGCTCGTGAAGCAGCTTAGACATCGAACTCATTCAACGGTAAACCTGATGATGTCATTTTTCGGATAACAGAAAATAGAACTACTTTACCCGTCTAGTTTGGTATTTCTATAAAAAATATAGCGAACTGGAAGAGCTGTTGTAATTGATACGAAATCGAAATAGTAAACTTCACTTCCTTGTAAATATCAAGTACAATGGTTTGATTATAATATAGTTTTACACCGCAGTGGCCCCCATTAGAGCGAAAAGGCGAATTTGATATCCAACTCGCAACATGACCTAGCCGAGATCAATGTATCGTTTGGGGACATAGCGGTATCAACGACAAGATAGGAATAGATTACAATAGGCACTCTCAATACAACTGCACATGAGCTTTGATAATTTTCTCCGAGAGATTGTAGTCACAGAAACAGCGGCAATATTTCTACAGTGATTCATCAAAACAGAAACAACCAGCGACAAAATCATACAGTCATTCACGGCACAGATGACGTCACGTTACAAAAAGCGAGACAATGGTCGACCCATCCATATTAGACACGGCCGGGTGTAAGGATGAACCCGATTTTGAGACACGAAACAAAAGGCGTGGTGTCCAATTAAATAAAACCTGTTTCTGACCTATTACTATCCCCAGAACGAGGAACTGTCGTAACTGCGTCACACGAGTCTGGTCCACCCGAAACAGACAATAGGCTCTAGTTTCACAATGAAACTGAAGCGAAGCAAACAAGTAGTGCTTCCTTTTGTATCAGATGCATCTTACGTAAGAAATGCGAAAATATAGAATAGCAAGAACCGTACGGGTGTTCTTTACGAGTACCATTTTCGGACTTAATGAACTCATTATAGTACAAATAACGGGCCATTAAAACAATAATTATGCAATACTGGTCTCACAAGTAATTTAGCCATAAGCAGAGTCAACATTTTCACATACTTTTGCAGCGCCAGGTGTTTAAAATCAATACTGCGTGTGTGGGCGACACCAAGGTTTATGACGCGGTATCTTTGTTCATACAAACAATATCTGGCATTGATCACGATACTTAAATCTGTAATAATATCAATGACCAAACAAGAGGATTTTTTTTAAGTAGTTTGAATTTGTAGTTTTTTTGCGGAAAAGAGAAAGTTTTTTTTAAGACTCTTTTGTAGAAGGAAGAAGTACAACACAGGTGTTGTACTTCCAGTTATAACAACCAGTTATTAAAGCGTTTTTTGTAGTGGTAGGGCTCTCTTACAGAGTCCGCCTGGGGAAGTACCACACCTTTGCCAGTTATTCAACCGCCAAGCAGTAGTGTGCAAGTATTGCTGTGTTCCGGTGTTCCGGATTGAAGGGCAATGTTTCCAGCGTAATTAATCTCAGGGTGACGAGCGCAGTGCATTGCCGCGCATAGTTTTGAACTGTTGAAGTTCAAAATTCTGGGTGGCACTGAAATGTTATGGGCAAGCGTGACGCTTAACATCAGGTGAGCGACTTCCTCGTACAGTCACCGAGTAAAAAAAAAACGCATGATGTACAGAACAACCTGTAAAACATTGCTGTGTTTAGGCTTGAAAATCAATGTTTTAAGTTATATAAGTAGATAATATAGTAAAGAGCGTTAACAACTAAAATTTCTGGATAATTAACGCAGTGCATAGACGTGCATGGTTTTTTGAAGTTCAAAATTCTGTATGCACTGAAATGTTATGAGCAAGAGTGATGTTTAGTACAGGCGAGCAACTTGGTTGCCTCGTCAATTAATTTCATAAAAAACAATACTAAAAGTAGAAATCAGCTGTTTATAATGTTCAATGCAAATTTTGTAAGAATAACTTTTTTCATACTCGTATTGGGGGTGCAATAGAACAGAAACAAAGACACGCATAACTAAAACCCAGACCCAATGCAGATATTTAAATTCCACATTCAAACATTATGGATATATCTAGAAAATAATCTAGCGCCAAAAGTTCAAATTCGATAGGAACATAAGTTCAATTATAGGAGGGTCGAATATAGACGAAATAAAGAAACCAAAGAAAGTGTCCATAACAGGAAAGATAACAGTGTCCAATAGAAATGCATCGAAATGATGACAAAATAAACATCGTCAGATGATGGCAAATAGAAACAAGCTAATATTTACTGCGCTTTCCTGAATAGATGACTTGCATCCGTGCAGGTAATGCACAAGACATGACTTCAATTTGCAAAACGACCGTTGTCAAAAGCGAAGAAAGCTTATCTGTAGAGGCGAGGAGACGGACGAACTAACAATTTTCAACGAGAGATTGTCAGTTTCGTTTAAAAATTACGATGATGGTTCTGCCGGTCAACTATACCTATACTAGATGCTCGTTTAGATGATGGACGTATTCTAGAATATCACTATACTCATAATTCCGAATAACTTATACTATTATTTGTATTAGATTATACCGAACATAAAATCGCGGAAATAAATAAACTTGATTTGTCGAGGTTGACTGACATTTTTCTATGGTTTTTTTACGATTTTAGTGTTGGTCCCGTAACATGTTTTTTTTTTCATAATAACGACTGCAATCATATTCTAGAATATTATGTCCATCGTCTAACCGAGAACCCAGTTGATAAGTCGATTAGATTGCAAATGTCTTAAAAAATAAATAATCGAAGCCTCAAACCGTTATAAGATGCATATTTCACGATAAAATTTGAATGAAGACGGAGATGGTTGTAAAGCTGTTGAAAATAATCAAAAGGTTTAATCGTCGATACATGTAATTGCTTTTTGCCAGATCGTCACAAGAGTCACAACCTATCGAGGCCCACGTTAGAACTAATAAACTATCGTAAACTGTGCCAAAGATATGATCACAAGAGCGGAGTCATATTTAGATAGTAAAAAGATTAAGAGTTTGAAATAATAGAGTGTAAAGGCAATACAATAAGTTCAAAAACTATAACCCGCCTACTTAAAAGTATGAAACAAGAAAATTTATTCGAAATTCAAAATGGCATGGTCGATATTAATGTACATAATGTTATTCCAATGAGTTTCAAAGTTCCTTTATCCGAGAATTGGACAATGGACTTAGACTGGACTGGACTAATTGACACTACCTGCATGAGAAGTGGACAATGTGACTACACTTTAGGGCACTAGATATCCCGTGACTAGACTATTTAGCAAACCGGTCCAACTGGTAAAGCAGACATTCCGACACTCCAGTCAATGTAGTCAATAGTAGTAGTAGTAGTAGTCAATCTAACCTAACCTAACCCTCCGTAGTCTACTTGATATTGACTAAGGTTAAAGGGACTTTAAAACTCATTGGAATGATATTATGTACATTATATTATGGACCATGCCATTCTGAATTTCGAATATTTTTTCTTATTTCATCCTTTAACTGGGTTATAGGTTTTGAACTTATATTTTATTTACATATTTTTAGTGTTAAGTGGGTACAAAGATACCTACATATATTTTTCAGTTTGATGCACAACCACGCAGTTTTATCAGTGCACAACCATTTGTAACATTGCGTTTTTTGTATATTTATGTACATATTATAAATATTTAGAATGCACTTTTAGTCCTTTCTTCAGATACCAAACTCGAAATATTTGTCCCAATTTTATGATTAATCTTGTTTTCGTCTACGATATTCCTATACACAACAGTCGAATGTAAAACATGCGCGGCATGCTATTGCGACTAGAACATATAAATATCTATGGGCTAGAATCTATAGATGCTATTAGGCATAAGGTGAAATAATTACAGAAGGTTATTAAGTTTGTGAGTATATCGTACTTCTGCAAAACTAATACATGTCCCATTTTTTGAGGACTTCGTACCTACCAACAAACCCTCAAGAAATTTGCCTGCAAGTACTCGTTTCTTTCGCTCCTAATATAAAATACAGCTAAAAATACAGTAAAAGCACGCTAAGTCAGGAATACAGGTCAGAAGAAGAATGCATGATTGATGATGCCAATTTCCTATTGATCGTTTATAATGGTCCAGTACGTCGGTTTATTTGCGTAGTGGATCGGTTTACGTATTGCGCAAGGTTAATGGGATTGATTGTTATTCGGTAAGAATTATCAGAGCTAATGGGTTTGATCTAAGAGTACCCACTATATAGGAACTGGGAAAATTATGGTATTGACCAAAGTGTACAAAGCTGAACTCTGTAAAAACCGTAAATATGAATTTGAGTGCTACTAAAGTAGGTATCCATAATTATGAAGAATATATTTTGGAAGCTTTGAGCAAACCTATTGTTTAAAAAGTAAAATACTTGAGACAAAGACCTCGCCCTCCCGAGGTGAAATTTGTGATTTGAGTTGATTAGAATATATGTATTATGGACTATTTATTATAAGTTTATTTATTCTAAGCCAGAAACAACAAACAAACTAACAAATACAATACTAATTATATTTCTCAGCTTAATTCTTTGCGATTTTTTACATATTGTAGTTCTGTCTCCACGTCACAGCCTTGCACGGTATGTTTAAAGATTATTTTTTCTAAACGTGGCAGCACTGTCTTCCGATTCCGGTCTCTCAGTTGGGAGTATGCCGCCATCTTACTTCATTCGTGTTTCCGTGCTCATAGCCTTCGCACATCAATCAGCAGTAAAATAAAAGAAGATCATGGGGAAAAGAAAAACTACAAGAAGTGAACAAAAAATTAAATCTAAGATAAGAAGACTTGAAGAGTAATTAGAAAAGCGTCGACGTCGAATTATTTCATCAGAAAGTGATCCAGAAGGTTGGTTTTTTATTAAGTGCATTTATTAGTATAACTAGAAGGAATTGTGATGCGTACTACCATGAAGGGTTGTTACTGTCACTACTTATATTTCTTCTCCGTTATTGTCATACCCAAAGAAAAGGAAATGTGATGCGTACTACCATGAAGGGTTACTACTGTCACGTAATATTTCCTATCGTAAGCACATTTTATGATGCGAGGCATCGCCTGACTTGGGTTATCTTTTAAATCTACCCTCCATGTGCTCAAAAAATTGACACATTCGTTCCAGAATCCGCCGATGATCGTACAACGGATCCGTCACGAACGATCTCGATTTCACCCGACCGCGCGGCCGGAACGCCGCCGCCCAGTCCTTCACCTGGCCCGTCGCGCGATCTATCGCCTAACCAGATACTGGCATCGTCAAGTGCCTCGGCGCCTGATACGCAACCCGGCCCGTCGCAGCCCGTTATTGCTGAGATTGACGATGAAATGCTTGATGATGAAATTCTCGCATTACTTGGCGATGCCCCAAAACCGGATACTAAATTCGGAAAAGCAGTCCATAAAGACTTGGCCTTAAGATGGCAAGACATACTGGCAAAAGGCCTTACGAAGGAAGTAAAAGAAAAAATTCTTATAGAATATTTAACCCCAGAAAATTGTCCTTTACTAGTGGCGCCAACATTAAATCCAGAGGTAAAAGCCGCCTTGGCGGATCCAATGGTCAACAGAGACACAGCTATGATGTCAAAACAAAGACAACTTGGCATCGCAGTAGCTGCACTAGGACAAGCAGTCCAACTAATTTTTGCAAAAGCAGACCACACAAAAATTCTTAAACCTATTAGTGATGCATGTCGGCTGATATGCGATATGCGATCATAACGCCGAGACGAAAACACGACGTGGGTTCCTAATATCATCGATCAAACCTGAGATAAGAGAGACTTTAACAGACTCCAAAAGGGACTCTTTATTATTCGGTGAACAGTTATCCGAAAAACTGAAATCAGCCAAGGTTGTCCAGAAGTCAAGCACAGATCTAAAACCTATAAGAAATGGAAAGTCTCAGATATTTAATAAAAATAATTTTATTAAAAACAACAAAAATGACAAACGTTTAAACTGGAGAACCCTGCCTCAAAAAATGCCGTCCAGACCAGATGCAGGGAAACCGCGGCCTGCACACCGGCCGCCGGTCACAAGGAGCAGCTTTCAACAGCGGGAGACGGCGGAGCGTCCACAGGCCGCGAGATCCATCAGGAGATATTGAACGAGGTACAGTACTCAGGTCGGCTTCGTCACTTTGTTTCAAAATGGCGCCAAATTACTGATGATCCTATCATCTTACAGTGGCTACAAGGGTATAAGATTCCATTTCACTCAACACCATTTCGTAATGATAGTCCTAATGTTTACCCAAAAAATAAAGAGGATCACGAGGACTTTAATAACGCAATTGAATCTTTATTAAGTAAAAACGCCATTTCTAAATGTAATCATGCTGAACAAGAGTTCATATCGTCTATATTTTTAATAACGAAACCAAACGGTGATAAGCGTTTTATTCTAAATTTGAAGTGCTTGAATAAATTTATAAGGAAGTGCCACTTTAAAATGGAGGACTATAGAACCGCTTCAAAATTAATAACTAAAAATTGTCACATGGCTACTATTGACTTAAAAGACGCATATATTTTTTTGCCTATACATAATGACTACAAAAAATATCTTCGGTTTAAATATAATAATATTCTATATGAATTTAACTGTTTACCTTTTGGTTTATCAACGGCGCCTTTTGTTTTTACCAAATTACTAAAACAGGTCATGGAGTATTTACGATCAAAAAACTTTACGTCAGCTATTTTCTTAGATGATATACTTTGCATAGAGAGAAATTATGATGAGTGTCAACAAAATGTAATATTTACAAAGAATTTCTTACAAAATCTTGGTTTCATAATAAATCACGATAAAAGCTGCTTGAAACCGAAAATGGAATGTAAATATCTAGGTTTTATATTTGATTCCAAACATATGTTACTTAAATTACCTGATAATAAGAGATAAAATTAGGGAACGCCTAGAACATTTTAATACTGTAAAGAATTGTAAATTAAGGGATTACGCAAGATTTTTAGGTCTATTGACCTCAGCATGTCCAGCAGTACAGTATGGATGGTTATACACCAAATCATTTGAGCGTCTAAAATATCTATGCCTACTCGATAATCCGGATTATGAGCAATCGATCGCTTTACCTATTGCGGTAAAAAGTGATATGAGATGGTGGATTGAACAAATAGATACAGTTTGTAATCCATTCCGATTTAACACATTTAAGGTGGAGATATTTTCAGACGCTTCAAAAACTGGTTGGGGTGCTTACTGTAAAAATAGAGAATCCCATGGGTTTTGGAAAAGTAATGAGAAGCATTTACATATAAATATTCTCGAATTAAAAGCAGCTTTTTTCGCGCTTAAGGTTTTTGCCAGAGATTTTTACAACTGTGAAATCTTGATACGTATTGATAACGTAACTGCAATTTCGTGCATAAATAGAATGGGAAGCGTTCAGTTTCCTCATCTGAATGAAGTAGCTAGAGACATTTGGGAGTGGTGCATATGTCGTAAATTAATAGTATTCGCATCATACATCAGCACCAAGGATAATCTTGAAGCAGATTCGTTGTCTCGTAAAAGATTTCTTGACACAGAGTGGGAACTATCAAATATAGCATATCAAAAAATAATTAAGAATTTCGGGCAGCCTAGTATAGATTTATTCGCTAGTAGATGTAACACTAAATGTCCAATGTATGCATCATGGAAAAATGATCCAGATGCATTTGCTATAGATTCCTTTACAATTTCATGGTCTGATGTATATTTTTATGCATTCCCACCATTTTCGATGATTTTAAAAATGTTACAAAAAATTATTCATGACAAAGCTGAAGGTATAGTAGTTGTCCCGCATTGGCCCACTCAACCTTGGTTTCCAATTCTGCAAAAAATTGCCGTATCCGATTCATTACATTTTGGCCCGGATATAAAATTACTAAAATCTCCTTTCAGATTACCCCACAAGCTACACAAGACGCTTATCCTGGTTGCCGTCAAGTTATCAGGAACGCTTTACTAAACAAATCTATGACACCAAAATCAATCGATATTATATTAGCATCTCTATCGGATAATACGTATAAACAATATGATGGATGCATAAAAGCCTGGATATGTTACTGTAGGGAAAATAATTTTGATTATTTAGATTGTTCTGTCACGGCTGTCATAAATTTCTTAACTACAATTTTTGAGAATGGTGCTAGCTATGGTACAGTCAATTCATATAAGTCTGCATTATTGTTACTTTTGGGGTCTAACATTAATGATGAAAGGCTAAAAAGATTCATGAAAGGTGTTTATAGACTTAAGCCTCCAACTCCAAAATATAACTTAACCTGGGATCCAAACCACGTATTAAGCTATTTAAGTCGACACTGGCCCAATGATAATTTAAGCTTAGAAATACTTTCAAAAAAGACTGTCACATTGTTAGCTTTGGTAACCGCACACCGAGTACAGACGTTGTCTCTTATTAAATTAAATAGCATTCAAATATTTGATTCGAAAATTAGTATTACAATTCTAGATCTGATAAAAACATCCCGATTAAATGCGCCACAACCCGTATTACAATTGCCATTTTTTACTGATAGACCTGAAATCTGTCCGGCGAAAACTCTTCTAGCTTATATTGAAAACACTCGGTTTTTACGGTCTGATAGTCACAATCACTTATTTATCAGTTATAGAAAACCACACGGCAAAGTCACTTCTCAAACGCTAAGTCACTGGATTAAAGACATACTTGACAAAAGTGGCATTGATACAACTATTTTCAGCGCGCATAGTGCTCGGCATGCAGCTACCTCTGCAGCTAATAGGTTAGGCATAAATATAGAAATGATTAGAAAGACAGCAGGATGGAGTAACTCATCTTCTGTATTTGCAAAATTTTACAATAGAAATCTAGTTACAGATGAATCAACCCAATTCGCTAAAGCAATTCTTTCTTATAATAGTACATAATTACAATTATAAATAAAATACTATAAGAGCAATTATAATTATAAAATAAGGGTACTACACAAAAAGAAAATAAATGATTTAAATATTTTTAATTAATTTTCTCTGAACATCCTACAATATGTAAAAAATCGCAAAGAATTAAGCTGAGAAATATAATTAATGATCAAACGAACTTACCTGTACGTGAAGTTCGATCATAATTATATGATCAGCTTAATTCGAAGCGATTTATAATAACCCCCCCAGAAAACGATTTCTATCCCTACCCCATGCCACTAAATATTTTATTTATTTTCTTATTCTTTAAACTAAATGAAGTAAGATGGCGGCATACTCCCAACTGAGAGACCGGAATCGGAAGACAGTGCTGCCACGTTTAGAAAAAATAATCTTTAAACATACCGTGCAAGGCTGTGACGTGGAGACAGAACTACAATATGTAAAAAATCGCTTCGAATTAAGCTGATCATATAATTATGATCGAACTTCACGTACAGGTAAGTTCGTTTGATCATTAAGTATTGTGCCATGACTAGATAATTATCTACCTACTACATCAAAAGGCCTTCAATTATTATCAGCCAATGACCATCTGCCTGCTTGAGGCAGGCCTCCCACAAGGTGGACCGACGACATTGTGCATGTTGCGGGCAAGTGGTGGATGCAAGTGGCAAGTTAACGGTCGGTGTGGCGGTTTAAGGGGGAGGCTTTTGTTCAGCAGTGGACGTCTGATGATGATGCATGACCATCAGAAGAACGTGGCTTACGTACGTAAGGTTGCTTGTCCACCAGACATTAGCTATACTGCGTAGCGAACCAGTTTTCTGTTATACAGATCACACCGGTATCAACCATTGCGATCGAGTTTTCATAGCTTAGCTTAGATTTGGTGGAAAAGGGTTCAACACTCGTTGAAACGACGGATCGCTTCTTCCTCGCGCAAAGCGTATCTTCAAAGCACTTTTACCCGCTCCGCTACACCACTTAGCTTAGGTGGAAATAGACACATAGTTTCGTAGCTTAGCTTCTCTGTACATCTCTGGTGGAAAGCCTAATTTTCATAACCAATTTTTAACTCTTATAAATTGCTCTCCAGTATGCTTAGCACGGGCGCTGGGATAAAATTTTATCCACCATATTTATCCCGCGAGAACGAGACGGATGTATCCATATTCTAGCCTTGTCACGTTGACGCGAAGACAAAACGGGTGGACATATCTTTTTCCCGGCGATCGTGCTAAGCCTACTGCTCTTAATAAATGGTTTAAATTAAATTTTGGAAACAGTTTTGCGAATTGATTATGTTCAATTAGATGTACAACTACAAGTATCTAACAATAAAGAAGTCAATAAAATTCAATTAATGTTTATGTAAATCGAAAATAGCACGCAGCTGGATGCCATAGTTTCAATCAATTGGTCAATGTGCACCAATAAAAGCGATAAAATAACGTTACAGACAGGTTCTTGGATGCTATGAAGAATGAGACCATTACGATATGCATACATGATAGTAAACCTAAAGCAAAGTTTTAAATAGTAACATTTGAAGATGACTTTTTATAAAAATTAAATTGTGTTTGACCACATCCGCAATGCGGTCTAGGATCGACGTCCCTGTTGATCTCAGAATACAGTTTCCTACCAATTTTTGTAGCGATGATAGCTCAGCGGTTAAAGAGTTGGGAACGCAAGCCGTAGGACGTAGGTTTCATCCCAACAACCCAACAACGAGCTTTAGATACCGGTGTAAGATAATATCGTGAGGGAACCATAGCATGGTGGTACAGTATTTTCTAGTACTCGGCTGGCGAAGAATCTGTCGCGAAGCACCTCGATTTGTTCCGACTGGCGCACTTGAGAGCCAGTTCCCATTCTAGACTAGGTCGGTTTACCTTCTTCTACCACACCGTCACCTAACATCAGATGAACTGTGGTCATAACTGTCTTAAGCCTAGCATGTACACATTAAAAAAAATGGTGACAATCTTAGTTCCGCAGGATTGTAGGTTTACATTACAGTACTTGCTAGAAACACTTGCAATTATCTGCGGGAAGTTCTTGCTAGCCTAAACTTTACATAGCGTTGGTTAACAAGGCGCCATTTTTGAATCGCTCGTATGATATTTCGCAAGACAATATCATGCTAAGATCATTCAAAGATTTTCTATTGATAGAAGTAATTTTGAATGTTCAAACCACTCGTTGGTTTAGCGAGTGTTATGATTATTTAAAAAATGCGACCTTTGTTTGGGTTTTTATTTCGAAAGTCAGTCATATTACATGATATTAACGTGCGAAATATCATACGAGCAATTCAAAAATGGAGCCGCTGTGCAGCTAAAACTGCACTCCGGGAAAGATGAAACTGATTTTTTTTCAAAACATTTAAATATGTAGAGCAGCTAAAGTAAACAAAATATAACTTTAAAGTTAGCAGCAGGTATAGAGAAATACTCGTCTAACTAAGATAGTGCTTTTGCAAATGTCCCGATAAGTAGGTAAGGTAGGCAGATCATAAAAGCAAAAGATGACCACATCCATACCTCACCTTCCATACAATATACACAACCACTTACCACTTATAATACAACCCAACGTTCGATCGCAGGTGGGCGATGCCCACACAAAACCTCACGAAAACATTCGACAATCGTGCCATTCTCACAACAATCTACAACCGACAGAAATTAGTAACATGATACCTACATTCACAATACACTTGACTGTGTGAATTGAATAGATATTTATATCGTGATCACTTTCACGTTTTGAAATTAAAATTACGAAGTCATGAATCAGATTTATCGCTATTCATTACATCTCGAAGGAATGCTTGGATGTAACTTAAATATAGTTAGAAGCTTGTGGTCAATAAAGCTGACAGGAGCGTTCAGATCGCCGTCGCTGATAGTGATTTATGCTTTTAATTTCTAATAACACCTTAAACACCTTGTAAAATGCGAAAAGTAAAAGTTAGAGATGCGGCGATGAATACAAGTGGAATAAAAGTACAATTGATAAACGATAAGAAGCAATTTTATATTGATTGCGATTTATATTGTTTGTTTGTGTTAGGTAATCGTCAGCTAAAAGTCGTTTAACCTAAACCAAAAACCAGTGAGTAAGTTGTTGAATAAACGTGTGGTCGATTATCCGTGAAAATAATAAGTGTAAATCATTATTTGCTCTATCAGAATGATAATTAACTTTATTGAACGGTGGCGAATGCCAAAATTACAGGTCATTGACCGCTTCCATCAAAACCAAATGAATGAACGCGTAGCATATTTTCGAAATCTCTGAACGTATAAAGCAAAGCAGACAATACCGATGAGATGACTTAGCTAAAATATCTCCAACTGATGACATTGTGATGATCATTAGTATCTTTAGTGAGTTCGTTAAGATCACTATGCTAGTAAAAACCCGTTATTCTACACTCAATGGATTGAAAAGAAAACGAACAAATAAAACCAACAACACTGATAAATGAACGAGTTCATGTAAGAAGGATTAACACACGCAGCAAACGTAAAGACCCGGAGTTTTGCAACAATGAAGTGGAAGCCACTAGAAACAAATGAACTTTCGTAGCTTCCTTCAGTGAACGGACCAATTGATTGGCAGTCGTTGTGCAATATTATCTAAACTTTTACGGGTTTACGTAAACCGTGAAGTTGGATAAGATAAAGCTGAATGAAGAAGTAGAACTTTCTATTTTTGATAATCTTTGTAATAAAAATCTAAGACTATCAGACAACGCACAGCACCGCCGAAACCGGTAAGTCTAGAAGCGTGAAATTTTGCACAGGAGTTTCTTAAAGTTGAGGTGAGCCCTAAGAAAGGGTTTTTTTTTTAAGGAATCCACTTATGATCCGACTAATCCCACCCAACCAACAGAATTCGTTGAATAGCCACTAAAATATAAAAGAAACTAACTAACTAGATATTCACTAAAAAAGTTTTTTTCGTGTACAACATTCTAGAAGAAGCATTATGTCATACGAGTATTATTCCATGTTTGTATATATCTGCCATGACCTGTGATAGTAATAATCTTTCACCAATAAAATATCTGTATCTGGGTTGTATGAAGTTTGCATTGTTACTTTGTTTTTGATAGGTCGAAAGACGAGCCGCGGTCCCGTCCCGAGCCCTTTCCCGACCAGCTAGATAAATGATAATTATAATTTAGGAATAAAATAAATGCCATACTGGACAAATTTGACTAATTAATTAACAATAGCCTGACTTCACTATTCTTACTTCACTATAAACATAATTAATTTTATAATTTTACCCAAAAAAAACAAAGCATTTTAAATTAGAACTCAACGTGATATTTACCACGGTACTGCCCGTGAACATGGCGCATGCAAATCTGCCAAAATAATGGGAACTCAAAAATAACGAAAATCGTGGTAAATAGCTCGTGAGTACTAACATAAATGTATTAAACAATCGCGAAAGCCTAAAAAAGCATTTCTTAGCTGAAGTTTTGTTCGATAGAAGAAAGCTTTTACCCACTTATAAATGCCAAGATCAACTGCCCGAGAACTTGTAAGTACAATTAGAAGAAAGCCCGGTATTCTATGAGCTTCCGCAATAGAGAAAGGATAAAACATCGAAGACGTTAAACAATGAATATTTTATACTAGCGACCCGCCCCGGCCTCGCACGGGTGTAATAATTTAAAAAAAGAGGTGAAAAATGTGAAGTTCAGTTAAGTGAACAATTATCTAACTGATGCTGAAAGCCGCATCAAAAGCCTTTGCGTGGTTTAGGAGTTAGCGGATATACAGACAGACAGACGCAAAAAGCTATACTCTATACTATGTAGAGATGAAGAAAAAACTGGCAATTGCGTGATGGGATCATAAGTTCAAGGCGCTGCAAAGATAGGTAAAATTATTTGTGTAATCTAGACTCTACTCTCGCAGTTGCACAAAAAAAAAAGTACTCTCACAAATCCGCAAATTTTGTCATCTTTTAAAGAATATGATCGAGGCGACATGATACTTTTATATGATATTTCCGCAATAATGGCGACAGGGACACAAAGAGGGCGAGGGCGGGACGTTAGCGTAGCGAGTAACTTGTAATTTACAGAAACGCCACGCTCTCGCCACCTTTCCGTTCCGCTCACATCAATCGTCTCTGCTACATTTTAGTAATACAACCCGCATGCCACGCTCCTGGGCCGCCCACGCCTCGCCTTCGCTATCGGTGCGCTCATATAATAAAGACCCAGCCGGCTTATCCTCTAACTTTGTAACGTTCATGATTCTGATTGCGAGAGCACGCCATTAGTCGCACTATGCGCGGTCCCGCTCGCGCACTATCACTATCGCTTTCAGAGTTACGGGATAAGCCCGTAGATTTAGGGAAAATATCGTCATTATTTGTAGGGCTAAACAAAGTTTATCGTGCCTCTAGGTACTTTAGTAGAGGCACGTAACGTATAGCAGCGCGTTTCATAAACATTTGGCTAATTAAAAATGGTACCGGCACAGGTATCGCTACAAGGACGCCGAACACTATGACTATGACGTAAGTTTATTGATATTTCTCGCCAAGTGAGACTGGTTGTAATTACCACCAACATAATGTATTAGCATAGAAAAATTAGTATAATTTATCTATGCTATTATAACTTTACATGTATTACCAGCTGCGACCCGCGGTTTCACCCGCTATTCTACAGTAACGGTTAAATTATTCAGGATAAAAAGTTACAAAGTTGAACGGGAACAAACACACTTATATACTTACACACTTACACACAAAGTTTCGCATTTATAATATTAGTGTGATAAAATTATTTTTTTTAAATCCGTCTGTCAACAACTACGTCCAAAGAACTTTACGAACCACACGATGTCTAGCTCAAACGTCATGATGCAAACTATTTCCTTTCCAAATTTCATTGATATCGGCAGTTTAGTCGGGTAAAAGTAACAAACAGATAGTTACTTTCGCATTTACAATATCAGTTTTAGATGCGAGGAATCTTTCGCGATTTCTTTAAAGATTCAGCGTTGCGCCTGCGCTGTTCTCTCGCCAATTAGCAGCAGTGCATTTCACAGACGTCTGCGCGGCTATTCCCATTGCTTTTCGGATCGAATACGGGAACGTTTCCGTTTCGAATTGCTTTACAGCGATTCACAAGCCCGAATTCGAAATCGTTTGACGGCTCAAATCGACACATCAGCTGATTTTCATTCGAAAAGTTTCCGACAGCTATTTGCTCTCGGAACCAATCCGTCTAGAGAGCCAGAGACGATTTCTTACAACAATTTACTGTGTTTTGGACTTTTTATTTATTTCAAGGTAAATAATTAACAAGTAAGTAACAAAACAACCCTAGTAAAGTAATACGTAGGTATATGGAAGGACTTTATGACTTAAAGTGCAGAATAATAAATAATTCTGGGTGCTGTTATGGGCAAGCGTGACGCTTACCATCAGGCGAGGGATTTGCTCGCCTTGCCATTTGCCACAACAAATATTAAAAATCTTTTCTACATGTATATTTCAAAACCTACGTTTATTTTTAAATGGAGCATTTACTCGCATTTCGCGAAATGAATCGCCAGCGTGGGCGATCGCAGGGGCAACAAACCCTCCTTCTTCACCGTTCCATACGAGACCTTACCGATCCTTTTCATGACCGATTTTGGCGTCGCACGTCTTATCCATTGGCCAGTGTCAAGTATACATGGATACTGATAAGCAATAACATGTCAAACAAAAAAAAAAAAAATTTTTTTAATGTTACAGAACGCTTCTTTGTCAGCCAAAGGCTTCGCTACACGGCCTGACCTGACATCGTGCGAAAGAGATGGCTATATATAACTTTCTGAGGGAGCGAAAGGGAGAAGCTATCGCCTTGATAGTTTGTTTCTTTTACTCCCGTGAAATTCAAGTCTAGCTGTCCCTTTCACGCGGTGTCAGGTCAGGCCATGTGTAGGCGCCCCAAGGAAGCGATCTGTATCATTAACATTATTTTTTTTTGTGGTTTGACATATTATTGGTTATCAGTATCCACATATATATTCTCAAGTTTTGTTAGATGTTATCAAACAAGTCATAGTCACGGTCAAAGGCGAGCAAAACAAGTCAAAGTCATGCCCCAGTAAAGTGGTGAAAACTTTACCTTCTATGTTCTAAATTTCTACACTTCTAAACAACACGAAAATTCACGTTTCACGACTTTATACCATTCACCAACACTCGTGCATGTTCACGAACACTTATCAGGTAAAAATTCACAGTTTTTACACATTAACACTCGAAATAACACAAGTTTTGGAAAATAATAAAATGACGCGACATGAATTCACGTCCCCGCCAAAACTAAGTTTGACATTATTAGATTTCTGTTTACGAAGTATGCTATTTCAGAATTAAGTCTCATATTTTTAAATCTAAAATGCAATTTGCAGGATTGCAGTTTGCACTATGTAATTTTATTAATTTCATTGGTAAAACAACGTACATTACATTACGTTTTTGCTAATTGGTGGTTAGAATAAACTAAGATTTCGAACAGTTAAATTTCTACCATGGATTCAGTTTTCTACCAATATGAAACAATCTCTGCACGCTGCAACATATAGATAGGTATGATTGTCTATGACTACTTGATCGGAAAAAGCCGACGAATACCGAAGTTGAATCCGCTCGGATTTCGGAATCAGGTTTTTGCTCTCATTCGAAAGCCGATCCGTATTCGAAGGAGATTTTCAATGTCGATTCGAAACTTTCCGTCTAACTTGGGAATAAGCGTGCTGCTCTACTTAACACGGACTATGAGTGAGAACGTTTAATTTAGAACTTGCTATTAAAGTTCCCGCAATCGTATTTAGATGGGTAAACTCTCTGAAATAGCCCATGCCTTTGTGTTTTGTTTGTCTCGGTATATCCAAGACGCAGTTCGCATGACGTAACTTGGCCTATTGCGCGCCGATGCATTATTTACCGGGCCGAGAAACATCGCCGGCAATAAATGTCTTGTGGTCTGGGTGAAACAACTTGATATGCCATGTTTGACTCAAGTCTTATAGCAATATTGTTTGTAATGTCATCTGTATTTGTGAAGTTATATAAATAATAAACAACGTTCACACTCATAGCTCCTCACTAGGACTCCACACAAAGACAAACAACTAAAACCCAGACCCAGAGCATATATTTAAATTCAGCATTTTTTTTTTTTTTATAAGTATTGGTGGACGTTTTTCAGACACAGCGCGATCTAGCCCCAAACTAAGCAAGCTTGTACTTGTACAATTAAACATCTGTCTGGCCGGGAATCGAACCCGCGACCTCGCCCCGCTCACAAGGCAGACATTCTACCACTGAACTAAACAAGTCGAAGGTGAAGGTCATACCTACAAGTTAATTTGCCATATTTGATTTACCTTTTAAGGGCTGGCTCCATAAAAATTATAAGGAGGATTTTTTTAAATCATTTTATATCTATAGAATTACCCATGATTTATAGGAATTTCCATATTTTTTTTTAATTTGGTGAACAAAGTTGGTTATTATATTAATTATTTTTTGTATAAAATATTTTTATATATAAAAAAAAGTATAGAATAAACTTTTTTGAGTTTTTTTCTTCTCCGAATATTAAAAACTTAAGAAGCATCAAGAGTAGTGATTTTTTTGTGATGCAATGTATTTACATATCTATTTGGGTTAGTATTTCAGCTAAATATTTAAGTACATATACTTATATGTTAACATAATAAGTTAAGTTAAATAAAATAAAAGTTAACATATTTACATAGCTGAGAATTAAACACATTTAAGACTTAATAAAATAGGAATGAGTTGCTGAAGACCATTATCAGGTTTATAAATGATTAATTGTTTTACAAGAAGAAGTTTTGGGTCAACATCCTGCATTCAAATTTTTTGTAGGTATTTAAAATGTATGATGTTTTTTAGTTGTTTAATATTTTATTTTTTTTAAATTTTGTTAATACTAATTTGTATTTGTGCTAAATTTGATAGTAAAAGTAAAGTAAATTTAAAAAAAAAAAACATTCAATATGACCTTCTGATTCCAAGGACAACCTGCATCTCACCTTTAACATTAAAATAATTAGTTAGTTGATAACGTACTTAATTTAAGTAGGTAACTGTTTACTACAAAGTGTTAAAACCAATTATCCAAAGTAAGTAAACTAAGTTTCATTTAAACAGTTTAAATCAAACTTAGTTACAGCTACTGTAGGTTTATTCTCACAAAAGACATAAATTTAATAAGGAGAATTCTGTGATTCTCACATATTTTAATACAAAAGTAGTCTTGAAGCTGCAATCTGAAGTCTACAATTTAATTGACGCATTGCTGTCCATGACCAATTTTATAAGAATAAATTCAACTATATATCCAATTATACAAATACACAAAGTAAATAATATTGTAATGTAAGTGCGCGCTGCTTGGACGATTTCTAAGCCTTTAATAGGTAATCGAAATAGTGTTAATCAAACCAAAATCACAAGCAGGATCAAAAAGTCCTTCAATAGCCTTCAAAGCAAACCTGTTCTAGTTTTTGAATTTTTACATTTGGGCGGGCGAATAACCCCTTGATTTTTCAAGCTTAAATATTTTAATAAAATAGAAATTACATTTTTAAAGCTTACCTTCAACAATCTCCATGTCGATTCCGGCCAAAAAAATTATAAAACTTTTTCACAAATTGAAATGTTTCTATGACGACGCATGACAGCAAAACTCTAATCAAGGATTCCTATTGGCTATTGGCCTATGGTAGTTGGCATAATGTCAAAATGTTATGGGTTCAATGTCAGTTGCGTCAAAAAGAATGTTGCCAAAAATAAACATAAAAATTTGGTCCAAATCACTAACCAAGAAAAATAATGAGGCGTTTTCCAAAAAAAAAAAGAAATCCTGGTAATAAAAGTACCTAATAGATGGCGTTAGATGTACCTTTTGGTTTTGCTGTCACTGTCAAGACATGAAAGACAAAAAATGTACGTGTGCCTTTTTTTTTCTCGTGTTTTTTGGCTTCACATGACTGTGTATTATTAGACAATTTCAAGTAATGTAACTATGTATTTGACTTCATTTGAAATATTACAATAGTTAATACTGGCTAAATACACAACGTGTGGAGCCAAAATTTACGATTTAAAAAATAAAAATAAAATATTTCGACAGAAATGACAATGACAGGTAAAACGATAGGACTATTACGCCATCTAGTAAGTATTTTAGAACAATTTTTTTTATTTTTTTTTGGAGAACGCCTCTTTACGATGCATCAATAAAAAAGCCTCGCTACATGGCCCAACCTGACATCGTGCGAAAGGGACAGCTAGACTTGAATTTTACGGGAGCAAAAGAAACAAACTATTAAGGTTATAGCTTCTCTCTTTCGCGCCCCAAGAAACTTATATATATAGTCATCTCTTTCACACGATGTCAGGTCAGGCCATGTAGCGACGCCTTTACTGACGTTTTTATCTTTAAACGTCTTCCCTCTACATTTTGCCGGACCCGATGTACTACTTACTTGTACTAATAATGTAGTACATTATTTTTACCAGCTTCTACATATGTATCTGTTGAATCAATTTTATGTTAGCACGACGATGAACAAGAATTTAGTACATAACTTTCTAAACTAAAATGAGAATGTTAACTATTATGTTTTGTTGAGTATGCGTGCGTTCGAAATCAGAAATATATTAGTGGCCATAAATAACATCAAATATTACAAAAAGAGATACTTAACTTATTTCAACTTCAAATACGAATATAGTCGTGGGCTTATCCCGTAACTCTGAAAGCGATAGCGAGAGTTGCGCAAGCGGGACCACGCATAGTGCGACTAAGTTGGTACGAGCGAAATGGCATGCTCTCGCAATCAGAATCACTAATGTTTCAAAGTTAGAGGATAAGCCCGCTAGTTTTTGATGGTAGAAATTAGTGATGTACCCATGATATAGTACGAAACAATAAATCGATTTTAAATTAAGTAATTCGTTATGAAACCCAATAAACTTGCCTTATAAAAACATATCAATTTTTTATAATAAACTGACGTGACTTTTTACCACTGCTCACCCAGGGTGTCTAGTGACATATTGTAACACTTTTTATACGTCGATCATCTATAGAGAGAAAAGCACCTGCAGGCTTATCCCGTCACTCTGAAAGCGATAGTGATGGTGCGCGAGCAGGACCACGCATAGCGCGACTAACTTGGCACGAGCGACAATATATAGTACTCTTAGACAATATGGTTCCGAATAAAAAATTAAGCACTTTATCATATGGCTGTTAAGCTGTTTAGTCATATCAGCACCCTCGGTTAAATCGTTTCGACCATGCCGCTACTAAAAGGTCTAGTTTTCTTCTTCATATAATGTTCATAAATGTTTGGGTTGAATATAGGTAAGTATAGGTTGAAAACATAAAATAAATATTTCTTGAACTATAAATTATACTTTCGCTTGTTTTGAATCCAAAAAACAAATAAATCTAATAATTTCTTCAGGTCAGGATGAAATCAAAGCAGAGAAGAAGTTCGTCATACTTTCATATTTTAATCAAGTTTTGTATAGTTTTTGAAAAATAACTAAAAAGTCTAACCTGTAAAAAGACAAGTTTTGGTTATCCTCACATTTCTTTGAAACATGGTTCTTAAAACCATATGCAACGCACGCCATTTGTTCGTGCAAACACTACGCTTGTCACACTCGTGAGATTAATAAGAAATTCGAAGAAACCATTGTAATGCAAACGGGTCACCAATTTGCAATTTTTTGAAATTGGGTTGACCTAATTTTTAAATAACGGGTTTATTCAACAGTTCATTGCTCCGACTCCATCTTCTTATTCATTCAAGCTTGCTCCGGTAGTGGAGGTACTATATACAGCTATATATATTTCTCATGGAACCCATTATCAAGATTTTGATGAAAATAGGACTAATCTGGAAGTATCTCTTTTCAAATAAAAAAAAAATATATTTTCCAAATCGGTTCTTAAATGACAAAGTTCTAAGTTGAGGTAACAAACATAAAATAAAACATTCTACTTGAGAACCTCCTCCTTTTTTGGAAATAGGTTAAAAATAATAAAGCTCACCATTTTTTTTTTTAAATCCTATTCTTTTAAAAAAATTGTGCTATCTTTTTCAACGTAGCTAAATCCAGCCCTGCTAATGACATGAGTGACGTATATGCGGTGCAGGCAGTTGTCACGTCAGTCAAAACATTGTTTCATTTTTATTTCGTAAATTTCATAGTATTCGGTGTAAAATCAGTGTATCCTTGGTAAAATAGTGTAACTAAGTTACCGTAGATATCATATAACTATGGGTCTAACGATATCCAGTGTTTTTACCAAGCTATTTGGTAAAAAACAGATGCGTATTCTAATGGGTGAGTATCGTAACAATGACAGCTCATCGTTCTAAGATTGCGTAGAATTTTGCTTTCATGACTCTATTTCTCTTATTTGTTAGCTTATTTTCATAGGTTTACGCTTTGTTTTCAGTGGGGCTCGACGCCGCCGGGAAAACAACTATACTTTATAAGTTAAAGTTAGGTGAAATTGTGACCACTATTCCAACGATTGGGTTCAACGTGGAAACTGTAGAGTACAAAAACATTAGCTTCACGGTGTGGGACGTAGGTGGTCAGGACAAGATCAGACCTCTCTGGCGCCACTACTACCAAAACACACAAGGACTGATTTTCGTAGTTGACTCCAGTGACACAAAGAGAATAGCTGAAGCAGAGAATGAATTGGCCAACATGGTATGTTTTTTTTTATCTAGAAAATTCTCCCAATTAGTTTTAATATTGCTAAAATATTTTTTCATGCAGATAGCCCAAACACCTTTTGATATTGCAGCGTAACAACATAGAATTCTCCCTATCTATCATATAAATAAAATGCTCTTTGTTAATAAGCAGATCATTAGAATATTTGGACCGATTTGGCTACTTTTTGTTTTAAAATGTAGGTAATACGTAGTCCAAATTAGGATTTCATGGAAAGAAAACTTTGAAAGTTAGCGAGGCCGGTTCTGAGCTCTAAACCTGTGAGACCGAAAGCCGAGCCGCATCACATTAAAATTTTGCATTATTATTGTTGTCTTTATTTTACAATGTATTGAAATAATAAGAAACGGAAATCATTTTAGTCATTTGAGATTAGTTTAGAGAGTGATGCAACAGAAACATTGCAAAACAATAGTATGTGAAACAAAATCCTATTGTGTTGTAAGTAAATTGATGTTGCTTTTTCTCATACTCTCTTCTATATTTTGTTTCAGCTGAAAGAAGATGAACTGAATGATGCAGTTATATTGGTGTTTGCAAACAAACAGGACATGCCCAATGCAATGACCGCATCTGAGCTTACAAATGCTCTAAATCTCAACAACATGAGAAATCGCCGTGTAAGTATTGCAGCAAATCAATCCTGTATTTGTATGCTGACATTAGAATGTAGAAAAATTTGAAAAACATCGATGCAATACAAGGATAAGTAAAAGAGAAAATTATACTCTGTGGTGGTCAGATTGAGCTGCAAATGATGATGCTAAGATAGCATTGTTGTAGATTTTAAAATTTGTACACTTTGATACACAAAGTATGTTTATTACAGAGTAATTATTTATATTTAGTATGACATTATTACTATGTTATTTTCGACCATTTGACAAATTCACAATTTTATACACATTTGAGTATTTTTTTATCACACCTAAGTACTTAACAGTAGGCTTATCCCGTAACTCTAAAAGCGATAGTGATAGTGCGGGACCGCACATAGTGCGACTAAGTTGGTACGAGCAGGATGGTATGCCCTCGCAATCAGTATCACAAACGTTTCAAAGTTAGAGGATAAGCCCGCTGGCTACAACAACTTTTATAGGATTAATTTGCATTTTTTAGGAAGGAAAAGCACCTAGCATGTTATATCATAGACATTATTATTTTTTTACCAAAGGGCCTTGAATATTATTCTTTGAAGCCTAGCATAAATACTTTCCGCCATTTTGTTTTTTCTTCAAAATAGTGGCCATTCATAAAACCTATATGAATCGACGGCTGACACTAATACGAACAAGGTTTGTATGAGACAAAATCTCCTCCAGTGTCACATTTCTAACATATACGCTTTCAAAGTTACACTGGTGGCATTGCCGTTTAGAACTAAATTGAAGGTACGAAGACTCTAAAAATATTATTTCATTGTAAATTAACTTTGAAAGCATATATCTTGGAAATGTGACGCTGGAGTAAGTTTTGTCTCATACAAACCTTGTTCGTATTGGCGTCACCTATCGATTCAAATAGATTTTCTGAATGGACGCTATTTTAAAGAAAAAACAAAATGGCAAATAGTAAGGTAAGCCAAAATCTGCAATAAAGTCCTTTATTTAAATTGATTTAGCTGTTTAGTTTTGAAAAGGTAACAAATAGACATAGCGAATACAAGAAGAGACGCCTATCTTGGCAGGGGGCCATTAATGGGCTGAAAATGATTGTGAATGCAAAACACAGAAATAATAATGATTTATTCACTTTTAAACAAAACATAAACCTATTTCATATTTTCCAGTGGTATATCCAAGCTACATGTGCAACGCAAGGCCAGGGGTTATACGAAGGCTTGGACTGGCTCTCCAATGAATTGGCGAAGAAGTGAGACATAATATGATAGCAGCAGCGGGGCAAGACATTCCCACGTTGACTGAACCACCCAACTTGTGAACTCGTTCATTATATTGAACATGAAAGACTATACATTTTATGCTATTAACTATAATGTTTATTTTATTAGGTTAGCAGATTTTTTCACGATGCCTTGGCTAGTAATGTTTAGATGGTTGTCAGTGTCGTGGTTTTGTCAGATAAGCCCCAACATAATATATGTTAAACATTTTCCCTTACAACAATTTATAGCAGAATACTAGCTATTATTCTGCCACACCTGAGTTTCAAAAGGACATAAATATATATTTTACTTCAACTTTTATTAAACTGTAGTTGTTCATTGGCGTAAGTTGCTGAGGGCGGATTCGGTACCTTGCCTGCCGTAGGCCCATGGTAGATTGCCGCTGCCCTGCAGGGTCTCGAACACACCAATTTTTCGGTATTTCTACGGACATACTGAAATGTAAAGATTTTCCCAAAATTTCTGAGAATGCAAGGAAATTGTTCCGGTTTTTTACCGATTTTACATTTCTGAACTGAAAACGCTTTTCGGTTTGTCTGTTCCATTCACGAGTATTTCGCAGCAACTTTGCAGAAGTAGAAAATTTCAAGGGAATAAATACCCTTTTATTCAAGTTTTAGGGGAAGCCCCAAGTTGGTCATCCTCCAGATTTTGAGTTTTTAAACGTTGACTTGAGAACACTACACAGTGCGGTAGTACTAAAAAATAAGTCACCAAGTTTTTCCGCCCTGGACCCGGCCTATCGGGAAATACGCCTCTGAAGTTGCTGCACATAAGGTCATTATTTATCCAGGATCATTTTGAAAGCATCAATTTACATTTTCTAAGTCTTTTAGTTTCTATATTTTATTGGGATATTTTGTTGAAGCTAAACAGATGAAACATGAAGGATGTATGAAGACCTGAGTGACCTTGTATGCAAATTTAAGTGATATTACAACAGTTCATTGTTAATTCAATAGTAACCAAACAATTTGATTTATCATTATTTTGTTCCCTATCTGTGTAACTATGAAGAAAAAGATTTTATATTTGTTTTTGCAGTTTCGAGTCGAAACTCTTACGTGTCAATTTACATCCTTGCCTGTTCTTCTCTTCAATATTTCAAGTCCAATTGGACTTTACGGTTTTGTAAATAAGACTATTATTCAGTAGCTCAGTTACACAGTTAGGGACCTTAACAAGGCACAACACAATAGATAATTGTATCTAAAAGAAACACAGTTTAAGATAAAAATAGAGACAATAACACATTAAAGCACTTGGATGACGACGCAGAGCATCAATAACTAACATAAATTATTCCTTCTAAATTTTAAGGTGTATTTATCATTATTATAAATTTGCATTTAGTGTATAAGTTTATTGCATTTTATATTTGTGGATAACATGTAATTCCAAATTAGTATTGTTGAAATCTTAACTGTAACTAATGTTAGGTGATCCTCGAAGGCTTTGGTTTGCAAGTCTTGCAAAAAGCGTAAAATGTTTCAGATTAGGCTTGATTTTAGGTCTGTACGAGCCTGATCTGATTTGTTCGAAAAGGATAGTTAGACATGAATTTCACGGGAGTAAAAGAAACAACCTACAACCGTAGTTGTTTGTTTCATTTACTCCAATGTTTACTGTCCAATACATATTTATGTACCCTGTATTCCAAGTACCACAATTAATAAGATGGATAATATAAATTATTCATCTATTTTAAGGTGGATAACTTATATTATCCATCTTATATATTATCCTATATATATTTTTTATTATTAAATAATTCCATTCTTTACTTGTTCGTTCTTGGATATAAATTAAGTTAGCTTATCATCAACAGATCAGGTGTGCAAATTAATTATTCTAAAACGTTTTGAAATATTTTTAATATCTTATTGCAATGTCATGTAAATAATCTAAGATTTCACATTGGCCAAATAATAATTTTAAATATCCCGTGTCATGTACGCTTCGACATTATGCTTCACAATACTATAAAGTAATATTGTTAGTGTCAAATAAAGGATAGGTGTAAATAAAATGACTTTTACTTGATAATATTATTATTCCCTGTATTCATTATTTTATATACTAAGTACTTATTATATATAAATGCACCCTAAAACTTTTGTTTAGGTCTGTATTCTGATATACATTAGTCTGATTAGTGATTGCCGCACAACGAAATGTGGAACAGCCGGTTCTTTTTGGCTAATTCCGAATTAGTACGATAGTAAAAATGGTTCAAATTAGAGTTTAGGATTTTTAAAAAAAACCCACATTATCAGAACAAGCTTAGTGTTCTGATATCTGTGACAAATTCCTTGAGGAGTAATAGGTACATAAAACACAAAGGATTGTCAATTTTCGACGACAAATAGTGAAACGCGCGACTTTGAGCTATTATTAATAATAATAGCTCAAAGCACGCGCAAAAACTATACCGCTTTTTCCCCACTAGTTGCTAACTATGTCCTACTTCCTCAACTAGTTGAGCAAGTAGGACATAGTTAGTATTACCAGCGGGCTTATCGTCTAACTTGGAAACGTTCGTGATTCCGATTGCGAGAGCACGCCATCCCGCTCGTACCAACTTAGTCGCACTATGCGCGGTCCCGCTCGCGCACCATCTCTATCGCTTTCAAGAGTTACGGGATAAACCCGCACATTTTCTGCTCTATATCTCAAGTAAGCATCTTTTAGCTAAAGACAGGCGATATGTTCCGAATACGTTGTTGAATAAGACCGGGTGTTGGGTTTTATTTGTGGCTCCAATTAGCTTTCCTCTTCTCCACAAAACTCTTTATTCCTTCTTGCCCGTCATTGGCATTAATATTCCTCACCATAACGTCTTCGCCTAATTTATAAGCTTCGAATAAACCAAGCTCCATTTGTTTGTAAAAGAATTCCTTGCCCAAAGCAATAACGCTGCGGCTTTTCAGTTTAATTTTCTCAATTATTTTCTCTACCTCTGCATCTAATTCGTTGGCCGATACCACTTTAGTTACGAGACCGCTTTCGTACGCTTCTTTAGCTGATAAGGGTTCGCCTGAAAATAAACGACCGATTAATTAGTGAGTGCGCTACATAGTATCGAAATTCGAGAACTCGAATAACATGTCGCCGAATGATTATATCAGCGAAGAACGTAACAACGAAATATCGAAACCACGAACAATTCTACAGCGTAGCCGAAGTTTCCTGGTTCGGAATTCAGACTCCGAAACCTGAACGCTCTGCTTACATACAAACTATTCAACAAGGCGCACATGTTCTTAAATTTTTAATTTTCGCGATGCGTTTGTATTGAAAGAACGAAAAAAAAAAAATATGACGTCATCCCGAACGCAGCGCTTTTTTTTACGCGTGGGCACGCGTAAATTTACAATAATAATTTAATATAAAGTGTGTTTGAGTGACGATTAGCGATATTTGAAAGGCGTATAGAACAGTAAATTTCAGACAAATCACCCCCATGCCTTTCAAATATCGCTAATCGTAACTCAAACACACGTATATAAATTTAATCGCCGTTAGTCTCGCCAAAACTCAAAAACGGCTGGACCGATTTTGATGATTATGGTATGGAGAGTTTAGCTAGGCCGAAGGCCGAGCTTCATCGCGTACGAAGTAGCGGGTATCAGCTTATCAATAAAAAATCTGAAGAAAACTCCACGAAGTTTGGGTTGATATACCAACCTACTTACGATCCTCTTAAATACATATTTACCTGTAAAAAGCATATAAGTCGCTCTAGACTTAGGCACAGACCTCCCAACAGCAATGCCTGGTGTCGAGCAAAATATTCCAAAGTTTGCCCTGCAAAATTAAAACATTTTTAAATACTACGAGATTTTGCTCCATATTCACATAGGTGCAGATAAGTTTCTATTTATTTACCCAGGTGTGGAGAATTTGCTGGTATCTGTACATACGATCATATCACAGCTGGCTATTAGTTGACATCCTGCGGCTGTAGCGAATCCATTTACCTAGAAATTTACAAACTAAAAAGTTTCTTGTATTCCATTTGAACTCTAAGGGCCGCACCGTGATGTCTTTATTGCGATGATTGTAAGGTTTCAGACGCTGACGCTACGCAACCGCGAATAAGGCGAAGGCTCACGGTCGCGCAGCGTTGGCGGTTGAACCTAATCATCGCAAGATACGGTTACGGCACAGATGGTTACGGTAAACACTGAGAACTGCGGTATCTCTCTACTCCAAGCAATTTTTCGAGTTTTGAAATCATCTAGGAACTAAGGATCAAGCTAATCTTTATCAAATTTAAATAATTGACATCTACATAGGACTAAAATTATTGTTATTAAAATAATTCTATTTTTACTTTTCCGAAGTCAAAATATTGTGTCACCCACAAAACTCGTCGTTAGCTTTCTAAGTACAGTTTTTTTTTACAAAATGCTATTAATAGTAAGTAAGTAGGTACACTATTACAAACGCCTTAGTTTTCTTTACTTATCTTTTACGTACCTACTTCGATTCTTATCTTTCCGAATAGTTGTTATGTTATTTACACGGTGATATTTACCTTGGCTATAACCGGTACTGGACTTAGAACAATAGACTTCATTAGTTGAGTCGCTTTGGTAAATATCAACTTGTGCTGTTCTACTCCTGTGCTTGATTGCTGAAAAATTTGATGTATATGAGTTTTACAGTAAAATAAGTTTGCGCCGCTATTATGCAACTTGCGCTCTCACTCGCACATTTTATAAATAATTATTTATTATAAAATAAGCTATTTCTCCGTTTGAGCACTTGCCACGTCGTGCATTTCTCAAAAAAGGCACTTCACAAAATAGGTAAGTACATGTATCATACTTATTCACAATATAAAAAAGGAACTTACTAATTCTTTCAAGTTATGCCCAGCCGAGAAAACGTTTCCTTTGGCTGATAGAACTATGGCCCTTAGAGAGACGTCATCTTTATTATAATTTATCGCTTCTATCAGATGCTTCATCATATCCAAGGATAGAGAATTTCTGCAAATACATTAATATCTATGTCTCTTTTCATAATATGTGAGAAAGGGACGTCAATTTTTTTTTTTAGTGATGACAGATCAAAATCTGTTGCAGTCCCTTTCTCAAATTAAGTTCAATATTTTACCCGGCTGCCACACCCTTAGAATATTTGGCAACTCTAGGATCATTTCAAAAGGTCAGAAGCTTGTCAGAACCAAAAAAAAAAACAAAACTACTCACTTAGTTTTCTCATGATTTAAAGTGATTTCTCTAGTACCATTGCTTTCATTTGTAATCAAATATTGGTTGTGAACAGCACGACTTAATACAAATAGCGGTCTAGTTAAGTTTTTCTGAAATATAACATTTTGTTTATCATAATTGTATGACTTTTATTTTGTAAACATAGTTAACCTTATTTTACCTTACCTGAATTAAACTCAGCATTTTAGCTGACAAGGTATATATTGTTATTATGAATTTAAAAGTGATTTATTCTTAAATTTAATTGATATATTGATAAAAAATTATAATAAATATGATTCCACAGAAAACAAAGAATTACTTATCAAAACATTTTATCAGGCTAAAAATAGTTGAGCTGTCACTGTAATGTTGCTAGATCCTGC
The DNA here is from genome assembly GCA_947579745.1 of Apocheima hispidaria. Lineage (NCBI taxonomy): Eukaryota > Metazoa > Arthropoda > Insecta > Lepidoptera > Geometridae > Apocheima > Apocheima hispidaria. The sequence goes on from OX388161.1 coordinate 8,297,678, forward strand.
TAACCTTAATCATCTAAAATTTCTAAATATTATGTTGCAAGCATGTTTGTAGATAGGATGCAGGTACAAGAATCAAATCACAAGAGATAATTAGTGAGATCCCTTTTATTATTATTTACATTGAACACGTTTTAAACTATTATAATGTTTACCATGTCACATATTATGGGAAGACGACTACTACTGGCTGGCACCCAAACCTCTAATGTAGCCAATCATAACTCAAAAATTGAGACAATAAGAGATTTAACCCAATGATATTTTACCAAAGATAGGTTTTACCTTCAAAACGGCGCTCTGAATTCGGCTCCGCTGCAGTTTGCTTACAGCCGCCAAAGATTGCGAAAGAAGATGCGAAAAGTTAGAGATAAAAAGATAGCTACAGTGAAATCTGTCTGAAAGGACAGATTTGCGGGGCCACAGTGCGCTAAAACGTATCCCTAGTAAAATATCATTGGATTAACCTATGAAAAGTGTAATTCCCATATTAATCTTTACAAAACATACATACTTTACAGTACATAAATTCCTACTGTGACTTTTTAAACAAACGATCGGTGACTCACTCACTGAGCTAGGTCCGGTAAAACCAATGACTAAAGAAAACGGAAATTCTTGTGCAAAACGGAGTAAGTAACGACCCACTATAGCTTTTCTCGGAGCACCGCTGTCTCATTCGCACGAATGAGACAGCAGACAGACGCTTGTGTCGAGCCAGCCCGAGTCCAACCAGATCCCATGTTTTGTGACTGAATAACAAAACGCTATGCGTCTTCTATTCCCATATACATTTTTGACGAACTATAATAGACAGATCACTAACAAAATTATGCCTAATATGTGCTTGGTTAGTTTTATTTCCGCCATTTGAGGTTTCCAGCAGAAGGCATTGCAACAAAGTTGTCATCATCATCATCATCGCCCAAGTATTGCGTTCCTTCGTCTTCTGCAGTAATAAGATCTATAACAGCGCTGGAACATAAATTGTTTACTAAGTTTGTTGGTACATCATTCTAGAATACACGCAACTTTTTCACCAATTTTTAAAGGCAATATTAGTACATAATTAGTTTTTTTTTTTGCGCCAACGTTGAAAAATCGTGTCGCCGCTTTACTTTATTATTTTTCAAAACTTTTTTCCTTTCAAGTGTTAATATAATTGATAATAATCGTGCGGGGAAATCGCATTAAGTGGCGAATCATGTCTTTTCGTCTTGTTGAACTTTGTAGAAGCTTCCACCACTTTACTTGGACTAAGCATGACTTGGAATGGACCGTGGCTTAGTTATTGAGTGACTGTGACTAAGACTTGTCTTTATTGTGAAATAAGAGAAGAAGAAAAAGTGAAATGAAAAGATACTTAGGCCTTAAGAACTTTGTATCCAGCGACCGATTTATCTGTTTTCTTTAGAAGTGGTAAAAACCAGGCAATTAAAAGTATTCTATGGGCACCTGTTAAGTACCTGTTCAGAAAACACGAAGTTTGTCGCGCTGTAATGCTTTATTTACATGGAGACAGTCGCTGTCGTCAAATACGCAGTCGCGACAGCGCTGGCTGGTAATGGCGTGTAAACACTTTTCAGATAAGATAGAAAAGACAAGACTAAAACATAGTGACAACCTACCTCAACACCTCTTGGTCAAATTTAAACTTCTTCCTTGACTCCTCGCCTGCCAAGTGCGAAATTTTGGACGTTAGGACTTGGTCCAGTAGAGATCTGAGCTGAAAGAGAAGTTGCGCCGTCTCTTTCTTACAGCACACCTTTAGTGAAGATATCGAGATAAGGCACTCGTCAGGATTGTCCGCTGTAACACAGAAACGATAAGTAATTATGATATGTCAGTATTTTTTTCATGACTGTTATTAGCTATATACAGGTTGTGGCGTAATTTCCTTGCTCCTACGGATAGAGGACACCATAGTGGTTCAGAAAATCATAGATTGTATTCAGTAAAAGTGTCGTAGATTTCGAGATATTCCCCATTTTTTAAGTTTTAAGAAAATTACTTCCTTCACCAGCCTTTTCGTTAGCAATATTGCAAATCAAGGAATTTTCTCAATCTGTTTAGTGACTACTCTTGGATAAATGTGCTATCGAATGTAACTTGCCATTTTTGTGCTGCAGGTAAAGTGTTTAAAATAATAATTGTAATTTATGTATCACCTGAGTTGCAATTTGAGGAATAAATTGCCTAGTTCAGTGAGATTCCAAAATAGTATAATGACCCGTATTCCCAGCCTTCAATCCAAAAAAAAGGCTATTAAAATGCGATGTCTACTTTTTTCAAGATATTTTTTTTAGTAATTTTAATTTTTAATTGATTATATAAATTTAATTTAATCAGCCATTGAGACTGAAAGCTATCGACTTTATTGGACTTACTCAAGCCAAACTCCGAATCATCTCTATTATTAACTACGGATTTTCAAACAGAATACCGGCGACTCACACTCAGAGTTGGTCCGGCAAAACTGAGTCTAACAACGCAATAGGTTTTAGCTGAATATCGCTATCTCGGTCGCACGTATGTTCCAGCATATCACTCTATTCCTGTTAGGCTTCGTGCGCCAAGCCAGTCCGAGTAAGATCCTATGCTGTTGACTAAATATTGGAAGTAACGCGTCTTCTTCTGTTTGTCATTGATTCTTTCTCACTTTTTAAATGACCTTGTTTTTCTCCCTCTTTCAATGCTTGTAAAATAATTTGTATTTCTATACATACTACTCGTTAAACAGCAAACAATCGCATTGTTTCTTGCTTTTATTGAACAAGGATGTCCCGACCAATGGCATCTCTGAATTTACTCGCTTAGTGATTATCATTGATCGCCTTCACGCCATGTTTGCATGGTTGGCAATCTGAAAATTGCCAACCATTTATACAATATTGCAACTAACCTCTGGAAAAATTCAGATCTCCAAAGAACAACAGTGGCAGAGTATAGACACAGGTAACATCTAGAAGGAACAAATCCGTCGATTTCTGTTTGAGCCAGTAGACCAGCCAGTTGGCGCCGGAGTTCAGGCAGATTGGCCGGCGATTCCGTCGGCCCATCTTCGTGGCCATCACACTGCTGGGATGTATAGAAACTTTCCCATCTTCTGGAGTGAACGCTTTGATCTGCATTGGCTTGTTTGGGTTTGTCTGTTTTTCGTTCAGCCATCTGTGAAATACATTGTGGTCAATTATAAAAAATTACTTCAGAATACGGGATCATGTCCAAAAGTTATTTATTACTATCGAATACTTTACCTCACAGTTGCAATATTAGGATACAGAGCGGCCGCAATTATAGCCTTAAATAGGCTCAAATTATTCTTATTCCTATTCTCCCAGGGCGACTCTATATCAGCGTGAGTCAGAAACCCCATCTGCTTCAGGTTATCCGCAAACTGTTTCTTCATGGATGATAACAGCTGCAAAGTATTGTTTGATAGAAAATACTGGTAAGCGAACGACCGTCTCTCGCGGATGTCACATTTTTCCCATTGCATGATTGCTTCGGACATAGCGACGTGATCGCTCGGCTCCCCCAATGCAAAGTTGCGCTTTTCCTCATCCACCTCAGCCTCTTTGCCTGTTGATGTAAGCTTTGTTGAGAATTTTTTGTTTAAGTAGAATTGTTTGGCGTTATGTGATCATTGGAAAATGCTTAAAAAAATATAGAAAAATAACAAATAACTCCTAAACTACAAAAAACTAGAAAACTAGCTGTAGAACATACACACATATTTTTGCGAAGCCAGTGGAACCTACATTTTCGGATTGTCGTCACCATTTGACCAGCCTGTATAAATTGTTGAATTGTGTTAATTGTTACACTAGTTTTAAGTTGTTTTTATGTCTTATGTATGTCATTTATGGTGTGAACAATAAAGAGTTATCTATCTATCAATATACCGTATTACGAGATCTTTGTGCTGACAAAAACTTAGCAAAGTTGGAGTAAAGCGCACGTTGTGGGGACTGCGACTACGGGTCCCCTATCTCAAGGTTACCTTCTCGCGCCTAGAAAAAAACCAGGTGTATTTTGACCGACGCGTGTTGTGTTTCGATCATCCTGATTGCGAAATCTAGAGGAGGTAATCTGTGGCGAACCCCAGGGTAGCTTTGGACCCCTTAAGGCTTTATTATGATACCCCGAACTAACGTGTTTAGTGTGTTGCTATCTAGAAGTCTTGTTTCTTGCTCTCCCCTGAGAATAGGTCATTGGCCTTAGTTCAGTGCTAATAGAGTCCAGCTCCGTGATGGTGACGATGTCGTCTACTTAACTCGTAGTTGGACGTCCAAAAAAGTGTGATACCTCAAGGATAGTTTAAGAGTTATGCTAACAGGTGTTAGTGTGATACTCCACGGACAATAAGTGTGATAACCTCAGAGCGCAACAGTATGATAAATAAACCTTTAAAAAGAAGCCTTGTTGTAAAACTCCGGGGAAAATAAGACATATCCCTGGGACGTTTTATGGCCACTTATGACTGTTTGGATACTCACTTATAACCATTTGGAAGGGTTCCTTAAAGCCCCATACGGCAGCCACGCTGGCGGCGCGGTTGAGGCACCCGAATAGGGAACCCAATACTAGCAGTTTGCCGGCCGCCGGGTGCACGGGCAGACGCGCCAGGTGCCACCCGAGGGGCGTCAGTGTTTCATTCTCATCTAGAGCACCGATTCTATAATACATTATTACATTATTTTGGGTCTAATAGAAACCTTAGTGGTGAAGTAGGACAAAATAGTTATTTTTGTAACAAGGGGCCAAAGTAATATTTTGTGCCCGAGGGTTTTACTTTGAATTCAGAGCGAAGCGAAGGATAAAACATTAGGTCGAAGGTATAAATAAAACACAAATAATTATGAAACGCGCATTTCCACTAAATCTAACCGGCAAGTAACTTCTTCATACATTATGCGTTCGAGCTCTTTGGTTAACTTCTCAAACTTTTCAATGAAGAATTGGTATTATAAAACGAACTCCTTGCTAATCCATCACAGCACGAACGCGGACCAATCAGAAGAGAGAAATTCAAACTCCCATGGGGACAAAATTGAACTTGACTCCTGCTATTCTCTAAATTCTATTGTTTTTTTTAGAACAGGTATGATGAAATAGTTTTTTTCTGTGGTACTGTAGTGATTAGACGAGCAAATCGCTAACTCGCTCACAATCGCTTAGAATCAGGCTAAGCATAACAATTCATTGCCACGCAGAGTTTTGAACTTCAACAATTTAAAACCATGCGCGGCAATGCACTGCGATCTTCGTCCTGAGATGTTAAATCTCTTTGTGCCCAGTAATTTTGCTGGGAACATAGCCCTGTAATCCAGCACACAGTGATGTTCGCATATTGCTGCTTGGCGGTTGAATGACTGGCAAAAGTGCGGCTATCAAGATATAAAGTCTGTGAGGTCCTTATATCTTCAGTATACACAACTTCTTGACCAATTTTGCTCACATTCGAAATTCTTCATTAGAATTATGTTTCTGCCAAATATTATAAAAATCGGCCGGTAAATGGTGCAGCAGCAAACTTCCCCCCTTTTGGGGGAAATACCCCTCTAATCAAAAATCGCCGACGACAAAATTGTAGAACCTGTATACCAAGTTTCGCCAAGATTGGTTGAAAAATACGATCTGTAAGCGAGTACCAACATATGGACAGATGAAAACAAATTTAACCAGTCAAAGCAGACTTTCGTTTTCTTCGCTGACTTTTTTTACTGTTCCTCGGTGATGAGACGAGCAAGTCGCTCACCTGATGTTAAGCGTCACGCTTGCCCATAGCAGTTCAGTGCAGAATTATCAACCTCAACAGTTCAAAACCATGCGCGGCAATGCACTGCACTCGTCACCCTGAGATATTTGATGCTAAATCTCTGTATGCCCAGAAATTACGCTGGAAACATTGCCCTTCAATCCGGAACACAGTAATGCTTGCACACTACTGCTTGGCGGTTGAATAACTGGCAAAGGTGTGGTACTTCTCCAGGCGGACTCTGCAAGAGAGCCCTACCACTACAAAGTAATACTCACTGTTGCAAATGCTTTATAGCTGTCCGGATAGTCTTTTCCGCGGGGACAGCTGGCACCGTTTTTAAAGCCTCATCTGCTTTCCCCAGCCTAAGCTTTTTGATGCATAATACCTCTTCTAACAGGTTGCTTCTCTGAAGTTCTGGTAACAGCCGGTCGGGCAAGTTCTCAGCTCGGTGTGTGGTGATTAGATGGTAGCATATACCCGGTTGGCAGCGGCCGGCGCGACCTCGTCTGCAAGTGTTATTTTTTTTATATATTTTATGCTATATGTGGCAAACAAACAGACGGGCCGCCTGATGGTTAGTGATCACCGTCGCCTACAGATACCTGTAACACCAGGGGCATCACAGATATCTTGCCGACCTTTTAAGACTCTATTAACAACCCTTTTGAGTTTTTTGGCGGGAATGTGAAGAATTCATGTCGCGTCATTTTATTATTTTCCAAAACTTGTGTTATTTCGAGTGTTAAAGTGTAAAAAAGGTGAATTTTTACCCGTTAAGTGTTCGTGAACACGCACGGGTGTTGGTTAATGGTATAATGTCGTGAAAAGTGAATATTCGTGTTGTTTCCAAAACTCCATAGAAGGCTCTAGTAAAGTTTTCACCACTTTACTGGGGCATGACTTGGACTTGACCGTGACTTGCTTTGCTCGCCTTTGACTGTGACTTGTTTGATAATATCTAACAATACTTGAAAATATATATGTATACTTGAAAATGCATAGGACGTGCGACGCCAAAATCCTCATAAGAGGAAAGAGAAAAAAAAAAAAACAACCCTTTTGATGAACCCCATGTTATAGTTGCTCGGAAATACCGCCGGTGGAAGCTCATTCTACAATTTGCAGGTGTGAGGCAATAAGGATCGCATAAAACGCACAGTGTGCGATTTCCACTGATCGATGATAATTATGTGGATGAGCTTTTAAACGGTGGCAGCTAGTGCAGAGATAAAACCGCGACGCCGGTATCAGGTCGTTCGAAAAATTCTTCAGAACACTCCCTATTGAATATGCGATAAAAGATAAAGACAGAGATCCAATGTATCTTCACGCGGCTTTAGATGTTCGGTGAGTTTGGGATCGTTGACAATTCTGACAGCTACGCTGTAATGCATCTAGATGCTCAACTTGATACTTGGGTGCTTCATTCCAAAGATACGAGCAATACTCCACGTGAGGTCGGATCGCCACTTTCCAGACTTTCCAGACGCGAAGTACCGCTTCGCCTTGTTGAGCACACCAAGTTTCTTGGATGCAAGTTACGCCTTACTTGCAATAACTGCTATTTTATCGACGTATGAAGAACGCTAGTCGTGGAAATAGCGAAAGAAAGAGCATCGAAATGTAAACCCTATATCGCGTAATCTACAGTAGAATTTGCATTAATTCAGCAATTATTTGATTCTTACCTCTGCCTCAAATTCGCTTTAGAAATCCACTCAGATTGCAGAGTAGAAAGATTCTTCTCCACATTCAGCCCTTTATACTTCATCTTTCCACCATCAACAACATAAACCACGTCATCAATAGTTATCGAAGTCTCAGCTATATTCGTAGCTAGGATAATCTTCCGTACATTGTTTGGCGGTTTCTGGAAAATCTGATTCTGGTCTATGGTGGGTAGTTTCGAATGCAAAGCATAGATATCGTGTGAAGACTTCGGGAAAGCTTGACTTTCCGTCATAAGCGACATCAGTTTGGTTATATCGTTGATTCCGGGTAGGAAGACAAGTATAGCTCCCGGCTCTCCTCGGCAAATGTACTTCAGCAGCTCGGTAACGAGATTTAGGTTCAGCTCTTCGATCCTGAAGTCTTGTAGTTGGTTCATGACGTTTGGGTGTAAGGTGCCTTTAAGAGACTGCAGCCAAGAACCTGAAAAGTAAAATTGTAGGTAATATACAATATTAAAATTGCCAGGATTTTGTTTGAACTACTAGGTCTGCATGAGACCTAAATATCATTTATTGCCAAAGTAAAAAACCTTCAGTGTTATAATAACCTATAGCAAAAACAAACTCTGGAAAGAAAGAGAAAGGAGGAGAAATGCGACTGTCTAAGCTGATGTATTTGACGATAAAATCAAACAACGCAATTTTTAACTTTTTTTGACTACTGTACCTAATACTCACCTATACTTGCTCTGTACTGCATATCTTTCTCTGAATCAGCCACCGCAGATTTATATTTTTTGACATGCTTGTGCCAAGGTTTCGTCTGATGCAGAAAGTTGGGTCTTGGGGGTAGTTGAAATTTAGTCAACGCTAGAATTTCTTCCATATATACATCTTTCACTGGGTACGCTAGACCTTCGATGTGGAGCATTGGGCAATCGTCATAGTACTTGCTAAGGGTGTCGGCATCTATGGTGGCGCTCATTAGAATCAGTTTTAAATCTTTGCGTTTTTTTAGAACCTGTAAAACAAAGATTAGTTGAGATTTTATTTTGAAGTTGTTTTATGTCTGGACATAGTTCACCCCTAGATTCCTCTATTCCTCATTCATGACGATTGAAACGCACACGTATCGGTGTTATTGTTCATTTTATTATTTTTTTGTCTTTTTGGTGTATAATAAAGTTATATTGTATTGCATTGTCTAAATACATCTATAAAATTGGTTCATTTCTAGGCGAGTAGGCGTATCATTGAGATAGACGATGAGAATGCTCGATCTCAGCCCCCGCAACCTGCGCTTTCCTCCACCATTGGTGACTTTTTGTCGGAACAACGATCTCGTGATGCGGTATCTATCATCCGAGTCGTCAAGCAATAAACGTCACTCCGTAAGACCTGTAAGTGCGAGCGAGATAGACAGATGTGCCCATATATTCAGTACTAGCTGTTACACGCGACTATAGTTCGCGTGGACATACAAAAAAAAATTGCCTGTGTCGGTCTCCGATTCTTAAGCTAAATATATCTGTGCAAAAATTCAGGTCGATCCGTTCAGTTGTCCAAAGTAAAAAAAAACTCGATATTGAAGTACCTGTTTGAGCATACACATAGCCAGGTCAATGTGACAGTCTCTCTCGTGCACTTCGTCCAATATCACGTGGCTGTACCCACTGAGGGCTTGGTTCTGTTCCAGTTCAACTAAAAGCACGCCTGTTGTGCAAAACATAACGCTGCCTCGGTCCCTGCATGTTACTCTGTAAGAATATTAACAAGATGACGAATGATTTTTATCGTCAGACAAAAAGTTGGTAAGCAACTGAAGGAGCTTAAATGTTTAATTGAATTGGAAATTGGAGGAATTGAATGTTTGGTGTTTCATCTTGGGACTTTCTGTATTTTATTGTGTCATTTCTTTTAAACAAGTAATATTATTAAAAGAAAACAAAATACCGACTGCCAAATGTAGCATAAATCACTCAGGACATAAGAGGACACCTTACTCGTCAAAATCGGTCAAGCCATTTAGGCTATAGGGAGTAACATAGGAAAAACAAACATACTTACATACATCCCAAAAACATTACCCTCCTACTTGGGCCGTTGGGTAAAAAATGAGCAAGGAGCTCTTTCAGCAATAAAGTGAAAGAAGGACGTTAAGATTAACCGTGTTTGCAGAGAATTAGTCATTTTACAGGTAGAATGAATAGATTTTTTTATATCGACGTGCTCCATCCTTAACCATACTATCGCTTACCATCACGAAAAGTAATTGCTAAAAGAAGCTCTATTTCCAATTTGAATAAGCCGTAACCTAAGGCTCTAACCACCGAACAGATTAATTCTAATACTGCCTTTGTCTGGCACTAAGCAAATGACAAAGACAGCAATAGACTTAATCAAGTCAAAGTTAACAAACGTTTCAGTATTCGGGGGTAAGGGATTAACACAAAGGTTATTTAAATTCCTGCAAATTGCAAGAACCTCTTACAGCAGAACTTTTATATTTTTAACTTATTGTAGTATAGATCGCTGACTGCTGTAAATTGTAAAAACTGAACGATAAGAAGATTTACTTTTCAGCTTTTCATTACCTTAAGCAGTCAGCGATTACTCAAGAGCGAAAAATACGCCAAGGCCCGTTCAGTGGCGTGGTTACTGCGAAGATTAGGTTCAGCCGCCGACGCTGCGCGACCCCGAACCTTATCGCGCGGCGATACGATTCGCGGTCGCGCAGCTTCGTCGGCCGAACCTAACAATCATCGCAATAAGCACGTCACGGTACGGGCCCAGGTCTTCTGAATCACTCACGCCTCTAGTCTAACGGCGTATCCAACAGAATCGCCGAGGCATTCGCCTCTTTCTTGCGCTACCCTTGCAGCTAGCGACGAAGCGGCGATTCGTCTGGGTTCAGTCACCAGAACCTTAACGGTCGCTCCTCTGCCGTTCTCGACCGCCTCGTCTAGAATCAGTTGTGGTACCTGAAATAATGCAACAAGAGGGTCAAAATAACTCACACCCTAGATTCTGCATTCAGGACGCTCGAAGCGCATCACGCATCAGTCTAAATACACTTATAAGAAATTACACTGATTGGTTGTTTGTTAGAAGTAGGCGTAACCTTGAGATAGCCAATGAGAACGCTTGGTCGCACTCCCCGCGAGCCGCGCCTTCGTCAAACTTTGGTGACATTTTGTAGGAACAACGAATCTCGTAATGCGTTATCTAGTGAGATCTGTGGTCAAAACTGACAAAAAACTAAGGGTCGACAGTGATGCGTATTATTACGGCAATACGATTACGGCAATCCCCCCTTCTATGGTGGAGGCCTTTGTTATTATGAAGCATTTTCTCACCTGTGTAGATTTACCACATCCAGTTTCCCCGCTGATCACAACTACTTGATTCTTATTTATAACATCAAGAAGATCTGAAGCTTTCTTATAAGTTGGTAAAGTTCTACGAAATTGCAGCATTTTTTTGTATTGCTCATTGGATGTCAGCATACGCTCGTGATTTTCTTTTAACCTTTCATTCAATTGATCTATCTCTTGACCTATCTTTTTAATTTCTATGCCTTGGGCGATGCACTCGTCCAGTTTCTCTTGAAATGTACCTGTTATTATATCATCATAACCATATTTGTACTCATTTGATGTCTGTGCTATGCTCATTGTTGTACTAGTGGACGTGCTTGGTGTGTTAGTATAATTGTTGGAGACAAAAAACCCTGGGTCATTAGATTCTGATTTGGTATCTGTGTCTCCTTCTGCGGTACCTTCACTTACATCTTCAAAACTCGTGTCTAAGATTTCAATGATTTCTGGCTCATTCTTTACATAAATCACATCATTGTCCATTTTATGTATGTTGGTAACAGAATGTTCTCGTCTTTCTGATTCTGGAGCGTTTATTGGTATGAAATCTAGACTGTTTGGGGGGACAACAAATTCAAGCTTCTTTACTGGTGGTAAATATATGTTATTTGCCTCAGCTAAGCTTTCTATCTTTTCAAGACATCTGTATATCTCAACAACTACTGACTGAGGAATCCTGAGGTGTATCTGTAAGTAGAATCAGCAAATTAATAGAAACATATCATATCCATTTTCGCACATCTTTTTCTAGTTTATAGTTTTTTAGTATTCCATCATTTTTTGGATGAATAGAATTGTTATCTTCATGGTACGCTGCCTCGTCAATTATCCAGTCATTAAGGCGCGGTCTAATCACCAAAAGTAGTATTTTTAGCGCCTTGTTTGAAGAAGAGATTAGATAAGATTAGTTAATTGATTTAAATTTTATATAATTTATTTACACTTTATTAAGTATGCCAAAATTATGATTTTATTTAATAAGTTTGACATGTAAATTGGCTTTATGAATTAAATGACTATGACTATGATAATCAGGTGCAAAAATACTGCAGGTACAAAATAAAAGTAAAAATATGTTTAACCAAATATAATTTCGAAAATATGTCTGAATTATAAAATTAAAATATCGCAAAATGACCTCCCGAAAAAACCTTCTGGAATGAAATGCTCTGATTTTTCAGCGGTAACAACATATTATCTTTTACAGTAATACAAGTGTCTAGAAACTTAAATCAAAAGGAGGGCTGGAGAAGGAGTTTATATCTAACTAGCTGTTACCCGCGACTTCATTTGTGTGGACATACAAATAAAAAATAGTAGCCAATGTCCGTCTCTAACCCTTAAGCTATATCTAAGCAAAAAAATCCGCTTGATCCATTCCGTCTGTTTAGTCGTGACAACGTGACAAACTCCAAGACAAAGAGACAGATAGACAGAGTTACATTCGAATTTATAATATAAGTTTGGATAATATTACATTAACTTTATCAAAGTTAGGAAATAGTAATTTATATTCAATATCAATAACTTAAATAACATTAAATAGTAAATAAATTAAAATAAACTCTAAGTAAAAATAATCATAAATATATATACAACTTAAAAGGAACCCTAATCTAATAAACCGCTACCAGCAGGCATCGTGCCCAAAATGCTGGCCGAATTGCCGCGTTGAATAGCGATGGCGATTCTTTGGGCAAGGTAGAGGCCAGCATTTAAAGTTAAATTAAGTTTAATTTGGGTATTTTATTTGCTGATTCAAGTATTTCCTATAGTTCTAAAATCTATTGTTGGGAATCTATGTTCTTGGTACTAGTAGTAGGAACATTAAACATACCAATCTTTCCTTAGCTTTGTTTTGCATGTTTCCTCGCTGACTAAGATTCTTGTAGTATAATCCAATCTCTTTTCCCCTCAACCCTGGAGGTCGAGGAGGCCGACTAAGGAATTTCGATTTGCGTGGCATTCTTTCAATTCCTCACAAATGTAGTTTCAATACTAAAACTGAAACAATTTATGTCAGAAAATTACAATTATACGTAGTATAGCATCAACAAGTGATCATTTCATTATGTTTTCATTTTCAGAGGTTGTCACCGTGACGGCTAGCTATGATGGTTTAATTCATTTTTTTAGTGTATTAATAATTGGTATTATAAGGCCCTATGATAGGGAGAATTCTGTGGCATATGGTTAAATTGGACAGAAAGCGCCAGAATAAAGCAATGTGTGTATACAAAAAATTATGTCAGTGGTATCTGGAGTCTAGGTTTCCCCTATATTATAATACTCTTTGCGTCCAGGGCAAATTTATTGGTTGAAAGTCAAAAACTAGGAGTCTAGGGTAAATTCATTGGTTGAAAGTCAAAAACTAGTTGTTAATAACTAAACATTGTTATATTTTATAAGGAGGATTCTGTACTGTTATTCTGTTCTCGGTGTCTTCTCTGTCACTTAATTTGTAACCTACGTGATCACTTCCCGTATGCTGTATTCAAGATTATTCCTTAGAATTTATGTCTTTGGCGGTATTAGTCACAGAAGAGAGAAGTAAATAAAAAAAAATCCTCTTCTGTGGTATTAGTATTACTCTGTATGTATGGTGTTTTCAAGTAACATTATACCAACATAGTACTCTCTGGTGTTATGGTGATCACTGATCAATTAAATAAAGAACTTTAAAATTAAAAGAATATCCATCGAGCTATTTACGTACAAACTAGTATACATTCATCAATGCGTACAAAGAGAATATAAATAATTAAATACTACGTATACGTATTTTACGTAGTAACTCACTCAATGAGAAAATTTTGGAAATCGGAAATATTGTCGATCCAGGGGCTCTATTTTTGAATCGCTCGCATGCTTTCGCACGTTAATATCACGCGAAATTAAAGATTTTCTATTGGTATTGGTAGAAGCAAATTCAAATAGTTCAAACCACTCGTTGCGTTAGCTAGTGATATGGTTATTTAAAAAATTCGATTTTTGTTTGGGATTTCGTTCGAAATTCAGCAATAACGCATGATTTCGCTTGATATTTTCGGGGCTTATCCTCTAACTTTGAAACGTTCATGATTCTGATTGCGAGAGTGTCATCTCGGATTCTCGGATGCTCTGAAAGCGTTAGCGAGAGTTGCGCGAGCGGGACCGCGCATAGTGCGACTAAGTTGGTACGAGTGAGATGGCTTGCTCTCGCAATCAGAATCATGAACGTTTTTAAGTTAGAGGATAAGCCCGGTGGTTTTTTGGCGGGAACGTGAATAAACAAAACTTGGGTTATTTCGAGTTTTTATGAGTTAAAATAGTGGATTTTTATCCATTAAGTGTTCGTGAGAGTGCGCGAGTGTTGGTTAATAGTATAAAGTTGTAAAACGTGACTCTTCGTGTTGTTTCCAAAACTGCATCGAAACCTTTAGTAAAGCCTCCACCACTTTATTGGGGCATGACGTGGACGTATCCGTGATTTACTTTACTTAAACTTAGATTATGACTGAGACTTACTTTATTTGTGAAATGTTTGACTTCACTTGCAATATTACAAATATTACAATACTTGACATTGGCTAAATATACAACGTGTGAAGCCAAAAGGAAAAAAAAAAAAAAAAAGGATTACCACGACATTGACATCATACTTTTATTGACATTGACACTATCTAAATCTTCTCTAAATACATTCCTCCAAGCTAAATACAAACTGCGTAGAGCCAAAATTTAAGAAAGAAGTTGTGACAGCACTTCGGGCTGCCAGATCGGCGTTTTTCTCGTGATTTTGGGGAAAAATTTTGTCCTTGCGGAAACATTGGGGAAATCTTTAGGGGAATGGTAATCAGCTTTATAATTATTGGGGCATTAAAGAAACTGATATTGTAAACGTGAATAACAAAATAGGTCCTAGTAAGAGTAAGCATAGATAGATAGACAGATTACTCACCCCAGAATTTACATACGCAATACAAAAACCTATTTAAAACTAGTGTAACAATTATTGTACATAATATAAAAAGAGTGGTCTACAAGGAGGAAGCGATGATAATGACACTAAGCAAAAAAAAACAAATGTTTTCCCCGCGAATTGTTTCCAAACGTTCCTTTTGTAACGTCTTACAGTTCTATAAACTACTTGTCGTCATTGATTTTTTAGATTGTATGCGCATATAATAAGCTGTAAATACCAAGACTTTTAACAATTTCTAACACTCGTAAAACTCGCTCATTACAACTATAAACCTATTACAGTTTTAAATGTGACCCTCATGTACCCCTTTCTAAAACA
Source organism: Apocheima hispidaria (assembly GCA_947579745.1). Lineage (NCBI taxonomy): Eukaryota > Metazoa > Arthropoda > Insecta > Lepidoptera > Geometridae > Apocheima > Apocheima hispidaria. The sequence goes on from OX388161.1 coordinate 8,312,768, forward strand.
ACCTATTTAATTTGATGGCACTTGCATATAACGAGGCCTATGCTTGCGAAAAATCGGATATATTTTTTACTGAAAATGTTACTCTTTATTCCAATACCACATTTGTGGAGATATATAGTCCGCGCGCGAGTTGAGTGACGAGGTGTTGAAGGCTTTTGAAAGGTCCTGACTGCACTCAACTCTTGGGCTACCTATTATCGCATACCTAAAGTCTCGGATAAGACTGATGCCAAAATCAACGTGCTATCTCTGTATTACAAACATAATTTTTTTTTCCTCATTTTTGTTCATAATTTTGTTGAAAGTTCATCCTTAATTTGGGGTATATTGAAAATCTGACCTGGCAGCCTATTACGTTCATGACGTGCGTGAAGCCGTGACGTTCAGAATTTCAGATTCAGAATAAAAAATAAAAAACAAAAAATAAATGATATTTCACAGATATCTCTTCTCTTCCGTTTCTTTTTTGATCTTTGAATAATTTTGTTTTGAAGAATCATATTGTATGGGTTTTTATAAATCGCTATAGATTTTACTGTGCGTTCGAATAATAAAGTGTTTTCATACCTTACGCGGCTTGGAGTTACTGTTGTGTAAAGTTATGCTGTTCAAAAATGTATGATTTTGCTTTCAAATAATAGCTTTTTGAGCAAAATTATGAATGATACAAATAAAGTAGCATAGTTTATTGCCTGTTTCCAGGACTATTGGTCGCTGCTGTGTAGAGGACGCAAGAAAAAGATTGTATCCCTCATAGTAATTTTTATAATTCTTCTCAATGCCATGTTCTATGTGAGTATAGAACTCTATAATGTGAAAAAGAAGCACAAAGATCCTTGGTACAGCAAGTAAGTTATAACTCAAACTTACAAAAAGGTTTTAGTCTTTCATTCTCTCTTATTATGTAGTAAAATAATTTGATTAATGATGTATTTACTTAGGTGTAATTTTGCTTACACACAACTTACACACGCAAGATCTTTACTTACAATGTTTTTATTCGAGACGGGGCGATAAGTCCTGCACTGACATCACGTTGGGTGTATTGTGCATTTTCCCCTGACAGCATCCATGTGAGCCAAACCAATTCTTTGTAATACCGGTGCGAGACTCTGGGTCACAGGCACAGCTGCTGCAGTGGTGTACATGGTAGTACCAATGATGATGAGCATGAGTACCAGTCAGGCTGCCAGGGTGACATGGATGATGTTGAATTTATGAAAATGCTGTAGTTACAAAGTTAAAGATTTCAACAATTTGGTTTTCAGTTTGCATTATGACAAGAACTCTTATGTGGATGACACTGGCATGAGAGTGATTGTAGGTCATTATGTTGGTGGCACCAAAGGAGGAAATTTATCCCAAGGTAAAGTGCCTAAAAGGTAAAATAAGATATTGACCAATGCTTCAAATTTTTTTTGTTGATTTAGCTACTATGTGAATGGATCAAGTGAAAAGTGAACCCCATTATGTATATGTTAAGTCGCCACAGATCCTGAGCCGAAAACACATTTAAGCACTAATTTTTCTGGACAACTTATTATGGGGCCAAATGTGAAAACATGAGAAAAAAAACAGCTGTTCCATACATTTTGTTGAGTGTGAATGATATTTTTGATTTTCAAAACTCGGTGATCTGTTAAATGTCAACTTGAAAAAAGCAGGTTTAAAATAACTTTATATAAAAGTGATTTACCTACGCATAGTTGCATAGCCATGTATAGATTGTATAGCTAACATTAAATATTTAGTTAATTGAACTACGTATTGAACTGTGGATCTTATTTAATTACTTAATCTTATCATTTTCCAGAAGTGATCCATACAAACAACTACTCCCCAGTGCCAGGAGCTGGTGAGCTTGGAAGGCCCGTGCAGTTGTCTCAAAGGGAACTCATAACAGCTAGAGAGTTGTACACATTGCACTCTTATAACATACTTGTTAGCGATAGGATATCTATCAACAGAAGTCTGCCGGATATGAGAAGTGAAAGGTAAATAATCTCTGACATCATTGACTACAGATATGTTAAAACTAAGTATAAGAATATTAGATCCAGTACAAAATTCATGGAATAAGCATCCTCACATTCTTCAGTCTTGACATTTAATCTGTGGACATATTATTAATTTTTAGTATTCATTTAACTTGACATATTTTGATTTGATTTTATGTAATTTAAGTATATTTGACATTTCTTCTGCATGTTTTTAATTTTAATTCTCATTAGCGTAATTCGTGTTTGGTGCTAATTGATGTAAATAAATAGATAAATTCCTTTTTTTAAATAAAAAAAAGCTGCAAACAAGCTGTCTGTCCGCCGTGTAAGCACAAGATGTTAGTTATCTAAACAATTATTTCAGCTGCAGGAGTGTAGAGTTTGACTTAGAAAATCTCCCGACAGCAACAGTGATAATAGTTTTCCACAACGAGGCGTGGTCTACACTCATGAGAACTGTCATGTCTGTTATACTGAGGTCTCCTGAAGCCTTGTTGAAGCAGGTAATTAAATTTAGTCCATTTATTATGAACTTATAAACTAAAATACAAAAAAAACATTTGCAAAAAATATCTTTTTAAAATCCAAACTTTGAATTTGTATAATCTACAAGGAATGATAATCATGGAATATTTTTTCTATGCCTGTATTAGCAGTTTGTTACTAGCTACTGCGAAGTGCCGTTTTTTATGTAAAGTCGGCTTTCTCTGCTCTGTCTGATCCTAATAAAAAATAGTAAAGAAACAACAATTCTGTATTTCTGCATAAGAATGTAAAAATATGCTTCTCAAAAATAAATTTTCAGATAATCCTTGTAGATGACGCGAGTGACCGACGCTACCTCGGCAAGGAGCTGGACGAGGCTGTATCGAAACTAGACAGAGTGCATATACTCAGGAGCAAAACTAGGAAGGGACTGGTGGGGGCAAGACTTATCGGCGCCAGATCTGCTACTGGAGACGTACTTGTATTTTTGGATGCTCACTGTGAGGTTAGTAAGATATTTACTTACTAGTAGCATATTTTCTCTGTGCTAGTAGGGTTTACCATTTCATAATATGAAAAGTCCTGACAAAAAGCCGGAGGCTTTACATAATGCGATGGTTAGAGGTATGTTTCACTGAGGGCACAGATCACAACTAGATATCGCATTACGAGATTCGTTGTTCCTACAAAATGTCACCAAAGTTTGAGGAAGGCGCGGGTCGCGGGGAGTGCGAACAAGCATTCTCATTGGCTATTATAAGGTTACGCCTACTCGCGCCTAGCAATCAACCAATCAGAGTAATTTTTTATAACTGTATTTAGACTGATGCGTGGTGCGCTTCGAGGGTCCTGAATGCAGAATCTAGGGTGTGTGTACTTAATCTGTGACTGAGGGCCATCGCACAGTGCGGCGGTTAGAGGAATGCGTTAAAATACAAATTAGAAGCTTGTTAATATAATATCAGCATTTATGGCGAACTAAAATTCGTCATGAAAGCCAGTGTCCATTTCAGGCTAGATGTGTTTACCATCATTGACCATCCACCATTCCGTCACTTGTCGAACTAAAATTCGAGTTGAGAGCCAATTCCCATTCCGGGACCGTGAATCTTACCGCACGGCAATACGATTCGCGGTCGCGCAGCGTCACAGCTGAACCAAACAATCATCATAATAAGCACGTCACGTATGTGCCCTGTTTACCATCTTCGACCATTCACCATACTATACCCTCACTTACTAACTTCGACATTAAAATAAAAAATAATTCAATAATAATAATAAATAATTTTAATATCTTAAGAGGATATTAAAATAATTCTTTCACCATATTTTATACTAGTTGTTACCCGCGTCTTCGTTTGCGTGGACCTAAAAAAAGTATCCTATGTCCGTCTTTGTGATATACAGTAACTCCTTATCAAATTTTATCAAGATCCGTTCAGCCGATTAGCCGTGATAACGCGACAAACATCCAAACAAAGAGACAAAGTTACTTCCTATAGTTCTCTAGATGGCCTTGATCCATTTTTGTGCATGTATTGACGTTTTGTATGGACTGACAGTTGTCATGTAGGGAGTTCTGAATCGCGCACTCGAAGTTATTTCCTCGAGACGAACGTATTAATTTTTATACGTCGAAGCTTTATTGGTCCTGATACGACTGCGGGTATATTCCTCTGAATTATAATATTAGTTTAACTGAATACACTCGTGTTACAATGAAGTACAAAAGGCAGAACTGCCTTTATAAATACCTCGTAAAATAACAGTATCATCACACTGTATTTAACGAGGTAACAAATTCGTTGTAATACACTCGTATTCAGTTAAATGGTGTCCATTCAGTTTTAGTTAACAATGTACCAAGCTAGCAACTACAATGCCTGTCGGTATTATAACAGTCTCTGATTGACTGATACTTGATGTATTTTACATTTCTATAAATTCTATAGGTATAGTTTAGCAACCTCGAATTTAAGATGAATAGATATAGAAGTTTCCTAAACGTCGGAATATTTTTTGTCTATTATAATTCGTAAGGTCGTAAAAATATCCTGCAGAGAGCTGAGGAGCTCAGTGGCGTATCTAAGTATACTGGGTATTTGGTTAGACATAGAAAAACTTCATTCGCCCTCGTCAAAATGAATGGAATAGCTGATTTTTGTTTTTCGATTTCAGTATTGGCTCTCGAGAGTGGTCCAAATGGTGTCGTAGTCCGAAAAATTTAGGTTCCTCATACCAAGGGCTTCTCGAAAATATCCGATGTATTTTTTTTTTGTTTCGTTTCGTAGTTTCAGGAGTCATGTATTATTTTTTTTCATAAGGATTTTCTGAATGACTGGCTAAAAAAAATCACGGACCTCTTCGAAAAATCCACCCAAAGTTAAAATAATTTGAATACTTTTAAAAAATAAAATAAAAAAAACAACTAAACTACCTAAAATCGTAGAACATACATGAAAAGATATTTTCGTAAAATCTTTGGTATGAGGAACATACATTTCATTTACGTCACCGTTTGAACCAACCTGTGTAGTAAAATTTGTTCAAAGTACGAGTACAGTCATATCCTACAATATGTTTGTCGTCTAAAATGATAACTTGGGCCTATTCTCAGCTACTGCAGGCAATGATGTTTCTAGACCTTTCTCTCGGACCTTTAATCACGCGGACCTTATTTTTTACTCTCGCAAAGTTTTTATATGCCCGTCAAACAAATGTTGTCGATGAAGGCACTATCAAAAAATTATCGATAAAATTGCATGCCAACATTTTCAGGTGACGCAAGGCTGGCTGGAACCTCTATTAGAACGATCGGGCAGTGATGACGTGTTCATTTGCCCTCACATAGACCTTCTCTCTGAAGATACTCTGGCATACACTAAGAGCATAGACGCACACTGGGGCGCTTTCAGCTGGCAACTGCACTTCCGCTGGCTCATGCCGAGCAGAGACGTCATGAAAAACAAAGCTGAAAACCCTTCCAAACCGTATCCAACCCCGGCGATGGCTGGTGGGCTATTCGCAGTGAGAAAAAGCCTGTTCTGGCGACTTGGAGGCTACGATGAAGGTATGCTTATTTGGGGAGCAGAAAACTTAGAACTGTCCTGGAGGGCCTGGCAATGCGGCGCTAGAGTCGAAATCACCCCATGCTCTCGAGTAGGACACATTTTCCGAAGGCACAGTCCGTATAAATACCCCGGAGGCGTGGCCAAAGTTCTAAACTCGAATTTGGCTCGAGCTGCCACCGTTTGGATGGACGAATGGGCGGATTTCTTCTTCAAATTCAACCCAACCGTCGCAGCGATACGCGACCAGCAATTAGTCGGAGACAGGATAGAGTTGCGGAACAGCTTGAACTGTAAAAGCTTCAAGTGGTATTTAGAAAATGTGTGGCCTCAGCATTTCTTTCCGACGAACGAGAGATGGTTCGGTAGGATTAAAAGTGAGAGAGGAGCGTGCTTGGGTATTGTAGCCGCGACTCCGGGATTGGGAGGACCGGCTTCGGGCATTCACTGCGGATATGATTTAGACTTACAACGGCTTTTAATATATACACCAGACGGTAGAATCATGGCAGATGAAGGCTTGTGTTTAGAGCAAGGCAACGGTCGCGCTTTGTGGAAGAGCTGTAGCGACAGCAAAAAGCAGATGTGGGCCCAAAAAGGCCCGAGGTTAAAAAACAATAACCTCTGTCTCACTTTAGTGGCCAGTGATAAAAACAAGGATGGTGTGGACGATGCGCTCACAGCTAAAAAGTGTATCAATTCCGACGGACAGATATGGCATTTTGAACGCGTGCCTTGGAGGTAACATTGTGATATTGTAGTACAAAAGTATGGTTGTTTTACACGCATGTTTAGATATAGATAGAGCGGCTATTGCAATTTTAGGTTATTACCAAACTACCTACGAATAAGGAACCATAACAAAGTTAAAAAAAATTGGCCCAATAAAGGCTCAGTGTTCCTGGTTTCAGCACTGAGAGCGCTTTTTAAATCGTACTCCAAGACAGATAATACATTGCTGTCAACAGTGTCAACCATGTTGGGATATTTGTAATGGGCATTTTATGGCAGTTATATATCTTACACTTTTGATGAATCGGTAAAAACTAACAACGGTTGTTATTAGAAATGTAGCCTTCGAAAGTGCAGTTTTTTTTTTTTTATGTTACTCGGTGACGAGACGAGCAAGTCGCTCACCTGATGTTAAGCTTCACGTTTGCTCATAACAGTTCAGTGCCACCCAGAATTTTGAACCTCAACAGTTCAAAACCATGCGCGGCACTGCGCTCGTCACCCTGAGATATTAGATGTTAAATCTCTGTGCCTAGTAATTACGCTGGAAACATTGCCCTTCCGGAACACAGTAATGTTTGCACACTACTGCTTGACGGTTGAATAACTGGCAAAGGTGTACTTCCCCAGGCGGACTCTGCAGAAGAGCCCTACCACTACCAAAAGTGTAGTTCTTGCTATTTTGCACTTACAGTATTTTGTGGTTATGCTGTTATTCAAGTTTATAATTTTTGATGACAATGATGATGTCAAATGAAAAACGTAGAATATAAAGAGAAATCTGAAATCGTCTTCCTGGTTTTTGGTTTGGACTATGTATGTATTATAATTTGTAATCTCAATTAAAAAAAATGAATCTTATGTGTAAGTACTTAATGTTTTTTACTATTTTTAGAGTTAGGGCAGCTGTATGTTTTACCAGTTTTATACAAATTTTATTTTATACTTACAATAGAATTTCAAATGGCTTAGTCATATTTTTAGAACTGTGATTTGATATTATTTTCGTGTAATGTCTAAGTTAATTATTAGTTATTATTATTAGTTTGTGTATTGTCATATTTTATACTTTAGTTAGTTTGAAGCATAGTGATTAGGATACCATAGATTGTGATAACATGTCGAAATTATTTTAGTCGAATACCTACAACACATGTACAGGTTGTAACAAAAATCCATATCTACAGGATAATTTTAATTTTCAATAGGTTATACTGACTTTCATAAATCAAAATACATTCAACACTATAATGTATGTACGTTGTAGTACAATAGGGAAATTGTAATGATTAATTTATTAAAAATAACAGTCTAACTTCGGGTTTCTGAAACGTTTGTTAAGTCTGACAACAGATTAAGTCTATTGCTGTCTTTGTCATTTGTTCAGTGCCAGACAAAGGCAGCATTAGAATCTGTTAGTAAACAAACGTTTCAGAAACCCGAGGTTAGTAAACAATATAATTAAATGTGATACAAACATATACTCACTCAAAAAATAATTAAAATCTGATCATACATTTCTGTTATACGCGTATTTAGGTTTTGGTGAGGATGAGGAGGGGATGCTCTGTCTCTTTCCCGCAAAGTGATTGTTATAGACTTTGTAGGGCGCCCATGAACGGTGACGTCATAGTTCATAATAGAGCGCTCTCCGTTTAATATGAAATTAAAAAGTTTATATCTTCACTATGTATTTAAAAAAAAAAACTGATCTATTCTAATATTTTTTAGGACAGTTTTTTTATCAGCAAAATAAATTATCAGTCATCTTGCCTATTCTTCACCCGCCAACGTACACTACATTTTCGGGGAAAATCTTGTCTTATCTGGTCATTCGATTTATAAGTACAAGCTACTTCCATACTAATTTGTAAGCTGTTGAGCCATTATCAGTTTGAGTGTTCAGTGGGAACAAACGTATTAAAACATAAAATAACACATACTAATAAAAAACTTTCACATTTATAATATGAATGTGATATGACTAGCGATGAAATACTCCACATTCCATGTAAATTAAGACTTTATGTGCATTTAATTTTTTAACAAATTTTTAATACCTTTTTTTACTTATTTCTAGTCTTTCCTTTGAATTTCTTATGCTTAAAAATGCTTAGCTCGTAATTAATTGAGATTTATTTTAGTGGAAAGATTATATTTTGTCTATTTACTTCGAATAAGCTTTTACCACCTAAAACAAGAGCAAAATGCTGCAAAACGCTTGCTGTCTTTTTCATTGCAGTATATTAGACCCGCTCGCTTATCATGGATGTTCCTGATCGTAACAGTGATAGTGCGCGAGCGGAAATGCGCTTAGTGCGAGTATGTTTGTATGAGCGGGATGGCATGCTATCACAATCAGAATCACGAACGTTCATAATAAGGGTCAGCAAAACTCTTACTTAGTTTTGTTCTGTCATCTAATACCATTCTAAAATTTGTACTCTTGTATGCATAAGCGCTCGATAGGTAAGTCTATGCAATGAACTGATCTGTCGAGTTCTCGCAGACAACAAGAGTTGTGAAAAAAGAGACAAAAAAAAAACCGAGATTTTATAGAAATGTTCAAATCAACATAGTTATTAAGCTACTCAGTACTCATACCCAGAAATTGTCTTTGTGATGTGTTCGAAGTTTGTTTTTCTATGCATTTAGTAGCAAAATGACAAAGGGTCTAAAAAAAGGCAAAATTTCTCAAGAGTGTTAGTTCCAAGGCGTACAATGATCAAGGACCATAATGTCCAATGTTCACAAAGACCAAAAAGTTAAATGTCCAAAGCGCAAAACGTCCTAAATTCCAATTACATTACTTACTGAACTGTCATGATAGACATTTTCATTTAAATTCACCGAAAACTACTGCTTCTAAGGTAACAAGTATACAAATAACACTAAAAAGTAAACATAAATATCACCTATTCATTCCAATGAGCTCAAACACTATACTTCTGGTGTTAGTTGGAGAGGAATAAGGCTTATAAACTAGTTACTTGGTGCAATAAAATACTGAATACTGAATTTAAAAAAATAAAAAAATCTCTTGAGTCACCAAAATAAACTGTATATTGTCGTAGTTAATTTAACAGTATAATTGGAATTTTGGTCGTATTGCCTTATGAACGTTTTGCTCTTTGGTTTTTCTGAGCTTTGGACATTTTGCTTCTTGGTCATTGTAAGTACGCCTTAGACTTAAAACTTTTTGGTTATATTGCTGTTATGTCAATTTGGGACCCTTTGTCATTTTGCGCTTTTGCCATATTGCTACTAAACGGCCGTATATATAATACAGTAGTTAGAATCCGGTTATATCAACACAGCCAACGTACTAGTAGGTCGTCGTAATAATGAGATCCACTTTCATAGTTCATATTTCGCAAGCGGTCGGTTGTTATAATAGCAATTTTCTACATATGCATGAACATATTTTTTTGTATCTTTATGGCTATCTAATCGAAATCGAATTTCGGACAATAGCTAGATAAATTAATGAATATAGAAAAACTGCATTTAATTTTGTAACGGCTAACTTTTTATTGCGTTCTCATGTTTTTTTTACAAAAAATAATTTAAAAAACGTAAATGTGTTCTCATGACTTAACAAAAACAAAAGGTACAAAATTACAAAAATAAACGTGTCACTTATATAACTCGTCTGTTATTTCTCAAATATATTCCTATTTTTCTCATAATATCTTCACCTTAGTACGAAATATAATGTGATAGAGGCTAATAAGGTATAGAAAGAAATTTTATAGCTTCGCATAGCAGAGTTGCAGTTATTCCCATGGCAAATGAAACACCTCGCATCGCTGTGCCCTCTCGCTCTTTCGACTGCGACTAGACCGAGACAGACTGAGTCCACCTGAACCCGGGGTATGCAGCCTTTGATGACATCGACAGTGTTGCCAACTGGAAGGATACACGTGAGTGGTGAATTTATTTTTAAGTCGTTGATATTGATTCACGCGTAAAAAAGCGCTTTATGGTTTTTAGGAAGTCGGGGGCTGTTGTAAACAGTGTCATGATCGATCAACGTAACTGTAAAGGTGTCAAAATGAGGGAACTATAAGGTTCCTCGGAGGTAGATAAATAAAAAGATTATGGTCTACACACCTAGATTTTTTATTTCGGTTTTTATTTCAACATTTTCGCTATCAGAAAACTATTATGAATTGACCTTTAATTATACGAGCGTTACGGCCATAAAAAGTTCTAGGAGACCAGACTAAGAACAAGACATTGCATCCAATAATCACTGGTCATGATAGACTTGATAAGATTAACATTTCCACTCCATTGACTTCATACTTACAAGACTTGTCATCCGGCGTAGCAACCATCTTCAAACACCTGTACTCTATAGGCACCTTCGAGTCGGTCGACGGCGGCGGGTGTCCGTAGTTGTGCACCCACTGCGCCGTCACCCAGTTGCTGGGGTGACAGTCCACGGGGCTGCCAGGGTTCACCCAGGTCTCTTGGGGATGGCAGCCTAGGCATCTCTGGTAGAAGCAGCTTTCGGGAACGGCTGGAATGAAAATGGTTGAGACTTGAGATGCTATATTCCTTCAATTGGAACATTTAATTACCGTTGCTGGTACATTAATATTGCGAAATTTTGAGCAAAGATGTAGTCTCTTGGTTTGGACAATTAAATTAGTGAGACTAAAACAGTTGTAGTAGTTGAGGTACGGTCAAACAACATGCGCAATGATGCACAGCCGAATTAAAAAAAAAAAGAAGTTTTTTGATATCGAAGTGTTTTTTGTTTTTGTTAGTAAATAAAAATAAAATAAATATCTGGGACATTTTTGCACACACGGTCATCTGACCCCAAACTAAGCAAAGCTTGTAATATGGCTGCCAGAGACTGATATACGTACATAGATATTTTTAAATACATACTTATGTAGATATTAACAACCAGACATAGAACATCCACAAATGTTCATCACATGAATGTTTGTCCTAGATGGGAATCGAACCCACGCCCCCAAACACAGAAGGTAGGTTCACTACCAACTGAGCCACCGGGGCAGACAAGTACAAACATAGTGTGGCGTTTATGACTTGGGACCCTATTCCTGTACGCTCGAGATTATCTCGATCACTGTCTCTCTAATTAAGAATTTAATGGGAGGGAGAGTGACCGAGATAATGTCGAGCGCACAGGAATAGAGTCCCAGGGCCCCTATTCGGAGAAATGAAATTTTATCTCGGTCACTCTCATTCCCATTAAATTCTAAATTAGAGAGACAGTGACCGAGATAATCTCGAGCGCACAGGAATAGGGTCCCTGGGCGGCAAATTCTCGTCACACATTTGAAGCATGTGAAGAGTCATATAACGTGGTATAGATTATGAAGAAATTATGGTCGATCAAATCAACCCAGGCGTGAAGAGATCGGCCGACAACACCGGCCGGCCAGCCGAGAAAGTGCTTGATGGACATCTGACATAATTGCTCATGTTTGTGTTTATGCGTGCCTATATATGATTATGTGTAGGTAATTCAAAACGCCCGCACAGAACTAGCGCACATCCTGAAACTAGATACCATCTCGCAAAGATACTATCATCTTTTTTTGCTACGCACACACATAACGCTGATATCTATTCGTCTTAAAGAATCTTGTTCTTAAGTTTGATAGAACTGATGTTATGTTGCTTAAAAAGCAGAGTTCCATTTGTGTACCTACTGATACTGCCAGTGTTTTTTCCCACTAAATCATACTAATATTATAAATGCGAATGTTTGTGTGTGTATGTAAGTGTGTTTGTTACCGTTCAACTCTGTAACGGCTGAAGCGATTTGAATGTTTGGTATGGAGGTAGCAACCATCTACCATATCTAGGATTAACACAGGATACTTTTTATCCAGCAAAAATATTCGGTTTCTGTAGAATTGCGGGTGATACCGCGGGGCGCAGATAGTAGGTATATAATTCTAACTAACTTGCTCGCATGGCTTCGCTCGCATAGGACACAGTAAATGAAACACCTCATTTCACCTCTTTAGGAGTTGATTTCAGAAAAATTCTGAGACATGCCTTTCTTTATTTTCAATGCTTAGTACACAAACCGAGTTTTATTGGCTTAGCATGAAAAATCTTTTATTTACATACAAACTATGCGGGTCCGTTCTTATTGTTCAACTAGACCATTTGATCCTAGACCTAGATCCAAATTTTACGCCTCCATCATAAGCGGCTTGGTCTGTGCGTTGACAAGGGCTTAGTTTGGTACCCCTAACCAGCTGTATAGCGTTGCTTCTGTGTTAATATAAACTTTCATTAAATGGCTGTTTAATGTCAGCTGTTAAGTTTTGTCTATAAATCATGTTTGTAGAAGGGCCCTTTCGCTTTTATATGTAAAATGGTGGATAATTTAAACGTGATTCGTATTTCGAAAAAAGCTAAAGAGCTTTATTTTTTTTGCGATTAGACTAGCTTCAGTTTGTAGTTGGATAGCAAATATATATCGATGTACAGAAGTTTTTTTTTTTTAACTACTTAGCACATGTCCAGTTTTTATTTTCTATATCTTAAGCGAGAAAGCGGGTACCCTCACTGACTTCCAGTAATGACTTCGTGCTCGCGCTGAACGATTTGGAATCGGAACGCGTGATGGCGAACGAAATGACGCGAAACGCGGGTAAATGATATATGATTGCGGCGTTTAAAACAAACGTAAACTGCAGCCACCAGTGGCCATTTCCCATTACACGGTGGGCCCCAGTTGGCCCGTCAATCGACCCGTCGGCGCAGATTAAAATATCAGATGTATGGTTTTGAAGAAGCATTGAAACTTGCTTATTAGGGAGGAGATGTGTGGAAAAAGCTCTAGTACGCAATTAGGTGTGGAGTCAGGAATGGTGATATTTTTTTCGCATAGAACTTTGGACCAAAGGCAAAGTACTCACGGCTGGTTTTGTAGGTATCGGCTTTGCTCTGGGAGAATGAAGGTATTTACGAACAGTTGTTTTGGTGTCTTTGATTTTGCGGATCCTTTTTGAGTTGCTTATCAAACCAGAAACCATTGCATATTGTTTCCTTAGATTTTGACTTGACTTTTGAGAGTTCCATCTGTGTTTCTAACCTGATGAGCGTTTGGTGAGTGCATTGAGCATATGATGCACGATTGGATTGGATATGCAATGCCCGGGCGCAGCTACAAGAGTACCGTAGAGTGTGCGGGTAGTTGCTGATCGGAACTAATGACTATCATAGTCGTTTTGTCAATCGACCCAACAAGCTGACTGAAAGCATAGTGGTTTAGTTAGGACTAAATCATGAAGGCACATTTTGGTAACTAGCGTTACACACTCATGTAGGTAATTATATCCCCATTAGGATTCTTTGTGTCGGGGATACCATGGAACAGACACATAAAACACGGACAAGTAATACCCAGATTGGAAATAGATCATTTAACCGGGGCCGGAGCCAAAACCGAGACATCCCGCTCCTAAGGCAGACACGTTAAATACCAAGCCGGGAGCGTCGTCCCAGGACAGGAAAGGGGCGAGAAGGAGAAGAGAAGTAAGAAGTAAGAACATAGATAAACTCTTTATTGTTCACACCGAATTTGACATACTTTTTTGCTGTTGTTGTTTTTATACTTAGGAAAGGCTTTAAACTAGTATAGTTAGTATAGTGTAGTTACCGTTAGGTACTAGCGCTGTGCTTCTTGCCTATCTCAGTTACAGCAAGTATTTAAAAATTTGGATTTTTATTACGCATAAATTAAGAAATGGCGAAAAAATAACATAAAATTTAAATCTTGTCCAGCTTCAGGTTACAACGGAATTTTATCGTAAGAAATGCAGGTAAAGGTTAATATTTGCGCAGACTTACTGCAAGTTTATATTGCAGTTATTCAAAACTTGCGGCACTCGACACTATTACTCATGGCTTATCTAAACGAAACACTGACCTAAATTCATAACAAGTGATGATCAACATAAACCCGCCTTCCCACGCATTTTCTGCCGCTTCGCTCGTGGCGACATAACTAGACGAGCGGCTGACAATGTAAATACTATTGTCAACAGAATAAATAAATATTTATCCAAAGAGATGAGTCGGCATTCCATTGTCATGCAGACGGATGGATGCAGACGCGCGGGCGGTAGCAGCCGACCCATTCATAAAATATCGAATACTAAAAAGTTGTGATGTAACAAAACGTTCTTTGTTATACGTGACTTACCGAACGGCAATAATCCGATGAAGCCCAGAATAAACACCAACATTTTAATACTTCTAAATATAACTCCGCTTCAGCAACGTGTGTCGTCAACGCAATTTTTTATCGCACTAATCTTCAAGTAGGAACGTTTTATCTATTCACTGGTGCCCTTATCATTGGGTACTAAATTATTTTGACGTTTCCAGTGGAAAACATAAGTAAACTGTCTTTCCTATAGGTAGTGTTTGGATTAGAGACGAAAATAGGTAGTAGGTAAAGTAGGTAGTAACAGTAGGTATCTATGCGGCGAACACACGTCCATCGGCACAGATTTATTGTGCTCGTATTTTCGAGTGATTTAATTCTTGCTATTGGTATGAACAGATTCGGCAAACAGTACTTCAATAAATACTGTTTATTCGGTTACACGACGGACATATTCTGGGATGTCATTGTACTTGTAATTCGTCATTATGAATACATTTTACTATTGGACCATATCCTGAAATCGCGAACTAATCAGTAGATAATAAATCAGCTGTTCCATAGAACAAGTATTATTATTGAAAGAAAAACTAAAAACCCGACTGCAAAATGAAGTCTCTTACTCCGGGCATAAAGAGGTATCCAACGACACCTCACTCGTGAAATCGCTTAAGCCGTTTAGAATAGCAGGTAATAAGTACAGGAACACAATCATTCACACATACACACTTATCTATTCCCAAAAGCATTACATTCAGTCCGGTAAACATGTCATTCAAATGTATGGAAAAGCTGTATTTTTGAATTGTTCTCATAGTAAAAGTTGTCCATAATGATGGGTACAACGATGTCCGAGTACGTCTCGTCCAATCGGTCACTCTGTATCAATATTTTAACCAGAAGAACTTATCGAACATAGCCTAACAAACCAATCAAACTAAATACCTTGGAAATTATCTACTCTGCCTGAATGCGGAGTTGGTACCGGAACGTATTTGGTTAACCAATTAAGGTAAGTATATTTTTTTTGTAAATAACTTATAATAATTTGGCGTGCGTTAATATTTATTTTGACGACATCCTGTTCTAGTTCCAATAACAACACGGTTACACCTACCAAGCTGCCGATACTTTGATATTAGTACAAACTTCTATTTGAAATGACTGCACGTGGTCGCCTTCTGGTTTGCACACATATCACGCTTTAATCATCCGCTAAACTAATGCTTATTGATAATAGGTAGGTACTGATTTTATTACCTAGACTTGTAAGTTTTATGAGGTTATAAAAATTATTATTGAGTACAAAGTTCCTAATCGAGGTGATTATAGCTTAGGTGTTTCATACTTGTTAAACAAAGATTTTTTAATCTGCGTTTGTTTAATAGGCACTCTTTTATAGAGCCTGTAAAACTAAACAAGCCTAAACGCACACCTTTATAGATAACATGGCTTTAGTATAGATATTGGGGTACCTCGCGATCTAAACTTTTTTGCACAATATCATTTTTTTTTGTCATTTCAGGACTTTGGCGTCGCACGGAAATCTCAATTCTACAATTGCATTAGTATTTTTTTAATGGTGGGGTTTTTCCTCCAAATAGGGAAGTTTGCTGCGGCGCCATTTATACCGGCATATATTGATCATATATTGCTTTTGTTTTAGCTCATATTCGAAATTCTTGTTTAGAATTCAATACCGAATGTTACTGCCAAATATTATCAAAATCAGCCGGTAAATGGCGCTGCAGAAAATTTCCGCCCTATGGAAATACTCAGAAACCGAAAACGACATAAAAACCTATAAAATTGTAGAACGTGTATACAAAGTTTCGTCAAAATTGGTTGCAAAATACGACCTGTTGCGAGTACCAACATACGGACAGACTAAACTACAAGCGTGAAGCATCCTGGGGAGGGACTTGCTGGTTGCGTCACTAAAATATATAAAAAAAAATTAAAAAAATAACAAAACGTTAAAGTGGCTGCTACATTGAATTGCGACATTTCAGACGCCATTTTTTTAAAGTCCTGTTATAGCTGTAGAGGCCGTTAGGGCCACCAGCTTCGTCATCAAAAAAAAGCCATGTTTTTTTTTTAGCCCCGGTGCCCGCTGTACCTACAATATTTACTAATGTTGTGTTCTCTCTATGTACGTTCAGTTTAGACATAGATACAAATACACAAAGCATGAGGACATTATTTACATAAACAGCACACTATTCAAAAGATTACGAGAGAAATGGCGGCACGCTTCATCGATCGAGAGAGGTGTCATGTCACATCCTAACACAGATCTGAGGCCAAATAGGGCTGACTGTAGCCATGTGCCAACTTTAGAAACCTTTGTGAACCTTCGTAAACTCAGCCTTGGGTACGTAAAGATAGAGTTCATAGAACTTTTTGTGGTTGAAGTGTGAGATGCAAAGAACCAGGGCTGTATGGTCACACGCCGCGACATCGTGTTGGCATGCAGTAGTATTGATGTCTTCGGTAGATAAGCCAGATCCTAAGACTGATAACAGCGTAAAGTATGCTTTGCCGGCGAAAATTCAGGTGGTGTCCTCCGTATCCTATGTAGGTACTAAGCTATGAAAAAAAAATCATGATCCATCTTATGCACAATAATTTCTTATTGATTCCGCAGTTGTCTTGCTCCCACATTTTTACACAATAAGTACTTAGAAGGTAAAAGTCACGAATTGAAAGTTGAAAGAAAATAAACTTTTGTTTTGAAATACTAAACTAACAATGAAGGAAATGTTTTTTTCGATCTTTCATCCATAAAATTAGAAAATTTCAAAACGAGCATTCCTTTAAATACTTATTTTTTGTTGTTATGAACATGATAGATACAACCACTTTTTGAGAATCAACAATAGAATAATATTCAATAACTTATAAATACGCGAGTGATAGCTGCAATCGGAAATCAAAAACTTTTCAGTCTTGCCAAAACAGCCGAACAGAATCCTAAAAAAAACTGCACCATTATAGGAAACTCAATATTTTCTCAAATAATTTATTGTCAATTTAACACATCATCGGCGATCGTATCGGCGATCAAGATACAGCGAGCTTCGCACAACTCGTCGTATCTTATCAGTTTCATCGCCACTTCGCTGTTTTTGAACTTTTCGAGTGCAAATAATTTGAAGTCGGCGTACTTTCACTAAAGGGAACCAATTAATTTTTCGTCGATACATTAAGTGTTCGATAAATTTCTCGAAAAACGCCGCGCGGACGTCGATAAGGACGGCCGGCCCCATCCGCATATTAAAAAGGCTTTATTTATCTTGGACAATTTGTTAATGCCACTCACCGAGCCTTCCGGTAGCCGACTAAATTGAATCTTCTGGTTTTCGAAGATTTATTATGCTCATTTGATTGAGCTACCGTCTTCAGATTAGCGGCTCTATTGATGACGCGTCGCAAACTTAATTTCGTTTTAAGAAAGATAACATCCACTGCGGCGCGTTTATACCGAGATTGCTTTATGGTGTATTCTTCTTAATTAGACGTATTAATTTAGAGGTCGTAAATCGTCCAGAATGCCGACTTACTGGTAGAATTAACAGTTCTCAGCCGGTCATTATTTACACTACGAGTTAGAAGAGATTAGTCTGGACGTGACGGCCAACAAAGGCGCGGTATCTTTTCCGCGAGAAAATCCGAGGGGTTGTGATAGAAAGTGTGCTATCTGCATACATTTTATTGGGTACAATTACGAGATTAGAAGGACGTGGTATTCGTCCGAGTGGCGACACAGTGACCCCTTGATACGATCGAAGGACGACGCGGCGCAACGCGGCGCCGACGCGGTGCGACGCAGCGCCATGGCGGCCCGATCGCGTGAGATATGCCCGCACACGTTCAAGCTTTGCCCTCACGAATCAGCACCGTTACTTTAATTTATCTCATTCTTTTGGACCGTTTTCACTCCATTTTTATTTATCGAAGCTCTAATTTTATTGGAGCGAAACTCTAACCACATCTACCTCTAACAAAAATTTTCAAGCAAGTGACCAAATTATTTTGGATTATAAAAATTTTGAGTAACAAACAAGGTTCAACTATGATGTGGGCTTTTAATTTTTTTAAGAAGAAGAATAATATTTTTGCGTACAAAATTAAATTTTTTAATGCGTGTTTTTCACTAGTCTGAAGGCTGGGTATTATGCAAGTTTTACTCTATCGTGTAAAAAATTGAGAATACATAATAATCTTTTTCTTTTAACTAGTACCGTAAGTAAGTGTCTTTTCGAGCTGACTTAATGGTATAATATTACAAAATAAGGCTTTCATTTTCGTGTCTGAAACCAATTGGCCGAAATCGCCGTGAAATAAAAACATTACCGAATTGCAAAGCTACCTACTGAATCGACAACGAACACTGCGTGACTTTGGGCATTGAAATTTGAAATTGTCAATGGGATTTCGTACAAGAGTTGCATAATGATGACCAATGAACATTCATTCATTACAATCTTTAAGTAATATTTAGGCAAGGTATTATGTTGAGAAGATTAGGTAAACATATTTCAAAAATAGTTAATAACAATATGCAAGCCAAGGCTGCAAAGTTGTTTTTTGGCGCAAGTACTTGATTTGAAACCTGCGAGGCTACGGGCGAGGTGGAGAGATTTTAGCCCCGGGACAGGATAAAAATCCTTTCCCCTATGTCACTTCTCTTTACCTTCCGGTGGATATACGGCGAGAGTAGCGTTCTCTACCTCATTGTTGCCATTTAAATAAAAATTACGTATCAGTCTTTAATATTTGTTCTTTTGATTAAAGCCAAGCTGAGATTTCAAAGGTATATATGAGACTCAGAATAACAATGCTGCTTTCCATCATCCTAGCATTTTCCTCGCTGTAGTGAGGTGAAAAGTTGTGTGTTTCGCTAGGTAGCAAAATTATTCTGCGTCTCGTACCTTTGAAACCCTCGCCACGCTCAGTATTCTATATTTTTCATAGGATTCTATAGGTTCAATCCTAGAATCGTTCTATTGTTCAGGTTTCATATAAGTATTCGCGCCAAAAAACAACTTTGAAGCCTTGCATAATAAATAACTACACTGTACATTTATGTAGGTGGAGTGATTATTATTAGATATGGTATTTTTTATGATACTGAGAGACGAGACGAGCAAGTCGCTCGCCTGATGTTAAGCGTTACGCTTGCCCATAACAGTTTAGTGCCACCCAGAAGTTTGGACTTCAACAGTTCAATATCATGCGCGGTAATGCGCTGCGTTCGTTGCTCTGAGATATTAGATGTTAAATCTCTTTTGTGCCAAGTAATGCCGCTGGAACCATCGGAGGACGGGCAGCAGTGTCCTCCTATTAAACGGTGAACATACTGCGATCTCCAAGCCGCCTGCCAAGCGCGGGGTTATGACCACCCCCCTATTAGGGGCGAATACTATATTTTTTATCATTTATTGGTGAGGTCTGAATTACCCAACGGTAAATAATTAGTTGGGCGATTCACACCGCGGGTCGAATGGATCGAGTAATAAAAAACCCGTAGGCGATTCACATCGCGCTGCGAAAGACCCAATCGATTTAAATCACAGTGGTCCGAGCCACACGTGGTGAGAGATGCCCCAGTACCCCGTTGGTCATTTTACACAAGGAAACTCCTCCACATAAAAAAGCTTTATCCACAGATTCCAACGCGTTAAAATTTACAACACTAATTAAATTTTCACACCACACCGATTATTTTACATTGTTTGGTGAATTCTTAAATTATTACTCGCCGCCTATGGCGCGTTCGTTATTATCATAATTTAAAATTTTAAGCGTTACAAAAACTGATGAGTGCCAAATTGAATTCGGGGAGCGGACAAATAAGAAGGAAAAATAAAGGCGCGAAAATTGGCCCAAGTACCGTTTAAAGTATCGTTAGGGCTTGTCCAGAATGAAAATATTGTAATCGCATCGCAAGACCGATCAGCCGTGGTTTACGAGCTGCTGAAAGCGGACTTGATTATACGCATCAGGGCTGCCAGTGGTGTATAAAAATACCTTAAAACGTTTTGGACTTGCCAGGTACGCGTTTGTATCTTAATAATTATGTGCGTGGGGTGGGTTTTAATAATTTACTTAGAAACGTAAGCATGTAAAGTAAACAAGTAACGCAAGCAAAAAAAAAAAAATTGTGTTTCGTAAACTCTTCTGAAACCATAATTTTGCCCCACATTGATTCCCTTGTAGCATTTTTAAAAACGAGTTCGTGTAAGTGCAAATCTCCTAAATTTAGAGGAGTTCTCTGTCAATGGCAACACCGATTCGGATCGTTGATTTATTTCATTACAAGCCCGTATTGGGAATCATGGGGTGGTTTTCGCCGCGAGCGGATATTTCCTTTCAATTTACCTCGCCTACTTGTAATTTTCGTATCGTTACTTACTTTTTGCAATAATAAATGTTTGTGTTTAATTTTTACGCATAATTATGAGAACAAATACAAAAAATATTTAATCTTAGACTTTAATTTTCAGGTTAATATTACATGGTAAATACCGTAGAGGAATAGTTTGTTTGTATTATCCACATCTACTATTACTTGGTAGGTCCAAAATTCTAAAATCTCTTTAATTATGAAAGTAAGTACCACTGATGAAGAACACACTGCAAATACGAATAACTGCAATAATTATTGTTATTGTCTATAATAACATGGAATAAAAGATCTTTAAAAAAAAAAGTTGGTTTACGTTTGACCACTATATTGGTCTAGTAGATGGAGTAGGTACATAGCACCGCATCGCATCGCAAGCATTAATACTGTGTTCCGGATAGAAGGGCAATGTTTCCAGCGAAATTACTGGGCATACAAAGATTTAACATCTAATATCTCAGGGGGACGAGCGCAGTACGGTGCCGCGCAGAGTTTGGAACTGTTGAAGTTCAAAATTTTGGGTGGCTTTGAACTGTTATGGGCAAGCGTGACGCTTAACAACAGGTGAGCTACTTGCTCGTCTTGTCAGTCATTACCATAAAAAAAATTAAAAAAAATTGTTACTGTTCGGAGACGAGTTTTTCTGATGGTTAGTCTTCTAATAACAATTGGCGTCATACTAGATGCAGTACGACGCAATGGACACGGACTGCACGCGGACTGCACGCGTACTACAAGCAGTATGTAATCTTTCATAGAGTTAAACACATTATAGTCCACAACTCCACATATACTGCATTCGCAACTATTGCGCAACGATTAAGAAGTTATATTAAGGATATATAAAACATAATTAAATAAATAAATAAATATCTGGGACATTTTTGCACACACGGTCACCTGACCCCAAACTAAGCAAAGCTTGTAATATGGCTGCCAGAGACTGATATACGTACATATATATTTTTAAATACATACTTATATAGATTATAATAAGTTCCTCCACTGCCTCGTAGATTTCTTGCTGGTAATGTTGACTTTTGATTAATCTTATATACCATCTAAATATTCAACCTTTTTTAAGTCGTGCACCTGCATGTGAATTGCTGTTGCTGTGCAAGATTTTTTTTTACGGATTCAGGGTTGCTCCCATGGTAAAAGTTGTTCATAATGATGAGTACTACGAGCCCTTTTCAGCTTAGCATACCCTGTCCTTATAACCCTGTAGAGTAGTAATGGCTTTCCGGCCTGCAGAAGGAAATAGCTACGTACCTACGGTTTACGTTATAAAGGAATTCGGCGGCTCATACTTTTTACCCGACTGCCCAAGAGGGAGGATTATGTTTGTAGGGCGTATTTAAGTATGTTTGTGTGTTCCTATATATCACCTCCTGCAGTCTTAAAGGCTTGACCGATTTTGACGAGTGAGGTGTCGGTGGATTCTTCTTTACGATCGGAGTGAAATATTACATAGTGACATAGTGACTATATTTTGTAGTCGAGTATTTTGTTTTTATTTTAATAATACTATTTGTCTCTCTCTTTAATTAAAGAGGAAAAAAAAAAAATTGAGTACTTAGTAGTAGATGAGGAATAGCCGAAATCTTTTGCAGTTGCTTTTGCCGCATCCTTGGGTTTACGTGCATATATTCCATCGTTAAGAACTTAACCCCCGAATACTGAAACGTTTGTTAACTTTGACAACAGATTAATTCTTATACTGCCTTTGTCTGGCACTAAGCAAATGACAGAGGCAGCAATATACTTAATCTGTCATCAAAGTTAACAAACGTTTCAGTATTCGGGGGTAAGTCTTATTATCGTAACTGTGGTAGGACTCGAATCCAAAACCTCTGATTGCGCGAAAAAAGTACCACCAGACTGTCGGCTTTCATTCGCTGACTTTTAATACACTTGCAGTAATTCGTGAACATTGATGTGTCAATAATGCGCTATTAACATTACCCTACTTTTGAGTCCTTGCTTTAAAAAATCGTTGAAATCAAACAAAATGTCAGGGTAAGTGGGTCGAAGTGTGACGGCAGTTGAATCACGTACGTGTTCATTGTAGAATGCAATATAGATGATGGAAATGATTGGGGCTGCCCAAAATGGCGGCAATCATCCGTAGTGGGACGTGCTGCGGCCGCGCTAGTGTCAAGGATGTTGAAATTGATTAGTTTGTATTTCACTTTCAGCCGTTTTCTAGTTTTCGTTAGCAATTTCTATTAGTCATTGATCAAAATAAGCCGTGGTAGCTCAGTGGGAGCAAATTTGTGCGATCGCGGGTCCGAACCCGGGCATACCAATTAGTTTTTTGGAACTTACGTACGAATACGCGAATATACTTACTGGGTTTTCGGTGAAAGAAAACATCGTGAGGAAACTGCATATTTCCGGAGAAGTTTTCGGTTAATCCGTCAACCCGCACTGGGCCAGCGTGGTGGATGTGGTCCAATTACAATACAATACAATATAACTTTATTATACACCAAAACAGACAAACTTAAAAAACAATAATATTTAAACGGTAGTATAATGGGCGGCCTTATCGCCTAAAGCGATTTCTTCCAGACAACCGTTGTATGGACAGAATTACCCTCAGTATAGGCAAATATCTCAGCAGTGGGATGTTTAAAGGCTGTGATGCAGTTTGATCAAAATCAATCATTGGCTGGCATATCTCGTAGCGCTCATAGCTTTTAGTATGTTTTTTGGTCAGCGTACAAACTTTGGTGTCTACCAATTTAATCTTTATTTGCTGGACAAAAATATTTATGATCTTCGTTTTGGGGAAAGGGACATAGGTCACGCAGCTCTACTAAATGCGACGAAGAGTGTCTACACATGGCCTGACCTGACATCGTGTGAAAGAGGTGGCTATATATGTTTCTGGGGGAGTGATAGGGATAAGCTAGAACCTTAATAGTTTGTTTGTTTTGCTCCCGTGAAATTAAAATCAGGCCATGTATAGCCACCCTAAGTAACATCACAATATATAGTTACAGACAACCAAATTGACACCTTGTTTTCCCTTACCGACAGACTTAACACCTTGATGTCGCGATTGCTGGACAGCGAATCGAGTCACCATGTGACGCCAATCGAAGCATAAAAGCGGACCCCGGCTCGACCCTAAACAGAAGAAGGTACCTACATACAGGTAAATAAATTGATTCTGTAACGGTCGAAAAAATAATGAACGGGCCAGGAAAGTGAAGAAATGTCAGTCATTCTAGCCTGCCAGGAATTTACCTGCTATTTTTAGTGAGGTGGTATAGAAGATCATGTCTGAGTGTAGTGTATTTGGTACACCAATGATAACAAGTAATTTTAATAAAAGAGAAACAAAATACCCGACTGCTAAATGTAGCGTATGTCACTCCGGACGTAAAGAAGAATCCAATGACACCTCATTTGTCAAAATCGGTCAAGCCATTTAGGCTACAGGAGGTGATATAGCAATACACTAACACACTCACAAAAATACTGTCTTAGTTACATACACCCATAAACATTACCCTCCATGATGGGCAGTCGGGTAAAAATAAACGTATCTCTAGTATAAACTATTTCTGTCTTGACCAAGTAGCTGTTTATGGATTAGCGAATTTTTTTTCAAAAATAAGTGGCCATTCCGTACAAAATCCTTCCAAATGTTTCCTGATCATTAAATACTTATTTCAAGTCTTACAAGTGCAATATAATTTGCATACTGGATCAAATGCATTACCCGTATAAACATTTGAATAAAATTACAATTAAAGATATTGAATTAGTACCTACCTATCACTTATTTACGGCGCGTTTTGTTTGAAATTAAGCGATGTTAGTGCCGCTATTGCTTTTTTTTTTTATTTGACGCTAATTCCTCAGCACGTGGACATGCACAGTAGTTTCTTTTGACATTAAATCAAAAGGCAAAGTTTACGATCATAAATCATCTTATAATAGCTCTGGTGTTAAAGACAAAACTGCAACTTTACACGAATGTTAGTAGACCTGTATTATTTAGACTTACTTCAGTAAAAAATATTATTGTGTTATTTTATAGAAATATGGTATGCTGGACGGTATCTTTTTACTTTTGTAATTAGTAGCTCGCCCGCACGGCTTCAGTCGCATAGGCTACAGTAATTTCAAATTCTAAGCCCCGTTTCGCCTCTTCAGGGATTGATTTTCGAAAATTCCTGACACATGTTTTTTTTTTTTTTTTTAATAGGTAAGTTAAAAATTAAAAAGTTTTCATTTTCATTCAAATTTTGGGGATCCATTTCACCCCTATACAGGTGGAATTTTGCAAAATCCTTATTGTTCACCGAGAATATTTGAGAATAATTGGATCATAATTTCACGTCTCATCATAAGCGGATTTGTCTGTGCGTTGATTCCTAGAATAAGGCTTGTTTGTTCTTCTCGAACTGGGACCTCGCGTAGTCACCTTAGTGTATAGTATCTTCACTTAACCCTTTGACCGATTTTGCTCATATTCGAACCCAAAAACTGTATTTGCTCGAACTACTAGCCTACAACATTTCATGAAGATTTAATCAACGGCTTGCAAGTTATCTTTGGGCCAATATAATAGGCCCTAGACTCTGAGACTGTCGCTTCGCTTGGTTAGCTCGGACAATTAGGTGTAAAATGATTGACAAAGGCTTGACATTTATTTCGAATTCTAAGCATTGGGTAATTTTATAATTAACGAAATAAGTTAATTAACATAAGTTAATTAGATAATAAGGTTTTTGAAAATCCTTACGAAAATAATAGAATATCTATTAGCTTCCTGATTTAAAGAAGTACCTGATATCCACAGGAGAAGTCGAATATATGTTAATAAATAAATAAATAAAATAAATAAATATCTGGGACATTATTGCACACACAGTCATCTGACCCCAAACTAAGCAAAGCTTGTAATATGGCTGCCAGAGACTGATATACGTACATAGATATTTTTAAATACATACTTATATAGATATTAACACCCAGACATAGAACAAACACAAATATTCATCACATGAATGTTTGTCCTAGATGGGAATCGAACCCACGCCCCCAAGCACAGAAGGTAGGTTCACTACCAACTGAGCCATCGGGGCAGTAATATTCGACTTCTCCAGTGCCACACCTGGCCAATATTAATAAATGGATGCGAGGCCTCTACTATAAAAGGTCTCAAGAAACGTATAGCGTATATAATTTTAAATTTTGGTTTTGAGCAAACGTGACTTTTACCACCAAGACCCCTATTCTCAAAAGCTGAGATTAAAAATGTCGAAAAAAATGTAAAAATATCATGACTAGCGTGCGATATACTTCGAGTGGTCGGAGGCAATCGAGACGAGAGACAGTCGAGATTGGAATCTCGAAACCGACATCAATTTGTCATATCTTCGAATAGAGGCCTAGGCGAGCGAGTTGTTCATCTTGTCTGTTGCATAAAATGAACCACGATTCCCGTACTTTAAAAAAACATTTTTAGGGTTCAGAACCACAAAAGGAAAAAAAGAATAACTTCGCCGTCCGTCTGTCGGTCTGTCTGTTAAGTCCCTCTTTCTCAGGAACGCGTGGAGGTATTAAGTTTAAATTAATGTTAATGTCTACGATACCTTGGAGCTTGTCTATCTGTCTGTCTATTTGTCTCTCTGTTTCTCTGTGTCTCTGTCTGGGTGTTTGTCACGTTATCACTGCTAAACGGCTCAACGGATTTTATGTTTTTTTTTTATTTAGCTTAAGGGTCGGAGACGGCCAGAGGCTACTTTTTTGTAGGTCCACGCGAACGAAGTCGTGGGTAACAGCTAGTTTATGTATGTTATGTATATGTAACAAAAGTTTTATGGAACGGAATCCTTAGTGCGCGGGTCACGCTTGCACTTGTCCGATATTTTTTCTTTAACCTTAACATCTATAAACTTTATAGGTACTCGCATTAGCAAAAAAAAATGCGATTTGTCTCGTTGCGAAAAAGTAATTGATTAAAAAGGTAGGTAAAATAATTAATATTCAATTCAGACCGTATATAGATATGCATAAATGTGTTCAGACAAAACACTCATTTTAAATTGCATTGCGATGACTATGCAACTTTGACAATTTCTTTTCATAATAATAATTATAATGATTACAATTTGCTCACAATTAATAATTAAGGTTTCAAAACGCGTATTTTTAATTGTCATAAGTAAAGAACTGTTTAAATTTTCAATTTTGAAACGTTATCTTCTATATCTATCTATCTTCTATATATATAAAAATGAATCTACGTCCGTTAGTCTCGCTAAAACCCAAAAACAGCTGGACCGATTTAGATGATTTTATTTTGTTGTGTTCGTAATTGTCAGGATAAGCTTTGTATGAAAAGTTTAGCGAGGCCGAAGGCTGAGCTTCATCGCGTACGATGTCGCGGGCATCAGCTAGTATGTATATCAAAATGAATCGCTATTTCCCTTGGTCACGCCATAACTTGAGAACGGCTGGACCGATTTTAACGATTTATTTTTTGCTGTATTCGTAAGGTTTACGTGAAGATTTTAGCGAGGCCAAAAACCGAGCTTCATCGCGTATGAAGTCGTTCGCATCAGCTAGTGCTAGAATTAAATGAAGCACGTACAAGCGGATTTATGAAATGATTGATATATTTATGTATTATTGAGCTCTACAAATTTACAGGCAGTTTTTAGCCTTAAAGCTTTTTATGTAATGCTTGTTTCCGAGCTCATTTTTTTTATTAAGCTGGTATAATATTTTAATTACCGCCGAAATTATATGAAAACTAGGTTGATTGCAGTTTACGTGTAGGTAAATTTTAAATTATGAGTCATTAGGCGCTACTTACCCGCCAATAACAAATTAATCTTTTTCAGCCTTCAAAACGCATTACTCGATTGATAAGATTATTCAAAAACAGGTCATTAATTAAGAGATTACATTCGCTATGCATATTCATGCAAAATTGATTTGTTCTACCCCTATAAAATATTGTTTTTATACTATGTAGGTAAGTAACAAGCAACCATCTTAGCCCCCGAATACTGAAACGTTTGTTAACTTTAACGACAGATTAGGTCTATTGCTGTCTTTGTCATTTGCTTAGTGCTAGACAAAGGCAGTATTAGAATTAATCTGTTGTCAAAGTTAACAAGCGTTTCAGTATTCGGGGGCTATTTACCTTTTTCCAAAATTTCCGCGATTCATTGCCAATTTTGTTTTAAAATTACGATGATGCCGCCGCCCCTTAACTTTACATAAATAAGTTTGTCGCACTATACTAAACTACATAAAATATGGTAAAAAGTGACTTTTCCTTTTTAATTATCGATTCCAAAAAAACATATCTTAAATCCTTCAAATCTATCTTGACATCACCGATCGCCGCAAGTTCAACTCGTTACCAGTTCAAAATGAACTTCTTATAAAAAGCAGTGATATAATTGCTAATTTTCAATTACCCAGGCTTGGAATCGCCGAAAACTGCAAAAAGAAAGTTTTAAACAGCAAATCCATACTTTATTCTCGTTAATGTGACCGTTGATGACCCTTCTCAGATTGCACATCAGATGCCGAACATTTGCATAATATCGCGATTAAAAGATGATATTGTAGTAATATTTTTCTACAAGCGGCGATGCCCCCAGCAATGTCGATTAAAATGTAAGCTTGCAAGCATTCACCAATTAAAGAGGGCGTGTATTACACCGACTTATTCAATTCGCCGTGGTACTATTGACAGCAAACAATAACTGCAATGGCACTATACCATCAACTGTATTTTCGTACCACTGCCGGGGCAAAGGGACGATAGAAACAAGCATGCATAATTAGGAGCACAAATATTTGATGGCAAAACTAGTTGGTTTGTAATGTATCTTACCTTTAGTGAAATTATCACTTTTAATATCTCAAGTCATGATTTTCACCATCCATGGTATTGTTATTTTTTAAATTCGTTGCACTGCGCGATTGGTCTGCTGGCGTACATTTGATTTTAAATCTTCGTTGAAATGCTATCCCAACTTCCTTATCTTACAAATGACTTCAGCCGTTGAGTAGTGAAAAAGTAACAGACTTATACCAGTGTGCTCAGGAATTGGTTTTCAGTTTTCAAAAATGCTTTGTCATGCCACTTTTGTCTAAGAAAATTCAGACGAAATTTATTAAACAAATGCATAGCGCTTTTTGTTTATATATTGGCTTTTGTACCCTTTTTATTAAAGTGTGCGCTTGTAGAGGCGTATATCACTCACCACTCACTGGCCTCAAGAAATGGCACCAGTTTTTTTTGTCAACTAAGTCGTGTTTATGTCAAATCCTTTTCTCTAGACTTTTCTTATTTTCCTTTCTTTTCTTTTCTCCTTTTCTCTTTCTTTTTATATTCGCATAAAGTATGCGCGGGTACCGAATCGATGCAAAATTATGTGGTTTCGATTCGGTGTAACAGGCGGCTTATTCGGGCAGTTATTTAGGGTTGTCAAATTATCGTTTTCAAATTACCCTTTTATCGGGTCATTCCCGTGCTGTTAGTCGCTATTAATCATGGTTAAGGCGCTCCAACGCCTACCATCAATCATTTAACGGAGAAAACAATAATATAGCCCTGGACCATGGACCATCTTTGTTGTGCCGACTGCCATCGTAATCAAGAGTGATAAATAACGAAAAGTAATTGCGGGATTTGAACAGGTTTGGACAAACTGTTCTGGTCACAGTCAAAGTCTTTATATTTGGTTCATTTGTATTCTAAATGGACGGTTCAGATGTGGTTACATGATTCTCATGTTACAATTTTTGTATATGCATATTAATGACAATTGTATTGTATCATATAAAGTTTTTTTCCAGTCTCTTAAAAAAACCGATTTATCGAAAAAAAGTCACCTGGAATTTTGTTATCTAGAAAAATAGCAAACGTGTACCTAGATGATGTAGCTAGAAGATTTTTACGGGATAGACAGACAAACAGACAGATGGACGCGGCCTAGTAAGGCCACGGACGTCTAAAAAAAAGTAAAATAGTCAAGCAGAAACTTAGTAAGGTAGGCACGTGGTTGATAAAATATAAGTACAGCGAGTGGTCAAAAAGTTACGAAGGCAGTTTTAAGCACATGTGTTACAAAAACTATCTATTACAATAAAGCGACAAATAAGTACAATGATCTCAATCTATAAATGTATATATATAAATTAGCAAATAACGCTTTCATTAGCCTATAACCTAGCCAAACAATGACCATTAGCCAATATTCAAATTCGCATTGGAAAGGGCATCTCGTCGCTCGATATTCGAGAATAAAGGAGTTTATCTATGGAATTTAGCGAGCGGTGAGTCACGCGGCCACACCTGACGATACAGCACTACCAGCCCCTGTCGAATTCCTGCCGAGATTCATTGGCCCAATCGTTTAATTGACATCTTTAGCATTATAGGTAACATTGCTCACTGTTTACAAATTAGATTTGGTAATCCATACTTATTATAAAACTGTAACGAGGGATTACTGTACATAAAAATATTTTTAGGAGTATTTGGGAGCAACAGAACCCAAAAATATAGTTATCAAAATGTTTGTCTGTGTTTCGGTCCAGGATAAACTCAGAAACTAAGGCACCGATTTGCATGCAGTTTAAAATATGTTCTGTGGAGTCCGGCGCTTAACATAGGCTTTGTTTCATTAAAATCGGTGCAGGAATATTGAAGTTCTGACGCAATTTAGGGACGAAATATTTTTTTTACCTACCTGTCGAATGTCATTGAAAATTAAATTACAAATAATTGTAAGGTTTCTATAATCGTCCTTCAAAATCATGTTTCATTTTTAAATATTCCAGTACAAAGTGGCAATTTTCGACAGTAAATGTGAAAAGAATTTGTATCATCTCATGTCACATCACTGTTGTGTCTAGTTCTGTTCAGGATATGATCGCAAAATATTTTATCAATTTCAGACAATCGTAAAAAGTGAAACCTCTTGGATGACGTAGATAATTCGTGATAGATACCACTCGAGTTTACTGTTAAAAATAACATTGCGATGGCTTACTTTGTTCTGGGTTCTTCGCAATCTTAACCTAGTCTAAGAGCCAGTGACGTAAAAATAATCAAGTGTTTTTCATGTGCAAAAAAATTAAATTCAAAAGCTTTTATTTTATATTTTACAGGCTAGGCATTTGACCACAAAATAACCTTATCTTAAGAAGCTAATTTGAAAAAAAATATCTTTTCAGTGATCCATATTAGTCATGTGGATTAAAAATCTTTTTTTAGATAATATGTTCTACCCTATAGCTTAGCTATACGTATACGTATACGTATATAGCAACAGTCTCTTATCAACTTATTAATTTTTCTGCTTAGCTCTACTTTTTAATACCCCAGCGACTTCCTACAAATAACTCATGTAACCCTGTCCATTGCGGAGTTGTGACTAGTTCTCGGGTCGCGTAGAGTAAATTTCGAGGTTCTTTTACCACCCCCTCCCCGCTGAATAACTGATACGCATGATGACGTAAGTGCACTAAAAGGCAAGGTGTAGTGATTTATTTTCACAATATACACAGCACTTGGCGATACAACCCTTGAGTCACGAGAAATATAAAAAAATTGGTGACAACAAAAGCTTTACATCACTAACTCTGGCGGGACCTTAGTGAGCCCTTTTAAAAACGTTTTCACAAAAAACAGCAACAAAACTTCAAACACGCGTTATTGCCAATCTAGGATAAGTTTCCTCGACACTTGCTCCCAGTCTACGCGTACGCTTTTGAAATGAGTTTTGTGGTTGAACAATCGAACCGATCCGGGTGTAGTGTTTTCTGATTCTTTAATTTCACACTACATTTGTACCTTTCTGTTATTTTTACTCTGTTTTGTAGAAGGAGAATCAATCGCAATAACTCGGCGCTACATAGCCGTGTGAGCGTGACGACGCGTTTCGCACTGCAGCATGAAACTTTCACTTAAATTGTTCAAAATATAATAAATCTTTACGTGTAGTCACTTTGAATCTTATGTAGCCACTGCAGGCCAATTTTTTTTTTAGCTGGAGGAATGCTCTCGCCTACCGCACTGCCACAGGGACACAGTGCAGTGCACAAAAAGGTATAGGCGGAGGCTTTTCGGGATAGCTCATAGCTGTCCCGGGATGAGCTGAAGCATGTTGCTGAAGGCTTCGGTGCGTTCCCTTGGAATTCGCGGAGTCCTCGCTCAAGGAGGAAGGTAGGCCACCCTAGGGCTTTAGGGGGTATAATCCCGCATAGCCCGGCTGCACCCCAAAGCAGTCGGGTATCTTGTGAAGATTTCTCCCTCGCCAAAAAAAAGGCGCACCTATAGAGGTGTCCCACCTTAGATTTGAAAATTTATCCATCAGATTATTTTGTTACCAAAATTAGCCAAATATCAATAATTTTTTGTTAACTTTTAATTATAAACAAAAAAGCTATACAACCTAATACAAAAAGTTCCTGTAAATTTATGGATGAGCGATTACATATAGGTACTTTTTGCCGTCAGTGTATAATCAATATAATGAGAGATCGTCCCACCTGATCAAAAATGGTAACCATAAGGTTAGTAACAACTAGGTAAGGAGATTGCAGTGTTCTCCTTACCAGAATGTAGGTATTATTGGTCCACTGTAAATCTATATTATTATATGAGCTCATCTGATTTATCATGAACGCAATTCCGTAATTGCTTTATTTATCATATAAAACCACATCCACTCATTGCCAAACAAAATAATTTTCTCGGATTTCTTTTGAGAATAATTTATTTGTAATTTGCGTATAAATAATTATAATTTGACATAATAGCCCGCAGGTGAAGTTACTCCGTGAATTTATTATGTTTTGTGGAAAAATAAATGATCCTAGAAAGTTTCGAACGTATATTGTATAAAATAGAGATAAGACAGTATTATGAGTAAATCAGATGGTATCAGGGTTGTATCGGGTTGGATCTTGATCATGCTTCGAAATAACGACATAACAAGGAACAGTAGGCTCATAGCATTAAAGAATAAAGACATCAGTGGTAATATGATTGCTTTTAAAGCTTTTACCATGTAATATTTTGTAAGCATTGATTGATGATTTCAATTTTGAGGATTTCGTGTTTATCTCGACTTCTTATTTACAATTGTGGCTTGGAGATGAAGCAATTTTTATAAAAGGGGCTAAGTACTTCCATCTTTCGCGGAAGCTTTGAAAAAAAGGGCGGCGGGTGGATATGCCACAAATGCACTATCCCCTTTAGTGAAAATGGTCAGCTGGTCAGACGTGTGAGCCAATAAAAAATGGATACGTAACTACTTACATACAATTTGCGGAAATGAGATAGAAATCTACACTATCCACACACTATCTACACTATCTATCTACTAGCATCCCAGTCCCAAAAAAAATCTCGATTTTCGACGGTGTCAAGCCATAACGAGTACCTACTCCCCCAGAACCTATTTCGCAAATTTAGGTAATTTTTAATGTCTCATATCACATAAGCCATTCGTGAATTCTTGTACACGAAAACAGACTATGGCAACAGAGATTCCCCAGGTATTCACAGTGTTGGTGGCCCCGTCAAGCCGTATGGATTGTTCATGGAGCTATTGGCTCACGTAATGATGTCGGCTGTCATCGATTACGGGTCATTCGTGCGCTGGGGTTTCACCGGATTGCTCTGTCGCATTGCTTGTATGAATATTTCAAGGAAGAAAATTACTTATGTAATTGAGATGGGCTTTGTGTTATCTTAGATAACAATACATACTTGAATCCAAACGGCTCTAAACGAATCGAATTCATTAATTATTAATTACCACACCGCACCGAACCTTAACGGAACATTTGGTAAGATAAGGTCAGAACTTAGGTAGTAATTGCAAAGAAAAATTCGATTCTTGCTAGCCAAATCATTGGAAGATCTCAGAGACATGAGGCCATATTAGTGCGATAATTTTATTTGCAGCCGCAGGCGCTACGCGACCGCGAATCGTATCGTAGCGCAATAGGGTTCATGATCGCGCAGCGTCGGCGGATGAACCAAAAAAATCATCGCGCTAATAATGTCAGTAAAGCGCCTCTATTTTTATTTATTTATTTCAAATTAAACACATAATTTACAGAAAAATCCAACTCATTACCCTCATTATCCATACAAATTATGGACAGTGTACATTGTGTAGGTTAGTGAAATAAAATCTTGTAAAACAGAACATCGCGACGTCTCAGTTCGGGGCGAACTACTAGTTAATTTAACATGAAATACTCAGGCGAGCGATTCAAAAATAGAGCCCCTGGGGTCAGGATGACTTAGCAAACTGGCCTAAATATAGTAAATTTGGGACCTTCATAGATAAAAAATCGAGATTTTACAAGTTTAGTTTCGATTATAGACCAATTTTCTTGATCAAACTTAGCAATATTAAGGAAGCGGATATTTAACAATTCTTACAAATTCCAGTCTTCAATGAGAATTGCACGAGGATTTGGCGCATATAAAGACAACCATTGGGAGACATCGCGAAACACATAAAGCAAAGCCCCACGAATCACGACAACTGATTACCTATACGAATTGAATTTACCCATTGAATTAACAAGTAGATGCGAATTTCGGAGACGAATTTTTAGATCGTCTTTTTCCGGAGTTATCTCTCGTTCTGACATTGACCAAGTATCGCCAGAGCGACAACTTGTACGCCGGTATCCTGTTAGGGGGGAACCAAGGGGGAACTAGGAATCTAGATGTTAATTATAGGTGTTAGTTATTTAAATGTTATGTTTAGTTTTTATTTAGTTGGGGAGGAATGTGGTGTATTGGCCAGTTGCCACTAAAGAGTTTAGTTGTGTTTTAAAAGAAAACTGTTTAAATTATGTTTTGATATGTCATATTTAGTTGATGATTAGCAATGAATAAAACAAAGAGTAATATAATATAGAGGGAAAACTACAACTACCTAAACTATTTAGCCTACTACATAAAACATAACAGTTGGGTTATCCAGAGACCATTAAAGGTCTATAGATAATCCAAATGTTCAAGCCAACTGATGAATAAAATAGCATTATGTATATTTTTTTTTAGGAGAAATGCATTCTAAAATGCTCTTATTATTGGACTAAAAAATAGTAACCAACTTTATTTAAAAAAAAATTTTTTTATAGTTTTAAAACCAATAAGTTATTGGACTAAAAACTCATTAGATAGATAGGCTAGGTACTCGTAGAAAAGAAGTTTTTCTTGAAACATTTGTCGGCTTCAAATTTGAAATGAGGAATTCCTAACACATTGGCAAATCCTGTTACTATCTGAGTAGATGACCTGTGATACATTTAACGTGCGGTAGGGGCAAGGCGTGGCGCGTGCACAGCTAGACTCGTAGGAGTATAAGGGGGGAGGCTTGAAGGGACAGTGCTAGATGGAGGATGGCGTAAAATATAAACTTATGGCAAAAATACAAAGTAGTGGAACCAGTTAGACCTGTCATTTTTTTCTCTCTCCAATTATTTTCACTACACACAAGTCGTCTCAAGATTTGTAATATTTGAAGCGAAGGATTTCTTTTATAATCATAACAACTCGCAGACAAAATAAACTACATCCACGGTCCAATACAATTCCATCCATGTCATGTTTTAGTAGTGTTGGATTTGATTTCAACTAGTACTAGTAGGTTCTGTAGAGTTTTGGGGAAAGTACGATTCTCCGATACTTACATTACATTACATTATCAGCCAGGAGACGTCCACTGCTGAACATGGGCCTCCCCCTTAGACCGCCACACCGACCGACAATGTGCCACTTGCACTTAATGGATAATAATCCACCACAAAATCAAAAGAACTTAAATTTCGGAAAATAATGCAAAGTGGCAATATGGTTTTATCATGTTGGCGCCAAAAAACGGTATGTCATACTTTAATTCATACTCATACTCATTTATTCATAACCATAGGCTACACGTCACTGGTTTTAATTACACTTGAGTATACATTAACAATAGAAAAAAAAAAAAAAAAAAAAATTGCTATTACAAAAGTCAATAATTTTTATTAAATTTAAGTTATAATAATCATAGTGAATGTCAAATTAATAATAATTAAAAATAAAAATAATAACAATATAGTTATGTCGAGAATTATTTCCACAATACAATATAAATGTTACTCTACTCTAGGTAGGAACTCGTCCACTCTGTAGAACGTTTCCTCAACAAGGCACTTTTTTAACCGTAATTTTAAAGTCTGTCGCGACGGAGCATCTTTAATTCTATTCGGGAGACGGTTGTACACTCTCGTCGCCATCACGTGCACCTGCTTGGACTCCTTCACCAGGCGGCAGGCGGTCGCGCGCAGCTCGCGCTCGCGCCGCGCAGGCTGCGTGCGCTGCGTGCGATTCTGCAAATGTAGTGCACCACTGCACTCCTGTGAAGGAAAAGAACAGCGGAAAGAGACTCCCGCTGTATCTTTTAGCATGAACAGCAGGAAGAGTGCTGTGGCCCGTCGTGCCGCCATCCGCCGCTATTGATAAATCATCGACAAGCCACGCGCGCCCCCGGCGGCGCAGGCGCAGGCGGCGGCGAGCGCTGCGCAACCGAAATACACGCCGAGATTTGAGCCATGATCTACGGCCGCATTTTGAAAGAATTCGAGTTCTTATTATAAACAAAGAATCGACATTTCGATTAAAAGAGCAATCTGATATAGGTAGGTAATACAGGATTGGCATAGTACCCGAATAGAATAGTGTCGCGCCGAAGAGACCAAGTGGCTGAAAAATAGATTATAACAAAAGGTAAACTATTGGCACGAAAAAGATCTTACTAAAGTTTGTTTGTTAGTGATCTTAGTAATGGCTTTATTGCAAAAACTCTATTAGATATTGTTTCATAACCTTTTTTCTGACTTATAGAACTAGGTAAAATGCCTGAGTGTTAGGTATTTCATTTCAAAAATAAACTTATTTTGGGTATTTTAGTAAATCAAATATATTTTATTCTTTTTATTACATCTTCAATATAGGGTTATAAGGAAAGGGTATGCTAATCCGAAAGAAGCACTCTTACACTCTCAATATTTTCTTTTCCATTAGCTTCTAGCTTTTAAACATGACAAGAACCTTTAGATAATTAAACTTTGACACAACACACGCGTGTTATCGACGCCTCCATCGGGAATGCTCGCACATGCGTAGGCGAGTGCCCTATCTTAATTAAGCCTTTGTTTTACTTATTGCACTTGGTAATGTATATATAAAGGGCAACTATTTAGCAAGGTTTACTCGCGGTTAGACTTACATAAGAACTAAAATATTCGAGAAACCGCAAAAATAACTTTTGATCGAAAATATTTCGGTCAATGAAAATAGATTTGTTATTTATGATATAGTTATGGAAGCCAGGACCGTGTCACAACTTGCACTTGCCAAATTTTTTGCTACTCCTTAAAATAGTACCACGGGCCTCCGGCGTTCGGACCGATATCGAGTTGCTCAATGTTAAAATAAGTTTTAGTTGCGTGTTCAAGAATGAATGAATGAATGAATATTCTTTATTGTCATACAGTTGCGTTCTTAACAATTACATAATATAAAAAAGTTAAGAATGCTTCCATTATGGACTCGTCAACTTGCTACAATTTTTACAATATTATTATTATAATATTACTTATATTATTATATCACTGTATAATTATATTAGGTATTCGTTGTCTCCCTCAAAAAACGACAATCTTAGGAGGATTTATCAATTTTATTTTTGAGAAAAGTTAAATTCAGTTACTGAAATATCAAAGCAAACAAGCAAAGGGATCATATCAATCATAAATCATTAATGATCAAATTGCAATGACGCGACCGAAATTACCGTTTTGATGCATTGACTTAGAAATACGGCGAAAAACGAGTATTACGGAACCATCACTGAATTCCAGTGGGCCCAAAATACTTTATTGAAATAAATAACATTTTGCGACAGAGTAATTCCGACTCGCGGGGCCAGTGAATGGGTATGTAGCCTGCTGATCAAAACTGATGAAATCAGTGCCAAAAGTTCTATATAACTTAAACATGAAATGTGAGATGAATATCTCATTAGGATTCCCCGAGTACCCTGCGATGCCTTATGTTCCCTGTGACGGAACACACATTTGTAGTGGTAGGACTCTGGCAGAGTCCGCCTGGGGAAGTACCACACCTTTACTATTTATTCAGCCGCTAAGTAGTAGTGTGCAAATACTTCTATGTTCCAGGTTTAAAGGGCAATGTTTCAAGCGAAATTCCTGAGAACAAAGAAGAACTCTTGAATTTCAAAATTCTGGAAGGCACTAAACTGAAGTGCAAGTGACAGTTAAGACACTGAATCACAAAAAAAAAATACACGTAAAATTAACACTCAGACCCAGAGCAGACATTAAATTCATCATTCAATCATCCGCTCCGCTGGCTCGGTATCTTCTGCTCGTAAGAAAGACGTTCTAGCAACTAATCCAGGAGGATTGTATAATATCGCCTACAGACTTCACTAGCCAATACCACAAGCTTTTTCGCCAATGGATCAAGCGCATGTTCGATAAACTGTGACTCGATAAAGGTTAAATGTATTTAGTTCAGAGTAGAATTCGGTATTAACTCGTCGCTAAACGTGGCTTAATCGTGCGTTGCTGATTTTGATTGAAATGTACCGCATTGTTAATGGACGTTTGATAGAAGATAAGACTTTGTTATAGTTCACTGATATCTTTAATTGTTACTTACTTAATTACGTATTAAGTATGTATGAGATCTTTAGTATCCTTTTCCATAGACATAGTAAATTGATAGAAATCTTTAGGATTAGAGAACACCGCCTATTTGTACATACAAAAAGTGCCCACTGTTTCTCTAAATCGTATTTTTCGATTTCGATGATTTTTTAATATGTTATTTACACCGTGAACAACTATGCTTATAGGTTTGAAAATTTAAAATTATTGCAATATCATCATCGTTGTAGGCACCTAAATTGACGATTTTTTTTCGTTGAAATTATGACGATGAAAAGTAATTTTAATAAGAAACCTCAGAAACAATACATATCACGTGCGTGAGGATTGAGAGCCCAAATTAGAATTCGCGAAATATATCTATCCAAGGCTTTAGTAAAAGTCTTAAAACGATTATAAACATTATTTTGTAATTTGTAAAATTATATGTAAAAAGTTACAGACCTTTGAGTGTGGGCCCTCAATCCTCCACCCCGACTTGCGAGATCTCAAAAAGTACTTTAAAATTCTATTTATTGTCATTACAGATTATCAGTGTATATTATTATGTATCCAAGACGTTAACACCAAAAACAAAAAAATGTTGACAAGCAATTTAGGGGGTGATAACAATTTTCCCCTAAAACGCTCAACGCTATCGTACGCACGGCGGAAACAAAGACAACAATACAATTTTCAAATACTGACTGTACCAAAACCTCGCGGCAGGACTCATAATTGCCTGGATATTCGGTTAGCGAAACGAATGTCTCACGGGAACAAGTAGGCGTCGTGTGTATATTTGTATTTTTCTTAGACGACAACTAGGTTATCTTTGATCCCATCATCATGAAATTTTCTAGGCAAGTATTTACTGTAGTTCATGCAAATAATCAAATTAACTTTATTACTTAATGCGACTCTTTGCCCACGTTTGTACTATAAAGGTAAGTATTTATTTTCAATTTTTTGAAACAGTACTTAATAAGCATTAAATTACAAAATGTATACGTCTATGTAATATAACACAAAAACATCTATTATCTCAGGTTGAAGACCGCAGTGCATTGACGCCTAGGGTTTCGAACTGTTGAAGTTTAACATTTTGGATGGCACTGATTTTGCCCATAGGCAAGCGTGATGCTTAACATCAGATGAGAAACTAGCTAGTCTCATTATTCAGTAACAAAAAAAAAAACTTCGACTTATTCAAACAATTCGCCCCTTACTGTTCCCTGTGCAAATATGCCCGTATTGCTGGCCGCATTACCAATGGAAATGTATGGCCAATGGCTGATCCTTATCACTATTTTTTACTGCTGAGAGATACCTAGCGATAAACATCACAGACTATAAACATTATCACTAGATTTCCTGATTTGCTTACTCTATCTGTGTCTTCTCAACGGTCATAAAAATGGGCGTATCGGGAACCGATACCGTCGCTTAGTGAGTTACCGTGGTCGCAGGCCATTATTCGTTTAGATACCAGAAACTAGGACCGCTGGAAATGGCCTAGGATTTCTACACTTCCTCTCATAATCATCATTAGCCGGACGACGTCCACTGATGAAAACAGACCCCCCCTTAGACCGAACGACAACCTGCCACTTGCAACCACCAATTGCCCGCGACTCTCAAAATGTCGTTCGTCCACCTAATGGGAGTCCTGCCTACGCTGCGTTTTCCGGTTCGTGGTTGCAACTCAAGAACCTTTCTGCCCCATCGGTTATCGGTTCTTCGAATGATGTGGCCTGCCCATTGCCACTTCGGCTTGCAAATCCTGAAAGCTATTACGGTGATTTGACTTTACTAGTTTGAAAAACAAATATAAATACCTACTTATTCAACAAATGTCTTAATTTTGTCCAATAATAAATTATACGCTTTGCATGCAACATGCCGCCAGTATGCTGCCCTCTGGAAGTGGGCTTGAGACTTTATCTTACTACTACTTACTATATCTTTAGACCTTCAATGATCTCTGGGTAATCGAACTGTTCATTTTGTGTACTAGGCTCATAAGTTTGTTTTAGTTTGTATGTAATTTGTTTAGTTAATAAAGACGCTTGCCCAGAAAAAAAAAACAATGCTAATTTTTAATAACATTAGTATTATTTTTTGTGATGAAAGAGAAGAAAATAATCTCTTATTTCTTTGTTTTCCTTCCTCTTCTAAAAAATAAATAAATGTTAAAATAAAATATGCTTTAAAATATTGGCATTGTTATTCTTAAGCTTTTTATCTCACTGAGTATTTTTTTATTTTCAAAAGTATTGAAAATGCGAGATCGAGACAGCCTAAGAGGGAAGCTGGCTCGTAATTACTCGACAGACTTAATGTTTTTGGGGTATACGTAAATATGTGAGTACGTGAGTATGTAAGTATGTTAGTATGTTTGTGTGTTTCTATAGTAACTCCTGTATCCAAAATTTTTAACTATTTTGGCGAGCCAGGCATCATTGGATTCCTCTTTACGCCCGGAGTGACATTGGCTACATTTAGCAGTCGGGTTTTTTGTTTTTCTTATTATAATATAACTTGTTTTATAAGTATGCGTAACCGCATCTTGACGCACTATATCTCCACGGCCGTTATTCCTTCGCCTAACAGAGACTAATGGACTATCAGCGCCATAATTCAGTGCCGGCTCATTGTCCGGCCCTATCCGACGCGTTGACAAATTTATTAATGTCCAACACTAACTGTGGTTATTAATCTATTGTGCCGTAGCTAATTTGAAGGGCTGGTGAGAAATCTCGGTGATGCAAAATCGCTGGGAAATAAAAATGATTTATAGGATTGAAAATTAAATTCAAGTAAGCATTAATACTTACTACTTTTTTTTATCGTATAGTTCACCGAGTGAGCGAAGTCGCAAACATGTACTGCGGGGTTATCCTCTAACTTTGAAAAGTTCGTGATTCTGATTGCGAGAGCATGCCATCTCGCTCGTACCAACCTAGTTGCACTATGCTCGGTCCCGCTAGCGCAATTCTCGCTATCGCTTTCAGAGTTACGGGATAAGCCCACAGGTCGTATTTGTCAACCAATCTTGACGAAGCTTGGTGTACAGTTTCTACAATTTTTTAGATTTTTTGTCGTTGTCCGAACTGCTTCGGACTCCCTAGTAAAAGCAAGAAATTCATTCATACAAAAACACTGCCAGATTCTAACGTTTACTCCAAAAAAGTTCAGCCTTTCTTTCCCATACGCTATTCTGGTTTTGTTCTAACAATAGGGCGAAATATCGTGTAGGTTTTAAGCAGGGATAGCTGGCCTGATCTTAAAATTTGTTTTCGGCGAATCTACCCATAGCCACGGCCCAGATTTCGACCGGGCGAGATGTATCCTAAAACAAAATGCCAAATATTATTAAAATTTGCAGGTTAATGGCACCCCACCAATCAAAAATCGCCGTCGACAAAAAATTCTATAAAATTGTAGAATCTATATACCAAGTTTCGCCAACATTGGTTGAAAACTACGAACTGTACCCGATTACCAACATACGGACAGATGAAAGCAATACCCCACCATTCAAAAATCGCCGACATTGTAGAATTGAGGTTGTGCAAAAAAAAGTTTGTTCTTACGACGTCTACTGTTCGCAGAACTTCTAGTTTATATATTATGTAGGTACAGGACTAGCTTGTTTTTTATTTTTTATGTTTATTACAGAAACCGAGTTTCATTGGCGTAGCAGGAAAAAAGTTTTTATTTCCATACAAACTTTGGGGGTCCATTTCACCTTAGAGGTAGAACTTGTTCAGCTAGACTAGACCATTTGAGGAATGTTGGGTCGAATTTCACGTCTGTATCATAAGTTTGGTCCGTGCGTTGAATGGCTGCCGTTGGCTTTTGACAGTTTTTCTTATTTCAGCCCACTGTTTGCCTCCTGACATTTAACCGGATCCGTAGGTAGAAAATAATCATAAATAAAAAATAATACTTAAAGCGAGGACCAATAGCAAAACAACAAAAAGCGCTTTTTTTTTTCATTTCTTGCAAACATTTTCAGCGCTTTGTTCGAAGTGACGAGATTACTTAATCACGTGCAAAAAATACTACAGATAGAAAATAAAACTGAAATTACGTTTAACTAAAATAAAATTTCGAAAATCTGTCTTAGTTACAAAATAAAAAATCGTAAAATGACCCCCTGAAAAACCCTTCTAAAATCAAATGCTCTGAATTTTCAGCGGTAACTACAAATCTTCTTTTACAAATTAAATAACCAGGTTAGTGGTTTATACGGTGAACCAGGTTGTTTTTTTATTTGATTTGTATATTTCCGATAATCGGCAAAAAAGCAATGAAAAACTACAATTTACCGTTTTCTGATCAGGTATGTTATGCGATTTTCAACATTAAACCTT
Organism: Apocheima hispidaria; assembly: GCA_947579745.1. Classification (NCBI taxonomy): domain Eukaryota; kingdom Metazoa; phylum Arthropoda; class Insecta; order Lepidoptera; family Geometridae; genus Apocheima; species Apocheima hispidaria. The sequence goes on from OX388161.1 coordinate 8,355,760, forward strand.
AGAACTTTGAGCGGGGCAATACTCATTTCAAATCACGATCAGTCCTCGCCCTAACCCAAATAATAATAAAACATGAAGAAAATCGTTATATTTGTCAAGGAAGTCATCACAACAATACGGTAACGCAAAGGGTTGCGGTAGGCATAGATAGACTTCCTCTATTCTCTTCGCTTTATTTATTCGCAACATAAACTATACAAGCAGGTATAAATTCTATTACTGAAATACTATTTAATAATATAAAACGATCTTCTCGCGCTCATAAAAGAATGCCACTGCGGATACAGATCTTTAATTTACTGTTTGCTTGATGTAACATTTGCATGCAACTAAACAAGGCTGAAACCAATCAAGGCGGTCTTATCTAACTTTCTATTTCATACGTCAAGCATCCGTTACACAACCACCTGTCGGTGCTGCGATCCATTAATGTATTCTTCGATATAATTCACAATCAATATTAGATGCCTTAAAAACTCGTAGCGCAAGGTCTTCGAAAGTAATTAATCCAGTAGACCACCTTGGAGACAAGTTGGGCTTTTATGGCTTCGACCAAGGACAGTGTGGTCCTTAAATGATAGCAATTTTGCGGTTATGTGAAAAATGACAGTGTAAAGTTTCGAGAATTTTATGATCGCCAAAGAAAGAAACCACCAAAACTGTATGCTTGAAAGGAAGATGAGACTTTAATGTCGCTCAGCTAAGATTAGGAGCTTTTTTATTTTGTTTTGTAAAGGTATATACTTTGTATATACTTTTTAAAAGTTTTGTTTTGAAGAAGTTTGTTCTATTATAAGTAGCTAAAAATATTGTATATAAGGGTTTATATGTAGAAGTATTATTATGTAGTACGTATGTTGTAGAGTAGAATTGGTTTACTCCATTTTATAGTAGGATCTGTTACACCAAAACTAGTGTGGTACTTCCCCAGGCAAACTGCTAAAGAGTCCTACCACTACAAGATGACTGTGTTGTGTTTTTTAAGGCGCACTACACACCAATACAACAAATGTTGTACACAACACAAAACATTCATCGTAGACCTACATTTAAATAAACGAGTGCGCTAATAGACAACACACCACATTTTTTCACAAAAGTGTGCCACGTAACACAAATGCCTTACTGCACACAAATGTGTCTTTGGTGTGTGGTGCGCCTAAAATTGGGTTGAGTTGCAGTGAAAAAAATGATTCCTTGTGGCGAAATACTCAAAATTATGATACGAGTATGTTCAAAGTAAAAAATCATCGCGATGTGCGTCTGAGCTGTGTAGGGTCACTTAGTTGTTTTAATTGACTGAAATCTCGCTTTCCTTCTAACCAGTTTTGAGACACTTAAGGACAGTAAAAGGTCACCGTCACAGTCGTATTTTAGGTGTTTATTATACCTACAATACATTGAGATCAATTAACAGTATGCGAAACGGGGAAAAACTGAAGGGGACTTTTCCGTCACGACATCAATTCTGCATTCGAGGAATTGAAATCAGGCAGAACGATTCCTTTCTGTCACCTTCATTACGAACAAAGAGTAGGTAGAATTTGGTTAATTTTAATGCGCGATTTAGTCACAGATTAAGTTCAGTCTGGTGTGAGTGAGGAGCGTGCGAAACCCTATTATAATGTACTATATTGTGATTGATTCTGTTATGCAAACGCTGTAAAATCTTATTCAATTACGGATTTTAATCAAGATTTAATGATGCGATAGCTCTTCTTATTCTTAAGCTTTTTTATACTACAAGCAAGGGTAATAATTGCTTTACGTTATACAAAAATATAAAAAACATTAGGTACCAATACAGATAAGCCTCTATAGATACCGCATTACGAGATTTTCGATTCCACAAAAACACTCAAAAGTAATTCAAGCGCTCTCATGGGCTATCTCAGGGATACGCCTATTTGCGCCTAGCAATGAATTATTTTGACTGGTGTTTGGTGAGCTTCGATCAAAATCGTCTTAAGTGTGGAATGTATTGAGGGTTATCTGTGGACACCAAACATCGGTCTAAATAGTACTACCTACCTCTTCGTCTAATACGAGATGGTACGAAGTTACTAGAATCGTATAGTTTTAAGCTTGCGCGGCTTAATCAAGTAAAAATAAAAGTAACTACAAATAACATTTTTGATAAAATTTCATCCGTCATTTCAATTCGTTGCAACCATAAATGAGAAATGCACCCATTTTTTTAATCGTTTCTTCATGACATTTAAGAAACTAAAACGAAACGAACCGAAAATACCTGCGAAACAAAAACTTTCATACGTGAAATGAATAATCTTATTATAGTTGTTCCATTTTCAATAAGCTTTCAAATTACCTAGCTTTTCCTAGTTATATTCTTTCTCCTAATAATAGAACGAACTTTTTTTTAATGCAGCTCCACGGGGTCCATGAACGAAACGAAACGATAGAACGAAGTTAAGGCATACAATAAATAAAAGTTTTAGGTAGAATCGGTCAAAATCGAAAGTGTAAGGTGACCGATACGCGTACCGACCCACAAAAACCGATAAGTTCACCTTAACTCACCACAAAGAGGACAATTAACCGAGAACTAGGAAATAGTTTGTCATCATAACAGGCAAAAAATGTTCACGAAGTTTATCTTGCGTGAAATTGGCACGATATTTTTTTTTCGATGCGATATTTTTTTTCTACTCTTGGGCAGCACATTCCGAATAGGAAATGTTACTGACTGGCACTGCATGCTCTGCTAACGCTGATGGCAACTGTAGGCTGTTGCGATAAGTGTTTCCGGAGAAGAAATTCGATGGCGTATGTGAATCCGCCAACCCGCAATTAGCGCCAACACCAGAGTGCTGGATATGGCCCAATCACTCTTCGAGAATAAGGCGATATCCCAGCAGTGGGCTGATGCAGATTGGCACATAAACTACTCGTATAAGAAGAACGTCCTGTCGTGAGGTTTTGGCGCAGTAAGAATATGAAAATTGTATTGCTGTCGTTCCACTCCCCGCGAATACGAAAGAGAGTTAGATAATTTACCTTAACTTTTATATGAAATTAGCGTTTTGATGGGGATAGCTGTCTGCCTGCTTCAGCCTTATAAACATACCACTGCTGGGACATCGCGGCCTACCTCGAAGGGTGATTAGGCCATATCCACCAAGCTGGCCCAGTATGGGTTGCAGGATTCACATACACCATCGAATTCCTTCTCCATATTGCCGGTTTCCTCACGATGTTTTCCTTCAACGAAAAGCCAGTGGTATATCCGTACGTAAGTTCCAAGGAACTCATTGGTACGAGCCCGCCCGGGTTCTAATCCACGACCCCACGAATGTGAGACGAGCGTGCTCCCATTGCGCTACCAGAGCATATATACCTGGATAGCTGTTGTCACCCCCTAAATTTTATCACTGTCAGTGGTTTGGATAAATTATAATCTAAGCTAATATCAAAAATATTTTTGGAATTATAATAATAACTGCTTCAAAAAAAACCTGTAAGCTTAGTTTTTCACGGGTTGTACCGTGAAATGAATTGTAGATATATACAAAATCATTTCACTAAATGTCACGTGAGTATTCCTACTAATGTAATAAAAAACCGGAGTACACTCACAAAACAAACATCTAAATCGTATAATTTAGGGGTAGGAATCAGTTGGCAAATTTTGTAAGGACAAGTAGGCGGTATATATTCTAACATTAAGGCTCTTAGACACGTCCATGGTACATAGTCTCGCTCGCATCTTTCACATTATTTTATTTTTTGAAGATATAAAATCAATAAGTGTATCTTTTTTTGACAAAATTAAAATCGGTTTTTAAGAAACTTTGATGTTTTAAATCGTTTATTTTGACGGAGGAGATAGAGAAACAAAAATAAAAATAAATAAAAAACTATCTCTTCCAGCAAATCCATCAAAACTTAAATTAATTGAAAATATTTCTGATATTCCACATTAAACATATAGGTTCTGGACCTTTACAGTTTATCAACAAAAACATTAAAATGAGCGAGGGAGATAGCTGTATCACGAATTACCGTTTAACGCGCATTAAAGGAGCTTCAATCAGCAGCGAAAACTTTATGAACAAATTCCACAGAAAAAAAAACCTTTTAAAAAATCGCAAACAAGTTCTTCTTTTTACAAGCTCTGCGACCTTCATTATCAAGGTCGTAATTATCGAGAGCGCCGAGTTTGTCAGAAGCAAAACAACGTTTTGAGATTACAATGTGACAAAAACTATTCGCTGAAATAGGTCTTAAATAAATTTAATACTTAAAATCAAATAGGTAGGTACTTAAAGTAGATACGCATTTGATTCCTGGGGTTAAAAAAGTTGGGACTTCCCTCTTTGTTAATTTATCTATATCTATACCTAATTCTCTTCTGTAGTTTAGACATGACTAGCAAATCATGATTAATATATTTACCAAAACCGATACGCGAAAGATGGAAAGATCGGAGTTTATAGTATTTATTTCTTGGTGCGAAATCTGCCGCCACAATAAAAATAACAGAACGATAGCAATGAAATCAATCTCTAATTTGTTATCTGCAAATTAATTAGACATTTCAGTTGCGATCTTTATAATGACTGCGTTGCTGGCAGCGATGATGAGAATTGCAGCTCTTGATGGAGAAGGTGGAATAAAGGCTGAGATCGAAGATTCAGACCTTTACAGCGCGGACGGCAAGGGCTGCAATTCTGACTGCGCTGTGATGGCCTGAAACTGCGCTAAGCTGCGCTCTTGGCAATCATCATCGGTGCCAGCGACGCAGTCATTATGATGACCAAGCTTGAAAGCCGCGACATAAATGTACTACATATATCTACTTGTATTTAATGAAATCAATACTTTAGTTTTGGTCATATACTACTACAGAATAATACATAATACTAATACTACAGAACCGTACTTACCGACCTCATTAGCGTTTCCCAATAGGTGGGTCTTAAAATGAACATGGACAAGACAAAACAATTCAATGCCAATTTTGTACCCGCTCATGAAGTCGTTGGAACCGATACCCTCGAATTTGTTGACCACTTTATCTACCTTGGACAGATTGTTCAGTTAGGTAGGTCCAACTTCAGATACGAGGTCGCCGGAAGAATCCAACTCGTATGGGAACCGTTGGGGAAGTTGCGTGATATCTTCCCGTCGAAAATTCCACAGTGTTTGAAGACAATGGTGGTCAACTGTAGCCAGTTTTGACATATGGGCCGTGGTCCTTAACAGCTGGCCTTTTGGAGAAACTGAGAGTCACAGCGGGTAATGGAGAGAACTATGCTCGGAGTTTCTTTGCGTGATAAAATTCGAAACCAGGATATGCGTCGAAGAACCAAAGTCACCGACGTAGCTTTCAGGGTTTGCAAGCTGAAGTGACAATATTTCGAAATTGCTCGAAGAAACGATTACCATGGGTAAGAACTCCTACCTTTAGGTGGACTGACGACATTGTGCAAGTCGCGGGCAACCCATGGATGCAAGTTGCAAATTGCCGTTCAGCAGATGATGATACTACAAAAGCTCGTTACTCAGAAGATAGCCGCGTAATTGATCACCTTGCACAGAGCTGAGACCTTAGGGTCAATTGAACCACAGTAGGTATTTCAGAGTGACGGGTGCCGGCACAAAGACGAGGCAAGGCCAAGTCCTCCGAAAGTGAACCAGTAATGACACTTTTTTAATCGATTCGTCATGTTTTGCAACTCATAAAAAAATGGTACCATTTAGGTACCTATAATACATTTCCTGAAGCACTAATTTAGGCAAGACAAAAATAACTATAATTACATAGCTTAGTGTAGTGTAGAGTAGCGGGGCTTAGATATCGAGTCTAAGCTGTAATTACGCTAAATTGAATAGAGCTTCAGAAGATGAGGCTTATTCTGTAATCACAACAAGATATTCGACAGATATACATCGATATGCATATTCGACAGACGGACATGACGAACTTACAAAGTTTTTTACAGTTCCTTGTAGTACTATGGAACTCTAAAAACTGAACAAATGACATCAAATAAACAACTAATTGATTGTTTATTGCAAGATTTATCGCAATGCAATCTTGAATGAGCAAAAACTGGTCTACGCCTACCTTTTGGCCTTCGATACAATGCACTCTTTCGATTTGACATGAGTTCGTAAAAAAGAAACGATACTAAAATAATTATGTTTGCTATTTGGTGTGTCAACATATCAAGTGGACTATCGTAGTAGATCGGTTTGTAGTTTTGAACCACAAAATTATCGAGGTTAAATATTAGAGATGGTGTTTTTTGGTATTTTGGTTACTACGTGAGAAGGAAACATTGATCAATTTCATTTATTATGAATAATTACTTTTGTATACTAAGTGACAAGACGAGCAAGTCTCTCGCCTGATGAAAAGCTTTACGCTTGCCCATAACAGTTCAGTTCCACCCTGAATTTTAAACTTCAACAGTTCAAACCTATGCGCGGCAATTGAATACGCTCATCATCTTGAGATATTAGACGTTAAATCTACTAACCTTAATTGTCTTCGTAGATCCAATTGAAAATATATAAATAGAAAATATACAATAATAGAAGTAAATATAAATGGTAGGTATATAAAAGTTTAACTTTTTACGATGGAAAGATTACGTTGCGAGACAATTTTTACAATTTATGTTTTTAATATTTATTATTAACAGGTATAATGTTAAAATAAATAATAATGTTTCTTAATGTTATGGTTTTATGTAATGTTATTGTGGTATATAAATACCTAATCCTATCCTAATATAAAAACCTATCTATACTTTTGCGTTACCACAATAGAGGTCAGTATTTTAATTGACTCTGTAATAAACTCGCAACGCAAGTTTACAGTGACCATTATTGATATTATTTTCTCACATATGGAAATGAAAAGAGAATCAGTGTTTATTTGGGTTGTTCCGTCTTCGCCCCTATAGATCTCATCCCATGACGTCATCTTCTTATATCAACCCACTTTCTATTATTGACTCGACTCACACCTATTTTTTAATTTTTCTATTCTCGAGACATCCCAATTTATATTATAATAATAATAATAATAATAATAATAATATCTGGGACATTTTTGCACACACGGTCATCTGACCCCAAACTAAGCAAAGCTTGTAATATGGCTGCCAGAGACTGATATACGTACATAGATATTTTTAAATACATACTTATATAGATATTAACACCCAGACATAGAACAAACACAAATATTCATCACATAAATATTTGTCCTAGATGGGAATCGAACCCACGCCCCCAAACACAGAAGGTAGGTTCACTACCAACTGAACCACCGGGGCAGTATTACCTTTATTCTTGTCAGATTGGTTTAGTTTAGTCAGCAGAATCGTATCCAATACTTACCTTCAGTAAACATAAGTACAGTAAATGGCCTATACAGTAAACACAAGTCATTTCCTACCGTTTATAATTTTTAGTAGTCTAAATTGCTTGTTAATTATAATGGGTGAATATTCGAAACTCCTACATGCATATTAGTTTAATTTATGTATTAGATTAATATGTCTTAGATCTTATCGGAAACATTTAACTAAGGTGAACCAAACGGAACCGCATGCCGACGCGTGCTTGATTGAAATATTCTATATTATTTGCAATCTTCTCTTCTTTTATGTCTATAATTAAATTAAAATAACGGTTAATTGCTACTGTCGTCAATATTTATGGTTGAGTTTTTAAATGCTGTCTGAGTGTTGTGTTATGGCTACAGCAAAATGCAATACTAGTATTTAATTGTACGGTTTGTAATAGCGTTGCAGGATCTTTTATACGATTATTTATTTATTGCACTAGCTATTTAATGCCCAATTGCACTAATTTAAATAATAATAAAGCTGGTTTTATTGCGCCTATTGTAACTGAGAAAGTTTTTATAGAAGCTTTAGACAAACAATCTTTTCTGTCAGCATTCAGAAACAAAACATGGTTTTCTTACTTTACTTACATACCGTTCTACATTTGCATGAATAAATAGGTCGACATCTGCCAAATAAATTTCAAAGAACTTTTTTTAAGGCTTTTTGTAGCTAAGAGCGAGTCGGTAGTAGCATAGCTTGAATGGGCGCTTTTTAACCGACTTAAAAATAGGAGGAAGGTTCTCAATTCGATATCTATTTTTTTTTATACAAGTAACTGTAATATAGTTTCACTTGCACTTGCACTTGCAAGGCAGACGAGGTCGCGCGCGTGTCTCGCTGAGCATTCCTTGATAAAGGTCACCGAATGTGATCGAAACTATAGTCGGAATAACCGACTCAATTTAACGTGAGTATTCCCGTTTTATTAAAACAAAATGTAATATAGTTCCAAGAATTGCAAAAAAAATGGTGCACATTATGAATATGGTATATAATGGTTCATATTATGAACAACTATATACCAAATACCATTATGCAAGGAAAGGCATATTTGCTTGCAACCGAGACGATGGAACAGCCGTTTGTAATGCTAGAAAACAATTATATTAAATAATAAATTTTTAACTATGTTTTTTCCCTGCCTTAACAAACTTAATATTTGGCATTTGGCATCATTATGACAAAAGGCAGTTTCACCGTATCGGTTGCAGATAAATGCTTTTCCTCGCTGTAGCCCCTTCCCACGTCAGTAGTTATTGCGGACGACGAATCGATCGGCTTGCAATCAATAGCGACTGATTTAATTATAAAATGAGTTGATTCACGTACCGTCATGCACGAGCTGGCAGGACCTTGAGGGCTGATCCTTTACGCCAAGATGTGACTTGCACAACACCACGCCGCTATTTTTGATACCGGTCTTGTCATGCCCATTATGATGACTTTACAACTTTTTTATTAACTTTACGATTTATAATAAAAACCTTCATTATACAAACGACCTCAATATAGGTACGGCTCAATCGGGCAAAATTTCCGTATTTTTATGAATTCATATCGCTTTAAGCAAATGAAACTGAGTTCTCAGGTTTTTGTCGAGTAAAGTTTTGATTGTCTTTATGATACTTTGATAGAGCCATTGATATTATATTAGTGTTAAATTGTTCCCAGTCTAAGAGAGGTTTGTGTTAAAAAACAATAAAAACCCGCATCGCTTGCTGCGCACGTGACCGTATAGCGTTGGAGCTGTAAGTTTTTTTACTGATGGCAATTGACCAGCGGTGGGCTTTATGCTTCTCCTGACCATTACGGTAAACATCAATATTTCATAATGCCCTAAAATTGAATCTTAAACTTTGATTCGGCTATCCAAGCTATCTGTGAGGAAGAATTAAAATGACTTGGTAGGTAAATGACGTTTTTTGAGCTGAGTAGTTGAGAGCTAATCATGCCTAGGCTACGAGTATCTCATCCGCACATTTTCAAGTGTTTGTAGATAGAGCGATAATTATCAAACATTGTAATATGGGACAGGAAAGAACAGGGAATGGAAAATGGGGAAGAACGGTTCTTGAGTGGCGACCACGAATCGTAAGACGCAGCGTCGGTAAGCCTGCCACTATGGGGACTGACAAATGCAAATGGTGGAAGCATATGCAATTATGCATATATATAAGCTCTGTGTTCAACAGTGGACGTCTTCTGGCTATGAAGTAATGTTTTAAGGCTCGGCCCCCCTGATTATGGCGATCTTACAGACAGGAGGAAACTAAAATAAAAATAGATCATATAATATCTTCGGAATACCATTGCCAATGTTTTATAGCAATTTTCGTTTATTTTTAATTGGGCGATGGAGAAGAAAAAGACAATATTTTCGAGTTTTATTTTCGGGTTGTTCCGTCTTCGCCTCAGCGTGTCTCAAAAATGAACTGAAATGGATCGCCACTTAGCGAACCATAGGAAGTAACTTTATCTCTCTGTCTAGATATTTGTCGCGTTATCACGGCTAAACGGCTGAACGGATATTGTTAAAATTAGATAAGGAGTTACCGTATATCACAAAGACGGACATAGGATACTTTTTTATGTCCTCGCGAACGAAGTCGCGGGTAACAACTAGTCTTCTATGAAAAAATGCAAATTCTGAGACAACTACAGTGAACTAAGGACCTTAATTTGCTGGATGCTAGACTGACAATATCACCGAAACATGATACTACAAAAGATCCGTGACATCAGATCCTGTAGGAGTACAGGGTAGTATAGATTGCCACCGTGGTTGATAAATCACGCTAGTTTATTACGACAGTAGCCAATAAACCTATTTGTCCACGAACACATTCACATAATGGACGATACTTGACAGATATGGACCCTTAAATCATAGGATTATTTTCTTTGTGACACTTATTTATGCGATTTTCGACTGTTTCACAAATATATAGAGCTCATTTTAGAGAATGAGTCACAGAGACATGGGGCTTTTTGGTAGCAGTTCTAGCATCATGACGGTAGTTTTATGAGAGGGTCGTCTCAGTATAATGACGGATACATCATAAACAATTTGAGAATAACGTAATCAAAATAAGATACAATTATTGTTTTTTTTTCCTGGGGAAGCAATTCTTGAGAGGCAACCACAAACCGAAAGACATAGTTCAGGTAGGCCTCCCACTAGGTGGACTGACGACATTGTGAAAGTCTCGGGAAAGCAGTGAAAGGAAATGGCAAATTGTCATTCAGTTTGGCGTTTTAAGCTTTTTTGCCTTTGTTCAGCAGTCGCCGTCTTCTGGCTGATGATGATGATAATTCTATTAAACCTATTTCTATTATTTGTTGCGTTAAAGCGGATAAAACAATCCAATAAACCAACAAACACATTTTCGAAATTAAAACATTAGTACAGATTTTGATAAGATGGTACGATACGAGTAAGAACCATTCAACGCATTTGCAATGTCATCTTCAAATAGGTATCTGCATTGGTATCCAAAATTTACTTATTGTTTATTCAAAGAAAACAGCAATCATTAAGTCTTATAGGCGTGGTGACATAGGATCAGAATGTAATTCCAACATTCACCCGAAAAACATTAGGTACTCTCCTTCTGGGCAGTCGTTTAAAAACATCTTACGATTACGAGCACACACGCGGTCCAGTCACGATGGCATCGTGACCGAGCAGACAAATCGAGATGAATTGCATTCTTCGCTGGCTCCTTTATCTCGCTAATGTGGCAGGAACACCGCCTCGTGCGGGGCTATTAAGAAACGCCTAAACCATTTGTCTATTTTACTGGAAATTTGAAATTAGATCATTTGGGATCACCCGAGATTGCGGGAGTAAGCTTTCGTCTCTTTTTGGCTCTTTTAGCTGACATACTATTACCTCTGTCATAGAAATATTATACGTAAGATGATGATAATTTCGGTCATACAAAAATGTACCCCGCAAAAAGGTCACAATATGCTAATATGCCGCTAACTCTATATGGCGCTGCTGAAGTTCAAACCGTCAATATAAACCGATGAATTTGAATTAATCAATAATACAACCTAAACGGCTTAACCAATTTTGGATTGCGACATTTCATTACATTCGTTTTTATATCCGGTGTGTATTGCTGTTGTTTTTTCGTTTTTTTTATATAAAAATAATATTTTTGTATATTTTGTTTTAATAAAACTGGAATACTGACGTTAAATTGAGTCGGTTATTCCGACTATTGTTTCGATCAAATTCGGTGACCTTTATCAAGGAATGGTTAGCGTGACACACGCCAGTTTTCATAGTGAAATTTTTGTATAATTATCGTACGATAAGCTTCACCCAAATAGCGGATGACCTATGTTGTATACCTACGGATTTTATACATATGTTGTACCGGAAAGCTTATGTGAATTTCGACTCAATTAAAATTATCTCGCAATCTCCGTACCATCAACTTCAGTAGTTAATCAGCTGCAAGTTGCATCACAACGTGTCGCATGAAATAAAAATTCTCCTTTTAAACACCGTTTTCGTTAACATGCTGTTAATCAAAATAACTTGTCGAATAAGCTAAGTTATCGGGATCGTCATCGTACAGTATTTTCGGAAAAGTTAACGGTCGTCGAATTTAATCCTTTTTCGTGTCAGATCTTCTCGACTCAACGAAGATTAAAGATATAAAGCTGTTAGCACATGAGTCATGCTTGCAACAAGTTTGAAAGTAGTACTGTCGTCATCATCTGCCTTTGTTTGTCTGCTGCTGGATGTAGCTTCACTTATTTATTCGCTATCGAGCTCATTGCCTATCTTGTTAGTATTCTTATAGGAATGGAATATAGGTATGCAATGGTAGATAGCTGCGTCACTGTTTTCATAGTTGGATAATAATATACCGCTAAAGTCAAAGTCAAAGTCAAAGTTATTTATTGGTAAATATTCATCTACAAGTCAAAAGTCAATTCACTTTTCTAATAATCCCTATGATCTAGTTAGTTAGCATGACATATTAACTTATAAGTCGCAGTAGTGTGCTCTAGAATAAATCGTTAAACGTCTTATGAGGTGCCTTATGCTATCAAGGTGTAAGTAACAGTACCCAATTATACTTTACTAGGATTGAAGTCTTCACTACCAACAAACTAGACATCCACTGTGTGTTGCTACCTTAAAGTGAGAGCGGATGGCAAGTGCGCTAAATCCAGAATCACAGCGTCAGAATATCAATCAAAATCAAATCGGATATTTTAATCCGTGCGCGCTCAGCCGTAACTCACTTTTGCCTCATTAAGGACGTCGGCACCCAAAAAGCCGTCCAGTCCAGGATTAACAGGCGGTTGAGCAATGAACTGGTGCGCCCTTTAAGTTTATGAGTGACCGGTGACGGAGGGAGAAGGCGGAGGCCGGTGAGGTTCTGATAGCCACGGAAAGTTACTTTTACTTCTCGGTATTTACTTAATTTTATTACTTTACAATGAGACTCGATATGGAAAAACATGTGGCGGTGCGCGCTACAGTATGCTGAGCAGATAAATTAAGTAGAGCGCAAGCGCATCGCTCAGTCATCTTCACCTCACCGTTGTGTATGGAGTTTTGGGAAATACAAATGAGTAGTTAAGAATCACTGACACTATAGTTGTGTAAAATGTCATGCATGAATGTTTAAAGCTTTGGAAGTTATAAGGCTGTAAAGGATTCAGACAGACAGACGGACATTACGAACTTATAAGGGTTTGTTGAAGTACTACGGATACCTAAAAACATCGAAATCGCGTAACATTTATAGGTGGGAAACAATTGGCGCTTTTTATATGGACGAGACGGTAGTTATCCGCTGTCTCGTCCATAGGAAAAGCATAGTCTGATACCCACCTCTAAACGTTATCCCATTTCGATAATTTTTTATACGTTATCTACACCGTGAAAAACTATGCGTGTATGTTTGCTTCTTTTTGAATTTCGCGATGTTTTCGTTGTTATACGCACTTAGTGACAATTTTCTTTCGTCGAAGATACGACGAAGAAGAGTAGATGTTAGAATTCCATAATATTTTTTTTTTAAAACGAGACATATAAAACGGCACAGATTATAGTATTTTTAAGCCATTGACACCAAAAACAAAAGATTTTTAAGATTTAGGGGGTGATAACAAACTACCCCCGAAACGCTAATTTTATCAAAAGTTAGGAAAATTCACTGACTCTATCGCACGCACGAGAATCAGAGCGAAAGATATATAATTTCAAATATCGAATGCGCCAAAAACTCGCGGAAGCAATATTCTCTTAAGGAAATTCTGGACTGTCGTTGTTCAAACCCAACTAGGACCCTTTAGGCAATTTAATACATACCATCAGGAGTCAGAGATTGAGACAACCTTCTACAAAACATATTAAAATCTTTCATTGCAGTTGATTCTGTCATTTCAAGAGTCCGTCTGGGGAAGTACCACACCTTTGCCAGTTACAACCACCAAGCAGTAGTGTGTGAGCATTACTGTGTTCCGGAATGAAGGGCAATGCTTCCAGCGAAATTACTGGGCTTTAATATTTTACAGAGATTTAATGTCTAATATCTCAGGCTGACGAGCGCAGTGCGGTGCCGCGTAGATTTTGGAACTGTTTTGGAAGCTTAAAATTTTGGGTGCATTGAACTGTTGTGGGCAAGCGTGATACTTAACATCAGGTAAACGACCTGCTCGTCTCGTCAGTCAATACCATAAAAAATATATACATAATAAATGTTATACATTGATTAGTTTATAATTCCGCACTACAGCATACCAACATATTGATATATGTTAAGTTATTTTATTGTTCAAATTAAATAGGTACCTGAAAAGTATATAAATGCTCAAGTTATCCATTCGATAATAATATATCTAAATTATCTACTATCTGATGAAGCTGCAAACAAATTGCAAATGTAACAGACAAAATTGATTGACTGTAAAAAGGAATCCTTTTACTTGCATTAAAATATTTCCCAGTACTAAATACGCATTTCAGCGCGTCAAGAGTAGCTGATGCCACCCAAACCCGCATAGCTGGGAATCTTCACGTCTCTCGAAGCTCGGAGTCGCCGTGGGAGTCTCAAAATACGTGTTTGTTTGCTCGAATTATTACAGGGAGGCCTAAATTAATTACATTGGGAGTACAGGAACCATGATATCAGAAATTAAATGAGAATACCATTTTTGCACTTTGGCCACTTTTTTTTAATATAAATAAATATTGGTGGACGTTTTTCACACATAGCGCCATGCAGCCCCAAACTAAGCAAGCTTGTACTATGGAAACCAGGTATCTGAAAGAATACATAAATACTTTTTGTAAATACATACATAGACTACATAGAAACACCCAGACAAAGAAGAAACATCCATGTTCATCACACAAATGTTTGTCCTGGGTGGGAATCGAACCCATAACCTATAGTTCAGAAGGTGGAATTTCTCCCACTGAGCCACAAGGGTCTTATTTGCATCTTTATAGCATCCAAAAAATTTGCTTTTAGCTACACTCTTTCTTTAAGCACAGTCTTTCAGTTTTTAGTACAGATTAGCTGATCCGACATTTGTGAAGAAGGGGAGCAAGTGTGTTTGGCCAGCCCTGGTGTCTGATTTTTGCTGACCTCAAGCCTTTTTAAGTATAGGCGATTTCAATGATCTCACGAAATTGTAGAGTTTATCCGTCTCGAATTGGTTCCGATCCTGTTACATAGCTGTCACAGCATTATAACTTCATCATCAAAAAAACATGACTAGAATATATAAAAAAGAAAAAACCAGGAAAATACTTTTTTATCGTTTTCGTTTCTTGGATTCATTTCGGAGAATATGCCCTGGAATTGCAAAACTTGATTCCGCCCGCCCCTATCTATTATTGGACGGTTGAGGCTACATTAGTCCGGGACGCTGGTATTAATACGTAGTGGTAAAGCAACGCTGGTTACGGCCCGAACGGCACGGAATTGCAATGAAATTGCAACGGAATTGCAACGGCATTGAATTGAAAGTCGGAATTGCAATTGCGATCTAAGCGGTAATCGTAAATGGTAGATATTCCCCACGTACGCATCAAGCGCTTCGATTCCACATTTTTATATGATCATCAATTTTTTGGAACTCTCCACCAGTCTGCATTTCCCGAAAAGTACAATATACCGGTATCTTCAAATCTAGTGTAAACAGGTACCTTCTAGGTAAGCGTGCTCCATCAAAGACACTATCAGGCAGAATGTGGTCAAAAGAAAACATATAAAAAAAGTGATTTTAAATTCACGAGATTATCACAAATATATAACGGTCCATCCGTTTAGCTACTAGCGTTTTGCTAAAAAGATATTCCACAAAGTAATACGCCTCAGACCATAGCCACCAACACTATAAAAACGCATGGTAAACTTAATACAACACTGACATTAACTGCACTCAAATTTTTTCACTTTTACCAGAAATAATGAAGCCCCGCTGCGGGCCGCGGCCGACAATTTGCGTGATAAATTGGAGCAGAGCAATATTCCAGCGGACCTTGGGTACATTTCGTCCGCGTCGCGACCAAGAATTATTTCACCATTATGTAATATCTGGTTCGATAGCGATACAGCAAGTCAGTGCATTAGTTTCACGAGTCGTACGCACGCACACGTAGAAACATGACGCGAGCTTGTCTCAATCACATACGAGTAAAATAAATAGGATCAATTTTGTGTCCTATAAACTCGGTGATTTGTTAGTATGACAATTTTCTGCTCTTTTTGATGACTATATACTTCAGACAGCTTGGTCCGTTTTGGTAGTTGAGTGTCATAGTCGGCTACGACCGAGATTTTTTTCGTTACAATATTGAGGATCTTACGTACTGGTTACGATATATCCACTAGGTCGGTTACAACGCAATTATTAGAGCCGCTCTTGTCTCGTTCTCGTCACGAGAGCCAAATCGACGTTTCATTTTCATAAATTTGGGCGTTTTGCGCAACACAATAAAGTTGGCGATAATGCACGTAATATATAAATTGGACATAACTTTTAAATTGTGGCGCGCGATCACGCGTCAATGTAGTAAGTATAACACCTACAAGATGTATATGTATCAAAGTCATTACATAAAATTATGTACTACGGCAATTGATGGTCACACAAACGTCTTTACTACGTCGATTGATGGCAATGCGATTTTTACCACCTCCACCGCAGAAGAAATTTCGAGAAAAAAATAATTGGAGCGAGTAAGGTCACATGAGTCCATAACACAGAAATTCGTCTTGCGTGTGAGGTCCATTTCGAGCTCAAATCATCTCACGCGGGGACAGTCGAGTATGGAGTGCCTAACAGGAATAAGATTCGATGATTATCGCTTGACTCAACGAGCTAGTCTATGGTGATTAGCTGGTCTTTGACCAATGCCCATTTTCATTATACTTTCGTGGAACGTCATTGTCAGTCATACTAAAATATTGGATATAACTATGATAGTTAGCAAAACTAAACTTTTCTTTGCTAAGTCAAATTATGTAATATGGATCACTCGCAAGTAAGAATTCACTCGCCTCGACCCCACTCATAATTTATTCAGTAACATGATTATTAAAGGTTGTTAGAGATGTGACAGAAGATATTTGTGGGTGTAAGCCGTTGCGATGTCGTAAGGTGTCACTTATTAGTTGTGAGAATTTTCAAGGGCGATGTGCTGTCGGACTTGTTTGTAATACGCTTTATAAATGTTAAGCTTCAGACACACTGCTATCTCTCGCGATAAGTGTATTAAGCTATTGTAGTGGTAGGGTTCTCTTGCAGAGTCCGCCTGGGGAAGTACCACATATTTGCCAGTTATTCAACCGCCAAGCAGTAGTGTATAATGCATTACTGTGTTCCGGATTGAAGGGCAATGTTTCCAGCGTAATTACTGGGCAAACAGAGATTCAACATCTAACATTTCAGGGTGACGAGCGCAGTGCATTGCCGCGCATAGTTTTGAACTGTTCAGTTCATATTTCTGGGTGTCACTGTAATGTTATAGGCAAGCGTGACGCTTAACATCAGGTGAGCGACTTGCTCGTCTAGTCACCGAGTAACATAAAAAAAAATGCCAAAAAAGCAAACAGTATGCCTTTCAGACGCACGTCGTGAAAATAAGTAGATTATGGTTCAAATCGGCAAGCTTCGGTTTTGTAGAGCTTTGTCTCTGTCGCACGATACGCTATCAGTTAATATCTCAAATGTTATGTCAGCAGCGAACGCGAATTTGAAAAAGAAATATATTTGTCTGTATTTCTTGTAATAATGTAACGCTGTTACAATAAAAACATAAAAATAACTAGAAAAGAAAAAAAACTACAAAAGTTTGGAACAAAACGGTTGCCTACAACCAAATTTTGTATCAGGTAAAAATTAAATGATAACAAATTTTGTATGTAAGAAAACTGGTAACGGTAACGGTAATTTGATGCAAATGTAAAACAATTATTGAGTTTCAAAAAAAGATATGGTATAGCTGCATCTTTACCTATAGTGTACAAACGGCCTTACAGTTGTTGACACCTGTCTAGGGAGGTGCTACATGTTCAATGTGGTAAATATTGATGTATGAAAAAAGACATGATACATACGTACCTACTTGCTTAATATGCGGGTTTACTGGTTTCTTGAATAGTTATGATAGCAATGTACCATCGCCAGATCGTGATCACAAATATCATTTAGGAGTTGCTTTGCATACAGGAACCCAATGGACGTCGCGTATGCGCTGAAGGAAATATGCTCCGGTATATATTCCTCAGCTCCCCGTATTAGGTCTCTTGAGCAGAGACGGTACAATGGGGCGCAAATACCCAGCACCCTCTCCAACACCCTTTTCTTAATACACACGCAGGAAGAAAAGGAAATCAGACAGGGTTATGGTGGAGGCAACAGGTCGCGCACTCTTACCATCGATGAAGCTTAGGGGCTAACATACGAGTCGGTAATCGCCATTAAGACCAAGCCAAAACTGAAGCTGCACGAGAGCGTGTCACACGCGGTTGTTGCAGTATCGCGGCACACCGGAACCTTCGTCTACTACGCCAACGACATCGAAGACGATGCCATCAGTCGATGCGTTGGTCATTCGTCGTCGCCGAAGACCATTAAAGAGTACAACCTGCAGATGGCCATCAAATTTCGGAACGCGGCGGTGGTGGAGGCCCTGGGTCAAGAGTAGGCGATTGAAATGTAAAAAGAAAGCGCGTATACTCTGCATTGATATGTAACATTTATAAATATATATTTTTTGTTTTCTTTGTTATAAGTTTTAGTTGTATACCTCAGAGCAGTCACGCTCACTAAAAAGCTTCTTCATGCGGCGTCGTCGTGTGGCAGGTCGCCCTCTTCCCTCCAATATGGTTGAGGAGAGCGATGGCTGGCACATGCGTCAACTCGTGAACGGGTGCTGCTTGTGGGAGCTGGACTGCTCGGATATATACGCAAATCTATAATAGCACTTAGCTCTGTAATAGTATAAGGATTCGATGGTACATTTCTTTTGTAAAGTCTATAGTTTTTTGTAAAATTTGATAAAAGGCACGTGGAGCAATATCGTATTTAAAAAAAAAAAAAAAAAATTGTCTTCACGGGATTTTTATTACTTTCGAGTTTACGATATTTCGGTGCAGTTGCATGGGTCATGTTCTCAGTCATGTAGGCGTAATATCCTGCGAATACTAATTTAAATGTAGTAAACAAAGTGTGTATATGAACAAATTTAATAAGTTATTAAATTCCCAATTTTAATTAGCAGTTTCATGAATGATATCATCGTTAGATCATCCATATAAGTGACGAAATAAACAGACTCGTCCGTCGTGTCGACGCCAGTATCCGTATTTTCTTACATTGCGGACAATAACTTACACTCGTAAAGGACTTTTAACGATTACTTAAATCTCTTTTAAATAAAATGTAGTTGAAAAGTCAAAATGAGAACAAGGTTCAATATTTTGTACCTAAAGGCAGTAATTTTCTTTTAACACGCAAGTTTAATTTCGTCTCATTACAGGTTGGTGTGAAGTCGGACCTATCGATCGCAACTAAGTTAAAATTGAAGCTGCAACTGTTCATGCCCGTCTGCGTCTAAACTTTGACAGCTCCTAAGTTCATACTTAGCTCTCTAGGTCGTACCTAACATTATTGAACATATAAAATCATTAAGGCGAGATCCAATCGCAAAACAACAAAAAGTATCATTTTTCAGCGCTTTGTTCGAAGTGACGAGATAACTTAATCAGGTGCAAAAAATACTGCAGATGGAAAATAAAACTGAAATTACGTTTAACCGAATAAAATTTGGAAAATCTGTCTTAGTTACAAAATAAATCGCAAAATGACCCTTGAACGAAAATGAAAAATGAAAAACCTTCTGAAATCAAATGCTCTTAATTTTCAGCGGTAACTACAAATTTTCTTTTAGAAATTAAATATCAAGGCTAGTGGTTTATACGGCGAACCAGGTAGTATTTTATTTGATTTGTATATTTCCGATAATCGGCAAAAAGCAATGAAAAACTACAATTTACCGTTTTCTCATCAAGTATGATATGCGATTTTCAACTTTAAACCTTAGAACTTTGAGCGGGACAGTACTCATTTCAAATCACGATCACTAACGATCACGATCAAGCCTTAAGTATGAATTTAAAAAAAGTATTATGTTAGATAGATACAAAATACAGTTTTTGGAAATTTACATCAACAAAAATTTGCTAATGCCATCAAAAATATTAATCTTTATTGATGTTCGCGCGTTCAGTTCGGAAGTTTGAAAATGAAGGCCGCGCGACAAAACTGCAAAGTTTGTTCGTGCGAAGGACGACCAATCACGTTATCAGCTTTTGCCCAGAGAGAATTGACAAGAATTTCTTTTGTTGTTCGGCGTTACAGCACTATGCTATATGTATTGCAAAATGTTGGAGAAAGGTAGACTTTTTAATATATGCGAGCGAGCGGGTCGCAATAAAAGGAATGCCTTAATGAGGCTGACGCCAATATTAATATTGAGCGAGTGCTTGGCCCGTTGTCACGTACGTCGTCGTACAATGCGACCAAATTATTTATTCAGTTAAATGGGGGAACCATTGTCGTATTTCCTGAACAAAACTGACATCCATCTGTAGATATTTAAAATTTCATAATTTTGCCAACTGTACAGATAAGTTGGTAGGCTATAGTTATGAATTAAAGTTTCAGAATGGTCTGCAACCGCTCCGTGCTTGCCCTTACTGGAAATATCCATATATATATATATATATGTTAATTGTACGCATTGTAGCAACATTAGAAATTTATTACTAAGTGATATAGACACTTGATTTATGAATTGTTATTGGTGTAAACAAGGATTTAATGCATGTCCTGCTTGAACTTGCCATTAACATAAATTAAAATTTGCGTTAAGGCAAACAAAAACGCGATGTTTGTCTTTTTTAAATAATAAATATAAAGGATTATTTTTATGGAGGGTTTTATCAGAAAAGATATCCTCACCCTCGAAGCACTCATTACCGATTATCGCTTATTTTCTTAGACCACGAACTACCGAACTTATTGCTGTAAACAATAACCTGTAGCCAATTTTTCTTCTTCTATGTTTTGTGATATTATGGTAAATTTTATTTTGATTATTATTTTGAAGTGTACGGATGTAATTTGCCTGAATAAATGTTTTTTAATAATTTATAATAATATTTTCGAACTATGCAGTATTTTTATATGGCAGGGTAAAATACACATTGCTTATCTAGGCTTATCTATAACATGGGATATTATTTTCACAAGCGGGAATATCCTAAGTGCTAGTACCCATATCAAATCATTTTTGCAATGTTAGCTACGGTCTATTTAGTAGGTAAATATTAATAAATATAATATTATATAATAAATTACTAATTATTATTAGCTCAATGATATAAACTTTTTTTAATTTTTATTTTTTCGTTACAATTGAATGGGCGGCTGACACAGAGATGCGTCGCGAAGTTTATGCTAGTGGGGGTTTACCCAGGGGCGGATCGTTAATTTGTAGGGCCCTGGGCTAATCTACTCAGGGGCCTACTAATTATTCAACTAATTGTAATTTTGTCAAGAAACTGTTTTTTACATTGATGTAGGTATCTAGTATGATGTAGGTATACAGTATAGGAAAAAAATAGGACAATAAAACATTTTATTTATTTTGTGTTTTAGTGTTTACGTATAAGGCCACCGGGTACGTTGTTGTGCTGGGAGCCCTTTGTATACACGGGGCCCTGGGCTGAAGCCCAAAAACCCCTTAAGTAGATCCGCCCCTGGCTTTACCTTTATAGGGCATGAGAACCAAACTGCCTGCTTATTAACTGAGGCAAGGAAGTCAGTAGTTGACTCACTGACTGTGATAAAGCTTGATTTACACTGATATCGACTTTATTTTATTGTCACAGCCGAAAACAAACAGCTAAGAAAATACTAACTGTTCATAATAACATATCATATTATGTTCCTAATTATTTTTGCTTCCTTCGTGATTTTTGTAGTTTGCTTCGTTTTACCGCCCCAGCAAAGAATCGATTGTATTAACATGGATAATGGATAGTGTTGTGTTAATTATAATTAGTTATTACTAATGTTACGTCTTTTAGGTTCTTTTAGGTTCCTTAATTAACTGTTTCATTATTTGCTTTCAAAAACAATAAAATTTAGCGAAATATGATTATGAGATACTCATGTCTGAACTGGGCTTTATTTAATGCCAATTTTGTGTGAAGTACAGTGTTTCCTGTCATTATTAGATCAGGCTGTCCGAGTGCAGGCTTGCAATTTATTAGTTCTTATTGCAATGCCATATGAGTAGATTTAATACTTCCAATAAGTAGATATCCCAGCTCATGGATTATAAAATATAAATATGTATCATGAGATTATTGAATACGTAAAACAAATATGAAATTTAATTTAATCATTTATAATTTAAACATTTATTCAAATGTATACTAATTTATTAATTATAAATTTGCTACGAAGATTGAAACTGCATTTAGCTGCTAAAAATAGATAGTAAAAATGAATTATTACCCAATAAATTACAGGGGATAATTAGATGGAGTTACTAGTTATATTGGTATCACCTATTTAATTTGTTCGTAATATACGACTACAAGTTTAACCTAATTATTCCGGTAAGGAATTTATAAGCGCGATTTAATTAAAATTCACGTAACGTCTCTGATGAAATTTATCTTTACTTACCATGCGAGTAATTAAACTTACATAATAACTATTAATAGGGAATGCCTGAGATTAATTAGAAATTGTTGAGACCATCCGATAAGATCATATTGTTTATACCTATCAGCCGACATCAGTGGCGGCACACCCAGTTTTTGAATAATCAAGTACCAATCGAGATTGCGTTTCTGCGCCAGCGGCGTAAGTGAGTAGCATTGAGGTATTTGTACTACTTACTAGAGTAGCATGACACATACATTGACATGTCACATTTTATTGTGGCTGCTTTACCACACTACTCATTCGCTTGCTAGAGCTCGCTGTGTTATCACGAGTTGTGTTTATCATCAAATTTGTAGGTATAAATGTCAATAATATCTCAATAAATTCTATAAGTTCCGATAAGTTTTCTTTTTCCACAGTGACTTAGTCACATACCCCAGACATCGCAATTAAGTGTATTGTCAAGTCCAGTACATAATAGTAGTACAATGGTAAGTAACAAGCAAGTAAGTGTTAAAAAGAAGGGGCACAGGGACTGGTAAAAGGGCGGGAGATGACTCAATTCATCCTCTGCGCAGGTTAATAATATTGTGCTAAATTGTATTACTGCCCGCTGGCTTTTTTTTAAAGTTTGGATTTGGTTGCAAGTGTATACCAATGTAAGTAAGCGAATGCACGAAAAATATCTTACTTGAAAACAAAACTGGCAAACTAGCTGTGGCATGCCAAAACATAATTAAAAAAAAAAAGGTGCGAGTTTATTGAAATTTGCCTAACTAAGGCCTCGCTACATGTCCTGACCTGACATCGTTTGAAAGAGATGGCTATATATAAGTTTCTGGGGAGAGCGAAAGGGAGAAGCTAAAACCTTAATAGTTTGTTTCTTTTGCTCTCGTAAAATTCAAATCGAGCTGTCCCTTTCACACGATGTCAGATCAGACCATGTATAGACACCCCAACACACATTCATTACTATTTTATTACTTCTGCAATGCTAAAAAGGTGTGTTGTGTGGTCTTAGAAGGTGTATGAAGTTAAGTTTTCTCCTCAGGGTAAAGCTGTCTTCGTCTTGGGCAACCTTGAATCCCTTGCTGCGCTCAGGATTTAACTCTAAAAATCCCTCGCTACTCTCGGGGGTTCAGAAACGACTTATGTATAGGTAATTATAAATACTCAAAACTACGTATGAAAAAATATTTGTTATGTTCGAGACTAGAATATTTTTATATCTAACCTAAGCTATCCCACTTACCTCCACAAATCACGGTCCATTTAATTTTAAGAACTTTAATTAGATCTTTCATTAGTAATTTAATTCCTTAAATGTTGTATAACAACAGGTCCACATAGCGTAAGTTAATGCCCAGTATTCCAGTCATTAGGTAGTTGGAAAGTTTTCCGGGATGAATAGAAGATTTTGAAAATTGTTGATTTAAAAGATCTTGGCGTGCTCTTTGCCACCTCGTATCTTTGTCGCTCGCTCCGCCATATTGGAAAAAAATTGCACCCAAAAACATTTGTTTGACAATATCTCGTTTTTGATTCATTTTACGATGAAAATAGTTATTATTAAATTGAACTAGAGAAAATTTCCTATAATTTATGTAGTAACCTATTGAGCACCAAATTACTGATCTACCTGGGGTACTACAGAATGGACTTAATTTTGCATCAAGGCCTATTGATCGCTGCTGTAATTAGAGCTTCGTCCGGACGGTTACAGCGTCCTGATTTAAACACGTGTGCGTCACATAAAACCGCTATAAAATCTGCAAAAACTACAACAAACATCAAACCTTCAACTCTTTGTAATAAAGTCTGTAATAATTTGGCAGGCACACAATACATACTGAAGTATTTCCGCGTGCTGTTCTCTTCTATTCTTAAGGCTGAAGAACTTAGTTCTGTTTGAAGTCTACAGAAAATTGTGATATAAACGTGGGACGAAAAGGATTATATTTCTCTCTCGAAGATACTTCATACTGTTTTATATTGTTTGAGTTTTGCAAGAAGGTCTTTGGCATCGCATCGAATCCATATCGTCTAATTATAAGGTACAGTAGCTAGAAGGCATCCATTGAAATGACGCGCCCTAGAATCGCTTGTGCGGAACACAGCTGCCCATGCAGGTTAGCGTGTAACTTAATCAATAGTACGAGATCTCGCTGCGAGATTACTACATTCATCTAGTTTTTAATCAAAATCAAACTTTTACATAGTAAATAAATATATATGAATGGGAGAACATAATATATTTGCCGAGGTGCCTATTAAAATTTGTCCGCTAGTATTTTTAGTTAAAATGAAATGAATTGATTTTTCGTCCCCAGTTCATAAATATGTAAAAACAAGATTTTAATTAAAAACTAGATGAACGTTGTAATCTCGCCGCGGATCTTAGACTTTAATCTACTTGTACATAAACATTTACATAGATTTTTATGGTTTACTAGCTGATATCCACAGAAGAGATATTTTCTTTTCTTATCTTTCTCTTTTCTGTGCTGATTGATACCCGTGATTTCGTGGCTTAAAACAGGTTAAGGGTTGTGACTGCCGAGGTTATGAGACCATGTGTGCTGCATATTTTTCGCATATAGCCAAGATAGAAGATAGTCTGTTGATAGAAGGACTGAGAAGCACCACATCGTCAGCGTAACTTAAGTTATTGATGCACAAGTCACCAATATGGCATCCTATTCTAGTGCGTCATGTTAGTATGTAAGTGTGTTTGTTACCGTTCAACTCTGTAACGGCTTAATGGATTTGAATGAAATTTGGTATAGAGGCAGCTTACACCTTGGATTAACACATACTATGTTACTTTTATCCCGAAAAAAAAAAACCGCAGGGCGCAGCTTATACAGGTATAATAGATACATTTTTAAAAACCTTTTCATGCTTACTTCTTAGTGCTCTATGTCAGCACTAAAAAGGATGTATAAGGAGTTTCTGTACGAAATCTGTTGTCTCTAGACCCACCGTTTTAGGATGTGCGTAGTCTGTAGGTAGTAGTCGCAAGAGTTTTATTAAATGGAAGTTTGTAAAACTGATATCTAGAAGCGGCCAAAGGAGGAAATGTTTTTTTGACGTATGGCTTTTTATTTAGAAAATACAATACTCATATGATTAGCACTTTAGATATTAGCGATGGATTTTTGTGTGAATGAATTTTTTCGGCGAGGTACGAAAAACAACATCGAAAAATTCAACAAAAAAAAATTCTTATGCCTTTCAAATAGAAATAAAAACCGAGCTCCTAAACAACGAAAAATCGTAGAACATACATGGGACCTAACGTTTTCGGATTGACGTCACCGATTGGACCAACCTGCGTACACTAATAAGTATAATTATATACTACGTCCATGTTAATTTTGATTGAGAAATATATAATTACTGTAGCAATAAATAAAATTATACACCCAAATAAAATACAGATTTAATAAAATAATATTAGGTTTTTCGGCGGAAACGTGAAGAATTCATGTCGCGTCATTTTATTATTTTCCAAAACTTGTGTTATTTCGAGTATTAATGTGTAAAAACGGTGAAGTTTTACCCGTTAAGTGTTCGTGAACATGCATGGTGAATAGTATAATTTCGTGAATCGTAAATTTTCATGTTGTTTCCAAAACTCCATAGAAGGTTCTAGTAAAGTTTTCACCACTTTACTGGGGCATGACTTGGACTTGACCATGACTTGCTTAGCTTGCCTTTGACCGTGACTATGACTTGTTTGATAATACCTAACAAAAAACTTGAGATTATAAATATGTATACTTGACACTAGCAAATGCATAAGACGTGCGACGCCAAAATCCTCTTAGGAGAAAAGAGAAAAAATAATAATAATAATATCATATTGATTGTAGGTTAATAAGTATCCGATCCATAGCTTATAATTCTGATTTATTTAGACTGTCATTGACTGTGTTACATACTTACCTGTCACTATCACCTTATTAGGCAAAGACTAGTCGACTCTGCAAGGATGTTAGAAATGTATCATTATGTATCTTATTATAAAGCAAATAATTCAAACGAAGCTGTTATAATTCGCGTCGACAGGATGCTGGCAACAAGCTTTTAAAAAAATATTCATAATATTTTAGTCTTGCGGAGATTAAGATCAATGGAGGTCGGTCGGTGATTGCATTTGAATCAGCATCAAAAATATTCATAAATGATTACTACATCTGCTACAACCATTTTATCAAACATTCATCCATTATTCGGGGACATTTTTCACGATAAATGTAATAGTAGTGGATAATATCGGAAGCAACCTATTGTATAAGCCATATCTGTCGTGTTTTGGCGGACACGAATTTATTTTGGAAATTTACTTAACTCAATTTGAAATAATATTTATCTTATTTTGATACGCAAAAAAGATCAGTCTCATTATGACAGTCATGATCATCTTTAAGTAATAATTTCAAGTAAAACCAAGGAAAAATCTAGAGAAAAAAAAGCGAGTCCAGTAAGAAATTTAAGAAAAAATACATTGCCAGTATCTAAATAAGGGCAAAACAATTCGGCCAATCGTCCATACGAGGTCACACGCACTCAGATCCTCTGCAATAAAAACTTTATTGTAACATTTGTTAAGGCCTCGTGAATTATAGACTCGGCTTCCTTTCTTGAGCTTTTATGAGGAGGCGTCATCTTTTTATAATGCCAAAGTTGTTCGGCATAATTTACAATTTCGCTGTAAAAACAAACGTTTTTTCATATTTTTATTTCGTTAACGATTGTATATTTTAAGCTTGAGCTTGTTTTACATAACGTGGCCGTAGTTGAACGCGTTCATCAATTTATAAAAACAGTATGAGTATTTAGTCGTATATCATTCGTATATCAGAACAAGCTTTTTTTTTGGGTTAGAGACGTAGCACAGAATTATCTCTAGTATATAAATTTAATTATGTTGGCTATTATTTAAGTTACGATTATTTGTGTAATCTACATACCATACATTACACAATTAATCGTGATCTCCTGAAATGTTGTTTAAACTTTGCACTATATTGTTTTAAATCTTTGGCTGGCTGTACACACTTGCTAAGATAGACCAGAAGTAAAAGCAGAGTGTGGCGCTCTGGTATAAATAATCTGATACTCTGGCGTTTTTTTAAAAAACGTATATACAAATAGCCATTATAGCAAAGCCGATACAGACGCTTATCGTCTTTTTTGTCGCGATGCACTTGCGCTTTTGTTTTGATATCCTCCCTACTTTCATCGAGCTGTTTTCGAGCTGTTTTTTATGTTAACAAACGTGTGTTGAATCGGCTGAAGTGTCACGAAACAAATGTGCGTTCCACGTGCATCTACAAAACGCGAATTAGAATCGCTGCCCAGTTTCTATCCGATCTGAAATCTCGCCCCTCGCTCCTTTCCTTGCGCCGTTTCTGTTGCGTGTCGGTATTTCGCCCAAGTCAAAGGCGCTAGTTTGGTCTCGGGATCTGTATGAGAGAGTCTCAGGTGTCTCGGCGGGTTTGTAAAACTGGCATTAAAACTAATGGCGTTGTGATGCTTTTATAACCCAAGCCAAAAATCAACAATACTATATCAGGGGGCTAATACCCTTACTGCCAAACTTTATAACTCAACGCGCTCTTGTCTTGGGAGCAGTGAGACGTCACTACATAGTGAGACAGTAACGAACCGGTGTTCCGTTTAAGGCGATCACATTATGTTGGCTTTTGACATCATTAAGGGTACAGCCGGTCCCGGTAACCTCACTGGATATGTCGCAGGAATTATAAGCGAGTTTGTTTATTGTTTAATGAAGAGAACCTTTCTCGTTATGCGAGACGTGGGTTGCGTGTGAAACCCGCAGTCTCGGGTGAAATGAAGTTACTTTGTAGAGATAATAAGGGATTTGGGACAATTTTGGTGTGATTTAAATGTTAAAATGCAGATTGAAGCGGTATAATTGAAAGCATGATTTATTGAAGTTTTCAAGTTGAAGCTAGTGATGCGTAGCTTAACCTTCGTCCTAAAGAAAAACAAATTAACCCAAATGAGATTTCAACTTATTTTATTTATGTGGTTGTTTTCTGCATTTACTCACGATTACTATATTATCTAATATATTATATTATCTATATTATCTATTAAGGGGGAGGCCTATGTTCAGTAGTGGACGTCTTCTGGCTAATAATGTAACTATATTATCTTCATAGCGTCTCGAACAGTTTTGTTCATACATAAAAATAGCATTTGCATGTAGATTGCATTTGCTTCTAACAAAGCTTGGTGAAGATAGCATGCGCAAGCTATCGTCGAACAAACTTACAAGCACAAATCTGTTCCCGTAGAATCTGAGATCTTCGCTTCGCTCAGTCAATTAAGAATTAAAGTAGCTTTAAGAGTATTGCCGCAAGTGTGACCGCACACGCGGACACGTGATAGCTTACTATCTTAAATATCTGCGAAAACGATTATTAAGACTCACTTATTCATCGCTAAAATATGTAGCGCACGTCATAATTAAAGTGTCGATGAAAATTGAGGAGATTATCGATATTATTTTAAATGGCCGCGAGACTAGACATCACATCATTGTGACAGGAAAATTATGTTCAAGTGCTAGAAATCGTCTAAAGCAATGTAAGTATGCTATTACGTGTGGAGGTGATTTTAAGGAGATCGTTAACGACCTCTTTATATTTTTTGCAATGTCTCTCTTACTTTTGCTGCTTTGTCCTTCATTATAATTACCATCATTCACAACAGCCTTCCTTAACGCGATTTCTTATTCTTCCTGTCACCCTACTGGTATGGTCTCAATTGGAATATGGCATCAGCTTGAAATGACTCGTTAAAATAAGAAGTCAAGAGCGTGACGAGAAACGCTTACAGTTCGGTAGGTATGTCATCAAAATATACTGTGTACTTTTTATGCTGTAAAAAAAAAAAACCGGTGTTAGTTCTCGGAATCTGTATGAGAGAGTCTCAGGTGTGTCGAAGAGTTTGTTAAACTGGCATTTAAATTAATGGCATTGTGATGCTTTTATAACCCAAGTCAAAAATCAACAATACTATATCAGGGGGCTAATACCCTTACTGTATTGTTTAAATACTCTCATTAATGCAATTAAATCTAATCTTAATCTATATAAATCTATATCTAATTATATCTTAATCTAATTAAATCTAAAACTAATTAAATCTAAATCTATTTATCGTTACATTAAAATACAAAATACATCGTTATGAGATAATAATTTTCAATATAGGGAAAATAGTTTTCAAACTATTTTTTTTATACAGTCTATGAACACTGAGCTAAATACATTGTATGCAGTTTTGTGTACACTCAAAAAGTCGATATTCTCAAAATAAAATACTAATATAACTTTTCTATGAATTTTTACGATCCGCTCTTAGGTATCCGTAGCAGCCCTAACAATATAAAGGCTCGGGAAGTGAAATTTTATAGCAGATTGATTGATGGCTGACACCACGGCACGTGTCTAAAATATTATGAAACGAGAACGGTGAGTACACAATAAATACCATCTCACAAACGGTAGTTATAAAACACTTAGCTTACTCACTCATTACCTCACTTGTGTACTTAGCTTTATATGCTAGTTTACCAGATACATTAAACAGCAGTACCAAAGGTTACAAGCTTCAAACTTTTACAAGCTTAAGGCCTATAGTCATACATAGCGAGACACGCGCGCGAGACTTGCAAGACGAGGTCGCGCGCGTGTCTCGTAGAGCATTCCTTGATAAAGGTAACCGAATGTGATCGAAACTATAGTCGGAATAACCGACTTAATTTAACGTGAGTATTCCCGTTTTATTAAAACAGAACTAAAAGGCTTCTAAATTTGGTTGTTATGATTCCCACGCTTGGCAAATGACTTGGGGATCGCAGAACCCTAACCGTTTACTAACATGACGACTAAAACGTGTTAAAAGATTTTTATATGTATCATTTAGCGGAGAAAGCTGACAATTGCATGCCGCATAATAGCGAATTAGAAATCAGCGCAATCCTACTATCCATAAGCATTAAGAGGATAGTCCTTTGCGAGATTTTGGCGCATTCGATATTTGAAATTAGCATCATTATTAATTAAATTAGTTAGAAAATAGCTGTAGCTCTGTTTCTCGTGTGAGTTAGTGAATTTTCCTAATATTTTGACGAAATAAGCTTTTCGGGGATAGTCTATTATCACCCCTTAAATCTTAACAAAATCTTTTATTTTTGGTGTCAACCTTGAATAAACAATACTCTATGCAACTATACTTTGTTTAAAAAAAAAAAATGGTATTCTAATAACAACTACTTTTCTTCGTCGTATTTTGGATGGGTTATTACAAAAAATAAAAAACATTCAAACATAGTTTTCTACGGTTTAGATAATATATAAAAAAACTTCGAAATCGGATAACATTTAGACCAGGTCAGACAGGATAATAAATAAACTAATAAATAATTAATAATCAGCTAATAAAATATAAACTCATAAATAACAAATTAATAATTGGCATTGCTGAGAGTACAAAAAGCGCAGTGAATAAAATCTATTGACTCTTTATGAACCTTCCATACTGCATATCTTCTATTCTCGTTTAACGACCCGCTATGATACTTAATTAGCTGCTTATTTATCTGACACATTTAATAACTGTGCTCGTTTTCTTATAGGGTTTAATTACAACAGAAAAATGAGGATCGTTCTTTATTTTTAGTGGTTTGTATTATCTCTAGAATTTAGAAGCTTGTTGATACGAAAATTGCTTTTAGGCAATTAATTTTGAACGCTAACTACTACGTATTTAAGGCCTCGCTACATGGCCTGACCTGACATCGTTTGAAAGAGATGGCTATATATAAGTTTCTGGGCGAGTGAAAGGGAGAAGCTATAACCTTAATAGTTTGTTTCTTTTGCTCCCGTGAAATTCAAATCTGGCTGTCCCTTTCACACGCTGTCAGGTCAGGCGATGTGTAGACACCCTTATGCTGCGAAGAATAAGGGACAAAAAAAAAACTATGGAGGCATCACTAGTTTTTTGTTTGTTTGTATAAAATCTTGTGAATTGTGTCAGCAATTAAATTGTTTTTCTTTCTAAATTCAATCGAAGAATTAAAAAAAAAAACAAAACAAATTCGACGCAACTGAATAAAATTGATCGTCTTTGTTCTTACTAATGGCTCCGCGATATCATTGCAATATGCCATTCAATCTTTGTAACTCATCTTTTTTATGTGTTCGTTTTATTTCCATATCTCTTGCTAAGCTGTCGTGTTCTCTACTCTGGTGTATTTAGGTTGGTTTTTGTTTGTGCTATTGTATGATATCTGTCCCTTTGTTGTGAGATCACAACGCGTGGCTAGCTCGTGCCAATTTGTGAATAGCGCCGGACGCTTCGGGCAGCTTTCTTTCCTTCATTGCTAAACTTGTTAGTGGAATACCACTGCTGTGTTTTATAGGCTTATTCATATAACAGTGCCATCGATATCGATATTTCATTGACCACCGATAAGCAGTAGCCTGAAGCCACTCCCTATGCTTGCGGTTAATACATTTTTTAAACGAAGGTTATTCGAATTGTAATAGCTTCAACTATTAAATACTACTCCAATTATGCAAATAGTCTACAAGGCAGTGGTTTAACAAGGCTCACATCTCGGCATCTCTGATACAAATCTTATATGTTTACATGATTCGATTAGAAAGCCAGGTCATGGTGACATACGAGCCCGGGGATGCAGAAACGTGCATTAGAAGGTTTGGATAGTTTCAATCGACTGTAATTAAGGTCTGATAAAATTTTCAATTCATACTAAATAGTAAGTATCGCTTTCTATGGAAG
This sequence comes from Apocheima hispidaria, assembly GCA_947579745.1. Lineage (NCBI taxonomy): Eukaryota > Metazoa > Arthropoda > Insecta > Lepidoptera > Geometridae > Apocheima > Apocheima hispidaria. Next base: position 8,388,225 of record OX388161.1, read on the forward strand.
TGATAAAGATTTATGAGGTATCGATAGAGCGTAGCGTTTCGGTCGATAAATCATTTGTTGATGCGGGGCATCACTATCGAGCGCTCGCGCTACGGCCAGCGCCGGCGGCTACGCCTGCGTCGGCCTACCGATCGTCTGTCGGCTCATTAGAATGATTGATGCTGTGTTTGGATGCATAAATATGCGCCTACCAGCCGTGCTCCGGTCACGAGCCACCGACGTGCGTGTAATCTCCACGTGACTTGTCGCCGCGGTCATCATGACATCGACATGGCTCTAGTTTTTTGTCATCTCGATGACCAGTCTATGTAGGTTGGGCTTATCAAGCAATCGAGTGCTCGATCAAAACCCATGACAAACGTATAAACGAATAATAATCAAATAATTTAGGCTATCCATCTAAGCGAATTCCGTGTTTATTTTGGATTACGATCATAAACCCACCTCTATAGCTATTGGGCCTATAGAGTTTTATTATCATTAAGTCAATGATTCTTCTAACTTAAGACATTTTTACTGGTAACAAGTACCAAAATTGGAATTCTTTAATTGGTCCAATATCCGCTCATACATATAAGTAAATCGTAGCATTACAAGTAAAACTAGAGAGAAAGAGAGATAGAGCGAGAGAGAGCAAAAGCCATATTTTCATCAGTTTTTATCGCTGTTTGGACATTGGCTGACTAAATACGTAAGCGTCATCTAGTTCTAAGCAGATTTTTCAAGGGCACTTTTTTGTATGAGATTGTTATTCTACTCGAGTAGACTTTCTTTGCTTCAAATAGTACCACAGCATGAAAGGGAATTAGTTTAGACAATTACATGAGATAGTCGTGTAAGATAACGTTAAAATTAAGAGATGCATGCGGCGTGACGTGGGCCGCGTGCTTGCTTTCCAGAGGCTTCTGTGAGCTTGTCAACCGGACATCTTGATGGCACGATGCTTGGGAGCTGTGTTTATGTAATCAACCCATTAGTACAGTAATATTCAGATGAGGGTACCTGACATGAAGAAATGTCTTGCCATCGAGATCAAGACACCGGATTGTGTACATTTAATATTTCTTCACATTTTATTCATAGTTGTTTTTTTGATCCGGGTATTTCCTAAAACTGCATCGGGAAACAACGGAGGGGGTAAACTGTGCGTAAATATTCTGCGATTTCTAAACCGCCTGTCAAGTGTGGCAACAATTACCCCAGCTTCGTCACCCAACTCATAGGTTTAGAGACAGGTAACTCGATGTCAATAACAAAATATAATATATGGTAATAGAGTATACCGCCGTCTTGTCCATACAAAAGCGTAGTCTGATACCCACCCCAAATATTATCCGATTTCGATGGTTTTTTTTATGTTATCTACACCGTGATAAATATGTTTGTATGTTTGTTTTTTTTTTTAAATTTCGCAATGTCTTCGTTGTTATAGCACTTAAAGTGACAATTTCTTTGCGTCGAAATACGACGAATAAGAAAGCATTTGTTATTAGAATACCATAAACATTTTTTGAAAAAACAAAACATAACGGAATAGATTATGGCTTGACCAAGCCATTGACTCTAAAAACAGAAGATTCTGTTAAGATTTAGGGGGTGATAACAGACTACCCCCAAATCGCTAATTTCATCAAAAAGTTAGGAAAATTCACTGGCTCCCTCTATTGCACGCACGAGAAACAGAGCGATAGCTTTATAAGTATGTATTATTATTAGTTTGTATGTTTATAATTATATTGGTTTATTAGAGTAGGTATAACTATCAAATAATCTCCATCATTGCACACCCCGTCTTCAACCTCTTTTATGAATCCTCTCCATCCTATGGTTGCCTGGAAGAGATCGCTTTCAGCGATAAGGCCGCAAGTTTTTACACTAGTTTTTAAGCCAGTTTTGAAATTATGTTAAATTTTGTGTGAACAATAAAGAATTAATCTATCTATCTGTCTATAATTTAAACATCATAGTTGCTTCACTTCATCTATATCGAGCTATCTCAATCATGCGATCGACTAAACTACATTTTTTTCTGCCTAATACTAAGAAACCATCTCCACGAAAAATATTATCACCAGTGAGATTCACCAAATCTTTGGGCTAGTTTGCTTGAAAGCTTTATAATGTACTAGCTGCGCCCCTCAGTTTCACCTGCGTGGTAAACTCCTCCAGAACCGTACATTTTCCTGGGATGGAAAGTAGCCTATGTCACTTTGTGACCCTAAAACTATACTCATGCCCAAATTAAGGTCGAACTGTTGCTCTGCTGCTGCGTAAAAGAAAAACAAAAAACACACTGTCACCTTCATAATGATGATGTTAGGAAATAGAAACTACTAACAACATCGAAAAAAAAACTTTTAAAGTTATGTGATGTGTGATGTGTGTGTGTGTGTGTGTGAGTTGTGTGAAGTGTTAGTGTGGAGTGTGTGTTGTGTGTTATGTGTGTTGTGTTGTGTGCGCAAGTCGTAATTATTTATTATTTATTTCAGACTATGCGTAGAAATGTAAAACGCAGACTCCGTGTATCTCTGTCACCTCACATTTAAGGGTGGTGGATTCATTCGCAGAAACAGCCACTAAATCCCGACCAGTTCTACACACAGAACACACACCGAATCAATCCACATTTATGATACATTTATTGCTTGAGTATAAATCTGTGGAGCTAGCAAAAACACGCTCGGTGTTTCGTTGCGACATCAAAATCGCAACTCGTCATATGAATAATACATAAATATGATAAAATATATCATAAATATGACATATATTCGCGTCTTAGTAGCGGGAGTATTAGTTATGCATCGAGTTCGGCTATGGCATAGAAAAGTTGTACGAGAAGGATGACAAACTCATACGAAAAAGTGTACCCCCGAAAAAAACAGCATATAAACTAGTTGGTGCTTACATATTTAGTCAGGTAATGTTCAAACCGCTATAAAATCTGATGAAATTTGGTTAATATAGAAACATAGTACTGGTATATATATCCACAATTTGAGATTTAAGTCAAATTAGATTGGAATATACGACATTAAAAATATTTTCCAAAAACATTTTTTACAATGCCATCTATTAGGAACATAGCGTACTTTGCAATTTTTTTTAATATTTTTTTGATTTTACTGATATTACTAATGCAAAAATATTCTTAACATGTAGCACTTTCTCTCGGTACTGTTACGACTGAGTTTGGGTTTCTATTAATTTCAAGTCAAGCTAAAAGTGTGATGTCATGTCGCAGCTTAAAGCTCTAGCGACTCAGTTCGTATCAGTTACTTTAATAGCGTTACGTATCTTTCTATGGCCATCGGCCTTCTTCTTTATATAATTTCTCTATGGTTGCGGTATTCAATAGCATTTAAGAGAGCGCTAACCATGGCTCTCGCTACCTCGTTCACACTTTATCAACATTTTTAAATATAAAAATAGCAAAAAAGAAATTTAAATACAATGCCTTGCACCTACTGTAATGAACAGTATGTATTGTCGTACTATTCTCGCAAATATTCTTAATTACTTTGCTCCGGTATTCTGTCTAACATAAATTTCTTTAAAGCTAATGTAATTTTTATTTTAAATTGTTTTTCAAAGTTGTCCGGCAAATGATTACAAATTCTAGGAACTAGCCATTTCCTGCAATACGCATGCATGTATTTTACGGAACTAAATTGCGCATTCAAGACGTTTGAATGATAGTGAGCACCACGAGCATTTAATAGTATTTTAAAGCCATGCAACATTTTGTTTATTAACAAATCAAAGTTTTGCGTTGCTTTGTGCTATTTGTTCTAAGATATTAACTGTTGGTCTTTATGTCCTGTTTCACTGGAAATGTTACCCTTCAAACTAGAAAAATACATATGAATAAAACAAGTAGGCACATCTTTTCAGCACTGTGCTTGATAGAAGCCTGATGTAGGCTGACAATGTCGCAACATCGTTAAAAAAAAAACTATTTCACGTTATCGTAACTATGAAATATATTGCTTTATAATCGATTTTTGCCAGATCGTATCCAATTAATATTACATAAGCGTTTGTTACAAAATGAATCAATTGTAATGCATTATACGCAGTTCGGCAACTGGCATCGGTGGCACAAATTGCTTTCCCAGCGCAGAATAGAATAGTTTGTATAATAGACAGACGATGTGACAGTGTATTTTAAATCAGTACGTATACTTAATATACACACTGTGACTGTGACACTGACAATGACACTGTGTGAAACTTTTGGTTTTTTTTTACCGACAGTCAATTTTTTATCCTTAACTAACATGTTGTTATGTGACGGTTTGGTAGAAAATGGTAAATACACCTAGCTTGAAATTGGAATGGTTTTATCAGCTGGGAAATCCTCACAAGATACCCAGTTGCTTTTGGGTGCAGCCGGCTTTCATGGGAGTTTATACAAACACTAAAATCTCTCCAGGGCCTAGTTTGGTGCGTGACGGACAGCTCGGGGTTATCCAAGGAAAAGCACGGGAGTCAGTGCGCTTCAGCTCCTCCCGGAACAACTACATGCTGTCCTGAAATATCTCCGCCTATGGCAACGTGAGCCACTGGACGTTGTTGTTCGGTTAGAGTATAATCGTTAGACACATAGTTAGAACCTCCCACATGCACCTCCGGGCCCAGAGGGCTCTTTTTAGAAGGCTCTTACTGTAAGGGATACTGATGCCGTATTCTGGTGTCTTGGCATAATGGCAAAGGTTTGATATACCCACTGCTAATAGGACTTGTGTATGATAAATACTATTTAAATACTTAGGTATTTTGTGGCATGTTTAGTGTATGCAACGACATCTAGATATCTATTATGTACTAGGTACGCCCCGCGGTTTCACCCGCGGTGTAAAAGAAGCATATGTGTTAATACAGGTTGTAAGCTACCTCCACACCAAATTTAATTCAAATCGGTTTAGCCGTTACAGAGTTGAACGGGAACTAACACACTTACACATTTACACACAAACTTTCGCATTTATAATATTAGTGTGATTTAATAAAAAGGCCAATAAGTAAATTTATTCTTATTATTATGACTAATAACATGTGTCAAAATGCAAATTGCATCTACAAGTAAAAACGACGTCTCCCTGTATTATGTACAAAGGTATTATGTACAATGTTACCATTGGTGTGGATATGATCAACTGTCTTTAGTTTACACGTAGCTTTATGTTGCGTGGTCGATATTCTGTGGGGAATAGAAAACGATCAATGTGGTTGCAGGTTTCTTTTGAAACAGCTATGGGCTTTTGTGTGAATTCACACCTACCATTTACTATTTCATTTCAAATCTATGTTATCTAGACACTCAGTATTACGAGGACCTGTGTACCGCAGAGATGATACACAAACACATACATTCTCAGACCCATTCATAAATCACTACACACCCACATAAGAAGCTTTCAAAATTTAATTTTAATTTTAATTTATTTATATTCATTGTCACATTTATTTCTGGTCATCATAACAGGGGGGGCACGAATCTCTGAAATACAAGCTTTAGCTTAGTTCAGAGATCCGAACCCACAGATATTTTTAAGGTCAATGTTGAAAATAAAGAAATTTTGTATTTGTATATTTGTAGTATTATTTCTTAACGAAGCGAAATTTTTTCTCTTATGAGAAAAGTCTTAAAATTTCTCTAATGAAAAATAATAATAATTAAAGAGTTGTCTTTTTATATAAAATGCACAAACTTACATTGAATTATTCGTCACAAATTTGTGTTGCATCTGCGTTTCTCCATCACTAAATATCAAATATTATTGCCTAGTACGTTTTATTACAAGTAACTCAATCGTTCTACACATCTAGTAGAACTTCAAAGATTACATTTTGTAAATTTTCTCCAAAGGTTATCTAATAAACATTAATTACTCCAGGGCCTGTCTACCTTTCTTCCGTCCGACATTAGCTCTCCAGTATCGCTGCAAAGCCGCCGGAATTAAACATCGGAATGCGACACACGATCGTCAAATGCTGGGGCTACACAGCACCTACTGTAATCATTAGGAATTTGTTTGGCAGAATCAACACTGAACTTCAGAAAAATGAATACAAAGCCTTTATTATAGCCACAGCTTTATTAAAAACAAAAGTAATAGGTCTAAAAGTCTAATAGGGAGCCACAGGCAAAACTAATGTCAGATGGCGCCACCAACGCTGGTGCTTGTCATTAGTCTGATTGCTTGCACTTGTATGAGCACTACGAGCTTCATATCTCAACTGCCTCCTTGATTTTGGAGTTTCTAGCTTTGAAAATGAGAAGGTACTGCGTCTTTTTTCAAGTTTTTACATTGATGTTTCAAGCCTAGAATGAGTTATTTTTTTATTAAATAGGGTATAGTAAATTTTGGTACGATTATTATATTATGCGTATGCGTGTTAATTAATGAACTAAGTAATAACCAGACTAGATTTATTGTTTATTTATTAAAATTATCTAATTGATATTTGACACTTTTGAAAGTGAAGCAGCACCAACGATAATGCGCCACCTAGCGAAATAAATAAGCAATGCTTCTCTCCATTGTTACATTGTACACTGTGACGGGGAATAATTACCTATATACCTATGAATTTTCACAAGCAATATAAAACGTCATTGATTTCTTATTTTATAATTTACTGGCATTACAACAACCTATTAAAAATTAATATTAAACAAAAAAGGGGATTCTTGAATAGAGTCGTTAGCGTCCAATATTTTTACAACTGAGTAGGTAAGCGGTTTAATCTTGTTTTATATTACATTTGCCGTAGTAACAAGTTTTTTGTCACAAGAGAAACTTACGCACTAATCTCTCGTGCGACAGTCGAGTTCTCGTGCAAGAACATTGTCTGGTAACTTTTACACATTACATACGATTTGTTCTGATTGATACAATTGGCTACAAAAATACTTTTAAACAAAACAAGCGTTATACATTAAAATAGAATTAAGTTCATCACAAAAAATGCTGGACTACAATTTATTGCAGTATCAACAGACAAAAACGAACAAATTCAATTATTTTTTTCTGCCAAATAATTTGTTGATTTTTCCTTTGCACGTAGGTGTACGACGTTAGACCATTTTAATGCCTCGCTGACGACAGATCAGTGAAACTAGACACGTAGCGATGACCAATTGAAAAACTGTATCACCGTAGAAAATAGCGGGATGTTACGGAGAGTGAAAACGAGCCGTGGGCAACTGGATCGACCACGGAACGAAGACCTCTACCACATCACTGTAATTTAAGATGAGAATCTGGACAGGGAGGTCCGTTCGAATTGGTTGGTATTTATGTTTATCACGGTCTATCAATATGTCTATTATTCCGATACGTGAGCGAAGCCGCGAGCGGTTTAAGGGTGTTATTCAGTTCGACGTTAAAGTAATTTTGTTTACATTGGAATCTGACGGTATATTTACAGATAAATCGTAGGAATGTCGAAGGAAACTGGAAATTGAGGCGCGATATGACAAGCGATATATTTGCAAAATGATACAGAATTTAATTATATAATTGCACTTCAATTAATTGTATTGTATAATGGAGGTACGGCTTGTCCGATTTTGACGAGTGACGTGTTGTTGGAATTCTCTTTACGTCCAGTATATATTATATATATACTGGCTATACCTATTATACAGTTGGTTTTGTTTCTTTTAATAATAATATCTGTTAGCAAGTATGTAAATATTTATTTATTTATTCATTATTATCTGGTATGCCCAATAAAGAGTTTATGTATCTATCAGCCGACTTACAAAAAAGGAAGAGGTTCTAAAGTTGACTGTTGTCTTAATTAAAATTAAATATTTGTTATCTCAGAACTCCGTCATTTATAAACCGATTTGGAAGACTCTGATTTAATTTTAAAAGTATATACTATCAGATTGTTCCCATTTTTATCATAATCCAGTTCTGATAATGAGGACTTCAGGGAACTCCTCAAATATTATTATATACATATAGCGGTTTTGGTATTCAACAAGTCAAGCATTTGCATTCAGAAAGTATCATTTGGTGAAGTAGAACTAATGAAGAAGACCCCAGATGACCACCGGAACTCCACAATAAACATTTTACGGGTAGCGGCAAGGTTTTTTTTCAGGGTATTTCTTTGAAATCTGTTTTTTTTTTGTTAAAACTATGTAATTATACTTATTTATTTAATCTCTCGTAATTCTTTTATTTGTTGCCTCAAATATCTCAAGAACGAAATAACTCGCTTATAATAACTCGTTTTTCGCGATAGTAGCTACTTAAACGAAGATCCAAGAAACGCGGCGCTCACGCGTCTTTCGACTCCGAGCCTCAGTACGGAGGAATCTGCTCTTGTTTCGCGACTTGTCCATCCTACCAGTTTTGGGTCCCGTTACACAACTGAAACACGACTGGACTGCATGGATAAATTAAATAAAGGAATAATGCGAAGTAAGGAAGTGATGACACAGCGCAACGATTGCCGGCAAATTAAAGCTTAATGCATTTAGTATAAAGATTTATGAGCAGAGTTTAAATTTTAGAAAATCGGGCAGTAAAAAAGGAAAAAGATTTAAATATATTGGCATACCTTACTATCCGCCATCTTGTTTTTTCCTCAAAACGGCCACTCATACAACCTATATAAATTGACTGCCCCGGTGGTTCAGTTGGTAGTGAACCTACCTTCCGTGTTTGGGGGCGTGGGTTCGATTCCCATCTAGAACAAACATTCATGTGATGAATATTTGTGATTGTTCTGTCTGGGTGTTAATATCTATATAAGTATGTATTTAAAAATATCTATGTACGTATATCAGTCTCTGGCAGCCATATTACAAGCTTTGCTTAGTTTGGGGTCAGATGACCGTGTGTGCAATAATGTCCCAGATAAATCGATAGTTGACAGTAATACGAATAAGGTTTGTATGAGACAAAATCTACTCCAGCGTCACGTTTCCAAAATTGACGCTTTAAAAGTTACACAATATTTTACAGTAAAACAATTTTTGCAGCCAGTATATTTTGGAAACCTGACGCAGGAGGAGATTTTGTCTCATACAAACCTTGTTCGTATTGATGTCGGTTATCGATTCATATAGGTTTAATAAGTGGCAGCTATTTTAACGGGCATTTACCATAGACATCACGATGCATGAGAAGTTTCATTATGCAATACTTGATCAGCCACGTGATTGGAACCTAACCCTAAAATGGAGTTCAACCAAACAGTATTAAAATCGTGAATAAATGCTAATAAACTTTGCAGGTTTGCAGATTAGTTTTTGATCGTCGCATTAAAAAGTTGAAGGTAATAATAATGGACCAAACGTAAAAACTGGCTGTGCCCGCGTTGATTTTATTTTGCGACGAGTGAACTCTAGATTACGAATGCTGGGTTCTGTATGCTCAGTATTGTTCAGGCTAAAGCTGTTGCGTCCATCAGATTGCACATACTCGTATGTCAGAGTTTTCTGTTTGTCATTCGAGTCCTAATAGCATTTTGTTTAGTTAGGGCACGGGAAAAATAAATGTCTCAATGCAACGTAATCCTGTCTCACTGACAAGAACTTGGCAGTGTTTTTTTTTAATTTGGATTAGCCATATGATTTGAAAAAATGGGGGCCAATGGTTACCAAAAACATGAAAATACGATGTAGGTAGGAAAAATAAGGTATATGAAAAAATTGCTAACGTAATTTTCTAAAATTGTAAAGTCATTTTTTTCAAGCATTCAGCTGAACCCTAATTTTAAAGACCGGTTGGCGGCTCTGCGGCGGGTGCTCCGGTTACTGTATAATTAAGTAATACTGGGCGATATTATGCACAATAGTGGCGACTCTTATCATCACAGCTACCGTACAATTATTGGTGCTCACGCACTTATTACCGATACTGTCCAACTTTGCTGTCACTAGCTCCGATAAAAATAATGCTTAAGAGTAGTACTGTTTACTTGTCGATACAAAACGGCAATAGCTTCCCACCTATAAATGTTATCTGATTTTTTTTACATGTTATCTACACCGCGAAAAACTATGCTTATAGCTCTATTTTTTTTTTTAATATCACCATATCTCTTTAGTTACAGGCACCTAGACTGCGTATTTTTTGCGTAGTAATTTTGACAAAGTAAAGTAGTTTTTATTAGAATCCTAACTAATATTATAAATGCGGATGTAACTCTGTATTTCTGTCTATCTCTCTCTGTCTCTCTGTCTGGGTGTTTGTCGGCGTTATTACGGTTCAACTGCTGAACAGATCGACCAGATTTTTTGCATATATATTGATTAAGGATCAGAGACGCACATAGGCTACTTTTTTTGGTCCACGCGTACGGAGTCGCTGGTATCAGCTAGTACTTTTTTTTTTGAAAAAACAAAACTTATCAACGTAGATTATAATTTATCTAAGCCATTAACATCAAAAACAAAAGAATATGATAAGATTAAGGGAGTGAGTTTTCCCCTGATACACTAATTACATCAAAAAAAAAAAAAATGGGTAAATTCACCAACTCGCTCTATAGCACTCGCCTGGAACAGAGAGACAGCAATACAATTTTCAAATAACTTTGCGGCAGGACGTCCCTCTTAACGATGGCCGTGGATATGACTGCAGATAGTGCCGTGCATCACATTAATTTCGACAATTTTGTAAATTCGTTTTGATTTTAACAGGATGCCTAACTACTTACATGAAAAGAATACTTGTACGTTTAAATCTGGTGATTTTTTGTTCAGTTGAAGCTAAACACAACACAATATTACACACGGTGATACAAATATAGGATACCCGGTGACTCGAATAGTGTCAGTTACGGGTCTTGCAGTGCGCGAAATTAAGTTAGTTTGGCACGCAGCTTAGGCAGGCCTCCCACAATGTGGAACGAAAACTTTGTGAAAGTTGCGGGCAACTGGTGGATGTAAGTGGCAGGTTGTCGTTCAGTGTGGCGGTCTACGGGGGAGGCCTATGTTCAGCGGACATTTACCGGCTGATGATGATGATGACATGAATCGATAAAATGTTTACCACGATGTATGTCATTCAGCATATCATGAGGACCACGTTATTATGCTGGGGCGGTAGTCTCGACTTTTCTCTACAGCACTTTGCGACCGAATTCGGTCGCTATGACGTAAAGATTCGGCAACTATTGTTAACGAAAAAACTCAAACATAGCATTGAATGTTTTATTTTATTTATTTTATTAAAAAAAAAAAAACCTTGAATGTTGGACGCAAAACATAGCGTTGAATTTTTAACGCAAAATTCTACGCTATGTTTGCGTTTTTTCTTTAACAATTCGTGTTCGTTATCTAATTTTTGCGTCATAGCGACCAAATTCTGTCGCAAAGTGCATAGCGAAAAGTCGAAACTAGCGCCCCTGGTCTCGCTGAGTATCTGACACTTGCGACACCTTTTGTACGAACGGCCATACCTTGCAAGTGTGCTGTCTGTGTGGAAGACCCATTATGGAATTCGTTCATGTATATTCCGAATAATTTCGATAATTATAGAGACAGCCGCCGCGGGCGTCGGGCACCTAATTTGTTTATTACGATTTATGAACGTAAAATCTGTTAATAAGCTAAAGATCGAGTTATCACATCATTTAAATTTATTATGGAGTGATATGTATTATTTTTAAAACTGCCGCGCCTTCTCTAGGCGCTACATTTATATTATAACTGTCAAATGACAATTAATTATTATTAATGAACGAAACTTTATATCAATCTTAATTGCACCAATGATGTTTGAATTATGTAATTATTTTACATTTCGTAAAAAGTGTAAAAACAAAATTAAATTAGACTGATAAAAACAACATAAATAAAAACAAAGTACTAAAAATCAATTAAATAATTTTTCTATTGCAATTGAGCTGTCGTTAAAAACTGATTAGTTTTAACAAGATTTTTACTTATTTCGACTACATAGAAAATAATATAAGTATTATGGTAACTAGGTACTTATCTACAACAAGTCTTTAGTGTTTTTCCGCTGCATTATCGCTTTTATTACAAATATGTATAACATCAAAATATTTATCTTTTACTTCACAAAAAATATTTTTACAAAACTAATTTAAACTGAGTCAATTTATATATTTATTTTTACAAATTAAATAAAGTTCACAAAATCTAAAACTCGTAAATTTTCAACGAGTACTTTAACTACTTTTAATTTATATTATTGTAAATTAACTCCCGCAAACTAATGGCCGATTATTCCTGATTCAATGTAGTATATTGTAACTTTTTTTCCTAAAGTCCATGATCCCACTTCGTTCATTACTCTGTCTATATCTAGAGTCGAGCGATAATTAATTTATATGCTCATCAAAATATCTTCCTGAGGCTCGAGGTCTTGCCATTGCGGGGCACTTCCGTAATTGGAACTGATATGGCTGGTCACTTTACTATTATGAGATGGGAAGGAATATCCATTGTGCTTGATTCTTGATGATTCGCGTTGAGGCTTACTTGGGTGGTCTTATTGAAAGTGAAGAATTTCAAAGATAGGTACCGTTAATTTTTATAAATAAATATTTTTGACGTAATGGGCCAGCGTTTGACCACAATTCACCTGATGGAAAGCGTCGGAGTAGTCTAAGATGTAGCACGTCTGCCCATCAGATACCCTCTAAGCGAAGATCAGATGAAGAGATCCAGGTTGGACTTACTATTGAGTGGCCAGCCCTAATGTCAGAGAATTTGGATTTGGAGAATTTGAAACTATTTGGATGGGCTAGTTATTATCTAAGTTCCTAAAGTCCCAAGTTTCTTTCGATTATTATTTTTTATTAATAGATTATAAGAGTTAAAAGAGAGAGAGAGAGAGAGAGAGTTAAGTTCTTATAGTTCCAAGTTTCTTATAGTAGTAGAACTACTAGTGGCATAAAAATAATAGACAAAAGCATAGAAAAAAAAGAAGTGCATTTTTGCAAGGTTTTTATTTTATATTTAGAAATAAAAATACCTGCATTCAAAGTTTTTTTAGAAGAAAGGCATATCGCCTTTTGATGCCATAGGCATAAATTAACTTTCATTGGCTTAGCATGAAAAATATTTTATTTCCTTACAAACTTTAGTGATCCTTTTTACCCCTTTAGGGTGGAATTTCGCAAAATCCGTTGTTTTTGTTCACCATTTTTTTTGTTTTTTTTTTACAAACAAAATTATTATAAATTAATTATAGATAAAAAACAGAGTTCAGGTCAGTATCCACGGGCAGGGTACCCAAAAGGCTGGTGACGTTACCTCGTTGAATAGCAATGCTAATTTTCTGGCCGAGGTAAGCACCAGCCCTTTGGTCGTTTGTTCTTTCTTTCTTTCCATTTTGTTCCATTTGAGGAGTATCAAATTTCACATCTCTATCATAAGCGGCTTGGTCTGTGTGTGATTCCTAGAAAAGAAATTGTTCTTTTATATATAGGATGTCAGTGCACGAATCATCAACAAGCACTTAAGTCGTAAAAAAGTTTATACAGAGAGAGAGGACTAAAGAGCGAGTGAAACGCGACGTTGCGTCACCAGTTTTTTGACAAGTGGGTGCTCTAGGCCTGTTTCTTCACCGACCTTGCTTTCCGTTAATTAACCACGTCGCTGGGCACAGGTGATGGATCGGTCACCTGTTCGTGCTCGGACGTTTGATGAATGGAAGAGCCGGATCATGCTAGGAATCTAGGATGGAATCTGGCAGAGATGAAAACCATGACTTAAAAGATTGTACTGATGATGATATTTTGATGGGATGTTTTACTGGATGTTATATTGACAAAACAAATGATTTAAAATGTTTAAATGAAGTCCTTAAAGTTATAGATATATGACTTACAATGACTTGAAATTATTAAATACTAGCAGCACTCTGTGGTTTCACTCCCTGTACCATAGGAATAGTACATTTTTTCCGGGATAATAAGCATATTTGTTAATCCAGGGTATAAGCTACCTCCGTACCAAATTTCATCTAGATCGGTTGGGCCGTTACGGAGTTGACTGGGAACACATTTACGCACAAACTTTCACATTTATAATATTTGTGTGATGTAATGAATAACGCTTCACACTCATAGTTTTCCATTAAATTTCCTTTTGTCGAGGATGCCTTTAAGCACACACAAAGGCACGGACAACCAACACCTAGAACCCGAGACCTCAAGCTCATAAGGCAGACGCGCTACCAACAAAGCCTGGAAGGCCGTCAAATGATTTCATAGCTGCAAATAATTACGCTTAGCTTTGTGTTCTAAAATTCATCCTGATTTCAAGAAATTACTTTGTTTTTGATTTGGGAAATTTGTCGTCAAGGCAAAATTTCATGTAGCAAAAACCTTAATTTAATACTTACTAAATTGGCATAATTAGAATTTGTAAGCCTCTGGCATTTTTTTTATTAGGCCTATAATCATGGGATCTCTTAATTTGTCATCATTAATGACCTCTTAAACACCACTTTTGATTTTTTTCTCGCCATTTTCGTAATAATTTATTGCCGTTTCCATTAACGTCGTCTGTATATCTCTGGTACATGTCACCGCAGCATTCTCAAAATCACGCTCTGACCACAGACAGGCCCCAATTCTTTGAAACCGATTAAGATGTCATTGTACACATGATAATATTTTGAGTAATTTTGTCATAGAATAAATGACGATTCTATGCCCTATTTCGAACGCGGGAAAAGTTCGATTGCATTAGATAGGTACTTGTACGAAGAAGAAAAGATTTGATGAGTGATGTGTCATTGATTAATTTACACAAGGCGGTGTATACTGCCCATATTTTCACACAAATAGGCAGATATTCGTACAACACTAATCTAAAAATACAATATAAATTTTAATCTGTATTTTTTTTGTGTAGTGTTAGGGCTCTCTTGCAGAGTCCGCCTCGGTAAGTACCACACCTTTGTCAGTTATTCAACCGCCAAGCATTAGTGTGTAAGCATTACCGTATTCCGGATTGAAGGGCAATGTTTCCAGCGTAATTACTGGGCAAACAGAGATTTAACATCTAACATCTCAGGGTGTCGGGCGCAGTGCATTGCCGCGCATAGTTTTAAACTGTTGAAGTTCAAAATTATGGATGGCACTGAACTGTTATGGGCAACGTGACGCCTAACATCAGGCGAGCGTCTCGTCACCGAGTAACATAAAAAAAAAAAACTCTCTTAATAGGGACGAAGTTTTTTTAGGCGACTATTATTATAGTAGAACAATTATAATCAGCGTAGCTAACCCTATAATTAAAATCAAAATTGAAATCCAAAGAGTAAGTAACAAAGTAAGAGTAAGTTACTTAGAAGACGACGGCTGTTGTTATTATGAAGCAACTTATTGACCAAGCGCACGAAGGTCTTAAGAGTCTACAGGAACAAGTCTGTAGATATATGTTATATTTATATGTTTGTTTGTATATTTGTCCGGCGATAACATGCCAACAGTTGCTTCGATGTTTTAGAAAACTCCTTTTAATTCAATACTATTTTCAAGTACGAAGAGTGGAATCGGTCAGCGGTTGTGAAGTAACAGGGGTCGCGCGAACTACTAGTTAGAAGAATTGGGTCCCAGGTTGATTTCGACGGTTATATACATTTTATCTACTCAATTGTGGCTGGAAAGTGCGACGATTTTACGACTTTGTGCTCTGACCGATTTTATTTTGGTAATTGAATTTTGACAAGTTAGATCCGTCTTTGTGTCCGCTTGAAGGTCGCAATACAGTTTTTAGTACTATATTTTTTTCAATTGTTGGGATTTCCAGAAAAATAGATCTGAACAAAAACTTCTTGAAGGATCCTTTTACTGTTCTGACGTGTTCCCATGTCAACGTTAGATAATAAAATTATGCACAACACAACATATACAGGGCTGTTTTTAATTAACCAAAAACCTCTTGCAGCTTTTGTAGTCAGCTTCCCTATTTGTTCTACATTAGTTTTTGTTCCACAACTCTTCACAAAGTAAAAATAATAGGTTTTTTTGCATTTTTTGCCCTCCAGAGACTATCCAGGGGATACTTTATCTAGCAGTGGACGTTTAAAAGGACGCAGATATTTGCACAAAAAATAAAACAATATAATCTAATTATTTTGTTTTCAGGAATGGTTTGGTGGATTTTGTTTAGGTTTTATGAAGGGTCATGGAACGAAAGCTGAATTCTAGTTTTAGCTTTAAAAATAGAGAATGTGAGTAAAAGTGCAAGAGGTTTTTGATTAACTGAAAATAGCCCTGTATAAATGAGAACTGGCTTGCCTCGTATCAATCAAATAATTATATTGTATTTATAATATTATATTGAGAGGCATTGAGGAGGAATATTATATTGAATATTATATTGAGAGGCATTGAGGGCATTGATGGAATGGAGTTAAAAACTGAAAGCTAATTGTAGGTGGCGCCACTGTTGAGTGATCCTAATCGCCGCCATATTGTTGAGTTTTTGTTTACCTTTCCTTACGACGAGCCATAGAATACTACGAAAATGTATTCGACATGGAGTGTTATGCTTTTAAAGGAAATGATACGCACATAACCTCGAATATTTTTTCAGTTCCCAATTTTTTCTTCGTAATACTTTTATCCATTGTTTTCTTCTTTTGATATCTTTAGGAAATACATGGATTCCCGTATTTTTGCAATCCAAACCTGAACACAACATCATATTAATCATGAAATAAATTCACTTATTTTTATTTGTTTACAAAATTACTATGGAGAATGACAGATATCTGTCAGATTTATGGAACACCCAACAGTGCTGCCATCTGAAGTGAGAAAAAGTCAGTTTTTTACCCTATTGATTTCGGTGTCTCGGCTTCTCATCTCCCTTTAATCCTTACGTTTGTCTATGAAAAACTTTTAACATAGGTGCATTGTAAAATAGATTTAAATCTATTTTACAAGTTTGTGACGTCATCTTTAGTGCTTACGGTAATGTACAATGAGATATAAATTAAACTTTATGATAAAACGGCAGGTACAAGAGAAGGTAGGGCTCGGCGTTATCAAAGCACGCTAGGTCTAGATTTCGCAATGTCCTATCGCAACTACCTACCTATAATGATATTTGTATAGTCTACACTACTAAATAAGGTCTTAACTACTAAGCGCTCTCATAAAGTATTGTGTTTAATAATGAAAGTTATTTACCGAATAGACATAGATTATTCCCTGTAGATATCGCGTTACGAGATCGTTGTTCGTACAAAACTGCACCAAAGTTGCGGAAGTTGGGGGAAGCGGGGACTCAGACAAAGGATTTCCATTGGCTAACTCAAGGTGAAGTCTAGTAATGAATCAATAAAAGGATTTTTTTTATATGTGTAAACACACTAATATTATATATGCGAAAGTTTGTGTGTAAGTGTATAAGTAGGTAAGTATGTAAGTGTATTTGTTCCCGTTCAGCTCAGTAACGGCTGAACAGATTTGAATAAAATTTGTCGTGGAGCTAGCTTACACCATGGATTAACACATAGGCTTCTTTTTATCCCGGAAAAATATTCGGTTTCTGTAGCGGGTAAAACCGCAAGGTGCAGCTAGTGTGTAAATAAATAAATAGGGTTTCATACTCATGGCTTCCTACTAACTTGTATTCTCGGTGTAGGGGATGCAATGGAATATACACAAAGACACGGGCAACCACCCAGATTTAGAGCAGATATATTATCATCATTCAAACATTTGCTCGGCCGGGGATCGGGCCCGGGACCCTCTTCTCATAAGACAGACGTTCTACCATTGCGCCAAAAAGATCGTCCATAGGTCAATTCGCAGGTCATGTATTTTGACCAATGCGTGGTGTATTTTGATCGTGGACTCTAATAAGCAATATAGTAGGGAAAATCTTTGCGAATAGGTTTATATATATTTTTTATTGTAAATAAGTATTATAGAATAACTTATAATATTTGGAAACATATTTTCATAGAAGCAGAATAATAATGAAGAATAATGTCGTCGTTACTAAGTCTTTAGAGGTAGAGAGCTACATTTTTGTACGGAAAACGTTAGCCATTTAGCCTGTTTAGTTGTTTATTAATTCATTGTTAAAGATATTATGTAAATTACTAAAAATATCGAGCAATTCCATAAAGTCATACGACCACAGAAAATGCAATTCTGTTTAGACGAGACGGTTTTTACGTCACACGCAATCATCATTCCAATTATCTACACAAAACCATCATAAAAACCGTGTAACGAAAGCGACCGCAAAGCCTAGAATTGGCAAGCAAAGGTTGTTTTTCAATAAGCAATAAATATTGCGTTGCAACGGTGGCAGGCGCACGCGCACGCGCCCCGGTAACAAGGCCCGCGCCCGCGCGCCGCCGTGCCATCGTTGCGCAACTGCCCCACCCCGCTGTGGCACTTCTAGCTGTTAGCCTTTGCCCCATATTATGAGAGACCGCTGTTATTTCAATCAGTTCACGGAATAGAGACAAGGACTTTGTAAATATACAGCATGAAGAAGATATTTATTTATTCAAAATTCACCTTCCATTGGGTGGTTACAGGTTACCGCCTCACCCACCTATGGATCATATGTTTAATTGGAATGAAATTAATCGCTACCATCTCGGTGATAAGATCAGTGAGGTCTCGGTCTTTCCTTTTACGTTACAGAAGCATCAGCCCACCCTCAAGAAGTTATGGAAATGCAATCTCTTGGAAAATTCTAAAGTCGAGCGCAAAAGCTTCGTTACCTTTAGCTTCGTGTTTTTTTTTTGAAAATGTTGCAAATGTGTGAAATGAATAACTATGATCTTAAACTTATCTTAAGATATTATACCGATACTGTGAACGAGCAGAACTTTTCAACAAACTTTTGACGAAAAGGGTGTTACCGAGCGGGAAGTACCCGTAGTGTTAAGGAACGGGACATCAACAACACTGTAAACGAACGGAACTTTTTTTTTTCTAGTCACCCACAAAAGCCGGATATATGAATTCCTTGGCGATGGATACTTATTTCTGCCTTTTGGAGTAGAAACATTGGGTCCTTGGGGTCCAAGCTACTCTTTAAAGATCTTTCTAAGCGGCCGACAGAAAGAACAAACGACCTCGGCCAGAGAATTAGCATTGCTATTCAACGAGGTAACGTCACTAGCCTTTAGGGCACCTTGCCTGCGGATAGTGACCTGAGCTCTGTTTTTTATTTGTAATTAATTTATAATAATTTTGGTTGTAATATTAGCTCTTTTAAACAATAATAGTATATTCTTCAACGTATTTTTAACTTGAGTTTTGTTTAATAACTTGTAACTTAGGCCAGCTCCTTAGTGATACCGTTCTTGTCCAGCTTTAAGTATTCACAATAGAAGCCTACTACACTATTAAACGTAATTCCATCTACTTTCCGCATCTATTCTAGGTACCTGCTTACTATTACTTGCCATCTTAAAAAAAATATCCCACTTACCATCTATTGTCGTTAAAAACAGATCACAATGTAATGTCCTTCAATATGTATTACCTTTCTAATTCTCGGTGTTACAATATCAAAAACAAGATTCTGTGCTCAGATAACGTCTTATTCATTAAGTTTGATAATTATTTCGGTTTGGGCGGGTTGGGTATAACCTAATTTATTTTATTGATGGCCAAAGGTCAGTTGAATTGTTGAGTAGGCCTTCGTTTGATAAGATCTGGCCGGTAGCGAGGTAGATTGTATACCTAGGTATGTAGTAGGCAATATTTCATAGTGAATTGTCGTAGTTTTTGTAGAGTACATTTTTACGAATAGACCAATCAGGTATATTTTTTCGTTTGAACTGTTTTAGATCAGGTTTTCACTACCTCTGGGTACCTAAAGTTATACAGAATCCCTTTATAAGTAGTGCGCAAATTTTATGTTGTTAAATATTGTTGAAAAATAAAGGATACGTATTATTTGGTTTTAGCCACCTGGGTGCAAAATTATCGAAAAAACTTCAAATGAAAGTAGCTACACCAAGAGCTGTAGTCATGATCACTTTTCGTGATTACAACGAACACCTATGTACGTGTTGGTACCTACATCGCTTCTTCTTACTCGCTACCGTGAGAAGTCCGACATTTCGTGGCCAATGAATTAATAAATGCAAAAAAAAAAAAAAAAACATTGGTTAAATATGTTCTATTAACGATACTGATTGCGTGATAAAAATTGCGCACTAGTTGAAAAGTTACACTGTATTTGTATAACAAGCACTCTGTATTTTCTTTCGCTATTTTAATTTCTGAGTGTTATTAGTCGACGGGCATATTCTACGACTAGCTGGTTTTACCCGCTGTCCTAAAAAAACCGTATATATTCCGAGATAACCTGTATCCTATTTGCTAATCCAGGTAATAAGCTACCTCTTAAATTTCATCGGAATCCGTTGAGCCGTTTCAGTGTGAAGAAGTGACGAGCATACTCACTCACATACAAACTTTAGTGTCATATTCGATTATCATAATCGACCTTTACTGCGGAACTCGGCATGAAATCGAGAAAAAAAACTCCGGTTACATAAATTTCGCCGAGGGTTTTTAAAAACCCTTTTTTATTTGAAAGGAAGGATTTGGGTTTTTATTGGTCCCATTTTTAGCAAAATCCAGTTCTGATAGATTTTTGTAATTTAATCAAGCAGCATCTGCATTCAGAAAGTATAATTTGGTAAAGTGGAACAGATGAAGAAGACAGATGGCCACCGGAACTTCACAATGACATAAGTATTTCACGGGTGGTGAAAAGAACATCTCGAGTGTGCATTTTTTTTCAGAATATTCTGTTCAAGTTGGTTTATTTCGTTAAAATTATAGTATAAAATATTTTAAACAGGCAGTTGGTTTACATATCAAGTAATAGATACTCTGATGACCTTTTCGACTATGCGAGCGCAGACTAACCCCCGAGTACTGAAACGTTTGTTAACTTTGACAACGGATTAATTCTAATACTGCCTTTGTCTGGCAGTAAGCAGTTGACAAAGGCACCAATAGTCTTAATCTGTCGTCTAAGTTAACCAACGTCAGTATTCGGGGGTAAAACTTCTCGATTATCTATCCCTTTTGATCCAGTCCAGAAATAGCTAATATTCGCATATTAGCACACACCAACGTTCAATATGGCGGTGCGATAGTTCGGGGCGGCTTCGCTTGTCGCAAATTAATGGTAATAAAGCACAATCATATCGCAGTTCGTGACGCCGGTGCAGCCCCGGGTGCTCCGATTACAAGATGGCGTTGAGACAAGCTCGGAACTCTACGTTGTATTGGAATCGGCGTAAACTAGAGTCTGTCTTCTAATATGGTTCAGGTAACATTGAGATTATACATAGCCGGGTGACTTTTTTCCGCACCAGAATATTTTGGATGAGCTGTCTCATTCAAAATGTTCAGTTGCGGTACATGGAGTAGTCACTTATTGCAGTGCTACTTTTCAGATTTTTAAGTTTTTCTCTGTTGTATGATTTTAGTCTGTCTTATACAATACAGGATTTTGACAATTAAAAAATCTGCAATATAAATTGCCATAGTAACCCACCCTAAATCACCCAAAATTTTCCGAATATAGCGAATCTTCAGTAACTTTGTACATTAAGAAAATATTGGATAAACGTTTTTATAAATTCTATTATATTTCTTTTAGTTACTAAATGGAAAATGATTCTTTTCAGTTCTTTTTACAATTTCAATTAATTATTTTTTGGGAATTTATGCTTGTCCATCAAACGTTCTACTTATGTTATGTGCGCCTCATGGTAGCATCTCCCGTTTTAAATTACTTTACATCTGTGTTTGCCTTAAGCAGTCTTTCACTAGGTCGCTTAGTATTGAAAACCAACTTCTTTTTTTCTTTTAACTCTTTACTTTATTTCTTTACTTTACTTAGCCAGTTATTAGGTTAAGGGTTGAAGTAAAAGATATCATAAGTTTATTATTATTTATTTCACGATGACAAGGCAATCGGTGACCTTTGAACGACTAAAAGGTATCAAAAGTATAAAAGATTACATTATTACAATCTCTATTCTTATCAATACCGGTGATAAGTTAATGATAGCATCTCTAAAGCAAGGTTTTGGTACTATTTGATGTTAGAATGGCAAGGTAGTCCAAGAGGTGGCTGCATAAACCAGTTTTTCCGAGTTGAATAGACCTAGACATTAGCCAAGATAGTAAATAGATAATAGGTTGGTCATAAATAGATTAAAATTGATTACATGATCTGATAAACTATCCTAAAAAAATATGTATCCAGCCAGCTCTTGTTCTATAAGAATTACCTACTATCTTATAGGTAACATTGGTGAAAATAAAATTATATTATTTTGACAGGATAAAACCAAGTACATTATGACAAGCTATGTTTATAGCAAATTAATAAGTTATAAACAATAGTGAAACCATTTTCCTTTTATGAGAGCATTGCTTCGGTACATTTGATAAACTTTGAAAGAGTTAATATAAGGTAAAATCAACTTTACACTAACAACAACGATAGAGATCTATCTATACTTACAGGAACGTTTAGCTAAGTTCTTTGAGAGATATTTGACATGCATTAATGTTGCAAAATACATCCGATTGTAGGCCAGCAAATAAATTAAATCACAGATTTAAATTTTCTTAATTTAAAATCTTTTGGAGAATTGTTTTACAAACTTTGCATTATCTCTATAATCTAAACAATCTCAAAATAACATTTATTTTGCGTAATATTTTGAAACTTAACAATAGGCTAGCTGCTATATTACATTTGAGTGAGCTTAGCCCGAAAACGATATTAGGTATTATAATTTACATTTACGCAAACATGAAAATATACATAGAAATTTCGCTTCATCATAATTTTTAATCCATTTTTCTAACATTTCGTTATAAGACAATATTTATAATAATCTTCAATAAGCAACAAGTTATATTTTTATTGGTAACCGGCGTTTTCTCTCAGACTAATAATACTAATTATTATATTACAGGATTATTATAAAGGAAAAATGTACATACAAATAATTACAAGAAAATACTTACATTCATACAATATATTTAACTATTGTAGTGTTTTACCTTAAAGTAGCGAACACTCTCTGAACACTTAGAAATATTTTTCTAATCTTGACAAGGAATATACTTATTTTAATAAATCTATGTTGTCTTAATCGGTAGTAAAAATTCGGTACTCTCTAATTAAAATTAGTTTTGATATTTACATTAAGTACACAAAATTGTGATATCACTTTATTTATGCAAAATATGTTTAAAACTAATAGCCGACTTGGTGGCAAACGTAAAAGTAGTAATGTGCTCATCTTGATTGCGTTAAAGAATATTAATTTTACTATACGGTAACGAGGAAATCTTTTAAAATCAAAATAAGATCAGAGTCTTGTCCAAGCGTTCATACTAAAATCAATGACAAACACACATTTTATAAGATTTGTACCATGTGACAAGCTGCAGAAAATTTCAAGCGCACCATAATGTATACTTTGTTTAACAAGACACGAATAAAAACTCACTGAGACGATACACAGTCATTTGGATGCTTCGACCAGATTATTGTAAAGGGGAATGTGGTCTTACAGGTGACACTATCAAGTATGATCCGCAGGACTGGCGGTTGTGGCGGCGGCCGCGCGGCGCGCCGGCGCGACCCGTCCCATAAATGATCTGATTTCCTCAAAGTAAGTCTCGTCGGGAGACCTTCTACGTCCATCGTCCCCGTTCTCCGCCTCGTGTTTCTTCAAATGCCGATCGAGGTTCGTCTGCTGCCCAAAGCAGCGGTCGCAGTAGCGGCACCGAAACGGCCGTTCCTTATTGTGAATGTTTCTCACGTGTCGTTGCAAATTTGACGATATAGAAAACGAGCGTTCACAATATTTGCATCGATAAGGTTGTTCTCCTGTGTGAGTCCGTAAGTGTCTCGTTAGGTTCGCACTGCGGGGGAATGCTTTGCCGCAGTAGGAGCAAGTGTAGCGATCTCGCGCGCGCGGTGCCCCGGGGTTTTGGGGCATGGGTGGGGCACGAGGCGCGCCTGGGGCGAGTAGGGTCGCCGCTGCAGCGGGTAGAAACGGATAGCGGCCGAAGGAGGCCGGCAGCGCGAGTGGCAGTCTCTGGCAGAACTGTAGCAATGCTGGATGCGCTGGGTGCGCGGGGTGCGTGTGATGCGTGGGGTGCGGAGGTGGTGAAGGTACAATGAGGTTGCAGTTCTCATCTTTGAGACGCTGCGGGCGCTTGTGGGTGACTCGCAAGTCAAGGGGCTCGTCTGCTCGTGGGGAGCCGAGGGGGCTGGGGTGCTCGATGGGCGATGTCGGGGGGGACGCAAGGCGGCGCGGCGCCGCGTGCTTTTCGCGCATGGCGACTGCCGCGCACGCGCTCATCGGGCTCGTGCGCCACCAACCTGCAACAAAACAAAACTCTATGTTAATACACAAGTATGAAAAATAAGAGTTATTAGTACGATCATCTCACAATTTCTCCTAAAACAATTACTCATTGCGTTTAACCATACAGACATTTAGCCGCAATAGAGTATTGATCTTTGCCCCCATCAGTGCACCAGTATGCTAAACCCGTGTTGTGTTGCAAGCGCGGCGGGGCGCGGGGGTGGCCGGCCGAGCGACCTGATCGATCGGCTCCTACGCACGCCCACGGCTTGCGACATCGAAACTGGAGCACTCGCTACCGAAACCGACGTGTTTTTTAGCAAATTATTAACGAGCCTTATTCGACTAAAGAAATATTGCATCCGAAGTTGCTGTGAGCTTTTGTGGAAGTTGTAACGAGACCGGAAAACTTTTGTAATTGGCCTGTGAGAAAGAAACGGACCATTGCGCGTTGAAGTCTTTTATATGAACAGTTTGCACACATTAATGAAGTTGTGGACACGCAGACACAGGCAAAAAAAAAAAAAGCTGTGAACCTACATTAAGCAATTTTTTAGTGTACAATGTACATCTGTTTGTCTTTTATAATGTGATATGGTTATTTTTAAATTGAAAATTGCTATAAGCTATTTCAATGAAAGCCATTTGTATTTGTTTGTCATTTGTGTTTGTTTGTATTTGTTGTACATTAGGGCCATAGAACATGAGTAAGCACAATAACAACAAACACCTGTTGTTAATGCTGCAGGTATAACAACAGCTATCACAGATTCCCTTTCGCTGCACAATGGCTCTGCCCACGTAATGCTAGAACAGATAGGCGTTATTACAAAAATAATATCCGATAATCTCGGCCGATAAATTGGACGACTTCATTCCGATGATCGATCGGCGACGCGCATCACCCACGTTTCCTCACGAGTCATGCTACTGAAGCCATGCGCCGATCAATTTAGCCGCAAGTTACTCAAAACTACAGTACGTAAGCTTACAACTTTTGAAATTGACTTGTTACATAATATTATACGACTTATATTTGTGTCTCATATTGAAATTATATTTTAAATTTTTAATGTGAACGGTTTTAATTTCCAATATTTAATTATAATACTTATACTGTTTTAGACTTTTGCGAGATGTATGTGAGCTTAGCGTACGCATCTATATGGTGGTTAATATCGGATAAGTACTAATTTAAGTTAATTTTAAAACGTATAATAGACGTAATCGTAAGACTGAATAGTTATACATTTTAATAGGTTATGTCATGAAATTATTTAAAGCTAACAAAAAACCCGTTGTTGATTAAATAAATGTATTAATGCATGTATAATAATAATATAAATTAAATTGAGTTTAATGACAAGGAAATAAATAACTATTTCCAAAACAATATGAACTGAGACTAGGTACTTAATAATAATAATGCTAAGTAATGAAATCTATTTTCTTATGTAAACATCAATATAATTTATAATGTCAACGATAAATAAAACACTACATAATATTATTATAAGGTCACTCAAATGAACCCACCCTTACTAAAGTAATTATATAATAGTGTTTTTCAAGAAGTTTTCGTTAATACAAATGTGCGACGAGATAAGCAACTCGCTCGCTACCATCGCCATGCAAGTACATTGTACGTTTATGGACAGGCACTAGCGTATCTGTGTGTGTGCTGTTCTTTTTCAAGCTCACGTACTGTTACCTCAATATACCTTTTTTCATTTTATGGTATAACCGTAAAAAACCTCGGTAACTTTCGTCACCAATTGTACTTGAACATATTACATTATCATTACAGCTCATTTAGGGTGATAAATTGACTCAGTTTTTATTATACTGCAGCCATACTGACATGCCTTTGTCTTAGAATTTATCTCTAGACGTAGGCGATAAGAAGATTAATGTCAGTAGGATTTAAGTTGCAGGAAGTCTTAGCTAAAAGACCTTGCTGATAGCTCCTGACTTTACAGATTGCTAATTTCTTAGCGAATGTTCAGTAGTTTGTACTTGCAAAATGCGGATACGTTTTACAAGAAAATATAATTTTTAACCGATTGCCCAAGAAGGAGAGTTTTTTGGATGAATGTAAGTATGTAAGTATTTATGTTAGTATGTAGGTATGTTTGTTTGTGTCTTTCTTTTTTACCTCCTGTAGCCTAGGGCTCCATTTTTGAATTGCTGATTTGATATTTCGCACGAAAATATTATGCGGTGAGGTTTCATTAGATTCTGCTTTGTCTGGATTGCCATAGGCCACATTTTGCTATAGGGTTTTTATTTTTGTTTTATTAATAATACTTATAACTTGTTAATACTTATTGATTTTATCACGTAACACATTTAAATGCTGATTATGCAAGAGCGGCATCTTGCATTATAGTTTTCAGACTCTTAGTAAAGATGTAAGTTTTGTGTATAAGTGTTTGTCCCCACTCAACGCCGAAACATTTGAACCGATTTGGTTGAAATTTTAAATCAGCAGCTTATTTTCTGGATTACCAATTACTTCCTATCCTTGAAAAATATAGGGTTCCTGGACGGCACATGAAAACGAGGAGCACTGAGTTGAAAGCTTAAGTTTAGTGTAATGGGAAAATATTTTCGAGACAATAATTGACTGAGCGAAGCGAAGGTATGGGAACAAGTCGGCATTAGTACGTATATTTGTCCTACGATAACTTAAGAAACGTTGATCATGAAATTTTGTAGGCAAGTAAATCATTTCAACTTTTTATATTTCTGATATGAGCACAATTAGTCCAGGGGTTGTGAAGTTATAGGGGTTGCGAGGTATGAGTCCGGTGCGAACTACTAGTTAAAAAAGATGATAAACAGTAAAAACTGCTAAGTCAAATAACAAGCTAGAGTAACCTTAACAGCGAAGCGGTTTTAATGTAAGCAAAAAGGATTAAAAGCGGATTAAAGACACACATCTGAGTGCTTTTACAAATTTGTTCGCTCACGCCTACAAGCGCACGCGCTAATTTGCGCCAAAAGCAGCATGCATAAATCCATTGAACAGAGCTTACAGGGCTTGCTATCGACGTCCGAGCACCGTATTTGGACAGATCGTGTGCTGGACTGTTGCGACCAGAGTATGATTTGTGGACCTTTCGGGCAACGAGCGGACGCTTTGTGTTTAAATTAGATTGCGTTCGAGAGGTGACAGGGTCGGAAGGTCGTGTACGAAGACGTATAGGTTTCTTCGTATCGTGAAACGTAATAGTTTTGCCTTTTTAGACGGATCCATGTTTTACTAATTTATGTAGCTGAATGCATGGGGCAGCAGTTTACGTCTTATGATTGATGATGGTGATGATGTAGATGATTTTTTTGTTTTACGGGTTTTTGCCATTTAGTAACGGCGTGGTCGAAGATAGCAAACACACCTAGCCTGGAATGGGAACTGGCTTTCATGTGAGGCTCCG
This sequence comes from Apocheima hispidaria, assembly GCA_947579745.1. Taxonomy (NCBI): domain Eukaryota; kingdom Metazoa; phylum Arthropoda; class Insecta; order Lepidoptera; family Geometridae; genus Apocheima; species Apocheima hispidaria. The sequence continues at coordinate 8,416,021 of OX388161.1, forward strand.
GGAATGTACCGTAGGTGCTTTGTGACAGAATTTCGAATTTAGGATGGTGACTAGCCAGCCGAGTACTAGAAAGTACACTACCATGCTATGGCTTCTACATAATGGGTTTCCTTTACCGCTAGCTCAAGTTTATTGTAAATAAAATTTTAAAGTTTTTACCCTGCAGCGTGCGATCCGAATGCGCTTACCACTGAGCTATTATCGCTACAAATAAATGACTAAGTTAGGAAAAGTAGGTCAAATCTATATTCTTCAAGATACTTACGAAAAGTAAGTAACAAGTCTACACCTTATTATCAGTAATACATTTGCTAAGATAATAGCAATGGTGTTAGTAAGCGAACTCGGCTACTACATACGCAAACTGCGTAATAGCCAACAAATTAGCCACACATGCAGTTAGAAAACGCGCTCGCGCCAAAGTACAGTTGCACGCTTCAGCGCGAACAAGGCAGGAGTACACTAGGTCGCGCATCCCGCAGTCACGACCCACTAATTACTCGTAATTAACGATGTTAGGAAGCGCGTGACGCGCGCGGTAGGCGGAGCGAACAACGTTATGTATGTTAATGTAAATACCGTGGCCAATGAGAGCCGTCACGCCGCACCGCCTTGTGATATATTAGCATTTGAATCGCTTATTCGTTCGAGTGAAGCCACTCCAAACGAACCGTCCACTTTTGTAGGATTTCACGCATTCCGAATAGGCGCGACGACGTCTCGCCTCGTCCCACTACTGCGTTATGTAAACATATCGATAGTAAATTATGGACGTTGTGTAACACAGTGTTTTATGTTTAAACAAACATTCTAATTCGACCTCACGGCAGCATTTACTGCGAGCTTGTGTCGTCTAAGCGACTGGGTAGGTTGGCTATGCACTGAGGTAGGATTGGTACCTTGTTGTGTAGAACATTTAGATATAGGTAAAGATGGACCCGGTTATTTATAACCGATGGGTAAGAAAGGTTATTTTGAGTTACAATCACGAGCTGGAAGACACAGCGTAGGTAGGCCTCCCATACGTGGATTGTTGACATTTTGAAGATCGCGGGTAACCGGTGGATGCAAGTTGCGAGTTGGAACGTCTTCAGGCTTTTGATGATGATGATGATGATGATGATACTATAATCTATCCATCAAAACTAAATCTTACTGATAAAAAAGTTAGATCTATTGATTCTCTAACCAATTTATTAAATAGTTTATTTAAATAACTAGTATATAAATAATGTTGTGCAATACATAAGAAAATAAAAAAAGTAATATTATTCAAAGCCGATTATTAGACGACTCCAGTTGACTAAGTATTTTAAAAAATCTCGTTTAATTATTCAATGCAACTAATACATTAAAACTGGTTGTCTAAACGAGAAATATTGTATAAACGTGAAGTAAATCTCATTTCTTTATGTCTTAAATTAAAATGAGATCTGATCGTCTTCTCTTGTACAAAAAAAACAACCAATCGCTGTATCTAAAACGACGAGTGATATATGCTATAACTACCAATAACAGATGTAACGCTTGGCTAATAACCCGTAGATATGCAGTAAAGAATGCATAGATCTTTAGCATGACGAAGTGCGACTCCCACTTAAACAATTAACGCAATAATGGCCAGAAAATCGCAGACAATCAGTAACAATGTCTTCATTTCATAACAATATCTCATTGATTCCAGAACGTAAAAAAGCGTGAACTATAACTACAATGAGTCTTAAGCGGAGCTTGCTCCACCATCGCTGTTGCCAATGCGTATCGATAGGCAAGAAAAACTAGACTGGTTCTACCGTTCGCAACGCTGCGTAGTCACGGACCTTTCCGCAACGCAACTACGAAATGTCATAATATTATCGCAGTCAGTCTCGAAAAAAGACTACAAGCCTATTCCACGTGAAACTGACGCAAACGAGCGATCTTTAGGAGGTTGATTATAAACGAAACTGCCTGGATTTCATAAATATTAAGATGAGAGATAGATTTATCGCCGTTGAGACCGCCTCCTGTTTCTGCTCGTTCCTTGTGCAAAGGATAACGTGGTACCAGAGTTAGTTAGGTATACTTTAGCACGGAGTACGAAGATACTTAGACATTAGAGATAGATTGAAATTTATGTATAATAAAAGTTAATTGTGACATGCAATTTTAAGCTTGTTCTATCTCTAGCAGAGTCAACAACGACATCAAATGTCGCAGAAAACATTCCACTTGCTATTCTCTCATACGATCTTGGTCACAGCAGATTCACACGCACTGTTTTTTAGATCATCGCATCGACGTTCATGATCATTGATTTATTTCACATCACTATTTTAGGAAACAAGTCGTTGTGCCGCTCGAGCTATGGCTCGATATAAAATTACTAGCCGATGAACTCAAAACGAGAAGTAGGTACGAGTAAATAGTTTCTGATGATAGATGGATCGATTATGTCCGTGGACGTATCATGACTCGCATAATGCGGCGTATCGTTGCAGAACCGACTATAAAACACACTGTTAAGGGCACATTACTTACACCTATATCTGGTCATGTTATTTAATGCTTCTTCATTGAATATTATCTTTCTGTACGAGTATGATATTTATGAGATTTTTATTTCATATTTATATCTACCAATATGGTTTGACGATATAAGTTAGAAAATGTTAAGGTAAAAACACTTCTAATTTTAATTTAGGTACGTCCAATTTGACGATGTTGCAATCGAGTAAGCTTTTAAAATGGAATTAATGTGCACGTTCGCTGTAGTACTTTGCCAACATTTGTGTTGTAAATTACGAGATCATTATTATTCAGATGACGACGTTGACCAATAAACTATTGAGACCAGTCATACCCAAAAAGCTTTACGTATTCAAAGCATGCCCCGATGTTCGAGCGGCCATGCGAAATCATTATCTAATCCATTATCGCGCCCGCTCTCATCGACCAATCAGAAGAGAATTCGACGTATTTTGGAGCGAATATTTATATGTAGTTGGACTAGTAGGCAGTTTTAGCCAATGGCTAGTTGATTTGGCTCGCATGTGCAGGCTTATGACGATTATGTTGTTCGTAAAATGTGCGATTGCATGTGGGAACGGGGGCGAAGCACGCCGTGGGAACCGCCGGAAATCGGAGCCTTTTTTCTGAGCATACCTTGTATCGGCTACGAGTTACTTTTACATGCCATTAGTTATGTGAGTGGCGTCCGGAATTATATTTGTTGAGAATATGATTGATCGAGATGTCCTTGGATGATATGAGGACGGCTCACTGTACAACGCACTTTTTCTATAACTTGAACCATTACGCACTACCTACATTTTACCTACAGAAACAGAAAATTTTTACGTGATAAAAAGTACCTATATGTTAATCCAGTGTATAAGCTACTTCTTAGAATGTTACTTAAACGTACACTTAAAAAGTACAAGTACTGAAATTTACAATACTTAAATGAACTACATAGATTAGATTAGATTAAAAAAATATCCAAACATTGTTAAATAGTACATTTCGTATCTGTAGCTAGTATCATCAAGACTTATTTCTTTACAACGATGATAAAACTTGTTTTTAAGTAGCAAAAGCAGACCTTAATTACTCGACTGCACAAGAAGGAAGGTAATGTTTTTGGAATTTACGCAACGTACACGTAACGTGCATATTTATGTATGTATGTTGCGTATATATGTGAGTGATATATCATTTAGCTTAAACAGCTTGACCAATTTTGACGAATGAGGCTTCGTTGGATTCTTCTTTATGAATCCAATGCTCACCGTTTACTAGGAGGAGGCTGCTGCCCATTATCTGGTGGTTCCGATCGCTGTTATAGGATGTACCCTGGTCCATAATACCACAATCTCATTGAAACTCACTGAATCTGAAATTGGATTTGAAGGCTTTTTTTTGACGAGGGTGAAATATTCCCAAGATGCCCGACTGCTTTGAGGTGCAGCCGGGCTATGTGGGATTTTACCCACTAAACCGCCCCGGTAGCCTGCCTTGGTGCTTGACCGAGGGCTCCGGGATCTCCAAGGGAATGAACCGGAGCCATCAGCACTGCGCTTCAGCTCCTCCACATCAGCTACATACAAAAATATTGCTTTAATAATTTCCCTTAGGTTACCTTACCAAAACACCGAGTTCCGCCCAACTCAACAACCACAATTTCAACAGAATAATGCATTTTCATTACGTATTCTTGGTATAATCTCAACGAATCCTATACAGAGACGCGGGTAGATAACAAAACAGGCTGTCCCGTAATTTATGGGCCACCATTAGAGTGTAGTTTAAATTCACTGCATTACATTTGCATTGGAGATTCGGATTTGCGGTGACACGTCCAGTATTAAAATGATGTATCGTTGTTTGATTACGAGGGGAAGTCGCGACCTGTTCCGGGATCTAACAAGGAATTCCAGAAGTTGGTATAACTATAAGACTAAGCAATGGCACCTTGCAACCCTTGTTTTTTTTTTTTGCGAGTGGGAAATCTTCTCACGATACCCGACTGCTTTGGGGTGCAGCCGGGTTATGTGGGATTTGAAGGCCACATAACCCACTATAACCCCCCCGGTGGCCTGCCTTGGTGCTTGACCGAGGGTTTTGGGATCTCCAAGGGAACGCACCGGAGCCCTCGGCACCACGCTTCAGCTCCTCCCGGGACAGCTAGAAGCTGTCGTGAGACGTTTAAGCCTACAACAGCATCCGCCACTCGACGCTGTTGTCCTCTCTGGGCTTCCTTTGTTAGATGGTGCTTAGAGCCCACCTCTAACCACCCCCGAGCCTAGAGATCCCCTTTTAGTAGGCTCTTACTACAGGCAGGGAATACCGATGCCGTATTTTAGTGCCCCGGCATCAGGGCAAACCTTGCTATCACCTAGAACAACATATTCCCTCTACGTAAGAAGATTTTAGACCTATTCTTGATTTACATGAGAACGTGATTTAATTAAAATTTGGAAAATTGTAATAAATTAGGTTCAACTAGAAATGCAAAGTGACAAGAATTTATTAAAAGAAGAAGGAGAACCTATTAAAATTATAAATATCAATCTAGTTTTGTTTTAGTAATTGCATACAAATCCTAGTTTCTCTATGTGCGTCTGATCGAATAGATAACTTCAGAGGATCAATCTCTAGAGGAGATATATTATTGCCATAAATAAAAAAACATCATTTGTTACATGTATGTGAAATCTAAAGGTCACCGCGAACATATGCTTGTAATGTAACATTCAGATTCGAGAATTACATTAGTGACGGTAGCGAACCTAGCATTTCAGCTCGCAACCCGTAATGAGGCGTATTAAAAAAAAAAACCTGTTAATAAAAGTACCCAATAGATAGCGTTAGATGTACCTTGAGGTTTTGCTGTCACTGTCAAGACATGAAAGATAAAAAATTGTACGTGTGCCTTTTTTTTTCTCGTGTTTTTTGGCTCCACGTGTGTATTTAGACAATTTCAAGTAATGTAACTATGTATTTGACTTCATTTGAAATATAACAATAGTTGACACTGGCTAAATACACAACGTGTGGAGCCAAAATTTACGGTTTTAAAAATAAACATAAAATATTTCGACAATAACAGGTAAAACGTTTGGACTATTACGCCATCTAGTAAGTATTTTAGAACTTTTTTTTTTTTAAAACGCCTCATTACAGCGCGTGTCGAACCAAGCAGAATCGAATCTTGGACTGTTTCATTGTATGTAACGTAATGCTCCCGGTGAGAGAGCCCTATGTTACATTACATGTAACGTAATTCTCAGAAAATAATCTAAGATTGATACAACTGGCGAATGTTCGCGGTGAAGGAGCACCTTAACTCTTTGCATTAACGGCTATTTACGTTTATAACAAGAACCGAACGGTCGATGTATTTGAGTTAAGGAACAACTTGTGATTGCTTATAATCTGCACGACTGATCACTAAATGCTGTGGTTGGACATTTCAAATTTTCTCTAGTCTAGTACGTAACATATTTTTTCCTAATAATTTAGTAATTTTATTACAACATTTGTGAGTAATATCTTGAACTGCCTGTGAAATAACTCATATTCGATTAAGGTCAGTATTTAAAACGTCCCTTAAGTAATGCCACTTATCTATGGTAATGCTACGTAAGGTCCCTCAAAAAATAGAAAAACTAAAAAAATTTGTAAAAAGTTTCAAATCTAACTATATGACAGTTATCAATTTTATTCGTATCCATACTGTTTTCAGTTCCCCAGATAAGTTCTCGCGTCGCCAACGCAGAGCCTGCATGTAGGTGGTCACGGCTTTATCAATTCTACAATACCACTGCACTGCTCTGTTGGATTTTATTATGTGTCTCCTTTATAAATTCTGGAATAGCTGATAACAGGAATGTAAGGGAAGAAGCTTGGCACAATACATGGATAACTTTTTTATATGCGTCTTCATACTCATATAACTGTAATATCTCGCAGCTCAATAGTCGATTTTTTACCAAGGTTTTATTGGGGCCATTTTAGTTTGGTACAACGCTTTAATACTTTATGCGACTCCATGGGCTAGTTGTTTAACTGCAGCTTACATTATATTTATCTATGGCAAAACGCAAGAATTTTTCCTCTTAATTATCTAAGTGCACCCAAACATAGTTTATAGCAGGTGAGACTTAAATATTTACCTCCTTGCAGTCAAAGATTACACATCGCTATTAAAAACTTGTTTGATGGACTATTAGACAAACTGTGGTGCAAAATAAAATTGGCTTGTTTGCACTGAATCAATGTAATGTGATTAGCGCATGCCACATAAAGAAATAATTTCTCGAAACTGGCCGGAGCTACGTCTTTATGGCACCATTAAAATTTGATTACGAAAGTAATGATGGCTTCGAAAAATAAATATTAATTTAGACGCAATTTTTAAATTGCCTTGATGGTATGACGAGTTGATTTTGTGCTAGTTTGAATGTTGAACGCATGTTTTTAGGTTAATTATCTAAAATTGTCGCTAATATAGTGCTACATTTGCGACAATTTTAGATAATTAGTGGGTAAAAAATATTAGATTGAGGTGATGTTTTTCTTTCATATTTGTCTTGTGTTATCTATATGTAAATGTAACTCTTTCTTAAAAATACTTTGCAGAAATATCTCTTGTCAGTAGAGGTGATATTTGTACTATCTAAATCCATTTCTAATACGAGATTCGTTATTGATCTGACATTGTCTTCATACGGAACAATGTGTAGCAAATGCAGGACGTTTTCTCGATTAGCCAAATATGTTTATCGATTTAGACATATCGAGATATCGATCGATATTACCTTGCGATTATAAAACCGGACGCGACAAGTGTACTCCACAACTCTGCATCCGACAGAGCTGGTAGATACTATGTTATTATCAGATACAAGTAGATCAAACGCCTACTCTAATTCGTAGGTATATTTGACAAGTGAAAGTGTGTGGCGGATATCATTTTTGATCAGGATTTTATTTGTTTAAGCATTTTAGTAGTGAACGTCACTCCACAATATGTAAGATTAAATTCCTCCTGTGCTTGAAGAAAATCTTTATTAGGAAACTGTGATATGATATAGATGGTAGAAATATTTCTAGTGTTCGCCTAAAGCTACTCTCTAATCAAAACTCTGGACAAACTCTGAACCTCTTTTCCGGGACTCTTCCCGGAAGTTTCATCTGAAAGTCAGTTCCTAATGTAGTTCGTGAATATATTTTCAACCTGTGTGGTACATACTATTAATAACTCGAGATTTGGTCAAATGCTTAGTCCACCCGTATTTTTTAATGACGTAACGTTTTAGAAACTTTTAGGTACATACATCGGGTTTCTAAAACGTTTGTTAACTTTGGCAACAGATTAAGTCTTTTGCTATCTTTTGCTATCATTTGTTTAGTGCCAGATAAAGGCAGCATTAGAATGAATCTGTTGATAACAAACGTTTCAGAAACCCGAGGCATTTAGGCATTTTACTACCTGTAAATAAAAATGGGTTCAATACGAAACATTGTAATTTACGTTAGTTTACAAACACTTCAAGCGATACATTGTTATTTTATTGTAAAGCAAGTCATCCAAAAACTTGTTATTTGGTATAATTTATACGATTGCTATTTTTTGTTGGATCTAAAAAGATGCGTCGACCATTATGAGCAATCGCTGAAGCTGTTGCCTTGTATGGACGACATATGCCCATTTCATGGCGCTAAAATAATATTGTAAATCAAGCTCTGATCCATCGCAAGTGCTTCATTTAGCGTATTTTCATTGCACACAAATGGAACACTGATACTTGGTGGCTGGGGTGAACACACGTTTGAGCTAAACTGAAAATTCTTAGTTCTTAGCTACAAGTTCTTAGATACTAGCTAGTTTATTATTTATCTTAGATGCCACAATAAGATGACGGCTTTTAATCTTCAATAATTATGATGGCTTATAGCCTCGATACAAGAAGAAATTCATAATGCGGTTGCTACACGACATTTTTGCAGATTTTTATAAGCTATGATAATATTTTGTAAAAATATAATGTAGAAGTGAAATATTTATAAATTAAAAAAAATACCAATTTCAAGATCTAGTTTCCAAATACTAAAGTATGCTACAAATACGTCAGTTCGATTATATTTAGTATATATTTCAAATTTTGTTCAAATAAATTACACCTTTAGAGTTTTATCACATGTTATTTGATGTATTTTTGTATCACTTAAAGTTCGTTATATTACTAGCATTATAACTATATTACTGCAGACCGTGGGAGCCACTAGAATCAATAACTTGCATTATACCATAGAAAAACTATTAATACCTACAGTCACATTACAGTAAATATTCTTTCAGGCATTTAATCTTTAAATGTTCAGTAAGTACTCAGGCGGAATCATTCCCATTCCGTTCATCACCAAGCATTGCAGCGAGTATTGTGTCTAACGAACTTTGGAAGTAAACATATCTAATTATGATTCCAATGGCATATTTGCGGTCAGAGGTCAGCCTTCTCAAATTCTATTTAAACCATGGTAGCCCTAGAAATAGCTCGACCTTCCACATGTTCTAGTTATAACATACATTATAACGTCCACGTTATGTTAATCAAGCAGTTAGCATTGTTGTGGAGGATCCAGTGCCGCTCTGACCCTATTAAGGCTCTAACGATTTATGTACCTACTGGTAATTATAACACTCTTAGTAATCGCGTATACTGTCTGATTGCACCTTTAGAATAATCTACGAATATCTACCCCTATACTGTGGCTATAGGGTGACTTTATAATGTAACTCTCAGATCAGAAAACAATGGAGATGAAGTTTGTTTTCGAATGTCTCCGCGTCTCTTCCACATACTTTTATAGAAAAAACAATAATATTTTATTAATTACGTGTTAAATTATATGCAATCTTTTAAGTAGTTTACATTACAGCTGGTGTTTTGGAAACAACCACTGAACAAGTTGACCAGAAAGTATTCAAAAAAAAACAAAGAAACTTGTTGCTATAAACAGATACTTAACAAAGAATCGTTTCGACATCACATATCGTAAATCTATACGAATGATGTTAATCGTGACGAGATCTCGGGCAAGGTTGACCCTCCTTCAATGCAAGTTCATAACGTTATACCACTCTGTTATTATAGTTAATGTGTATCAGTACGCTTAGGTGCGACGTGTGTTATTATGTTTTATTGATGTGGACGGTTGGTCGAAGTGTTGTGTGACAAGAGGAATGATTTTCAAGATATTTAAGATATGGACATAGGAGCAATTTTCAAAAAGATGTTCTAAATTAAATGCTTGGTGTAAATGAAATGAAATGAAATATTTATTGGTAGCAAAGCTACAAGTCGGTCAGGATAAACAAGGTTCAATTAACAGAAGTAAACCCTTATAAAACAATAAATTAAATTAATATTAAATTGTACAAGTAACATTAAGTTATAGTTAGTAGTTGCAAAGTAAAAAAAGGCAATTTACATTTTTCGAAACGAAAATTTCTTTAATATGTATTTATTATAACATCAAAATGTCTTTATACCAATTTTCATGTTGATCCATACAAGTTTTCATTTATTCAAATGGTTAGGTCAACAAGATAATTTATTAAATATCTTGATATTTAATAAAATATTTTTTACAACAAGATATTTTACTAAATATCTTGTTGATCTTATATTTTATCAGTAGCTAATAAGCTACTGATATAATATGTCATCATCATCATCATCAGACGTCCACTGTTGAACATAGGCCTCCCCTTAGAGCGTCACAAAGACCGACAACGTGCCATTTGCATCCACTAGTTGCACGCGACTTTCACGTCGTCGGTCCACCTAGTGGGATGCGTGTGGTATATAATATGTAATATGCTTAAAATCAATTGTAAGAAGTAACTTAAACATGTGTTATGATATAAAGAAAACGTTGCAATGCAAGCAAAGCAATGTTGCTTGTTGTCGTTGTCAGTTGTTTTATTTAAGTAATTAAACACGAAGGAAAACTCGTGAGGAAACCTGCATATTTCCGGAGAAGAAATTTGATAGCGTATGTGTATGTGTATACGCCAACCCACACTGGGCTAGCGTGGTGGGTATGGCTTAATCACCCTTCGAGGGTAAGCCGATATCCCAGCATTGGGTTGTTTAAAGGCTGATGCAATATTAAACATGTAAATTGTGTGATTGAGCGAGTATCAGTGTCAAAGTGGCCTTAGAGTAAAACAAGACCACCTGTTCCATAAACAACTAAACACCAGTTATATGGACAACATGTGTGTAATGACACCCGTGCTGCTATGAAATGGTTGGAGCTGCGCATGCGACGATGATTATAGTCATTTGTATCGTTTGGCTTCGTATCAAAGTGGTCAAGATCTCTCCAAGGCGAGATTTATAGATATTTAGAAACGATACGCGTAACATATTTTTAAATATGTCTGTTTATGTGATTATCTGATGAAATAGCTTTACAAAGCACTGCAGATATGAGCTATAGTTTCTGAAGGTCTTATAATAGTCAAGCTCGACAACCAATGTAATAGAACATTAGAACATTATAAAGACTGAGACTTAGTTATCATAATCTTAGGCATCACTATTTTGAAAGTTGAAGACTTTTTTTAGGGTTTCATAGTAATTCAAGGAACCCGTATCAGTTCGCTATGTCCGTATATCTGTCTGTCTCAATCCCTTACAGCCTTATAACTTTCAAAGTTATAAACGTACATGCATGAAATTTTGCGCAACGATAGTCTAATTATGTCTTATTATAGGCCTCCAGTTTCAAAAAATAAACACATGTTTTTTTGTATTATAAGTGTAGCTAGCTCCCATATATGTAAAGAGGGGATGAAAATAAATTTCCCTGTACCCCATCATGTAGGGTGTCTATGAACAGGGATTTGAAAGTTAACAGATTTGATAGAATAACAACATCACAATTTTTATATTCATTTATTTTTATATTTTATATTTATATTTCTTATTCATGTAAAACAAGGATAAAAAAAAACCTGTCCCCCACATGTGGAAGATCAGTGAGCACTGTCGCCTACTCGAGCGAAAATAATTAGTAATTAATTGAAATATCTGAAATATCCATGAGCTCATTTCGGAGCTCATGGAAACTCATGTAATCTTCAATAACGCCACGGTAATTACCAACGAGTACGGTTGCCTTTATTGTCGATGATCTTGTTAATCCGTTTTTTTTTTTTAATTTGGTGCATTTCGACAGTCCTGAGTGCGGAATCTATGGTTTTAACTGTCTCCCATCTTGTTGATTCCACAACCACCTTAATTTAAAGGAGAAAAAAAACGTTTGAATTGAGAACCTCATCCTTTTTTTGGAGTCGGTTAAAAAATATTTTTAAAATACACCGAGAAAAACATCGAGTAACAAAAAAAAAAAAAAACCGTTTCTGCAAACAAAATGCAAGGTTGAACGGATACCGAAATAGATTTTCCTCTGGTTTCTTCACTGATTTTATTATGCTCAAAATAACTGCTCATAAAACAATAAATAAAATAACTCGAGACCAGAAGTATACATTTTTGAAATGTATAAGCGCTCAATTTCTCAATAAATCTTCAAGATGTTTTTCCATATAAAGAGTTAATTATCGAGTAACAAGAAAAATACCGTTTCTGCAACCAAAATGCAAGGTTGAACGGATACCGAAATAGATCTTGCTCTGGTTTCTGCACCAATTATTTTTATACAAAAGGACATAAGTCAGAAAATCTTAAAGGTCAAAGGAATTAGCAAATTTTTAAGTCATAATTCATTAACGGTTTGTTTAAAATTTTTGGTTTTGAAATGAGGAAAATTTGTTGGGGTTAAAAACGTCGACTATTTGTTTTAATTACATAGGAAGAGCTTGAAAAGTAAAAACTTTACTTTGACTGTAGGCCAAACATACACATAACAATACACAATTATGCAACTGCGCTAGCTCCTTCAGTATAACAATAGTAACAAAAGTGCAGGCAATCGACGTTCAGATAAGCGTGCTAGATCATAAGGCTGTTATTAGGATCTATCTAGCCCCATTCATGTCACTATTCAGGCCCATTCAGTGAGCGGGTCTTAATGTCTGTTTACCAGGCCTGCATTAGAGGTCAAGATCTCTATGCATTAATACTGTAATGACAAATGACGCAGTCTTTATTTATGGAAATAAACTTTGGAAATGGAGATATTTCTTTGTGTTTGTCCAAGTTAAAGAATGCCACTAGATTATTAACATTAGCCTGAAGACGCCCATTGTTGGACAAAAGCCTCTCTGAGGGCGCTACACTGAACAACGATCTGCCATTTGCAACCACCGAGTGATGTGGCAACGTCGCTGCCTATTTGCACTTCAGCTTGGAAACCCTGACACCTATGTCGGTTACTTTGGTTCTTCGGAGAATATCCTCGTTTCGGATTGCATTAACGCAAAGAAAGTCCTAGCATAGCTTTCGCTCTATTGCCCGCTGTGTCTCTCTGAGTTTCTCTTAAAGGCCAACAGTTAAGGACCACGATTAAGATAAGCCATACTTAACATTTCGAAATATTAAAAAGTTGTCACCATAAATCTAAAATTTATGAAATGATAAAATTAGTTACGAACGTTAAATACTTACTAAAAGCTACTTATAAATAACAGTTAAATGTCACTTGGGGTAAGAGAATCAGAAATCAGAAATAAGTATGGAAACAAGAATATTATTAATTAAACATGTCACAATAAATTAAAACTACATATCTTACCCTGAAGTTCTAAATATATTGTTTTTTTGTAATATTAATGACTGTCAGACCATAACAAGGCTTCCGCTGTGCAGTCTAGACATTCTAGACCACTATGACTAATACGTTACACATAAAAACACTTAAGGTTCTAAAACTAGTTTTGCATCAGAAGCACCTTTCATATGCAGACAGCATTTATAACAGTGGCATAATGATAGGTGTGATATATTAAAAATTAACAATGATAGTTGACAATGGACTGCCCACGGCATGGACCTTGGCATTCTGTGAAATGTCTGGCAGATCTTGAGGATGATATTGCCAGTCATGTAAGAGAAAATAGAACCAGAATGGATACTCTTTTTTTGCTGTTTTCATGTACTTCCCCCAATAAAAGTTGTTAACCTGTATATATTACTTACGTAGTTTTCTGTTTTGATAAAAATAAAAACACTTCACAATCTCTATCCACTTATTATTATATTTGCGAAAATGTGTTTGTTGGTTTGTTTGTTCGTTTTTCAGGGAGCCACAGATCAATGAGTCGACCTGAAATTTTGAATGGATGTAGCTTACGGGTCGTAGAGTGACATAGGCTTATCCCGCGAAAATGTATGGTTTCTGAGGAATTTTCCACACAGATGAAACCGCGGGGTGCAGCTAGCTAGTATCTAAAATAATTCAGTTAATAATAATGGATAATAACTTTTTTGTCAACTCTGGTGCATAAAATAAAAGCAAATTTGTGTACTTTAAGCAAACCAAGTAAGCATGCATGCATAATTCTATTTCAACATAATACCTATAACATAGTATTTTACGAAATTACCTTGATTGTTTGATAACTCTTTAACTTTTAGTAAGTAGGTATATATATATGGTATATTTTCAACTTATCTTTGGTGGAGAACAAAAAGAGATTTAACTCTCATTGTGATCTCATTACATTTTTTTTGGCAGGACTTTTTTTTTTTTTTTTTTGCGTTTGACTGCCAGCACGTCTGATGTAAAACGAGGATGCACGATGGAGCACGCTTGAAGAAGAATCCGATTCACTCGTGACTTGACTTTTCCTTCTGACATAGTCTTTTATACAATGTGGTATCTTTTTTGTGGTACTTTCGACATTTGATATCGATGAGCACTGAGCATTCAATACACACGACAATAGTTCCGCGAGCCTGTCAAGCGAAATGTCAGTGATGTGACAAAGTAGTCGGCGTTTCGTAATGTTGTTTAGTGTTGTACTTAATATTTTGTATTAAAAGACTGTGGAATAAAATAGTTCCCGCTTTTTGGCAATGCTGGTTAAATTAAATATATTCATTTGTAGTTTAGAATTAATGCCTTTACACCTTGCGACAGCAAACGCGTGCTGATTATCAGGGACCTACTCTACAAATGTTTGCCTTTGGACCACAAACCAGTTTAATTATGTATGTAACATTTTACCCGACTGTCCGAGAAGGAGGGTAATGTAATAGGTATCTTCTAAGTATGCGTGCTTCATATTCGAACACGTCGTCGCTTACCAATAGGTGAGTTAATGATCAAATGCGGACTTGTAGTATAGGCGATAAAAATGTTTTTGGGATATTTACACTCTGAATTAACACTTTTTATCCCGAAAAATATTCGTTTTCTGTAGAATAGCGGTTGAAACCGCGGGGCGGAGCTAGTTAATATATAAGTAATGGACAAGCTAGTATCACATAAAGTAAAACACAAGAAAAGGTAGAAGGTACACATTATCACATAAATATTATACAGGATGTTCGGTAAGACGATGGACAACATTCAAGGATATCATTGTACTCATCATTAAGAACAAATTGTACTAAGGATAAAACCACGAAATCACGAAAAAAAAGTCGATGGCGAATGATATTTTTGTCATAAAGTTTGTGTGTAAGTGTGTTTTTTCCCGTTCAACTCTGTAACGGCTGAACGGGTTTGAATGGAATTTGGTAAGGAGGTAGGTTATTCCCTGGATTAACACATAGTTTTCTTTTTATCACGATTTTTTTTACCGTTCCTGTAGAATAGCGGGTTAAACCGCGGGGCGCACTAGTTTCCTATAATTTATTCGTCGTCTTACTGAACACCAAGTTTTAATGAGATAATAACTTTACCTCAGTATATCTGTTATTTGCTTTTGTATTTTACTACACGGATAATAGTTAAGAAATAGCTATCGATACCAATATATGCTAGTATGCATTATATAACCGATTATTAACCGATAACCGTTGGGGTAGACGTGTTCTAGAGTGGAGACCGCGAATCGGCAAACGTAGCGTAGGACGCCCTGAAATGCGGTGGAGTGACGATATACGTAGGACAGCTGGCAGTGGGTGAAAGTTAAAAGCCGAAGATCGGGCTAAGTGGCGTGACTTGGGAGAGGCCTATGTCCAGCAGTGGATTGTGATGGGCTGATGATGATGATGATGCATTATGAGGGCGGAAATAATGCATGAGAATTGGTACATCGCGGCTAAAACCGAAGGACGTAGGCAGAGATCCATTGCCAGAATCTAAGCCGTTTATTTGTAGATTTGCTTCGCCCAGCGGTTTTATTCGTAATTTTCGTAATCTCTATCACAAATCAATTGATTATAGGTACAAATGAAAGGCTAGTAGTGAACTAAAGTAATCACCATTTCATCCATACAAGGGAAAAATGGCGAATTTATACAAATCGGGCCAAAGAAAATTTTACTATCAATCAGAGATTTACCGTGATAAGATACTAGCCATTCAATAGAGCCTCAATTCATCACAGTGCTGTGTCATGGAAATAAGCGTTCCTCAGAATACGTCATAATCAAAGCTTTATAGTTTTACGATCATTTTTCCCACTGCTAACCACGATTTAATTGCGCGTTACGCACTACTTTAATGACTGACTTATATTTTATCGTAGCGCAGTTTGAAGATACCTTTGATCCCAAATTACTACACCCGAGGAAGCGATAATTTGAACTCGCGATCGCAACATCAATGCAATTCTCAAGCGAAGGACCTCATTAGGCAACAACAAAAAAACGGTATTCAAGTCGCCTTGGATTTTAAATACCTTTTTAATTAATCAGCATAATGAATGGCCTATTTAGCAGTCACAAGGGCTGCAGGTTCGACCAAAGTAAAATTAATAAGCCCTAATCACACAAGTTCCTTAAAAATAACAAGTCAAAACAATCGAACCTAGGTTTAAATAATATTTAATAGTTTACTCATAATTAAAAGTATGTACATTTGTTACAAAAAAGAGATTTATTTATTTATTTTCCAACTTACAGCTATCATTACAGGTTACTACCTAATGCGATAGCGAAGCTAAATTTTAGTTCGTTAAGTATAACATAAAACCCTTAAGCTATCTTCGAAAATTCACTTAGAGATTGGCGAATATAATATCATAATATAATATCAAGGCATATTTTTGCGAATATTTTGATTGCATGTATCGTGCAAACGTACGACTGAAGCAAGATGAGCGCCGGCGCTCACTTTAAAGTCTTCAAAATTTTCTTACTTGGGCCCATCCATTCATTTATTTGAAGGTCTGCAGTACATATTTAAATTATGTACAAGCTTGGGGTCTGAAGATTCCAGGACGAGTTCATACTAGGTTTTCTCATTCTTTAGGACACCAGCAGCTTTTTTTAATGCGTAATGAAAATAAAACTACTGTTCGATTATGAAACTGATGGCATTAATTTAAGAAAACCAATCATAGACCGTAAGAACCTTGTTTATTATAAGGTTGTGAAAGAAATCCACATTACCATTAATAGCATCAGTGCAGCTCCTAACTGCGTCTAAAAAAGAATAAAGTAAGATTCGCAACAATCGTCAAAGTTACTAAGGAACCATCCAAAGGCGTCGTTCCGATCCCTTCGCGACTTACCTACGTGCATGATTACTTTCGAAGCCTTCGAAGCCTTCAATAATCCTGAATCGCCTTCGGTATTGTGCAACGAGTCACTCAATGTCGGCTTAATTGGCCGAGCATGACTTACATTTTTGTAATTCATGTGGTCAAGTGCGGTAATAAGTATACTTATGTGATTTGGGGCTTCGGAGAATGAGAGCTGGGTGAATGGAGATGATTCAGATGGTATTATAAATTGAGTTTGTGTATATTATGGTAATTTTAAGGCTTCGCACCAGTAATATACATGCGTAAATGTTGTTTGTTTTCTATCAACTCTATTATAGCTAAACGGATTAGGTGAAAAAATATATGTTTCATATGGGACAGTGCATTTACACATATGATGATGTATAGGTATATCTATATTATGAAGAAAAAAAAAAACTACTTTTTAATAGTGTCTAACGCATTTGACTGGCAACTTGCAAGCAACCGGTTCAGTTTTTCAGGCGATCTACTGACTCAATTATTATGAGCTGGTATTTGGTTGAGCCGTCCATATAGCTAGCGTTTTGAGCTCGTGAATTGATATTTCACCAAACTGTAGATTAAGCACAATACAATATCCCTAATAATATTCAAATCAGCTACTTAATAGTAAGTATAAACAAATTTCAGGTACCGTTACTGTCCCGCAAAGATAAACTATAAACATTGAACAGCCTCGAATAAACTCAACACAATTAAAGCCCTGCGAATAAATAAACGGTCTCCAAGTAGTATTTGTTAAGAGAATTGGTATCTATTAGAAATCATCGCGGTAATAATGGGCTTTCGCGGACCTTACCGCTTGCGCGCCCTTAATATCAGTTTTCACGGTAGAACTCGAAGCTATGTTCTAGTGAAGTATTTTTAAAATGAAAACAGACAGAACGGTTAGGAAAGGATTTCAACTGGCGTAAAATAGAAGCCTATCCCCCGGTTTCTCGTAGGTTTGTTAAACTCGTGTCAAATTAACACACCGAATACTGAATAGTCATTGGTTGCCTGTTGATCATCGGCTGTCTTCAACCAATGAGCCTATAGTATTTGGTGTGTTAAGTTGACATGAGTTTGACAAACGTACGAGAAACCGGGGATAAGACACCGGGCTTAAAGAGGAATCCAATGCCACCTCACGTGTCAAAATAAATAATAATGATGCCCCCGGAACATAAAATAAACAAATAATAATTAATTTCTTAAAAATGTACAAAATAACATTTTACTTATGCTATTTAGGAGAAACATAAAAAAAAACAGGTAAACTGCTGCCGAATCAGGTTACGGGCCTGTGATTCAGCATACAGAGCCCTTCCCACGGGAATTGTGCTTAAACTTGTCTTAGACATATTACCTTATATTATACGAAAAAAGATTTGTTATTCTAATTTTACATTATTTGCATGCATATAAAATATAAATATAAATCCTTAAAATAAAGTAAATAACTTATAATAAATAGACCATAAATGTTTGACACAAAAACATAGTATAAAATAATAACGAGTGTGTTTTGTTCCTCTCTGTTAAAGGTATTAATGAAAGGGTGTGTCCAGTGTGTATATGTGTATATAAGTCTGATTATAACGGGGTTAAATTACACCACCGTCAAAATGTACAGCGTACACTGGTAAAAATATTCTCACGGCCTTTTTAGGCTGCAGGAGGTAATATAGAAACACAAAAACATTACATACACCCTAAAAACATTACCCTCCTTCTTGGGTAGTCGGATCAAAACACTAGCAAACATTAAACCGTGAAGAATTATAGTTTCTTTTAATCTCACTTTCTTATCGAAGTGAGTATAAATCTGGAATCTTTAGTAACACATCTTGGGTATCTAGTAAATTTGTACAATGGCGCGGGGGCGGGCGGTTGCTTCTGATGCGCTCCGTTATTGATTAGCGGTAGGAAGCGTTAATATCTATACAGAAGTTACATTTTGTTTTATTCGGTAGCTGATAAAATAGTAAAAGAAGATTGACGACACTTAAACTTATTTCTAAGACTAAGATGCGTCCCGCGATTTACCCAGGGACAATCTGGAGTAAAGAGCCTTGATTAATGCACACGACTTTTTAGTTTGTATACCTGTCGCTTAGTTAGCTCGCTTAGTTGTTAAAAAGTAACAAACAGACACAGACATACAGACATATTCATCCCTGTGGTACTATGTCTATACAGGGAGAACTTTTTTTTTGTAATTTTAATGTGAATCAAAATTCCCGAATAACTCAAAAATCAGTACATTTAAACGGCTGATCCGGTTCTCATTAAACGTAGATATAACCACTATAGTGAAACATTTCAATGGAAAAACACTACAATTTCTCTAGCCGTTTTGTAGTGACTAACAGACATACGAACACACAAACAACTTCTTACTGCAAACACAAATAACTTCTCCATTCCTTGGATAAAAAGATAAATAAATTTTGTTTCATAGACTTTAATTCATAGACTGCCCTCAGGCTTACTTAAGTTAGCTTCACTATTCAACCCAAAAGCGGACTAATTAGCTGTAAATCTAAAATTGACAGCGGGTGCCTGCTATCAATAAATCTACTTTATTTTATTGCCATCACAAAAATATCCGGCTACTGGTATCTCTTATCAAAACAGTAATCTATTAAATGATCGGTTTATCAAGAGGCATGTACGCTATATAATGAGGGTATCAAATAGACCGCTAACTTGAGTTCGGATGGTTCTATAATGTATCTAATTAATATTTCGAACCGGCCGTCTTCCTGTTTGAGTAAATTAAAATTGTATTGGTCAAGCGAGATGACCTCGGGCTACCGGTGTTCCGTAGAAAAGATGAAGGATGCCGGGAAATATGTAGCGTGTGAGGTAGCTTAGTGCGATAGAATCCGGAACAAGGATATTCGCCGAAGAACCAAAGTCACCGATATAGCTTTCAGAGTTTGCAAACTGAAGTGGCAAGGAGCAGGCCACATCACTCGAAGAACCGATGGGGAAGAAAGGTTCTTGAGTGGCGACCACGAACTAGAATACGCAGCGTAGGCAGGCTTCTCACTATATAGGTGGACCGACGACATTATGTAAGTCGCGGGCAACCGGAGGATGTAAGTGGCACGTGTCGATTGGTGTGGCTTTTTAAGGAAGAGGCCTATGTTCAGCAGTGGACGTCTTGCTGATGATGATTATGATGAAGGTAGGTTTAGGTTCAATAGCCCTTTTTAAGGGTGAACCTATTAAAAAAACACACAAGATTTTATTAGCGTAGATCACGGAGTGATTCGATCAAAATGTATACACACACAAATATATTTATTTTTATATTTATTTGGATATATTCGCACACACAAAGAAAAAAAAATGTATTCGAATTTACCATAAAATACATTATCATTTGAACGAAATCAAAGAAGTTTTGAATGGATTGTCGTTATATAGCAGTATTTGCGTCGGCTTCAAAACGCGAAAAAAATCTACTGACAGAGACAACACAAAGTCCAAACTAATGGGCATGCGTCGAAACCTTAATAAGATCGGGGGAACCTGGCGCCAAGATTTTTTTAAACATGTTTTCGTCTGGATGTAGGCAACACGTGATCAAAATACCGGCCTGCCTTGCCCAAATGGTGAGACAGCCGTACAATATGGTAACGGGACCAGCATTTTGGCAAATTCTATCAACGCACCAGCCGCCACCGCTTAAAAGCTCATCCGATATAATCGATCTGTGAAAATCGCACACTGTGCGTTTTTGCCTCAAACCTACAAATTGTGGAATGACCATCCACCGGCGGTGTTTCCAAATAACTACAACAAAAAGGGCTGTTAATAGAGTCCTTAAAGGTCGGCAACGTATCTTTGTGATGCCTCTGGTGTTACAGGTATCCATAGGCGCCGGTGATCAGGCCCGTCTGCTTGTTTGCCACATAAATATTAAAAAAAAAAAAAAAAAAGAAAAGTTTTTCCCTATTGCTTAATAACTGTTTGGTAATCACTAATTCAATACGAATCACTAAAAAATCAAGTAGCCGACAAGACAAGTTACGAAATAATCGTTTAAACTGCTCCTCGTTACGCGCACCGGATGCGAAGTAGGGCATCGACGATTTATTGTGTAGGATGTTTTTATTGAGATACCACTAGATAAAAGAGGAAATAATTGAGTGGACTCGATATAAATGTAGAGTTGTTCGAGTGAGTTTGATCGCAGTTAATTAATATTCCATTTGACGACCATCCTGCTTTGTTAGCCTTACCCCCGAACACTGAAACGTTTGTTAACTTTGACGACAGATTAAGTCTATTGCTGCCTTTGTTATTTGCTTAGTGCCAGACAAAGGCAGTATTAGAGTTAATCTGTTGTCAAAGTTAACAAACGTTTTAGTATTCGGGGGCTAGTCTTTTGAGTAGGGTCGGTTTCGATTTCTGACCGTGTAGATGTTTGAATGATGAATTTATATCTGCTTAGGGTCTTGGTGCTAGTTGGCTATTGTGTGTGTTTCACAGCATTATTCTTATTCGAGATGGGGGGGGAGGGGGGGGGATAAGTCCAGCGCTGTTGTCCCTCATGACATTACGCAGTATAACATAAGGTTTTAGGTTCAATCTGCGAGACTACAATGCTACAGTGGTTGAGATTGTTCTCGCATGTCTATTTCTATACCTAAGAGGGTTACAAATATTATATACTACTCCAAGAATAAACTTGCTAAAATCTTTCGCAAGTAAGTATTGTGTTCTATTGTTTCGTGTTTGAACAATAATCAACTATATTGAGTACAAGTAGGAAATTGAAATGAGATTATCTGAGAATCGTAATAAAATTATTCTTTAGTATCGCTTTACTATGGTTAAGTTATAATAAATGCTATAACTTGTTTATTGCAGGACTTTCTCTGATAGGCTTGAACCTAATCGAGATATCATTACGCCTTACTTAGTGCAACTTCGCACCTGCTTTACATACTCAACTCATCCGGCCCGTCCAAATATGCACTAATTCCGAGGGATGGGATTCGTATCGATGATTTTAAGTCAAATAAAAATAAAATTGTTTGAGATGTTGAAGTGATTTTTATTCATGTATGTGTTAGATATGATTGTGATATATTATTGGCAAATTCATTGTCGAGTTTTTTCACTTGCTACAAGTAGAAAAAAACGAACTAGATTTTTCGATTTTCTATCGTTTTTTTTCCAGAGTAATTTAATGATATATTTTCATTAATACAAATTATGTTAGTATATAGTTCCCTAAAATGTTTCACGATCCTTAAAAAAAAAAAAATGGATACAAAGTTTTTAGTCAGTGGTGATGAGAAAATAAATCATGATTTAATATTAATTTAATGTAAATATTATTCCATCGACTATCGATAAAGTTGCGCACGAGTCAACCACTCGTAAAACTAGTAAGGGATATTTAATACGATATGCACCGAAGACGTGCTAGCCATTAACGGTGAATCCACTCCTTATTTTTAGCCACAATCACGCGCATTCGAACGCCTTTACCTAGCATGGCTGTTTCACAAGAAAGAAATGTAAATAGTAAGCATTCCGACAAAGCACGATACGCGGCTTTTTGCTTAAAATAGCAGCCATTTCATCGACATCGATATGCGCAATTATATGATCAACATACTTAATTTGAATTCAACTCTAATTGGCACGTAATTTGTTAAGATTTTTTGCTTAGTTAATTGCTGATTGAAGTTAGATCATTAGCATGTTAATTCGCCGTTTTCAACCTTAGTGTAGTTATACTAGTAAAATCGAATTCGATATTCTCACTCGGATGTTTTTCAGACCACACGCAAGAAGATCATTATCCCGCCCAGTTTATTGAGATCTCTTCTTGGCCAAAAATTTGTATAACTTTATATATTATTTGTATGAATGCATCGCAGATCAGATTATGATGGCCGTGATGTTGTTTTCAACGGGTGGGCCCTATACTCCAATTTGTGCAAAAGCGTGCCCGTCAATATTATGGAGGAACTTTCATTTAATTATTTTTTACATCTTAGAGACAGTATTTTAAAAAAAAACCTGTTTAAAAGTGTCCTCCTGTACTAGTATTGGAACAAAATTTAACAACATTTTAAAATCAATCACTATTTGTCTCGTAAGAACCTATGTATGACAGAAATGCAAAAGTTTGATCGATTGTTGGGAATCGATTTGTCTAAATATTTCCATTTTACAGGATACAATCGTTAATTACGATTAGCTAGTAGATATTTTACCGATACATATATTATAATGCCGTAGTAAGCCTGGTCGGACTGGTTTAAGAGAAACCAGACAGAGGTGCGCAACCATCCGGGGCGGCGAACAATTCATTATGAATCGACCGTTAAAATCGCGTATAAATTCTCATTCATTAATTCATGCTAATCGATATCCTTAATTTATGATTAACGTTACAATTATTTGCCAGTTAATTTATGAATGGGCGTGTGGATACGCTTTTTGCAGCTCTTTGTAATTGGTTTTATTATTTGGTACCGTGAAGTTTTGATTAGTTAATTGTATAGGCTGTTCTGCTTCTCTTGACTAGTATGCTTTCATATAATAAATGCAATTATTTTTTTACTCAGAAAATTCGCTGCTAAAATCTTACCAACAGTTCTTGTCATCCATATTAACTATCTCTTTGTGTTGATTTAATATAATATTACCTGAAACAAATAAATTATAAGTGAGTAAACGTATTAAAAAAATATCAATATGTGTGTACGTAAAAGAAATTGTAATCATAATTATTATAAATATAAGTAGACTTAGAGAGTCCTTATAAAACGCCCTAACGAGCTTTTTTAGACTTTTGCAGTTCTTTTCTAAAATTAAATCAGTAGTCACGGATTATATCATGTATACTTTGTTTTTTTTTGTGTTCCCGATAAAAACACTGAAACATAAAAACGTAATGATGTCGATGAAACGTGGTAAATATCCCGTGGTTATTAATTTAAATATAACCGCTTTTATTTTGTGTTTTATATTACCAATCTTATTTTTATGTCTTATATCGAGAGACGAAGCTTATATCACATCATCTCATCTCATCTAGATAAAAAAGTATACTGTGCAAATGTTGGTCACCCCTAATGATTTCACCGACGCGCGCGCACGTTCGCTCGTCGCGCGGAATTTAGGTACTCCGCTCTTGTTACAGGGACATCTGCGGCGCATGCGGCACATGATCGCGTTTTCTCCTCACCACCACAATAAACAAGCATACAGTACATCAACTTACATTATTTTCTTCGTCATGTTAATTTTTGTAAAGTTATAAACGTAAACGTGGCCGTTGTTATTTCTTTTTAAATGTCGTATACTTAGTGCTAGTTCCCATTCTAGGCTAAGTGTATCTAAGTGCTTCCGAGGTTATTAAAAAAAAAGCTTTTTCCACATTGTTAACCCAGGTGAACATGGAATACACACTTCAAACGCTTTCAACGATTTTTGTAGCATGTGTTTGTTTTTAATAAATTCCGTAAATCTAAACGAACTTGAGTGAAACAAATTGTTTTTTGTTTTTAGGCGTTCCTCAATGATAGCAAAATAATTTAGTTATAGAGTTACACAAACAGACCAATAAAATAGTTCACTTTGTGAAGTATAATTTTCTGCCTAGTTACTTGCGTTGTGTTAACTTTACACTTCTGACTCTAGTGCATACTATGTCACCACTGCTTATGTAAGGCTAATTACATGAGACGCTTTATTCAAATCATTTGAAATCAGGTGGACGTGGTCGGTCGTCAGTTGAAAACTGGATATAAATCGAAAGCTTTGGTTTGTGAAGACTTGTTAGAGAGTTATGTGCTAAACACTAGAATTTATCGGAGCTGTTATTGTAAGTTCCTTCATAAAATATATGTGTACAATAAATGAACAGCATTTTGTTATTGTCGAAGCTTGTTGGCGTTGTAGAATTTTATTTTGAAGGAAGATAAAAAAACTCCTTTCTATTTATTTATTTATAGTTGGCTTTTATTTTAATTTAAACTAGCTTTTGCCCACTTTTTACGCGGGAAAAAACCCGTTGCACAGTTTTCACGCACTTGTTCTTCTTCTATCTCGCTTCGAGAATATTATTTTGAAAGGAGACGTATTTTTTATATGTTCTACAAATTCTTCTACTTCAAACCGAGAAAATGGAGAGACGTTGCCAGAACGAAGATCGCTGCTGAGAAGAAAGATGCCGTTGAAAGCTGACCACAACTGTATCAAGTGTCGGGCTCACTTGATGAGAAGACTTAATACGAGTATGTAAATTATTATGAGCCTGTCATGTCCCAATGCTGGGCAAAGGCCTCCCTACCCTGTCTCTATTATCTCTGTCCTGACCTATTGCTGGCCAGTCCTTCAGGTGCTTATCGAGATCTTATCGCTTTCTTAAGCGATGGCGGGACGAACTCGGCAGACCAAGAGGTCTGCCGCAAGTTCGTTTGCGATCTGGCAAAGATCTTCCGACATGCGGCAGACGTGACCAGCCCAACCCCACTTCAAATATTTATGTAAAGCATGTGAAAATCCATTGAGTCATTCTGATTACAGTTGTGACGCGTTCGACAGCTTTACTATCATTAATGTTTTATAAATTACCCTGCTCGAAGTGCTTATCAAACAGTTTTACGGTTTTCATGATGCCTGTTAAATCATCATTAGGCAGCGCCAATCCACTATTACGGTTATCTTCATAATATAAAATTTATGAACATCATATTATATTAGGAAAAATATTAGATGTTACATCCATCATCACCTTGTTCTTAACTTGCTACATCCGGAGTTTACGTAGCGGACGTAAGATTTATAGTGAAAATGTATGTTGGACAGTTATAGGCTTTCATGTGCATTGCCACCCTGTGATTTATTAGACTTCTAGTTATACGTATTTTTCTGTATTGATTTCCATTTTCACATTACAATAATTTAAAAAAAATGTGGAAAAATATATTTTTCCAGACAAGCTTTTATAAAATCCGTTATTGGTACTGTGACTGCTGACAAAAAACAGTCCAAACTTCATCAATCTACTGGTAGTTACTGAGAGTTCAGTTTTAAATGTTTTTAAACAAGTTAAATAAACCTTGAAAAAAAAATTATACCTCAAAAAGATTATTCTCCATACTAGGTTCTTGGGCAGAACCTGGTTGATGCAACGATGCATTGCTATTCAGCGTGGTAATGCCGCTAGTTACTGATTACGCTCTATCTACTGGTATTGGGCTTAAGCGCTTAGATTATCTTTAGACCTTTAATGGTCTATGGGTAATCCAATTGAATTTTATATAGTAGTAATAATAATTCGATTAGGTAGCTTGTTTTAATTTATATATATATGTATAATGTATATTGTTTTGTTCATAAAATAGCTAAAAAATAATAAAGAAATAAAACAAAACATGACCGAGACAGGTAATGAAAGATGGCAAAGAACTATGAAAAGAAAGTTTAAGGCAAAAATAAGTGTAGTGTTGTATCAAGATATCAAATAACTGGCGAGAAAAAAAATCTAAGGAAACTGCGCCATCGGCAAGAACTTAGCTCTTAAACTCAACAGAAAAAAAAACTATTTTGCGACAAAAAGGAAACGATATGCGCTTAAATTAATAATTATTAAATTTCTTTCTACAATTAATAACGTCAATCTACGTGTAGTACAAATCATTTGGATGTCAGTGACCACCCATTGTCTTTTATTCAGTTGTCTGGTTAACTGGCGATTACTCGATAAAAACAGGCTCCCTTCAAATATATGTTCGTCATTAAATTCTTTGTCGCCGAGAAAATATGCAGTGAACGGCATTTTAACGAAACTTAAAAGTTGACGGAGAAAACTCGATCATTCTTAAAGTGTTCAGACATACAACAGCGTAAATGCCGTATTGATTGCCTCATTATGTGTGTTGTTTTTGTCTCTTATTGAATTGGGCGTATATATTTCAATGGTCTCTGAGTGATAGTTTTAGTGCAAGGCACAAATGGGAGTGAAAGAAAATTACAGCGGTGGCTATTTATTTCTCTTAATTCTGTTTTCTTTAAAAAGTATTTTTTTATGTTTATTGCTTTTCGGTTTAGATTTTATAATTCTGTATCTTAAGATATGAACTACTACTCTGTCTTACTTAAATATGATCAACAGTCTATTTGAAGATATTTTTAAGACTCGTTTATCTGGAAAACTAAGACACCTAACACACCTGACGATAGAGAGAAAATGATGGGAAAATATATTTCTCTCTCTATCTCTGTCGTTTGTCGGTCAGCGCCAAACAACTTGTAACGCTTTAACCCTTCAGGAAAAAGTTGAGCATAATTATATTACTTTTCCTGAACGTCGCAACCAATTCGATAAATCTTTTTTAAATGAGAAATTTATGGCTTAGCTTAGTTTTCTTTAAATTCTGATATTATTATCATTGTTTAGATACACAGTCATGTATATGTATGTATGCATGAACTACTAAGCTTTTAAAAGTCTGAAATAAAATCAATTACAAATTTAAGAAATTTTACTCCTTACCAGTAAAATAATTTTGATAAGATTCGGTAGATGTCTTAGGTAGAACCAACCACTTGGTTTATCACCTTCTGCCGACCGTACGAAGAAGTATATAGTGCAATTAAAACAGGTCGGGTGGAATTGGCTTCGGCAATACGTAGACTGGTCCCATCAATTTAGTTAGACTCGCATCCGGCGACAACCGAGTGGACAGGCGGACAGGCGGACGCGATTCAAAACTAATAATATTTCATGTGGCCAATAAACCGAGGACCGTACACATTTGCGCAAGACACGTCTCGCCTCGCTCCTTGACTAATGAAAACGACGTAGTGCAAGCGGTTATAATGTGTCCAGAGAATTATAACGCACGCCGGATCTTATTTCTAGTACTTCTCTCGTAATAGGAGATCATGATATTTGGTGCATGTTTAATATATTTTTTCTTATCTGTTGTTTGATTATTCTTATGGTTTTATTATTTTAATAATTTGTTTTTTTAAATTAACCCATATTAAGTTTTAATATGAAAACAAAAATAATTCTAAGCTGTAACACGTTTTTCACGTGGTGCAAACACTCTTAAAAGTTGTTTGGTAGTGTTATCTAAAAGAGTGTTAAAGCGTCAACTTTAAACATTAATTTAACGTCACGAAGACGCAAAATTCAGTGATTGGCTGTTGTGTCATCTCCCTCGTTGATTGGCCATCACATCAGACTGTTCGAATCAGATTTGAATTTTTATGTGTTGGTTTTTTATGAGGTGTTATTACCGATGAACACAGTAAATATTCATCAATAAATCAATGGGAGTGAGTTTAGCGTTTTGTTGCATTCTCTTGTTTGAAATATAACCAATTAGCTTCTTTCTCTGGCTGTCTAAACTGGTTCAATTAAAGCATCGAAATAAAAACGGTCGTAAATAGTAGAATAGTGATTTCGATTATAAAAATATTTATGTATCATAAACGCGAAGCTCAAATATAATAGCAATATCTCTTTGATTCTCTACGCCTCGATAATGGACTCGTAAAACTAACCGTTTGCCGCTGTCAATCAAACGCATTTTATTTATTTCCGAATGTATTCGTATTCAATTAAAAACGAAAAACAGTAAATTGAAATTCAACGTCTGTTTTTAAAACAACAATGTTATCGTACTTTTCCCCAGCAAGACATCAAAGTGCACTTTGACTTTTGTAAGTATTCAATATATTTTTTTTTCATTTAATACCTTGTAGTAAAAAAAGTAGTTGCCGTTGAAGTGATATATCAAAAAGTTTATTTAAAAACCAGGTGCAATATTTAGCGACACTCAACCTGTTAACGGCACACAATTCAATTAAATTCTGTCTGTAATCTGATCGCGGCATCGGCGACAAAGGCCTCGGCAATTAAAGCATACATTGTGAAATTTTGTAACGCACTTCGTTATTTAAAAGTATGATACCAAAATGATTGAATTTAATAAGACAAAATATTGCTTGTGATATATTTTTTTTACTGTACTGAAAGACTAGATGAGCAAATCGCTCGCTTGGTGCTAAGCGTCGCCCTTGTCCGTTAAAGTTCAGTGTCACCCAGAAGTTTGACTTCACCAGTTTAAAATCATGCGCGGGAATGGCTTACGCTTGCCACCCCGAAGTATTAGATGTTAAATCTCTTTTGTGCCCAGAAATTCTGCTAAAACATTAACATTAACTATAAAACATTAACCTTCAAATCGGGACGCCGTAATGTTTGCACACTACTGC
Source organism: Apocheima hispidaria (assembly GCA_947579745.1). Classification (NCBI taxonomy): domain Eukaryota; kingdom Metazoa; phylum Arthropoda; class Insecta; order Lepidoptera; family Geometridae; genus Apocheima; species Apocheima hispidaria. Next base: position 8,445,434 of record OX388161.1, read on the forward strand.
TTGACAGTTGAATAGCTGGAAAAGGTATGGTTCATCCAAGTTGGACTCTGTAATCTTCCTACCACTAAAGATAATATAGAGTGATTAGAGATAATTTTTTAAACCGTTGAAAATAAATGTGTGAAATAAAGGTATTTGAGCAATGCTGGCGACATTTGCCACAAAACTATAAGTGAACCCTGAAAAATTAACGGAAAAAAATATCTCCTTTTATTTATATGGACTTTTAAAATGATCTATAATTTTTTTTGTTCAATAGTCCTTGGAATTGTAAAAGAAGGTAATAGGTGGGTGTTACTCATTTACTTAAACCCATAATTATCTTGTTTGAATGTAAATTGAACCGTTTTGAAAACATAAAGCCATAATATTAACTAAGGACATACTTATCCATCAATTAAATAAATAATTAGGTGGGTTTATTAATGTTTCTTGCTTAATGTTTCTTGCTGGAAAATTTAAGTAGAGTTACATAAATTTATAGTTGACAATGAACATTCGAAATTACACCTTACGGCAACGAGATTATAGACTTGACAGAGGATTTGATGGCAAATACAGATCGTGAAACTCAGATTTAATCGGATTTAGTGATTCTTAGTGGTTGAGGACTTTATTACCAGTCGGCTACTTAGATGATACTCAATAAACATCGATTGTTTATGGCCAATAGTCGTAAAAGCAAGGAATAGAGCTTAATAAAATATTTGAAATGGGCACTACTATTGATTCGAGATTGCAGATTTTTTGTAACTTAGGTTCTCTTATTGAGACTATACTGTTTTAGGTCTCTAGAACTTACTTTTTTTTTACTTGATACATATTTTGAAGTGTGGAACTGCTATGTATAAATTAATGTTATATTTGCCATTATTCAAGATAAGGTATACGATTTTGAAGTAGGTGATTTGGTAAAAATTATGGTTGTCATCATCATCGGTATTACCTAGAAGTCATCCACTGCTGATCAAAGGCAAGCGCAGAACGCTCACCATTTAATAGGACGCTGCTGCCCGTCCACAGGTGGTGCTGGTCGCAATTTCAAAATCATGGTTTAGTTTGAAAAAAAATACTTACTAAATTTAATATGATATTATTCAAATAACAAACAATTACGGCATCTACCAACCTGCACTAAGCCAGTGTAGTGATTATGGCCTAATCAGTAATCACTCTTATCGTAGGCCGATATCTCAGCAGTGGGGTGTTTAAAGGCTGATGCAGAATATATAAAAGTAAACGCTCGCGTTGATGTCTTTTCTATGACATAGATGTAAATAAAAAAACTTGCTTGTTTTTCCTTTATTTCTAATTGACTTTTTAGTCCCTGCATATAACATATTTTAAATTGTTTTTAGTTATTTTTAGTACCTATCTATTTTAGTAGTAGTAACTTACGTACCGATATACCACTGGCTTTTCAATGAAGGAAACATAGTGATATTCGATGACTTATGTGATTCCACCAGCCCGTACTGGGCGACCTTGGTGGATATGGCCTGATCGCTCTTTGAGGGTTCTCAGCAGTAGAATGTTAGCTGATGTAGTAGTTATTTTTATGGTTGACTTGACAAGGTTAGCGTTGGACCGGGATGAGTGCCACCCGTGGGTTCACGGTTAGTAGCCGTGGCCTGGTCACCCATTGTAAAGCTAAGAGGAACCTAAGGAGGGGCCGCCTGCAAGCCCACGTCGAAGCGGCCACAGTAAGTTTTGTTTATTTTAACCTTAAACCTAGCGATCCATAAGAGTATTCCTAATACCTAATTGGAAATAATGATGACTTGATTTGAACTGAATTGAATTGAGAGCTGAAATGATAATATTATTTTCATCTTCTGTTTCTGTTCAATAGTAGGTGATCACAGCGGTCAGGTTCCTCGGACTCCATAACAAGTTTTCTAAATTCGAGTCAATATACAAATCAACGAATAAAATCGTAAACGCGTATGATTGGCATGTAATAAATATTTGATAAAAGTGCTCCACTTCTCGGAAATTCTTTATTTATGATGCGATAAAGATTTTTGGCGTCGCACTTATGTCTATAGTGTTTATAGTGTATAGCTTAGTATTTACAAAAACATTTGGATTATCCTGAGACCTTCAATGGTCTCTGAGTAATCCACCTGTTAGTTTTATGTAGTGGGCTAAGTAGTTTAGGTAGTTTTAGTTTGTATGTATTTTCTTTAGTTGAAAAATAATAATTTTAATAAGATTACAAGCTGAACCTTACGGATTTATCTCCTATCTACAGATAACGTTTCTTTTATCTTTGACACGCTAAGCGATTAACTACAACTCTACTGATGTTAGTGGTAGTGTAGTCCAAGATGGTATATACACCTAGTCTGGAATGGGAACTGGTTCTCAAGTGACGCTGCCGGTACACACCGTAGGTACTTGGCGCCAGATATTCAACTCAAGTTGAATATGTGAGGTGGTAGCTAGCAGATGGGTACTAGAAAGTACCCTATCACCAATCCTCATGATGTTTTCCGTCACAGGTAACAAAAGATCTTTGTTGGGATTAGAACCAACACCCTGCGGCGAGCGATCCTATTTTTTTTTAATGACTATGCTGTAGCTTTACTAGACTTTGGAGTACGCAAACGGCGTTGACCCCTAAAACTAGTGCGATCCTAACTTACTAACTAGCTACAAAGATACAAAACCCTATCATCATCATCAGCCAGAAGATGTCCACTACCAAACATAAGCCTCCCCCTTAGAGCGCCACAGCGACCGACAAGGCGCCACTTGCATCCACCAGTTGCCCGAGATTTTCGACTTTCACAATGTCGTCGGTTCACCTAGTGGGAACTAGGTGGAGGCTGGTCTACGCTGCGTCTTCCGGTTCGTGGTCGCCACTCAAAAACCTTTCTTCCCCACCGGCTATCGGTTCCTCGAGTGATATGACCTGCCCATTGCCACATTGTAGTGTTTAGTATAGGTTAATAATTACATGGCGTGTACAAAAATATTGCTCAGAGCAGTATGGCTATATTCAGTTCGATTAATCGAGCTGCACTAATGAATCACTCGATTATTCTACCAGAAGGCCTTAATTACAATATTCACTTAATACGCACGCTTGCGATGAGTAATATACTGTAATATGAAGAGATCTCAGTATCGTATGAAGATCTCAACATTGAGCGATGCCAGTAATTAACCTGACTACAATCTGGGCTGAGGCGGAGGCTTTGTGGTAACTTACATCTTGCCAGGGAAATAACCACAGAGCAAACACAAAGAGAACTATTTTACAAAAATGTGTGATACATACGCGGGGTGAAGTCGTTACATTCAGTCTTTTATTACTCTCTATTGACGTCGGGTGAGTTTATGTCCATAATAAATAGTGTGCGCGTTTACCATGCTTTCGTTAAATAACTAAATTACTTTGAGTTGGCGTCAGGCCACAGAATAAATAATCATTCTGTCAGATCTCATTAAATGCATTATTACTATGCCACCTCCTCTTTCGTTAGTTTATCTGTGCATAACTATGGCCATGCTGTAAGACCTAAAATATTCAATAACCTTTATTATTGACAATTTAAAGTCTTAAAGGATATAAAAAAATAGCAAGGAAGAAAGAAAGTTTAATTACGGTTTACATGTTTTATTGCTTAATTATAATTATGCGAACTCGCTGTACAAAGATTACCCAAAAAGAAGTTCCGACCCTAATGCCTGTCTGCACTAAAGTCAACAAACACCTAAAAGTAAGTCAGACTTAGGCATCAACTTTCTCTGACCCAACCACTTTACGTTAAATGACTCCTACAACTGACGTTTGAAAAAAATAAATGAAATAATGTTCATATTTCTATGTACCAGTGTACCTATGACAAGTTTTGTTTGACATTGGTACTCCTTAAACGCTCGCTTAGCCCTAAAACGTTCAAAATCGGTGTTTTACGCATTTAGCTAACCTCCTAAATTTGGTGCAACGCATTTTCCACTGTTGGGTACGTCCCAGAGAGTTAAGTATGAACTTAGGAGCTTTCAAAGGCTAGTGAATACGGGCGTAAGACACATCTTGTACTTAATTATTACGTAAAGCTACTTACTTTTCTCGATAACAATTATGTGCAGTCAAAATATTGTAAAAATATTTCAAGTTGATATCGATCGGGAATTCATCCAGCGCGTTTAATCTTTGCATTTTTTATCTGTAAAAATATTTTTTGAAATTATATCTTACATCGAAAGCGAAATGTTAATGTGCAGTTGAAAAGGTCGTCGCAATTATGATAAGAAAGTAAAGGATTGGTAAGCGTATAATTTAATTAAATCAATCTAGACGGAGTTGTAATAAGGATCCATTAAGAGGATAGTCCTTCCGCGAGGTTTTGGCGCATTCGATATTTGAAATTGTTAATGAAATTAGGGTTTCTATTCTTAATGTTAATAGAGTATACCATAAATTGGTATACTCTATTCTTAATGTACGTGAAACAGTTGGACCCGAGTTTGTACTAAAACTGCGACGAGAACCGCCGGAGGACGCGCAGCAGCATCCTCTTAGGAAACGGTAAGTGTTCTGCGATCCCCAAGTTGCCCAAGCGTGGGTATTATGGTAATTTGCCATTGGCAACCCATTTTTTTCTTTTTTTTTTTTTCGGCTTTTTGTTCCCTGGTGAGTGTGTTTTTTATAATTCCTCTCTTTTTCGAAGGCCTTTCTGTTCAGAAGTGGACGTCTTCTGGCTCATGATGTTGATGACTTTAAGATAGTAACGGGAACATTCAAATAACCGCCCGTTTAGACAAGGTTTACGAAAATCTTACGCCAGATAAGTGCAACGCCGTACTGATATTCCCAGTCCGAGATTGATGTTGGAGTTTCTTTTCGTCATAAAATTCACCCCATTTTTTGTGCAAATGTTCTTTGTCATTTGAATCCGTGTAATGCTATTTTAATTCAGACGCCAAAAAAATTTTTTTTTGATTTGGGAGAATAAATCAATTATCAAAGTCGTGCAACAAAAGTTGTTAAGTATACTTTAATAGAGAAACTGTCTGAGGTTTTAGGTTAGTAAAAGTAACCCTGTATTCAAAACGGAGAGAAAGAAGTACCTCTGAAAAAGGTCAGACGCACCTTGGATGCATGCTTACAAAGTGAACAGAAATTAAACATAAGTAATGACTCAGCTCAAGTTTTTCACGCTTGCAGAAAGACGTAGCAGATTCAGAAGCCGACGACATCAAATCACCCATTACCTTTCAACCGCGAAGGAAAGTGAGTTTAAAAAGAATCGCTCATAAATAAGCCTGTTTACAGGCTGACCGACGTATTATTTTGGTACTTTACAGCTGTGTTGAAACCGTCTCAATCTTGCGTAAGATGAGACTGCGACCTGACAGATTACATCTCACCTCGCTTTACTACACACATTCTCTTTAATGAACGTTAAATATTGTATGACATTCGTACATTCGTCACTTAAATTTGCACTGCGCTAATTAATTTCTATACTTAATTAAAATTTAGCCATAAAAAGGTAGCGAAATTCTTACTTTCACCTCCTAAACGCGAGTGTTACATTTTGCATTGATTTATGAAGCGTATAAAGGTTTCTCTTTTTGTAGTTTAAAACAATGAATTAATTCGCCCACATAGTAATAAAAACTTTTGAAACAACGAAATAAAAGTAATGCTCACTTTAAGTGCTGACTCACTGATATGAGCAGAGGAGAAACAAAGTTTCGCTGATCACCAAACTGTGTTTTTCTCGTGTCACACCAGCATTAACATAGACTTTTCATAGAAAACTAGCTGTTACGCGCGACTTCGTTCGCGTGGACCAACAAAAAAAAAGTAGCCTATGTCCGTCTCCTTAAGCTATATCTATGCAAAAATTCAAATCAATCACGCGACAAACGGCCAGACAGAGAGACAGAGCTACATTCGCATTTATAACATTAGTTACGATGTCATGTAAGTGTGACATACACTGAACAAAATGGTCAAAAATTGTTTTTTTTTTGGATAGATAGATAGATTAACTCTTTATTGTTCACACAAATTTTACATAATTTATAAACCGACTTTAAAAAGTAGTGTAACAACTGGCGGCCTTATCGCTGAAAGCGATCTCTTCCATTCTTTCATTCTTCATTTTTTCTTATTGTTTGACTCGATGTCAAGTTCTGTTTTTTCAGAAATGATTTTTCAAATTATATATTTTGACTCGAAAATCTGCTCGTGCCCAAAATGCTAGCCTTTATTTCGGGTATAAAGCAAGCCGGGCAACGCAACTAGCAATTTGAGCACGTTGCCTGAAATTAGACACCGTTTAAATATCTATTGGTACCCAGGATTTGATGGCTTAAACGATCTCTAATTACTTTTAGGTTATAATTAGTTTGTAGTTATAGTTATTAGTTTATATTGTGTTAGTATATCTACTAACACAATATAAACTAATCTATATACTAACACAATATAAACTAACTTAGTTTATATTGTGTTAGTATATCTACTAACACAATATAAACTAATAACTTTGATTTTGTATTGGTAAATGTATTCTAATGAAGTATAGTATTTCACAAGAAAAACATGTCTCAGTTATAGTCTAAGTCAACAATTTTAGTCGCTGTTTCAGTAAAGTGGTTGAAGCATTTACGCAGTTTTGGAAAAGACAAACACTTAATAGATAACAATCCAGAACACGAGTTTTAGAAAACAATACCAAACGGCTACGTGATTCTGATTTTGGTTGTCACCACACTCCAAAAAATTGGCTTGTCAGATACTGCACCGGGGACTTTTCATTATTTAAAAAAAAAAAAACAGCGTAATGAAACGAAAAGCTACTTGCTTTTTTACTAGTATTTTTTCTGGAAATAGCTCCTGCTAGGCAGCATTCTTTATAAACCTCGTTTAACAGAAGGTATAAATAAAGGTACCTACTTACTATTGTTAGAATAGAGCACCGATATACAGCTATTTGTTACGTTGTTTCCGGCGAACCAGTCCGCGAGTAATATGTAACAAATGCACAACAAATGGAGATCTTTTAAAGGCTCGCTCTCCAAATTATCATATCGCTATCTCGTTCGCACTATTTATATACATAGGCGCACTAAATATATAGGTTTCCTCAAGTTTTCCTTAATCGAATTATCAGTGGTACGAACCCGTCACCCAACGAAGAACTTGTAAAGGTCTACCACACCGACTGCACTCCAGTTTCCTCACTGCATTCACACATCCACACAAACACACACCCCATCTCTGCCACTCTTACGACTTGTGTGTCGCAGAGATGATACACAACCACACACACCTTCACATTTATACACAGGTGAACATCCCCGCGAGCCAAACCCGCTGAGGCTAATACTAACAGATTGTATTTTATCAATTTTACTAAAATTGTTTTTTTTTTAAATATCCAAACACCATTTTTTTTTCTAAACGCACGTAAATTGTTACATACGTACCTTTATGTTACCTATACTTTTAAGCATTTTAATTTTTAATAAAAACCTATAGGAAACTTCGTAGCGCGCGATCAAATAAATGAGGTAAATCTTTCCAGGGTCACCATTAGACCGGTCTAACCAAGCTTGGGGCCCAGTGCTAAGACAGTATAATAATAATTATACCATGGTATGTACTAGAGTAGTAATTGTAACATTGAAAAAATACTGCACTGCACCACGTCTCGTATTGCAGTATTAGCCCTAACTTAAACTGGATCCATCGGGAAGCTAGCGGTGAAAGTATGCAAACAGGGCAACCGACACGACGTTGCATTCTACGACACTGCCCTCTGTCCACTCTGCTGAATAAGATCGCGATACAATACACTCGCGTGCCGGCACTGGGGCTAATCATTTTGTAACGTAACGACCTGCCACTTGGACTGGATGGTCTCGACTTCAGTTAAACCCATATTATGAAGGAGTTTTATAACCCTGGTTCTCGCTATCTCGTTCGCACTTTATCAACAACTAGCTGCGCGCCGCGGTTTCACCCGCTATTCTGCAGGAACGGTTATACATTTTTCGGGATAAAAAGTAGCATATGAGTTAATCCAGGGAATAATCTACCTCCGTATCACCTCCGTCCGTACCTCCGTATATCAGATATCATTCAAATCCGTTCAGCCGTTACAGAGTTGAACGGGAACAAACACAATTACATACTTATCTATTTACATACTTACACACAAACTTTCGCATTTATATATTACTTAGATGATAATTGTAGGCAAGGCAGTGAGTTGTCGGCGACGATAATGTAGTATGGCTCAAGCATAAATGCTTTTTTTATGTTCCGTACCTACAGACTGTTTAATTTAATTTAATATTGGTTCTACATTGGCAAGTTATACCAAACACAATTTTATATTTATGATATAAAATATGTCCGGGTCCTCCATACTAAGTCCCGTAACTTTGCTGGGCTATATTCCCTGTTGCAAGAACTGCTACAATTAAGGCTACATGAGGTTGAATTAATCCTTATACAACAGATACTTGGCTTATGGGAACTGCACCTGTCGTTCCAAAAGCCCTCCTGTAGTGAGCAAGATGCGCACACACATCCTTAGAACGTAATGATTACTCATACACATAAAAATAAAAATTATGATGGTCAATGATGACAGATGTTAGTATTATTTAGAAAAACTGTAGTACAAACAAATTATCGTATGATAGCTCCAACACAAGAGACCTCCATGGCGTGACAAGCAGAAATTGTAAACAAAATTACATCTCAAAACTTTACAGGCTGTTTCGGTTTGACGACGGGTATTTTCCAGTAGGTCACGGTACTCGTCATTATAACAACTTTTACTATGGAATCTGAACTTGAAATCGCAAAAAAAAACTGTTCCATACACAAATGTCATTCACCATCGACGAATTTTGATGACCTGATTATTTTCGCGGTTTCAGTGTTGGCCCCATTATAAAAGTTGTTTATAAAGATGAGTACAATGATAACCTATAATATTTCCACCGTCTAACAGAATGCTCAGTATTTTCCCTTCCATTATCGACATCTATATCATTTCACTTATTCATACCGCGCAAGCGATGTACCGCAAATTGCGACGATATTTCGTAAGAATAACATCGGACTACAATGGTTGGACAAGGAAGTGCCGCTATCGGGTGATCGATAGTAAATGTCGTATGGTTATTTCGTTCACCGATCTCTCTACTGGTTTATTGCATCTACGAGTAGATATACATGATCTTCTTTTAATGAAGAAACTGAGCTGTGCTGAAAACTACTGACTTATTATTGACCGAGCGAAGCAAAAGTCGCGGAGTATAGGATCAAATCGGCGCTTGTATTTTGTGTGTATATTTGACGATAAACTTGATATGTATCTTTGTCGATGATAAATTGAGTAGTTTTGACCCATCATTACAAATTTCATGCAAAAACAATTTTAACATTTCAATATGTGCAACATCAGTCAAGGGGCTGTGAAGACAGGTGGTCACGATCACGAGGTCCCAGTTTGAGGCGAATAAATAGTTATTTATTCGCAACTATCTCTCTGCAGAGCAAAAGGCCTTATTTTACTCCTTGCGGTTGAATGCTTTTGTGGTACAGCTGCAGCCGTTGCAGTGGCTCTTTATTTCTTTTTGGGTCTGCCGCGTGGCTTGGTTGCGTTTAGCGTTAATATAGTTATGATTTTGGCACAGAAGTAACTACTTTTGTCCGGAAAATTTCCAAAAGAATATCCACATAAAAGGATAAAAAATATATTTCTATTTAATGTCTGTTTCAATCTTGTGTCATTCGTTTTGTGACCTTTTATACAATTTATTGATTAGTCGTGCTAGTCACAAGTGTCACACTTGCCAGTGTTGCTTGAGTTCAGTGCCACGCATAATTTTTAATTTCATCAGTCCAAAAGCCTGCGTGGCAATGCACTGTGCTCGTAACTCTGAGATATTGTACGTTAAACCGCTAGAAACATTTTCTTATGAGCTAATTGAATGCCACTACATAGAAGCATATAAACTATCAACAAAGTAACATGTAACCAAAATACTGCTCTTTCTCTGTCCCAAAGGGTAAGCATCGTCATTCAACGTAGTAATGGGGTCAGCATTTTTGAACAATTCACACTGGTAGCGAATGCTACAACTTCCTCCGGCTCCCATCGTCCATATCAATACAAATACCTAATTTAGTGTCAGCTATGTATAGATTGATCCGTTAATTTAGTTAATTAATCAAAATATGGAAGTTTTTCATGATAAGTTTAATTTAAACTTTATATACTTACTTTGATGTAATGTTTAACGACTAAGTAAGTTTCTATTAAATTAATTCTTTTGATTCTGTGTTTAATTTTTAAATAGTTAGATTTGTTATTAATGTACTGGCAACTATTTTTGAGATAACGAAGCGAGAGTAGCACGAAAGGAGGGAGTGTGATTGGGGCGATGAGAACGGGAGTCGATTAAAGGACGTCTTGAAAGTATCTACGTTTTTCTATTCCATCATCGCCTGGACCAACGTCGTAACGCGATCTCTTTTCTTCATCAGCCTATTAACAACTCTGCTGGATTATCGGCCTACCCTCGAAGGGTGATTCGAGCGGTCTCTTAGTTTAATTTATTTGTCATTTGTTAGATATTTTAATGTATTTGCATAGTTTGAATGTAGGTCTATTCAACAAATCAACAAATGCCAGCAATAGCCTATTCTACAAATACACCATTAGTTAACATTTTCTCAGTCATGAGCATTAGTTGAAATTCGATAGGTTTCGATTCCTTACCCTTTGCGATGTTTACAGCCAAGTATGTTTGAATGAACGAGGTTGCGTGCTAATGAAGCGGAATACTTAGTGCACAGCAGTAAAGTAAGGTTTAACATCGAAAACTGTATACGAGTATGTGCAGGAAATGTTCCATATTAAATATTTTAATGCACAGCGTGAATTTTCACATAAAATTTAAATTGATTTTGTGCCTGAATTGTATCTCTTCCGCGTTACCAAGAAAACTTTTCTTGCAAGTGGTAAAAGCGCTTTCGTCCATCGGCGCTGATAGATTGCTTAGTATGATAAAATAAAACCTTGATAGGTACTCAGATCGCCACAGACAACAAAAGTGATGTTTGAAAACCGAACGCCACAAGATGTTGAAAAAGCAAATGATAGCTAATATGGGCTTTTCGGACGTATTTTTAATGTTATTAACTTCTAGATTGTGTTTAAAAGCTATTAGAAAGTGATATTTAACGAGGTATATGGTTCTCGACTATAAAAAAATCACAGGTAAATGAAACACAATAAAATAAACATTTTATTTCAAAACAATACTGGAATACCAACGTTAACTTGATTCGATTATTGCGACTATAGATTTGATCACATTCAGGGATCGTAACTATAATGAACTAGCTGTTGCCCGCAACTTCGTTCGCATGGACCTACAAAAAAAGTAGCCTATGTCCGTCTCCGACCCTTAAGCTATATCTATGCAAAAATTCAGCACGATCCGCTCAGCAGCTTAGGCGTGATAACGCGACAAACACCCAGACAAAGAGACAGATATACAGAGAGACAGCCAGACAGCGAGACAGAGAGACAAAGTGAGTTCCGAATTTAGATTAGTTAGGATTAAGATTAGGATGGTGAATGTGTCAAAACGACGTTAGTTTTTACAATAAGTAAACATAAACAACATAAAAGGCATTTCTGTTAAAAACACTGTACAACAACTCAGTCTTAATATATCGTAAAAATCGAATAATAATTCACAAGAAGCCTGAAGTTGGTTCAAAGGTGTGAAATTACATTGTCGTATTACATTCTTCACGGGTTCAGATCCTTTTTTGGCGCAGAGTTACGACCATCAAAATTCTCCACCATTGTTGTACATCGTACAAGCAGCAACAGAGTTATCTATCTAAAACATTTAATATTTTTTAATTGAAATTGTAGATATCAAATTGGATTTTAAATCAGTAGACTTACATTTTGAATCCGCAATCCAACGCGTTGCATTGAATCCGAGAGTTATAACGAAAGTACAGTTACTGTCCTTTGTATTCTTAAAACAGTAATATAGAATCTGAGAAAATATTGTTCTATTAATCAACTGACCCATATTTCAGTATTTTTAGAACAGTTCTACATGATCGGGCTAGCGCTGCCTTGACTATAACTGTCCTTATTTACACAGGATATACATATTTGTGTCGTTTGGGATTGAGACTAAAAATCCGTAAGGTCGGCAAAGCACGACTTGGCTAAAAGTTTGGTACAAGCGACGGCTAGCCAATTTTTTGTTAAAACTTAGCAGTGCCAATCAGGTTGGCAAAGCTGACAACATTCTGGTTGCTCTTCTCTCCACCAATGGACTTGTAGATTATAAGTACACACTTTTACGATTTATTTTGAAGTTTGTGTATATGGTAAGACTTTAATTTTAATTACTTTTAAGAGTAGGTTTTAATTAGTTTATTTTCAGTGTAAATAATATTTTTCTTACGCACTCGCAGTATGAATTAAAAAAGTATTTTATTAACTTTTGCTGCTGACTCTACCACGTACGAGATTATTTTGATCGCGATGATAAATGTGCCGACACGCGCACAAAAGAGTTTTAAGACTTTATGAAACAGTGAGTTTGATTTATTACTTCATCGAGAATTTTTAGGGTCTCAAGTGGCACACCCTCTCACGAATCGCCTTCGGGTGGTAAATGAAGACATCGTATTGAATGTACGCGTAAATCACGGAGACGGGGCTACTCGAAAAGTTGGTAAGTAAAAATGTATGGAAAACTTTGCGGAAGCGAGAAAAGTGCATATGAATCATAATATCATTTCTGGATTTAAAAGTAGTCTATGTGTAAATCCAGGATAACAGCTATCTTCACAAGTTAGAACAAAAATTAACATGTAAGATAATCTCCTTTCTACAAACCTTTGCTTCCATAAATGAACGTGTTCATCTACGTCGGCTGCGCCTACGCAGACTTGTTTCATCGGTGTCAACAAAACTGCGCTACCACAATTACACACTGGATTTTATCGGCCGTAGGTGTAACGACCACTCATATTGTTTTGTAAAAACGTACCTATATACGTACCTATGTACGTATATGGCCACGGGGAGGTTGTTTCGAATACGACCTGTAAAGCTATCTTTAGAATAGGCTGAATCTAATAGGCCTTAAATAAGAAATCAGCTCGTTTATAAAAAGTATCGTAATAGGTGTAGATGTGTATATAATCTTATATTCATCAAGTTACATATACAATGCACATTAAGCATTAAAATCATCTGTGATTTTGATATGATTTTTAATTAAGTGACATAATAAGCAATTATAAAGTTTAAGTGGACAAAAATTGTGATACTAAAACACCGGTTGCACTCACTTAAAACATCGTTTAATTTTTTGGTTGAAAGTTACTTAAAGCTGTAATGAAAGGTTTTGAATGAAAAAAATGTTTTCAAGGCCCGGTCTAATCACAAAAATAATAAAAAGTAGTATTTTCAGCACCTAGTTCGAGGTGACGAGATCGGATAATCAAATGCAAAAAAGTATTGCAGGTAGAAAATACAACGGAATTTCGAAAATCTGCCTGGGTTACGGAAAAAACGCAGAAATGACCCTCTGAAAGAAATGCTCTGAATTTTCAGAATAACAATACATAAAGTAAATATATTTTTCAATTGATATATTTTAAATGATCTTTAATATGTATTTATATTTTAAAAAAACACAATTTAAATAGCCAGACTACTAACCAGCTACTTTTTTTTGATTTGTTTTGTATATTTCGATTAATCGACAAAAAAGCAAAAAAAAAAAATGAAATTCTAAGCGCTTGCGACCTTTACTCTTTGTGAAAGGATGATATATAATTTTTAACTTTAACAAAGAGCTTTGAGCGGATACATACCTCATTTCAAATCGTGATCAGATCAGACCGAGTCTTAAGTACTTTAAACGATGTTTTTTAAATGTCAAAGAAGGAAGATACTAAAGAAAACCTTTTCTGAGTCACCACCTGACTCAGATATTCACAGTAATTGTCTCATTTGGTGTTGCAATTTCCTAGGTCGTGGGTATTTCTGTGCAAAAATAGAATGCTGCCCATCTCAACGCGTCGATGAAATTTTAAGATACATCTTAACGAGCGCCCTTGGTGCTTCAGAGAATACTTCGAGGAAGGAAAGCTTAACCAAATGTGAGCGAATAATTCCTCTTACTTTTGTTTCTTACTTGTGCATCTGTGAGATTGGTCGAGGATTGTCAAAATCTGATCGAAGCTGAAAATTGCACAAGACCAAGTCAGAGATCATAGGAAGGCTGAGTTGATAGTAAAAGCTTAAGGATGATGTAGATCATGTAGTAAGTAGTTTTTTTTTTGTATTCCATATTGTTAACAAAAATACTTCGGATACAGCTTTGTGCATAAAATTACACAGGCATAAAACCAGCAATTTATATTTCGAAGAAAAAAGTAACCAACACCAGCTCCAAAATTATATACTGACTAGAAATAAATACCCCACCAGACTCTATTGTGCCTATGAATAATTATCATAATTAATAATAATAATATAAACAATAATAATAAAAATTTATAATATTAATAATTTAATTATATTTTGTTTAAATTGTAGTTCCGTGTAATAAGTCTCATTATTTTATGAGGTGACAGAGGCCCCATAACTTGTCATCCTTACCTCATAAAGTCTCATTGCCACGACCGGCTATTCCCGTTTGCGCTTTGTAACTCGATACTTATTATCGGCTCATTGGACAGATCAGTGTCGATTTGAAATCGATGTTATCGTGTACTTACTCGATTATGTTTAACTCTTCCTATTTGCGGGCGTTTACCTTTCTACCTCGCGAACTAGTTTGGCCGCGTGTTTTAAATACTGCTAATTTTTAGATCATCTCTATATTTTTAAGTATGATCTTATAAGTTTATGTAGTGTCATACTTACACCAACAATAATTTATTTGCATGCATACATACGAAAGGAAGCCGAAACGTGTACAATGACAGTGAGCCCAGTCCATAAGCGAATTGCACTACCAGTAGTGTCACGGGAGAGAAAACTCATATAGCACTGTTAGTGGTAAGCAGTAGTGTCACGGAGGATAAACAGAGATAATCCTATAATATTATTCGATTGTTAGCTAATGATTTTGTAAGTGACCGCGTCAATACGTTCGCTTAAGCTATACGTGACCTGTGAATGATTGTGCGTATTTTAATATAATAGCAAAATCATGACGGCATCTGTACTTAACAAGCAGGCTATAAGTAAAATTGTTACGAAATGGAATGCGAATATTGAAAATTATAGCTATAATCAATTTATAGTAACTGTGCCTTTTGAGCCCTCATAGTTTATAATCAGCTAAATGCTTACTTAGGGACAATTTACATGGAGCGTTTTGTATGTGGTCCGAGTAATAAGATGTTTTTGTTTAGCATTTATTAAGAGTAATCTGCGGTTAAGCAGTCAAAGGCTTAACTCGGGACATAGTTTCCACACAACTTTGTACCGACAGAACTTAAAATATTTGTTAAATTTTCTTAACCTTTTCATAAAAAAAGTCAAAAATAAACAGACATACAATACATTTAGAATAACATTTCAGAATCTTAAAAGTATTATTTTTTGTTGAAATGTTTTTTCCCATTGTATTTAAAGTTAATTATTACAATTTACTTGAAATGTTATGAAACTTGACAGTGGCTAAATACATTAATTGTGTGAAACTAAAATTGACGTGACAAATATCACTTGTCGGACAAGCAGAACCAGAACTATTTAAATTGCTGATATATTTAATATATGCTAGTAGTAACCGAAGAACTACTTTCATTGAAATGAGTTCACAGACGACGGACTTGTCTGAAAATAAAGTTATTATTATTATTCACCTGTCTCCGTCTCTCTCAGGATTTGATTGATATGTGGCAATCACATGCATTTTTAACCAATAAAATGAAAACAAAACCTATATTGATAAAAAAAAAATAGAAAACTCATTTCCATATAAACCTTTTTTTTTCCAATAAATAATTATGTACATACAACAACAACAACAAACGTAACAAATAATTGATTTTCAATGTATTCATCGCTACACGTTCATAGTTTGTGACCCAAAAACGAGGTTATTGTGTCCACATGAATTACGGAACAGTAAATCTAGACTGCGGTATAAGCTGAAACTGATGCGGCACTACATCAATGCGGTAACCGTCTTACTGTCCAGTGGAGCGCTGGCTTTATTGCGAGAGCGGGCCGTTATAGCCACACTCCCTTGTACTCGTTAAATATTTACATAGACCTTATTTTTTACTAACGCTTTAATATTTTTGTATAGTTGAAAATTATTGTATAAAAAAATATTGCCTTTGTTAATGAGTGACAAGCTAGGCATTTGACCACAATCTGTCCTGATTTAAAGTGATGGTGTGGTCGAGGATGGTGAAATAGCACAAATTTTGGACAATAATACGATGACGCGACGTGACTTCTTCACGTTCCCGCCAAAACTCTTAAACAATTTTGACAGATATTTCTTAAAGATTTGGTCAACTTTGACGGTATTTTATTAGAGCCTATTTCGAGGAAACGATAGCGCTAGCACTTTCGCGCGTAGATGAAAGAGGTGGCTTTAGCGCGCGCTAGTAAAAAATAACAGATAATTATATAAGATAAGAAAATTTAGATCTAAGCCAGGAAATCAATCAAAATTCTGTTCGATGCTATCCTAGATATTAGTATTACCTCACCATTAGTGTAATAATCACTTGAATATACGGTAGGGGATCCGAGTACCAGCGAAACATGTTTTCATTAAAAAAAACATCGATAAAATGTCATATAATCTTGTTTTCTATGCTAGACGATAGAACAAATTAAAAAAAAAAAACATCTCAAAATAAGATTTTTAACGTACATAACGAATGAGGCGCACTGAATAATAAAAAAACACATTTTTCCAAATATAACGTTAGCGATTACAAAGCCATCTATCTATTTTGGATAAAAGAAAGCGTCAAAATGGAGAACGGCTCATTACCAATAAAAATAATAATACAAAAATTCACAAATTAACAAATCCATTCCTCTCCCCACGCAAATTAGACTACTGAAAAATAAATCACATTCTTCGCAGACTGCATAAATAACCTTAATACCTACCGAGGCATCGCTTTAGCCCCGAGCATAGTTCTCAAGTTCTAAATTACTAAGCTTCTTCAGTTATGTTCTTTGGAAGATTTATTCACGTCCTGACGTATAAATTAACACGCGCAAACTGTTCCAACGGCAAAGTGAACCGTGGTAATAGTTGGTCAATCAATTGATTCCGAGTAATTTTAGATGCCGGAGGCATTATTCTTAACAAACCGATATCCGTTAAAAAACATGCGCTTTTTAACATATTTTCTAATACAGCGGTTAAATTTGTTACGATAAAGTACTCTATATTGTCTTTAGATAATATAAAATATAATCGTTTTCCGCGTCTGTCTGTATATCCTCTAACTCCGAAACTACGCAACGGATTTGGATGCGGTTTGCACCATCAGTTAGATAATTTTTCGTGGAATGATAAGACGGGATGTGTAATGAATATTACCTGATACTTATAATCGAATAATCCAAACTATATTATATATGCATAAACAAATTTATAACCATACATATTAATACTTATAACGATATGATTTTTAAATATTTCGACAACTTTTTCTCCAAAAACAAAAACATTTAAATTAGGGCTCTAACTGACAATAACATTACGAGGTGTCAATTGAGATGGAACGCCTGAGCCCGAGTAAAGCTTAAGAGATTACATTTGGTCAGAAATGAAATGAAGGCAAAATTGATGTACTTTGAAAATGTTATAGCACAGAGGATATGTGAGTTACGGAAATAGCCGTACCGGGCATCATGGCGCCAGTATAAATATACTAAATTGATGACCAAGATAAGTGGTGGGGAGGTGGGGGACGCGCGCAACGCAGTACTGATATTATCTGTCCGAGATTGATGTTGGAGCTTATTTTTGTCGTAGAATTCACGTCTAAAAGAAGCGGCAGAACTCCGAGTTCTACCCACCCAAAGTTTTTTGTAATGTATTTAGTGACAAGTCTTGAAACAAAAGTTTTTGGAACCTGCCTGCAAGACTTGGTTGGTTAATAGATCTGAATATAATTTTTTACATCACAAAAATTTAAAAAGAAAAAATTAATTTGAAAAAGACAACGAAGGTTACATTGTATCGTGCGTTCAGCAAAGCAGTAGCTACGCCAAGCCTGGATAGCAATGAAAAGGCTTGATTGGCCCCTTACACAATGAAAGAATAAACATGACGACAGATAGATTGATATAAACTCAATTACAAAACCTATCAAAGTTGTTGCAATGAGGTAACATTTCGTAAATTCTGAACATTATTTGTTTTGCTTATTTACCTTCGTATTCAGAATATTAGGTCTTCATTCACGCACGAGTCGTTCTGAATGAGAGAATGAATGAACGATTGAATGAACTTGAAAAGATTATAGAGATGGATGATACTCATGCCACATTCGAAGGTCGTTGTAGCTGGGTGGGTCATTCTGCGACACGATGCTAGTTTTAATTTAAATTTAAAGGAATAGACGAGTATTACTATTATTAAAACGTGCGACATTAATTAACATACTGGATGATGATAGTAATTTTATGTGATAGTCGTATCAGATAAGGTTTTACTTGAGCGCCTAAGTGAGTCGTAAACAGTAATCTCTTTACTACCCTTTTAGTACATAGTGCATATGACAACCACTATCCAGAGTAAGTAATTAACTTGATGCGATAATTTGATACTTTGTGGCTAGGAACTGTATCTGCTCAGAACACTCCTACATTCCGCATTCAGGACGATCAAAACGCACCACGTATCAGTCAAAATACAGCAATAAAAAAATATTATCATTGTTTCAGTGATAGACGCAAGAAGGCGAATCTTTAAGATAGCCAACCAGAACACTTAGTCACAGTCCCCCAACCCACCGTTTTCTCAAACTTTGGTGATTTTTTGTCGGAACAACGATCTCGTTATGCGGTATCTATATATATATTTATCTATATGTTTCTGTATTCTCCTGTTTCCGCCCTGAATAATGTCATTTTTTGCCTTAAAATTTATATCTCCTATGTTTTTTTTTCAATAAATGGAAACAGGAGCATGGCAGTAGTATAGGTACCTCTTACAGTACCCAAAAAATTATAATTTGAAGTAGGTATATATATATATAAATAGTCAATTAAGAAGGAAGCGCAGATGCCTATTTTACAGGCGATTAATTAAATATTAAATAATTTTAGAAAAAAGTTTGTAAATTTGAATTTGTATAGTGAATATATATATTTTGTGGTAAAGAAAAAATATGTAGAGGTATATTCTATATATTCTATAGAGGTATGATAGTTTGACATGTTGTCTAGGGTAGCGACGTTTGTGAGTATTGGAATTTTATAATATAGTTAATAAAGAAAGTGTGGCTTAAAACAAACAAATACTTATTTTCCCCAAAAACAAAAATACTCGTAGTTACCAAAAGTAAAGGAGAATCTACCCCTAGATCATTAAAGGCGCGTGCTGTGCGCGTGCGTCTCACGATGCGCCATTAAATTCGAAACTGTATACATTACTAACTATACTGGTTAATATTCTATCAGATAACTGGCCTAGGGCTAGCGACTTGATGAGAAGGATACTAAAAATCGGTTTATTTTAAAAACAAATATAAGATGTAAAGATTTAATTCGTTTTACACTTTAGTATGAATATGTCATTGACAATGATGACAATGACAATTATGTGCCTGCAATAATCATAACACATTTTATTTATTATTACTTATCGAAATCCTTCGGGGCTTAATGGAACTACAGGTATAAGATCATAGAGCCCGTACGAATGTCACACAGCACCATAACATTTACATTTATGAACAAAAAATACATTAACCTTTTAATTTATAGTACTGAATATCGAGACGAGCAAGTCGCTGTTAACATGATATTGTAAATATTTGTTTCAATTTTAAAGCAATAGATTGTTGTATTTTATGTAAACTTAACTTACTTACTTAAATTTAGAACAAAGAATAAACCCTATCGTATGGAAACGCTCTTGACAACTTATTGTTTATGGTTCTGTTGTCCACATAAAATGGCGTGAAATAAAATTTATCTAGTTTTTAGTAAGTTGATAGACGTGATCAAAAAACAAAAAAAAGTACTTAAAATCACCTAAGCTCGTTTTAGTGTTCATTAACAACCATATTATTAGGTAAAACAGAAATTAATTGTACGGCATATTCATGGCAATGCACTGGCAATTCTGGGTGGCACTGAACTTTTATGGAAAAGCGCGACGCTTATCATCAGGCAAGCGACTTGTTAGTCTAGGCACTAGTTACATTAAATATATGGATTGTGTGAAAAGAGCTTTTCTAAAGCTCTTTTTACTAAAGTTTAAATACATTGACTCCAAAATAATAAGCAGCTTTCCATCTAAGAAGTGAAAACCCTGATCTAACGCGAGACTTATTCAAACAAACATTATTTTCCAGTCCGACAATGTTGGGCAAGCGACTATCAATACATTGTAGCATGTGTTAAATTGCAATTACGCTATCTCTAGTTCATAATGAGCGTATTTGTTTCTCAGTTTATCTCAATATCTTCAGTTGACCGTTTAAAGAGAGTTCATATACCAGCTTATGTTAACTGTTTCATTTTTGCTGTGAAATTCCTTTAGTGAAAAGTTTATTAGCATGGATAATGGTCAAGAGTTTTTCTACCAAGCTATGTTGGCATGAATGGCAAGTATTTGGAAAAATTATGTATAATATTTATATTGCAATAGTTTTTTTTATCTGTAGGTATCTAAAGTAGCGTATAGAAAAAGACACTATTTTCCAAAGTACCACCAAGCTAATGGGCCGTCCGTACAGTTTAAACCGACTGCCCAGAAGGAGGATAAATCTTTTCATGTGAAATTGGTATGTATTTGACCTCCAACATGCTATAGGGCTAGACCGATTTTGGATTGCGAGACATATTTAGAGTGGTTTTTAAAACCGAAGTGACAAGGGCAACATTTTCTAGCGAAGTTTTTTGTTTTAAATATTTTAAAAAATAACACTCAAGCTAGACCTACTTTCGCCATAAAGAGTTTTTGGCTCATACTTTACGCATACGCATAAACTACAACCCTAACCTCAATTTGGCGTGTAATTTCGCGGGTATTTTCATCGCGCCTCCCGCCCACGCGCGCCATCAATCTTGCGCGCGCGCCAGTCCATTACCACATGACGTTCTAATGCCTTCGTTTCGCAACAGGCCAACATTTGACCGGCTCGCATTGTTTTGACTGTCCTTTGTTCTGTTTCTTTTTTAAATTTGGTATCTTTGATGACTGAGGCTATTTTTCTAATATTGTGTTAGTGTCAAAAAAATGGAAAATATTCTAAGAGGCATACTTACATATTAATATAATATTTTGTAGCTTACATTTTAATTTAAAATCTGAAATTATTATTTCAGAAAATAATTATATGTTTTTCAAACAGTTTTTTAAAATATAAAATAAGGTTACCTGATTTTAACCCAAGTAGTATGTAGCACACTAACCCAGTACTATACCTGTAAAAAATGATCTGAGTATCGTTTCTTTGCAGTCAAAATTTACATTCCGGTGTTTCGTCTCACGGCTCATATATCCAAATAAACATGACTGTGAAATGTACATTGCAATACGTATTTCTTCGTATTAGATTTTTACTTTTAGGTTGATTTTTTTTCTGCTCAAAGCCGAGCTTATTTAATTATAGCTGTCACTCTCTTTGTTCTAGGTATAGTCTTTGTAATAGTATTAACATTTACGTTGTTCTATGTTTCATTTTAAAACTAGATATGGATATATTTGACAGGGTCAGGTCTCATCTGCGCTGTAACCGGTTAGTACCTAGGCATAGACAATAGAACAGCCAAGACGATAATTATCTTTTGTTCTTAATTCCATTTTTAAAACAAGGTTTAATTCTCTTGCCTTTTCTTATCTTGCCGGGAAGTATCATATAGGTTTTGATTTACTTGAGTGTCAAAATATGCGGCAGAACTGGCCTTTTTTTTTCTTTGACTTAGAAGCTTGATTTTTTTACAGCTCCAAGGGACCGTGGTAAATTTACTAAGTATTTGATATTAATTTCAATTTTATAGCTCCATGCATTTCTGAGAAAAAGGGTCTTGACAGATACACAGACAGACAGATAGACGGAAACAAATTAATCCTATAAAGTGATCCTACAACGTGATCCTGTAAAGTGATTCTATAAAGTGATCCTTTTTTCTTTATGCGGAAAAATACAATTACCGTTCATGGAGGTATGAGGATACATTAGCCTGAGGGAGTGGATTAGATGCAGTAACATTCCGTTTTCATAGAGCAGCCCCAAAGTTTCCTCTTGTCTCTCGTAGTACTATCCAACCCCAATAGAAAAATTAAGAGGTAAATAATAATTTGCATGCCTAATTTATCATCAATCACCTTTACAACTAAGTAACCAAGTTATTCACTGTAAGTAGGCGTCAATTGGCGAGTTTATTGTCCGCTATTTAACCACTGCCTATCTGCGGTCAATAAATAACGCTTGTACAGACCGACTAACTTATTGGCCCACTTATAGAACTAAAATTTATACGACTGGCTGTCAGTTTTGTTTAGAAAATACGAAGGTGGCTCCTCGCCTCAGCTCTACAGTTAAGTTGGTCGCAGTGCAACTAGCCGTGAACTATTGGCAGGGTATGTCACTGGATCGCGTTATTGCAAGCTGTGGGTTGGGGCAGAGATTTTTGGAAGGATAGAATACTCGAGTTATGTTATTGTTGAGTACTGTAGGGCTGGCGCTGACAAGCCTTTGCGTAACTAGTTTTATTGATTTGGGTTGATCGTAAGGATTTTTGCTTTATAGGGTCGTTTTTTTTAGAAATTCAACCATGTCAATTATGACACGCGCAAAGACAGAGTTTGCGTGCAAACTGTATTGGCGAGTGCTATCTAATCATTGAGCAGCTCAGTGCCGGCCCTAACGGGAGGCCTGTGTTGCTCTAAGTATCTAATAAAAGAAATAAAAGCATACACGTATACCTAGGTTAGTCAATTTAAACTTTTTGTACAGAGCCACCAACATTTTTTATAAGCCGCTTCTTGTGGCTTATGATTTAATATTACCTCTTATCAACACAAATCTTATGTTTTTGCTAACAAATTATTATATAAAATAAAAAAGATTCACACTCATAAAGCTCTATACTAGGTTTTTTGTGTCGTGCCACTGAACACATACAAAGCTATGTATAAGTAACATACAGACAGAAAATATATTAAAATTCAACATTCAAATATCTGCTCAAAAATTAAATAAATGCTATTTAATTCTAGAGCTAGTTATTAGCAACATAAGGTATCCAAGAGGCAAGATTTGTTAGTTATAAAATTGAGCGGCGACAATGACTTTGAGGGAATGAAGCGTTCCATAGTTCAAACCCTGCGCTACACCATAACAGAATGGTATCCAATATCTATGCAAATTGTGGTGAATTTTGTAACGCTAGTATACTGAGCGCGATACATCATAGAAATGTAGACGTTCAGCCCACGCGACGCTAATGCTGAAGCTAATGCATTATAAACATCGATACTAGCGGATGTGGTGTTACGAAAACTGTCTTAGAGCGCACAATACTTCATATATACATACCTCGGGGTCTACCACTATCTCTATATACTTATGTTAAATTGTATGCTATTAATTTAACATACGCATACATTTTTCAGCACTATCTCGCTTTTCATGAAAATTAATGAATGAGTCAATCAAGGGTGCGTTAACACATCGTGGTACTGGAGACTAACAATGAATTTTTTGTTTCGCTTTCTGAATAATATAAAAAATTACAAGTTTTAATAGGTTTTTCTTGTTGTTGGTACTGAGTAATATGTTAAGCATCACGCTTGCCCATAACAGCTAAATGCCACCCAACATTTTGAACTTCATCAGTTCAAATCCCTGCGCGGCATTGCACTGCCCTGAGATATTAGATGTTAAATCTTGTATGTGTCCAGTAATTTAGCTGGAAACATTGCACTTCAATCCGATACAAACATACCTATATTGCTTGCACACTGCTGCTAGGCGGATGAATAAATTGCAAAGGTGTGGTACTTCGCAATCTTCGAAATTAGGAAGGTAACATCTCACGCTTAAGTTGCATCACGGGTTCCGGGAAACAGGCACACTTTACGATACCAGCGCGAGAGAAAACTAATCTCAATTTCTAGAGAAAACAATTATGACGGGGCAATGCCGCAATTCTCCTAAATCAGCGAATTTATCGCCGATATCTCAGATAAAATAATTAACTATAAATTCACTGGCAACTGGAAACTGTTAGCATTTAACGTCTTGCGCATTATGGCAATCACTCGAACAGCATGAGAATCTGCCATTAAATATTCATGGCGCCTGATGCGCTCGCGAGATGATCTTGATAAATGCATGGAGTCGATTCCTCGTGTCGAAAACGGCGCCGTTTACGCAGAACTACTAAGTTCTTGATTATATTTGAATGAAATATTTCTAAACAAGTGTTCGTAGGCATAATTGAATAGAGATTTCAAGCCGAGATAGTCCTGTATTCAGATTTTATCGTAGTTCTAGATCGTGAACTATTTGGAAGCAATTTGAGAGCCGGGAATGTCTTAGTTTATCGACTGGAGCTGCGGTCATCTAACAACTATGTTTCCGTCGTCGTTGCAAAATATGCACACAAATATTTGCAAATAGAGACCATAAACATGTACAGATAAGAGGCGAAATGCTTTAGATATTTAACTGTCAGTCGATATTGGCGTCGATTCTGCTGTACCACTCACGAAACTAAGCGAACGTGACGGGACTAAAATTAACAGCGTCTCTTTTCTTTTCAATATGAGTTTAAATGGTGGCAATAATTTTACAGCCGTTAAATTTAGTTTAGTTAACATATTGCTATAATCATTGTCAAGCATGCTTGTTTATTGTGGAAACGATCTAACATGCATTTTGGTTTGTGTTTGATAATTTTGGGAGGCAGTAAACATCAACTATTGGATTTTCGGATAGTGTTAAAAAGAAGAGTTTAGATTTTTTTGACTCTAATTTACTACTACATGAGAACTAGTCTTCCGACCCAAATTTATAATAAAAAAAAAACTCAAAATCCTTATAATGTTAAATGAAGTGTTGTCTATAGCTTCGTAATATTTTCAATCTGGTTTGTTTTTTTTTTGGCTCTTGGCGTAGAATAAAGAAGACAAATAATTTTAAAAGGGTATTTAAGATTTAAAAAAAAAAAGTCTTGCATTTTTTTAAAATTACTTAGCTTTCAACGTACATTATGACATAAAAGTTCTTAACATACAACTAAGTAACATAAGTACGACTGGTGTTACATTAAGATCTCAGTAACAAAACTCATTTTCACCTCTTCTCACCTCAGCTATAATTCAAGTTCTATATTTAGTCAGATAATACATACGTTGTCATTGCAGAACTAATGGCAAACCGCGGTATGACATGGACCGCTGAGGGCAGTGCGGCCTGCTTTGTTCAAATACTCTGCGGCCTGTGGCTAAGCGTAACCCAAGAACTTTAGGGATGCTTCCAATTTATTTATTTTTTATTAAATAAAAGCCTCGAATGGCGGTAAGCCTGAATTTACTAGTACTATTTAATTAAAAACAAAACGACTACAAAATATTCCTTGGAACATAAGTTTTTGTAACACTACGCTGCTTATATGTGAAATAATGCGAACTTCTAAACTTCTAAGCACCCATTAATAACGGGATTTGACTAGTAAAATTATCTGAAAAGCTTATCGGAAGCTGCACCCCTGCGGTTGCGCGTGCGCCGATCCTCGTCACTTCCTCAGTCGGCCGCGCACCGTCGCCTGGGGCGGTCGTGCCCTCGCGTAATAGGTTCACCAGTCCCGTTCCACGCCGTCATTTACATCGGGAACTTTAATAAAACAGATTGGAGCCAAGCGTAGATGCTTTACAGCGTATGAAATGTTATGTAAAGAGTAGCTATATTTTTGAACTACAGTATAGGAAGATATAATTTCTTAAGGCAAGTAGTTTCGGTTCAATACATCTCTACCGTTGAATGAATGAAATCATTAAAAATAATACTTGAAAAGATTATTTCATCTTGTATAATTTTAGAAAATCAGGTTTATTAAAAATTATTAGCTAATTAGTTTATTCACACTGATATTCTCATCATCAGCTTCATAGTTATAAGCTTTATTGTTGATTGAACATTGTGACTAGACATTAATTATCCTATAATCATTAATTTAAGTGCATTAATTAATTTACCATCATTTGTCACGCTGCGGTAGGTGGTAGGCGGTGAACCGAGAGGAATTGTTGTGTAATATGTAATTAAAAGGTTATGTTAGAACAAGACGAGTAGTTTGGTTCACTTCGAGTAATTGAAATCTGATACTCTTCCATTGTCCTTTAAAAATAATAATTTCCAGTTAAAAAAAAAATAAGATTTTGGATAAATAGTCTGATC
This sequence comes from Apocheima hispidaria, assembly GCA_947579745.1. Lineage (NCBI taxonomy): Eukaryota > Metazoa > Arthropoda > Insecta > Lepidoptera > Geometridae > Apocheima > Apocheima hispidaria. The sequence continues at coordinate 8,472,111 of OX388161.1, forward strand.
TATTCATCTGCTCCTGGTTTTTTTTAAACAATATCAAGTTGCCAGACTTGTATGTCCATGCCAGCAGCGCCTCAGGTAAATATATACCTACATAAAAATACAGAATTTCAGCGACGTTATAGTTCGGTGAAATACAGCTGCAGTCGTAACAGCATCAATCAAAGCTTCACGTTCTAAAAATTAATATGTTTGTCTCAAGCCAAAAACTTCGTTTGCGCGATTCAGGACTCTATATTAGAACTGTCAGTCCATACAAAACGACAATAAAGTAAAGAAAGTAATTTTGTTTTTCTGCCATGTCTTTTCACGATTAAACGGCTGCACCGACTATTATCAAAGTTATTATTGTATAAGTATTGTGTATAAGTAATTATTATTAAAGATCATAATGATAATGGCTATGGTCTGAATTATAAGGACGGACATAGGCAACTCTTTTTTCGTATAAGGGTTTTGCGTGGGCTCTGCCGCGGTTGAAAGCTAGTACGGTTATACAAACAAAGTCAATCTTTCTTTCGTTCTACAATAAAACGATGGAACATTTTATACGCTGTACAAACCTAACTAAAAAATCTGAGAAATTTGATCATTATAATGGCAACTTATAATACAAAAAAGTGATAAATGTTTCCGCATTTGCCTTTTTGACACCTAAGCCTAGGTAATAGTTAAAGAAACTAGCTCGAGTAATTTGAAAGTACTGATTGCTTCGACTTCTGATTACTTGTCTAGCTGCTAACGAGGTCCTCATTAACTTTTTAAGATAATCGAAAGTGACTCTAACATAATATTTAAAAAAAACAGCCCGAAACCACAGCTGTGGCCGAACAAACGGTTCAATGGCGCGTAACGTCCGTCAAGTGAAAACTTACAAATAGCCACCCATTATTCGCCTCGAGCGTCGATCGCTGCAACTAACAATTTCACTCTGATTTATATCATCTACACGGCATTCGACTACGAGAAAATGTGGGAAAATCTTCACGCAACCGACAATTTGATAAGGCGAATCATCTCGGGCTTGAAAACGACAGTTTCCGATGCAACCGGTTACAGAGAAAACTCGATCGATCGGGAAAAGTCGTTGGGACATCCTTTTAGATGATGCCTCGCAAATACCAACGTCGTGTTAGTATTCAAGCAGTCGCACTAATCAACATAGAACTCGTAATTATCAATCGTGAAAGCCTTTTGATGCAAAGACTTTTATCGGTAATTCCTGACCCTCCCAGATCACATTCTTCAAACATGATGCTTAGTAAATAAAAATGCTAAAAAAAGTCAAACAAGTTTATCTATTCGTTATAATAGATGATTCGCTGATTTCCTACGGTAAAACAGTTATTTTTTTCTAAAAATATACTGTTCACAAAAAGTTTGTCAAAACTACTAAGGTGTTTTCAAGTATGGACATAACCATGTTTTTTGCGATTCTTAAAAAAATAATCTTAGTCACTCGACTATAACATCTTAAAAGTTGATGAAGCAAGTAACACTAAACCTACTAAAATTACAATGATTAATGGCCAGACACCAGCCATTTCGAGATGAGTCACGGCAATAACCATGAGACAACACCAGACGACGGTCACCATAAAAATACAGTTTTGAACGGTGTGAATGCCGAGTGGTCACATCAAAATGTCATATGGCACGTAACATATCTTTTGGTTACGTGGAGTCGCCACTTAATTACTTCTGTGTCTACAACTCGACGGTCACAGTGTCAAAGGTGCTTCGCGTTTAAAAATTCTCACGGATTTGATGTTTCCAAAGTCAAAAGTCTTCGTCCATATGTGCTGCAAATGGCAAGGTTCAGAGAAGTGCTGATGTCAAATGAGTTTGACTGCGGCATGCTGGTATGCAAAACACTTTGGTACTTAATTTTAAGAGTGGCAATTTAGCCTAGATACACTCCAGTTAATAAATTGATATTTTCTGAAAAACTCTCGAATGTTGACAACAGAAAAGCCAACATCAGAAACACCAAAAAATAGCTCTGTCTTCTCGTCTCTGCCCCTTCTCGACGGCTTCCATTTGTGCCGAAGATGGTCAAAAAGAAGACGAAATACTTGCTGACGACTTGAAATCGTCAGCACAAGATAAAATATTTATGTTCAAATTATTCGTGACCGACTAACCTTCACACTGCTCTGTCCAACTGGTGTGACGGTTAGAAAGACAATTTCCTGACCGTCACATTAGTTATTATGTAACATAAAAAGGTTTATATAATTAATTAAATTTAAGATTTTAAATTTAAATATTCAATGGCTTATATTCTCCGGATAAGTTTTGAATTTGATAAAGCAAAGATGCTTTACGAGTTGAAAGACCAGTAGCTCTATTGAAGTCTTTGCGATAACGAATGTCACGGGCGAGATCATCAATCGGAAGCGTTCAGCGGTTTCTTTGAAGACAAACTTCAATTTCTTAATCCTAATTGAATTTGTTTGTTCCGAGTCTCGACCACGATAACGCAAGCCATCGCCCGCAGCGGTCGCTGATCGATTGCACCGAGAAATCACAATCGAAGGCTAGATAGATGGGTTTCTGTTATTGATTAGGCCTCTTTTGTGCTTTATCCTTTTAAAACGTGAAGTAACCGGCTTATCAGCATCAGCTAATGGAATAAAGTGCGTTCCAAATACGCTTATATACTTAAATGTAATATTAATACCGGAAGAGGCTTTAATTTGCTTTTTTCTCACGATATTAACACTTAAGTGTCTCAAACACATTCTGGCTTTACCGCTCGGTCGCTTTTATAATCATCGCAATGAAGTTGAACGACACCATTGATGGACGTTTCCGATTTGCAATCAACGAATCAATGCTTAAAAAGTATTTTGCAGTTCGACCGACTTTTCGAATCTGTATCAATATTTTTAATATTTCCTTCGCGTTATGACACGGGAAAAGGGTTTAATGACACCCATAAAATATTTTCACAATTGCGAATCGACGATTTTTTTGATACAATTTCCAGCAGGTTTCGCTCCAAAAATATTTTAATACTAAAGTTAATACGTTAAGTAAAGTTAATACTTTTTTAACATTTATGTTTAATTTTCTTTTTTAAACACGAAATTTTAGTTGCTAAGTAGCAAAATCTATCTTGTATTATAAATAAAACGATTGCTACATGTATGACGGAGCATCACTTGAGAACGGATGGACGGATTTGGATGATTTCTTTTTTGTTGTGTTTTTAATTGTCAGGACATGGTTTTTCCGTCGCGGGCATCGGCTAGACAATTGCGTTTTAGAACATCAAAGATTTAGTGCATCTTGCAAATTTGCTGATGTATGTACCTTTTTTTAATCATAAGCGGTTTACGTTTGGTCAAATATGATGTGGTCTAGGATGTAGCAAGCTTATCTAGAAAGTAAGGTTTACTCTAGAAATGAAGACACATATTGTAATTTTCGGGAAATACAGACTTCTGTAGTGCGTTCCACATTCTCGCAGTACCTATAAAATTTTTGGAACCGAAGCGCTACTATTAAGTACTTAACCGTAATACAGACGAAGCTCCGTGAGCAAGCAAAATTTGTATTACAATCCACTGTAATATTTGCTTATATAAACTTCAGTGTAAGAGTCCGACAACTTCAAATGGCAACGTTAGTCCAGACTTGGTATTTTCACGAGATCTGCATTAGATAATGGCCCTGTGTTAGGTTTTAGACTGAAACATGGTTCAGTTTATGTCCATTGTAAAGCTGCCACCTGTGTCGCAACGGAGGTTTGCTGTCGTCCGTCAAACCGCAAGGGCCGGTCATGTCGTCACCAGTCGCCGCTGGATTCGACATCGAGGAAGCGAAAGCGAATCAATCGCCTTTATCAATACTGTGCGTGACCGAGGCCACAGTTAGGAAAGGGAAAATGGGACTGAGGCGCTACGAAAAATAGAAGAATGAGCCGGCAGCGCGCTTCGTTGATCGTTTTTGTAGCTCACAACTGCGCCGTGACGCATCGGCAGTCGCGTGCTACTTCGGACGTCACTCGCAGTCACGACTAAGATTAATATGGTCATCGAATCGTAAATCTGGGAGCATCGATAAATTGAAATTCTTTCACAACGGACACGGCTAATCTCCAGATACTAAACAAAGAAACGCTTTCGGTTAAATTAGTTTCGGAGACCTTGGCGAATGTAAAGGTCGAGCGGCACGCGCGGCGAGTATCGCTTAAACGTTCTCTATGTGGACCATTTCTGACATAAAGATAAACCGTTTGAACCTGAGACCTTTCGATCTAGCATTTTACAATTGCGCCACTGTGAAATTGCGGCTGTTTGGTGGCGTGTGGTGGCCAGCTTTATTTATATTGGTTGTAGTGCAGGAGCGATCACGAGCGAGTAATTGATGCGCCGCGCGCGCGTGCCTCTGCCGGCTGCGCCTGCGCACGCCGCGCCTCGCACACCGCCGTTATAAGTGATCTAACACGCTGAATGAGCGCACGCTACCATCATGTACTATCTACAACGCGAATTACTGTGAAAAATCTTCCAATGTAATCATTCATACCTACCATATATGACATAGGCGTTAAAATTTTGACCTTCTTGAATTTTGACCGCTGAATAAAGATATGAATTTATGTTCCTCATTTTGTTTCACAACAAAATTATGTTTTTTTTGTTTTTCTCGCACTTGGCACAATTACCAAAGCTTGACCAGCTAATCAAAATTCTAGTGATATTCGAAAAGTAAATTTATGACTTCACTGGAATCTAGACATTAATTAAGTTGTCCAAATTACCAACTTTAGAGAGACTCCGGATTATTAGGTAGGTATAAAAATAGCTTGTAAAAAGACAGTTATATAATGTCTTAAGCCGTGCAGTACTTGAATGCAGTACTCAAGTTGAAAATTAGTACTCACACAGGAGTACAAAATCTTAAAAGCTTCTTTAAAAGCGTCAGTCAGAAGCGCCGCCGCACATCGTAACCGTTTATGTTGGCTTTCGCGCAAATGGAGGTAAAAGTATCGCGAGATTTCGGTAAATTGTGCTGAAGCAAATCGATAAAAACAAAAATTGATAACGTTTTTTTGCCAATCACTTAACGCGTGAGTGCTTCGTGATTTAAGGCATCTCGATTTCTGTAGCGCAGTCTTATTTTGTAAGTGTACCGATAATTGAATACCTTCCATTCACGTAATATTTATAAATTGTATACTTAGTAAGTAGTCTTGCCTTCTCTTCTGTGACAAAATAATGGAGTTTTAAAATTTGCGCCCATAAAAGCTTTGTCACTAAAAGTAAATTACTCTAAACAAGCACTCTAGCTGAGGACTTACATTAAGCCATTGAAAGTGTAAGTTGGTGAATTACGGTCAGATTTGGCACGCGCTCAATCAGTGCCACATTTATGTTACACTTGAGGAAAAATACTAGAAATATGTACCTATAAAGATAATTGCCTTCCAATAATTGCAAGCACATCCGTTCTTTGGAATTTGATATAACACGAGATATGTCGCGCCGCCAGCGAATCGCTCGCTTGCCCCAATTTGACCGAAGCTTAAGGTATTGACGACCCAAATTGGTATTGATATACGGATTTTTTAGTACCCATACATGAAAATAGTCAAAAGATTACATCGTAAAGACATTGCAAGTAATATTTATTTGCTAGATAACTATTAAAGCGTAATACGATGCTAAGTAGCGATTACGCCCACGTAATTATAATGGTGAAATCAAGAGCCAAATGTCAAAACTAACAGATGAGTTGGGGCCAGTTCCACTAATAGGTAAACAGACATTAAAACGGGGCTGAATTATAAACGATTGCAGATTGTCTCAATCAAAATGTACAGACTAGATAAGATTATTATTATATTTCGAATGGTTTCTTTTTTTACAACGAAATGACAAAACAAGACATTGCCCATAACAGATCATTACCATTTAGAATTTTGAACATTATAAAATAATAAAACAATGTAAAATAATACACCAAAATAGATTCTTAGTAAAGTATCTGAAAGCAGTCAACCATCTGATAACTAAAGGTAATTAATGCCAGTATCTAGTTTGTTTTCTAATCGAGTAAACCAGTTTCTTCGCGAAAAATATATACTAAAACATTAAAATAATCTTCTATTACTAAAAGTAATGACCTACCGCTCATTGATTGCAAGAAACTTAATATCCAATAAGGTATTTACACCTGTTTTAATTGATCGTTTACTTGTCGGTAAGCCGGCCTCCATACAGTTGTAACCAAAGAGTCATTTAATCGATTCTTATATCTACTTTTACTGATGCGATAGGATAATTGGAGCGGCATAAGTGTGCCCATTTTGTACGAGATATCTCTACTAGTCCAGCGCTAGTCGATAAAGTCCATTACGTATATACGAAGTCATCGCCACTCGTGGTTTAGAGATTTCAAAATGCAGTTTCTAGCAGGTATGTCTCGAATGATGCCCGATTGTTACGAATAACGCAATCGATTTTATTTACAGCTGTAAATGCTGACATAAAAATGGGATTAACAATTTAAAAAAAGACTATGATTGGTAGTAAAAAGTTAACTGGTATATTGTGAAGAAAATATAGATAAAAAATTTGAATGACGTATTGCTGTGAATATTTTAATAACGCAAGACGTAATTAACAACTGATTATGAAATTAGTTTAATTAACTAATACTATCAGCGTTTAGACGTCAACTGCTGAACGATACGACCATGTGGTGGTTGCCATAATCCCCACGCTTGGCAGGCACGAAGATCGCAGAATGTTCGCCATTTTCTAAGAGATTAATTAACAAATAGACCAAGAAAATGTTTAAAAGAGATATCTGATCAAGACCTAGAAATTTATATTTATCAAAGACGAGATTTTAAAGTATACATATAATTAGTTTAAATTCAATTTATTGGTGATTCAGGCTCTCGATGATCCAATGTTTCTCTCGATTGTCGACTAATGCAATCGATTATCGGCGGTTCAAGCATCGAAAATAAAGCAATAAAAAGCTTTTAGAATTTGTGTGACATTTCGATAATTGGCCAATTTAATAAAGAGTTAAGTAGTGTTGCGTCAAAGCTTTCGAGTTTTTACTTTTAAGGCTTACGGCTTTATTTATAGAGATCTAGATATGACACGATAAAATTTAAAACAAAATTTATTCATCACAGTTTAAGACATAATTTTTATGACACATTTGATTTTTATCACAACCTCTTTTTTGGATTCGTAAGATAGACAAATTACTTTCGCAAAAATGTCATTTTTATGTGTGAAATGGTAACATTAGTGTGACTAGCAAAAAAGGAAACCCGGTTACTAGAAAGTGTTGTCTTGCTTTTTCTTTTATAGGAACTAATAAATAAAATGCTGCGTAAATCCGTGTCATCTAAGTACACTACCACAGACAGTATCATGTCTAAAACAAAGGTATAATAGGTAGAGAAAGCACTGGATATAGCATCCTAAAGGCCGGTCCCTGTATCATAATTTATTTATTAAGTGACATTTTATGTTGAGTAACTCAAACATAGCGTATACAAATGCCAATTTGAACTTCTAAGCTGGAACGTGGTAACTCAGGGTTTATTACACGACTGCCCAAAAAAGGAGGGTTATGTTTTTCATACTAGCTTTGCCTCCCAGGGGCTCTATTTTTGAATAGCTCGTATAATTTCGCACGAAAATGTCATGCGATATGAAAGATTTTCTATTGATAGAAAGCACTTTCAAATAGTTCAAACTACTCGTCGCGTTAACGAGTGATATGATTATTTCAAATATGCGATTTTTGTTTGGGGTTTCGTTCGAAAGTCAGTCATTTCGTATGATAAAAGTAATATCATACAAGCGATTAATAAATGGAGTCCCAGGGCCCGTACCGAGACGTGTTTATTGCGACGATCGTTAAGCTCAGCCGCCGACGCTGCCCGAACGCAAATCGTATCCCGGACCGCATAAGGTTCACGGTCGCGTGGCGTCATCTGCTGTACCTAACAATCATCAATAAGGACTTTACGGGCCCTAAACTCGAAAGGTATGATAATTACCCTCTTTAGATGGTGATTTTGTCCTATTGATTTCTCCATAGGCATTTACTGCTTGCAGTAAAGTCGAAGTAAATTAAAAAAGCCTTATTTTTGCATTTTTGCGATGTTTTCATTAATATTTGTTTTAGTATGTTACTAATATAACTACAAAATAATGCAAAAATTGTTCGTTTTCTGGCTGGTCAAAATTATGTCAAAAACTGGCACTCAGCTACCACATTAAAGTTCGATTATATATTTTTATCAGTACTGCTACCGCATTATTAAAACAGCTCCTCGATAAATTCGCATGCGCCCGCGCAAGTCGCGCCGCATCGTTAAATTAACTATATTACAGCCTTCTTTTATCTATATCATTTCCATTCTAACATACTTTAGTGCCACGATTCGCCTGTTGACGCTTCCAATGACTTTATCTGGAATCTAAAGCGTGGCGTTTTATTTTTAGATGACTTGCAATGAGACGGGAAGAAATTATGCGGTAAAAGTGATCGTTCGTTGAATTTTGTGGGCGAGTGATGACCTTTTGTTATGACGTTCATGTTTAGTCAATATTTTTATTAAGAAGTTATTTGTTTTCAGAAACAACTGATAGAGGTCCTGTTCTGAGGATTTAGGATAAAAACCTTAAAAAGATCCTTAAAATTATACATTCAAAATTGAATCTATAGTTGTATTTTTTTTTTATTTTTTTTTTATTCGCCAATAAAAATGGCAACAAATTGCAGTGCTTACATAGGCGAGAAGTGTGCCATTTCTCATAGTCGCGCATTTGACAATGAAGGTATTAGCAATATAATTGTTTTTCAAAATAGTCGTTTTTTTAAAAATCATTTTCAATCAATTATATCACAGCTTTAGTCGTAATTTAGCAATTATTTTGCTATTAGTCACTTAAATCAAGTTTAATTTAGTTAATATGGAGTAAAGTTGTAATTTTTGAAATGTGCTAATTAAGCCCTTTCATTTGATACCCAACACGGCATCATTAAAACAACTTTTTTTTAGTCCATGACTTTATGTCCTCTAGAGGGCGCTGTATTCAATTTAATGTGACGTCACATAGCCTTTAACCAGCGGACGATGAAGACGCTTCCAACAATATGTCACTTGTCAAACTATTATAAGCAGGTTAGAAGTTATGAGGGAACAGATAAACATACATACAGAACGGTCAAAATCATCACCCTCTGATTTGCTTCGCGTAGTCGGGTAATAAAATATGAGGAGGCAGGACGGGTGAAAAAGTGAACCGGTTTATTCAACACGATAGCAACTGATGCAAAACCGTGTAATATTCAATTGTAGGAAACCACAAAATAGCGCAGATCCGTTGCTTTCAATGTATCGACATAGCTCGTGAAAAGTGGGCTTGTGATTCACAGAGTTGTTTGAGAACCTGAGACGCGTGCAAGTCGCTCTAAACATATATATCGGCTCTAGTAGATCGAAACTAGCCAACGATATTAATAATAGATTGTTCTGAGAATAGTAGACGCATCGAGCACAACTTTTTTACACAACTTCAATACTCAATTTTCTTGTTTTTTTTTTTTGCGTAGTCGGCGATTTTTGATTGGAATGGTTTTTGCTGCATAAAAAGAAGGTGATTCGAGTTTGGGACATCGAACGGAGACCTCACAACCTTGACCTTGATAACCCCCTGACCGATTTTGGTCAAAAACTACATTCTTGTTTAGAATTAAGTATCAAATATTTTCAAAATAGACCGGTAAATGGCGCCACAAAAAAAACTATAAAATTGTATCACCTGTATACCAAGTTTCGTTAAGATTGGTCGAAAAATACGATCTGGTCACGAGTGCCAACATAAGGACAAATAAGAAATAGCTTTTTTCTACACTTTGTTATCTTAATACAATAAAACATCCTTCAACTACATAGAAAATTAATCCAATTTTAAACCCTCTTACACGGAAAATCGCTGGAATTCCTCGGAAAATTTCTCTAGGGCAGTCATTTGCCGTACGATTATATCGGAGCGTGTAATGCGTATGCAGTTCCATGTACAGCCAGAACGATAGAGGATAACACGGAAATAAAGCGCCAAAAAATGTTAAGCTGTAACTTTTCCTCGTTGGATTTTTCTCTCATATTTTGGTTACGCACTAAATAGCCAGTGTAATTATGTAAAATAATTATGTTCAATAAAATAATTATGTCCAGTAGAGGATTTTTGTTTGTTTGTTTAGTGTCAAGTTTTGTAATATGAAAAGTGAAGTAAAATATTTCACAATTAAAACAAGTCAAGTAAAGTATGTCACGGTCAAGTCCAAGTCATGCCTAGTAAAGTAGTGGAGAGGCATTACTTTACCAGCGGTTTCTTTGGAGTTTTGGAAAAAACGCGATAAGCCACGTTTCACGACGTTATACTATTCATAAAAACTCGTGCACCAATCCTCTTGCAAAAGCAAAAGCTTGAAAAAAAAACAAAATATATAAATTATAAAAGCTTATTATTATTATAACTATTATAAAATATAAAAGCAAAATAAAATACCCGACTGCAAAATAATTATAGCCTATGACAAGCCGGACGTGAAAAGGAATCCAACCACACCTCAACCGTCAAAATCTGCTACAGCAGGTAATAATTTTATTATAGGAACACCCAAACATACTTAAATACTCACATACTTACATACACCCCAAAAACATCACCCTCCTTCTCGGGCACTCGGGTAAAGAGGAGATCTCACTACATAACGAAAATTTTTAATAAGAAATCGCAAGTTGCTAGTCTCAGCCGGTTACTGGAGCAAGTTTTTACTCTGATTTCAACTGGATATTGATTGATTTTTAATTGATTCTTTACTACGACATGGGCGCTTATTCTTAGGAAAAGTATGGGCATGATTTCTGTCCTCTGTTACCCTCATTCAGACGGACATGAGAGTGACGGGAACAGAAACAACACCAATAACTCTCGATCGTATTAGGCAGGGATGCACTTCTTCTAGCCCATTCAATTTCGCGTTAGATCCTGAAGTAACTACGAACAGGTATTTTTTAAAAATATAATTATAGAACCTACTTCTTATATCAATAAACAATAATTAAACAAAATACCTATCCGGAACCGACTCAAATATTACATTTTGTAATGTCGTCTCTGTTTGCGCTATGATAGAATATATTTTAGATGACGGTCGTAAGCACTGCAGTAAGCGCTTGTCGGCGACTATAATTTATTATGACTCGAGCATAAATGCTTTTTTCATGTTCCGTACCTTCAGACAGTTTAATTAAATTTAAAATGTATATACATCGGCAAATTATACCAAAAACTATTTTTTGTTTAAATTTATAACGCCCGGGTCCTCCATACTAAGTCTTGTAACTTGACTGGGTTATTCTACCAAGAAAAAAGTGAAGTAGGGCTAAAGGCCTTCAATCCTGTCCACAGTCATCTCGCTCGCGCATTTTCACAATATTTTATAAAATATATGAGGTGTTAAGGTAAGGAAAGAGAATTCCTATCCTACAACTAGTATGAACGTTAAGAAATAAATTTCCTAAGCTTCATGCTGCTATAGAAACAGTGTGAAGGTAGGTAGGAAGAAAACTTCCTAACCGTCACACCAGTGTTATAGAGCAGTGTGAAGGTTAGTCAGTCACGGAAATCACTGAGTCTCAATCTACACACACTCTATCTACAAAAACTTGCATGTGCAAATGTAGCGACGACAGGTTAGTGGTTAGCGTGTTCGGATCGCACGCCTCAGGGCATGGGTTAAAATGCCAACAATTAGCTTGAGCTACCGGTGAAGTAAAAAACCATAGCTCGGTGGTACAGCATCTTGTAGTACTCGACTTGGCCACCCCCAAGTTAAAAATCTGTCACCAAGGACCTCGGTGTGTTCAGCTGCCTCATTTGAGAACCAGTTCGCTGTCCACGCTAGAGGCGTTTATCATCTTCGACCGCACTGTCACTTAACTCAGATGAGTTTTGAACCGCTAAATCAAAAAAAAAATGCGTGAGTGAGATAACTATGGCAAAAATTAAATAAAAAAAATATATTAAAGGTTTCTTAATTTTTTCTTATCTCTTCCAGTTTTTCTCGATCGGACACAATGTTAAAAGGTATTACAACGTTGGTACCTTTACCTGTAGTAGGTAGTAGTCGACTAATCGCAGCCCCGGGGTCAAACCGTGTAGGAGCCCGACAACCCACCACGTTTATTATAATAAGTAAGCCCTGGTAGCCATTATAAAGTTTGCCCATCGCCTCCTTTATACTTTGGATAGTAGAGAAATTTTTTACAATTAAATTTATTCTGTCATAACTTTTAGGATATAGTTATTTGGATATTGCAGTAGAATCAGTAGTATTATATTAATATTGAAGTAGTATTCTTTGTATTTTGAGTCAATATTATTTTTTGTTTGTAGTTTTTTTATTTTTTTATTATATTATTTTTTAGTAATGAAAACAAAATTATTTAAATAAACTTTATAATAATCATACTTATACAGGATGTTTGTACAGCGTTGTCGGAGGCGAAAACAGTTATAAGTACTCATCATTCTGAAAAATCAACTTAACTAGGACCAAAAATGGAATCGTAGAAAAAAAAACCATCTGTTCTATAGAAAAATATCATTCACACTAAACGAATTGTATGAAAAAACGAAAAAAAAACGCGATTTCATGAGTGGGACCACTGGGTGGGTAGTTGTTCAGAATGATGAGTACTTATAACTGGTTTCGGCTCCGACAACGGCGTACAAACAACCTGTGTAATCATAATAATATTAGTAAATTATTTATTTATTAAAAACAAAATATCTTTGAACGAATATTATTATAAATAAAAATATTTTTGATACATCAATCAATAAAAATCAGCTTAAATGAAGACCTCTTTAGTCAGATTCAGACTTCGACAACAGGTCGACAAGTGGTTCGCGAGACTTCCCTGCTTGATAAAGCGTATGATGAATAATGACAGAAATTAAAAACAACAGAAGTCAGTTAAGTTTACCCTTAGAGCAACACAGGCCTCCGGCCGACCTGAAGCCTTCGGGCCGGCACCGAGTTGCTCAATGACTACCTAAAGACAAAATTACTTACCTATTAGCGCTTGGACGTGGTAGCTGTGTATAATCTCATTGGCGGTAGTCAGCTTGGCGGTGGTACACTGAAATCAAAGAATACATAAATTAGCTTATGTTTATTGCTCATCAGTATTCACCATCATTATTTTTAGCCCGTAATCGCCCACGGCAGACCACATGCTCCTCTTTTTTAAACACATTAGCGTATATGAAGAGAGCTATAATCCCCGTTTCCAGTCAAGAGACAATGCCATCGAGATTCAAACCGTGCTTTTCATACTATCGTCGTGCTACCTTACGAACTGGTAGTAATCCATCACCTAGTTTACCTGTAGGGTAGACTAATACTAAACCATCATCGAGTTCTGAATAGAAGCTAAAGAACAGCTTCAACGCGGACCCGCGAGCACAGATGCAATGTGCCGCAGCACCGGCGTGAAGGCACAGCTGCGTGACAGTTTACGAGTTCAAATGTTGGTGTTAACGGCCTACTTTGATGAAAATGTGATTATTATAGTTAGTGCACCTCATTAGTTATGTAGATTAAAAATCTATTTTTTTTTAGTTTTTTTTTTTGTTCGGTTCTCTTATAATATTATAGTATTGCACAGAAAAGACCTCGACTTACCTTTTTTTTTCGCTGGCGCACGGTACTCCTAGTGTATATTCAAGTAACTATTACACTCATAGTGAGAGAATAATAATATCTAGGTTTGCATATAACAGAATTTTGATTGATTTTCTGGTTTAGACCTAATTTGCAATTATCTGGCAATTTTTAATTTTTAACTAGCGCGCGCTAAAACCATCTAAATTTCATCTGCGCGCGAAAGTGTATAGCGCCGTTTTTCTTTCGAAATACCCTCTTAATACAGTTTATATTATATATATATTTACAAGAAAAAAATAAAGGCCCTCGCGGTCCGCATTCAAGCAGCACTATGCCGCGCGTTGATCACGTCCGGCGTCGCTGCTGAAAACCGTCCGGTTTGCTTAAGGAAGCCTATTAATAATGTCTACATTTTTGACACTAGATATATTTTGAAGACAGTAATAATACAGATGATTTTATGTCAGACGGTGATCTAAGATCCTGTTCAAAGAACTTTAATTGCTCGTATCCCCATACGTCGTTACCTGCATTGCGGGCTAGGTCCGTATAAACAGAAATCAAAAATTAGCTCTCATTGATGACAAATAAAACAGCTTGTTTGGTCTCATAATGACAGTGTTTGACGAAACTAGTAATAACGGTTGTTAACAAATAATAAGGCGCAGTTGCGAGAAGTTAATTTCATCGCCATCCGATTCGATGTTGCGCAACATTATTGCTCCAGACGTCCCCAAAAGTTTCTAGTATAGTTGCGACAAATGCTCGCAATTATCTGTTGTTGCAACATCCATCTCAAATTAGAAGCGTCGTGAGGACCGGGACCTGTTTCTAGATATCCTCGATCTAGAATTAATTACGTGATCTCTGAACTATGGATTGCCGAACCATATTGTTTTGGGATACTTAATTCGAGTTTCATGATCCGATAAAATTAATTTACAACTCTCATGTACGAATAAGTTGGTATGATTCAACGACTCAAATTAACTGAGAGAAAGTCTACGAGAACTAGTCTGGGTTTGTTTATATGTTTGTGTGTATATTTGTCCGACAATAATTTGCAATCCGACGTTCTTGAAATTTTTGTTGACAAGTAGATATTTCATCAATTTTTAAGTTCGAAGATGGAAGAAGAGTTAAAATCAGTGGATGGGTTGTAAAGTTATACATAAGGTTGCCAGGTCTCTGTTTGCTCCGAAATATGAGTTCCATTATTTGTTTTTGATTGTCATGGGTTAGTCATAGTTAATTATCTTTGGGCCAAGATTACCACCCAGAAAAGGCGAAGGCATAAAAGGCAAGACGACCTCGACAAGCACCCTAGAACTTGCCAACTAGCCCAGTAGGGCTAGCATACGCACCGCGGCAAAATCTTCTCTACTCTTTATATCGTGAAAAAGTAGACAAACGTATACATAATCGTAGCTGTGTCCTGTTCTTGCATAACAAAAAGATTTTGTAGGATGGCAGGTCGGCCTTTGCTCAGAAATGAGATAAGACAGGCTCATAATAATGAATAGATTGATTGAGCTTGATAACTAACACATTTAGGAACTTTCATTCGTAATTCATATCCCGAAATAATTCGGTCCATGGTAATTGAATATTTTTTAATCATATAAGTAGCGGTTTATTAGATTAGGGTTAGTTTTAAGTTGTATATATATTTATGATTTATTTTTACTTAGAGTATATTTTAATTTATTTACTATTTAATGTTATTTAAGTTACTGTCAAATAAACCAATTTCTATCATATAAGTTAAAAAAAATTGTCGTAACTATTTCGTTATAGGACATTTTTAATAAGGTTTCGGTTATTGTGGATTGTTGATCGAACTATATCTTGTAAGGATACTCAATTCGTGATTCATGGTCCGATAAAAATATTTTATAACTCTCTTTTAGGTTATATTTCTCAATCTCCAGGACAAATAAAATCGTTTGTAATCATTACGTTACGGCAACTTTTTAATGCTATAATGGGGCATAAGTTTTTGGTTAACGATTGATTTTAAGTATCTCCTTTGAATATTTATTTATCTTGTTAGTGAGATGTTGGGAAAACGTTTTGTTTTATGTACGATCGGATCTTTGGAAAGACAGTTACATTACAAAAACGCTAGTTACATAATTCTGTCCTTTATCGAGTAATTTTAGTTAGCATTATCATTAAAAGAAATCTTTAAGAAAATGAGCAAGAAAATAACAAAATATCACAAGCAATACTTAAAAGTGTTAAACATTTAATTTATATGTTCCATATGAAGAGAGGAAGACAAGTTCACTTAATCGTAATAGACTTTTATTGTCTTAAGTCATAAAAATCTAGCTTTTCTTGATGAAATTACGCACTGTAGAATTAATATTAGACAAGCAGCCGGAAAATAATTTCTTTACAGCCGTGGAATCGATTAGCGCTGTTTACTATGCGCGTGCGCCGCCTGATGCCGGCCGTACCGCAGAATAACGATGGCGGTAGTTGAACTCTGTTGTTTTAAGCGATTGCTAACCTACCTTTTGGGACAAACCTACAGAAAGAGTTTCCTAAATACGGAAATTCATAATTTTATTGTTTTAATTAACCACAGTCTAAAATGTTACAGGCAGCAGTTTAAGTGTAGAAGACGTTTATAGTCGCTCGTACACGAAGGCGACCAAAGTGTCGGGTACTCGAGATCCGTGAGTCTCGCATTGCGGTAAATGGAGAAGTACACGAATTGATAGCATACATATATACAAAAATTGTCGGTGACGCGAGTTGTGCCTTTCAATCGTGCAAATAATGACACTACTCAAATCACCGACTAACTCAAACCACATAATTAATAACAATTCAAGTACAGAAGGATGATTGCGAGGTGACATCTACGAATAACCAGAGACAGAACTGAAACAGTGTAGCTTTTACAGACGACTAGAGGTTTTATATTCCATATATATATAGCACCGCGATTTCGCTTCGCGGTCCCTTTGACGAGGGACAAAAACCGACAAAATTCAGGGAAGCGCGAAGCCGCGTAGAATATGCGAAGCGGCTATACACTTCGCATTCGGTCCCCGAAGCGGCTTTAGCACGCGATCCGCGGACTAATTCTGGAGCGGCTTTTAGACGTACCTGTCTCACAATTGTCGGACAATTTTCGTACTGTCAATTTAGAGTGGTAAAACAGAATCAACACTATACATTACCCATATAATTCTTAGCGTGTATGCGAAGGTGCCTCACTGCTTTATACACTTAAAACCAATTCCATCTTTATTGCTCTACCGGTGTTAATATTGCGACTTCGCATAATCTTCGTTAAAATAACTTCCCTTTACTACTGGACATTCTGAATAATGAGATTAATGAAATTAAATGGCGCGTGTATTGACTGCAAACCAATTATAATCAACGAGTAACAATAATTGGAAAAATACTCTAGCTTTGATGACAATTATTCTATAATATCTTAGATTCAATTGATGAGTGGTGGCGTTAAACGATGGACAAATTCATGGATAATAATGTACTTAATCACTGTGAACTACTTTTATCAATGGCCAACACAACAATCATTTTGTCGAGGGTGAGCTACATTTTTCTATGAAAACGCTGTTTTTGTTTCGCGATTTCATTCTCATAAAAAAAGTATTTCATAATAACGAGTAAAATATCTATCGCCTAATCGACCACCAGCCCAGAATAAATTATTAAAAAATAATTAATTGCACGATACCACTTGAGTCGATTCTAGAGAACTCGACATCTTTTTTGTCTGTGTCACTTCACTAGTTACAGGTGGCAGAAATCACATTTCTCCTTTAATACTACGAAGATCTAAAATTATTATAATATGGAACTACTGAACCGATTATGACAATTCCTTCATTGGTAGAGACTGGTTGCTACAATTTTTTGTTCACAGTGCGGGTGAAACCGTGAGCAAAAGCAAGGTTATTTATAAACTAAGAATAAAAACACCCGAGTTTTCTAAATTTAATTTTAAATAAATAAGATTCACTCATGTCTTTGTGTTAGTTTTGACAGTGATCAGAATAATGCAAGTCAGTCCAAGCATATTATTCTATTGACTATTTTTTAAAGGCGATGAGTTCATCCTATCTTTTCGTAGTCAATCAATATACAATTCAAAGCATCAAAGCATAATATCATGTTCAATTTACGACGTATCAAACCGCGGTAGGTCCATTCAAACTGTATTTAAAATTAAAATTGCCGCATAACATCGGTCTATGTTATAGTCTTGCATAATGCTATAGCTTACCATCTACTGCAAACAAATCACTCGAATATGATGAGAGCATTTCATAACAAATGATGATACGGTTGCCTAACAAGATGGATACTGTGTATGAATGAATTTTTGTGTCGTGTAGCGAAACAAAGGTATAAACAATTTGTGAGCGCCATTAGAGTTTTGGCTATTGACTACCGCCGCACCTATGTGATACATACGGCTGTAGCGCTTGCTGTTATATACACAAAGAGTCTACTTCATTTGGTCGTATTATATTATATTTTATTCTTTTCGGACAAAGTAATAAAATGCAGAAATAAAAACAAAAACTTAAACAGGGATAATATTTTCACTTGAAAGCAAATTATAAGTTACCATGCACAAATATATATATAATTAAACTGTGTATGATAGAACGTACGAAAACTTCGTGTATAAGAAATAGTGTGTGTTGTAGTTTGATTTTATCTACTTTTTTTTGCTCTTGACAGTACGCGACTTATCGTCATCTACCAATATTAGTACAGAATAAATGATAGTACTATTCAAGAAAACTCACTCCGAATCAAGAAAATACTGTCGCGACGTCAAAAAAAAGCTAATTTAAGCACGGTAAATATCTGCGGCTATGTTACGAGTGCGAAAAAGAAAGAGTGATCGGTGTGTTACTCTCGCACTCATTAGTTTAGTTGCAAAAGCGGGTTTAACCCGTTTCCTGCGTGTGTGGAACACTATGACAATCCAGAAAAAAAAAGTGCTACTTAAAAAACTATTATAAAATATATAAATAAACATATATAAAAAAGTACTACAATATATTTCACCAGGTTATGCTGCCCAAGGCCCGGGCCTATCTCTACTACTCCTACTACGGCCTAAAGGGAAATCCGCCCTTGAGCTTACTAGTTGAACGTTTTATCTGTATGTATCATTCATACAAGATACAATAGAGAGCAGCCGATATACAAAGCGATGGGAGCCTTCATTACTAATCCTCGCTGAAGATTGATGCGACACAGTGGGGTAACACATGAAATCTGGGTTAAGGCTGAGAAGTAAGTTCAAATTCAAACGATTATCTATTAAGATCTGACGATCAAAAGACCATATAAAAAAAAAAAAACAATTTTAGTCAAAAGAATCCCTCAGTAACAATCTTACGCAATATCCCACTACAAGTGCCAGTTGTACGCAAGGCCGTCAAAAAAAATCGAGTGGCTAGTTTAAACTAAATATTATGGCTTCCACATAGATTACACTCGCAGATGATACAGTATGCAATTACGTTCGTACGAACAGTGGTTGGGTCGAAATAACAATAATTAAGATGTTGCCCGGCTTGACCGAGGCAATTCTGTCTTTATGGATATGTAGCTACAATTGAGAGCAATTGTATTTGTATTGTATGTGTATACATGTTTTATTATGTTTGTTTGTTTACATAGACTTCTTTTGTTTTGTTAGTAAACTTTACAGTACCTATAGAACATAAAAAGTAAAACATAACGAGCAAGTCGCTCACATTAAGCATCATGCCCATAACAGTTCAGTGCCATCCAGAATTTTGACTTTCAACAGTTCAAAACTATGCGCGGCAATGTACTGCGCTCGTCACCCTGAGATGTTAGATGTTAAATGTCTGTATGCCCAGTAATTACGCTGGAAACACTGCCCTTCAATCCGGAACACAGTAATGCTTGCACAATACTGCTTGGCGGTTGAATAACTGGCAAAGGTGTGGTACTACAAAAAATGGTTGTTGTTAATGGTTGTAAGGATTATCTTTGGCAGTAGTAGGACTTTTTTGATCAGTTTGCCTGGGGAAGTACTTTAGTAAAGTTGGTAGTAAAATTACTGGGCATAAAGATATTAAACATTTTTCATCTTAGGATGACGAACGCAGTGCATTTCTGCGCAAGATGTTAAATTGTAGAATTACGAAAAGTTACGTGACACTCAACTGTTATGTGCAAGCTCAACGCTTACATTCAGGCGCGTGACTAGCTTTTTTGGTTAAAAAAACAAAACCAAAAATATATTAAAAAGCTATATCAAAGCAATAGTGACATGGATGTGAATTAACCTTTTAATTCACATCAATGTTTCAACTTAACTGTAATCCCAAATATTATGAGATATATTATACACTCTTGAGAGTAATCTACAGCTGCTTACATTGGATTCTCGAAATCACAAAGGTTGAGGTTTGCGCCTCATCCGAGAACCACGATAATAGCTACCGAGAAACGAAATAAAGATACGCGCAATCTTCTCAGCATTGCTGTGAATATTATGAATTACTTTCGGGGTTATTGCAAGTCATTTACGATCGACGATTAAAGAGAAGGGTCCTTGGTATACCTTCGAATTTTTACAACTTTCGAAAGTGATTTCTTCAGTTATTGCACAACGTATCATCTCCTTTACGAGGATGATTTTAATGACCAGATTTATACTCTTTATATGGATTGTCGCTTAATTTCTGCCCTGACCGAAATACTGGTCGAGTTAGCCATTAAAGCACCGTTTTATTTATTCTTTTTAATAAATAACCGAGATAGCATTTTGGTTGGTCGGGCTATTGCAAAAGCGCGGTGTATGTTGATTGGAGACTTGGACACAGCAGGAATACAATTTCGAGCGTCAGTATCACATGTAAGTTGCAACGCAGAGGCAATTAAGCGGATGCAAAAAATATTAGCAAAAAACACTTAAAAACCACAAACGAGGTTGCCGTTTTTGTAGCGTTGAAGTAAAACACTCGCCAAGTTTTCATGGAAATGTTAGTCATTTATAATTGGACTTATTTTCCGTATACGAATGTGGGTTATAAGGAAGTGCATTTGAGACATAGATCTTACGACGCGTGCGGAGAAGCATCACAATTTACTAGCTTACGTTAAACCTGACTCTACGTACAGTTCGCAAAAAAGTGTAGCGATTCACTTATTTATTCAGAAGATTATTCATGTTTGACCGTGGCGTCAAAATTATTCATCGTCATAAATTGGTCAAAAAACCCTTTCCATCTTTTGCGAATAAATATACTCAGAATAATCCTAATCATAACTAATATAATAATTTAGAGGAATATAGCCGCAGTCGTATCAGGACCAATAAAGCTTTGTGCTATAAAAATGAATACGTTCGTCTCGAGGAAAAAACTTCGCTTGCGCGATTCAGAACTCCCTATATTACAACAACAATCTAAAAAAAGGATCAACGCCATCTAGCGAACTATTGGAAGTAACTCTGTCTCTCTGTCTGGATGTTTGTCGCGTTATAACGGCTAAACGGCTGAACGGATCTTGATAAAATTTGATAAGGAGTTACTGTATATCACAAAAACGGACATGGGATACTTTTTTATGTCCACGCGATCGAAGTCGCGGGTAACAACTAGTGATCAATATATTTTAAGCAATTTTTCAGTATCAACGGATCAACATGGTTAGTGCTATTAGTAACGATGGATTAAAATTCATAGTTGATGGTTTCTAAATTAAACAAGTTTGTTTGTTAGCGTTCTTACGTTATTTACGTAAGTACCTAACAAACGAGAGAGAAAGAGATATATTTTTTCTCTTATTTTATTCTCTTGGTCTGCGATTCGTGGTTGTCACGTGCGGATCTTCGATAGTACGACAATAGTGAACCATTAACCGACCATGTTTGAGGAAATAATGTACCACCATTTTTTCTGTCCTTACTCCGATTCTTGGACGTATACTTTACCTGGTACTAAAACGTGGTCGGTTATAACACGGTAGCATTATGCGACATTTTTTGCCAACAGCAGCCACCAGTTTTTCTTTTATTGCAGTGACCAAATAAAAAATGCTTCTTTTTATTTCCGCAAAAAGCTAATAAACCACGCCATTTAAGTAATCTGTCTCAAAAAAAACTTGAAAAATAACAGTTACCTTACTACGCGTTATTCACGACTGGTGGTCAAATATAAGAAAAAACTGCTTTTGATTATAAAGTTTATCATAAATCATATCTGCAGTGAGGTACAAGATGCCCGACTGCTTTGAGGTGCAGCTGGGTTATGTGGGATTATACCCATTAAAATCCCCACGGTGGCCTGGCATGGCATGGCAGCACCGCACTTCAGCACCTCCAGGGACAGCTACTAATTGTTCTGAGACACTCGACGCTGTCGTCCTCCCCAGCCTCGTTTAGGAAGATGGTTAGAGTTCTTACCACCAAGCCGAGCCCAGAGGTAGTAGACCCCTTTCAGTAGGCTTTTACTACAAGGAAAAGATACCGATGCCGTATTTTAGTGACCCGGCATCAGAGCAAGCAGGGATCTAATCATTGGTAAGTTTGTATTGCTTATCAGCGTGGCTGTACTGTAATATTAGCAGAGTTACGCGGCTGAATGATAGAGATATAGCAATACAGGGTTATAAGGAAAGGGTGTGCTAAGCCGAAAAGGGCTCATAGTACTCACTATTGTGAACAACTTTTGCTACGGGACCAACCCTGAAATTGAGGGGAAAAAACCAGCTGTTCCATAGAAAAATGTCAATGATACTCGACAAAATGTATGGAACAGTTGTTTTTTTTTCTCGATTTCATGGTTGGTCCAATAGTTATAGCTGTTCATAATGGTGAGTACTATGAGCCCTTTTCGGCTTAGCATACCCTTTCCAAATAACCCTGTTTAAATGTTCCGTCTGGTAATCCACTTGTTAATACACATAGTGGGAAGTAAAATAAAGTTGCTTAGGTCTTACTGGTCTTACAAAGCAATTATTAAATATTTTTTTATGCAACTAAGTGAAAAGACGAACAAGTCGTTGAACTGATGGTAAGCGTCACGCTTGTAATAACAGTTCATTGCCAACCAGAATTATGAACTCTAACAGTTCAAGTCCCTGCACGACAACAACAACGACAATTAAAACAAGAAATAAATCTTAATAAAAAATATAAATCGGTCCTTACATTTGATTATCCTTACTCCTCATTATTTTTTCTTTCGGTCGTTCAGAGAATGAATATATAATAAAATATACAATGTACATAGTTGCATTCAAATAAGCTAGGAAGTGTATTAATTTGTATAATCCTTAAAAGCAATTTTCTTGAGTGCTCTTGCATTATCTCGATATTTCATATTATGGAGTATAAGTTGCGGTAGAATATACATATACCTAAACATCGTAAGTAAGAAAATATTTTTGGGCTAAAAAGAAATCGATCCTATCGCATAATTTGATAAATAAAGATAAGTGTAGTTGTAATACGAGAATCTCATGTTGATAAAAATCGGGAGGAGGCAACTAACCAAAAATTCGATATTTAACGATAACGGTGCGATTGGTTTTCATAAATGTTTTGGAATAACGTAGATAGTTTTGGCGGGAACGTGAAGACGTCATGTCATTGTATTTCGAGTATTAAAAGTTAATCGAATGTAAAAAACGGTGGTTTATTGATTAAGTGTTCGAAAGTTAATCGAGTGTCGGTGAATAGTATAATGTTGTGAAATGTGAATCTTTTTGTATTGTTCTAAAGCTCTATCCTCAGTAAAGTCCACCACTTTATTGGGGAAAACTTGGACTGACTTGTTTTAATTGTGAAATATATTACTTCACTTGTCTTGTAATATTACAAAAATTTACCTACACTGGCTAAATAAAACTATGTGTTGAGCCAAAATATAAAGGAAAAAATAAAATGTAAATCGTTAAAATAAAACATCTTTAGTTACCTCTAACAATAACATAAAATATTTTATCATAACTTGTAGAATCAGCAGAAGAAATGCAAAGATTCCGATCACGATTTCCTGCTTGTTGTTATGCGCATGAATAATTTGTTAACATTAATGATTTAAATCATGATAAAGCACCCAAAGGAATCTACAATCCTAACGATCAGCATCTAAGTTAGCATCTCCATAAGAAATCTACGGTGATGATAATATATTACATTTAACATAAAATTATTTATTGTTTGGCAAGACACCGCCTGTTGTACACAAAAAAAAGTATTTGAATATTAATGGAGCTATACTAAAAATATGTTGCTGTACGACTTCATACGCAGGGACCAAAAAAAAAAAAAAGAAAGGAGTCCGTCTCCAACCTTTACCTATGCAAAAAAATCGGCTTGATCCGTTCAGCCGTTTAGCTCTGATAAAGCGACAAACGCCCAGGCAGAGAGAAAGAGAGACAGATAGACAGAGAGACAGAGTTACATGCGAATTTACAACATTAGTTAGGATACGAACATAAAACACATTCGCATAAAGTAGACGCAGTAAGTCGTCAGCCTATGTTATATTATTATTTTAAATGATACGGTTATTCGTTTTTTAGATTGAAAAAATAACCTTCCGATAGTAAAAGAAGAGTCCCGAGAAACGAATATAAGCACATCATTCATTCATTCATTAACATCAATTGCTTTCCATGAAAGGGATTTATTCCAATGCTCACAAAAACTTGAGCGTAATAAAGACATCAACTGAGTCGCTGAGTTAATGCATTTAAACATTTTTTGTCCCTTATTTCCTTCAATTTATAAATAAAGTTTTCTCTTTCTTAAAAATATAAAAAATCAGGCTCGGATTTGGTGTCTTTTTTATTTGTGTAGTACAGGAATGATTTCTTAACCGTCAAATAAAAATTACTATTTAAATATCCTCATTACGTTCTGACCTTAGCAGCCCACTAAGTGCGGTGGTCCATTACTGCCGTCCTCGCACTTTACGAGTGACCATCTTTATGTTTAAGGCTGCTTTTACATAATACGCGCTCTCTCACTCGCATAATCATTTTTATTAAATAAAAATAAATAAAAAAAAAACAATGTTTTCTTTAATACAATAGTTAACAGGTTTTAGTTAAATTATTAATTTTACTTACCGATTTTTCAATCGTGAGATAACTGTTATTTGACGATTAAAAACATAGCCCTTAAGTATATTACATACTGTAATAACAGAACCATATAGCTTGCTTAAATCAATTGAAATTTACATAACTCATCACGAGAATGAATATAAGACATTTTTAATGTAGAGGTATTAATTAAGAAAACTTTGCAAAAATATTGTTCAATATCATCTTCAATCCACAATAGCATTAAAAAATATTGAATATACGAGTGAGATTTTCTTGCAATTAAATTATGGTTTTATTGTGACGAGCCGGAAAAAGCTATAAAGCAACAGCTATAAAGTGCGACTTAGTTAAATCACGTCTACTTAACACATCTTTTGTTCAAAGAATCATCTACGTCCTGACGTTATCCTTATCCTAACTAATATTATAAATGAGAATGTAACTCTGTCTGTCTCCCTGTCTGGGTGTTTGTCGCGTTATCACGGCTAAACGGCTGAACAGATCAACCTGAATTTTTGCATATAGCTTATGGGTAGGAGACGGACATAGGCTGCTGTTTTTTTGAGTCCACGCGAACGACGTCTCGGGTAACAGCTAGTGATTTATAAAATTGTAAAGCTTTGCAGAAATTTAATGACATAAAAATTGATTACGTTGCCATGAATGATTCGGTTCTAATTGCTTTGATTGCATGATAACTAAGGCCACCATCCTGTCAAATTTTACGAAAGCGGTAAAGTTATCCGGCTACTAGTCGGCGCCCTCCGGTCTACTAACGGAAACTGTAACTGGTTGCGATGGAATTTGATATTTTCGTTATTTTTGGCCTCTTCTAAGACCTTTAATCCCGATAGTTGTTTCGCTTGCACATTTTTACACTGTTGAAGATATGAAATAATATTTGTAAAGATAGATAGAGAGCTACAACATGATTTTACCAGTTTTTGAAAATTCACATTGAGTAATTACATTTTATCGCGAATAAATCCGCGTTTCACCTCCAAATCCAATGCCAGTAAGCGTGTGGTCGAAGATGAAGCACGCAGAATTAGAAAATTCAATCTGGCCTTGAAAAGACCTAGGTTGTATATCTCGGAAACAAGGAAGTCGGCAGTATGTTCCACTCCTTGGCTCTAAGGATTAAAAACGTCGATTCAAAACGTTTTGTACGTATCCAAGGGAAATTAACAGTATACAGATCGTAGTGGTTGAATGTGTGAGGGAAAGAGAACGAAGTGTGTAAAAGCAGCCTTAAAGTAGAATTAATATCAACGCGCGTGTAACATCGGAGTCATCTCCGTTATTAGTCAGAAACTGGTTCAGCTTCCTATGACCGCAGGATGTTGCTCCATATACGATATTCATTAACTTAATGTGTTTGGGCTTGAAATTATTTTTATTACGAAACGATCTGAATACTCTACAGAATAAAGACGATCGATCGTTGCGAATCGATTTTTAATGAAACGTCTCGAGTAGGCTATGTGCTAGCTATGTGATGACTTTTAGTGATAAGTTACAAGTTATTTTTTTCTTTTGACTTTTTGTTTCGGACGTACTTTCGTTTTGTAACTTTGTTTAACGGTTTGGTGAAATTACTTTGTGCAAATAAAGAACAACTCTAATACTACAATTGTAATTGTCCCCAAACTGCCACCAGAACCACTTAAAACGGGCTGTAGCGTCTTCTTAGTAAACTGTGAACGGGATTATGGCAACAGGCTTTTTTCCACCAGTGGACGTCTTCTGGCTGATGATGATGATAAAACAAACATTTGATTTTTAATCGATAGCTGATCATTCACGTTTCCGATTCGAAATACCAGTTAGACGTATTTAAACATGCTAATCTCTGATTGTTAACATGAGATGGTTCAAACGCTCCGCTTCGTTCTATACTTCAAACTGATACAAACCTTATATTTATCACCATAAGAGGTATATTAAAGTGTTTGCTCTTTGATAGAATCGTGCGTACGGTAGCCGAAATCAAGGGTCAGAGATCAAGCGTGATCGAAAACTGATATTAAAGATTGTAAGGAGTGATGCATGCGTGAATGAGATATTAGTGGCGCAAGCCGGTGATGAAACGCGGCAAGCACATATATTTAGACATTAATATCGAACTAGTAGATATACAACTTTTATAGCATTTAATTTACACAAATAATCTATGTATCTATATATGTCTCCAGTTTTTTTAGAGTTCCGTACCATGCACGGAAAAAAGGAACCCTTATAAGATCGCTTCGTTGTTTATCTGTCCATCCATCAAAATATCTTTTTTGTCAGGAACGTGTGGAGGTACCAAGTTGAAATTAATGTATTTCCCATTCACCTAGAATCGTGAAATTTGGCAAGAAGACAGGTCATATAGCACAAGTAAAGAGAAAAAAACCTGAAAATCATTAATTTATAGTTGTATCAAATAATAGGAAAAACCCGTAGCCCTCGGTGCGCGAGTCAGACTCGAACTTGACTGCTTTTTTTACAATTAAATGCCGCTCTTGTATCCCGTACATGGCGCATAGTGGCCTGTGAGAGATCGCTCTAAGCGATAAGCCCGCCAGTTAGGAACCTAGTCCATAGTACTGCTTACTGTTACTATTGTCCATAATTAGTTTGAGTGGCTTTTATTTTAGAAAAGTGTCATCCCCGACTAAATTTTTAGACGGCTGTTTTTTCGCTATTTTGGTCTTCGCACAATATAGAAAAAAATGTTTATAATGATGAGTACTATGATATCTTAGAACACGTCAGTCCTCTAACTGGACACCAAGTATACGTTTTTTGTTAAAATAATGGCATACATATGAGCCGTTAAAATATTTCTTCACAGGCTTACATTTGAATTTGACGTGAATAGAATACATCGCTAAAACAATGGATCCTCTCAGACCTTGCGCTGCATATTTGGATTCGCTATTATGATGTTCGTTGGAACGCTTGATTGCATTGACATTGTATTCTTAGAACACACATAAGATTATGATTTGGAACGTATTTGGCTAAAATATTGAGGTCATCCAAAATAAGGTGGATAGGTAATGGTACGAGTCGTTTGCAGAATCCTGGGGAAGTGTCACATCTTTGCCAGTTATTCAACCGCTAAGCGTGGTGTGCGAACATTACTGTATCCCGAATTCAAAGGCAATGTTCCCAGTGAAATTACTGGGTATAAAGAAGTTTAACATATTCTAATATCTCAGGGTGACCAGTGCAGTGCATTGCCGTGCAAGGTATTGAACTGTTGAACTTCAAAATTCGGATGGCACTGAACTGTTATGGGTAAGCGTGAGGCTTACCATCAGGCGAACGACTCGCTACTCATTTGTGTAAACGACGTCACTCAGTTTATTGCATCGCTGCGCGATAAGGTTCATGGTCGCGCAGCGTCGGCAGCTGAACCTATAATCACCGCAATAAGGACGTCACGGTACGGGTGCAGTATAGTGCGTTTGCACTCTGGTGCGAACTGTCGTTAATGTTAAGTAAATAAGTTAAGTTAAGTAAATAGTAATGTGGCGTCCAAATAAACTTCATACAAAAAGAGTAAGAAGTGTTGGGTTCATGCAACTTTACCCGCAGTTGAATAATCCTTGTAGTGGTTGGTAAAAAATTCAATAAAGATAAAAAAAGACCTTTAAACTACTTTTTAAACCAGTAGCAAGTACAAGTTCACCGGCACAGTACTTTCTATTTATCACTTAATTATTTTAAAGCAGCCGATAATTTAAATAAGTTGACCTTTTGGTGAAAATTTCAGTAATCCGAACGGTCCAGTGAAAGCAGCGTTATATGAAACCGCATTAACTGTACAGCTGGTCACTTGAATTTGCAAAGCGACATGTAGAGTTGGTCAAATAATGCAACTACAGTTTTTTGGTTTTGTTAAAAAAAATACAGCGGTGGCTCCCTCGCTAAATGCTAAATATAAGTTGGTCACTCTTTCTTGAACCTTCACTTGGTGTAACGACAAACGAGCCATTAAAATTATCGGCTGCAAACGTCAACTCTAATCGGGGTAATGTTGAGGCGTCGCTGCACCAACTGGTTACGGCGAAAATGAACTTTGTTGCGATGCGTCAAGGCATTGGAGCGAAGAGTGATGTATTTACTCGTACATAACGTGAATCATTGGTGTTAATTTTTTGTAATTTGTCTCTTTTTAACTGGATTTATATCCTTGTATGTCTCTTCTTTCTATTTTGGCTGAAAGGTGATTCGAACTGTATTTCTAGCATAGAACAAACAACTAGTACTACATTGTGGCTTACTCAGGTATTTTAGGATTTAGGTACACATTTCTCATGATAATCTAAGGCCTATACATACTATCCATACATTGCTGATCCGTTTAGATCAAAATTTTTAGGTATGCTATATTTCTACCGAGCCGATACCAGATGCCGCTCTTGATGTCACGTGACAAAATAAAATAAACACAGTCCTTTGAAGTGGCCGCGCCCCTTAAATTAAGGCACTTTACTCATTCGGTGGCCAATTAAGCGCGAAAAGTATCACATACAAGAAAAACTCAATGTTATGTTTAACTCATCAAAATATTTCACTTTTGTTGTTTTACAGAGGCCTTTAGGATGGCGAACAAGCTCGCAACGAGTTATATTCGGTACTATTCGGTGTTTCTTCGCGTTTAGCTAAGATCTAAGGAAACTAGTTTTTTAAAGACTTTTTAATTAAAATTGTTGTATTGAATAACTCTTACTGGCTACAATGTTTGAATATTCCCGATGCATTGTCCATATCTTTGTGTGCGTTCCATCTCCTCTGCGACACAAAAGAAAACCTATGAGTGCGAAGTTGACGTTTTTCGTTATTTTTGAGAGCTTATTCCCAACGTCCCCACTATCGTCCCCAACAGTGGGGATGTTGGGAATGTCAATTTTCAATGTCCCCATGAAACTGGTTTGAATGACCTAGGTACCACAAGCTAACAATAAAATAATCAAAAACCGATTTATTTACAACATCATTAAGTTGTCCAAAACCGCGAGAGTCTGAAACAGTGTTCATTATTTATTCATATCTGAGCATTTTCTTGAACCTCGTTCCTTTCGCTATCAAAGGGAGGTGACAATTATTTTAGTGACTTATGTTCGCGATCTCTCACCGCAGACTTGCTTGTCAATAGACTACGCTTACCAGTCTACCATGATACGAGCTATCAAAGACTTTTTGCCTTCTTAATTGTGATCATTATCGCATGTACAGTATATTATTTAAGATTCTCTTGAAGTGTCTGCGAATTACGTCTGTAGGCTTTAAAGTAATTTATTTTAAGAAAATAAAAGCTAAGTTCTCTCTTTTTCAAGTGACAATGTATAAAGGTCACAAGCTCAATGATCAGACACGGAAGGAAATTTAGTAATGTTTTTAAAAAAACGTTATGAATATACTGGGAAATTTGTGCTACGGTAAATATTTTGTTAAATTGGCTATCGAACATTCCGAGATTACCTTACCCGGATGTTTGTATTCTAATTGCTGAATATGTTAATTTAATAGTATAATTTCTATAGCTTATTGTCTGTTTCATACACCAAAATTTCGTTTCACTCGGTGTTCGCCCATGCATAGATTTGCATTATATGCGAACTCCTACATGAAAAAACTCATCTGGATTTGCGAATTTCATTAATTTGACTATAAGACGCCTTAAATAAGCCTCGAGATTGGTTTTTCGAGGCATGGTATTCTCGTGAATGCATTAAAACCTTCGTGGGCGGTTTTAAAGGCAATCGGAGAAATAAATATTGCCTTTTAAGGACCGAAGCAACATTGATTGCTGCGTGCTGAAAGAACAAAATAACTTATTGGCATAGTATTTTAAATTAGTTTTTAAGTCGTTAGTATTTTTTTTGTATTTATTTATGTTTTTGATCAGAAACAAAGAGATTCTTGTAAAAGGATGAGCCAATATCCAACGTCGGTCAGAACCGTAAAAAATAAAATAAGTCGATTATAGAAAAATATAAACTCGTTACTGTTCGCACTAGATTTTATATTCTTAGGACAAAAAATCTTAAAACTAACAACTAGCGGCCTTATAGCTGGAAGCGATCTCTTCCAGGCAGCCTTGGGAAACCTCTAAATAAATAAATAAATAAATAAATAAATAAATAAATAAAAGCCTATCAATAAATTAATTTGCTCATCAGCTTACTTTCTACAATCATCTACAAAAAGAATTTGTTGGACACCTAAACAATAATTTTATAATCAGACAAGCGACGTCCATGCGCGGAGGCAAAGACCCGTGTGAAGAGGCGGCTGATTCGATTCGATCGCGATATCTCGCAAGTACCGCTTTACCATTGCTTATCTTAAAGATTGTATAACCTTTAAACGTGTATTAATAGGGTGCACAATTTAATGATGTATGTGAATTAATATTTTGGCCAAGTTTCGTGTCTCACCTCCAACAGATCAGAGCGTCTTAATGCGTGAGCGTGAGAATTAATTTTGTAGTGTAATGACCTTTACGTCACTAATCTGTGACATCTTTGTGGGAAAAAGTCAACAAATATAGGCAATTTGATCTAGTTTAGCGGCTTATTTATGTATCCTAATGTACGTAATGGTACGTGTGGTTTTGAAAGAGGCTTATTTGAAATGTTTTGACTTAAACACATTTATACATGTGACGAAAGCCTTCTTTGTTTTAGGAGTCCTTTGCAGTGTCCGCCTGGGGAAGTACCACACTTTTGCCAGTCATTTAAGCGCCAAGCAGTAGTGTGCAAACATTAATGTGTTCCGGTTACAAGGGCAATATTTCTAGTGAAACAGTGAGTATAAAGAGATTTAACATCTAAACATTTTGTCAACGTGCAAGTGTAGTGCATTGCCGCACATGGTTTTGAACTGTTGAAGTTCAAAAAAGACGCTTACCATCAGGCGAGTAAATTGCTGGTCTCGTCAACCATTAGAATGAAATAAAAAGCTCTATCATAATTATAGTTTTCGATTAAGAAGTAATATTATAAATGTTAGAATGTAACTCTGTATCTCTGGATGTTTGTCGCGTTATCACAGCTAAACGGCTGAACGGTTAGACCTGAAGATTAAGGGTAGATAGATATATAGATAGATAGATAGATAAATTTTACATAATTTAAAAACTGGCTTAAAAGCTGGTGTAGTAACTGGCAGCCTTATCGCTGAATGCGATCTCTTCCAGGCAACCATCGGATGGAGAAGATTCATAGAAGAGGTAGAAGACGGGGTGTGCAATGATGGAGATTATGTTACTTATACTCTAATAAACCAGTATAATTATAAACATACAAACTAATAATAATACATAGTAATAATTAAATAGAATAGGTAGGAGACGGACATAGCCTACTTTTTTTGTATGTCCACGCGAACAAAGTCGCGGGTAACGACTAATACACTATAAATTGTTATCTTCATTTGCCAGTGGCAAATCATCAAAGGATAAAAATCAATCAGATAAATACGCTACACATTTCACATCTGATTTCCCATCAACCAGAAAAACCAGTCCTGGTTCTCACGCAAGTACAACAAAAAAATAAAATTATACAACGGGCGGTGTCACACTTCCACAGACCGTATAAAGGCAGATTAGTAAATCTACTCTCCAGTATGAGATATGCTAAGTAAGTCTATAAGAAGATCGTTAGGCGAGAAAATTTCGAACTTTATTGAGACTAAATTAAAGTTCAAATTTTTCTCACATTTTTTTTCCATCAAATTGTTAAAATCAATGTTATTATACTCAATACTCGATTTTGCTAAAACTAATTATTTACCATAAAAATCTATCTTGTCATTCAATTCATAACTATTTCACTTCCTTAATAAGTGGTTTGGTCTGTGTGCTGATTCCTAGAAAATGGCTTGTTTTTTTATAATATAGATTCATTGAAGGGTTTAACGAGAGCAGTACAAATTTAATTAGTATAGCTTAATTGCTTTTATTTTTTGAGTTGCTTGTTTTGGCTTTTATTAACAACATTACCATCCTAGCTTAGTTAGTAGCTCGTTTGCCTTATTAAACAGGTGGTCCCGGGTTCGATTCCGCAGGGCAAATGTTTTGAGTGATGATTTTAAATATCTAAGTGCTATTTGTGAATATGTCTTTGTGTGTTCTACAGCATCACCGACAAATGTATCCTTGGTTATGACTGTGGAGAGTAAACTTTTAATTATTTTTTAATGACGGTCTATTATGTGCATATAATCGGAATTATAGTATTATTGCTCTTAATGGATTTACAGCTTTAAAGCCACTAGGAAGCCCCGTCGCAACCCGATACAGTTGAGACCAAAACCGCCTCCGGGTGGTCGCCCGTGTTCGTATATTCGATCTTCCAATAATTAACAACCTCGATGACTACGGATGTACTTTTTAACATGAACAGACATATAACTGACTCCGTTCAAAAGCTGAGGTTAATAACGTCTTATTACTTTAAAAGCATTCATAAAGTTTAAATTACATGATAAATATTATCTATTTGATTTTTATATCAGTGTGCGAGAGTCACTTGCCTGATGGTAGACGCAACGCAAGCTTATAATAGTTACGGTCCAATCAATTTTTTTTAAAAATAATAGTTATTTATCACTTTTTCCATTTATAGCTACACAGGCATATTCATGTTTGATTATTCTCGTGAGGTTTACTGTATTATTCATTTCCCTTCATAAATTAAAAAATATGAAAAAACCCAATCATTTTCATAATTTCAGTAATTCGTTGCTATTTACGATACGATTAATAAATAATAATCGCATCAAACGAACGTAGAGGCAATCTTCTCTTCTCAAAAGCGACGAAAGCAAACGAGTACCAACATTAAAATTCCTATTAACACTATGTATATTAAAATGATTTTACGATGTGTTATACGACCCATAAAAGTTATTATAGCTAGTTTCGTTTCATAAGATATACGTCTCTATTTCCCATATCCTTCTTAACGCTGCTAGATTTTCTAATGAGGGTGTTAATTAAAAGTAGTGATTTGGTTGATTTGTATAATCTTCTGCTCTTCAGGTGTTAACAGTAGAGCCATGTTAATAAGATTGACTAGTCTAGATTGACTAGCCTTGTGGCTCAGTGCAAGAATTTACGCCTTCTGAGCTGTAGATTGTGGGTTCGATTCCCTCCCAGGACAAACATTTTTGTGATGAACATAGATGTTTGTTCTTTGTCTGGGTGTTTCTATGTATGTATTTACAAACAAAAAAAAATGTTTACGTATTCTATCAGTTATCTGGTTCCCATAGTACAAGCTTGCTTAATTTAGGGCTAGATGGCGCTGTGTAAAAAACGTCCACCAATATTTATTTTAATAAGATTCCATTAAAATTCTAGTTAAATTAAACGGATTTATTGACAGTCAAATGACTACACAGTCAGGCTTCTCGCGCGACAGTAGGTATCTTAGGCCGGAAGGTTTCAGTCGTGAACTAACCCGAACAGTCGAGTTATTTCAGGCATGAATACATGAAGCATAAGACTCTTTGACTTCGACATGACCGAGAGAAGAACAAGATCTAACGAGGCGAGAGTGATAGGGATGAGCCAGGAGTGCACCGATGGCGGAAGCGTGGTACACACAGACTCGATCTCAGCTTTTGTCGCTGCTGCTCGAGGAGTATGAGTACAACATGCATTAATATCTTATGTTATGTATGAAGGTTAAAACATTAAAACATCAAAATTTTTGTCATGTGCAAGTCAGGCCTCATATTCCGTCCAAAAAAGCGAAACAACAGATGGTAGATTGGATATAGGATGATAAAAATTGCTCTGAATGTATAGTACCTGTTTAGCAGATTTTAGTGCTCAAAGTGGGTAGATAACGGGAGTTTTACCTAAATGTTTTCATAAAGATGCATGAAAAATTGCAATTCAGGGGAGGTTTTAAGTATGGTAAAAATAATGCTCAAGTCATACAAATTGTAGTGAGCTGATGTGTAAATCCAACTTGTAACTCTTTTGTGTAACAAGCTTGCCTTTAAGTATACTAATAAAAATGTGTATGCAAAGAAACTTACAAATCAGTTATAAGAAAACCTGGAAGGCCTGTTATAAGGCTGAAATTGACATAAAGGCCAGACAGTTTATTTTACTCAAATATGATTGTAAATATGAATCATGTTACACGAACAGGCATTTTCAGTTATCCGTACTTACTCGTATGAAGAAAGCCTTAAGTTCTCTATTCTAGTTGAGAACGTTAAGTTCTCAACCTTAAATTATATCAAGAAAGCTGACCCAACCTCATCCAAGTATGGGTGCATTCTACATTATTGATAAAATAAAAAAGAGTGTACTAACTCGTCAACTTTTCTTCAGGATACCTTATAAAGTTCTAAGGAATCCATAAGCCACATAATGATACTGCATTGACGGGAAATCTTTACATTTTTTTTAATGAAGCTTGCTGTACTTGTTATCAAAAACTAATACATTAGGTGAAACTATAACAGGATACTTAAAACAAAAAGGCATAATTATCAAAGTTAATTTTCGTATGAGTAATCCCAAAAGCGTAAAACTCGTATAAGAAGAAAGGCCTATGCCCAGCTCAACATTGGCTCAGCAGTGGGCGATTACTGGCTGAACTGGCTGCCCAAAACACAAAAAAAAAAAACTAAATAGAACTAGATACCATTGCCAGTCAAGCGAAAGTGAGAGTGAGAACGGACGGTGATTAAAAGATAACCATAGGCCAGTCTCGTTATCAGGTGTTCTAAAGCTACAAATCATAGTTAGCTGCCAAGGCCGGCGGCACGAAGAATTTTCGCTCGACCAAAATGCGTGAGCTAAATTCTAAATTACGAAACTCAGATCAGATAACGCGTAACGGTTGAACGAGAGACGGGGTCTTTGATGCAGCACTAGTAATATGATATCAGATGCAGAAGGTATCATAGATGTACTGCAGATTGTATAGGAAGGCTTCATGTTATGTTTTGTTTAGGGCGAAAACAGTTGAAAAAAAATCCTAAATTTGGTTTTAGTAGGCTAGGGTAAATTTAATTTGGACGGAACATGAATCTGTCTGAATCAGAAAAAAAATGTTGGAAAAAAACTATTAATATCCAGCTCGAAACATCAGAATTAGGATAAAAATATATTTGAATTTAAAATGACAGGTTCTGGAAAAAGCAATTTCATTAGTACTTAGCACCTAATAGTAAGACAAATAAGTTTTTGTGTAAAAATATACTTTTCCAGATAAGCTTTTATAAAATCTATTATGAATACTGTAAGCTGATCAAAATGAGTCCAAGCTCCACCAATCTATTGTTAGTTACAGAGGAGTTCCGTTTTCCACCTTCCGTCTCCATCATTAGATCAGCTCGGTCACATAATATTGTATTGTTATCGGAACTTGACAGGAATGCAAAATTTCAACTCAATGCAACAAGAGAATCTGGTCTAAAATTCAGTTGCAAGATTTGACTCAAGCTATCATACGTTCAGGTTGCAAGTTAAATAACAGCTTGTAAAATAGTCAAACAAAAGTTTATTTTCTGCAGTAACTTATATTAACTAAGAACCGACAGTGATCATTCCAACTACAACGCCGACAAAAGCAAAGTCAACTGATCAACTGACACACCCACAAGAAGTTACGAAACTGCCAGTTACAGCAGAAACTAGATCACGCTCCTGACATACGATGCTGCAAAAACTCGCGCTCTCTACTACATTATTAAGCACAATGGTATAAAGTTGTAATTAGTGGATGATGTTGCAAAATCATGTCGTTAGGATCAATATCATAGCACAACAATGACTCATCAAGGCTCAAAACCCGAGGTGAAGGTTCTATCCCTTGACCACTCCCAGCAACCTTGCTTTCGACGCAGATCAAGATAAAGTCAGGACTGAATCGCTGCCATTGAATATGATTGAAATTGCGATGAAACGTTCAATCCGATTTCTTCTTATGACTCACATTATTCCGATACCTTGCATTTTGAAAGGGAACTTGCAATATCCTGGCATGGTTCCGCAAAATAACGCCAAGCTTTCCATATGACACAAACGTTGCAAAATAATTAGAGCCATAAACCAATCATACGCCCACAATGCGTCCAAAACTTGACAGTCCCATCGAATCAAAAGTTATGAATGAACGTCACCCAATACAATTCAAGGTCGATGTCCTAAAGGGAGGGATTAAGGTTAATAGCTGTCCTCGTGACGTGCGTGTGCGTCGATTTTATCGATCCATTAGGACTCCAAATAATCCTTCTAAGAAAGATGAGAAACAGGCTTATTATCAGCGGATCGCACAGATGTTCTGTTACGTGTATTTGTTCGTCGGAGAACAACGCATGATTGTAGCGGCTGCGCTGCGCACGCGTGCCTCGATACCATCTCACCGCTCGAGGGGGCGTTACGAAAACCACTTACCTATCAGATGCCATCGCCGAACCACACTTATTATTTTGGCTACTCGGTATTCAAATTATAATTGTAATCTCAACAATATTTTATTTTTGATGTTGCTATCGATTGGATATTCTGAAAGTGTTCGAAGGAATGCTAGATTAATTCGTTTTGTCTGGCTCGGTCGTGACTTTGATTTGACATTTATATGGACAGATGAGATTGGTAAGAGCACATTTATGGCTTACAAGTTACAGTACGTAAAAAATGGGCAACGCTCTTCGTTTTGCGTTTTCATACGTTGTACAAGGTAAATGGACGCCTTGACATTATCTAAAGACGATTGTATAATACCGTAGCATTGTCCGCTTTCTATTAAATATTTTCAAAATATAATTTGTAGATATTACTGGACCCAAAATCATTTTCATATTGCTTAATGAAGCAGTCAAGCTGAAAGTACTCGTATTTGTTTTGCTATGCTGAACCAATCTAGGTGTTCAGATTTTACATCTTACTTACTTAGGATTGAAAATTGAATTGAAAAAATAATATTTGAACTTGAATTTAAAACGCGGTCTGATCAAAATCTTAGATGAGTTTTGCAACCCCATAGAGTTTTTTAAAAAGTTGTTAATGGCATAGCACTCTTGGTGTAAAAACAGGTTTAGAATTGTATTTTTTCTTTGCTTGTGTCGATTAATCAAAATTATCAAATAAAACAATACTAGCTAGTTCGCCCTATAAATTGCTTGCTTGGCTATTTCGTCGCGAACTACTAGTGTTAGTTAGTATGTTAATTTTTATAAATTATTATTTGTTTGTTGTATTATTGTTTTGAGTTAGTTTTTTAACCTTAGATTATGGTCCATGGGTGGGCGAATTGGGGCAACCTGTAATGCCCACCCGATGGAAAAGAATTCATAAATAAATAAATTAATTTGTAAACGAAAATTTGTTGTATTCGCTGACTGACTTATTACTGCGTTTTTTTTTGTAATTCATACATGTTTTCGAAATGTTATCCGGTTAAACGTATTTTTAGATTTATTTTCTACCTGCTGTATTTTTTGCTCCTGATTATCTAATCTCGTCACTTCGAACTAAGCGTTAACATTACTACTTTTTGTTGTTTTTGTTATTAGACCGTGCGTTAAGGATATATATTATGTCTCTTTAAATATAAGTCGTAAATTATCATAACAACAAAAGTTTCTAAGACTACCCCATTATTTCTAAGTTATGAGTACTTAAGAGTTGATCTCCTATTCGCTTAACTTTAGACTATTGACTGATATTTGACAGATATTTATAACACGTTAAAATAGCATAAATAGCGTTATCGTAAATATTCTGGCAGTAAATCTAGTTTAGTGCGGGCTATTTGACCTCGGATATGTCGAACCATTTCAACTTTAATTGAGAAGTACTCTTGATTCTCGAATTTGCTTATAACTTAAGAGGGTCGTCCTGCCGCGAGGTTTTGTAACAGTACAGGTATTTGAGAAATATACTGCTGCCACTCTGTTCCCTGTGCGTGCGATAGAGAGTGCGAAGTTTTTGAATTTACCGTTACCGTAGCGTTTCGGGGGAAAACTTATCACCCGGATACCTTATCAAAATCTTTTGTTTTCGGGTTAGATAAATAATAATCTGATAATTTTTTTTTATTCTTACAAAAACTACTTTTACTCGTCATATACATATATATTGCTGGTGCCCATAACTACGAAAATATCGCAATGTTTAAAAAAAATAGAAACCCATAAGCATAGTTTTTCATAATGTGAGAGACATATATCAAAATCATCGAAATCGCGGAACATTTAGAGGTGAGAAACAGTTAATGCTTTTTTTTAAGGACAAGTACCGCCTACTTATACTCGAATCTTAACATATCGAATAAATTTGTCATTAAAATAATTATGTTTATAGCATCAAAATATTTTTATGATCAGTATAATTATATTTCAATTGAACCAGACTGATTTCTTAATAATATTATTTTAATCTCTTGTTGGTAAATTGCGCACATTTAAGAATTATGTTTGGAGTAATAAGATTTATAAAGATTAATATCCTGGTCATAATTCAATTTGATTGATTTCCTTTATGATCGAAGTCCTAATAATAGCGAAATAAAAAAAATGAAGTTACTAAATACTTGGAAGTATACGCAGTAGT
Organism: Apocheima hispidaria; assembly: GCA_947579745.1. Taxonomy (NCBI): domain Eukaryota; kingdom Metazoa; phylum Arthropoda; class Insecta; order Lepidoptera; family Geometridae; genus Apocheima; species Apocheima hispidaria. The sequence goes on from OX388161.1 coordinate 8,511,532, forward strand.
CATAGGTAATCCTCTACTCATAGTGAATAGCGTTTGTTATGAAATTTATGATCATTACAACCAGGTTCACGGTGAACTGAGACCTCGTGAATCCTATTACTTCATAACACTTATACTGATTTTATAAACAAATTGTATTAAAATAAAGTACTAGCCTACAAACATGAAAATCAATTTAACCGTTCGTAAGTTATCGTCGGCCAAATATACACATAGACAAAAAACTACCGACCTATTATTCACTCGACCGATTCCGCTTCATCATCAAACATCTACTTAACTTTAACCTCTGTTAGTTAACTCATTATGAAAATAAAAGCCAGAAGACAGCCAGAAGACCTCCAGTGCTGAACATAAGCCTCCCCCATAAAGCACCACACGGACCGACAACGTGCCACTTGCATCCACTGGTTGACCGTGACTTTCACAATGTCGTCGGTCCACCTAGTGGGAGGCCTACCTACGCTGCATCTTCCGGATCATGGTCACCACTCAAGAAGCTTTCTTCCAATTCGGTTATCGGTTCTACGAGCGATGTGGCCTGCCTATTGCCACTTCAGCTAACAAACTTTGGAAGATATATCGGTGACTTTGGTTCATTGGCGAATATCCTCGTTACGAATGCTATCGCGCAAAGAAACCTCGAGCATAGCTCTCTCCATTCCCCGCTGTGCGACTCTGAGTTTCTCCAAAATGCCAGTAGTCAAGGACCACGTTTCAGTTCCATATGTCAAGTAGTAGTTAATACAAACGATTGTATTGTAGTTAATACAAAGGCTATATTTTCATTTTTCACATACCACCTTTATCTTGGCCATCTGGACCGTTTCATGCAACAATGGAATCATTATTGTTATGTTGAACCGTCGATCGTTGATGTTTTCTTTATTTCGACTTCAAGGTGATGTTTTGACAGTGTAATTGGTTTGAGACTACCACTCGTTAAGCTTGTGCTCCATGATCATAATTAATTTCTTTTGTTTTTTTTTGTTCTTGATGCTGTGTGGTATATTTAATATATTAAATTATCTTGTGTTAGAAAATATAACAAATTTTTAATGCATTTTGGACTAGGGAGTTCAGAACTATTCTATGATGGAAGATACTTAGTATCAAATTCTTATTATCATCATCATCAAATTCTCAAAATGTAACTAATTCCAAGTTCTCTTCTTAATCATCAAACTTGCTGCCTTGTTGCATTCATTATTTCACACTGCAGCAAAAGAAGGAAACAAATAAAATTAAGTGTTATCTACTAAGCTAAACAAAATAACTATATTTTACTTGAACTCCAATATTTATTACTTAAAGCTCCTCAATGACGAGCTCCTTATCTGCCGTACGACCTATAGGGACGTATTTATATCTTTATAGTACTTAACTGCACCCACAATTATAGCATTATTTGGTGCAAAGGACACACCCAGACTAGTTTTCAACGTTATGCTTCGTTTAGATGTCTAAGTACCTTACTACTTGAAAGGTATACTAACCAAGTTGATTTCATACCAAAATCAATTTTTGGCTCCATTTGGTTCCAGTGTCACCTGATTAGGTAAAAAGATAGAAGCATTTTTACAAAAAAAAATACATTTTTTTTCGCGGCTCCTTGGGCGCGCACCACCACGTCTCTGTACGCTCCCACGGCCCAGACCATCTCTCTACTCAACGCCCTCATCGCTCAACAACAGGACGTTGATGTGCTTTAATTAAACTATGTATATTTTTGAATGTGTATATCAGATTTCTAAATTGACATTTATTTTGTAGTTATAATTTTCAATTAATGTTTTGGACTAATTTTATTATATTTGATATGTAAAAATTCTTTATATTACGAAGAATTGTGAATTTATAATAATTCTAATTTAGTGTGACTAGAATTTTGTAGAATTTTTCTGGCTCGTCAAACGCCTTGTCATTGCTGTAAGTGTGACAAGCATTGAATAATAAATAAATAAATAAATGTTTGACCTACATTAAAAATAAACTGCAATATGCGGAACCAAAGTTAATTTCAGAGATAATATTTCAAAAGCTGTACACTATTTTCGGATGAGATCGTAGTCATGATAAGTTTTGTTTATGATTTTAGTTATGATGACCTTAGGCAAAAATTTAAATATGGTGTTCAGAGTTGTTGTAATTATAAAAATAGCCTTTAAGGTTAGCAATAAAGTTTAAATAAGGAAATATTGCATGCATAAATCTGTCTACACATGAGTTCATCAGGCATTTTCGCAAGAAGTGATATGACATAAGCGTTGACAATGACCCATTTAAAAACTGAAACAAGTACAATAACACCGCCTTTACGTCTCAGTTCCTAGTTCAATTACTTAACCCACAGCATAGAAAAACTATACGAGAAAAATGACAATCTCATATAAAAAGCTATAAAATCCATATCTTGAGATCCTATCGTGTTTTGAAAATAAAACATAAAATTAATAATACCTAATAGTTTGTATTTCAAGTCAAGCAGAAATTGTGACGTCCTTATTATACCTCCTTATGTTCTTGTGTACGTCCTCATCAGTTACTACAATCGGGCTACGCATCTTTCTATGGCCATTGGTACTCTTATTTTTATAATTGCTGTGTACAGTAAAGGCTGCTTAGTCACTGGCGCCAGTTCTAGACGTAGGGCAAGCGTCTGTGTCACAGACTCCAATGCGAACCTAATCCTAGCCCATTGCGACAGCGCACAGTCTCATTGTATGTTAAGCGGGCACTTCATCTCCCAAGTCGCACTAGCCAATTTATTGGTAGACGCGCCCTTATAGTGACATTGTACTGAAATATACACATACAACCGCAGTAAGATGTCTAAGAAACAACTGTATTTGGTCCACGCACACTAATGCTAGTTTATTCATGGAATGATGCAAGGTTTGCCGTGCAGTAGGCACAGTACCAAGCAGTATGTGCTTATGCGGTACAAAGCCAAAGGTTTTCATAATGTACTTTTCTATAAAAACCGATTAATTAGCTCCTTTTTTAAATTCGATATTGTCATAATGTCACGAATATTATTCGCAATTCACACCATCATTATCAGCCAAAAGACGTCCACTGCTGAATGCTTATGTATGTACTCATCCTTATGAATAAATTTTACTACCCATGAGACCAATAATGAAATACCGAAGAAAAACCACTGTTCCATACATTTTCTCGATTGTCATTGACTTCACTTCATTGGAACAGATATTTTTTTTCGCGATTTCATGGTTGGTCTCATAGGTAGTAAAAAATAATTAAGTTGTTAATAAAAATGAGTACATACATAACTTTCAATATTGCCATACCTTTCAGTAACACCTTGCATAATAATAAATGTATTTTTCAGAAATTTAAATAGATAGGTATACTTTTTCATTTTAGGCCTATTGTGATTTTAGTGAAAATTAGGCCAACGTAAACTTAGCTACGTTGAGACGTGTACAGTTAATTCCCTGTTTACTGTTCTCTCAGTGACATGCCCAGATACCAGCCTATCTTAGTGCTGAGACTGAGTTAAAGTCGTACAAGAGAACTTAGAACACTATATTTAAACTTGTCATGGAGATACCGGTGTTGTTATCGTGAAATACGTACCTACTTACATATTCCTCTATGTACCTATCTTCTATCGGGATTCCTCTGGTGGTGCATGACTGGAGCACTAGAAAACATGTTAGGGCTGTTAGGGTAAATTTGATATGATTTTTAGGCCAGTATTCTGGAATCCCGCTGAGGATCTTGTGATCGTTTGAGGTTCAATTGGATTGTTCCGTATTCTTCCTGACGTCTCATCCTAAACGGATTAAAATATTAATTCATTTTAAAATTTAAGAGAATGTACTCTCTTATTTTAACCGATGACTTATTTTCAATACATTTTCCTATCTCTACCGAAATGTGTTCTCGACTCGTCCTGAAGCTAATTTGAATGGTCTATGGTTACCACTTAATACAGTATTTTGGGATGCTGGGGAACCTAACTACACGTAGGCAAATTTAAAATTAAGTTGAATTTTCAGTAATACTTACCTACTGAAGCAAATTAATTGCCGGTCTATAAAGTGCGGATAGATCTTACCTGAAACAGAGAAAAAAAACCATTAATAACGTAGTTATTTTATGATTATCTAACTAATTATTAAAATTATATATTATATTATTATCTAACTAATTTTTTCCTTGTCACTTAGAATTTTAACAGCATACATTAAACAAGTTTAAACCAAATATTAAAAATATGTTTTTAGATAGATAATTATTTATGTAAATAGATGTGATTTTCTCTAAAAGTTTATGACATAAACGTGGAGACATTCGAACATTGACAATCATTCAAATTCAAATTATTTATTTCATCAAAGTACAGATCAATAAAGTAGTAGTACTATTCGTATATTTATAATTGTCGGAAAACACATCTCCCTTATTTTCTGATCTGAGGCGCACGCGCATAGAGCGAGTACCATTGACCCGTACGCCATCGACACGTGCTTCTGACGTTCTGATTGGCCGGGAGAACACTTCATCTATGTTCCACAGCTTTCTACCTAGATACAACTGCGATCTTTGAAAATTAAATCTTATAAGATTCATATGTAATGATCTTATTTTTAGACTATCTGCGCACCGCGGTTATATCCACGCAAAAAATCTCTCGGGAACCGTACGTTTTACAGGATAAAAAGTAGCCTATGACATTATCAGGACCTTGAACTACCTATACTTATCTATGTTATTAGTAGAAATAAGTATCAAAAAACAAGTCTACCAAGTCCACCTCACGAAGGCAATCGCTTTTCATCAGGTTATAATGCCAACAAACCTAAAAATTGCGTATGTACCCAACTACAGAATAAATATTTCTCGCTTATTTGTTAGACAGCGGTCCGCGCTGTACACAATATTAGATTGCGGTCAAGCTTTGGCCTAGACCAATGTAAAAATATAATTGTAATTCGAATAAGGAAATAACAATATTTTTGAGTACCAGTCGATATTTAACTAGCACATGTTGTTTTAAATTTTATTTACTACTGCTGGTAACATCGTAATACGAGTATGTAAAAGTCATACTGTAAGTAGCGCTAAAAGCACTCGACTGCTGTTCCTAACCTATCACCGATGTTAACGGACGACATAGTCAGTCTTGTTGAGCCTGTTTGTTTGTGCTATAAAAAAAAAAAAACGTTAACCATGTGAGCCAAAGGACTTCAGGCAACTTAAAAACTATGAACTAGGACTCGCATTTCGGTCTGTACGAACTTACATCTAACTTAAATAGTATTTACTAATATTTAATCTACATAATTAAATTAGCAAAACGAAATGTTAAAGGGCCTTGAATATTTCAGTTTGAAGCGTGGCATACTATATACCATTTTTATTTTATTTTTCAAACTAGCGGCCACTTATAAAACCAATATGACGATACTTGATACTAATATGAACAAGGTTTGTATAAGGCAAATTCTGCTCCAGCGTCACGTTTCCAAGATATACGCTTCAAAAATTACACTGGTGGCGCCGCCGGTATATTGACTTACACGTTACCATAAAAGTAAAACTTATTCAGCTTGTCGACGAAAGGAACACCTTTAACCTACACAAAGTTCAATGTCACTCGCATCTTTCAACAAAAGCTTATTCAATATTGTAGTACTGTTTTCATTGTCACCTTTTATTTCATATCGAGAGATAAACGATCTCTTTTGTACGTTGTATCTGAATTAATTTCATTACGAGTTGAAATAAAACGCCTGCTGTATTATGTAGGTCACATTGATTTTGACCAATTCGATTCGATTTACTCGAACAATTGAAATCAAATCGAATTGTTCGTTGCCAAAACATTTTAATAATATCGAGACATTTATGAGTGCATTATGTTTGCTGTTGCGTGACTGTTTTCAGTGTTACAGTGTGCCGCAGAACTCAAGCTTCGAACAAGATCATCAATTTTTTTTTTGGTGTTTTTAAAAATAGAAGTTTCACACTTAAAGCTCCTAACAATGATTTCTTGCGTCGGAATGCAATGGAACACATAAAGACCAGTTCGACCTCGGTAACTCCTGCTTATAATGCAGCCATGCTACCAAGTATTAAAGGAGGGTTGTCTAGGAAAGGAAGTAACCTAACTATGAGATAACACAATTAGGAATGATAAGACAATTACAGACAAAAAAAAATGCTTACAGTAAATAAGCGCCGCTATGCCTATGTTTATATTATTTATAGTAGCACAAATGACAACATAAATCAACGTCAAACGAGCGATTCCCTCTCAGAATTCACCCATGGTATAACTGGTAGTAATGCTGGTAGTACTACGGGCAACAAACGTAATGACTCTCCCCATATTGACAGATATGATCGTCGCAATCGTCGCAATGGATAATTAATAAACCAAATGTGACGTCATCGTCTCTAAAACATTGATCGGGTGTCCGCTGATTGCAAGTGCTCGATGGCAATGTGACCGTGATTGTTTGAACTTAGTCTTATTTTGATTAATCTTAAGTACTGTTCAGCACCGACCAGATATATGTACCGCAATATTGTAGGAAATGCGATCACGTACGGCCTTCGACCGCTGCGACAACGGATCGAATGGTACCAGCATTGTTCTATGACATTTCAGCCTTGCTAATGACAAGCAATTTCGATTTGGAAACGTACACATTCGTTCAGATATTGTCTCTTAATTTTCTAAATACTCGCACGATTCGGTTTTCTCTGATGCAGTAAAACTCGTAATGTCGTCGTTTGTTTTAGTGACCGCCGACATGGACCACATAATTATAGACATTATGAAATAAGTGGAAAATTCATTCGAGTTTTATTTTGAAAATGCCATTGCCTTTATTCTAATAAAAACTCCAGTAACAAAGTACATCGTGGGAGTGAACATCATTTTATACTGTCTATGAAAGACGGCGCTGTGCTGCATTATCTCTCAAGCAATTTTAAGAGACCTAAATTAATTAGCTTACAGTAAAAAGCTTACGGATACTTTGTCTCTGATACTTTTATCTATAAACAAGTATTCATGACACTGAAGTCACCGACACGACTGACAAAAACTTTACTGCGAGTAAGCTTTATATCTACCCATCACGCAATGTCAAACGTGCTGTCAAGCTGTCGATAGTGTGACAGTGACAGCGGGAGATGTCAACGGTATCTAAGCTGGGGACGCGCTGACGGCGGCAACGCTGCTGAATGCCACGAACAAAAATTGAAGTTGACGCGCTGACGCTTCTTTTAGATGAGCTCATGATAATGGCTTGAGTACCAGTCAAAAATTGTGACCTAATTTTATTTTGTAATTGGTAGAGAAGATAGTAATTAAGAAATTAGGTAATATTGAGTGTTGTAGTGGTAAATTAGCCTATTTTGTGTATTCTTGACCATCATATCACTATGACATGTTACATAAATGAATATGACACTCATGACACTCATGATCTTTTTAGTCCTATAAATAGATTGATGATGATCCTTACATTACCCCAAAACATTACACTACTTCTTAGGCAGCCGAGTAAAACTTTTTTTTATAAATTCATTCATTTTATAATGACTCCGTATGTACATCCTCTTGTCATAATAAAATTCGGGTGTACTTTCGAGAGGAAGGAAATAATCACTCAGTTTTTGACGTAATACCACAGTAGCCATCCACATCGAGTAGAACCGCCTAAGTGATTTGTAACTCAGTTTATGAAATGGCTCAAGTGTAATTAAAAGTTGAGTTAATTAAAATACAGCATAAATTAGTTTCTAATGTTTCATTACCTAATCCTGTCATTCCTTTCCGATAATTAGTTACACAAATAGGTTTATTACATTTTTTTAGACACACTGCTAAGAAATTGGTACGTGGACTTTAGGCTATCTTACTAAAACAACGTTAAGATCTTGACTATCTTGTAAAATCATGAGACCGTATTTAGAAACGTCCAAACAAAAGCTGCATAAGAAGCGGATGCATCAACAGCATTTAGCTATTTGTATTCACTATTGAGCAACGAATACCGTTCACCGATAAATAGCAGAGTCGATATCCGTTACGTTAATTCAAGTCTAATTAACCCCTTGCTATCTCACCGCATCTCAATCAGACCGATGTGTTGGTTACAAACGAGCAACTTTTAGTAGTCGCCATCCTCCACTTTTATTTATTTAGCCTAATGTAAGCCTTTAGCGTAAGGAAGACTGACCCCACAATGCGCTATAAGCCACATACATTCTAGTTTTAGGCTTATTAAAAAAATACTAACATGTAAAGCAGGTTGGGAAGAAAGAAAAATAAGACTCGAAAGGTTTGTGTTCTTAAGCGTTTTAAGGTTCTTATAACGAAAAGACTTAAAGAAGGAAGCAGGGACTGAACTTGGAAGGTTAATTGCAAAGCGTCATGATAATTCCGATTAGTTACATTCTGCCCACCTGTTTAGTAGCATTATGAATAGTACCACTGCTTTTGATTCAAGTATTGTTAATTGTAACAATAGTTAATTCTCTGATACTTATCAATAGAGAGTTACACGAGATGCAAAAACTGCTTGTCTTATTATACCATAAATACAAAAAAATCTCGTGAAAATTAACTTTTTTAGCTTGGGAATTAAAAATTAAAAAATATCTCAGATTTTTTTGTTATATCTATAATTTCTATAAAGACCATATTTTTGGCCAGTTGCCAGCATCAAAAGTTGCCAGTGTACCAAATTCTAATGAAGAAAAGGAAGTGAATAATGCTTTGAAGATCACCTTAGTTCAGTAGCGGCTTCCGATATTATGGTGTTAAGAAATAATTACACTCGGTCACGCCTATTCTGATTGGTTTTCGTAACCGATCATAAATCTACATAGAACCCTGAACATATGTTTCTCATTAGAAATATGCGTTGATGGGCGTAGTTGCCTTGTAAGTGATGTAAATGGCCGCTAACAAGGTATAGTTTTGGGTAGTCCTAGCCAGTTAAATTGACTACAACAAGAACTTTGGTCCAGTTACCGTCAGCTATTCAATCTGACACTGATAAACAAAGAACACCAAGGGTGCCATGTCAAAAAAGAGTGATTCCTATCTAGGATTTCAGAAACGTAAAAAAAAACTGAAATAGACCTGTCTAAGTCTGGTTAACTTTCAACCTAAGGCTTAGGGCATTGGTCGCATTCGTAAGGCATTTCAAACTGAACACTGAACTGGTTGGCAATGAACTGTTTAGAGCAAGCGTGACGCTTCAAATCAGGCGAGTGACTTGCTAGTCTCGTCACTTACACTTACACTTGCACTTACTTAATACCATTTTTTTTTAAATTTAGGCACTCTGTTTTATCCGTCAGCCTTACAATTGTTTTATATTTTAATAGTTGCCATTTATCTGACAGCGATTTTAAGGCTCAGTAAAATACGGCAAATGCCTTTAATAATGGTAACCCTAACTACACAAGCATTTCAATGCAGCTTACATTGTATTATTTGTCGCACCAGATTTTACAGTATACTTTTGACGTGAAAACCTGATGTGGTTTTGATTCATTTCGTTTTAATAATAGGTACGGGAATATTGAATCGATTATTCCGGCTATAGTTTCGATAGCATCGATTGATCTTTTTATGAGTCAAGCGTGATGCATGCCCGACCTCGACCTGCCTTCCTCTGAAAAATTACCATAATACAAGTAAGATTATTTAAACGAAAAACAAAAAAATACCGAATGCAAAATGTAGCCTATGTCACTCCGGACGTAAAAAGGAATGCAACGAGACCTCATTCATCCAAATCGGTCAAGGCGTTCTGACTACAGGAGGTAGTATAGGAACGTGTATGAGGATTGAGAGCCCAAACTGGAATTCGCGAAATATATCCATCCAAGGTTTTAGTAAAAGTCTTAAAATGATTGTATAAATTAACAAACATACTTACAACCCAAAAACATTACCCCTTTTCTTGAGCAGTCGGGTTAGAAAAAAATATAAGTGTGGTCTATTCACATAACCCGAATACTGAATATGCAAAGCCGCGGGCAAAAACTAGCACATCGATCGGATAACAAGTTTTTTTTTCCAATATTCAAATGAATTCTCAACGAAATTACATCTCATTGTTAATATGATGATGCCCAAATTAATAACACCGTAATTAGAGGTTTAGTTACATTTTATTAGTTCATTATTACCTATTCGCGGCCAACTGTCGGTAATAAAACATCGATATTCTTTAACGAGTGCTCTAAATGCCACTTGACTTTAAACTTTGATTATAGGATGCGTCAAAACGTAGTTAGTGGTTAGTTTTTTTTTTTGACTTCGTAATGGTATCCTCTATTGCACCACGCAGGAATATGCGAGGACAAAGTGATTTTAGCTTGGAACGGAAACTGACTCATTCGTATTGATTTTATTCGTGTGAATAAAGTGCATATTGAGATGCAAGGCCAAATTTTATTTTATATAACATTTATCCGTAAACAAACAGATTTATTTAATCGGGACACCATCGTCGATCTCACTACGTTTCGCTCAGCGCACCAAAGATTTTTTTTCTTTCGATTCTGTCAATTACTGCATTTTTTTTCTTTTATGTTTTGGCTCCAAACGCCAGTGTAAAATATTGTAATATTTCAAGTGAAGTCAAATATTTCACAATGAAAATAAGTCTCAGTCATAGTCTAAGTCAAGTCACGTCATGCCCCACTAAAGTGGTGGAGACTTTTCTAGGGGTTTCTATAGAGTTTTGGAAACTGGCTTTGGCTGTTATTGTATTGAAGATGCTGACGTTAGCTGCATTTACAAAAATCAGGTTCCGATTAATTGATAAGCTAAAAAGACAATTGTCACTAAAATACCCCTGAGAGGTCTTAACAATCTGGCGCATAGATAAAAAAAACTGGTATATCCATATCCATAGCCTAATCGCTTGGTATCTTAAACTACTGTTTAACCGGCTCGGTGGCTATCTCCATCGGCACGTGGGAACTCACACGGGTTGATTTGATTGTGTGACGAACAAAACGGAATGTCAAGATGCTCGGTTGTGTAACACTATTATACTGGATACTGACATTCGGATTTGTAAAGTACTCGTACTCGTGTTCTTGAAGTTGTGGATTTTCAGGCCGTTCTCTTCATTGTTCGGGATCGTACCGTGAAGTCCTCATTGCGATTATTGTTAGGTTCAGCTGCCGATGCTGCGCGACCGTGAACCTTATCGCGCAGCGATACGATTTGTGGTCGCGCAGCAGACCGCGATATGCTCGGCTCTGTCTCTGTGGGACCAAATGAAATCCCGAAAATAAAAGGTAATTCACTTTCGATAAGCGATTTCAGTGTTGGTCCCATAGCAAAAGTTATTCATAATGACGAGTGCGATTACTAGAATATAACCGAACATCCTGTATTATCCATCCTGCATGATGTATCAAATGTACCAGACTATCCTTTGTAGTACATTAATGCATGAATATGCATTAATATGGCTTAAAAAAATTACATGCCCACATTCGAATAGTTATCTAAATCTAAAAAGATTTTTGTACTTTTGATTATGAATGAGGTAGGTTGTTGAAAACTTTAGCTGCTATTTAAAGGGCCTAAAAAGCTCAGGTTCAGATCAGAGATGCTTTTTTAGCTTTTTAAATAGTTTAAAACTAGTTTTTACCCGCGACTTCGTTCGCGTTGACATAAAAAAAGTATCCTATGTCCGACTTTGTGATATATCAAACTCCTTATCAAATTTTATCAAAATCTGTTCAGCCATGATGATGCGGCAAATATCCAGACAGAGAGACAAAGTAACTTTCTACAATTTGCTAGATACCGTTGATCCATTTTTGTGCATTTTTGACATTTTGTATGGACTGACAGTTTTAATGTAGGGAGTTCTGAGTCGCGTAAGCAAAGATTTTTCGTCGAGATGAACTTATTCATTTTCATATCTCGAAGCTTTATTGGTCCTGATACGACTGCGGCTATATTCCTCTGAATTATAATATTAGGATTAGAGCATTAGTATATAACAAAAAAAACAACATTTTACTCAAGAAAATTATACCTTGTTCATGTAATGTTTACTTGTAGGTAGAGACAGAAGATGCTTTTGGTTTTGGTATGCCAAATCTTTCCCATCATGCTTATATGCCGAGATTTTTTCCAGTGAAACTTTTATGATACCATAATAAGGCTCATTGGAAAGCGTGCCGTCTATATGACCGCAATTTGACTTCGCAACCCAATGTCAATTATATCATTCATCATCATATAATTTGACAAACACACGCACAAGACACGCGTACACAAATTGTGTTAGCGACACAAAATCTCTTTTAGATTACACTTATTTGTCAGTCAACTACTAGTCCATTCATGGAGCCGTGTGTGGGAAATATTATGAAATTGAAAATGATCATATTTCTTTTATAAGACACTACGCGATTGCACAAAGATTCACCTAGTTTTCGTCGTTAACTATTCATTATTATGTACCGTGGGATATTTTTTGTGTTGCCATTGTTATAGTTTTGATTGGCGCATTCCAAAGGACTTGGTCCGTTGGAACATCATTCGATTCTATGACCTGCCTACACAGATTACACGCAATAGACTCCGTATTCAATATCCCAAGAATCGGTCAAAATATATTTTCATCGGTTCATAGCAAGTGAAGCTTTTTCATTGCGAAGCTAGGTGTAGCCTTGAAAATGGAAAACTCTTGTCTCTATTCCCGAAGCCCGCACTTTGTAACGCTTTCATCCTAAGGTCTCGTAACGTGGTATCTAACAGGAGTAATCTGTGCCTGCGTACAATAAAGGCAATGTGAATAGGATAATATGTAAAGAGGTTTTTTGGCGGGAACGGGAAGAATTCATGTCGCGTCATTGTATTATTTTCAGTTTTTTTGGATCTTTATCCATTAAGTGCTTGTGAACGTGCACGAGTGTTGGTAAATCGTATAATATTGTGAAACGCCCCATTTTTATTATATTACTTTTATGGCACACCGGTTGCGCCCCGCGGTTTCACCCGTTATTCTACAGAAAATGAGTATTTTTCCTGTATAATTTTTTTTAATCCTATGTGTTACTCCAGGGCCCCTATTCGGAGAAATGACATTTTATCTCGGTCACTGTCTCTCTAATTTAGAATTTAATGGGAGTGAGAGTGACCGAGATAAAATGTCATATCTCCGAATAGGGTCCCAGGGTATAAACTACGTCCATACCAAATTTCATTCAAGTCCGTTCAGCCGCTACAGAGTTCAATGGGAACGAACACACATACTTACACACAAGCTTTCGCATTTATAATATTAGGGTGATGGGTAAGGCTACGGATGCAAGTAGCATACTGATCACAAGTATAAATTTATATGAATTAATATTATTATGTGAAGTAATTTATATTTGCAAGCAATCGATACGACATGTCTAGATAAATAGTATTTTGCCTTAAAAGTTTATGTCATAAAAGTGCAAATTATTATTGTTTTCAAAGTAAGTTCTTCTCTTCAAGTATCGAGGTATAATGTACGAACTGCTTTAGTTTTGTTGAAGGCTGTATGGTAATTTTGGCGTACGTCTGTGTAGTTGCTACACGTGCAGACAGGATGATGGTTCCGTTATACATACATTTTTGAAATTTGACACAATTTAAGTTAGTATAGTAAAGTTTAATACTTTTAAAACTTAAGTAATAAACTTTAACTTCGATTCATCATCATCGTCAGCCAGAATGTCCACTGCTGAACAAGGCCTTAAGCCCCATGCTTAGAAGGCAGCTTGGGGATCGCAGAACGCTTACTGTTTACTAAAACGACGCTGCTGCCCTTCCTGTTAATCAGAGCGCCTGGCTGTCATCTGTCAGTATGTTGGTATTCGCGTACAGATCGTTCGTTTCTAAAAATTTTTTTTTTTTAATTTTAATTTTCACACGGTCATGACGAAACTGTGCATACAGTTTTCTACGATTTTATAGAATTTTTTAGTCAAAAAGGCCAATCTCAATTTTTGTATCGTAAAGGTGTCATTTCTGTTCTACCATTTTCAAAACTAAACTAAGCTGACGTGTTTACTAAGTTGACTAAATTGAGACTAACTCTATAATTGGTGCCTTTTTTTCTCCACGTTTCCAAAAAAAAAAAACAAAATCAGCCGCCTTTTCTCTTTTTGGGGGAAATACCCCACCAATTAAAAATCGCCGACGACTAAAAAATTCAATGAAATTGTAGAATTGCGGTTAAAAAAAAAGTTTGTGCTCGCGAGGTCTACTGCTTGTAGAACTACTAGTAAAAGTTATGGCCTTCTTGGCCAGATTATTGCTAGAATGGCACTGTAGAATCAGACGTGCGTAAATCCTGATCAGCGTAACGAAGGGTGAATAGAGTCCTCAAAGGTAGGCCACGCACTGACAATGCCCCAGGTATTGGAGGTGTCCATAGGCGGCGGTGATCACTTACCAGCAGGAGGCCCGTCGCTGGTTTCCCACCTATTACATTAAAAAAAAGTGGAAATAACTCAAAATTACAGATTTACTTATTCTAAAATTATACATCTTATTAGTAACTAGCTCGGTTAAAATCAAATCAGATCGAAATTTACATAGCCAGTATGTTAGGTCCCTAAAATACGGCGTTAGTAATCAAGAACACTATGCATAAATGAATCTCTAAACCATTGAGTTATCGACGGTTGAATATTAAAACTGGACCAGGACAGCCGATGATTATACTGTCCATAAAGTTTTAATTTAATTTTCATATAATTTACATCGAACAACTTCCATAATTTTGTTGCATTTATCAAAATATCTAGCTATCGGACAACCGATGATTACTGTCGATAAATTGGTTATTCAATTTTTATTTGAATTGAATTTTAAAGCTAAATTAATGAAACGTCGATGACATGACATCCGCAGTGCAATCGAAATGCTGTCCGAGCTTTTGCCACATCCGATCCGACATTATTAAGTAACAGATATTAAGATAAAAATAGTGTACAAAGCAAAAAAATAGTATTAAAAGAGTCTAAGTTAAACATTGTCTTAGACTTTCGTGGTCGTTTACTATTACTGTTAGTACTCACGGAATATTTACCACGATTTATACTTTTGTTGAGTTCCCGATATTTCGGCACAGTTGCATGCGCCGCGTTCATGGGTAAACAAAAAAAAAAAGTGAGAAAAAACTTACTCATTATGAAAAACTATGTTTTTTATCGACTTATATTATTAACATAATAATAGCGGTATTATGGCAGAGTCAAGCAAAATAATCTAAAAAAAAAACTGCAAAATAATTTCCAACGCTAAAATTCGATTTAGAATTATTGTTAATTATTTTTATTGACTCTACACGCAATTCACGATTCTATAATTTATTACACTTATTCTATTTTAGCACAAATTATTGAGAATTTTACGAATGGAGCAGTAATCTTAACTAAGTAATTAAAATGGTATTTATGGTGATTTATTGGCCGTGCCACTGTATTGAGAGTTATTGTAATGATTGTATTAAATCAATTGGTGAGATTGGTAAATCATCAGGTGAGCGACTTGCTAGTCTCGTCACCGAGAAACAAAAAAAAAAAAAATTGGAATATGTCAAGCTCAAAAAATTACCCCCAATAACTAGAAGCAAACTGAGAAGTTGTGTTTAAATAAATTATTAATTATACGTAAAGTTGAAATTGAGCGATAGTGGCGCTGATATAAGAATGACACATTTGACAATTTAATTATTGGTCTAAGAGAATAATAATTGTCAATATTAATATAAATAAAGGAAGCTAGGTAGAAAAATCAAAAAATCGGAAAATCGGTATATCCATAACGCTTCCGATCCCCACTAAGATTCCCTGTGTCAGGGATATCATGGAATACATAAAGACGAGGAAAACTAGCTCACAGTCCCAGAGCAGAAAAAAACAGCACTCTCCATCTGCGGAGCTGGGAATTGGACCCAGCTGGGCCAGGGGCGCTAGTCTAGACTTTTCGCTATAACACTTTGCGACCGAATTCGGTCGCTATGACGCAAAAATTCGACAATGAACACGAATTGTTAACGAAAAAACGCAAACATAGCGTTGAATTTTGCATTTTGCGAAAATTCAATGCTATGTTTGCGTTTGCGCAAAGTGCTATAGCGAAAAGTCGAGACTAGCGCCCCAGGATCGTCTTCATAATATCTGTTTAATCTTTCTCGTGCGCATCCGAGGCAAATCCGTCTAGATTGTGATTATTTCAAAATCGCCTGTAAACTATTAGCTTTGTAATAATCGGCTTCGGCAATTATACGGATTCCGCTTTGTGACGCAATGGCCAATTCTGCCAATTTTGAACGGTGATGGGAGAATTGGTCTTATTGTTACAGATCACGATTTTGAGTGGCAGCCTTGTATAGTTCTGGGGACAAATGATTAAAAAAAACTGTAAAAGAATTGAGGAAATTCAGCGATGTGGAAAACTAAACAAATGAAAATGTGTGGGGCTAATATCAAAAGAAAAAAATATTTTACTATGAAAACTGACGTGGTTTTGATATATTTTGTTTTAATAACAGACTCCACGTTAACGTGGATAACGTGGTTAACGTGGATTTAACGTGGTTAATTCCCGTTTTATTAAAACAAAAAAATATTTAACAAAAATGAATAATTATAGGCTTACATTAAATAAAAAGTAGGTACTAATTCGTATGGCTATGTTGTTATTATATTGAATTTTTATTATTATTTAGTATTCTTTTTGTATTTTTAATTTGCAACGGACTTTGTTGTCTGAAAATAAATAGATTTTAATTTTATAAATTAATTATATATTTTTCTTATCTAGCCGGTGCAGTTCGATTTTTGATACCTAGGATTGGCGCAGTAAAGGTGGACTTCCGAGCGACTAGGCTCTAGTCTGTCTTTAGATGCAATGATGCAATTTGCGCACTGTCGCTACGATAATAGGAGAATGGAGCTGCGATGCTTCAAAGTCCACCTTTCCTGGATTTACTGTCAAACAAACCTTTGCTTTTACAAACTTATCTATGAACAGTTTTGATACAAGTTAGTAAAACATATACTGATCTATCGAGTGCCTTTTGTTACTGCCTGTACCTGTTAATGAAATCGCAAGTAATGTCTCAATCAACGTTTCTTTGTACCGCTCGTTTTATTTTTAGTTACAAGGCGATTTTGAGCATTTTTTGTCAAAGAACCGCTTTAATCATTTCGGGTGCAAAATAAAAGTAATACCTAAGTATGCAGTTAACTAATTAAGTGCTTACCTAAGTCAGAAAATAGATAATGATGGTTGCTGTTGGTTATACTCCAAACTTAACTATATAAGACTTAAAGTGGAATTTTCCTTGTTTAGATCACTGAAATGAACAAGTAACATTATTAAAAAATACCGACTACAAAATGTAGACTATTTCACTCCGAGCATCAAGAGGAATCCAATGACATCGTTTAAGCTCTATAGGAACATGCATACGAACATACATACTTACATAGTTATATATACCCCAGAAACACTTGGGCAGTCGGGTGAATATAGAGGTAATATTTTTGCAGTCACTTACTTTTTGTTTTTTAACTCTAAGTTTTGAAAGACCGGTCAACAAAATTGACGACATAGTTATTAAGTTTTAAGTATATCTTTTTCTTATCTAATTGTCGATAACACATTTGAATGTATTTGAATAAGAGTATAATAATAGAACAACAAAGAGCCAATAAAATAAGTAGGCCAGGGATGTCGTCAAGCGCACCAATAAAACTAAAAACAATTCGTAACAAAAAGCTCCACGATCTTTAAGAGCATCCTTACGAAAAAGAATTAGTTTATCTCGATTAAAATCATCCACACAAACAAACAAGTAATAACCGTAACTTGGCCATAAAACGCGTGAACTCAAAACATTGTAACGTCAAATTAGCCAATCATAGGCTGCATCTAACAAAAAGCCCTATTTATGCGCAGAATTTTACAGAAGGATAAATCTGGAAAACGGTTAAAACTGCTATGCAAGCGGCCGCAAAATACTCTCTGTAAGAACAGAGCTAAATTGTTTCGGGCAGATTTTGGTAGGAGCAATGCACAATATACTACAAATGAGACGTAAGTGCAGGACCTATCGCCAGCAAATTAAGGGCCGGCTTCCCTAATGCAGCCATCTCGTTATTTTGACGAAGGAAACGAAAAAAAAAACACATTTCTAGTTTTTATTCCTTCTTCTTCGCCAAAATAAAAATAATAACATTAAAATTGCTTTAAAACATTGGCAATGGCATACTTAAGATATTCTGGTATTGAAAAAAAAACCCTTTCTGCAATTTTATATTTAAAAAAAATGTTGTAAAAGTGATAGCTGTAACATGGAAGCCGTTTTTTAACTTTGTGCAACTGCCGTTGTTATTGAGGTTATATTATAAAATCAATCATTAGTGAAAGACAACTTTGCGCCTAACTTCAACTTTTGATTGCAGTTGTCCTTCTGTATCTAAATATTCAGGGCACCTGGCATTCATGTGCGAACGCGCTCGATAAAACAATAGGATTCCCAGAGTGAGTAAAATATACATTGTAGCGGTGGATAGCAGTGACTGAACTTAGCACATTTAATGTAGACTACACGAACATTAAAAAAAAAGTTCGATATACGAGCTTTGACTATATATATTACTACTATTACCTTTAAAGGATATTGGACTGACAAGGATATAAATGATATCATTGGTAACATGTAGATTTTGTAAAACTCTTGTAACCAGCACTCTGCTGGAAATAGGCCTCTCCCAAAACACGTCAAATAGCCCAATCCTCGGATTTTCTTTTCCAGCCACCTTGTAATATTATGTACTGACTCAATAAATACAACCACATAGTAAACTTGAGTTACGCAAGGGACGCATGTCATGAGATAACGAAAGCGATCTTTTTGTTAACGTGTGAGCGAACCGTATGGGCGCAGAAGGAGGTCTGTAGGTGAGCAACGTTACTTGTTAATGATGAGCTAATCATGTTAATTAGGAAAGTGAATAGATGAAGCATCATTGTTTTACTCTCGAATGGCATTAAACTATAGGCATTCTTGCAGAATGTATTTGGGCGCGTTCAAACCATGATCTGTTGATTAATAAAGGTTGGAAGATGTAAAATGACGTATCTTCATATCGTAAGAGAATTAGAAAAGGTGTAAAGACTGTAAAGCTACTTCTTATCAGCTATAGGGCAGAAAAGTCCTTTCGTTTGAGATGACAGTAACAGTCCAGTGCACGGCACCCCTTGAAGTAACGGAGCGTGGCTTTGCACCACCAGCGCTTTGTTTCAATGGGTTAGACGAAAATGAACATGAAGGTAAGATATTGGGGAATAATGAAGCAACGGGTTCTATTAGGAGAGATTTGATTAGATCATTTGCAACATTTAAAAAAGAAAAAGAAGTCTCACATTTGAAGCTCAACACGTGACATCCGACATATCAATACTTAATGAAAAGCCTACAAGGCAATCACACGATTCAGCCTTACGCTTGTTATTGAGAATCATGTTAAGTATCTCCACGTACGTTTAATAAAGCACATCTGTCATAGCGTGGACGTGTCAAGGGAAATGCAAGATGATCTCACTGGCACACGCTACAGATTTAGATTTATCTAGACCAGTTTGTGCGACCTATGTGGGCGTTACGGTTATAAACGAGAAGGGCAGTTGCGAAACCTACGTGGTGATGAGGATAAGTGAGTAGAGGTGAGGCAGATAAAGATAGGATCGTCGAGTCCCTTTGCGAAAGCCTAACTATTTTAGAGGGATCCTTAAAGCTGATGCGTATTTTATACGATACAACTTATGTGCTGCATGACCTAGTTCTACTAGCTGTCTAAAGCATTGGTCAAACTGAGGCGTAACTCGTTGATTAAGTGATTCAATCGCGGCGCGATTCGCCGCTCTTTTATCCTTCCAAACGACTGCAACTCTCGCGCCATTTTGAACATTGATTTGAATTTGAACATCCATACAAGATAGTTGACGCAATTGGCGTGAGCGAATTGCTTGCCGCGTCCCGCGGCGGGATTTGCCTCAGTTTGTGCGAAACTTTATTGTGGTTTATTTTCACTGCTATTAAAACCTAATATAATAATGAATTATTATATTAATATTTAAATATATTAATGTAATATAATTAATAAATATAATAATGAGCTCTTGTATTACTTGGTTCGACAAAGTATTAAAAAGTAGTAAAAGTATCAAAGGCCACACAACTGGTTGGTACAAATTTCTCGACAATTTAAAAGATTACATAATATATTCGAGTAGCATGTAAATGTACTTAAAATGTCCTGTCTTTTCTCTTTATATCGTACCAATTAGATCTACTAATGATTGGCCAGTTCTTCGAGCCAGATTATCATAGGTGAAAATAGCATATAATTATTATTTTTGAGCGGCCCAATAGGTAAGCAAGATGGGCCCGGCGCGGTGAGATTGCTTAAGTTTGTTGGTATTCAGCAAAGCTATAAATACCACTGGCATGCTAAGTACCCTTTTTGAACGGCCGTTGGCATTAGGCCTACAACGCCCAATGGGCTGAGCCTCCAAATGCCTTAGCATTTACTCGGAGCTCCACCTAATCTTTATGTTGTTTGATTCAGTTTGAGTATTAAGAACTTCATCCAATGCACTTAATAGATTTTTGATCTTTTTCACAGCAACGTGATACGGCCAAGGAAGCTTTCAATGTTGTAAATTTTGGACATGAAATACTTTCGGAGTTACAATATTCTGATTTCCTTGTAGTGGTAGTGATTTCAATATAAGCTTCTTATCTATTTAGTCGCGGGCAACCGGTGGATGCAAATGGCTGATTGAAGTTCAGTACAAGTATTGAAGCACTAAGGCATCTTTATGATTATGATCATAATATGATGATTATGATGATGATATATCTACTTGCTCATTGAGGTGATACGTATTGTGTATTTTTGTAATTTTAAAATTATATAACGAAATTTTTGAAATATGCAAAGTTGAGCATGAGATTATGATTATTTCGTCATTGCATTAACCTTAAGTTGCGATGAAAAGATGGCAATTATGACTATTTAATTACTGCATAACCTTACGTTGAATATGGTGCTTGATTGATTCTTTACTATTAAACAATTAAAATCACAACCATATAAGTATTATGAACATAAACGGATGAGCAGGATAAGAACATTATTTATTTAATTTTATTAGAAACTTGTGACATAGCGAAATACTCAAGTTATTTTACTATTAATTATTTATTAGCATTTTTGAAAATGAAGGCCTTTTAAGACATAATTACCTCATTCGCTTAAAAGCCCAAAAAGGACTCTATCGACTGTAACATCGATGTAAGCACTACAGTACGATGAATTTATTGTTATTAAATCATAATTTTTAATACTAAAAAATATATATTTATTATACATTAATGTATTATGTTTAGAGATGTCATATAAACAGTACTAACGCAACAATTGAATTATGAACGTGGATTATTTCCATCACTTACTTCGAAAAGATATCAGACATTCGCTTTAATAATATTAATTTAGATTTATTATTTGATTCAGTCAATCAGTATTGAAATTCACTTTGCAATGGTGTGAACATGTCGAGTACGCAAACGTGTGTCTTCATGTAAAGCGAAATAAGCTTTTGTTATTTTTATAGACCATTACAAAAGCTCTCCTTCTGTAGTGAAGCAATTCCAAATTGCATACGGCAGAAGTAATTTTAATTGAAGTGCAGCTACTCAAAAACTTGTATTATTAAATCAGATTCCATTTACATTTCATCTCATTATTCATCATTAATTCGTTTGTGTTTATTTTGGAACATCTCTAATAACGACATGCATTAATCTTATAAGCCTTTAGGCATCCTCAACTACTCGTACCCCCAGCGATGTCAGACGGACATCCGCTCGCAGAGAAAGGTGCTCTTAATTGTTTTATTGAACAAATGGTACGTGTCTTATTCTTTTATTTAGGTTAAATAGGTTTGAGGAAGTGAAAAGAGTTGTTATTGATCTACATGCAACGCTAAATTCAACTGAATTTAAAGATAAAGTGGCTTATAAGTAGGATATAGGTGAGTATGTATGATGAATAATTATAGTAGTTATCTTTAAATAGTTCATGTTAATTTCAATTTTGTGTTTTTTTGTTTCGGTGTATAAGTATTTTCAGTATATTACTGCACCAATACTTTTGAGTACATGAACTTGTATGTAAGGGTGTCGCAAAGTTACAAAAGATTGTTTTTTATATTTTTAACTCAACTATGAGTAGATTTTGTGAACTTATAATTGTGATGACATCGTGGATTCAAAATATTTTTTCACGAAGAATGAATGCTGAAGAATGAATGAATGCTGTAATAGCATTTATCTATGAGTAACTCTCTAATCTTTTTTTGAAAACCTGTTTTCCTGAGTTCGTTTCTAATATCTTTGGGTAGTTCATTATAAATTCTTACAACATTATATATGTTTATATTCGGTATAAAATATGTATAATTTGGATGTATGTTAAACCTTAAACTGATTGCTGTAAAAGGAGATGCCTATAATTGTAGGACTACATGGACAATAATTTAATTGTCGAAATCCTTATGTTCTCACCTTCGCTTTGTTATTGCGGTTAGAGCACCGTGTTTAAGAATATTTTTATTCTGTACCTAGTGTACCTAAACGGACCGACCGTCGGCCAAATATTTAGTCGTTTCTTTAAAAAATGTGCTAAATTATCTATATATAAAAAAATAAACAAGCCTTTTAGCCATAGACCAAACCGCTTACGACAGAGACATATTTGGACTTAATACTCCTTAAATGGTCTAGATGAACAACAAGAACTGATTTTGCGAAATTCCACATCACGGGGTAAAATGAACCCCCAAAGTTTGTATGGAAATAAAATCTTTTTTTATGCTAAGCCAATGAAGTTCTGTTTGTGTTCTAAGTATAAAAAATTAAGAAAGGCATGTCTCAGGATTTTTCGAAAATAAACCTCTAAATAGGTGAAAAACGGTGTTTCATTTATTATGCGAGAGAAGCCGTGCGGGCAAGCTAGTATTGAATAAAAGTAAATAATGTAATGAACAATTAACAATGAATGAACAGATTCATTTAAACGTTCTAGTGAAGATAGCTTATATGCTGGATGGATTGAACTTGTGTGCTATTTCAATTTTCCCAATAAATTAATAATTGTTTTTATATATTAGAAAATTGGAGAGCTCTGCAAGTTGTGTAAATTTTCAAAAAATTGTAGAACATTTGCTGCTCCACAAAGAGCCGAGAATGACCTCAGCCACTAGACTGCACATTATGAAAATGAATCTAAAAATTATGCGTCTCTGTCTACAGCGCCGTCTGTGCATTTTTTAATATCTGAATTTCATCTAGAGTGATGTACTTCAATGCAGAATATATCGAATTTCCTTGAATTTAGATCAACCGCCTGTGTCTACGTCCAGCAAAACTATTTCTTAGTGCGATCGATTCTTGCTGCATTTCCAATCAATTTCTTAGATGTTAAGGCTCAAAGTTATTTGGTAGTGAGTGTTTGTTCACCCCCAAAATAGAATAAATTTGCTGTCTGCATGCAGTGATTCATATGTCTGCAGCAGTAGACGAATACAATTGTACTTTTAGCAGCGACATATTTTTTGAGGTTGAATGCTCGTTTTTCATGTCGAAACTGCAACTTTAATGTCGACTTGTCTGTTTTAATTTTAAGTGGAAAAAACCAGTTAACTAAACGTGTTACGAGATAAAATGATAAGTGTGTGCGTAGCCGCTATGTGGTGCAGTTGATACAGTTATTAATTCAAGCTGTTGCGCAAAAGATAATATTACTTGCCACGTTTCTGCAACTTTTCTGAATAGCTTCTATAAGAAAATAGGAATGACAGAGTGGTCTTTTTGATTCACCATTATTCAAATAAGAGATGTATTTTTACGTATTTTCATTTATAACCGATCGAGAACTTTATTTTGACGTGTGAAACGCGAAAGTAAAAGCTGGATTAAATATCTAGTCAATACAAAAACCCAGAAAAAAATACTTACTTATTACTTTTTTTCGCTAGTATAAGGTACCTTCATAACTACACTTAAAATATCTTCATAAAAATGATATTCCTTCAGCTACAGGACGACTTTGCAAATGCTAGTCATGATATCCTACCATCTCTAACGTTACCCACTCTCAGCGTCAATAATTAGAAACTAGTTGGCAATTATATGCAAATGCTGGCGACACTCTGAGCTCGTTTTGAAACCTCGCATTTCGATGTCACACCTACCCAGTCCGCTAGGAGTTGAGAGTGATCTCACTCAGAGAGATAGGACATGTTGAAATGGCACGCGCCAAACTAGAGTGAACCCACTCAGAGAAATAGGACATGTTGAAATTGCACGCGCCAAACTATACTGCTAACTATTGCAATTCTTTCATGACGTATTCTTTAGATTTTCTTATTTAAGAGGTCTTCTGGTTTTTACAGAATTTTTATATATCATGTGTATGTTTTTTTTTACTAAGCCGCCAGCACTCGTTTGAATATTGAATACCAGTGCGTAAATCACAAATTGTTAAATGTGAAATCACAATACGTGCTTTATGTTTTTCCATAAACACAGAAAATGTCTGAAAATATATACAGTTATACAAATCAAATTTAAGCATAAAACATCACGGAAAAATGGGGCGATTTCGCTTTCAGGAAACTGCGAATGACAGTATGCAAAATCTAGAGCGAACTCTCATTGAATGCAACATTGTAACTTCTAGCTTACTAACCTACAGAAAAACTAGCTTAAAATAGGCTAATACCATGAATATATAAAAAAACCCGCATGCCAACGATTCTCCGAAGAGCATCGCGTTAAACAGTGCAAAAACTTACTTAGAAAGAATGTTATGTGTAGAAACTGCCTACGTAGAAATTAGAAGCAGTGAGATGTATATAAAACCGGATACTTAGTCTTGTCGCAACTGATCGATATTAAATCGGACAGGTCTCACTATTACCGAATACTGCCTACCTATTCTATAGCAGTGAAAGCGAAACTTTTAATTACTTTTTTTTATAACAGAGATGACACAGCGCTTCGATTTTAAATGCAATCTGCAGTGATAGAAGTAGATGTTGAATAACGAGTAAAGCGAATGTATGATTGGGTTTTCGAATGAAGGTTTGATTAGGTTCTGTGAAGATTGAAAAGTGGTTTCGAATATATTTTCTTTGACTGAAATGAGGTTGCGTTCACATGAAGGAAAACGTTTATACATTAGACTTTTTTGGTATATTACTTAGTTAGTCTTTAGTTTTTATAATGACAAAAAAAAAAATTTGACAAAAGGTACTCGGAGTCTGCGGAGTAAAGTAAAGAATTAAAAAAAATATAACCAAAGAGAATATAAATACTACGTAAGAAATATGACTTTAATGTTCTGACACATAGTTGTTTGTTTTTAATATTTGGTCTATTTAGTGCGAGTTTTCACTGTACTAAATATAGCGGTTATAGGAAATATTGTGTATATTTTATTACAACGACTATACAACAGACGATATTAGCATTTTTATCAATATTTGATTTATTCACAATTAAATTTTGTGTACCAATTAAAGCAATTGTAAGAACAAGATAAAAGAAATTGATATTTTGAATCAAACTGAATACACAAAACAAAACATTAAATTGAGCCAACTTATAAAAACAAACAAAATTATCCTTTGAATATAAACATTCATTTTTACACCACCCTCGCCGGATGATGTAAGGCAAGATAAGCACAATTTCGCGAAGTCGGTTACCGACATTTTATTTATTTTTTGTAGTAGCCCGACGGAGAATGTCTTTAAAGGGCCTGATACATGTGAGAAACATATTTTACGATATGTTACACGTTTAAAAATCAACACAGGTCTGCTTTTCGGTTGAAAATCGAGTATGTTTCACTATAGCAGTTGTAGTTTTTACAAGTGGTCAGTATTTTAGATTGTTTGTAGAGCAATAAACTTGCCCTTTTAAGGAATGTAATCGAGATAGTTATTTTTGGAATTTACTAAGAAGTTTATGATAGCTCTGCAGAATGTTTTTATGGTTTGTACAAGTTAGAATTGTCAAAATTAGGTAAGTATAATTTATTTCATTTCTGCTAAAATGCTTGGTTTTATAAGTGTTGGTTTTCATTTAATATGAATGAAATGAATAAATATTTTGTAAAGTTTGTAATTATAATTAGTAAAAAACTTGATTAATTTCTTATAATCCAATACTAAGCTGGGTGGATCGTATATTATAGTTATCGATGAACATTGAAATAATATAAAACTAAAAATTGTTTATTAATGAAACATTGAAAATGATCTAAATTTCAACCATTCTTAACAATGACGCAATCATTTGCGTAGTTAATTATCTATAAAGCAACACTGAATTAATTTTAAGCAGAATAAGTCGGTTACTCGAGCCTATTGAATCAAATTCGAATAACAATAGGCAAATTCGAGCAAAAACGGTACCGTCGGCGACGGCGGGCGGCGGCCGGCGTACAGCCTCTCTGGTTTACTAGGTCGAATAATCTTGTATTTTTTTTTCATCGTTTAAATGAGTGAAAATGCTAGTGAAAACGGACCTTCACTTTAATTTCTTTTAGCGTAGGGCCGGCGAAGAAATTAGTCGTCAAAATGCGAGTGTCAATTTCGTTGCGTCATTTGCAAACTTAACAGTTTACAGTAAATAATTTACCACATTTTTTCATACTACAATTAAATGAAAAGAGACGTAGATATTTTGTTGTTGTGTAATTTTTTCCCCACTTACCTCAAAATATAAACAAATGAAAAGAGACGCAGATACTTTTTTGTGCTTATTCAATTCAATACAACTCTTTATTTGCTCACTATTGTTGGTAAATTAGTTTAGTTTACAGAATAATAAAATTACTGAACTTTTTTGTCGCTTTATTTTCTTCTAAACTTTTTGTTTTACACCTACTGTAAATAAAATAAGAAATGCAAAATAAATTTGAAGTCTATGCGCCTGTGATTTATGATGCATTAAATTTTTAATAAAGATGTTTAGGAAAACACAAAATGTATTCAAATTTATGGTAAACAGCCATTTAAAAACTGATAATCACATGTAAATGTGCCTATAAATTAGTATTATAATCGCGAGAATTGTAAAAATCAGCATTTGAGAATGAATTGTTATCAGCTGTTATAGGTTTTTAATTCTGTTGTGTCAATGAATTTGCGATATATTGTTCGTGTCGTCAACATTATGGTCAAAACGACTATACTTAATAGTCGTTTTGACAAGTCATAATTTAGGAGTATAATAATGATATCTTGACTCTTTTATTCACACTAGTTATAATTCATTTTTATATCAGTAGGTTTTTAATCACTATTATTGTTTGATAGTTTCAGTTCTTTTATATTGCATTAACTTACTCGAAAGCAATTGGAGCGTTCTGTCAGTATTTTATACTGAACAATGAATAAAAACGAAACACAATAATTGTAATGATGTCCTGTCTTTTTTTTTTTACATGTTACAGGTTTCTTTTTATATCAGTAGGTTTTTAATGTTATTGTTTACTATAACCAGAATTTGCTTCATCTTGAAATGGCAGGTTATTTACTTGAAAACAATATGAACGATCGTTTTGTGTTTTGCTTAAAATATAGAAAAAAAAAACAAATAAAAACGAAACTAAGAAATATACTAATTTCCTACAATAATTTTACAGCTTTAATTTTTAAAATTGATGACACATTTCAAAAAGAGAACTATTTTTTTTTGAAATTTTAACCAATATTCCGAACATAAAATTCAGTATTAAAAAAAGTCTAAAGTACGTACCTGTTCTTTCCTGATATAAATAGCGAAAATCTTCTAGTCCCTTCGAATATATCGTTCCTACCAGTTCCAAACAACAAATCACTAATCAAAGTTTAATTAGAAAATCCTCTTTACAACTATTACACAGTATCGGTTTCACTTTCAACACACTTTACTACGTCTATAAAAACACTATAAAAAGTTAAACGGGTTCAGCTATTCTCACTAAGCACTTGAAACTTGATAAAATATCCATTCCATCACTTGAGGGTTGAATTGTAGTTTTTTTTTTCAGAGTCCGCGCGAGCTTAAAGCTGCGGAGCGTTGTGGGGCGCGTGCGCAGTTCTCCGTGGCATCGCGTTATCAGCGCGAGCGGCGCGCCGCGCGACAACAACAGAACTTGAGAGTCGATCTCAATAATAACAAGAAAAGAAAACGGTCCAGTTTCAGTGAGGCTTCCGGATGGGTCGCGAGCGTATTGGCCGCACTACTCGCACTCGCGCTATCTTTGTCTAACGGGACCCGCAATGATAGCGGCAGTCGCACTCGCGACACCGCCCTACGTGCCCGCTACAGCCTTCGAGGCTGCGTAGGGTATATTTTTCCAACGTCTTACCGCGTATGTACCGTATGGGCTATTTAAAAATTGGATTTGATTTAGTTTAACTCGCGTTATTTTGTCACTCAATTTTCTTGAAACGAAACATAGTATTTTTTTTGTGAAATATGGAGTTCTAGTAAATATTTTACTACTCGTATATGTTTTTTTAAATGTATGTTGTAATTTGAATTAGTTAAAGTTGAGTAAAAGCCTTTATGACCCCGTCTTATGAAAGCATCCGTCGTAGTAGCGCGTTTAAGTCTTTTGTACTCGTGCATATTAATAGAACCGTAATCCTTTCTTTCATAAATCAAGACTTTTATATATTACGACTCAAAATAAAGTATAATTCATTTACGTTAGTAACATATATTGTAACCATTACTTCTATTGATTTTTGTCTTTTGACTTTTTTGTATTACACATAATAAATAATATATTTTAATATTAAACACGTTGCGAACAATCAGTACGAAGCCCTGGGGCAGCAGTGCGGTATCCTACCTTATTAAAATGCAATAAAAATCATGACATTTAATCGTTTTTAGCAAGAATCTGGTAAAGAATCTGAGAGCTCCTATCACTCGATACACACTGCCAAATATTTTTACGAGAACCAGCAGAAGAGGACAAACCTATAAAAGAAAAACTATAATTTTTTGTCTAACCTTTGTTAAAAGAAAAACTGTTTAGCTCATTAAGTTCTCATAAAATGGACAGCCAATTTGATAGAATAAATAACTAGTACGGTATCATCCCAACGGTAAAATATTCTTTAAGAACCTGCTCGCATTGCTCGCGGTTTTTCAAACCCATGTGTCCTACCACTGTTAAAAAACACTTCAAAAATTACTCAGGTCATTATGTTAAAATCAACACTGCAGTAACTCTTCATTACAGGCGCGGCCTCGGGTTAAATTGCCGAAAACATTCGCCGCGACAATTTATATAGTTTTAATCTTTCGAGTTCAGATCGACTAGCAACCACTTATTAACAGGCTCGAGAACCCTTGGTAACCGGGACTTGGTACCAATATGGCAAGGTGCGAATTTCATCATGCACTTTGAGCGATTTTCTGGGAAGCTGTAATTGTATACTCGAACGTTGTTCCAGTACTCGTATTGTTCCAGTTTCGAATTTTTACCGATCGGTGCAATCTTCGGTATTTCCGATAATGAGATGAAATGCTTTTGTAATTTCCTTTAATTATATTCAGCGGTGAACCGCTGTGACGTCCGATTATCTACAGATCCGCAGACGTCAGTAAGGTACTAATTGTTGTCATGATTCACACTGCAATTTACGAGCGATGACTGTGACTTTTATTAACAGAATACCTTTTGATGTGTTTTAACGGGAAAGTCGTGTCGCGTCATTGTATTATTTTCCAAAACTTGTATTATTTCGAGTGTTAGTGAAAGCGGCAGATTTTTATCCATTAAGTGTTCGTGAGCGTGCACGAGTGTTGGTAACTAGTATAATGTCGTGAAACGTGACTTTCCGAGTTGTTTCCAAAACTCCACAGAAACCTCTAGCAGTCGCCCCTATTTTATTGGGGCATGACTTGAACTTGACCGTGACTTGCTTTGCTCGACTTTGACTAAGACTTGTCTAACAGTGTTTTTTTTTACTTCATTTGGTATATTACAAAACTTGACACGGGCTAAATACTATGTGTGGAATCAAAACATGAGAAACAAAAAATCTTTTTAATAACATCGAATATACGTCGACATCTCGAGTTACGTCTTAAGTTATTTTTATTCTTTATACAATGAACCGTTATTCTCATCTCGATGGGCTATCGTGCGAAATCTCTTCGTGGATCAACTCAAGGTCGCGGAAGATTCACGGTATTGTGTTTTAAGTCACTTCGTGCGTATTATACATGGACACCTTAATTAAGGTAATTAAATAAAACAATATGTCAACACTGAGGCGTTTTGCATTGCATCGTAATTGGGTCCTTAATTTGTAGCGGGGTGTAAAAGTCAGTCGAAGATACCTTTATTGTGAAGAGGTAAAGTGCCAATTTATATGATGGCCATCTGAAGTCAAGATACCCGTATCTGATTTATTTTAGTGATTGTAGTGGACATTTCGCTGAGCTTTTTTATTTTGAAGGTCGCTGAGTTTTGCAATTGAATATTTAAGCTGCATTTATAAGTATGCTGCGACACTGGTCAAGCTACTGCGCTATTAATTAAATTTGAGTGCTTAAAATATATGTGAAATGTTTTAAGCTTCCTTGTAGAGACGCCTAAAACAATTCTCTGCATCAGCTTATAAACATCCAATTTTTTATTTTATTTGGTACAGACAACAGATCACCGATCATACATAATATTATATTTTAATAAGGTTCTGTTCGAATCCATGATCCAAAACGTGAGCACACAACATGGTTACAACAAAGATTATATGCTAACCTTATAAAATATATGAAAATTATACGAATAATTTGATGATGATGATGATATGTTCAGCAGTGAACGTCTTATCGCTGATGATATGAATAAATACTTACGTAAATGAATTATTATATATGTAATTAATTAATTAAATAAACATTAATGCGATACACCAAAGTTTAATTTAATGTGTGGCAGTGCAATGGGAGTCATAATTTAATAAAATTTGTTTTTTACGGTTATTCAATTATTCATCCTAATCGATTGAGACTTTAAGTCCGAATAAATGAAAATCATCATTGTCACTGTTTCCGTCATCTAGGTTTCCATTGCTGGGACGTAAGCGTACCTTCGAAGGGTGTCAACCAAGAGTAAAAACGGTACTTCAGAAAAAACTATACATGAGTACAATACAAACATGAGTAATGAGTATACTAGTGTACAATTCAAGTCATCTCACTGTCATTTTATGAGTTTCGAGATATGAAGCAGAACGCGTTTTCGTTTATTACGTTCATGTACAAGCATACATAAGTAGGCATCCATGTAGTTTTAACAAGATTCAATGCAATTACAATACTGCAGATTTTTTTGAAGATAGATAATATTGTGTTTAATAGTTTATTCTAAAAGCATGAATGCACTTATCTCAACAATTATGACCAAAATGTCAGTTGGATTCACATTCACACTATCCATATATTTCTCTTAATCGTGTCATAATAATTAAAAGTACCGCGCAAATGGACTCATCAATATACTATCACATTTAAAAAGCAGTATCGTGTATTAAAATTGCAATTCTTTTCGATTAAAAGGGAGTCGGATCACAAGTGAAATGTCAAATATAATTGTGGAAATTGCACGTAAATTATGTTAATATAAAAACTGGCAACTCTGTGTGTTGACACAATAAATCATGTTGCATTTTGCTGCTCGATATTGTGTTGCATTTTACTTTCAGTTTCAATTATATCGGACTTTTATCTTGTTGCTACGTTTGCGTAACTTAAATTTTGATCATTGATTCAGATCGAAAAAGATGTAGTTCATTGTCGATTTTTTGCTGTAAATAATTTGTTTGGTAATGGGAAGAAATTATATCATAAATATTTATTTAAATTTTTGTGTCGCAATAAATGTTTGTGCTATTCATGTATTTTAGAGATGAATTCCAAATTTACATTCTTACACAATACACGAACACACTCGCGAAAAAAGCACAATTTTTTTGGTAGCTTTATAAAGGAATCATGGATGCACGATTCTGACTCACCCTTGACCGGTTTTTTACAAATCATTATTATAGGGAAACCTGTCTTAATTCATATTTTGATTCCGTTTTACCATTTTCTAAACTAAGCGAAAGGATCTCAAATTTTCAGCAATCTTTGTCACATTCTAAACCGAAAAGAGACGCATAAAATTTTATTTCTGTTAGCTTAGTTTAGAGATAACAATATAATGGACACCAATATGTCAACTACGGCAATAGGAAACTAAACACCAACTTTACTAGTCATAACTTGAACTTGACTTGCTTTGCTTGACTGATGCATGTTTTAAATGTAAAATATTTCTTGAAATACTTCACTTGAAATAATACAAAACACTGGCTAAATCTATGAAGCCAAAATATCAGACAAAAAAAAATTAACACTAAAGTTTTATTTTTATAACACTTTGTGGGTACACATTTATCGATTATGTAAACAAAAATATTACCAGTAGTTAGTTACTTATTTTAAGCACCGGACATTGGTGCTTCCTATATGATTTTTTAGGAGAATTATCACAACGCAAATCATTATACCCGTCAATCAAGCGATGCTATCGCAAAAATCCTGAGAGGTGAAATGAACCTGATAAGTGTAGGTTTTGGTACTTTGAAATATAAGTGCACTAGCTGCACCCAGCGGTTTCACCCGCTATTCTGCAGGAACGGTTAAGTTTTTCGGGATAAAAAGCCTATGTGTTATTCCAGGGTAAAAGCCATAAAAAAGCATCCACACTAAATTTCGTCCAAATCCGTTCAGCCGTTATAGAGTTGAACGGGAACAAACACACTAAGTAAGCACTAAAATGCATACTATCTATTTCTTGTGTTTCTATTAGTAAAAGAAAGCAAAAGCATTAACTTAGTTTAGCGAGTTTACATGGAATCGAAGTCAATTTCAATTAATATTTTTGTTCTGCAGAAATTAACGAGCTGGCGCTTACCTCGGTCAAAGGGTGAGCTTGGCAATTCAACGGGGTAATGTCGCCAGCTTTTTGGGCACCTTACCCGCAGACAGCGACCTAAATGCGGTTTTTTATTTGTAGATATTTTAGATTTAATTTATTTAAGTACTTATTTAAATTTTGTTTATAGTTTTAGTTTGTACATTTAAGTTTAGATTATAATATACTTAGTACTTTTTGATTAAATAGTTGACCAAATAAATAAACATTCTACGTGAGAAACCTTTTTTTGGGAATTTGGGAAAAAATGTTTTTTTTAGAACAAACTTATTCTAAATTTTTACCCGGACGACCAAAAAACTGGGATAATGTTTTGGAATATAACTTTTAGGTCTTCCTATATTGGCTCTTGCCTCTGGGAGAATAAGCCGCTCGACCGATTTTGAATGATTATGATGTCGTCATTTGTCGTTGGATTCCTGTTCCGAGTGTTATAGGCTACATTTGGGTTTAAATAATAATACTTGTGAAATAAGTATCCTGTTACACATAATAAAATAGCTTGAAATGGGTACCGATTGAAGCAACTATTAAATCATCCGTATTCTCGAAAAGCAAATAAGACTACACAAATCATTACACAACTTATAATGTAGCCTACGCACGTCGTTATGTAGTCCAAGTATCTAATTATTATGAGCACTCAAAGCCAGACTAGTGCGTAATAGTCAACTAGGTAATAGTAGCCATCGCCCGCCGTTTGAGCTAGGCGTGGTCGAGAGACCTTACAAAACGGATGTGGCAGCCTCGCTCGCCACCGATCCAGATCAACGTTTGATGATAACCGCATCTAAAATAAGAAAAAAGTCTTTGAGTGAAAAGGTCATACTACCGCTGCGTCGATATTAAACTCAAAATTAATAATCATTATTAAAGAGTTCAACATAAGATTGGTATTTTGACTGCATGAATGTCGAAATCTTGGGTACCCTCGGTTTTCTTCCGAATAATATTATTATGATAATTTATGTACTGCGAAAAGCTTCAGAGATGGCCTCGTTAAGTTTTATAGCTTAATTTTGTTCGACGAAACGTTGCCTCGGGACTCATGTCCTGTTTGGGTGCACAGGAATTTGATTAAAAGTTAACCGTTGGCGATAATTGCACAACAGTTCTCAATTTCACCGTATCTATTGTAGTTTTGGACAAAAAAAAAAAAACTATATAATCAATCATATTTTTAATTTTTAAATGGATCTTTCGTTTTGTTCGAGTTGTACTTATAAGGAATGTTGGACTTAACAGTGGCAATATGAACGTGAAATGTTTATGGCCGTGAATAAAGTTACCTACTTAAATTATTCAAGAATCTGACATTAAGAGCAGTTCTCATCACTCTTATTAACTTAATGGACTTTTAAGAGCATCCTTTCGTTTTCATGTACCTAAATGTCTAGAATTAATTCAATTTTATATTGCAATGACTATAATAATCTATACACTTCTTAAAGTACTTAAAATAAACTGGTTCAAATAAACTTACTAACTTAACTTACTTCCCCGAAATGTAACCTCGCGATCACTAAATATTCATAACCCCTTAACAGACTTTGATTATATCCTTAAAAATAAATAAGTTTGTTCAAAATCAACATAATTACTTTTCTGTTTCCTTGTACATAATATATTATATTTGTACATAACACATGTAGGTACATTATATATACTTGTACATAAAATATTATATAACTAGCTGCGCCTCGCTATTCTACAGGAACGGTTAAATTTTTCGGATTTAATGCTATGTAATGAAATGCTAAATGCCTATGTGTTAATCCAGGGAATAAGCTACCTCCATACCAAATTTCAATCAAATCCCTTCAGCCGTTACAGAGTTGAACGGGAACAAACACACTTACATACTTACATATTTACTCACAAACTTTCGCATTTATAATATTAGTGTTATGTACAAGGAAATAGAAAAATAATTAAAACTAGCACTAAACCAAAATAGGGACACTAAACTAATATCGAGTTCGAAATGCTGACCAAATTATCGCGGCTTTTAGCGTCTAGAGGCCAGCACTAACTACAAAATTTCAATTTTATAGTTATATGGCAAAACATCTTGACATCAAACCCAAAAAAAAGATCCGTTTCTACTAGGATCATATCTCAAGTTCCTTCCAAATAACCCCAATATCAAACGTCTCTTTGATTCAGGATAAGTCATGCATCTCAACCAAAGATTTTATTTTACCGTTCCGGTACCTAAATTTACTTCCTATTCTAATATGCAAACAAACAATATTCTAATTTGCAATGTCAAGTGCACTATAATAATTTAACAGGAACAAATCACACAAAACTTTTTAAGCTAACACAAACACGACAGCTGCATTTAATTAAATTATCCGGGTATCAATAACACTAATATGTTATGGCGCTTATCAGTTAACTGACTAATGATTATTCGAACGACGTGAATGAAGGACGATAGTACACAGATCTAAATAGTTTTTTTCCGCATTTCCGTTTCCTTTATTGGATATGTGGGTATGTCCTAAAATACGACTAAAACCACTGAAAGACGGGCAGCAGCGTCCTGTTAGAATACGGCGAGCTTTCTGCGATCCCCAAGCCACCTGCCAAGCTTGGGGATTATTGCATTCCCTTTTTTAACGAGGAGGCTGTTCACCTGTGGACGTCTTCTGGCTGATGATTATGTTGATGGTGATTGAAGGAGAAGTGAAGGTCTTTCGTAGGTTAATCCGTATTTATATTTTTTTTTAATTCTTGCTAATTGGGGTTGAGAGGCACTAGACATTAGCTGAGTATAGCTAGTCTTTATAAGTCGAAGTAATCTGCCAGCGACCAAATGTATGAAGCTATAAAGTACAGAAGAGTTGTTACATTACAAGTACAATTAGTTCACGTTTTAATTTCTTTATTGTATTATTTCTTTAATTATTTATTTTATCTTCATTAATCTATTTCCATAATCGTTTCTAGCTTTCCCTAAGCATTTATTTGATTTAACTATTTTTAGTAATCTTTTTAGTTACTTGTTTTATACCTCGTCCAGGCAGGAAAATTATACATAAATATCCGTTATCGTTTCGCCGTACTATACACATTAATTATTAAATCAGAACAATTCCTGAACATTACGGATCTAATCCGAGGTTTAGGTATTAGGAGGTTTATGTATTTAAAACCAGGCGGACACAATAAAGGTAATTAATGATATCACTGCATCGCGATCGAGCGTATGCTAATGAGTTATCAGGTCGATTGTCTGGTCAAAATATGTGTGGGTAGTTTATCAAATGTTATCAAGAACAGTACATAATCAATAGCTACAGATAGAGGATTAGGATAGAGTTTGTTATTCCTATTTTACTTTCGCATTATGAGTTTGGCATAATAAGACTCTTGCATATTTGTTTTTCGACATACTGTTTAGGTAAGGCATAAGTATTTTTGAGGCTATTTTCGTTTGGACTATGTTTGAGTCGCATAAACGTTAGTAGGCATATTATGCTTAAATCATGGTCAAGCACCAAGGCAGGCCACCGGGGGTTTTAGTGGGTATAATCCCACATAACCCGGCTGCACCCCAAAGCAGTCGGGTATCTTGAAAAGATTTCACCCTCGCAAAAAAAAGGCATATTATGCTTAATGCGTTTTTTAATATAGCTATATATGGAAAAAAAACACAGGTAGTTGATAGTTATACATATTTATGAATAATTGGCTTGCAATACATTTTAATATTTGAAGGTAGTAAATATTAATGTGACAATTATTTTTTTAAATACTCAAAAACACTTTCAATTACAGAAACGATGCAAAACGATGGGTGGGTTTTGTAATATTTAATTAAATAGGTATTTGCTATGCTGATGAGCATTATGATATTTGCCGTTAGGCGTGTTTCATGTTATGCTAAAGAATAATATGCCTGGTTATTTTTATGCTATCTGTAATTATGGGGAAAATAATCATACCTAAACATTTATGCGTGATTATTATTATGCTAATAGATCATTAGGGTAGGTAAAATTATGCTATTAAAAATATTATATTGAATTTTATACGTAAGAAACCCGACCAGGATTTTACTTGGCTTGACGTATATTCTTCTTACGTAACTTTTTTAGACGTAGGTTTCTGCGTCAATAAGACGTTTTTTCTGAAAAGCAAATAATTAGCAACCAACTTCTGTCCAGTTCACTTCGGTGGAGCACGGGAGCTTAAAGTTTTCCCAGAGATGAGACCTAGGTAGTTCGATTTAATTAGTAACTATATACCTACTATTTTTTGGAGGTTTCAAAACTCGCGTTGCTTCTGAGCCTTTAGGAAGCCTGAGGCAAATCTCAGCCTAGCGCGCCTTTAGGATACGAGATTATTTTTACATCTTGTTTTCTATCTGATAATAAGTTAGAAAACAAAGAGGTAAAAAAAATCTTATCCTAGATATAAATACCATAAACAATGTGAGATTTTAATAATGTATAACACCAAAGAATATCTTCGAGTACGTATTTCGTATGTATACAACCTGTGCTGGAGAAAACTGGCTGCAGGTTACAAAGTATTAATCATTCGTATAATTTTTGCCCTTAAAAGTCTGTCCATCTGTCGATGCGGTAATTGCTCCCAAGAGGGAATTGAGAACGAATTAAGTGCTTTTATCGCGAACACTGAAGTGAGTAAGACGATTGGTGGAAGGAAGCAGTGGAGAGCTAAAATAAATTGCATATTTTAAAACAATTTTTTGCATTACATTAAGAATGCTAAAATGTTCGCACCAGAGTAAGTATGCACTTGCCGGCTTTCAAAACAAAAAACACTGAGCAAATTTTATTCTCGCCTTTATTCCCGTATAACTTACGTTTTTTTACAAGCCATTTTTTTTTAATATTTCTTTTTTTAAGACCTCCCCTTAGGTAAGGGATGGGTTGCCATAATCCCAGCACTTGGCAGGTGGCTTGGGGATGGCAAAATGCATACCGTTGAGCAAACGTGTACGCCAAAAACCAGACCTGCGTGACCCTTCGGGAGCAGGCAGCATAGCACTGAGCGTATCCCTATTGCTAAACTCGTTACTTGTTTTTCCTTATGATTCCATGTCCATTTTTGTTTTGTTTTGGCAAAATATATTCTTATTATCTTATTATTAAATTTTATTTATATTTATTGATTTTTGTAGAGAAAATGTCAACGTATAAAAGTTTGCAACTTTATAGATATATATCGTTAAAATCCTTTTCTTAATTTGGCTTTACTGTTAGTAACTATACTGTCAGTAGTAGCTGGGTGGGCTGAATATATTAAAAAAAATACCGGTTAAACTTATTCAAATTGCTTAGGAACAGGATAACCTAAAAGAAGAGAGGTTGTATTCGAACTTAACAGCGCTGATCACGAACTGAAAATGAAGTCAAACTAAGATAAACAGGCCGAAAAAGTACAAACTCAATAAAACAGCAAAAAGTAAAAGTCCTAGGCGAGAACTGTATTTACATGCGAGCACAGTCCGAGCTAGTGATAACGGAACCGCGTTATCACGGGACCCGGGTGCGCGCAGTCGCCACATTCACCGCTGCTATACTGCGACTGAACATACTTAATACTTGAGGTTATTTTTTCGATAAAAGCTGCGGACACTATAAAGCTCAGCGGGTCTACTCATCTCATAGCAAATCCACTGCGTCTTTTCTCGTCAACCTTTCTTACTACCATACGCTTTTCACGTCCAGGGTTTCTGTGTAACTAATGCCCAGGGCAGGCAGCAACATATATTTTTTTAGTCCAATATGACACTGTAGGTTTATGGGTCATCAGGCTGAAAATTGTTACTAAGGAGACATTGTGGACACTGTCGGGTGAATAAACGTTTTTTTTATTCATCATGGTGACGAGACAAGCAAGTGACTTGTCTGATGGTAAGAATCACGCTTGCCCATAGCCGTTCACTGCCACCCAGAATTTCGAACTTCAACAGCTCAAATCTCTGCGCGGCAATGCAATGCGCTCGTCACTCTGAGATATTAGATGTTAAATTTATGTGTCCAGTAACTTTGCTAGAAGCATTGCCTTTCAATCAGGGACACAGTAGAGCTTGCACACTACTACTTGGTTGAATAACTGGCAAAGTTGTGGTACTTCCTCAGGCGGATCTGCAAACGAGTCCTACCACTACAAACGCAACCAACCGCAAACGCTTGTCTCTAACTCGGTTGAAGAAAACAATTCTAGAGCAAGTATCAAAACTGATAGAGCCTCTTGTAGAGATCATGCGATGCTGAAGTCAAGGAGAGCGGCCGCAGCGACCACGCCCTTACACCCCGCGCCTCATCCCCGCCAGAAACGCGCTTTGTACTACACTAGTACAGTCGGAGATAAAAATATTTAAAAAAAAACTGCCTAATCTTATTTATATATTATATACTAGCCGCGCCCCGCGGTTTTACCCACTATTCTATAGAAACTAAATATTTTTCCTGCTTATAAAATAAATGAATCATTCCATTTCACGTCTTTAGGGGTTGAATTTCGAAAAATCCTGAGACATGCCTTTTTTTTGTTTTTTATGCTTAGTACACAAGCTGAGTTTCTTTGTCTTTAAATATTATATTTCCATACAAACTATGGGGGTCCATTATACCCCTTTAGTGGTGAAATTTGGCAAAATCCCTTTTTATTGTCCACAGAGTTCAGAGTCTACATTCTAGACTATTTGAAGAGTATTGGGTTCAAATTTCATGTCTCTATCATAAGCGGTTTGGTCTGTGCGCTGATACCTAGAAAAGGGCATGTTATTTTATATATATAGATTTACATTGAAGTATTACATTTTTCAAACTATATAATTCCGTGCCAAATATTCTTTTTGTGGAAAGATTGTCTGGAACAATTATATTGGTTTGTGTAAAATGTCGTCTACACAGGTTTTTGTACATAACAGTACATCGATGGTTTCAATTGTTGGTCATTACGAATCCTGGTGCATACTATATTATTATCGGCAGTAAAGGCTAGTTTATAACAAATATTTCCAATTATAACCGAGCTTCTGTGAGGCTATAGCCTGTAACTTCTTTTGTAGTTTGTAGTTTTAAATCATAAATCTACGCGACGAAGTAATAGGTGAGGTAAACTTTACCGGAATATTTTAGTGGCAACAGGTAAGATAACTGACCGAGTGAGCGAAGTGAACGAAAGGTCTCAGTTTTAACTGGCAAAATTTGTCCGTATGTCTTTCATATGTCCGTATGTTGGTACTCGCGTACAGGGACCCTATTCCTGTGTACTCGAGATTATCTTGATCACTGTCTCTCTAATTTAGAATTTAATGGGAGTGAGAGTGACCAAGATAATCTCTAGCGCACATGAATAGGATCCCTGGTCGTATTTTTCAAACAATCTTGACGAAATTTGGTATACAGGTTCTGCAATTTTTGATTTTTTTTCGGTCGTCGGCGATTTTTGATTGGTGGGGTATTTCCCCCAAAAAGAGGGGAAGTTTCCTATGCCGCAATTTAGCGACTGAGTTTGATAATATTTGACAAAAACATTCACTACTCGATTCTAAGCAAGAATTTTGAATATGAGCAAAAACGGTAAAGATATTGTTATGATATAAGGTCGTGCAATTTCAGTTCACGACATCAAACTGAGAACTCACACCATATATCTTGCTCGAAATGTGCAACTAAGTCTTAAGTGCATATTATATTTTATTACGACCTGTGTACACTTAGTGGCAAATAAAGAATATGAATATGAACGTCTTGACTGATTTTGCCCATATTAGAAATTTTTGTTAAGAATTGAGTACCAAAATTGTATGCCAAATATTATCAAAATCGGCCGATAAATGGCGCTGCAGCAAACTTCGTTCCTATTTGGGGGGAAATACCCCATCAATCAAAAATCACCGACGGCTAAAATATTCTATGAAATTGTGATTGTGCAAAAAAGTTTGTGCCTGTGGGTCTTCTGTTTGTAAAACTACTAGTTTTTAATCAGTTTCATCATCATCAGCCGGATGACGTCCACTGCTGAACATAGGCCTCCCCCTTAGAGTGCCACATCGAACGACAACCTGCCACTTGCATCCACCGGTTGCTCGCGCTTTACAATTAATCAGTAACTTATCATTTAATCAGTTCACCAATAAATTAATGTTCACGGTAATAACTAGCGATACGTTTTTCATAGTGTTTATTTCGATTTAAAACATTTAATGCCATCTCGGGAGTGTATATGAAAAATTCTCTTCATAAAACTTTGGACGAAATCTAAATATTTGACGCACTTCAGTAATAAAGTGAAAACTGCTACCAATTGGCGTAATTTACAATATTTATTCAATTTAAGACCTATGTTATACCATAATATTCTGTGAGATATCTATTTGTTAATTTTATTATCACCCATAGAGGGTAGGCCGATATCCCAGCTGTGGGATGTTAAAAGTCTGATTTAGATATTATTGCCGTATTTATCGGATTATTGGTGTAAGCTAGAATTCAAATATATGAAATTGCCTATAAAATGAAACAGCTTATTCATGTATTTTTATTATAAGGAAGGAAAGGAAGATGAATGAATAAATTCATTGAATAACTGGTATTCGATTTAACGACTTCCAGTATGTGTGCCTATGCTGGTTTTTCCAAATGAGGAGGACTAATTATACTAAAGAGAATCCTTACGATGGAGCTGTGAAGGTTTATGGATCAGTGGTTGTTTGTGTGTTTGTTAATTTTTTTTTACACGATGTCTCTTGGCTTTGTTGCGTTTGAAAGCATGCGCTTGTATTTGAAAGCATATTTCAGGTTTGATGATAATTTGCTTGTGGTGTAAAAGTTACGAGCTTTCAACCGCTAAGACTTTAAGGTGGACATACAATTTCGACTAAACAACTAATTGAAAAAACACAGAGATAGCGAAATTTAAATTCTGATTGTAGTTAGAACCACAAGTTACGAGTACATCGTGTTGCAAGTTATATCGAAGGTTGGCAGCCTTAATCTATAAAATTGAATATTTTATGCGACACGTGGGCGTCCACAAGACTGATGTTCAAACACACAACTCCTGTAATATATGTGTTTAACATAACTATTGTCAACTGCATTAAAATTGACACCAATTTCGATATTTTGAGGAAAATATTTAGGTTACCGAAATATATAGTATATACGAAATATATACTTTTTAAATCAAAACCCAACAAACGAAATTCGTAGGGTAACTGACCGAGTGACCAAAGCGAACGAAAGGTCTCAGTTTTAACTGACAAAACTTGCTTGTGCTTTACTCACGTATTTTTCAAACAATCTTGACGAAACTTGGATACAGGTTCTCTTTGATTGGGTATTTCCCTAAAAAATTACGAAATTATAGAAGTACGATTATAAAAAACAAAAATTAATAAATATTTTTTCAAAAAAAACTGTCCTCGCGTGGTCTATTGTTCGCAGAACTGTATATGACTTTAAATTAGCGACAGCCGAAACAAAATACATAATAATTCATGTATGTATTTTTTTTTCTACTAAGAATTCCATAGAAAATATTTTTAAAATTCTTTGATTCGTGTGATTCATGATTCACTGAGTAGTAAATCGAAAGCCATTATCAGCAAACATTTGGTAAATTTCCTTCACATTGAAAATTAAAACTATGCTATAGAATTAAACAAGAGCGTTGAGACATTGGATCCTTTCATTCTCAATAATCTACCAGAGCGACAGCTACGCAATAAGCATTGCCATTCCACGTGGTAGAGCCGCTAGCATACCAGATGCAAGGTGGGTACGCTGCCAACTGCTAGAGAACATGAGCGTTTGGATTATGTTAAGACCTTCATTGGTCTCTGGGTAATCCTATTGGCCGTTTTGGTAGTAGGTTGAGTAATTTGGGCTTAATCTTAGTTTGCAGTTCGTTGGTTAAAAAAAGAAACTGCTGTTCACTATACACACAATTAGTAAATAGATGAGTATATGGACTTTCTCAATAAAAAGTTACCCATTTGTCTATCTATAACGTCTCCTTATAGTTTAATTATCCATAAACGCCTTCAAAATAAAGGTACAGCTAATACTTCAGGTTTCACGTCAAATATTTGGAATCATATTCCTGACAAATACATGAATTACTTCTAACAATACCTATTCGAAGGATATGACACTAGTCACTGGCCAATAACTCTATAAGGGCTTTTCATTTCATTGAAATATTACAAATTTTGCAAGCGATAAATAATTGTCAACCATGACTGGTAACAAGCGATACGTATTTCCACAAACAACGTTAGTCAGAGCTACAAGCTATCTGTTACCTTATACAGGTGATATAGTTGATATAATATATGTATACATCATATTTTTATATCTCATACATCATAGTTTAATAGTATGGTGCTTCCGCGTTAAGGCGTTTCCATAGCATGCTGTTGTATATTGTCCTTGGGTGATCTAGATCTGAGAAATGATAAAAATTGATATAGTAGATTTAGTTCTTGTGACACTATTCACAGAGTCAACATTTCAAGAAAACAAGACTTATTTGGTTTAGACAGTACAGAACACTAATCATGGACAATTGTAGAAAGTTTGGCAAGAAAAAGAATGGTGACATGGCTCCCTGGTTTTTCTAAAATATTTCTAGCAGATATTTACAGAACGGGTTAGGTTTGACATTGATGTAGAAGTACCTTTCTAAATTTTATTTTATATAAGCTTTTAGTGAGCTTTTTAGCTGAAGTGGCAATGGGCAGGCCATATCACTCAAGGAACCGATAACCGGTGGAGAAGAAAGGTTCTTGAGTGGCGACCACGAACCGGAAGATGCTGCGTAGGTAGGCCTCCCACTAGGTGGACCGACGACATTGTGAAAGTCGCGGGCAACCGGTGGATGCAAGTGGCCCGTTGTCGGTCGGTGTGGCGCTCTAAGGGGGAGGCCTATGTTCAGCAGTGGACGTCTTATGGCTGATGATGAAGCTTTTAGTTGCTTACGTCTTAATTTACAAAAGTATACATAGGACAAAACATGTAACATGAAATTAGTTACTAGCAGTCACTAGCGGCCTTATCCTTAAAAACGAGCTGTTGGACAGTCATAAAATAAGTAATAATAATTCTGCATCCTTTACCTTATTTATAAGGTATAACAAAAAAACATTGTAAGCACGTGCTGAAACTTTTAATTTAGATTTAATTGGAAAAACCGTAAACAGCATAATAATGACTAAGCAAATTACTATTTCAGAAGAAATAACATTTAAAATCAAAACATACCTCTAGGCGCCAAATCATGATCATGACGCCTTTAGCAATTTCAAAGGCAAATGATATGCATCCATACCATTATAGCAGTACATCCAGCTATTATTACTAAGGAAGACACTGATTTCAAGTTTGAGTAATCCGGACCATTATATGCAAACGCACCCAAGGCAGATAATAGTAATATTTTTATTGTAATCGATATCTTTAAATGTGGAATACTGTTCAGATAAATGAAGATTGCCTGTCGATAAATAGGCACCTTTTTATCGA
Source organism: Apocheima hispidaria (assembly GCA_947579745.1). Taxonomy (NCBI): domain Eukaryota; kingdom Metazoa; phylum Arthropoda; class Insecta; order Lepidoptera; family Geometridae; genus Apocheima; species Apocheima hispidaria. The sequence continues at coordinate 8,556,213 of OX388161.1, forward strand.
TAGGCGACCTTTTTTTTTTTTTATTCAGTTTTACTTTAGAAATATAAATATAGTCTTAAGTCGAACAGTAGTATATATATATATATATATATATATACTACTACTACTACTTATTGTTAATTAAACAGTTACTGTTACAGTTACTGTTTAATTAACAATAAATAGAAATCCATAATAACACTTACAAATATAGTCAATTAAATTACAAAAATTACCCACCCCTAACTGTACCCGGCGCAAAAGTATAAGGTATAAATTATATTAATATATATTTATAATAAACATTATTATATATATTAGATAAATGATATTAAATTGGTACCTATTCATTTAAAAGAAAAAAAACACGTTTCTGATCTCTCACTTCCTTAGAACACTAACTTTTTTTTAAAATTGGACTGCATTATGTTATTTTTGCCAGGAAACATGGATTATCACAAAGGCAAATTCGCAAAATCCTTTTCTGTCGTAAAACATTATTTAGCTTAAATACTGCTTTAATAGAGCTTCAATACTAATAAGAATTAAACTTATATCTCTTTAATATCTATTTGGTAATACCAAAGTATAACATATTGAGAATATAATTATGAGAGAGAAAAATATTTACAAATTCAAAATCCAGAGCTTTACCCATCCAAACTTACACAGAAGAACTTAAATTAGCATTTCCAAGTCACATCGATGGATAGTGAGATATGCAAAACTCATCGTATTAGGTAGTATCATGTCAACTAGGTGCTTTGAATGCCTATATGGATCAATTTATTTCTGTGATTAAATATGGATCGTTACTTACGTATTGGGAAAATACTACGCATATACTACCGAAGAGAGCAACTGTAGATACTACTGGATTCAGATAAGAAAAGCGGTACTTCCTGATTGGTCCCATGCTTATTAAAATCCATTTCTGATAAGGGAGGAGAGAAAATATTTATTATTTAAACCAACATTTATATTTGCTTTGCTTGTAATAATTTTTTATTAAATCACTAAAAAAAAAAAAAAACGAAACAACGGCCTAAAAAAACAGAAAAGTTCGTCATCGGACGATTCAGTCACTGCCTGCTCATTGGTGACTGCCTGTGGAATTTATAACTGAGTTCTACCATATTGACATAGAAACACAAATAATATGCTGCGGCCATATACACGACGGGTGGCGAGAGAAGTAGCGAGGGAAGTGTTGGGCACATTACACGTCCTGCCGCTCGTCATGTTCCTCGCCTTCCCCGCCGCTCCCGATTTTGCCGGTTTTTTGGGCGCTACTGAAAGGTACGGCGAAATAGAAAGAGACAAAGCGATGGTAAGGCCAAAGATGAAAAAAAGATGAATAGCGTAACGAGAGGCGCCAGTAGAACAGTGTGTAGCCACGCTTCTGTCGTTGCGGAGAGTATTCGCGGAGCATAGCTTAGCCGCAGGATCAGGTTATGTCGCAGTTTTTAAGGCGGCCTGAAAAATCTCAGGTACTCTTTACACTTATCAAATTCACTTATTCTCAAGTATTCAGCACTCTCATATTTCCAAATGCCCAGTCGATACGCTTGAGTCGCGTATTCCGTAAGCACAAGGCCGCGTGCCGTATCGTCGGTGTTAGATGTCGCGCGATCGACACCCATCCACATATGAAATGTCAAATGCACTTGTGTAACTGATCGGGTTGGATTGGTTGGAGTAAATATTCGTCTTCGAATTGAGCTGGCCACATAAATGCCGAAGAAACGATAACCACATACGATGCTAACGTTCTGTAGGACGCTCTGCAGTCAAAATGGTTTAAAAACGTGGCAGGATGCAAATACTAAAAACCTTGGACTTGGTTTTTATCTTCTGCATCCTGGTGTACTCCTTACCTTTTGCATCTTTTGTTCAATAGGAGAAACATAATTATTATTGTATCCAGCAAGTGGATAGACAAGAGCTAATAATGATGATCAGTGTGTCATAACTACCAAGACATTAATTTTCACATTTGTTTCTTTGAAACAAAAATATATTTTAGTACTTGCTGATCTATATAATCTATGATGCTAACACTATAATAACTTATTACTCTACTAAGTAAATTTGCTGTTTTCAGGGTTCCGTACAACGAAATAAAAAAGGAACCCTTATAGGTTCACTTCGTTGTGCGTCTGTCGGTCTGTCTCTCAAGACTCTTATTCCCAGGAATGCGTGGAGGTATTAGTATCAAATACTTAGGTCTACGGTCCCTTGGAGCTATAAAAAAAACAAGCTTCAACGTTATAAAAATACGGCCGATTATGCTGCATATTTTCCCTTATCACCCAGAAACATAAAATTAGGCAAGAAGCAAGGTCTTGCAGCACAAGTAAAGGAATAAATCTGGGAATCACTAATTTGTTGTTGGAGAAATTACCGTGACGTATATCCATATATGGGAGATCATTTTTACAACTACAAAGTTAAGCTTGCAACTCATAGCAAGAATCATAGCTGTGCAACTCGCACTTTTCCGGTTTTTGATCGTTATACGGTTGCCATTTGACAAATGTATAATCAGTTGCAAGGTTCACACAGCCCTCATCTCTAGTCTGCAATAACATTAACAGAAGTCTATATTAAAAAGATCCATAACTTCTCACTAACCCAGATCAGCGGAATGCTATTAGCAAACGCAACCGTCCTTCGGAAACTAACCGACAATTGTAACGGAACACTGACGCAACTATCTTCGCATGTCACCGCGCACTAAGCAAAATCTTACACATAAGTTTTTTATAAACCGTGGAGAAATCCACATTGTGTCGGATTTACAGCATTTAATGTGATGCTGATACGAAGAACGATTGCACGGTATTGCACAGAGAGTGGGCGGAAACACGCAAGTATCTCGGGCCATGCAAATGTTTGTGCCCAACAGCTTGGCCGATAGTGTGTTTAGTATCCTGTTTGATTTGTGTGGGCATTGGTGGCTCTCTGTGAATCGTTGAGAAAATACCTTTATTTTTGAGTTTTCGAATATTTCCTCAATGAATATAAAAAAATAATGGATCGTTTGATAACTATCTATGTCTCAATATTATATTATTACTATTACTTTTTCTTCTTTAACTTTTAAAAGGTACTTTTTCATGATCAGCCGGAAGATGTCCACTGCTGAACATAGGCCTCCCCCTTGGACTTACCGACAACTTGCAACTTGCATCCACTGGTTGCCCGCAACTTTTACAATGTCGTCAGTCCACGTTGTGGGAGGCCTGCCTGCGCTGCGTCTTCCAGTTCGTGGTCGCCACACATGAAACTTTCTTCCCCGTGGGATATCGGTTCTTCGAGCGATGTGGCCTGCTCGTTGCCACTTCAGCTTGCCCTGAGAGCTGTGTCGGTGACTTTAGTTCTTCGGCGAATATCTTCGTTCCAGATTTTATCGCGCAAAGAAACTCGGAGTATAGCTCTCTCCATAGCCCGTTGTGTGATTCTAAGTTCCTCCAGTGGCTCTGCCATGATGACTATGTCATCAGCAAAACGAAGGTGAGTGATGTAGTAGCCCTCAATGCTGATGCAGAACCTGTCCCAGTCCAAAGGCTACAAAACCTTCAATTTCAATGCATTCGTGAACAGTTTCGGAGAAATAACGTCTCCATATCGCACGCCTTTCTGCAATAGGATTGGTTTCGTGCTCTCGTCCTGCAATCGGATTGACATCGTGGTGTTTCCATACAAACAATTCATCATTTCGATATACCTATAGTCGACCTGAACCCACTGAAATACTAGTACATCAGCTATATTGTACATAAGAAGACCCCGCAATACTTTGCGATGACCCATTTAATTGTGGCTACTTTTCGCAACTTCTCTCAGTCCCTTGCTAGAGGTCGCTCTGTGATCACGCCTTGTGTTGTTTTATTTGGATAAATATACCGTGTATACTACGAAACACTCAACGCATATTTAAAGCAATTTTTTTCCTAGCGAGTGACTGAATGAAGTTTTGCAAAGACATCACATGGGACATTGCATTGTACTGCGGTATCTCCTCTAGCATGTTGCTTACATAATAGCTCCATGCTTACTGACAATGTAGTCTAAGCCCTAAGTACTGGTACATGTTCTATAAGAGTACGCTTGTGCTACACTCGAGGCTTGGTTCGCGTTAATGCGCGATTGCCAGTAATGTAAGGATTGACTGGATGGCTCTGCTACAATGGTGTTACTTAAAGTGCAAAGATTCGCACAGCGCGCCAAATTCTTGAGTTTTTTGCCAATTTTACCTTGATTACTCATTGCTCTAATAATTAGATTATATAAAGAAATTATGGCTTAAATGATCACCTAGATAACGTTAGCTTAGCTACAAATGTCAATAAGCTGATTTTCGTCTTGGTTTTTGGTTTAGTAACGAATATATTCTTATACTTGTTTTCACCTTGATTCTTTGGTTGATATAATTCCTTGATGCAGCCTATTTATTAGCGCAAAATAATTTTTGTGTGAGCCCACGAAGAATGACAATTTGAATATGTCGCGCTGAGCGAAATGTTACACGTTAAGGCCTTTAATCACGTCCATAGTTGTCTCTCTCACGCTCATTCACTGTTTTGAAAATCATTATGCGTAAATTAAATTAAAATTTCGTTTAAAGTTTTGTTAAGATTTAACGGGTAATAACAGACCCCCGAAACGCTAGTTTCATCAAAAAGTTAGGAAAATTCACTAACTCTCTCTGTCGCAGAAGCAGAGCGACAGCTATACAATTTCAAATATTGAATGCACCAAAACCTTGCGCTAGGACTATCCCTTAAGTGTAGTTTGTTTTAAGCCAGTAAATTGCACGTCGCTCTGTTTTTCGATACTTTTTGTCGAGCGAAAACCCGGCTGTGAATCGACTCCTCTCAAGTTATCACAAACACAAAGAGTTCACAATATCGAGACATGTAGATACTATACCTTACAACGAATACTACTATAAATGGAGTTAAGTCCGTGACGCCCGCGGACGTACTTGACATTAACTCGAAATAAACATTGATGATTTGCCCGGTTCATGTTAACTGCGATCTGGCTGAATGGCTGCGCTGGCCTGTGCCATCGTTGAAGCGAAATTTATAGAGCAACCAATCTTGTGGGTTGAATGTTTGGTAATAACTAAGTGGGCTAGTGACTAAAGGCATCTCGGATAGCCTATTATTTGTAAACAGAAAATGCACAGCTCAAACATATTATTTACCCGCGACTTCGTTCGTGTGGACCTAAAAAAAGTATCATATGTCCGTCTTTGTGATATACAGTAACTCCTTATCAAATTTTATAAAGATCCGTTCAGCCGTTTACCCGTGATAACGCGACAAATATCCAGATAACCCTGTACACACACACTATTTTATGCTACTTACGAGTACGCAGCATAAAGTTGCAAAATGTGTGATTCCTAAAACACAGAATGCATCTAAATAGTTGTCAGATCTCGTTAGCAGTTCTTTACTGGAATAGATCAGGCGGCAGGAAGTTGCTTCGAAGACCCGCTGACAACGCGCTAACGGGAGCACGCAGATTTGCAGAACTACTTGCGAGTGCTCAAGTGTTTTAGTATTCTAGAATTTTTTATTTGTATTCAAAAAAATTAAATGTGCCTTCACTAAAGAATCACAGAACTATCACAACGTTCGATCGTAATTTATTTTGGGCCCTGTTCATAAGATCGTCCGTCAATGCTCCATGACATTACAAGTATGCTGTATATGTCATCGACCATCGTCGGATGTCCTTACTGAACAAGGCCTAGAAGTGCTACGATAGAAAAAAAAAACAAATCGGCAGGAAATGCAAAAAAACGAACGCACCTGTTATCCTAACTAATATTATAAATTCGAATGTAACTTTATCCCTCTGTCTCTCTGTCTGTTTGTTCACGTGTTTGTGTGTTCTGTTTTATCACGTTATCACGGCTTAACAGCAGAACGGATAAAGCTGAATTTTTGGATAGATATAGGTTAAGGGTCGGAGACGGATATAGATTTTTTGTAGATCCATGCGAACGAAGTCGCGAGTAACAGCTAGCAACCTATAATGCTGTGACTTTTCTCTAAAAATCAAACCGATGTGTCGTGTTTCGAAATTAGTGAACCGAATTTTGAATGCTTAGAAAGTAATACTAAAATGTTTACTTTGAAAGTCATCTGTACTTGATAATTAAGCGGTTACCTCCCGATATTTTAAAATATAAACCATTTTTCTACACAACTGTTGTACTGCAGGTTCTACCGACATATTTAATGGCGGGAAGTGGACACATATTAAAATGGGCCCGTCAATCGAACGTCTCCGCTAGTGGCCAGTGAAAGTGAGATATTATCTGCGTCACTGCGCCATCTGGAATTATTATTATGTCGTTGCTCACGCTTAATTCATAATTACGCGCGCTGCGTTTAAAGTGGCGATGAATATTTTATATCTGAGATCTGGTAATAGTTAATAGATCTCTTTAGATATTACTTTATCCATATAAGTCGGTATTTTAGGGTCGTGCCACAACTAAGTATCAGACATGCGCAATTGCGTATTATGTAAGTTTTAGTAGCGATCGCTGAATCGAGCAATTGTACGGATGTCGATACTTTCAAGTAGAAAAATTGTCCATCTAAAATCAAAACTTTAGGAAACTTCCGCTTCTCCATTATTTTTATTTGAATTTCGCTTTAATCCTTTATCGGGACTTGGCCAGGCGATTGGTGGAGGCGTCGGGTGTCCAGAAAGCTGGCTTTTATTTTGCACAGAAATTGAGCATTGCCATTCAACGTGGCAATGCCGACAGCATTCTGGGGACCTTTCCCTCCACTAATGGTCTTTTGGTTTAGTTTGATTTTTATAGTTATTTTAGGTTTTAGTTAGTATTTTTAAGTTTTCTTTAATTGTCTGTTTTTTAAGTTGTACATAATACATTTTTCCTAACCCCATTTGAATTTTAATCTTAAAAACATATTTATAAAAAAAAAAACGATCTTGAAGATCATATGATATCAAGACAAAAGTTTATATATACATAAACATATACAGTATATATATTTTTAAAATTCACATTTCGTGATAATATAATTATAGCTTCAATAATGTAAAAATGAAGAAACGGCCGCGCATATGCTGCTTGATTTCAGCAACTGGCAAAACAACGCACGTCAATCTTGGTACACCGAGGACGCTCCGGGAAGCCTGCGCCTGCGTCAGCGAGCTACTGGCTTTTCTGGAGGACACCAGGTGGCTGGACCAGCTGCAGCTGGGATGACACGCGAAAGGAGCCGCTATGCGGCCTAGTTGCGGAAAAATGCCTGCTCACCAAGTACCAATACACGACCTAGACGGATTTGGACAATTCTGAACAGGACTAAGGGATTTCAGAAAATAATGAAGAGTAAACTAGAAAACTAGTTGCACTGACGCTATAAGGCTATAAGGCGCACCACACACTAAATACACATTTGTATGCAGTAAGACATATGTGTTACGTGGTACACTTTTTGTGAAGAAATGTGGTGTGTTGTCTATTAGCGCACTCGTATTTTAATGTAGGCCAACGATAAATGTTTTGTGTAGTGTACATCATTTTTAGTATTGGTGTGTGGTGCGCCTTAAATTTCACATCTGTACGACATAAACAAGTCACAAAAAATACTATGCATACTTTTTTAACACTTTAGGCGTCTACACATCGATGAAGCTGTCGCTGCGTACATCCTGCCAATTACACTGCGTTCCCAGTGGCCGGCGGATTCGGCGTGTAGACACCATTAATAAAGGTACAGTTTTGTTGTATTTAAGAGCACGAATAAATATACAGAAAGCTTTTAGCGTACTTTTATTGTAAATTAAACTTGCTACTACGACTTCCTTACTGGCTAATTAGTGATATACTTAATTCTGCTTTTCTCAGGATAGAAAGCACTCATTTACATCGAATTTTGAAGAGGAAATGATAATGTTATCCTAAAGTACTTAAACACGCACATTCCATGAATTTTGACTCAATTTCTCACCTGACCTTTCCTCGATCTTAAAATAAATTTCAAACTAAATGCGGAAAGAGAATTATTGTAATTCTGATCATACAAATAAACAAAGCAAGTGTTATTTATTTTATAGTAAATCTCACCGATTTTTTACCTATTGCGTTCAAATTTTTTATTTATTTTTCACTACATTTGTCGGACAATGATGGCGGCCAGTGCACTTATTGGCGTGTGTGTGAGAGAGTGACATGTCCGAGCGTGTCGTCGTCAAAATTATTACAGGTGCCAAACAGCAATCATTTTATAATTCTAATTAAAATGTCCGACTTTTAAAAGTACAGCGATATATCCGTGATGATTTGTTACAAAAATCAAATTGGCGATCACTAACAATCAGGGGCCAGTTTCCTTGTTCGCATAAAAAAAAACTAACATATTTAAATATATTTAAACAGCATTTTGTTCACCGGCAGTATCCTAATCCTAGCTTCCTAAGTGATATCCTCACTAATATTATAATGCAGAGGAATATAGCCGCAGTCGTATTAGGACCAATAAAGTTTCGAGGTATAAAAACGAATACGTTTGTCTCGAGGAGAAAGCTTCGCTTGCGCGATTCAGAACTCCCTGTATTACAATTGTCAGCCTATACAAAACATCAAAAATTGGATCAACGCCATCTAGCGAACTATAGGAAGTAATTTTGTTTCTCTGTCTGAATATCTGTCGTGTTATCATGGCTAAACGACAGAAAGGGTTTTAATAAAATTGATGTGAGAATAATGTATAATTGGTAAGAAGTTACTGTATCACAAAGACGGACATAGAACACTTTTTTATGTCCACGCGAACGAAGTCGCGGGTAACAAATAGTATTAATAGTAGTAATATATCTTCATACTGTCACAATTTTGTGTTCAAAAAGTCGTGCTAAGGAAATACGTTCACGATATATGCCAATTATTCCTTCCTTCACACACACTATGACAATGAGCTGGACGCACACAAAAAACATTTTCTCTGCTGTAGTTTAAAAAGTAGTCAAGTCAAAGTCCGCTATAAGGGCTCCTAATCATTGAACGTAACCACTACTAGCAACTATTTCTAAACTACATCAGTACGCACCTGCCGAGAAAGACATTAATAACTTCATCTCTATGTAGAATTATAGCCAGGCTTCTCTACCGTTGTCTGCATGTCTGTCAGTCTCTTAGCTTGATTTAGATGTCCTACAAACTTCGTCTGTTTTGTTGGGCTTTTTGTATCCACGTGCTTTCCAATTTACTTTAAAATACGTTTCTGATATAATTAGCCAGCGGGTTTTCTTTTTGCAGCGTATTAATAAGTCTGCTTTTGACCACCAACTAGCCTTTTGGTGAGCGACGATGTGGTCGAAAATGAAGCACGCAGACTTAGAAGATATCAATTCAGGAAATATCTAGTAACTTTCAAACGACTGTACAGAAATTCCTGTTTCAACTTATAAATAAAAAAAAATGAAATTGGAAACTAAAAATGAAACAGAATTTTAAAAAAATGTGAATGTAAATAATAAAGTGAAATTTGCATTTCACGAAGAACGAAAAACTTTTGATCAGTTCAATGGAATAAAGAATTGTACAATTTTAATCACAATCAACAAAGAATAAACAATATCTGGGATGAAAAACTAGACTTTTTGTCTTGAGAAAGTCAATTATTTATAATTATTTGTTTCGAGTTCATTTCGAACTCGCTATGAAAATACCGATATTTTTCTGTGATGTCATTGCCGATGCAAAATCGGAATGTAGTGGACGCATTTTATAAATGCCTACGCTTTGTACGCGCACGCTTCGATTCCGACCCAGTGGACGCGTACCTTTAGTGAGGCTTATCATTTGCGGAACTCAGCTCAGTGCTAAAACACGCGTATCGAATGCAGAAAGTCGCCAAAATGCAATGCAGCTTCGAAGCAATCGCTAAATGCGCGAATAATTAGATACAGCAATCAAACGCAGAAAGTCGCTAAAACGTGATAAAGCATCGATGCAGTCGCAGGCGCACTAATGCTAACAGTGAAGATAGTTTTTTTTTTGCTTTAGGTTAATCGTACTGTACACTTTAGTAGTAGTGGTAGGGTTCTTTTGCAGAGTCCGCCTAGGGAAGTACCACACCTTTGCCAGCTACTCAATCGCCAAGCAGTAGTGTGCAAACTTTACTGTGTTCCAGATTGAAGGGCAATGTTTCCAGCGTTATTACTGGGCATAAAGAGATTTAACATCTGATATCTCAGGGTGACGAGCACAGTGCATTGCCTCGCATGCTTTTGAACTGTTGAAGTTCAAAACTTTGGTGGCACTGAATTGTCATGGGTACGCGTGACGCTTAGCATTAGGTGAGCGACTTGCTCGTCTCGTAACCAAGTCCCATAAAAAAAAAAAACACTTCATACAACAACAAGTCTACACGCCAGTCTAGCTGTGCTAAAACTAGCTATTAAAACACGTTATGACAACTCTCGTTCGTAATTAACATTAAAGTAGCTAACATTTATGTTCATTTTATGTTTTAGTTAGGTGTATTTAGAAATGTAACTCTTGCCAGCAGTTGCGGATAAACTTTACTTCTGTATCTTAACTCCAATATTGTAAATTTTCACAAAAATATTGTTAATTTGCACCTTAATTAACTCAATGAAGTCCGTACAAATTAGTACATACTACTCAACTTAGGCAACTTGTATACTATCACCATTTATATAAAATACATGGCTTAAAAGTCTAACGATGATCCAAATAAACAATAACACTTTTTATATTCGCTAAACGGTCTTGATGACTTATAACTTCAAAAACAACAATCAGCTCTGTGATTGAAAGCATTTTTTTTGACAAACTTAAAAGTGATCTCAAAGTCTAAGCCAAAGTAATTTATTGGTACCTAAATATAATTTTACAGGGAAAAAATAGAAATAGTGGTGAAAAATCATATTGATATTCAAAATAATTATTATTAATGAGCCACAACAAAAATTAAAATAAATATATCATTTTTTTTTCCATCAATTTTCTCAAATTCTTCAATGACAGAACGTTTTCTTCAAGCTGCTTTTAAAGCATCTTACCACGGGTTCTGAAACATTTGTTAACTTTGACAAAAGATTAAGTCTATTACTGCCTTTGTCGTTTGCTTAGTGCCAGACAAAGGTAGTCACCGAGTCCGGCAGCAGGTAACTTAAAATAACTTAAAACGTAGACCAGTATAGATCTCCTATCATAACTAAAAATACTCTAGGTACAACAATACACACACAACAATACAGACACGAGTATTTCGTAACTATAACCATTAAAAGCATGAAACTTAAACTTTACAATCACACAATCTGAACAGAAAACAGAGCGTTCATAGCACAGTTTACAGCGAAGGCGCGCGTGCGCAGGTCAGGCCGAGGCGTGCAAAAATTACCCGTCGCGGCGCCTCGGCGAAATGTAAATTAGCGGAACGATCGTAGGTCAGAGGTAAAGTTACAGGTGTATCGTATTGGTATTGGTATCGTATAGGAGTCTATGTGGAGTAAGAAGAACAATATCGGTAGAAAAGTTTAAGAAGTTTTTTAATAGTTTAAGTATTGGGTCTACTATCCCCCCTGGCTTTTGTAGGCAAGCTTTCAGTTTATATCGAACCGATAACCGATGGAGAATCAGTGGCGACTACGAACCGGATGACGCATTGTAGGTAGGCCTTCTACTAGATGGAACGACGACATTGTGAAAGTCGCGGGCAACGGGTGGATGCAAAAAGCAGATTGTCTTTAAGGGAAGGCTTTTGTTCAGCAGTAGACATTTTCTGGCTTATGATGATGATGGCGATAAACTACAAGAATAGAGCTTGCAGAATTCTACTTTTAAATGGGCAAAATGGGGGTCCATTACTATTGGAACTGTAATAAAACTTGCTTTTGGTATCAATAAAACTTATTTAACAAATAAAAAAATAAAAAAAAATAAAAATTTAATCTTTGCAAATTGTTACCATTAAAAGACCTATTTAACGATTTCTCACATGATGGGGTTCAGCGAAATTATTTTGTTTACTCCCTCTTTACAAATATGGGAGCTACACTTATTTTAAAAAATAAAGCATTATTACATTAGTAGTATAGACCTACAGGTCTATACTTAGACTATTGTTGTGCAAAATTTCATGCATGTAAGCTTATAACTTTGGAAGTTATAAGGCTGTAAAGGATTCAGACAGGAAAACAGACATACATGACGAACTTACAAGGGTTTTTTTAGTACTACTAAATCCAAATAAACAAAATTATGTCAGGATTAATTAGCACACTAAGGAGCTATACTAGTGAACTGCAAATATACTGAACATTAAAAAAAAAGTTGCCTTTTTGTGTAAATTAACTTAAACTCAATTTAGAGTTATGAAACTTGTAAAATAGTAAACATAAGAAAATAATAGATATATTTCTGTTGTTTGTAACAAAACGTGTGTCAATTTTCTATTTAGTTTTAGATAAATTTGTAACCAATTTGTATCATCATCATCATCAGCCATAAGACGTCCACTGCTGAACATAGGCCTCTCCCTTAGAGCGCCGCACCGACCGACAACGGGCCACTTGCATCCACCGTGTGCCCGCGACTTTCACAATGTCGTCGGTCCACCTAGTGGGAGGCCTACCTACAATGCGTCATCCGGTTCGTGGTCGTCACTCAAGAATCCAATTGTATAGTATATCTAAACTAAAGCTTACCTTAAAATTTTCGATGCATTTTGTTGCCGTATTTTTAAGGGTTAGCAATAAATTTTAAGTGAGTTAAACCTTATTTAGGACCTCTGGATCATTCAGCAAGCTAGTATTTTTGATTGTTGTATGTAAAACGTTAGCCCCAAAACACGGCCCGGGCCATCTAACTCACAATTACCAGTAGGGCACGTGCTCAACAGAAGTGTCTGTTGCCCGAAGCCGGTCGTGACAGCCATCCCAACAATCTCCTCTCTGCGTACACTTAGCGACTCTTTATAGACCTTTTACGGCAGAAAATTTAAGATCATCATCGACACGCTCATAATTAAGATTGTTAAAGATAGAACGTTCGTGAGTTATGTGGGTGGTTCCGCTTCCGACATGGTGGTCTTTTGGCCGCTGCTAGGCTCTTAATGAGATGGGTGATGGCGTGATAAGGTGTTTGAGAAAGTTTCAGAATGAAAAATAGTTTTTTTTTTATATAGGCTAGTTCCTTTACTAACCAAGCGAAAAACATACAAACTACAACTACCTAAACTAATCATTTTTATGTAGTAGGCTAAGTAGTTGTGGTTTGTTTGCATTTTGCTTAGCATATGCCCGTTAAAAAATAGGGTTGTTATGCTAATGTCAAGTTAAATTTAAGCCATGAAAGTTCTAGATCACGTATGAGCAAACCCGGCCTGTGGGCTAAGTGATGATTGACCGTGTAAAGCCATTAAAAAATTGTCACCGGTAGAAACTGTGCAGCCAATTCAGCAAAGATATGAAACGTCTGTTATTAAAAATATATCTTCGTTTAACCAATAAAACACACACACAAAACACATCACATCTGGCAACGGCCTGCAACTGCAGACGTTCGAAAGCTTAGCTCAAGACTTTGCAAAGGCTGCCCACTGTTTTAGACAAAAAAATACTTGCTTTACAGTAAGCACTAAATTGACCTAAACCAGGTGCAGTGTCATGACTTTTTTGAAATTTCGTTGCATTGCACTGCCATTGTCACCTCGAGATAACCTCGCTTGTAATGTCACTAAAATCGTTTCCATTCGATTTTAAACAAATTTAATAATAATTGGTGTAGTACTTTCAGACCAGGGGAAGTCAGACCCTTTTGATTTATCATGACCTTTGTTCTCTTTAGTACAAACTAAGCAGGTGAAAGTAAGCAAGCAGTAACTAAGCAGGTCCCACAATCTGGTCATCTTATTTAAATTGTCATAATTATTAATTATCTTTTAAATTTAGGATTTAGTTTTGGATGTTCAACAAAATGACGAACACAAAAGCTAAAGCTATTTGAAATCCACTTCAAACTATCAGATGCTAGTTAGGCCGGTAGTCTCGTAAGGCAACGTGTGTGGCATCCGCAGATACTTTGAATATACGTCTCTGGACGCTCCTCATATCTCAACGGGGAAGTATTTTGCATGCAGCTACTACCTATCTTTTGGAACAATCTCAAAATGGGAGCATCACATTCTAAAATGCCAAAAAAAACATCCACTGCTCGAACGAAATTAAACTCAAACTATTATACATAAAGTTAAATATTGGTCGCAGTCATAGCGGTTTTAATGCATTTTGGTGGGAGACAGTTGCCAGCAAACGCATCATTTATCGTAAATTCATAATTACTGATGGTGAGCCTCGAAGAGAATCCCCGCAGTTAATGTCACACATTAAAATGGACGCTTGTTTGCCATCGGTGGATCCGAGGTGTTTACATTAACGACACGTTATTACAGGCTGAGTAATTTATGTAAGAAAATAACTTGAATAAGTAAATTATAACTCAATTCGGATCAAGATTTTTAAATGGAAAAGAGGTATTCAGATCACGAGATAATGCAGTGTAAAGTTTTTGGGGGGGTTATTGGAAAGTATTTTTTTATTACTGTGCAACATACCAAACCAAAAAACATGTGTAAATTGAGCATAGTAATATAAAAAAAAAAAAAAACATTTGAGTTCCTTGGAGTTACGGGATTTCTAATGGATACTAAATTATTTTTGGAAATATGATCGGTTTAATAATTGCCACAGTCACTGCAAGCATTCGTAATTATTATGGATTAGCTAATTTGTTGTTTTGATTGTTCTATAGAGTTACCCAGTTCTTATACTAACGTTTGTAGATCAAAACCAAGTGTTGAAGTAAATAGCAGACCTTAAGTAAGTTACGTACATAAGGGGTTGGTGGCCAGTACGAATTGGGCAGGACATTTGGCTAGATGTGGTGATGGTAATGTAAGGTGAATGGGATAGGCCTCTGACGGAATGGTGGCTACTTGATGGAAAGCGCAGCCTCGGCCCCGATAACGTGACGGCATTCAAAACTTTTGCTGCAACACCTGGACGAGATTGACACAAAAAAATCTACCCTACAAAATAGAGTAGACTTATGAAGTAGGCAGGAGGCTTATGCTCTGTTGTGTCTTAATAATCTGCCGATGATGATGATGACCAGCACTGGTGTGAGAGTTTTCAGGCCGCTGAAGGCTGCTTTTAAAAGTTGAGCTTAAAATTGTAGCTTGGGCGCCCTGTATAATGACTGGGGTGCCTCAACAATCGAAACAACACATCAGCATTAGCGCGCGAGGTGTCGCTTCGGTTGACCTGCCTAATGAAGCGATGGTGCGCTGGTACCATCATCCTCAACGATCTTCGCTTAGGTGCACAAACCTTAGCTTCGCTTTAGCTTTACTCGGAAAAGAAACGTCTTTATAAGCGATAAAAAAAATTGAGTCTTCTTCGTCGCGTCTTCTTCTGTTTTAAATATCATAGAAAGAAGCTAAATAGAAAATTTATTAATCCTTCAATCTTACACTACTGTGCACAAATTTACGGTTGAGTTCATTGGTATGCTGAAAATTCGAGTAAAGGCTAATTGTGAATGTCCTAGGTAATTGGCCTGTTTGATTGAGTTACAATCAGTCATTTGCTTGTTACACGCATTTAGAATTTTGTTTGCATAATCTAACGCATATTTAGTATACTCGTAGTAGAAGCTATAAATTATCGAACACACGTGAGCAAAAACCATAATTCACTGAAATTGCCAAGAGCATATAGTACTAGTAGTTCGCGCCGAACTGAGAACCAGCGACCCTCATAAGTTCAAACCCTCTTGATCGTTTCAGCTCATAATTGAATTTCAAAAATTCTATTGAAATGTGAACTCTTTGCCTACAAAATGCATGAAGGTCGTTAACGGTTCTCAAGTAATCGTCGGACAAATATATTTACAAGCATATAAACATACATACAACTGCCGATTTGCTCCCGTAGACTCTGAGACCTTCGCTTCGCTCGGTCAGTTAGTGATAAGATGAATTAGTTTCTTCTTTTAAGAGCAGGAAACCGATTTTTGTTTTTTGTCTCGCACGATCTTTGGCATTTTTAATGATTTTGCAATATTCTTTACTAACACATTAATAATTGTTTATGTGGGTGGATGTCCGAAAATTAACGCAAGATTTGAATTTGCCGCCATTTGTGCAGTAAAGTGATGGCAATTTAAAAAAATAAACAATTTGACAGTTGACAGTTTAGGGTTAGTAAAAAACGCATAACAATGGTACGACCGAGACAGCGCTTTATGCGTCAAAGCGGCCTTAATGGCAAGTAAAATAATTTACATAACAGGACTAATGACAACCAATCTTCTAAAAAATGGCTTCGGGTATACCATTGTTATCATGAGGTATACTTTTTTATTTGCTCATCTCTAGAACTAGATTTTTAAAAAACACCAAAATAAGCTACAGTGTTGCTGACTGTTTTTTAACAACGTGCGTAAAGTCACATGCAAAAAAATATTGCGTTCTTTTCTCAAAAAAGAGAGTTAAAGTAAGCAAATACTTCCTTAAACGTTTTATATATAATACCGCCCATAGCTATCAAATCTACACGTAAGCACAGTTTAGCCTTTTACACTTTACAAATTAGAGTTCTGCCGACGAGAACTGGCTATTTGGACCTCTCGATGTTCCATTTTAGCCGCGCGGTGCTATTGACACCATGTTCGTCTAGCCAGTGGCTGGCTGGGACCATTAGGTATCACTTCCTCAACTTAAGAGGCTCGGTGCCTCCCGTTTCAACAATTGTATGAGCTATTTACCTTATCTGTAGCGTACCGTAATCACAAGAGCTTCCAGTACTGACAGTGACCTGTATGTTTTGATAGTTGTCTTTAATGTTCTAGTGTACTTTTAGATAATACTGAAGAAATAAATTATACCACCTAAACTAAAATAGCAAGTAAGTACTCAGCTGAGATTTATTTTCCAATTTGCTGTACTTAATAATTTTATAATTTCAAAGTAATTATGTTATAGATAAAAATTGAGCAGAAGTAAAAACACATAGTACACCTGTTTTATTTGTAGAAATTGTTTAAGCATGTATTAAGACGAATAAATGACACTTTGCAGTACAAATTTGCACCACTTGATCATATGGTTTTAGTCGAAATGTTTTTTTTTTTTCGCGTCTTTGGGTTTTGGATTTGGTTTAATAAACATTAAGTATCAAAACATCTCACTCTCAGTACAGGGCAGGTTCACTGCAGAACTACAGGCAAGCACGTCATAACAAAGATACGGGACGCGCGATACTACCATACTAGGCGTACTAATACTACGCACAAAGCGGTGTGCAGTGGCTTAGGTATATTTTGGCTTTGGTTCAATAAGTATCAAAAATCTCACTCACAGTATAGGGCAGGTTGAGTGCAGAATTACAAGTAAGCACGCTTACACGAGACGCGTGATGTGACTATAGTGGGCTACGCATACGACGTATTGATACGTATTGAAACTACGCACCATTCGAAAAGCTTGGGTACATTTTAGGTTACGTTCAATAAGCATTAAGTATCAAAACGTCTCACTCGCAGTACAGGGCAGTTGAGTTCAGAATCACTAGTAAGTACGTAACAAGATACGCGTGATGTGACCGTAACAGGCGTATTGATACTAAACACCATTCGAAGAGCGTAAATTTTGGATTAGGTTCAATAAACATCAAGTATCAAAACATCTCATTCTCAGTACAGGGCAGGTTGAGTGCAGAACTACAAGTAAGCACATTATAACAACGATACGAGACGCGTGATGTGACCATACTAGGCTTACTGATACTACGCGCCATTCGGGGAGCGTACGGTTTTGGACGCTTTAAATCATTGCCAGCTGTTATAGGCATTGTGATTAGTAAGACTGTTGATATTTATTACGTTGGTTTTAGAGAGGAGCTTTGCAGGCTATTTTTTTTAGAAATAAAATTGTTCGTAATGCAGATATTGATATTTACCAACACATGCATTTCGTGTCAGGGTTTATAAATGTCTGGACCAAAGGTAGTTTAAACCCACAGAAGCTATTAAATAATAAGTGCTTCAAAATCAAAAGTAGACGAAAATTGGATCAGGCTAAATTAGTCATTAATGTGACGAAATAGGATTTAAATTCGTTTGTGTATACATTTGTTCTTAATTTTACAGGAACTTATGCTTAGGACACTCTTCGTTTTTAGACAAAAAAAAAAACGTGTCCACCACGCTGGCTCAGTGCGGGTCGGCAAATTCATAGACATCAATCCAGGCTAGGTGTGCTTATCAGTTTAAGGTCAACTTAGTCTTTAGCATTAAAAAAATAGTGACTGTTAAAAATAAAAATTTGAAGGTAACCTATAAAATTTAAACAACCATTTTAATTTAAAAAAAATGGTCATAAGCATAAATTATTTCTTAGTTTGTAAAAACTAGAACAAAGTCGTGTATTCCGTGTTGTAAATACCTTCGAAATACGAAATTATTACAATATTTGTATATGTTTTACGACCGTGCTATGAAAAAAGTACTTTTGTAAATCAGGCGACATATTGTCAAGGATTTGTGAATATAAACTGTTTACATGACTTTGGTTATAATAAATTGATCGTGCAAAATGTTTTATCGCCTAATTATTTTGTCCACTTAAATATTTAAGAGTCCTTTCCAACGGCTATTGCGTAAGTTAACTTAAACATGATTTAAAAAAATAACTATTTATGACAAATCTGCATAAAACGAGGCAGTGCAAATCCATTGAGCAAATCTTGACTAGATAAACTATGAATAAACATATTTAATCGAAAAAAGCTGAAGAGAAGAGCTATTTTAATTAACTACTAAAGCTCACATTTAAGTGGATAAATACAGTAAATGGATCCTGTTTATTAACAGGTATAAAATGAGCTTATATTAATAGCCAAGCACGAAACTACTTTATCGAATATTTATTTTTTTATTTTTTTCGAATAGAAAGATATTATCTGCTTCTAATATTTCCCATAATAGAATATTTATCTTTGATAGCCAATATAATATAATCCGTCATCGAAACTATTTTCAAGTCGAAATAACGACATTAAACCGAAGTTTTAATTTTATAATTAATTAATTGAATAGTTCTTTAAATGATTTTTAGTCTTGTTATTCTGTTTTCAATGTTATCCATTTTAACATTATTAATTAAATATTCTGTTTGTAATTTTTCTTTGTTAGTTCTAAATTCTGCTATCAGTTGACTTTATTATTGTGTTTATTTGTAAAATGACTTGCCCAATATAACAAAATGTTATAAAGCTTAATACATCTTTCTATTTATGAAACGTAGGCTATTAAAGCGTCTGTAGTGTCCTAGTGCATAATAGTCGATGAATAGATGAAAATTATTATTATTATTATATATAATTGCGTAGAAAATGTAACGATCGACTAGCGTATCTTAATAAGATAAACCACGAAAAAACGTATTCCAAACCATAAAGATTTATTTATAGTGTTTCACACTCATAGCTATGCACTGAGTTTCGCTGTGTCAGGTGGCATCCCCGACATACCAACAACATTGGAAACAACCATAATGACAATAAGCATTCATTAGCTCATTGTGTAAGCAGAAGGAATTGCAAGTAGAGCTAATTTATACACTAAATAGCTTTTGCCCATGTCTTCAGTCATCAACCGCGCTGGAAACAAAATATAGCCTAGAGACCAAAATATACCTCTCAGGGATAGTTTATGTAGCTTTCTATCAGGAATTTTAAGACTCGTTTCAGTATAGTGCCCGAGATTACCTGCGAAAAACAAACAAAGAAAAATACGAAGTTTATTTCTTTATATATCTGCATCAGCCGTTAAACATTCCACTGTTGGGATATCGGCCTACCCTCGAAGGGTGATTAGGCCATATTCACCACGCTGGCCCAGTGTGGGTTGGCCGATTCACATACGTCATCGAATTTCTTCTCCGGAAATATATAGGTTTCCTCACGGCGTTTTCCTACAACGAAAAGCCAGTGGTAATTCCATACATAGGTTCCAAAGAACTCATTGGTACGGGCCCGCCCGGATTCGAACCCGCGACCCCACGAATGTGAAGCGAGCTTGCCTCCATCACGGCTTTTTAATAATATCAACATAAATAAATAACTATGAGCACTCATTTTGTTAATCGAATAGATGTTATCTGCGTCTAATATTGCCCATAAGGCTATTTTATGTCTTCTGACAGCCAATAAGCTAATCCGTTATCGAAATTATTTTCTACACGATATAACGATATTGATGTATCTAAGCGTAGGCTATTTAAGGTTTGTTAGTAAACTAGGACTTGTAATGGTAGAATACTTAATACTTGCATACAAATTCCAACAAATAATCCGGTAGCAATCGAGCAGTTCAGAGGAATCAGAGAGTAAAATATGCGTTTGACGTGCATAGTTTTAATAGTAGTAAAATTAACTAAAGATATGTACTTATTCGCATATAAGTATATATATAATATAAATATTATAATAGTATAGAAATATACGAGAATTAAAATTATTTAGACGTAGCTGAGCAGTTTCACGTGTAATGTTCTTAGAAACCGAAAACAAAAGAAAACACAAAAGTCAAGCAGACAGAGAACAAGAAAGATAAAGTAATTTTTAAATGCATCATATCAATGTAAAGCCAGAGCAGTTAAGAGACACAATTAAACGTACTTATTACAAATTACAGTATAATAACTGTTTAAAAATGTTACATGATTGACTTCCTAAGTATTTTCCACAGTTGCGGAAACATAAAGCAATGAAGGTTACCGTTTCTTTTAAATTTAAATTATATAAAAATGCAAGGCATTAAATCATACAAAATAATTGCATTAGTAATCTTTGCATATTTTGTTTGTCAAACTTCTTTTCCGGTTCTGATCACTGCCAACGGTTGCAATTTGAGGGGTATTTTACTATTTTTATGGCACATTTAAGACATTTAACCCATCAAAATTGAATTTGGGAAGGAATCAATGTCAAACAGAGGATGTTATTACTCCGGATAGCTGAAAAAACACGGACGAAATCTATGTCGGTGAATTCAGTTCTTCGGTAATATCTTCGTTCCGGATTTTATCGCGCAAAGAAACTTCAAGCATAGCGCTCTCCATTGCCCGCTATGACTCTGAGTTTCTTCAAAATAATTAGCATATGCCTACTACTTATCCCGAAAAAAATACGGTTACTATTGGGGGCAAAACTATGAGACCCAGCTAGCATACTGTATTTATTCGCTTACTCTTTGCTTACCAGTGATTATATCTCCAATGTTAAGCCAAGCAAGTCGCGTGCGGTCACGACGCTGACCACCGTGGACCATTTTGGATGCACCTTATGCCCATAAACTGTCACTGATAAACTAAGTAACGTTCTAATCTGGCCTGATATTGCACCCGTTTTAAAATCTCTCCTTTTACAGCGCTATGGTAATGGGATGGCTGCAAACAAGATAAGAAGACCTTACATTTTTACAATACGAGCTTTGTTGTAGATACAGCTGAATGATCAGCTAATCAGATACTACTTTATACTAACTTACTTACTACTTTACTTTTTACTAACTAAAACATACTATTCTAAAGATATATATATCTATAGACAAATATATCTCATAGGTTCTTGAAGTTGTAACTTAGTTTGTGAGATAAACTGGCTATAAAATTGTTCAGCATAAGTTGTAACACCTAAATAACACATTGTGGATGACAATAAATAATATGAATATGAATACTATTTATTTAAACAATTTAAAAGTAGTGACTAGAGCTCACATTGAGCGATGCAATGCGAGGACATTGCAAAACTATTTTAGGAGTCATTTTTCACTAAACTTATTTTTCATAGCTGAACCGTGTGGTTTAATATTTTTATTGAGCGAGCGAAGCGAAGGTCTACGATCTGCATGACATTTTAAAGACAAGTAGTTCATTTCAATACAATTTCTATGTTCGAAATTGAGCACAATCGAATATGGTTGTGAAGCTCAGTTCGGCGTTGGCAACTAGTATTTCTTTTTATTTTACAGGAGACGCACAGCATTTCAATAAGATCATCATAACCATCCACTGCCTTCCCATCCTAATGTTTGGTGTAGGTCTTTCTCTTAATATCTGCCTTGGTCCTAAGACTAAGATCACGCTGCGCTATATAATGCCGATACTAAACGAACATGACTTACCCGACGTGCCAACAGAAAAGCCGTCTTCTCAGAGTTTTGTAAGTACTTGTTTATCACATACCGGACAATCTCACGATTGTCACAGAGCCCGCTTGATAACAACAATGCGAGTTACATTTTGCTATAACGACATCTATCGAGATCCACGAGAACAATAAGTTCTGCAGGAATAAACTTTATCGATTTCCTAATTAAATTATATTATATTTCAGAACTAACTCGATACAAGAGAACGCAAATGAAATGGAATAAGTTTATTTAATAAGCAAAACCAAAATAATATATTAAATATTATTCTTAAAGCATTCGGCACATAGCACCACAGCAATGCATTGCCTAGGCATGACATAGCACAGCAATGAACTACACAGAACAGCAAGACACGATACTGCACTACACACAAAAGCACAGTGACTCACGAGCGGTGTGTTAGACTTGCATGCTAACAATATTTTTGTCTAACAGCTAATTAACAAAATAAAAATAGACATCTTTATTCTCGCTAAGTAATGTTTTCTGTCATTGCAATTTAATACAATAGATGCATATTTTTTTAGAGCAACCCTGAACTTTGCCTTCGAGCAACTACGGAAGAAACATTTATTTACCATGCTAAATAAATGAACTCATTAATTTTAGAATGACTCCTGATCCAAGATAACGATTGGAGTTAATATTTAGACATTCAAAACACCAAAGTGCTAGCCATTTAAAATAGATCCATTTAAAATAGATTAAAGTAGATAAGACTACCATTTCTTTTAAGAAGTTTGGCTTTAAACAAAACTGGAATGGGAAATTTAAAATGAAGCCTAAATTTCCTGATGAAATCGGTAATATTGTTAAAAAAAAAAAATTATTGTTATTTTTTATTCGTTTGTCCCAAACGAATAAAAAATGGTAAGTAAATGGTAAAATGGTAAAAAATGGTAAATTGGTAAGCTCACCTAGTCTCGAATGGAAAACAGATGACTCGCAAACTCTAAACACTGTTGCTTGGCAACAGATTTTCAACTTGACGGTGGTAGCTAGCCAGCAGAGTACTAGAAAGTTTCCTTACAACAATGCTGAGGTTTTTCACAATATCTCATGCTTAGCAATTAGCAACGAATATCATCTCTACAAAAATAACTTGCTTGAAGTGTTTTTTGCTAATGTGATAAAACCACATCAGTTTTCATAAAATAATTGCTGAAGTTTTGTAGGTAATTGAATGTATAATAATCGTAATTACACTTTTTAATACTTTTGATTTGGATATTGTAGCTAATTGCTCCAATAAATGTTTTATTGCGTATGCTGTTACAAAAAGAGCTAATAACTATCTGCCAAAGTGTACACTAATATAAAATGATATAATAATATACTACCGCATTGTTAAATCCACGTTTTAAGATAAAGATCAACCTTCGTAAAGTTTGGGTATTTCGGTATTGGTTTGTGATTCTCGTGTCTGTTATTCAATAATACATATTTTTGATTTATTAATATCTATTGTTTCTATAAAATTAAATTGAAGTTTTTTGACCTAACAACAACCAAATTTAACGGGTAAGATTTGTTGATACATGTATGTCTGTCTGTTGCCTCGTTCACTATCGACGTTTTAACCAATTTTGACAAAATTTAAGGTGTATTGAAAGATTTGGGTTGGTTAAGGGAAGGTCACTGGGCCAAGAGAATGAACAAAAAAAATGTGTACTGCACCTCACATGAGGGGTATTATTAACTAGACTAGTTCTTTTTTGATCTTATAACATGTAATTTTGAGTATCTTTTGGTACATTTTCTCTCAGAACCTTTGAGAGTAAATTTCATAAATTTATTTTAAATAGATACGCCTTGCTTACATTTTTCAGAGAGTATATTATCATACAGTAGGTTTTTTTTTTGTTTGTTTTTGTGTTGATACATTATAAAAACCGTCCAATGACCAACATCCTATAAATAAATAATACAACAAATCTAAATCTGTGTCATGAATACGAAGCACACCGCGTTTTATTTGGCCGCCAAGCTAGCCTCGACTCGCCTGTAGGTATCTAGTACCTAGCTATCGGGGATAAACGATAGCTACTGAGCGTTTGGCTACTTAGCTATTGTTTATACTAACAGGTAAACAACAAGCACATACTGACGAGTTAAAACTGAGCTCTCGTACTGACCGCGTTCAACTTAGTTTGGAAATCAATGAAAGTATGATTTTTCGGTGGCATTTACTTAAACAAAGGCACGTGCCCGATAAAAACAATAATGACGGTACTTTTCATTTCCTGTGAGTTCTAATAGAACAGCCTACAAATCAAGACATAAAAATTCTATATCGTCAGGTTACTCAAATGTTTGAATTTGCAACTATTTCAATTTTATTGCATAATGCATATAAAATACATTTATGTCGTATTACGTTTTATAAAACATAAAAATACGTGCATTGTTATAAAATGTTTGTTTGTAGAGCACTTTTAATTCTTGCTCCTTTTATTTGTTTCAATTGCTATTCTCGTAGAGGTGAATTAATAAGTCACATATTTTTAAAGTTAAAGTGAATTCAGTTCAATTTCGCGTTGCGAATGTGGATACCGCAACAAACTTACTGTAGTTTTGCGGTACTCCATTTCATTAAAACTAAAATGTAACTGTGTAATGATTAAAAGAATTAAAAAAAAAAAAATACCTTGTGACATTTTTACCGAAACAGATTTTTTTTTTGCGATTAGTACATAGAGAAACCTATGGCATAAGTTCTTTGCAGATTTAATTATTCTTAAAACCATCTAAGCCCCAATAAAATGATATGTGACATGATTTTACTCTGGTGTTTTATTAAATAAATCGAATGATCTGGAAAACTGAAGATCTTATAGAACAATTATGCCATAGGGTTCTACTCCATATAGACGTCCTAATTGTTCCGTTATTCGGTAAAAAAAGTCACATGGCTTAACGATTTATTTTACTTAATATTTCCTTAGTTCCAGTTAAAGATGTCATGTGGAACAAAAATGTAATGCAATTAATCAACAGTTATATAAAGCCATTGTCAGGTAAACAGTAATATTTTTTACACACTCGATAGGTAATCACACTGTATAATATTATAAAATAAATGCGAAAGAGTAAAGTGAAAGTAGAATACCAAAAAACATAATTTCAACGCAAAAAATTCGTCACTGTTAGTGTGCCTATAACTTTACTATGAAGATGTTGCCATAATTCAAAAAAATCAAACCTATAAGCGTAGTTAGTTTTGACAACATATAAAAAAAAAATATCGAAATCGGAAAACATACTGATTTAGGTACACATGAAACAGTAGGCGCTTTTTGTATGGACAAGTAGGCGCGGTATACTTTAATCTTAAGCTGTTAAGTTTTGGAAATATACAGTTTTATTTAACCATTTATGACCTTATCCTAAAATGTTTACCCCAATGCCCAAGAATGAGAGTAACGTTTTTGGAATGTATGTTTATGAATCTGCAAGTATGTGAGTATTTATGTAAGTATGTATATTTGTGTGTTTCTATATTATCTGTTCTAGCCTTAACGACTTGACCGGTTTTGACGGATAAAGTGACATTGGATTCTTCTTTATGCCTGGCTACATCTCGCACTCTTTCTTGATTCCTTTTGATAAAAATACTGGTTTTAATTTCAGAGAAGTTTCCAAATCATGAGTTTGAAATACAAGTAGACATTCAAGGACCACCTCTGCATCACATTGGACGTCGAAAAGCTCACTCGCGTAAACCTAACAACATACGTATTCGTAAGTAATTTAATAAGATTCCAAGGCTTGCTGGCTTGGTGAGATTATGGCGTTAAGGGAATCGACGATGTGATCGAAGATGAAGCACGCTGCACGTGATTTTTTTCTAAGCAAATATTTGATTCTTGAAAAAAAAGATGCTCAACATTTTTTCCTAAATCTGTTTATTATACCGGTTTTTGTTTTGTTTCAGTGCGTGCCGGAGATACAAGTGAGTGGAAATATACTTCATCCCTCAATTATATCGCCACGTATTTTTAATTTTATAAATAGTATAACTAGCATAATTAATGAGGAAAATAGAATATTCTTCATTCATTATTTTAATCACTCCTCTTTTTCTTTAATATTTTGTAGGTCAGTTATCTCAAAATGCTAAGCCTCAGCCTACAGTCAAGAGTGCAACAACACAGCCACCAACTTTTCCACTTGCCACAAAGCCTTCACCAACGCCTCCAACTACAGCACGTGTTGAAAAATGTAAGTATTTATCCTGGTAAAGATCAATAAGGCCGATTTCATATTTTTAGGGTTAGTACATAACTAGAATTTTGGAGTTGTATTGCATATGGTTTTCTTTTTTTCTAATTAATTATTTTCCACTTATTCCTACTACATCCGATTAGTTTAATCGTTGAACTAGTGTGGGCATTTTTTGTCCCTGTAGTTCAAATCTTTGAACTAACTAGTTGAACCTCTTATTCCCACT
The DNA here is from genome assembly GCA_947579745.1 of Apocheima hispidaria. NCBI lineage: Eukaryota > Metazoa > Arthropoda > Insecta > Lepidoptera > Geometridae > Apocheima > Apocheima hispidaria. The sequence continues at coordinate 8,582,960 of OX388161.1, forward strand.
AGTACGCCCGATTCGTTCAACCATTGAGCTAGTAGTATCACGTATGGCACAAGTCAAGTACTGATCAAGATACTGCAACAATGTAAATTAGCCTTTAATCCTTCGTCTATAAAAGTTTCAAAGGCTTCTAAGGCTTTCGAAACGAATACCGCACTTAGCTTATTTTATTCTTGACTTGATTTCAATAGCACTGAAGGGTTCATAAAAGCATTGACTTCTATTTTACAAGTAAGTAATCTAGAGGCCTAAAAAGCTTACACAACATTGCCAAAATATACATGGAACTGTCAAAATACTCAACGTGAGAATTACAGTTAGATAAATAAGATCTCACTGGTTTTTTTTTTCTTTCTGACGAGACTAGCAAGTCGCTCACCTAATGTTAAGCATCACGCTTGCCTATAAGTTCATTGCCACCCAACATTTTGAATATCAACCAACAAGTTTGAAATTGTGCATAGTAATTTCGCTGGAAACATTGCGCTTCACTCCGGAACACAATAATGTTTGCACACCACTGCTTGGCCGTTGAATAACTGGCAAAGGTGTGGAACTTTCCAAAGTAGACTATGCAGAAGATTTCTACCACCACAAATTTCAATAAATCAAGGCAAATGAAACAAATGCGAGAATAAAATAAATTCAATGCGAAGAACGCGCATTGAGTGGATGGATTTTTTCAGTTACTCCAAAGAAAGAACCTACCAAAGAACCTGTGTATAAAGATGACTTGCAAAAGGCACTCGATGATTTAGAGAAAAAAATAAACAAGAATTTTTCAAGTAAGATAAAATGTTTTATAAATAGTAACAGATTACAATTATTGTTTGTTTGATTGCAAGGTTGTCCTGAAAGTTGTGTCCTACCAGCAAAGGTGCTAGCCCATGTACATGCTAAGCAACTTTTACTATGGAGCCAAACATGAAATCATGGAAAAAATTAGCTGTTCCATAGAAAAATGTCGTTCACATTCAACGATATGTATGGAACAGCTGGATTCCAGAACAGCCCGTGTATGGTCACGGATAGTCTTTTAATAGAATTTATGTCACTGAACAGATTGCTGTTGAATTTCATGCCGTGACTTCATGTGGTTCTGCAACACTTAATTCAGTGAAAATAAACTTATTTGCATAAAATATGCCCGGGTCTGTTTAGTTAGTCCGTTACACAACAAAACACGTGATTACACAGCAAGCATCTATCACGTGACTTAGTGAAGTAGCACCTGTACCATATTGAAATTGGACTTCGCATTGTAATGCTGTGTCTCCTCTAACATGTAATACAAAATCGATTTAACAGTTTTTCTAGTCCGAAACTTAATCCTTTCCTTTACTTAGAAGGGTCAGGTGGTGATCCTGAGCTAAGAGATCAGATCGTGATATCCAATCCCGGTCCAGTAACTGGAGGAAGTAATCAGAACATCAATCGTATCATTGAACTTATGAGAAAAGGTATGGACTCGAAAGAATACTTTTATCATCATCGTAGGCAGTATGACATCCACTGTTGAACAAAAACCTCAGAGCGACTTTTGCCTCAGAGTGCCATCGCATCTCCCGCACTTTTCTTGCATCCACCGTTGTCCGCGACTTTTACAATGTCGTCGGTCCCCCTAAAAAAAAACAAAGAGACCCCGAGCGTTGTTCTCTCCATTCCCGTTTCTCCAAAAGGCCAGCAGTTAAGAACCACGTATCGGCTCTATTTGTAAAGTCATGGCATTGAATTGGTCAAGCGTAACGCTTACCATCCGGCGCACGAATTGCTCGGCTCGTCACTTGTTAGCATAAAAAAAAACAACTTTTAGATGTGGACTTTAGTATTTTCCTATAGATCTCCAACCTGATGTCTGTTTGGGGCTTATTCCGCAAATAGAAAATTTGCTACTCTTATCTCTGGTTATTTAATCATTTAACAAGTAGGTACCTAATGACATTGTTTAACTTTATTTTTTCAGGAGTCCATTTTCAAAGACACGTTCCAAACACGGATGATGGAAATTTGGAATGGATGCAAATCAAAATACCGAAAAGTTTGAGTGACAACATGACTCGATAAAAAATAGAGATTGAAAATTAAACTACAACTTACTAAGTAATTACTCATATAGGAATGTTTTGATGCACTCTCACATTTATTTTTTAATATGTGATTTTACTGAGAATTAGATTTAGAAATGTTTTAGGTACTTAGATTTTATTTATAGAAACATTTAAAATATTATAGGTTAAATTTTGATTTATATATTTTGTTTATTATGATGCAGGCAACGAAAGAACATTAATTTTATCGTTCATTTAAATTAATGAAAACTTATTTGGATTAAATATGATAAAAAGAATAACATCTTTTGTTAATATAATTAAAAAGAATCAGCCTTAGTCATTTTAATTTATTTTAAAATGTCAATTATGTGCGTAATGCATTTCTTTCTTTATATCTTTTTCTTAATTCGCATTAAATGTTTTGTAACAGTCTACTTCATCACCATCATCATCAGCCAGAAGACGTCCATTGCCGAACAAAGACCTTATAAAAGGGGGAGGCCAATCACCACGCTTGGCAGGCGGCTCGGGAATCACAGAATGCAAACCGCTTACTAAGAGGTTGCTCCGTTGGTTCAGGATTTTTTTAATGACTATGCTTTTGGCCTCTAACGGCTATTACAACTTTACAGGATCTGTGGCAAACGCAGGTGGCTTTGGGCCTTAAAACTTTTACCAATAGGGCGACTAGTGCAAAAGCACCACTGCGGTATGAACCTCGGCTTCGGCCGTCACCCGGAAAGGGACATTAGACTTGCTCTGGTACCCCAAAAGTGATGTGCCTTAGAGATCTAGCCATCTATTACGATTTGAATATTTGAAGAGAATCTAACCGATCTTTTGACAGATCTTCGGATTCTTCGTCACGCCGGCGAGGTCAGTGTATGATTGTGTACATTTGGTAGCCAGTGCCTATACCAAATACTGAAAACTTTCTAATGCCGGGAGCTGTCGGATCGGCCCAGCGCCGCCGAAGTGACGGCGGCGACGGGATCGTCCGGATAGCCTTAGATGTTTCTGGGGCGTCTACGGAGGAGAAGAGGGTCGTCATGACTGTCAAGTGGTTGGATGCATTGACTACTAGACCGGTAGTTCTGGTCGCAGAACCAACGACCTGCGCTCGCCGGTCCCGCACTCGGGACGCGTGCAAGGGGACACTCCAACAACTACTCAAAATATTCTACTTGCCAACCTAATTTGAAAGAGGCCTAACTGAATTGTCTTGCAGACCAGTCAAACTCTGCATCGTTTAATCAAGGAACCAAACAATGCCAGTCAATTACTGGCACAAGAGCAATTATTTAAAACGTTATACTTGACCTCTGCACAGAGGCAACGTACAAAAATTAACTAGAACATTATTTATTGCCTCCACTCAAAAATAATTCCGTAATATTAACTCATCGAACTATGAAAACTTGAATGAGCGCTGTATTTATAGACAATGCTTTAAAGATTAAAAAAAACACGTTAGGTAACCATAATAATATATTGTTCCCTTAGTATTGTACTTTTTATTTCCCATCTATGGTTGCCAGGAAGAGATCGCTTTCAGCGATAAGGCCGCCAGTTGTTACACTACTTTTTAAAGTCTGTTTATAAATTATGTAAAATTTGTGTGAACAATAAAGAGTTAATCTATCATCTGTCAGGAAGTCTGCCACAATGACACATATAAACTTAAAAAGCTCTCACTAAACCTAACAAAGCATAAATTCCAATGAAAGTATGTTTAGAATTTGTTGACTCAACTAGGTATTTGTTGGTAATTTAACGTGAGTTTTATTAAAACAAAATGTGTCAAAACCACGCCACTTTTCATAGTAAAATGTAACAAAACATGGTTACGTGACATAAAACAATTATATAATAAAGATGTACGTTTTACTCGCTCTCTCGACCCCCACATAAAGGTGTGTTCAAACCTGTGACACTGCGTCGGATTGGACTGCGTAACATAACAACGGACTTGTTGCAGACACGGTCTCGAACCATGTTCGGTGAAATATCCGAAAAATTATTATTTCAGTTTCGATCACCCACCAATCAAGTGACCGCTGCGCGAATCAACGAGCAAAGGGTGCGAAGGGACGGTGGAGCGGGCGAATGCACGTCACGACCCATTTCATCCCGTGACAGTAGCAATGACTTAACAGTCGCACTTGAACGCGTGACATAAATGCAAGTACGGACGACTCCTGGTCACTCGGATAATAGCGGGCATTCTTCAAAAATACCGACTTTGAATGGATCGGCTCGTGACACGTGTCATTAATGCATAACAGTATCATGTTTGGCAGTTTCTTCGGGCACTCCGCATGGGTTTATTGATCACAGTCGTCGTAACAAATATTCACCTCATCATCCGCCGTGTACCGTCTACATTACCAGTACTGACACGCGTATTATTATGTCACGGTGAAATGTTCTAATGGAGACCTAGCCGTAGACTTCTTCAATACTTTTTAGCAAATTATTTGTTCATTTCAAAAGAACAAAAGCTTCTTTGAATACACTATAGATAAGACCACGGTTATGCAATCCAGATGAATAGTACAGCAAGCACAGTTGACCTCTTACCGCGGATCTGTATCAGATATCGAATGCCTTTAGTACAATTAAAACGTTCACCGAAGGACGTTCCTCTCTTTGTTCTCTATTAGGGATTTTATAATAGCTTTTTAGATCGAAGATTGGTTGGTGTCGGATCGAAGTTAGGGAGATACACGACTAAGAACTACGAAAGAGGATAAATCACATTGTGGTAGTAAAGATAAGATTTAGATAAGATTTTGTAGCGATGATGGCTCAGTGGTTAGGTTGAATTCTCAACAATGAACTTTGAGCTACCAGTGAATGAAAACATCGTAACGAAACCAAAGGTATAACTTGAGAGTAGCTAGCTACGACTCTGAAATTGTAGCTGCCAAGCACCTCGGCGTTTTCCAGCAGCCTCACTTGTGAACTAGTTTCCATCCCAGCTAGGTATATTTAACGTCTTCGACCATTCCGTCTTCGACATTATGTGAATGGTAGTCAAACGGCAACTTATTTTATACTATGTAAACCCAACTAATCTTTAGTCAATTGTCAATTGGGTTCGATTCCCATCTAGGACAAACATTCATATGATGAATATTTGTGTTTGTTCTATGTCTGGGTGTTAATATCTATATAAGTATGTATTTAAAAAATATCTATGTACGTATATCAGTCTCTGGCAGCCATATTACAAGCTTTGCTTAGTTTGGGGTCAGGTGACGATGTGTGCAAAAATGTCCCAGATATTTATTTATTTTATTTTATATATACAGACCATCAGAAGTCAGGGATTAGGACAACCTCCTAAAGAGATAAATATACAGAAACAGAGACTCATTGACGGTAGCATGAAAAAAGTTTATATTTCCACACAAAATTTGGGGGCCCATTTCACCCTCTCACAGGTATAATTTCACAATATCCGTTCTTGTTGTTTATACCATTTGAGGAATGTTGGGTTCAAATTTCACGCCTCTATTATTAGCGGTTTGGTCTATGTGTTGATTCCTAGAAATAGGGCTTGGTATTGTATATATATAGATTAAGAAACCATCATCATAATCATTTTCATCAGCCAGAAGACATCCACTGCTGAACATAGGCCTTCCCCTTAAAGCGCCACACCGACCGATTAAGAAACCGTTTACCCTGAAAACGTTTTGCACTACAGGGGCTCATAAGTGCAACCTATCACGGGTCACTAAATCACCGTTGCAGCGTATAACAGCACGAACCCTGCAACCAATACGCCAGTAATCTCGGCATAACCTGACGAAATTACGGGGTCATCTATTCGAGCACTAATTGAGACAGTTTAGTTCAAAGCACTGGCCGGTAGACAGGCATCCGTAAATTGGACGTTTAAGGTGAAAGTCGGCCCATCTCGCCTTATGTGGAAATGTTAAAGGTCACTGTGGCTCCCGTGATGTCGTCTTGTCTCGCTCCAGGGTGCTATGGTTTGTAGTATGCAGGTATTCACAACACAGACGTAGCTTATGTCACTATTTGAGGATATAAAGTTCTAGCTGTTACTCGCGACGTCGGCAGTGGCTTGCTCATCTGATGTTAAGCGACTTGCTTTCCCATAACAATTCAGTGCCACCTAGAATAAAGTTGAAATCCCTGCGCTGCCAAGCACTGCGCTCGTCATTATGACACACACGCTAATAAGTCGTCGTTACTTAGATACAGACTGATTGATTGATATTTAATTAAATGATAGTTTAATTTCAAATTATAAACCTGATTCTTTTTTCGAAATGGAATGAAGGAAGTCATTCTATGGTAGCAGGAAGAAGAAATATTATGCAAATTAAACGCAATTCTGCATTACGATCTAATTTTGCAAACAGCTACTAGGTAGGTTATGTGGGTGTGTAAGGCTAAACCAATTTGGTGTAATTTGATAGTTTGTTTTTAAAAGGCTGCAATGATAGGTTTGGTGTTTGTTGCATATTTGTTGCAGGTTGGTTTGTTGGACCTTGGTCGTTTATGAAATGACCAAAATAGACCACATTGTCTAAATTTTCTGAGGTCATGCGTTGCCTGACGCATGCAGTGGACTAGCCTAGCAGCAAAATAGTATTTTTTTGTGTCCGTGTGGTAATGAATTTGTCAAGTTCCGACCCTGCTGCCTTAAAATAGTTTGATAAAGAATGTTAGTTTAGTAAATGACAAGAGCTATCTGAAGTTTTACTAAATTATGATGGGACATGATAGTTAATCTGTTATGAGCAGATCTGATAAAAAAATGCGAATAGCTTTAATGGATGTTGTGTTTATTGTTATTTGTTAGCTTTTATTGTTTGAGACGCTCGTTTTTCTGATAAAAGAAAAAAATAATGGTGATTACGCTTAAAATATTTTATTTTCTTTCATTAAGTAAGTACCTACAATAACATTTTGAAACTCCTAGGTATAGAGCACATTGGTTAGCAAATAAATAAAATCCATAATTCAAATCTTGTATCCAATACAACTAACATTCACAAGAATTCGCCAATAGGAACTGTTCAAAACTGCGCAGTGTCCATGCAATCTGATTTACGCGCGCTCTACCCTGCGCCTGCGCCTAACGTAAACTATGCGCTTACCATTTTAGGAACGCTAATTCCGGTGCATATTATTCATTGTTGTTGTCTCTGTGAATTTGTTTACACGACATTAAAAGTCACCGCGATTGTGTAAGTACAGGTTATTTATTGTGTGTGTGTTTATTTATTCGTCTGTTCATTCTCGTTGATTTATAAACGTTGTTATTTTTATTTATTTGCGGTGAGAATAATAATTCTAAACAATTATAGCCTATGTTGTAATGTGTTACGACTTTATGTGTATTTTTATACCTTATTGTGGAAAGTGTTCATAAGCTAATGATTTTAACGCGGATTCTATCTTAAAAAATCTAACTTGTACCAAGGTTAGAGTTAGAGTCAATTTTATTTATTTCAATAATAATAATGGAACCAATTAAATCGTTACAGTTTTTTGTTACGTGTAATTTTTTAAATACATTTTATATAAATCAAACCAAGACAGTGTTTTAACACCCGGACAAGAAATTCTGAATCCCGGATGCCAACGTCTTCCTATTTAGATATATAGTATCCCCTTATAATAAAAATTTAACTTAGTATTTAAAAGCATGGACATGGTGCATAGGTACTTTCAAACACAGACGTTCGGTTTCTAGTTTCACTCTTGGTGAAGGCAAAAGCTTGCTTGCTTGCTAGGCTCTAGTGATACTGACGAATCTGGCTACGTGATTATTGAACAAAATATTCTTGAGGAGATTGGTGAGATGCCAATTGCGTAGAACGATAAGTTTCGAATTTTTTGTAACATTTTCTTCAATAACCGAGCGGTGAGTCATTTTTCTAGGCTCATAGCAACGTATTGACTTCGTTCTTATCTTAAGATCACTTAATAATTATGTCCTCGCATGGCTTTGGTACTGCGGCATCTAATACCACATGTAGCTCGCAACGCGGTGTGAGTCGCCTACGGCATTGGTATTATGTAACCAATTTTAGACATCAATGTTTGAGAGCAGCTGATAATATGAGGACGCTATTTATTAAATATGTACTATTAAAATCAATACTCTGATAAATTCAAACATCACATTACCTATTTTATAGCATCGATCATGCAAAAAAAAACATTTAAATTATAATAAGTTAATTTATAAAATTACATTTTGATCTATATATCTTGCGTCAAAATTAAATAAGTTTGAATAGCGCAGTTAATAATCAAATTAAAGCTCAGCATAAACAAATAAAATTGATAATACCTGAACAGTCCATCTTACACTTCAGTTTGGCAATTGATTTTGATTACTCACTTATAAGTCGTTAATTGCTTAGACCTTTGCTATGAATGTCAAGGCTTTGCGAAATTAGCAATTGTATTGTGACAAGTTTGGCATGTAATTTGATGAACTAGTATTTGATCTGCCTTTCTTGTCTGGGAAAACCAGATTTAGTAGGTGTGTACCTTTATGGTGTTTCAAGTCTTATTATCGAAACATCACACGTCATAATAGAGGCGAAAGTAATTGAGTCTTTTTTAGTCTGTTTGTTATTGGCCGTAATTTCACCGTAAACTAAACGAAATTAACCTGTCGCTGTCTCTTACTAATAGACACACAAGACAAAGATAGTATGAATTATAGTGCTGTCAAACTAGTCAGATCTTAGTTCTTCGTACAAGCTTAGACGGGACCGGAGCGGGTGCCGTCTAAAAACAAGTTGTATGTGTCGATAGTGTAAGGTTTTTTCGCGGCTTAAATCGGTAAGCTCGTTTGATAGCACTAAAATGCATTTTATCTATTTCTTGTGTTTCTAAATTAGTAAAAGACAGCAATAGCATAGGTTAAGGTTTGAATCAGCGTGCTTATGAACATTCGGTATTGTCTGTGAAACCATGCCACCCCGCTAGTACCATGTTACTCGCACCATGCGCTCTCTCGCTCGGCCTCGCGTCACTATGATAACAAGAAACATACATAATAAGGAGGCAGATCAATTCCTAGATTGCAATTGAAATCGGTTTTTCTATATCATTTCCATGTCCATGTCAATCAGAGCGACATAATGAATATGGGTCCAAGTAAGGAAGGAAGGAAATAATTATTAACTTTGTAAGTACAGCATTAAAGGTTTATTTTATTTTAAGGAAGGAAGTAGTCATAATAAAAAATATACTTTATATTTTTATTGTGAAGTCGATCGTGTCTAAATTACTTTAAGGAGAAGCAATCAAAAAATAAATAAAGGTCTTTACCACAATTAACATCAATAGCTGTTATTGGAAAAAATAGCCTGACTCTAAACACTTCTTACATAGATATGGTTCCAAAGAATAACGCTGCGACTCTGTTATTACTCGTTACTTTATAAACGAGAATAAAATTACTGGACCTCACGCTGGGGTCAATTAAAATGCAAGCTTTTTATTATGTTTAGCCTAACTGGTAGTTGGTTTATATCAGGCGTTTACACGGCACGCGTTTAAAGTAGATTTTAATTGAAGTGTTCATTACGAACAATTAATTTACATGTGATATTAATTTAATTTTCTGTTACGCAATCTGTCGGCAATGGTACAGAGCATGCGAAGTAATTGGAGTAAATTATCATACATTGATTTTTTGGATTTCATTTGAAAATTTCAAGATAACAGGCGTAAGCAGAGAATCAAGCAAAATTCGAAGTTATTCATTTAAATTGAGTTGGTGGTTTTCATTTGCAACACCTTTGTTTTATATTTCATGGTTGACAGGCTAGGCGTTTGATCACAACTCACCTAAAATTGAGTGCCAGTGTGATCAAAGATGGTAAATACACCTAGAATATATAAAATATACCTACGCCTAGAATGGGAACGAAGTCTTAATTGATTTGATTTGAATTGATTAATGATGGATGCCGGAACAAAGAGGCGCTTAGAGACAGATTTTCAACTTGAGGGTGGTATCTAGCCAGCCAAGTACTAAAAACATTACCCTCCTTCTTGGGCAATCGGTCACCTCGCTATGGTTTTTTCAAGATGTTTTTCTTTACCGACTTTACTTTCTCAAATTCATTGTTGAGATTTGAACCCACAAACAGTGGCGTACAATCCAAACGCGCCTACCACTGAGCTATCATCGCTACACCAATTGTAGCAGTTATAATTTGCTTGTATTGCAAAAAGGGAATAAAATCAGTGAAACAGGTATTTTCTTCTGCGAAACCTATCATCGTCAATTTGTATCAAAATACTAACTTTAGAAATCTAAATGTCGCCTAAGAGAATAAAGGCATGTTAATAATAAGCACTAACTTCAGAGTATACTGAATAATCATTCGCTATGTTTTCTATCAAACACATTGTTATGTGTCGGACTTATCAAATCCGGTTCTTTGTCTTAACAACTAGTTAAGCGATTTTCTGGAGATAAGTGCCACTATTGTGTACTGACTAAACTAGAAGGCTTGGACGCTTCATCATCATCATCATCATCATCATCAACAGCCTGAAGACGTCCACTACCAAACAAAGGCCTCCTACTTAGACCGCTATACTGAACGAGAGTTTGAAACTTGCATCCACCGGTATACCGCGTCCTTCAAAATGTCGTCAGTCCAGTTAGTGGGAGGCCTACGCTGCGTCTTCCAGCTCGTGACTACCACTCAAAATTCTTATCCATCGGTTATTGTGATGTGGCCTGCCCATTGCCACTTCAGTTTGCAAACCCGGAGAGATATATCGGTGACTTTGGTTCTTCGGCGAATATCCTTGTTCCGGATTTTATCACGCAAAGAAACTCCGAGCATAGCACTCTTCATCGCCCGCTGTAAAGCTCTGAGTTTCAACAAAAAAGTCAGCTGTTAAGAACCACGTCTCAGTGCCATATCTCATCACTGGGTACACAAACTGTTTGAAGACCCCTGTCTTCAGACACTGCGTAATTTTTGGATAAAAAGATATCATGCAACTTCCCGAACGCTGTCCATCCGAGTTGGATTCTTCGGGCAACATTTTTGACCAATTTAGACTTACCTATATAACTGAACAATGCTTTTTAATTTTGCAACTTGGACGCTTGGACTTATCAAAATCAATTTTACTATCCGCCACGAATGTTTTACTCACGCTTTATGGCATTGTCACAATAATGAGAAGTTGGTATTTATAGAACTTGATAGAAATAACTTACGTATATGCTTTATTTCAGTCTGTAAGTTCTATGTGAAGCTCTGTAAGTTATGTCAATACATTATCTAAGAAGATACCTTTACTTTCTCCCAAATAAGAAAAAAATAATGACGTATATAAATGAATAGAACAAGATATTCGTTTTTTTTTACTGAGCAAGTGCCGTTTTTAACTAAACAGATACCTACAAAAAGAAGCTTATAGTACCCTATGTAGCCTACCACACAAAACGAACAGGACTCTTATTCTCTATTGACATAACTAGCGACTAGCGTTAACTAGCGATTAACGCGCCATGTTAAGTTCACACGTGTTAGTCGCACGAAACAGTATTCTCTATGTTTCTTAAACGCGCGATTCTTCACGATTAGGAGCCGCGTTTAAGTTTCGAGCATGTTATGACGTCACGCGTTATTGGCAAGTTATCTCATGTGCGATATAGATTATTCTCTCGCACATATGGGCCCAGTTCGATTACCTACAGACCATTGTTGGTCGAAACATAATCAAAACGCTCAAGCTCACTACCAGTTGGCAACGTACCTAGCACGCTAGCGGATTTACCAAGCTGAATGGCATTGGTAATTCGTTACGCCAGATAAACGCCAGCTTTTGCTCGTTTATTCGTATTCTAATAAAGCTCTCCAAAGGATTTCGCAATTAGCTTATTTATAAATCAGTTTTACGTACGACTATGTCAAGACAGTTTTTATTTCTATTACGACACGGTACTAATTTGATTGCATAGTAAAATAGTTCTTGAACAATTTACTTTGTCTTTTTGTTTATATTGTTTTAGATAAAATTAACTGATTGCTGTCCTGTTTATCTATTTTTGTGGCATTGTAATTACACGCTGTTTCGCATATAGCCCATGTTCGTGATTTTAATTATGCCATAATTAGTTACAGATAAGATTTAGTCTAGTTCAACAATAAAATGCGCTCAGTCATTGCAGTTCCTGGGTTTGTGCAATTTGCAGTTACAGAGCGATAGTTTTACCAGTATAATATGCAGTTGGTCCGTCTTAAATAATTAAACATTTGTAACCAGTTCGTTAATAAATTACGGTAGTGGCTCCCTCACTCAACTGAGCAGATAAGATGGTCAAACTGCACTTTTCGAACTTCGAACTGTAGTTTTTGTATGTATTTCTATTATCAATACCGTTGCTAGCGTGACCAGCCCTCGTGGTATGGCGCGCCCTGCTGTGTAGATATAATTAAGTACCCTACTTTATCTCGTTTCGTGTGTCGTGTAAAAGCTTGCAAAGCTCACCACGACCTATAAATATAATTATGTGCGCGGTGTCGGGGTGCATACGCAAAGACAAGGACAACTAACATACCAAGATCCAGATCAGATATTGAAATTCATCATTCAAACATCTGCTCGGCGAGAAATCGAACCCAGGACCTGCAGTTATAAGACAGACGCCCTACCCTACCCATTGGTGGTAAAGTTGATAGAAACGGAGTGAAAGTACTATTTACAGGTGCTGTTGAAGTATGTTGTACGAACATAGTTAATTAATTTTGAACAAACGAACCATTGCATTTTGAAATTTTGATCGTACCAATGAGTTCTTTGGAACTTACGTACGAATATACCACTGGCTTTACGGTGGAAGGAAACATCTTGAGGAAACCTGCATATTTCCGGAGAAGAAATTCGATGGCGTATTTGAATCCGCCAACCGGCACTGGGCCAGCGTGGTGGATATGGCCTAATCACCCTCCGAGGGTAGGCTGATATTTCAGCAGTGGGATGCTTAAAGGCTAATGAAGAAAGAACGTTTAAACTTTTTTTTTTGTCTTATTTATGTAATTTCTGATGTGAACAATAAAGAGTTATATATCTATCTATCTGAGCATTAACCTCGCTCAACGTCTTTTCAGTCGGTTTTTCTGTGTACACAAGTTATGAATACGATCTAGAACTGTTTTTATCCCAGATATCTTGCTTTGTATAGATTGTAATTTGTGTTCATGTGTAATAAAATAAATAAATAAATATCTAACGTTAGTTTTTTTTCGTTGACAAGCGCCTTCAGTTTACTAAGTACTTTTTCATAGAATCACACTCAGCCCATAGCCGTACAAGTGACGTCAGCTTATCGCAATCTAACCCGGAGCGAGTAACATAATAAAAAGAGGCATAGATTAATACAACAATAAGCGAGAGGCGTGGCTCGGGTAACATGATGCGGAGATACCGCGACCTCCGCTCTCCGACCTCGCTCCCGAGTGAATCAGACTTTCCGCCTTTAATTAGATCATGAATATCGGTGGACAACGCGAGCTTTTGAAATTTGCTGTTCAACTAGATGCTGTCAGTTAATATTTTCTTGACCTTTATTTTTTTTATTTTACAATATTGCTCCACGGACTCCGGGGTCCGTGTTATTTATCCAATTTCACAAATATTTATACGGAATATAAAAACTAAAGACTTTACAAAAAGAATATACCAACGAATATACTAATAAAAAGCTAAGTGCTATTATAGATTTGCGTATATACTCCGAGCAGTCCATTTCTCTATCTTTAAACATCCCACTGTTGGGATATCGGCCTACCCTCGAAGAATGATCAGTCGAATTTCTTCTCCGGAAACATGCAGGTTTCTTCACGATGTTTTCCTTCACCGAAAAGCCAGTGGTATTCCGTACGTAAGTTCCAAAGAGCTCGTTGGTACGAGGCCCGCCCGGGTTTAGCTACCACGACTATATAGGTCATGAATGTCAGTGAAAAAAGCGAGCTTATAAAATTTGCTGCTCCGCCTAGAGCTGATGCTGTCAGTTAATTTATTATTCATTTTAAATTAAGTTCCTTAAATTTAAGAACTTCAAACTAGAATAATGTTCTTTTACGATGTTAATGCTACCATCATACGATATAAAAATATGCATGACGATAATCTATTATTTTCATCATAAATATTTTATTTCCCTCACTCAGTATCATTTTATTTATTTTAAATTAAGTTCCTTAAATTTAAGAACTGACAAACTAGAATAATGTTCTTTTACGATGTTAATGCTACCATCATACGATATAAAAATATGTATGATGATATTCTATTATTTTCATCATAAATATTTTATTTCCCTCAGTATAATTTTATGTATTTGCTATCTTTGCTGTTTGTTAGTCACGTCCGCTTAAATTACCGGAAAAGTTTCGCTAAAAACAAAAAAATATTCTTAGCTAAGACCGTGCTTAGTTTGTGACGAACTAAGTTTCAAATCCTCGGCTAAGACTGGTCTTTGACTGTCTTACGTTCTTGTCTCTGAATCTTAGCCTAAGTCTCGGCCATAGTTGTCCCACACATTATCATATTATTGAAGATATAAAACACTAAAGCCGCGTTGTACCATCCAGGTTAGCTTTAAACTACTGTCATAACTGCCGTTAAAAATCCCGTTGAGCAGAAAATCGAGTTCCACCATTTTTAACTATGGTCATAATGACATAGCTGATAACACATGCTGGCTAAACTTCATGGATAACGTTTAAGTTTAGTTAGTATATAGTAACTATAACAGTAACTTTAACTGGGATTATGGTGCAACCTAGCCTTAGTGTGAATTTTACAAAAGTGTACGAGTTTGTTTTGTCTGTTTATGATAAGGTTACAAACGCTTTAAAGAAACTTTTGTTTGCATGTGTTTTGATTTGAAGGTGGAAAATAAAAAATAAGTAACGAGTTTTTTTTTTTTTCAATTCCTTCTATTGTAATTAAAGATATCAAGACGAACATTTATTCGTGTTTTATATTTCTGATTTAAAGATCAGTTATAATTAAGAAAAATATATTTTGAATAAAATATTTTTCTAATTATTTCCGCTCAGTAAAACATGTCGTGTCGCGCCAAATTAAACACAGTTTTTTTTGTTATGTAAAACAGTAAAAAACTTGCAAGTCTTCATCATCAGCCATAAGAAGTCCACTGCTGAACATAGTCCTCCCCCTTAGAACTCCACTGCACTCCGAACGAAAACTAGCCACTTGCATCCAGCGGTTGCCCACGACTTTCAGAATATCGTCGGTGCACCTATTGCGAGGCCTGCCTACACTGCGTCTTCCGGTTCGTGGTCACCACTAAAGAACCTTTCCTCCCCATCGTTTATCGGTTCTTTGAGTGATGTGACCTGCCAATTGCCAATTCAGCTTGCAAAATCTGAAAGCTTTCGGTGACTTTGGTTATATATCGTTATCGAATATCCTTGTTCCGGAATTTATCGCGCAAAGAGACCCCGAGCGTTGTTCTGTCCATTGCCCGCTGTGCAACTCTGAGTTTCTCTTAAAGGCCAATAGTAAAGGACCACGCTTCAGTTACATATGTCATCACTGGCAACGCACATTGGTTACAGACCCTTGTCTTCAGGCTCTTGTCTCTTGCTCCTAGTAGGTGACAGGTACTACATGACTTGTGGATTTTTCTTCTCAGAATTGGTGCATTTATTTCCGCCATTTTACCACAAACTAATAATTACTGTGGCCACAGAACAAAATAAAGCTTTTAATTTTAAAAAAACTTTACACCTCGCGCACTTTCATGATTGCGACCACTGGCCAGACTGACCATGCGGTCTAAATAACAACGATGATATCTGTACATTATTTAAATACAATTGACACAGCAGATACAAGGGCCAGGGCCAAAGATAGGAACAAAATAAAACGTATACAAAGAGCAGCTTCAGCATCATCCACGTCATCAAAAACAATGTGACTGTTTCTCATCAACATCGACAACACCACCAGCATCCTTGGAGTCATTATGCCAGCGGATCAATCGAAGAGCAGGTTTGGCTCGGATAGAAGCTTAAAGCGGGCTTAACCATACTTCACAATACAAACGTGGGACTTTAGTGCACGCTTTATCACCCCCATCTCGAATAAGAAGAAGAAAGAACCTCTACCTTGCAGTAGGTTAGCTCAAATTATGACGGATTAATATGGTAGTTGTGAACGTAATTTAATAGTCTGGTCGGTGAGGCCTGTGGTCGAAATTGTAATATAGTACTAACAACTCGTTGTTAAACTCATTTAAATGTCTTTTATCAGGTGAAAGATTACCTACACACAAACTGAGGTCAACCATTCTCTTCGTGGTTTTGTCGTCAATTAAATTACCAGGTTTCAAATTGACTTGAATTAGTATTTCGTAAATATAACGAAATCGATTTAAAAAAAACTAGCAATTAATACTCATGGTATGTAATTCTTCACTTACACAAACTTACATTTAAAATATGATGTAGGTATCATAGTAGTTTCATGCCATTTACCAAAATGATATTTATTATAGAGGACAAACCTTAATTTACTCAACATTTTAAAATAAACTGTATCTCTGCAGCTCCATTTTAAATCAAGCTTATAATATAGGTGTAAAGGCTTGTTAAAAAGTAATACTTACTAATACGTATATTTAAAGTGTCAATCATATAATTAAAAGGTCGGCCAGTACGGCAAATATCAATAAAATTTCAAGGGATTTTAATACAAGAAATAATCTTTTAATTTATTATTTCAAAATTTTAACGGCACTGAAACAAACAGCCTAGCTTTGCTACCTACTATGTACATTAATTTAAAATTGCTTCCAAATACGAAACCAAATTAAAAATTTGCTGTTACCTATAATTTAATAAAGTTTTTGCTCTAGGTGGAGCGCACGTGCCAAAATGCAGGTAAAACTAAATAGGTGCCTAAGAAGCCTTCAGTGTTCGTTTATCAGGCGATGTACTAGCGAGCACATACGGCTTTTCATTATAAGCACCTCTTAACGGCCTACTTTGATAAAAATGTGATTATTCTATTTAGTTCCCCTCATTAGTTATGTAGAAAAAAGTCTTATTTTTGTTTCTGTCATCTAGTATTGCATGGCGGGAAAACATCATTACATAACATTTTCTCAATGAAAAAATAATTGAAAGACGATTTACACACTTAACCTTAAACTAATAATGTAATAATAATATCTAGGTTTGCATGGAATAGGATTTCGATTAATTTCCTGGTTTAGATGTAATGAGCAATTAACTGGTATTTTGAATAGCGCGCGTTAAAGCTATCTCTTTTTATCTGCACGCGAAAGTGTAAAGCGCTATCTTTCTCTTGCAATTCCCCTTTTAAAATAACAATCGTCATTTAAGGCGCAACGTTTCGCTCAGCGCGCGAAATTCTATTTTTTTTTGCGCTTTTTAACAATTACAGCTTAATTACTCATCGTAGGTTCATGAAAACTAATTTTGCGATAATAAATAGATTGTTTCAAGAAACTACACCAACCAAAAATTCAAGTTGAAAGCTAGTATTATACAAATCTCAATAAGCTGATTTTAATATTGGTTTTTGGTTTAGTGAGAAATGTACTTATAGTAGCTTTCAACTCGAATTTTTGGTTGGACTAATTTCTTGAAACAATCTATTTATTATCGCAAAATTAGTTTTCATGAATTTATGATGAGTAATTAAGCTGTAATTGATAAAAAACGCAAGAAAATTTGAATTTCGCGCTCTGTGCGAAACGTTGCACCTTAAGTTTTGGTCAATACAAAAATGAATAGCGCAATACTAACTAACTAAAGTCATTCAATTTTGGGAGGCGTGAGCTTGTTTCCGTAGTAATGAAGTCGTAAATTTAAATATAGACCATATTACAATAAAATAATCGTCACTATTCAGCAAAGAGTCATAAACTAGCCGGCCCCTGGTGTCTAGTTATGGTGTCCACTAAATCCTTCATGGTGCGAGTTCCTAACAACATCTTGGGAACCATCACGAGGGCAGATTTTTGGCCCGTAGGAGAAGCGGAGATATTGAGGAAGCGAACCCGGAGCTGTGGATTTTGGCGCTTAGTACCAGCACAACGACGACAGACGTGCTAAATAATAATGTTTTGCGCATTTATTTTATTTTATTGTTTTTATTATAATATGTATTTTAGTTTTAAGGTATTTATGATATGAGCCATGTTGTCTGGAAATAAAGAACTTAATTATTATTATTTATTATTTTATAAATTTCAGCACGAATTACTATTATTATTATTATTACGGAAACACGATTTATATAGTTTTTTTAAACTAGTGATAAATATAAAAATAAGGTCTTTTTCTTATTCGTGTCATTCTTGGCAGAGTGGTACGGCAAAGTAAGTGTACCCCACAAAGTCTCCATTGTCTCCAGAAGAAAAACCAAAATTACAAAAAAATACCGCACAATGCTACGCCATTTTGTTCTATCAGAAATCATTCTGGCAAAGTCTCAAGCTAAAAGTTGTCTCTCGCTTAATCTCACCAATCATCACCTTCCTGAAACTTTATCTCTTCCACTGTACATCAAACTCTTTAACCCGTAGTTACAATGGAACACGATCGTGATTGTTTATCTGCCTCTCGTTTTCACTGGCGAGCGGCCGACACCCGAAGGTCAGGTCGAAATTAAAAGTGTTTCTGCTTATAGAGCCTTACGTTTAGTGAGCTAGGCGTCCGATCAAAACTTCCTGATTAAAATGTGCATTTATAATAAAATAAATATTTCAGGTGGATTAAAAGTCTCTTTTTCGGAGGGTAAGCAAGCGGCAAATCACGCCGCGAATCGCGCTGCGAGCGAATCACTCGCCCGACTTTTTTTGATTGAAGCTTTGACAGGAATCAAATAGAAATAAAAAACCACCCTGTAAAGCAATTTAAGTGTACTATTTCAAATAAGTTTAAAAAATCGTTTTCAATTTGCCTACGCAGTAGTTATGATTATAAAAAAATAATTTGGTCTATCGATGAAGCGCAACAGAATACAATGTAAATTTTAATCGTGCCAATATTATCTTTCGTTCAAAATGAATAAATTTGAAAGGTGTGAATTACCGTTATTATATTTGTCGAGAAAAAATAAAGATAATAATAGATATTTTTGAGAACACAAGTCTATGGAAGACAAATTTAATTTATTTTACAAAGCATGGATGGATATTTGTATGGATGGATTTAATCGAGCCGCTTAAATCCATCCATACAAAAGACATCAACGAGCGCCAAAGTCATTAATTGCTCGAAACTGTCTTTTCTACTTACGCGGTATTGTGTTGTACAAAGTCAAAGGTAATAATTAAAACCTGGGTTTTCAGGTGGAGGACTCGTTTTCGTACGGTAGCTTCGGAAAACAATTAAAGCGCTCGTTGATGTCTTTTGTATGGATGGATTTAAGCGGCTCTGCTTTGTAAAACAGTTTTACACAAGCAAATAATTCCGATCGGCAGTTTTCGTATGCGCAGAAAAGCGCAAACCGGTTTCTGACAGTAGCCGAAAGTGTAAATGATTATTTACACAATTATTGAACATTATTTGCAAACGAAAATGGCAATGTATTGCTTATGTATTCTCTGCTCTGTCTCAGCTCTGTCCCGCTTACACGATTCGTGTTTGTACAATGTTGGATGTTGGACTAATTTATGGCGTACGGGCGGCGTGATTTTGCCGCGAAATTGATCGATCAATAATAGCGCAAGATTTTAGAGTGTGTAGTTGCAATTTGTAAAATTGGTCTACTGCACAGGTGTTTGTGTGTATTTGTCGTGTACATTAAATATTTTTTAAACAATTTTATTAGAAGTTTGCGCTGAACTGAGGCTTCACGATTCCTAGAACTTCACAAATCCTGGACCAATTTTGCTCATATTCGAATTTAAGTCCTGAATTGAAACTACTCGCCTACAAAACTTCTTGATGGTCAAATCAATGGCTCTCAAGTTATCGTCGAACCAACATACAAATGCCAATTTGTTCCCGTTACCTATAAAAGCCACCTTCAAGACCTTTGCTTCGCTCGGTCAATTATTCTCTTGAAGGTTTTAGTTTAATAAAATTCCATTTCAACGAGATAGATATAAATACTTATTGCTCAAAATTGGCTCATTGTTCTCTATTTGTGTATATATCTGTGTTTTTAAATGTTTATTAAGCCTTTATTTTGTGTTTTCACCAATATTTTTTTGGCATATCTATGCATTTTTATTTTTATGGTAATATAAGTGATTGTACATCACTACTTTTTAAATACCAGAATAAAAAAGAGCAATATAGAAGAGGTAAGACATCGGAAATGTGCAGCCAGATTTTTTTTTACGTCATAGTACCAAAGTTACTAAGTCTAAGTTTTATGATATCCTGCCGGGATTGGATCCCACACCCGTCTAGGACGTCCCGAGCTTGAGAATTTGTTGCTTGATTATACTGATTATTGATTAAAAGCACGAGTACCTACAGCAACAAAAATTAAGTGAAATTAGTATTGGTGTCTATCGATTTTAAAATATTGTTTTCATAAATAAGTCCAGTCAGTGCTCTAAATAATGCAATACATATGTTTTTTAAATGTATATGAAGTGATTCATAATTTGAGTTATTGTCTAATTAATGTAACTATAAACTATGGAACTTGTTACATAATCTTACAAAATACGAAAACATAAACGCAATAATTGTAATATACAATTATTGTGGGCGATTCGCACGCGTGTCGTGACGTGTGGCCATACTATCGCGCCGTCCGATGCGGATCTGGGCAATTTGTGGGCAGGCTCGTGCGCGGGCGCTGATAAACTTACCATTCGCTGTCGGCGTACAGTGGACGAGCAGTATGGGCACTAAGACAGTTTTTTTATTCTCTACTAGCTGTTACGCACGATTTTGTTAACGTGGACCAACAAAAAAAAAATGGCCCATATCCGTCCCCGACCATTAAGCAATATATATGCAAAAATTTAGGTCGCTCCGCTAACCCGTTTAGCTGAGAAAACGCGACATATATCATACAAAACATCCAGACAGATAAACAGAGAGACAGAATTGCTTTGGCATTTATGATATTAGTTAGGATAGTCAGGATTACAGAGCACAATTTTACTTGTTAATACTATACAACTTTGCCTGACCTCTACATAAATTTTTAACGCGATGTAAAATTTTTTGACTTTGTTAAAATATTTTTTTTTGATTAAAATGTAGTCTTCAAGAGTGAATTTTTTTTTTGTGTTTTTTGATGAATTTTAGTATCAAAGGATTTCTAGAATCAAGAAGTTTGACTTGCTGCCTGCACCAAAACCTGGCTACGTAATTAAAATCCATTATTTGTGTGACACTTTCACTGTCAAACTAATATTTAGACACTACATCCTACTTGGAGTACACCGAAACTAAATTATTTAACATACCATAATGAAATTTAGACCTTAAATCTCAAGTATTAAAGTTAAAATCCTAACTGTTCACTTATTTTAAAATGTATTTATGTATATTTCGGCTTGAATTATATTTCGGAGACAACAACACGACTTCACCTGCAATGTGTTCCAAGGAATTATTCCATTCCAACTTTTGATTGGTCGTCTAAGCCGTATCTAAACTCCTTTGCTTCACGAATTCCTAGATTAAAACCAATCAACGTCTTGGATTTGTATATTTGTACCTATAAATCTTCAATTATGTCAAATATCGTAATCCAAAGTAATTCAGCGGAATATAGCCCCAGGTGTATCAGGACCAATCGATCAATCGAATCAGGTCTCGTGGAAAAACTTCGTTTTCACGATTCAGAACTCCCTACATTAGAACTGTCAATCCATAAAAAAGTCAAAAAATGCACAAAAAGGATCAACGCCATCTAACGAACTATAAGCAAGTAACTTTTTCTCTCTATCTGGATGTTTGTCTCGTTATCACGGCTAAACGGCTGAAACGATCTGGATAAAATTTGATAAGGAGAGAATCACAAAGACGGACATAGAATACTTTTTTTAAGTCCACGCGAATAAAGTCGCGGGTAACAACT
Source organism: Apocheima hispidaria (assembly GCA_947579745.1). NCBI lineage: Eukaryota > Metazoa > Arthropoda > Insecta > Lepidoptera > Geometridae > Apocheima > Apocheima hispidaria. The sequence goes on from OX388161.1 coordinate 8,605,099, forward strand.
AGTTTACCACAAATAAGAAAATAAACCTAATAAAGCAAATGATTCTTAGTTTGATTCTAGTATTCTTCTACTATGCTATCTATTTCTTGTGCTTCTATTAGTAAAAGACAGCAATAGCACTAAGCTTAGTCTAGCGAGTTTCCATGGAATCGACGCCGTAGTCTGTTCATAGTTTGTATTTTTTAGATATGACTTATTTAATATTATTTTGCAACATCTATAAATAACTAACAGATACTAACAGATAATCGATATTTTTTCAGCCATCGCCTACGTAATAGTCCAGTTTCGTACAAAAAACACGCTTTGTCAATATTAGGAAGTAATAAGACGCCTTTGTCAGACCAATTAACTGTCGATGGGCTTTGTTCGAACCGTGTAAGGCAGTCGATGCTTCGATTTGCTTATAAACTGTCAATTACATCATGATACTTTGTCTCAATAACTCTAAATTGTAATTCATTTCCAACGCTTTTCTTCGCCCCAGTAGCGCTTTTTATTGCGACAATGCGTTGAAGGGTACGGCTATTTTGAGTTCTTAATACAAAATAATCAATATAAATAAGGTGGCTCGACACTTTGCCCTGGTTTGTCTCGTCATATCGTGTAGTGAAGTTGACATAGGATTTTAAATTTACGTTTAAGTATACTTAAGCTTACTTACCGTAGGTGTAGCAATCTGTTTATCATCATCATCATCTCAGCCACAGGACGTCCACTGCTGGACATAGGCCTCCCCGTTAGATTTCCACGAAGAGTGGATGGAAGCGGCTCGCATGCAGCGCGTTCCTGCGGTCTTTATTAGGTCATCTGTCCACCTTTTGGGTCCTACGCTGCGCTGCTAGCAATCTGTTGGCAATCCGATTTTTATGAGTAAAAGTTTTTATGAGTAGTTTTTTTTTTAATATGAATTTTTAAATTGAAATTTGTATGAAAGGTATTCTATAGAAATTATGTGCGTTAGTATTCCCCTTCCTCTTTTTACTACAGGACAAGCAGTAAAACTCCCTACTACCAAACTTATCCTATTGGTTTCCTATTGGTAACAGCCAAGGAGTGGAATAAACTGGCTACTTTCTCGTTTCCAGAGACATAAAATCTAGAGCTTTTTTATGCCTGAGTGAATCACTTTTATGTACCTTCTAATTCAGCGCTTCATCTACGTCCATACGAACAGGGTTGAGTTGGTGGCTTATCGCAGAATTATAAGCTATAGATTAGGTTACGTTTTTCTCGTTCAACAATAATCGCTAGCATGTTCGAGGTGGCTTAAAACTCTGACACCATGGTTGGCCACTCGTCCTATACGAGTTTACTTACTCACCAAATTACCACTAATCACGGTAGACCGTGGTTGAGCTTTTATTCGTCAGCTTTCAACGTACTGAGTAGTAACAGGCTATATTACCTACCCATCACTGTCGTCAAACAGCATTCACGATACAAAAACTATTTATACTACACTTTCTCGGAAAGTACCTCATTATTTCTTTAAAAATGAGGGAGAAAGTACGTCATTACTGTCGCACAAATATGCGGGCAGAAAAAATGAATGAAAAAGCATTGTTAACTCGCCGAGTGGGCAGAGAAAAGTATATGAAAATCTATTGATAGCGCGTTGTTTTTTTTTTTTTTCTGTAATAATGCCAAAATACAAAAAGTTTTTATCACCAAGTCCTCCGAATGATATTGGCTCCAAAAAAAGAGCTGTATCCTTGCTTTTGTTTTATTTATCAAAATTTTCAATATGTTTTGTCTTTTATTTTCCTCGCAAGTGTAGTATTATAAGCATTATATTATATCACCCACAAAAAGTACGATTCGCGATTATTCGGTCACTTTCTCCCTTCGCTGATCAATATACTATTATTACCTACCCATCATGTAGTCAAACCTCATCATACATGACACAAAAACTATTTCTTGTCATTTTTTCTTTTCAATTATGCAATCGTTACATAAAAATAGTAATTATCGTGCACCTTCCGTGTGCGACGCGAACAATATAATCGATATCAAATCGAAAATCGTTACGATAGCGAAATATGTAGATCTCGGTCAATCTTTTTTGTGGCACGCAATTTGATGGCTTTATTGAGTTTTTTATAACGTTGGTTCCGCTAGTGTTTAGGTTTATTATTTTTCCTGGCTATATATAAATGTGAATCTATAGAAAAACTCAACGATGTAAAACCCTCGAGTTCCAATTTTGACCATCAATGCAACGGAAATGCCGCATCTTTTCTACGGACTTATCTTTTTCTTGTCTACGGACTAGTTACTGTTCTAGATAATAATAAATTAAAATATAACCTAGTAATCCATATTGCTTCTTTTCTCCTTCTTGCCAATAAATCTATAAATATTTTAACGATTATACGACGCTTACCGTGCTTTCAAGAAAGACACCAATTCAGTTAACGAATACTAATCTAATTATTTTCCTGATATTCTGGGTATAAATGAAATATTTAAGCAACAATTTCTCAGGGTTTTTTGGGCCCTAACGCGAAAAAATCATGTGCCGCCGTCATGAAACTTGTGTTTTTTTCATGCTAAATACTAATGTCCATTTACACTCGTAAATCATTTGTATTGTACAGAGGTGAATCGTGTCTTTTTGTTGTGTTTCCAAAACTCCGAAGACGCTTCCAGTAAAGCTTCCACCACTTTACTGAAGCATGATTTGGATTGGACAGAATTAAGGATTGAATTAATGACTATGACTGAAACTTATTTTTATTGTACAATATTAAACTTTACTTGAAGAATAACAAAGCTTGACAATAAATACTCTAATGTAATTTAAAAAAATACTGTTTTATAATTTTTTACAATTTATTAAAACTTTGCCGCGGTGCGCGTTTAGATCTGTAAATGAATTTAGACTTTAAATATCGATGCCACAAACTGTCCATGGCAAGACAGAACGTTTCATAGATCATAAGACTTGCAGTCGTCAGTCCCACATGCAAGGGGCGTAACTGAATGTTGAACGATCGCGCGTGCTATCAACCATCGCTTGCACAACTACCGAGTAATAGCAATTACAACAGCTGGCCATTGTTGTAGTTACCGATCGGCCTCACAGACCGCGACCTTCGGCGACGCGACTGCACGATTTTTTTGACCACTGCTCTGTAATTACATAGTGCTGAGAAAACCTATCTAGAATAGTAAAAATTTAGATTGCTGAATACTACCACGAAAACATACGTTATTGTTACCAGATTTTTTTTATGGGCAATATAGAAGATTTTATGTTCATCCTGCATCTATAATGTTTATCCGCTGCAAAACATCACTTCTAGTAAAACGAGGAATAAGGGGTCAATTTCTTTTTCTTTCACATTATTAAAAATATTTAAACAAAACTAATTAACTTAACCTTGACTAGCCTTGTGGCTCAGTGGATGGATTTCCACCTTCTGGTCTATAGGTTGTGGGTTCGATTCCCACCTAGGACAAACATTTGTGTGATGAACGTGGATGTTTGTTCTTTTCAGGGTGTTACTATGTATTCTATGTATTTATTTTCAAAAATTCTATCAGTTATCTGGTTTCCATAGTACAAGCTTGCTTAGTTTGGGGCTAGATTTCGCTGTGTGTAAAACGTCCACCAATATTTATTATTATTATATTATTATGAAACCCAATATAAAAAGGAACCAATACCAATACCTGAAACCTTTTTTTGAATAAATTATCTGAAGCTAGAGTAGATTGTTTATCTTAAACTATTTATTATTTTCAGAAACAATTTAAATTTATGAAACGAATAACTTTTCAAATTTTTATTTTACTGTACAAAAATTGTTTTTTTAAATTTGAAATACATTATCATACAATTAGTTTAAAAAAACTTAAAACTAAAAGTTCTAACATCTCTATGGCGATACTCACCCCGCACTTCGATTGTTCTTTCTGATATTGACACTCATTAGTCTATTTATTAATACTGTAGATTGGTTATCTTAAATAGTATTACCTTCTGTTAATAACGATTCTGATAGCGTGTTCTACATGCATTGGACACGTAATGGCTGAGTGTCTTGCGGAAGCTGTTTTGATGAGTGGTTGATATATTTGAAACTTCAATTGCTAAGATTTTAAATTAAAGTCTTATGACATAAGCATAAGACTTTAAATCAAAGTCTTATGCTTTGTGTAAAGTTTTTATAAGATTAGATTGGACAGATTGGAATTCTACTACATATATTTTAAAAAGCGCCTTAACGCGATTAAAACTCGCTAGTCGGGGATTCTCGTGCCAGATAAAGGTATTTTTCTTCTAAATTTCAATAAAACAGTCCTAATAGCCTACCAAAATATTTATGAATATTTTCCTGTTGCTCGAGTTACTTAACATAATGTATATTTGCGTTTTTGTAGCTCTATTTCTGTCTTTTGAGTTTGAGTTTTTTTTTTCCCTCGGTGACGAGACGAGCAAGCGCTCACCTGATGTTAAGTGTCACGCTTGCCCATAACAGTTCAGTGCCACCCCGAATTTTGAACTTTAACACTTCAAAACTATACGCGGCAATGCACTGCGCTCGTCACCCTGAGATGTTAGATGTTAAATCTCTGAATGGCCAGTAATTACGCTGGAAACGTTGCCCTTCAATCCGGAACACAGTAATTCAAAATTCAATTCGTTCAAATCATTTATTTCAGACTACAAAGGTCCATATTACACATAAAAAGAAATTCAATTACAATAGAACACAAAATTTTATTATATTATAATATGTCCTACATGTCAATAGTAATAAAATACAGAAACAACGAGAAAAAAAGTGTCAATGCTTGCACACTACTGCTTGGCGGTTGAATAACTGGCTAAGGTGTGGTACTTCCCCAGGCGGACTCTGCAAGAGAGCCCTACCACTACAAAAGTGTGTTTTTCGGATAGCAAAAAAGCACTGTGAATATCACTTCGAAATTTGCGTTATTCTATATTATTAATAAACTAGATATCTCTATAGTAGTTATAGTTTTGTGTTATTATAGGTATGTTCAGTTGAGCTTTTTATTTTGTTAAACGTTAATTTAAAACATTTCCCAGCTCAAGGCAAAACCGTGTCACCTTGCATTGAATAATTACAACATTTATACAATTAACAATAATAAAATCGTAACAATATTAATAAAAGTCGTTTTATCAATAAAAGTCATGTGAGTTATGTGAGAATTTATTCACTGATACAGTCAAATACAAGATACCACAATTATCAAAAGTAACAGTAGCCAACTTTTAGGGCCTATCAGATATTGTATCTTATACAGGATGCAATCGTAAATCGAAAGTATAAAAATATCGTGAGAATTTTACTTGCAAAAAAATATATGGTTTGGTCATGTTTGATTATAATTTTTATAATGTGTGAAATTATGATGATATGATTATTTGTTTCGATGTTTCGACTGAAATCGATTTACTAAACTTACATGAAGAAGTGACTTAAGTGGTATTTACCAAAAGTCTATTGACCATCATCCATTAGTAGAAAAGTTGCCAAACGCTTAATGATTGGCCTTATGGCTCAATGGGAGGATTTCCGCCTTCTGAGATGTAGGTTGTGGGTTCGATCCCCACCCAGGAACAAATATTTGTGTGATGGACATGGATTTTTGTTCTTTGTCTGGGTGTAACCTATGTAAGTATTTACAACAACAAAAAAGTATTTATGTATTCTATCAGTTATCTCGTTCCCATAGTACAAGCTTGCTTAGTTTGTGGCTAGATGACTCTGTGTGTGAAAAACTTCCACCAACAAAGGTGTTTCATCAGACATACTATTTGTTACTATTTAAAGCTTGGCTGGCTGGCTTGAGTTGATTGAAGTGGATTGAATCTATGATCTAAAACTCCTAGTCCGTAAGAAAAACTCCAATCAACATTTAAGATAAAATCTTTCACACCAGAAGTAGGAGTATTATAGTATGGTAGTAGAACTGACTATAAATACTGCAAACGTACTTTCCAAGACGCATCGGAACAAAGAACAACATTCCGTTACCAGGAAAACCTAGACGACTGAGTATAATCTACACCCATAAATAACTTAACACAATACTGACTCACTGACGTATAAAAATATTCTGGGATTTTCGCACTTTCTGTGTGTTTTGTTATTTCCGTAGATTCTGGGACTGGGGACTCTTTTTTTTTTTTCTCTTTCCTCTTATGAGGATTTTGGCGTCGCACGTCTTATGCATTTGCCAGTGTCAAGTATACATATATATTTTCAAGTTTTGTTAGATATTATCAAACAAGTCATAGTCACAGTCAAAGGCGAGCAAAGTAAGTCACGGTCAAGTCCATTTCATGCCCCAGTAAAGTGGTGAAAACTTTACTAGAGCACTCTATGGAGTTTTGGAAACAACACGAAAATTCGCTTTTCACGACATTATACTATTCACCAACACTCGTGCGTGCTCACGAACACTTAACGGGTAAAAATTCACCGTTTTTACATATTAACACTCGAAATAACACAAGTTTTGGAAAATAATAAAATGACGCGACATGAATTCTTCACGTTCCCGCCAAAACTCCCCTGAGGACTCTTTGCGGGTCTTTATCAGTTAATTAGCGTTAAGTACCTTCATTTTCTTTAAAACAGACACAATTCGATTCAAGCCATTTTAAGACTTGTGACATGGCTTAATAATTAGTATTTAAATGGTTTTATTTAGCTTGCTCTATTTGTTTGTAATAAAAAATATAATATCCAATATTTATTTTATTTTTATTTCCGGTGGTTAAGAAAGGTTCTTGAATGGCAATCACGAGCTGGAAGACGCAGAGTAGGTAGGCCTCCCATGACTCTCATGGACTCCTGATATTTTGAAAGTCGCGGGCAACCTGTGGATGCGAATTGCAAATTGTTGTTCAGTGTGGCGGTCTAAGGGGGAGGCCTTTGTTTAGCAGTGCACTTCTTCAGGCTATTAATGATGATGATGATCAAATATTTAACTACAAATGATTACATAACGTAGTGCTCATAGCACAGCTCGTCTAAGGGTTCGTAACAAGTCACCGAGGAAAACACGGTCAGTCTTCGGATGGGTGATCGCAAAAGGCATTTTCAACTGAGCGCTACTGTGGATCAGATGTTACGTTTAATTCTAAGACCCAGTCTTTCGTCCTAAATAACGACTGCTTAGCCAGGTCAGAGGCCTTCAGGCAGCTCTGAAACTCTGACGTTAGGGCTAAAATCATTGGGATTAACATCACAACGAATACATCGCCCAGTTATTTTATTATAAATACAATTTGGATCTGCGCGAGTAGACCGCTGTTAATAATTAGATTCTAATTTCAACCACTCCATATGGAATGCTCGTAAAGACAAAAGATTATCACCTAGTCCGTATCACAAAAGCATTGCATACATTAACGGTAACGCGTATATAATAACATATATTCGGCCACGCACTCGTATTAACTCTGCTGGCTTGAGTAAGTGCAACCTCGCTCTAAATATCAGATAATTTGGCGACCTCGCTGGCGGTCTTTTAATTATTATCTTAGAGGATCGAACGGTTGACAACTGAGCTTCAAATGAGTGACGAGGTCAGGCTTATTGACTTACTGATTGTGAATTAGGCTGTTCAATAATGAAATGACGAGTAGGCAAACGCTAGGCTCAATATCTGTTGCTCAATCACAAATTATGAGCTGGTATATATAGATAGAAATAGACTTTACTTGTATAGCGTCCACTAAACTTACTACGGATTTGTCAAATTGTTTATCGCAGATGAAAATGTAGCGATATGATGACTATTGACTTTCTGTCTAATTTTGTGGGGTGGTGAGTAACGAGGGGCATACTAAGCATTATTTGTTATTAATTTAAAACGATAAGATTAATAATATTAAATTCCATTTATTTTCAAATAATTAATAGTGTGGACATATTTGAATTATTAGATAACTCTTGACTCTTGACTTATTTTTTTTACATTTTTTAAAACTTGCTGACATTATTATTAATCATATTTTATTAAATTATTTATTATTAGTACTTATGTTTTTGCTGTGGCTTTTGATTCGATACTTGAAATTATGTAATTATGAACTAAATATATTGTAAATGTGACTTGCCCAGTGTAACTACCAATGTTATACGGCCAATAAACGATTCTATTCTATTCTATTTGTACTAACATATTTTTCAGTAGTAATATAAATAACATAATAGTATAACAGGGTCCTCTTAGTGAACGGTGAGAATACCAAGCGTGATTATTATTGGACATTATCCCCCTTAACTCTTAAGGAAGCCCCCTTTTGTTCAGAAGTACCTACGTCTTCTGGCTGGTAATGATAACTTCTCTTTAAAATTACTAGGTAGCCTGACAGTAAACTCAGAAGTAGTGTGTATTTATTATTAGACTTTAGAACTTGAAAAGCTTTACTTAGCACGACTTATGATATTCACGCCACTGATCTGTATGTTACTATTAAGCGCGCTATTATGGACGTCAGTGAACCACGCCCATTTGGCGACAATGCCACCAACAAGGATGCGTGATACTAAGAATGTGGAAAAACGAAAGTAATCTTGACCACGCTAAATGCTACAAATAATTAACGTAGACGTGACTGGAGCGAGGCTATACTGGTTGACATTTCGGTTTTTGTAAGTTTTCACTCTTGTTACTTGTTCCAATTTTAATGAGACGCGATCGCGATTTTGGTGTTCCGCTCGAAAAATTTGAAACTGCATTTACTGCATCTGATAACTGAGAAGCCATGTCTTGATTGGTAAGTTTTTAATCTTCGGAGAACAACCTTTATGTTACCTACCTAGGTATATTTGTGCAGTGGTAGGGATCTTTTGCAGAGTCCACCGGGTGAAGTAACATACTTTTGCCAGTTATTCAACCGCCAAGCAGTAGTGTGCAAAACTTTACTGTTCCGGGTTTAAGGGCAATGTTTCCAGCGTAACTAGCGGGAATAAAGAATACTTGACATCTCATATCTCAGGATGACGAGCGCAGTGCGTTTCCACGCATTCTGGGTGGCACTTAACTTAACTATATAAGGGGGGCTCGTCTCGTCACTCGATGTCAAAAAACAAATGCTCAGGTTACTCATCTGTTGCCGAAGGTAAAAACGTTTGAAATAAATATTTGAATAAACATTTATTTTATTTTTATCTTGTCATATGATAGCACGATCGGTTTAACCTTCTCATACCATTTTTTTTTGTACGGAACTCTATAAATCGGATTTATAGCTTGCACATTGTAAAGTTATAAAGCACTTATAAGTTACTAAGAAAGTAATAAATGCGCAATGGTTATGTAATGATAATAAATTGTAATAGCACAGGTAATTCAAGGACTTTTTGATACTACCAAACTTTATTTATAATCGAGCAAAGTTTTAAGAACTGTCGTCACAATCATAACTACTCAATATAAATCAAGTAAAGAAAAGTAACATTTTTAGCTGAGCGTTTTTTCATTTCTGTTTAATTTTGGGCAGTATTACAATACGCCACTTAACACTTTTAACCTTATTGCTAAAACAAGTGGTTCTAAAATGCATTAACGCAGATGCGATCTTTCGAACCGCTAGCATTGATAAAGTGGTTGCGGCATATTTCGATTTCCCAGAAGTCAGCAGTTGTCCTTGCGCGCTGGAGGCATTTTTCCCCTTCATGCAGCATCAGTCTGATGCTTAGTTTGACATGTGGAATGCTAAGATAGGGCGCCATTCGTGGCCTGACACGACACAAGCGTGACTTTAAAACCAACCAGTCAACATTGACCTCTCGAAAACTTTGCACCGCCCTTCTTAAAACAGCAACATCACAAACAAGAGAGGGAAGAGGCAGTTCATTCTAATCTGGTTATAACATAATTCTATCCGTTGTCATCTCAATGCCATCTGAAGCACGAAAATTCGGATTTTTTCTCAATCTATTAATGATAATTAATTGAACGTTGTTAATACGTGGATCTGTCAATCCTATCGTATTAATGTCAATTTGTTTGCTTTATTGGTCCAACAAGGATTGTTTTGAAGGGTATGCAAATGGCTGGGCAAGTGGGCAGTCTCTCTTTGTCTATCTATGATGGTAAGTATTGAACTGACATGACATAAATACTGTTCCACTTTTAAAATTTGAAATCTCTGTTACCAGTCCAGACTAAGGCTGGGTTGCTCCATCTAGGTTCACTTTAAACTACAGTCATAACTGCAATTAAAACTTCCGTTTAGCAGAAAAATGTGTTGCACCGTTTTAACTACGAGTATATTCAAAATGACGGATAACACATGCTGCACACAGCTTCATGGTTAAGGTTAGAGTTATAGTTAATTAACCATAAGAGTAACTTAAGCTGGGATTATGGTGCAACCCAGCCTAAGCAATCTTTAAGTTTTTGACGTTTGTTTACTACATTGAAATTAGTACTCACGGGATATTTATCACGATTTTTGTTGTTTATGAGTTCCCGATATTTTGGCACAGTCGCATGAGCCATGTCCAGAGGTAGACATCTCTGTCCCCATCACCTGTGACATCTACCCGTAAAGCAATTGTAAAAATACAATTGACTTAGGGCTTATTCCTAATTAGATATTAAAATAAGTAATATTATTAAAATGAAAACAAAATGCCTGCTGCAAAACTTTTGCCTACGTCAAAAGAGGAATCCAACAACACCTGACACGTCAAAATCACTCAAGCCGCTTATTCTACAGTAGGTAATATAGGAACAAACACAAACATACATATTAATATACTTATATACTTACATGAATAGTTACATCCCAAAAACATTACCCTGCTTCTTGGGCAGTCGAGTAAAAATGGCCTCAACTCGGCATAATGTTGTTTAACAAAACAGCAGTGATCGTCCGTTGAATGCAATTACACTGTGCGGGGTTTCAAACATAATTATATAAAAAATTGCCTTCAACCTACACATACAATAGCGTCATCCACAAGGCCTAAGATATACTAGTAGTTCGCGCCGAACTGAGACCTCGCGACCCCTATATCTTAACAACCCCTGGACCGATTCAGCTCATATTCGATCTTAAAAATTGTATTGAAATGAACTACTTGCCTACAAAATTTCATGAAGATCGGATCAACGGTTCGCAAGTTATCATCGGACAAATATACAAACATACATACAAATGCCGATTTGTTCCAGTAAACTCTGAGACCTTCGCTTCGCTCGGTCAACAAGCCTATCTTTATTGTTCAAATGTTAATTTAGAATATTTATTGTGCTACCGCCGACGTTAGTAGTCAATATTTTGCTCTGGCCATTTGCTTTGGTATGCATAGATAACAACTAACCAATTAAATAAGACCCGAGTTGTAAATATCTTGTTAGTATCCAAGCTTGAAGTGTTTAAAATTGAACTAACAACGCAGGGCAAACGCAAACAGTGAGCACGATAACTGATTATTTTGTATTGCTTCGTAAAAAACGATGCCATTAAATAGAAACGATCAAAGAAAAAAAACCTTATAATTTAATAATAAGAAGTTATAAGAATTTAATGATATCCTCTACCGAGAGGATATCACGGTGACGCGGTTTAAATGCTGCCTATAATAAATTCTATAAACTTACTCGCTTTACAGGAAAGAGACAGCCACCGAAAACATTAAAAGTTTATAATATCTCAAACTTTACTACACGATTTAAAATATTATTAAATAGACGTAACATATTTAATAACTAAAAATAAGTACGTTTGTAAATACAGAAGTTAAGGAACTGACAATCAAGTATAGCTGAAGATGCGTAATAGTATAGTCACTTTTATAAGATCTCCCGTTAAGGGTGGCTGAGCAAATTATTATGACTGTATCTTTCGCCAAATCCTGGAGGTCTGTCGTGGGTGCGTCCTTGTCTGCTACCTATTTTTTTTTTTAAAGGACTTCAATACAAATCCTTTATCTTCGTCGCTAGCTGCTGGTTTATCGTTGAGTATTATATTACTGCTATTAATTTTTTAACTGCGTCTCTTTGTGACGATCAGTGGTAGCATGAATGACATATTAACTTAACAACACAATTAATTATGATGCCTATATACCGTGTATTAATCCCAGAAGGCGGCGAAGTCGTTAATCCGAATCTGGGTCCTGCAGGATTAGCCTGGCCAGGTGGAGATTGTCGGACGCCGGGACGGTACAATGTGACTACGGAGCCCCTGCGAAGACCATGCAGCACCCTCTCGTGCCCTCGGTGTCCAAACCCCTACACAATGCAAAAAGAATATCGTATAGTCAGGGGCCTTATCCCGTAACTCTGGTGGTGATGATCTTCGTTTGATATCCTGCTTGCTCGCATGGTGCGAGTAAGTTGGCGCGAGTGGGACGGCACACGATTACCACCAGAGTTACGGGATAAGGCCCCAGGTCAGATAATTGTTTCAGATTTTGGGCTTGTGATCTCAACTTCAATCAGCTATGTTTAAAAATTAGCCAACAGGTAGTATAATAAAAGAAAAAACCGGACTGCAAAATGTAACCTTTAACACTTCGGATATAAAGAGGAATCCAACAGCACCTTACTCGTCAAAATCAGTCAAGCCGTTTAGGCTACAGGAGGGAATACAAAAACATACATACTCAGATAGCTACATAAATAGTTACAAATACACTCAAGAATATAACCCTCTTTCTTGAGCAGTCGGGTAAAAAGGTATATCAATACTTCCGCTATTGTTTTTTTTTTTCTTTTATTTATACAGAATTTCTAACCAGAAATTTAAATAGAACTTCTCTTAAATTTAGAAAAAGTAATTTGCGTTTTTTGAATTAAAGTAACCACTCAGAAAAAACTGGGTTTCTTTATTTGTCCCAATGAAAAAAAATACAAAACATTTTTCGCAGAAAAGTACCTATTACAAATTAAAGAAACCACATCAAGGAAATTACCAAGCGTGTGGAACAAAGTATCCAATACCAATAATCATGCGTCATCATCTCTATCTTTACGAATAACGATTAACGGCGGGTAGGAACACAGTAACGACGCAAACAGGATGCGAACGGTTCGTTATTTCTCGTAATTGACTAGACGTCCTCGAAAGAGAGCCGAAAGTGCAATAAAAAGTACTTGCAATAAATTGGTAAAGCCCCATTTAGCAAAAAGCAGGATGTTTTTAACGGATTTGTTATAGGAAATTCCTTTCTAGGAAATAAGTCGTTATAATATTTTCAGTACGACGAAAATATTTTTTAATTAATGCTAAGTAAATCCGTTTTCAACCTCCTTGATATGATATGACCCTTTCACTAATAATCTTTAAGTACCGTGTGAGTATAAACATTTCGTTAACCGTTTACGAAACACTGATATAATCGTTAAAGTAATGACTATTTGAAGTTAAATAAAGAAATAAAAATATTCTTAATGTTATTGCACGATAAAGATTTTAGCGAGACATTTAATTAAAAGTGAACTTTTTGATGTGTCTTTTACATTTTGATATTTTTACAAATTGTACTTTTTTGAGTTTCTTTTGTTTTTGTAGGTTCAAAATAGGTACGGCTTACCCAAAAATAGTATAAAAGCTTAAAGGGGATTAGTTAAGTCGTAGTAAGTTTCATGGTAAGGATTAATTATTCTTATTTATTGTAACACTAGCTTGCCCGCATGGATTTGCTCGCGAAAGCTACTTAGAGTAAATTAAACATCATATTAGGGTTGGTTTTTTAAAAATCCTGAAAAAAGCATTTCTTTATTTAACTTTACCGAGTTCCATTCGAAAAAATATAGTCTATTTCCATACGAACTTTGAGGGTCCGTTTTACCCCTTTTGAGGTAGAATTCCTCAAAATCCGTTTTTATTTTTCACCTAGACCATTTGATTGCGTACAAATTTTGCGTCTCTATCACAAGCATTTTGGTATGTGTGTTGATTCCTTGAATAGGGCTTGTTCTTTTATATGTATATATGTATATATGTATATTGCTGTAAAAGGGTAGCGCCAATTTTGGCGAATCTTTTTCAACCTTTACAGTTGGGTTTTGGCTGTCGAGGTGGATGTGAAGCCGCCGTCCATTCTGTACGAACCTTTTTGTGTCAAAATTCTGAAAATCTGCTTCTGAAGGTGGATGTTAAGAATGCCTTCAACTCAGTAGATAGGGGTGCCCTACTAACGGAAGTTAAGGAAAAAATTCCAAATTTATACGGTTTTCTTTGGCAGTGTTATGGTTCAACATCAAAATTAACTTATCAAGGCAACGAAATTACTTCAGCTGTCGGCTGTCAGCAGGGTGACCCTCTTGGCCCTGCCGTGTTCAGCCTCGCCATTCATCCCATCATCCAACGGCTACAATCAAAGCTAAATGTCTGGTATTTGGATGATGGAACATTGGGTGGTGACGCAAACACCTTATATGACGACCTCGCCTTTTTGACGTCTGAGTTTCGCACCATTGGCTTGGAATTAAATTTTTCAAAATGCGAACTTTTCATTCCAGACTCATACCCAGCAAAGGATTTGGCAGTGCAAAGATTTAAAGTTTTGGCCCCTAACATTAAAATAGTCGATAATAGTTCGCTTCGTTTGTTGGGCTCTCCTATCCTAGATGAATCTTTCCCACTCTTAATTGAAGAAAAAATTCAAAATTTCTTGCAATGTTCGGACCGCTTAAATAAAATTAATACTCACATGGCCTTCACAATTATTCGTTTCTGCCTATTCGTACCCAAATTTACATATCTTGTTCGATGTTGTCAGCTTTGGAAACATCCGGATCTACTTCAGAAGCTAGACAACATCATCAGGAATACTTTGGCTTCTATTTTGAATGTAAATTTAAAAGATCGAGAGTGGTTGCAGGCTTCCCTTCCAGTGCGCTTGGGGGGCCTAGGCATCCGTTCCGTAGCTGGAGTTGCTCTCCCCGCTTTCCTGTCCTCGATTCATAGTAACGAACTACTGATAACAAAAATCCTTCAATCCTCTCAGAGTGTTGTTGATATTTCCTACATGAAAGAGGCCAGGGATGCGTGGAGGGAAGCGTGCCCAAACTCTGATTTTCCAATTACTTCATCTTCTCAGCGTCAATGGGATAGACCGATCTGTGAGCTAGTGCGGAAGCAACTTTATAATACGTGCTTAAGTTCTGCAGATCGCGCCCGTCTCTTAGCAGTTGCTGAGTGGGAATCGGGTTTGTGGCTACAGGCCCTCCCTTCGCCGAATACTGGCACTTTATTAGATTCCTCAACTTTTAGAATTGCGACTTCCCTCCGATTGGGCGCATCGTGCTGCGCTCCACATCGCTGCCAGTGTGGCGTTGCTGTCGACCATCTCGGTCACCACGGTCTTTCCTGCATAAGAAGCGCAGGTAGGATTCCCCGCCATGCCAGCCTTAATGATATCATCCGCCGGGCTTTTACCACCGCCAACTGTGCTGCCGTTTTGGAACCCAGTGGCCTTGTACGGAGCGATGGTAAAAGACCGGACGGTATGACCTTGATCCCTTGGAAGATGGGACGGCCATTAGTTTGGGATGCCACTTGCGTCGATACCCTTGCGCCGTCACATCTTCCAGGTACGCAAAATAAGGCTGGTGCGGCGGCTGAATCAGCAGAGGGCCTCAAAAGGCGCAAGTATAGTACCCTTGATAGCGGGTACATATTTGAGCCTTTTGGGGTCGAAACCCTAGGACCGTGGGGACCGAGTGCAAAGAAAATGTATAAATAATTATCATCGCGTCTGGTCGAAGCATCTCGTGACCAAAATGCTGGCCTCTACCTTGCCCAAAGAATCGCCATCGCTATTCAACGCGGCAATTCGGCCAGCATTTTGGGCACGATGCCTGCTGGTAGCGGTTTATTAGATTAGGGTTAGTTTTAAGTTGTATATATATTTATGATTATTTTTACTTAGAGTTTATTTTAATTTATTTACTATTTAATGTTATTTAAGTTATTGATATTGAATGTATTACTAGTGTTTAACGATAATTCATGTATAGATAATATTGCATATTTTTGTTTATTGGATATTGTTTACTGAGCGATGAATATAGCAGTTTAAAGAACGATTTAACTGTTTTATATTTAAAATAAAATTACAATTGTCGATGGTTAAACTTAACTCTGTTCTTGTCTTTGGTTTTTGTAATGGTTGGTTATAAACGTTAAAAACATTGGCAAAAATTAAAAAATCCGCTTTTTATTTTAGAATCGGCTCAATACACAACATTAACCAAAAATCAATTCACTCTATCTTTAGAAATACCTTGATTGAATCAGATAGAAAGAGCTTAGTGATTATTTATACTTGTGTAATAGTAGTTAACACAACACAAATTGTAACACATTCGCTCCGTGAAAAAGCAGTTAAAAATTATTTTTAATTTGTATATTTTTTTGAGGTGTCTGTAAGTACGTAATATGTAATTAAAAATATATTAGCTATACCAGAGTATGTCAACGTAGCTCCACTAATTAGGATACAGAAGACAAGTAGTCACTGTGGCTGAAACCGACACGGATAATATTATTACTATTTCTTCGAGTTTAATTACAATTCTCGGCTAGGTCCGAGTAGGTCCGTTTTGGTGGGCGTCCATGGCGCCGAAACGAACACTGAGAGGCCCTTTTTAGGGTTCCGTAGTATTCTACAAGAAACCCTCATAAGTTCGTCATGTCCGTCTGTCTGTCTGTCTGTCCGTCCGTCTGTCTGTCTGAATCCTTTACAGCCTTATAACTTCCAAAGTTAAAAACTTACATGCATGACATTTTGCACAACGGTAGTCTAAGTAAAGAAACAGTTTCAAAACTTTTTTTTTTTTGTAAAATACGGGTAGCTCCCATACATGTAACGGGGGTGTAAAAAAAAAATTCGCTGCAACCCATCTTGTTGGGTGTCGTTGAACAGGTCTTTGTAAGGTGACAATTTTGACAGAATACAAAAAAAAAATATTAATGAGGTGGCTGTCATACACGTAAAGTGAGGATAAAAAATAAATTCGCCCACATGTGAGATATCATTGTAATCTTCCATATTGATAGATCTTAGTAAAAACTTTCTTTTAAAATTATTACGGGCAACATGTGTTAACTACTTTTTGAGATATGCGGTAATAACGGATAAATACTTCAAACGTCCTACGCACCTACGGAACCCTACTAAGCATGGCCCGAGATGCTCTTAACAAGTTATTATATTTAAAACTTAACTATATAATAGAGATGGTGGTACAAGCAAACTATGGTGATTACATGGGATTAACAAGTATGTATAGTATGTATACATAAATGTATGTATGTATGAATAGTGTGTGTAGTATGGGCTATTGTAGTGCACTCCTGGATATAATATAGCAAAATTGGACTATCGAATGAAGTACGGCACCCGCCAATTATGTCTCACATATAATTATTAATATGTAAGTGCGTGTGTATCTTTGCGTGTTCTTATATTTTTACCTCATGTAGCATTAACGGCTTGACCGATTTTGATAACTGAGATGTAGTTAGATTCTTTTTATGCCTGTAGTGACATAGGCTACAATATCGCAGTCAGGTTTTCGATTCCTTTTAATAATAATAATTGTGCTTTTGATTGCAGTAAGCTAAAATATATCATTACCAAACTGCAATAAACAACAGCAATCAATCAAAGTTTCCCGATATACTTCTATAGGTAGCAACTAATCTGTCAGCGGTTCTCAAAACATTTTATAAATAGCCTGCCACAAAATTGTCATATTTCATTAATTTAATCCGCGTACTAATAATTAATTGATCGAAAATTTCCTGTTTAATCATTAATGCG
Organism: Apocheima hispidaria; assembly: GCA_947579745.1. Lineage (NCBI taxonomy): Eukaryota > Metazoa > Arthropoda > Insecta > Lepidoptera > Geometridae > Apocheima > Apocheima hispidaria. The sequence goes on from OX388161.1 coordinate 8,622,888, forward strand.
CCTACAAGGTGTCAGAGAGACATAAAAATAATTAAGCTACGCATGTAAAACCTTCAGTGTGTTAGATCTTATCTGATTATGACGTATTAATAGGTGTAGGTACACACCTGTTTGCATTGTAAGGTAAAATTATAAACGGACATGTATAGTACTCGTGTATGATTAATTAAAATTAAGATTAATTGAAATTTGATTCCTATATCTAACGTAATGTGAGCTAAGATTTACTGCGATTTTAGAGACAGTATTTCTGCACAAAAAAAAACAATGTTTACACATTGAGCTATTATTACTACGTATAGAGATGACGGCGCATCACTAGTGTGTCCCGTCAAAAAGATGCCAGCTGGCGTCATTTCACTCAGTTGCTTGCTAGCTCTTGAGCACCTAAGTCTTGTTTGTTTTTACGAAAAAAAACGTTCAAACCCATTAAATATGTGCAAAAATCATGCTGCATGTTACGATATTGCACTAATAATTCAAGTAATACGGCAAAGTGCAAAGGAATAACTTTCCGTCAGTGTGCAACTAGATAATTATTTTTAAATTTAGGTTGAGCAAAATATTTAGCAGACGCCGTGATGTGTCATTTTGTCATCTATAGAATCGACAAGCCGTTGCAGAACGTTGAATTAAACGCGTAAGTGCCATGAAAATCACGGCGTTTTCGACCTTTTGGTCACGAGAAAAGTATACCTCAAAAGCGTTCTAGCGCTGCGTGGTCTACTGTCTGGTTATACAATCAAGTGCTTCAGCGCTGAAGAGAACTTAAGTGTATAATACGCTTAACAAAATGGAACATGAGCTTTTCTGAGGATAGCTTCTCTATACGTAGTATAGAGAACTCAACTTCTCTACTGTTTTTGTCGTGCAAAAACAGCATACGGCTGCGATTATGTATACGTTTGTCCAATTTCTCACGATATTGAGAGTAGAGAAGATTTTGTCGCTGTCCGCATACTGGCGAGGAACCTATAAGTATACTCCTAGCATTATGAAATAAAACACGAACTAAAACGAAATATTGAAAAATTATGTATATACGAGTATGTTTGAATAATGCCAATTTTTATACCTTACAAAATTGATGGTGATTACTTTGAGAACCGTAGCCGGATGCAAGTTGCAAAATGTCGTTCATTGTGGCGGTCTAAGGGGGAGGCCTTTGTTTAGCAGTGGACTTCATGCTGCTGCTGATGATGATGACTTTGAGAAAACAAAAACTGAAAATCCTTACAGTAATCAGAAAAAGAGTAATTATAAGTCAGAGTCCATATTATTATTTTTTTGAAAACCACGCATACGAAATACGTTTACTTTTTCCACTTCATTTAAGCGCCTTAAGCTTTAAGCTTTTAGCTTTTTTAGCTTTAAGTGATATCCTACTTCTGACTATGTCCATTTTACCCCACTTTTCAAAACGCATCCATAAATAAGTTCCTTACAAGAGCATAATAACATAATAACTCAACAGATGGTATCACAGTAGATAGAGCATAAAAGCAACATTGTTATAACTAATTGCTGCACCCGGCTCTTCCCGCCCATGCCCGCAGCGATCATTGTAACTTATGATGTTTTCGAACTGTTTATTTTTGTGAGAAACTTGATGGAATCAGGCTTTCTGAAACACGGAGTAGGACTGGCGCCGCGCAAATACGCTAACCTCGCGCCCAGGGAAGAACCACTCCTTTGATAGAGTTATTCAAGCGCCAAGCAATACCTACTGAAAAACTATTGCATGCCGGATCGAAGAACAATGTTTCCAGGGAAATTACTGGACATACAAAGATTGAACAGCTAATATCTCAGGGCGACAAGGGCATTGCATTAGCTCGGATGGTATTGAATTTTGAAGTCATCTCTGCGAACACTGATTCTTATGAGAACTTGTGTATCGCCTAGATAACACAGAAATATATCCAACACAACTCGAACACATTATTTTTTTTTTTTTTTTTGCAGACATTTAATGTAACGCTAAAGCAGCAGGCAGGGTTACTAAATTGTACGTGTACGTTACGTTAAAAAAAATTAATAAATTATTTTTAATTTGTATTTTTTTTTTATGCAGGTAATAAACTTTTAAGGGCAAGCATAACGTCTTCCAGGCAAGCGATCATCTTATCATTGAGTTGTAAAAAAAAATGTTGTTTTTCAATAGTTCTAGCCCGAGAACTGCATCGACAAAATACCAAAGTGGTAGTAGTGGTTGAATTATTTGTAGACTTGTAACGGTCTAAATATTGGATGCAGTTAAGATGCTATGGTGGCTCAAATGGAAGTAGGCTGGCCATCTCGCCCGAGCAACAGACTGCAGATTGAGTGAACGCATCATTCACTGACATCCAAGAGACTGGATACGGAACAGGGGACGACCCCGGAGAAGATGGTGCGACGACGTCGTTGAGGTTGCAGGTTCAACCTGGACCCGTCTAGCGCAAGACCGCCAAGGATGGCAAGGCATGAAGGCCTTCACCCAGGTTTGGGTGCCCTAGAAATTAAATATAGTAATAATGTAACTACATAGAAAAATAATTTGGTAACATTTATATTTGTTTCCTATTTTAATTGATGGGAAATAAAGGCTAAAAAATTCAGGTTACTGTTTTACGACAAAACGTGAACAAGAACAAAGAAAAAATGTTCGATGTATCGATTCTGTATCATTCGATGATTTTAAACTAATAAGCCAAAGCCCTAGAACCGCTATAATATTTTTTCTTCAAATGAAGCAATTTGAAACAAAGCTTTCACATCATAGATTGGTATAACCCATTTGAATTCCATTGCAAATATCAGATCGATTATTGTACGTTTTTCATTCAGTTTCAATTACATTATTACCGTCTGCAGTGACGGTGACCACCGAAGAACGTGCATGCCAATTTACAGTAACAATCGTACAAAATTATTTCATCATCACGAAACCTAGAATATTGCCTAAAAGTTATTTTTACGCCCAGATTGTTTTGTATTTACGATCGATTACGACTCATTCTAGCTGACTCAGTAAGCAAAAGTCTTTATTGTATGACGGATATTGCGTCTGTAACTATTCACTGTATTGTATTAGTCTAAGTTCTAAGTTTCTGAATTACGAACGCAGCACGTTCGCATTGGGTTAACTGGGTCAACTGTCCGTTTAAAAGCACATCTTAAGCATTACAAAGGTTCTGCTTTGTACTTCAGCACTACTAATTCCTATTTTTTTTTTGTCGTTGCTTTAGTCGTCATTCGATTTTGCCTGTCCTGTGTACAACAATCTTTAATCTATTGGTTATTATTAGCGGTATTGATAGTTAGATTGGTTGGTTGATTGATTGGATATAGGTACTCAAAAACTTAGCCTGGACTAGGACACAATCGTTCAATTCGCATTTAATAATTTCCTGGGTATATATCTTACTATCTGCGCCCCGCGGTATCACCCACTATTCTACAGAAACCGATTATATTTTCATGGATAAAAAGTAGCCTATGTATTAATCCAGGGTGCAAGCTATCTCCATACCAAATTTCATTCAAATCCGTTCAGCCTTTACAGAGTTTAACGGTAACAAACACACTTACATAATTACCTACTGACCTATTTACCTACTTACCTATTTACCTACTTACTTACTTACCTACGTATCTACTTACCTACGTACCTACTTACCTACTACCATACACAGTTACAATTTTTTTAAAATTTCGTTGGACTCCTTTTTATGTCCAGAATGTCATAGCCAATATTTTACAGTCGGATTTCATGTATTGTATACATGTAATAATACTTGTTTGTAAACAATCTCAACTCAATAAATACTGTAATTTGTAATATAATTATGACACAATCGACCAAACAATCTCAAGGTTGCGTAACTTCGCTAACTTCACGCGCGTTTTGGCTTCGCAAAACTGCGTCTGCTCTATTTATTTCACGGATTAGGTAAGGTAACGCATAATTTTTGGTCTGCTGAAATAACGGAGACGTGATGTTGAAGTATGACTCAACCGAATTATATTTTTGTCATTGCAGTTGCCACAAAAAGTGAGTTCCGATATTTCATAATTTGACTGGAAATTACCAGCTGAATCCTAAAAGAAAATTTGTCTACATTTTTTTAAGTGTGAATCCACAATCGGTGAATGTGGTACTGACAAACCTCAAAAACTTTGACTTGATATATTTAGTTTTAAAATGTAGGTACAAACTTGTAATTTGGGGGTAGAGGAGGTTTAGGATGTGGGCAGGCCACATCACTCGAAGAACCGATTACCGATAGAGAAGAAAGGTTCTTGAGTGGCAACCACGAAATGGAAGAAGCAGCGTAGGCAGGCCTCCCACTAGGTGGAGCGACGACTTTGTAAAAAATAAGTCGCGGGCAACCGGTGGATGCAAGTGGCACGTTGTCAGTCGGTGTGGCGCTTCAAGGGCGAGGTCTATGTTTAGCAGTGGACGTCTTCTGGTTGATGATGGAGGTTCAGCTAGTAATATCGGGAACTGAAATTTCAGACTTCTAGCTTTACTCACAACGAAGGTACGGTCATAAGTCAAAAGCGCCGTAAGTAGCTTCGAGAAAATGTTGTTTTGGCTCGACTTGGCAGAGGCACTGCCGTGCTCCCAGATAGTAATAAAATATCTCTAGCCACCAAACATTCTTACTTTAAAGTTAAAACAAATATAATGAAACATATACAGGGTTATAAGGAAAGGTATGCTAAACCGAAAAGGGCTCATAGTACTCATGATTGTGAACAACTTTTACTATGGAATCAACCATGAAATCGAGAAATAAATATCAGCTGTTCCATACATTTTGTCGAGTGTCGTTGACATTTTTCTATGGAACAGCTGTTTTTTTTCTCTCGATTTCAGGTTTGGTCCCATAGTAAAAGTTGTTAATAATGATGAGTGCTATGAGCCATTTTCGGCTTAGCATACCCTTTCCTTATAACCCTGTATAATAATATAATATGTATTTGTTAGAATTAGGTGCATAGTTAATTGATACCACGCGCTGCGGACCTTTGACTCCTTGTTATGGACTACGAAGAATAGTTGAAGTATTTCTTGCGTAGCTTCGATACACTTGGCGCCAAAAAATATGCAGCGTTCTTATAAAATACCGCGTTGTTTAATTTTAGTGTAAATTTGTGATAAATATTTGTAAGCAGCTCGGTAACGATACTGTATATCTGTCTCTCTATCTCTCTGTCTGGGCGTTTGTCGTGTTATCACGGCTAAACGGCTAAACGGATCGAGCAGAATTTTTGAAAAGTTGCTTAAGCTTAAGAATCGTAAACGGACATAGGCTATTTTTTTTTGTAGGTCGTCGTGAACAAAGTCGCATGAAGCAGCAAGTTAAATATAAAGTTGTTATAAATAATGTGGATGAAGCCACTGTTTGCCATATTGGGTGTGCCGAGAGCTTTTCTTTTTACGTCCGCGCGAGCGAAGTCTCGGGTAACAACTAGTTTAAATAAAAACAGTCTCAGATTCTTAACGCCTAAAAAATCATCTTGGCTGATTAGCATTAGCACCACTTTCCATAAGCAGAAAAGTAAAACACAATCAGTGAAACGGGAGCCAGTGCCGGAACACCCCAACGCAATGTCGACATTTCTCAGCAATCCCATGCCTCAGACATGAATGAATAATCGAATAATTAAATCTTGAGTCAGCTTTTAGATTAACGAGTCTCTTAGACGCAGGAAACTCTAGAATCGACCGATAAGGGTAATACAAGCGTCATCGTTATCACAGTCTAGTTCTAGCCTAACCCGTTCACGGCTCTCGATAGAAGGCTTAATAAAGTACCAGAGATGTAAATGGAACACCGAGCCCGCTCGAGGCTAGGGCGGGGCTCGGACAACACTTTCGTATTATTACCACGGTACAGGGGCAGTGTGAGAGGTCTGTAGAAGTGGGCTTATTTGGCGCACTACTACTGATGTGACTAAATTATATCGTTTGAAAGATAACTGATTTTATTGACATTAAGTAAACGAAAGAGCATTCGTTTTATAACTTTTTAAAATGATAAGTTAGATTATTTTGGATGATACTATAACTTGTATCATCAAGGTATTCACATCTTTCGTAAAGATGGTACAACTAATTTGACAGTTTTGGCATAGCTAGTTTTAAAAGTCAATTGGCCAGCTCTAACGTCAATGTTTTAAGCCGGCTGGACGCCTGTAAGGCTGAACGGTTAATGTCATGGGACAAACGACCGGGATATCAAGTTGCTGCCATTTTTATTTCTTTTAACTGTTCTCATTTTAAATCAAATAAAAATTGATGTTGGTATATAACGGTATTTCATAATCAGGTTTAATTCATAAATATTCTAATCATGTTAACATGTTCATTTATGGCATACAGTTAAGAAACTCAGACTACCCAGAGGCGCAGACAGACACATTGGCAGATCTTATTTAACAAACGGTACACCCAAACAAAAAATATAAAAATTTACCAAACCTAACTTTCATTTTCAAATACTTTTTATAGTACATGGTATTAGGTGTAGTCACATTTTTTCATCCCCAAGCTATAAATATCAAGCTAAGGATATAAAAACAAATATTATTTGTGCTAATGTCACCAGCTACCTAGTGATTATCCTTGTAAAAAACTTATCCACACCTCATTTATAAAAAAAAAAACAGCTTCTTGGTTTTGTTAATTAGCTTAGTTAAAAATAACGATCTTAAAAACAACATAGTTCCGAAACTTGAGCCATAAACTGAGCTTTCAAATGTGAAAAATAGAGTTTAAAACTCAGATCAATTACCTGAGCTAAGGTACTGCAAGCATTATTAGTCCGAGTTATTACGACCGCATTGCACACATACGCAAAGTGCACAAACACACGCGCGGCCGCTGCGCGATTAGATCGCCGCGACCTGCGCGCGAGCACGCGATCTGACCACTTTCAATGATTCGTTAGCGAAATCATTAGGAGATGTAATGTCGGCGCATTGTAATACGCGTTTATGGTTATTTAAATGATTTATTTTTATTGATTGTTTTTGCCTTGTTGCGAGACAGAAAATAATGATGGCTGTATGAATAAGGCTACCATTATCGTCTGTTATTGCGAAGGTGATCACTGCCGTGTTATTTTAGCGTTTGGTAATGGAGTATGTTACGAGAAAATGAGTTGTCAAGTAGGTTAAGTTAGGATATTCATCACTCGAGGTCCGTGTGTAGACAAGTTCGCGGCGACAAGCTTGACTCGTGACTGATGTATGCAAATTTGCAATCGGATCGATGAAGCCGACTCTCTGTTACTTTAGTTAGTTTTGTATCTATTGTCTTCATTATTCAATGTATCTTCATGATTCATCGCCACCTCTTGTATAACGAATATAATGCACTGAATAGACTTTACAGATTTAAGGAGTATGAGATCTGCAAAGATAAAAATGCGCTTTCTTATATAAAGGGTGACCCATCGGCAAGTGACCGCCCGAAAGGGGCTTATAGTACTCATCATTGTGAACAACTTTTACTATGGGACCAACCTTGAAATCGAGAAAAAAAATCTGCTTTTCCATAAATTTTGTCGAGTGTCATTGACATTTTTCCATGGAACAGCAGATTTTTTTTTCTCGATTTCAGTGTTGGTCCCATAGTAAAAGATGTTAAGTTGTTGTTGTATAAGCCCTTTTCGGGCGGTCACTTGCCAATGGGCGACATTGTATGTAAACGAGTTTTCCTCCTCTACCTACATACAATTCCACATTGCATATACGGGATTTTCGGTAAGAGGACAGACTTATTTCAGGATATCACTGAAAAAAAAAAATATGTCGTAGTAGTGACTCCTGCACATTCCGCCTGGGGAATTACGACACCTCTACCAGTTATTTAACCGCCAAGCAATAGTGTGCAAACATTACTGTGTTCCGGATTGAAGGGCAATGCTGCCAGCGTAATTACTGGGCATAAAGACTGGCTTGCTAGTATCGTCACCAAGACCAAAAAAAAAACTTTAAAAATACGCTGATGTAGATTACAACATTACAAATGTGACGCTTAGTATCGAAATAATATTTTTTGTTGTAGTTTTTTTATGTTATAGTTGATCGAAGAAATATCATACTAGCACTGCTAAATTTCTGACTGTCAAAATTATTTTATCGACATGTTTCTGATTATTTTATATTATTTTTGTCATTTTCTTGGGCATACACTTATTTTTTTATTATATATTGTTATCGATTTCTGAATTCGCACTATCTTAAATTAATTATCACTAATAACCTCAATAATGTCTTCATTCGTTCGTAATTGTGCCTTAAACTCCAATTAAACGTAATCAAACCCTCATCACAAGCAATAACACGGAGAAAATTACATGAAAAGTTGCCAAATCAAAAGGCCGAAAGCTGAAAGGCGGGCCTTGAGAAAATCAACTCGTACAATCATTAATAACAATTGTCGCAAATTCCAGGTTATAAAATTTTACAATCGTAACCCCAAACCCGATGGAGATCGAATCCTGATTGCTATATCAAATCTCATGGCCGAAGGCAAAAGCTTTTTTCTTTCCATGTGTATTTAGGGCTTAATTGTTGGAAAAGGTAGCATTTTGATAGGTCGTTTTGAGATCAATAATTACAGTTTTGTTGAACTAGTTTGACCACGTTTACAATATTGTAACCTTACTGTTAATTTGTCTATTTATAGTGTTATTTATAAATGCTTTTGTAAACCTGGCAGCAACCGTTTGTTTTGTTGACTTTGAGTAGGACTATTTATTTCGGTGTGATTTTTAGTTTAGTTCAAAAAATGGCACACTGGAATTGACGTCTGGTTCTTAAAAGCTGAAAAACGAAGACAATAATGTTCATCAATAAAATTTCTTAAAAATTATACATTAATATGTAGCTAAAGAATAGAACATCGCTTTGGGTCCACAACGGTAATTCGTCAAAATGGCACGCAACATCTTTTATAATTCATTAATCCAGACAGTAATTACCGTAACGTGCGTTGCGGTCGAAAAGCGAGGTGTCGTTCAGACAAGCAAGCAAGCTCTTTGTCGGAGTCTCAGGTGCCGGTGATTCGGCTGTCTTCTTCACCCGACACCACTCATTAAGTTCGCATGTCCATCCGCTGTCGAGATTATTGCAATTATTTAAATTCACACCTTTGAAACGCGAAAAAGCCTCTTTTTATATTTTAATGTTTCGTAAGAGCAGGGAAATGACGTCTCATTCGAAAGGTGTAATTAGGGACAACCTTGGGGCTCAGGGTTGTGCCGGATTTGTGCACTTCTGACATTGTGATGTTGACGCGATAATTGTGCGATGTTTCGACATAAAGTTATGCGAGCGAGCACTCCCGTAATTACGTACAGTCAATATTTGTATTGTTCTAATCGCTTAAATGGAATTGGATAGGCCGATTGAAGTTGTGAAAACGCAGCTGTGCGCTAGATTCGTTTGTTAGGCTTCGTTTGCGCATTGGAGTCATCCTAAGAGATGGGCATTACTCATAGGGATTGGACTTATAAGGAACGAACAATAGGAAGGCGATTACGATGCTTAATTCCAGCTAGATGACCAATATGGCAGGTTATTTCTAGAGATTGTTCAGACTTTGCATTGTTTAGAAAGTAGGTAGGTCGTCATTAAAACTGTTTTACAGATTCACTGTTTTTTTTTGTTATTGATATTGATAAACTTTTTTTTTTAAATTTATCTCTTAGAGTCATTACAGTGTATTTTGACGAAACTTGCTATTACGAAATTCAAACTGGCATTATGAATGTTCGAATCCAAAAAAAACATTGTATGAAAATCACTTGACACCCCGTTAAACGTACACTAAAATCATCAATGATTGGTAATAATTTAACGCAGTTTTGGTGTTACCTTACTTTTAATTACCTATTCTTAATTTTTTACCGCTTCCTTTTGCAAATACCCTCCAGCATTCCATTACAAAATCGTGCTAATAATAAATTAATCCTGCTAAGACACGCTTAGCTTCCGCGTACCCTTTGGAACACTGACTCCTGTTATATTTATACCCTGCGGGCGCTACAAGCCTTTCTGAGCGGACATCATGTAGTCCAGCCGACGCTATCAATTGCCTTGGACACACCCAGGCCATGCTTGGGCCCATTATACGCCTAGATACACACAGCCGCTGATAATCCGTGTAGTGTTAAGGTATAGCCGCAATGAACTGGGCAGCGACTTGGTGAACTGTAACGGTTTCGTCCCAATGTTGTAACGGAATTTACACTCCCATTCACTTAGTAAGAAAGTAAAGTAACATAAGTATTATTATTAGAAGAAAAACAAAAAACCCGACTACAAAAATGTAGCCTAACTAAAAGGAATTTAGTAAAATCCCACTCGTCAAAATCGTCAAGCCGTTTCCGTTTAGACTGGAAGTAATAAAGAAACACACATAGATTCATGGACATTTGGCAATTAAGTTGCTAAATGCAAGACATTTGGCAACTTAATTTATAATATAATTATTACAAACATTTTATTTTAGCTGTCCTCCTCTCTTCTGGTTTTGCTTAATTTTTTGACCACCTTGTTCTTAATGGAAGCAATAAACCATCGAATCTGAATCTGACCCCTAAAACATTACCTTCCTTCGTAGGCAGTCAGGTTAAAAAGGGCTTTGTACACAAACACATACATAAAAAGCTAATTCATATGTTCGTTTGTATGACGGGTATTGAAATATTATTAATTCTTAAAATTTTAAATAGTTAACGGCGAAATGTCTAGGTTCAAAATGTCAAAAATCTAAATGTGAAGTGGTTTAAAAGCCAAAAAAAAAGTCAAGAGGTCAGACATTCTTACTCAAAAATGCCCTAATTCTAAAGAACTAATAACTAAACAACTAATATTCAAATTTTCCAATAATGCTAAGTACAGTTACGTTTATAGCGGTTCGCCGGCCGCTGCACCGGCACGCTCACTTCGCTCGGTCGGCTCGCGGGTTGTATATCGCAATTAAAATATAACCGAATCTAGTGTTCAGGGCAACTATATTATAATACAGTTACTTTTTAGCACTTCCTAGTGACGTACAATAAAAACTATTTCACAGAATGTCCTTGTAGCAAAAAGTTATTTTACGCTTCATGTTGTGACTAGCTGATACTCGCGACTTCGTAAGTGGGTAGAGCCAGCTTAAGCAGAGCTTTGTGGACTAAGGATCCGGTATGTTCCATGATTCCACTTGTAATATTCATCTTCATATTTCCCTAAATTGCGTCGTAGCTTCAATATTCCTGCAGTGATTTTGATGAAACAAAGCCTATGTTAAGCGTCGGAATCCACAGACTTAAAACACATAATTAAAAAAAAACTGTACGTAAGTCCATGCCTTAGTTACTGAGTTTATCCCGGACAGACAGACAGACCGACAGACAATAAAAATTAAACTATATTTTTGGGTTCTTTTGCTCCCAAATAATCCTAAAAAAATGTATTTTCCAAATATCTTCAATATACAGTAATCCCCTCGATACAGTTTTATTATAAGTACATAGACAGATTTTTAGACTGCTATACGCAGGAAATTATACAACATGATTTTGAAGGAAAGCCACGTGACACGTGTTATTGGGTCAGATATGTGGCAGATGTAAGTGACAACATATTTCACTATAATGTACATCATGGTAATACCAAAGACTAATATAATGGTAATACTCTGCGTAAGTAAGTGCTTTTGGGCATCGTTAATTGAAACTATAATTTATTTACGCCAATACAATGAGGCGTTTACCAAAAAAAAAACCTGGTAATAAAAGTACCCGATTTTATTTAGATGTATGACAAAAAAAAAATCTTGTGCCTTTTTTTTTCTCGTATTTTTTGGCTCCACATGTGTATTTAGACAATTTCAAGTAATGTAGCTATTATGTATTTGACTTCATTTGAAGTATTACAATAGTACACTGGTTAAAAACACAACGTGTGGAGCCAAAATTTAAGATTTAAAAAAGAAACATAAAATATTTCGACAGAATTGACAATAACAGGTAAAGACACTAACTATTACAGGACTATTACGCCATCTAGTAAGTATTTTAGTTTTTTTGTTTTTTTTTTTGGTAAACGCCTCATTGACAATGACAGGTAAAGTTCTATGACTATTACACTATCTAGTAAGTATAGTAAAAGGAGTTTTGGCGGGAACGTGAAGAATTCATGTCGCGTCATTTTATTATTTTCCAAAACTTGTGTTATTTCGAATGTTAATGTGTAAAAACGGTGACTTTCTACCCGTTAAGTGTTCGTGTACATGCATGAGTGTTGGTAAATGGTACAATGTCGTGAAACGTGAATTTTCGTGTTGTTTCCAAAACTCCATAGAAGGCTTTAGTAAAGTTTTCACCACTTTACTGGGGGATGACTTGGACTTGACCGTGACTTGCTATGCTCGACTTTGACCGTGACTATGACTTGTAATAATAACTAATATCTAACAAAACTTGAGAATATAAATGTATACTTGACACTGGCAAATGCATAAGACGTGCGACGCCAAAATCCTCTTAGGAGGAAAAAAAAAAAAAAAAAGTATAGTAAAACTTTATTTTTTATTTTTTTGAATACGCCTCATCGTTAGTAACAATTGGTACAATACAATGATGCTGTCTTGTTCCTAACCAAATCCTAACCAATTGTTCCTAACAGCTCAAGTAGGTTAAATGCGGTTTCTCGAATAATGCACAAATCTATGGATCATAATCACAATATAAATTGCATTTGAATAATCTCTCTCTGATGGTCATCTAAACAAATGGCTATATCGTGTCGGGCCCTCCTCTCTTCGCAGAATAAATCTGGAGGTATTTACTGACTACTTTACTAGCGGCACCCTGCAATTTACGTAAATGCCTCGTAGTGTTAGGACTCGCAGTGCAGAGTCCGCCTGGGAAAGTACCATACCTTTGCCAGTTGTTCAACCGCCAAGCAATGGTGTGACAACATTAATATGTTCCGGATTGAAAGGCAACGTCAAACAGTAGTGTGCAAACATTACTGTATTTCGGATTGTAGGACAATGCTTCCAGCGTAACTACAGGGCATAAATTAACGTATGTATATGTGTTTAAATATTTGTATTAAAATTTTGTCAGAAGATAACTAGCGCAAAGTTAATCCAATCTTCATCAAGTAGTAAATTTCCATATAATTTTTAGTTTAGATGTGAGCAAACTCGACCAATCATCTACGGACCAAGTGCGCGTTTGTTTGTATTTTTGTGTGTATTATTTTTCTGACGATTATTAGCGAAGCATTATTCCAATCCAATAATGCGCGCTTAAGCAACAATATTTTTGTAAAACATTTATCCTCATTAAAGAAATAAAAAAAAATACTTTCCGATTTTTTACATTTGCGTATGTAGGTGGTGCTAGCATTCGTAATATTAGGAGTGTGATAATACAAACATTCAACAGGCACTGTTAGTCCGATAAAAAAAATAGTCTCAATTAGATCAACTATTTTCAACAGTTAACACAGCCTTACCTCGTCTAAAATATACCCTACCCTCCCTTTCACTAGCAACACAGTGCCGCATTCATAGTTCAAGCGATTACTCCTAATCGTAACTCATTAAACGCAATTAACAAACAATCATTGTGTTTCTTTAAAATGATGTTTGGCACTCGGAGTTTAACTGATTTTAGAACTATGTCTCAGTAACTAATACGAGAATTCAGATATTTTCTTAAACAAAACTTGCACTAATGAAGTGAGACACAATACTCGAGTTCACAGTATGCTGTTGTTTGATAGCTCTTCAAAGGTATTTTTTAATAAATATTTGAATGAGCTTTTATGAGTTATCTTTGAGTTCTAAATTATTGTTATGTAATAGCATTTTAAAATAAGAGCATGGCCAAGGCATATCATCAAGATGAAGACATCTTTTTGTTTGTTTTGGGTTTCAAATCTAGATAACGAAAATTTTGCGCAGCTTCACTCTTTCAAAGTGCTACAAATAAATATTGAAATATTGTAATTGTAATTACATTCAGCGTATCTCTCTCGTAATCATGCTATATTTTGTCCTTCTATAAAAACAAAATCGTTGGGATGACTAAATTTATTTGGCTAACTGATTTCTGTGACTTCATGCGCGGGGTTTTGGATTCAGGATCCACGATCAGCCTTGAATTACCTTAAAAGGCATCAATTGCCGTTAAATTTGTTTAAAATATTAAGATAATTATTATTTATTACCAAAAACAAAACAAAAAAGGGACATGAGGAAAAGTTATAATATTTCTGATATTGTAATAAAGGATTAAAAACGAATGGTAAGTCGTGGTAGAACGCGCTCGCCTCACATTCCTGGGGAAGCCCCAACCGGGTTCGAACCCGGGCGGGCCCGTACCAATGAGTTCTTTGGAACTTACGTACGCATACACAACTGGCTTTACGGTGAAGGAAAACGTCGTTAGGAATTTCTTCTCCGGAAATATGCAGGTTCCCTCACGATGTTTTCCTTCACCGTAAAGCCAGTGGTATGTCCGTACGTAAGTTCCAAAGAACTCATTGGTACGGGCCCGCCCAGGTTCGAATCCGGGACCTGACGAATGTGAGGCGAGAGTGCTCCCACTGAGCTACCACGGCATATACTGACATACTTAAAAAGGATCAGCACCTAGAATTAGGGCATTTTGAGATATTTATACATAAACGTCTACATCATTTACATATCAATGATAACTTAAGAAACTGATAACGCAAATCAAGCCATATTCTAGAGTAATAAAGCATACGACCCTTCAAATCTGCAGTATCGAAAGGATCGGCCGTCCAAGCCCGAAGGCCACCCTATCGATACGACTGCTATACCTAGCTACACTGATAAGATATCGTTGTCACCGAGGGCGGTGGCCGGCCCGTAAACATTCTAAGTCAGGGGTGGCCAACCGGTCGATCGAGATCTTCTGGTCGATCGTGGCAAGGCAAAAACCATAATATAAGATTAATATACTTAATATCAATATTTATTTGTAAAAAATAAATAAAACAGATGACGCAACGTAAGTACCAACTGCTGTGTGCACCATTAGATTTTGTATCAGTTTTCAATTGGCGTTCCATCACGTTGGAATTTTATGTTTTCCCTTTTAATGGAATAAAAAATACTACATAATTATATACAAAACTATACTGTTTCATTTAAAATTTCAAGAAAGATTTAATCATAATCATAATCAATTTATTAATAACGTTTAATTACAGGTCATTATTACAAAGATTATAAATTTAAAAATAGCGTCAAATATTGTGCAGACCTATTATAATTTAAGTGTGTGTCCAATAACAAATGCCAAACTAAATTGGAATAGAAATTACAATAATATCAAATAACAAAAAATAAGAACAGGACAAAAAAAAAATATCAATTAATACATTAAACACAAAAATACAAAACAAAGGGCTATACACAATGTCAACTTCAAAAAAAAAAAACTAAATAATCGCACAGGGTTTCGTCACTAAACATTAGATCTTGGGCTAAATTAGGTTGGCTACCCCTGTTCTAAGTGATACAGTGCGCCGTGAAGCTACGAGAAGCTTGCGAAATTAGAGCGCTTGGTCGCGCCCGCGCGTGCCTGACCGACTGATAGCTAATCTGTACTGCTGTGTATGCACTCGTTTGTACCCGACTGCCCAAGACGGAGGGTAATATTTTTGGGGTATGTATGTGTTTTCTTATATTACTTCCTATAGCCTAAACGGATTGACCGATATTGACGAGTGAGGTATCGTTGGATTCCTCATTAGCTACGATGTGACATAGGCTACATTTTGCAGTCATTTTGCATTGGTATTTTGATAATAATACTTGTTGCATAGCGCAGTCCCTTATCTATTTTTATTTTAACAAAAATAATGTTAATGATTTTAGGGTAAGTATATAAGTATTCATGTAAGTATGTATATGTTTTTGTGTTCCAATATCCTGTAGACTAAAAGTTAAGACTCTTTCAGAGTTAAGGCTTTATCTTACTGCCTGAGAACAAACCCTCAATAAAATTCTCCATTAAAATTACTTTTTCCGATCACTCCTCGTAACTATCTGTCACTTTATCGGGGTAATTAAAATGTAGATTATTTGGAGTTTAATGTAATTAACCACTTGATTTAAGAACTGAGGTCAGCTGATCCGTTCACCTGTTTCCATGTGGTAATGTTATCACTCAAAACGTATGAGTCATAAACGCAATAATAACCAATATATCAATTTTATAGTGACATTTATATTTTATAGCCTATCTACATTTGCATAAATTGTTTCGGCACCGAGTACTGTCAAAAAACATTTAAATTTATGTGCAGTTTGAATCTATCAGAGTTCAATCAATATACTCGTAGCTCAAATATAAATTACGCATAAATTCGCGTACTTTTTCATTATAAATTCGTCTTATCGTCCTTTGAGTTACAAAGATACCTAATATTATCTTAGTGTGACAAAGTATTTATTGCTAGCTTCAATTCCATGTAGGTCGTTACTTACCGATTGCATTGACTACTACTAACGATTTCATATTAATATTAAACAGGACACGTTTCGAATCAGGTATTTTGATATTAATTGACATATATTCTTGTAAAAACTATACCACCACCTACCACCTAGACTTATATAGTGCTAAGAGGTAGGATTATCATTGTGATAAGATCAAAAATATAGCTGTTATTAGCCAGACTAAGTATTAGACTCACAGATCACTCCCTAGATTCCGCACTGAAGACGATCGGTGCCATCGGCATCGGTACTCTCATTGGTTTATTGCTACCTTGAGATAGCCAATGAGAACGCTTGGTCACAGTCCCCGCAAACCGCGCTTTCCTTGGTGAGTGATTTTCCAAACAACGTTCTCGTAATGCGGTATTTATTTATAATCTATGATTAGACTCAACGGAAAATAATAATCAGAAACAAACTTTTCTGCAAATTAAATAACTCCTTTTCGTCACAATGTTATATTTCAGCAGAAGCTCCAGTTTATTGTTATGAACGTAAATATAAGCCTTGCAGCGCAGTGTTCGTACACTCAATCCGCAGTGCTATCTTACCTATATAAAGCTGTTTATAACTAACCGGCCACCTCTCGCAGGCCGCTTCCTAACATCATACTCAACAACTTTTATTCCATTACTTTTAATAATACGTCATTTTTGTCTGCCAAAACAGTAACATTGGAATTAAGGGTTTAGACAACGACAATTACATTACGCGGTTTGAAATGAGAAGCAACGCGGGCATAACATTTTGTACAAAAAAATAAAAATTATAAAAAGACCATAAGAACTTAAAATACTTTTTTGAACAGGGAACAAAAGTTCTTGAGTTTGATATTGGGAGGCAGCCAGCGAGAGGTGGCTGATACATTAAAAATATCCCTGTATACGCCGCACTGAAAACTTGTGAACCTTATAACTTCACAAAACCTTAACTGATTTTGCTCATATCCATTTTTTTTTTTTTTTTATTAATATGAACTACTTGCCTACAAAACATTCGTGAAGATCCGATCAACGGTACGCGAGCTATCATCGGACAAATACATATACATACGAACATATAAACACCAACTTGTACCTGTAAACTGAGATCTTCGCTTCGCACAGTCATCAGGTATAAACTAAAAATTAAAAAAAAACGCACTACTATAAAGGGGATGTCCATTAATGATCTGATGATCATCAAACGGCTGAACGTTTTTTCTTAAATTGTATTTAAGAACACTCTCGATCAAGTCACTTTTCAACAAAAAAATACTAAATCAAAATCGGTTTATCCGCTTCGGAGCTACGATGCCACAGACAGATAGATACGCATTTACTTAAACTTTACAAACTAAATTTATTTACCTTAAACTTATAACACCCCTCTGTTTGCGTCGGGGGTTAAAAGCATATTGAACACAAAATGGGTGTGAAACTTGCAATGAATATTCAATACGACGTAAAGCTAATCATCCCAATAGCACGCACCATAAAAGCTCACTAAACCACAGATACTGAATGTACCGAATAGATGAAGATAAACGAGCTGATGCACAAATTAAAACACCCACGTTGAGCGATCGGCCTCTTCATTTTTGTCCGGTGTACCTTTATTAATCATGCCATCGATGATCTTGTGAAATTTATTACCTCTAAGCGAATCTGCCCAGAGATTTATCAACAGAATGTGTGGGCTTAGAGATAGGGATAAGTTAACTAGAAGTGAAAAGTTATACTAGAGTTATAAGAAAGGGTATGCTACACCGAAAAGAGCACACGCTCATCGCTATGAACAACTATTCAATTCAATTTAAGAATCTGTCGCCAAGCATCTGAGGATGTTTTCTAGCGGTCTGACTTCAAAGCCATCAGATAACATCAAGTAAGTTGGTGGTCAAAAGACTAGCCAATCAAATTAATTTAAAACAAAATTACATAAGAAATTGACTTAGTCCTGGTACCAGGCAGTACTTGCAGGTGACTAGGTACTTACAACTAGGATCCGGCTTCTGCGTCTATGTCATGGATACGCTTATCTCATTTCAACTGTAGAGATGATTTTGTCGCGGTGTGCATGTTATGCCGGCTGGTGTCTTATCTAGACACCATGTCTCTTCGTGAGCATCGTATAATAGAGACGACCGGCCACGACAATTAGCCTACACGTATTAATAGTAGTCAAGCACAAATTTACGTCCGGCTTTCAGTAATTCAATTTAACCGATTACTTGGCGAATCACCATTAAGCCAAAAGCTAAAATCTTTCGACCAATCGTGACATGTTCAACTTCCGATGTAAAATTGTAGATGCATTTGATTGCACTTGGAGCCGGGATTGTCCTAAAACTGCAACCAGAACCTAAGTTCTGACCTGCGTTCTCTTTGTAAACAGTGAGCGTTCTGCGACCCCCAAGCCCCTGCCAAGCGTGGAGATGATGGCGAACCCCTCCTTCAAGAGGGCAGCCTTTGTTCACCAGTGGAAGTTTCTGGCTGATGATGAAAATTAGATTGCACTTAAAGATCGCATGATGTGTTGTAAAATTTTGTAAATATTATTAAAATAAAACCAAAATATCTGTCTGCAAAATTGTAACCTATGTCCCTCCGGACGTAAAAAGGAATCCAACGACACCTTACTCGTTAAAATCGGTTAAGCCATTTAAGCTACAAGACGTAGGTAATGTATAACACACACAATTAAGCTTATATACTTACTCGTACATACACCCCAAAAACATTACTCTCCTTCTTGAACAGTCGGGTAAAAAACTATTTTACTTGACTTTTTATCGTGTTACAAAAAATCTCGACTAAACTTACGCTAAGTTGTGACCATGTACAGCACTTCACTCAGTTACATGTAAGTGTATTAAACTAATCTTTATAACTTAATTAAATTAATTATTTGAAGCAATTAAATGAAAACTAAAGCAAATCAAAAATTATAAATAAAACATCACAATAATTAGCAAGCAATTAGCTCGCTGTCTGCGAATAAGGTATCCAAAAACCTGGAGATATTACCTCGTTGATTGGAACCTACCTTGTGGCCGAGGTAAGTAAATGTAGCCATTATGCCCGTAGTAAAAGTTATTATACAGTTGATATACATTTTAAGTATGAAACATATTAGTGTTTCATAAAAAAATTAAATTATGTGGTTATTAAGTTATTAGGTGTTATGGTATTGTGGCCATGCGCAGGCCAGATCACTCGAAGAACCGATAACCGATGGGGAAGAAAGGTTCTTGAGTGGCGACCACGAACCGGAAGACCAAGCGTAGGCAGACCTCCCACTAGGTGGACCGGCGACATTGTGAAAGTCGCGGGCAACCGGTGGATACAAGTGGTACATTGTCGGTCGGTGTGGCGGTCTAAGGGCGAGGTCTATGTTCAGCAGTGGACGTCTTCTGGCTGATAATGAGATAAATAATAACAACAAAAATGTGGAAACGAGTTTGTTAATTATATTTAATTTAAGACCGAGCGAAGCGAAGCGATTGTACGGGAACAACTCGGCTTTTGTATGTATATTTATTTGTTTCCTTGTCCATTTATCCGACGATAACTTGCGAACAGTTGGACTGATCTTCATGAAATTTTCAATAATATATTATATTCATGAAGGCATATAAATAGTACATTTAAATGCCATTTTAAAGTTCGAATATGAACAAAATCGGTCTAAGGGTTGTGAAGCTAGTATAATATGTCAGTGTGATAAAATAATAATTTTATTTGGTTTTGTTTAACACTGTTCCAGCACAATTTTATTCGTTTAAAATTTTAGAATCCCCCATCACTTCATTTTCATTTTATGAAAGCATGATCCCGTAATCTGACACCGTTATCCGCGAATAAAATACCTATTTATATGATGATTTTATACAATAAAGAAGCAGTTAGATTAAGATAATAGTGAAGTTAGTATTGTAATGGGAGCCTGCGCAGATCGCTGAGGCTATCAGATGGACCGAACCATATCGGATGCCACTGGTCTAGAATCTGCTAAACAAATACGCAAAAACTTTGGAACCCTGTCACAATATCTCACGCGTAACCTTTATACGAGTCGTTAGTGGCTTCAGACAATCATTGCTATGAAATGGGTCTAATAAGTATAGAGTTGGAAGCCTCTGGTTTCATATCAGAAGCTGTATTGGGCACGGATGGTATGGGAACAATAATATTATTAAAGTTTAATGGTTCTGAATCGTATCGTGCTTATTTTAGCGGACAATGTCGGGAGTGATGAAAGGTAAGTTAAATATTGTACCTACTATTCTGCTGCTTAGAAGTAAAAATCAACAAAATACAAAATATTGTTTTTTTACTGGGCAAGTAAGTGCCTTTAATAACTAATACGTACGATAAGTTTTTTTTTTTTTTTTTAAATTCTTTTATTCATTAGTTACTTTTTTTTTATATATATATAAACCAACTTTTATGGTGGTCGATTTTGGAGGTTAACTTTGACAAAACTAAAATAACTTACGAATGCGTATTGATGTCTTTTTGTGACTTGCCTAGTTAATAATTAACCAACTTCCGAACATGAAACATAATTTCGATTGATATCCTGATTAGATGTAATTAGCAATTATCTGGTTTTTTGACTAGCGCGCTAAAGCCATCTCTTTTCATCTACGCGCGAAAGTGTATAGCGATATCTTTAAGCGCACGATACACTGGGAAGAATTGACTTTTCCACAGACACTTGTATTTCACTCGAATCTTCAGTGGGCGTTGGACCTTACACTGTTAAATAAAGTCTGCAGCAGACAGGAGAAAGTTGAAGAGCTTAGTCCAGATAATCAAGGATTAAACCACTCTTAACTAAATACAACTTTCAGGAATCAAGAAAGAACAAGAATGTTATTGACCGAGCGAAGCGAAGGTCTCAGAGTTTACTGGGACAAATCGGCATTTGTATGTATGTTTGTATGTTTGTGTGTATATTTGTCCGATGATAACTTGCGAACCGTTGATCCAATCTTCATGAAATTGTAGGCAAGTATTTCATTTTAATACAATTTTTAAGTTCGAATATGAGCTGAATCGGTCCAGGGGTTGTGAAGATATAGGGGTCGCGAGGTCTCAGTTCGGCGCGAACTACTAGTTTTATTTATGCTACTATGTGACTAACTTAACCTGATGTAAGGCGTCACGCTTGCCCATAACAGTACAGTACACGTAGAATGTTAAACATTAACCGTCTTATCACAAAAGATTTAAGCACGTTTCAGACATGTGTGGAACAAATGTTTCACAAATTTCGTACTACAAATCCGCGTCGCCGTTAGCACTCGTCTAAGGTTAAACATGCCATAGCCATTGTTTTAATTAAAACAGCGCCAAACCCTTGTTTGAAAAGAGAAATAGAACATCTGTTAAAGCGATGTTAAACTTTTAGACACTATTTAGCTAAACAGATGTCTAAGCGTTGTTTTAAATTATTTTTGTGATAAGACGACAACAGTTCAAAACTCAATGAACTATGCGCTCTTCACCTTAGAATGTAAAATTTCTTTGTGTTATATAACTAACGCAATAAGACTGATGAAGTCTGAGTTATCTCCACTAAATAAACAATATCAAAGCACCCACCGACAAAACCACTGATGATGCTTATTACACTCATACATAACTGAACATTACAACATAATCGTGGACGGACACTAACGACATCTTCACGGCGTTATATTAACGAGGCGAGCGGAGACCACAATACGTTTATGTCGTCACCGACACAGGGTAAACTGTGAAGGATTTATCATCCGGGAGCAGTTTCCTGGCTCTCTGTGTGTATAAGGTCCGTCTGGGATGCCAGAAGTGAGGGGATGTGTCGTTTATATTTACAGTGGAGAAACAAAATCTTACTCTAAGGAGGCCATCTCTTTTTTGTATTATTGACCTAGCGAAGGTAAGATCTCAGAGGCAACGGAAGCAACACAGCGTTTGTTTGTTTGTATCTTTTTGGATTTGTGCGTATATTTGTTTGACGATAATTTAACCGGACACTCGGAAAAACGACTTGTACTTCAACCAACTTTATTTTCTTTGGTATTGGAGATACGTCATTGTGGTGGTCATAAGCAACCGGTGGATGCAAATGGCAGATTGTCATTCGATGTGTTGTTGTTTGCCATAATCACCACGCTAAGCAGGAGGCCTGGGGACCTGCCTATCCTCCGGTGGTTCTGGACGCAGTATTATCTTAGGTCATCTCTTAGTTTTCTAGCTCCCAAGAAAAACAGATGTGCACGACGGGACGCCGGGTCGAATGCCCACGCGACGATTGTGCGGTGGCTCGCCTCTTGATTTAATAACCGACTTTAACTTTTGTAAGGAGATTGTTTGGAATGTACACAAATGGATGAATGTATCCTGAGATCTTGAGTTAAAGTGTAGCTTTGCATTGTGGAATATGGCGAGAGAGAATAAGTGTTGGTATGAAATCGTATGACTAACTTTCTGAACCTAGAGTCATATTTGCCTTCTTCCAATAGTGGACGTCTAAGACCTGATACGAAGAATGAGTTGAAGGGGCGACCAACGGTTCTTCATAAAAATTGCTTTACAATATTGGCATTGTTATTATATACATAACTGACTGTAATTTTCAAATAACAAATTGTTGAAAAAGTGCGATCGAAGTAGCTGAATTAGGGCAGCGAGCCATTTATTCAAAACACAACATAAATCATTGCCATAACAAAACAACGACCCGAAAACAAGAAGATCTAAAATATGTTATTGTGTTAGGGATCTTTGGCCAGGCCATAAATGCTGACTGGACTAGCTACTTCACCTACTGTGATACTTATATATACAGAGTTACCACACTTATTTACCTCTTTCAAGATCCATTGTAACAACAGCGAACTAACTCGGCTATCACTGGTTACATTCTTGCTATAACTTATGACCCCGGCGAATACCGCCAACTGATAACCTCTTGTATAAGCAATTACAATGCACTCCACCTTTTGTCCTACCTAATGCATAATAAATGTAACAAGTACGTATGTACATTTTAGTTGGTATTGTAGCTACGAAAAGAGTTATATTGTTAGTACAATCAAATTCATGACACTCTACTCTCTAATAAACTGGGCGGCTTAGTCCACCCAGAAGTCTTAGTTATAACTGTTTTGTGTTGTGTTTTTTCTTATGACTGATTGTGTTATAACTGATTATTATGATATTTTAGTTAATTATTATGTTAGTTGTTTATTATTATGTTGTTGTTATTATTATTATTGTATGTTAGTTGATTGTTATGTGTTCTTCTCTTTTTCATAACTAGTTAATAAACGAAATAATAAAATCTTAGCTATCTTCCATGACCAAGTATAAAAAAGAAAATTATTTGTGTCATTTTCACGATTTTTAGCATAGCCACTGAATCGATTCTACTCATACCTATTGGAACATAAAATTGTATTTAGAACTACTTACCTGTAAAATTTAATGATGGTCGGATCGACATTTACACTCAAAGAAAAGCACAAATGCCGACTTGTCCCGCAGACAGTGAGACCATCGCTTCGCTAGTAGAATGAAAAACTTTGTCCCGTAGAAAAATGACATTCAACGAAAAAAAGGTTCCCTGGTTTTTTCCTTATTAGCTATATAATATAAAGAGATTCTCTCGACTAAGTACCACCGTTCCATGTTTATATTTCATATTCCTAAACCCAATTGTTAAGAATTTTCTATTCTATAAAATCATTATGTAAATGTAGAAATTGCGTAACACCAGCATAAACTCGAGGCATGGCAAGAAGCTAGCTCGCAGACGCATCCGTTGAAACACATGGCATTCTTGTAGCGAATATGGTGCTCCGAAGCCATTCGCCATTGAGATGTTAAGCGCAATGCGCCTGACATGCGTACAGTCTACAGGCGCGCTAACCGCTAAACAGCCCAGCTATTTCTATAGAATGTTCCTGATGTTCACAAATACGATAAACTATAAGGAAGGAGATGGACGACTAAAAATACCGCAAAAAATAGCTGAATAGTTATGATACAAAAAGACAATCGGTCAATCGTTTTGGAATCTTACTATAGTTCATTACTATGATCGAAAAACTTTTGTTATATCGTATTTCATCAAAAATTTGTATATAGTTTTTCTTTCATGGTGTATTTAGCCAGTGTCAAGTTCTGTTATATTTCAAGTGAATTATTTCACAAGTCACAATAAAAACAAGTCTAGGTCATAGTCTAAGGTGACAAATACAGTCGCAGTCCAGTTCTAGTCATTCTTAAAGTAATGTAGTGTATGCTTTATAGGATGGTTTTACGGAGTCTTGGAAATTACGTTAAACATATTTTTTCACAACTTTATCACGTCTGGGTTTCATGTGAAACACTACTTATCAGCATGAAGTTGACAGAGTATTTTATAGTAGAACAGACGCCCCTGATATGCAGTACATTCGGAAAGCTTTCTATTAAAGCAAGAAACTGTTTTAAACCGGCTGTAACACGGAATAAATGGGCTGTAATACCTCTTGCGGTGCTTTTTAGGAAGTTGTACTTCTGACCATCTTTTCAATGTGTCTGCAGAGTTCCTGTAACCTTTTCTAGTCTGTGACTACATACGCTGCGCAGTCGTAGGCCAAATACGACAGCCACGCATACAAAATCCTATTAACTCCACTTACTACACGCATTCTCTGTTCCGAGTCTGAGTCTCCACTACGATATAACAACTATTTCTCACATTCTATTAATGATATCCTTCCAGATGAATTTATTACCAGTTTCAACACCTTGTTGTTGTCATCTGTTCTTTGATTTACGGCTAAAAGTGTTCACACCTTTGTTGTGCAGTCATAAAACTACTAATATAGCAATATATTAGCACTAGATTATCTAAGATCACGCGTGCTCTTGGAGTGAGTCAAAATTTCAAAGGTCTCTCTATGTTTTTATTTATAAACAACTAGCTACGCCCCGCGGTTTCATCCGCTATTCTACAGAAGATATTTTTCCGGGATAAAAAGTCAAGTGAAAAGCCTATGTGTTTATCCAGGGTGTAAGCTACCTCCATACCAAATTTCATCCAAATCCGTTCAGCCATTACAGAGTTGAACGGGACCTGCTCACACCCTTGCTAAGTCTGTAAAATCTGTATATGTGAGTGGTGTACACTTTTACAACCATCTACCAGAGACAATAAAAATTGCAGCTTCCAACAATATATTTAAATCAAAACTAAAGCTACTCCTACTCAGTAAGGCCTATTACTCGATTAAAGAGTACATAAATGATATTTTATAGCCTTTACAAACTTAGTATGTACCTATGATGTACTTAATATGAAATTAAGTGATATCTTGACCTGTAAATTTTATAATTTACTAATAAATAATCTGTAATCTGTAACAAACGCACTTACATACTTAAACATTTCCATACATACATAGTTACACACTTACAAACAAACTTTTGCATTTGTAATATTAATGTGATGATCTGTCAGATTGAATCGAGTGTCGAATTTAACGCTTGATCTAATCTACATACAGTCACCTTTGGAATCGTAAACAAGTCGCATCCTTGCATTTCATCACGACGTAATATCATCAATCAAACACTACAAGGGCCGTATGCAGATTTTATTTAAATCCAAGTATGATTGTCGGGCTCACCCACGTGACTATTTTCGCACACAAATCTCACCTTTGAAACCTAGACGTAAAATAACAAAAGAACAACGACGCCGCATTGCCGTAAGGTCGACAATCGGCTCGTGCTCCGCAGACAGTAAAGTGACACTATCTAGTATGACTGAAATGCATTAGCTTATTTTGCATACAAAGCCATTATAAATATTTCTTACGGCAAAGTCTTCTCAAACGGCGTTTTGAAAGCTCTGGCGGATGACACGCGTCGATACATCTAACTGTATTTATGCGTCAAAGGAGATGTAAATGTATGTAAAGCAGGAACGTCTTGTCTCGTTATGAAATGCGTTTCTTAGAGAAGAAAAGAGAATGAATGATTATCTTTTCATCTGAAGATACTGTGGTAGGATGTTGACAGTATAAAACGTTAACCCATGCAGTTAACTGTTTGTAACAAACGATATAATATAATCAAATAATTTGAAATGTATCCTAGTAATTTATTTTGTATTCGTCGGTCAGATACATATTAAAATTCATCATTCAAAATTCTGCCCTCCCGAGAAACGAATCTGGACCCTACTGCTTATAAGACAGAGGCGGTACCAACCAAGCTAGAAGGGTCGTCAAAAATGAATGTTATTTGGTAAAGCTTTTGTGATTATTTTAATATCTTACGAGTACAAAAAAAAAGTAGAAATTGTAGCAAAATCTATGAAACAAAAAAGGTTTTTCGATAATAATTAAGTCAGGAATATTTATATTTATTGTCGTTCGTAAAAGACACCCCAAGGACCACAAGGATATAAATTAGGTAAGTGAAAGAAAACTACCTAAACGAATATTTTAGAAATCGGCAAATATGTCTGCCAACAAATTTATTTACACGTTTCAGGCTAAAGTGTATTTTATTTTAGCATAATTCGTGATTCCCTATATACCTGCAATCAGTATAAACCGTACCCTAAATCAGGTTGCGAGATAAAGAACGAGGCGTATTTGCGTCTAAACGGTTGATATTTAAATAGGGTAGGAACGGGCGGAACACTTGTTCGATTTGACAGGTGATAGCCGCGAGCCGGTGAAATATTGCCCCTCGATAGCTGCAGCTGGCGATCGTGTGGACCACGCTGTTGGTAGCTGCTTCGTTACTTATGGCCACTTGATAAAAGGTACTACGTCTATGTAAAGTTCATTCTCACCTCTGCGATGTCAATTTTTTTTTAAAACTTAATCTAAGTATAACCAGTCTGTAGTGTCTTTCCCCTGCAATATTGCGTCTAGTACAATTATAAGTAAAACTCAATAATATACTTTTTTATGGTAGGTTTTCTATCTGCTATTATTTTATGTAGCGAAAAAACCATCTAACCATTTAAGCAATTATGTGATCGATTATTGATACCAGCGAGTTTTTAAAAATCAATAGAAATTATTCACATCCATAGTAGAGTTGTGCCGCTCGCGCATTTTAACGTTATTGGATAGATAATAAAACAGATAGATAGATATAAAATCACTAATCACTGAATTTCCAGAAAGTATTGTCGTGTCTGTTAATGATAAATTTACAATTTTTTGAAAGAAACTTTCTTATTTGTATCTTTTGACAGATTAGAAAAAAAACAACAAAAAACTGTGTATTATTATATTTTTCGATTTTGCAAATGTGCGAGTGAGGTAGGTGTGACACGATTATAAGCACTTTAATTCAATATTTTTTAGAGCGAACGTTTTCACTGTCTCTAATTGCCATTATAGTGTCGTTTTGCTACCTAGCCATTATCTAATTGCCATTATAGTGTCGTTTTGCTACCTAGCCATTATCTAATTGCCATTATAGTGTCGTTTTGCTACCTAGCCATTATCTAATTGCCATTATAGTGTCGTTTTGCTACCTAGCTATTCTACAAAATCGTTCATGATATATCGTCACTCAAGTCGTCAACGTCTCACAAGTATATGAAAAACTAGCTGCGCCCGCGGTTTTACCCGTTATTCTACAGAAACCGAATATTTTTTCGGTATTAAAAGTTGGCCATGTGGTAATCCAGAGTGTAAGCTACCTTTATACCGTTCATTCAAATCCGTTCAGCCGTTACAGAGTTGAACGAGAACAAACACACTTACAAACTTACGTATTTACGCTTACAGACAAACTTTCGCTTTTATAATATTAGTGTGATTTAGTGGCTTACACTATACAGTTTTTCTAAAAAAAAAAACACTGTTTTAAACTAGGCACACTGAACGGCGACGGAAATAAAATAAATATCGAGTGCTCCAGAATAGACACGCACGTCGTGTACTACCGTACTAAATTGTAATGTTCAAAACTGTACCTATAGGTAGCCCTATGACCACACAAATAACCTTAGCATTTACCACTGGGCAAACGGCCTGCTCGTTTCAATAGTTATGTTAGATCTCCTTTGGCTGTAAGTAACCGGAGTAGCTGTTTGTACCTATATAAGTTTATCAAAAATTTGACCTCATTTTTTTTTTTCATTATTCTTAGCGTCGCGTCTAATGTACAAACGCTCGATAAGCTAATATGACGATTTTTTGTGTCTTGCAATACTCGTGACTTTTGTTTTCAGCGAAAAAATGATTGTTTTACAGCAAAGAATAACTTATCCAGTTTGTGCATACTAATAGGCTTAATGTTTAGTTGTAATTTATAATAAAAACTTTAGCAGATTAGATAATTATACCTTGTCTATAATGGTAAATAAATATATTGGTGGACTTTTTTCACACACAGCGCATTCTAGCCCCATACTAAGTAATCTTGTACTATGGGAACCAGACAACTGATAGAATACATAAATAATTTTATTAGTTGTAAATACATATATAGAATACATAGAAACACCCAGTCAAAGAACAAACATCCATGCTCATTACTCTCAAATGTTCTCTCTCTTTCCTGGATGGGAATCGAATCCACAACCTACAGCTCAGAAGGCGGAAATCCTCCCACTGAGCCACAAGGCTAGTCAAATTATATTTTATTGTTCAATAAACAAATAGTAATTTACAAATACTATGACGGTATATACCTCATACAGTAAAAAGAAAAAAAAATACAAGGTTTTTTTTTGTTATTCAATATTGGTTTGCGTTCGCCGACATCACAATGATGTGGTCTAGGATGAAGCATGCTTACTTAGATCCAATTAGAACGTACCTGCTTACTCTAGATTTAAAGACAAATACATACTATTGCGTAAGTACTTTTCGAGAAATAAACTCCGGTAGAGAGAATGACATCCTCGATGAGTGTATAAAAATAATTAACATTCATGACAGTACATTGCCACTGACGCTTACTGTTAGGTGACCTAAATCTTTTGTTTTTTAATAGTTCACATTTTATACTGATAGCTCCTAACTAGGATCCCCTGTGTCGGAGATGCCATAGAACACACACAAAGACAAGGACATCTAACACCCAGACCTAAAGATAATAATTTCTACATTTAACGTGAAGTAAATGATAGTATTTGTTTCAAAAAAAAACATCAGCCTGGCCCAGAATCAAACCAGGGACTTCCTGCTCATAAGGCAGGCGAACTACCATTAAGCCAAACAGTTAGATAGATAGATAGATTAACTCTTTATTGTTCACACAAATTTTACATAATTTATAAACAGACTTTAAAAAGTAGTGTAACAACTAAGTGACCAAACGTTTAAAAAGTTAAGTAACAAGTTACAGTTTACAGTTTTATACATGTAGCTCGTCTGCAGAATCCCGATTCGATTATGTTTCCATTACAAAATGGCCACTGTCCTATCTGATCATCGATAAGTCGTCGTAATTAGAAGAGCCAGTTACATAATAGGTGGCATTACCAAGTGTGCGTAATTGTGCCCCGTTGATCATGATTGTGGAACAAGAGGGCTACTTAGGGCTATGTGTAAAGATAAACGCGAAAAGAAATAGTAGTATTTGTTGCTGATAATGTTTAAGCCGTGGTAGCTCAGTGGGAGCATGCTAGCCTCACATTTTTGGGGTCGTGGGTTTGAGCCCCGGTGGGCCCTTACCAGTGAGTTCTTTGGAACTTACGTACGGCTTTTCGGTGAAGGAAACCATTGTGAGGAAACCAGCATATTTACGGAGAGCAAATGTGAATCCACCAACCCGCATTTGGCCAGCGTGGTGGATAAGACCCAATCACCGTTACAGGGTAGGTCGATATCTCAGCAGTGGGATGTTTAAAGGCTGATGCAGATAATGATTTGTGTTAGTTTAACCGAGAAACAAATATAAGGGTCTTTTACAATCTGTTCAAGTTCACAAGAAATCATTTTTTTTTTGAAAAAATACGAAAAAAATAAAAACCGACTTCAAGACTGTACCTTCATGTACAAACTTAAACTAAAAAGTAGAAGATCATCAAAACTTTTACAGAAGGAAACCAAAAAACCAAAACGTCGTCTGTGTATATATTTTTAGTTTTTGTTGATTTTTTAAAAAAGCGCTGAATTAATTTCGATATTTTTGGGACCTAGTATGGAGAACCCATACTGCATTCAAAACATAAATATAAAATTGTGTTTGGTATAATTTGCTGACGTAGCATCAATATTAATTTAAAATAAACTGTCTGGATATACGGAACATAGATAAAGCTTTTAGGCTATACTAGCTACTAGGCCATACTAGGTCTCGTAGCGTCAAGTTACGGGACCTAGTATGGACCCAATATAAAATTGTGTTTGGTATAATTTGCTGACGTAGAATCAATATTAATTTAAATTAAACTGTCTGGATATACGGAGCATAGAAAAAGGTTTTAGGCTTTACTAGTTACTAGGCCATACTAGGCCATACTAGGCCGTACTTGACGTTATGGGACCTAGTATAGCCCGTGAGTCTATCTACTAGTGATCTACTTTTCGAGACAGTTAAGAAAATGTTGTCACGTCAACCACGCTGGGCTTGAACTGTCGACGTGCAATTTTGAACCTGCATTAAAAAATCCGTATCTTATACATTACTTACTCACATCCATTTTTCTACTAGCATTCATTGAAATTTATAGATAGCATTTGCTCGTTTTTCAACAAATCAACACGTCTTATTACTGGAGCAGAGCCTTAATTAAGTACAGCAACTATCTGCCGGCAGTGAAAGCAAATTCGTCCTACACGTGCATTCGTCGCTAATAACATAGTCTACAAGAGAAGTAGGTACTTATACTAATAAGTTGGCTCGCGACGCAATCACGCTCATTTAAATACAGCAGACTATATTTGAATTCGAAATTGCAGTGATTCAGAAATGAAGATGTAAGTGTACTGCTACGAATACGGCTCTGTGATATGTTTTAAATGATGCAGGCTTTAAAATAAACAATATAAGTACCTAATACGACCAGCTAATCACTTTCTTGTAGCGGTTTTGGCGTAGTATTATTATATGGTTTACCTGGAAGAGATTGCTTTAAGCGATAAAGCCGCCAGTTGTTACACTAGTTTTAAGTTCTTATTTTTGTCCTACGTATGTCATTTTTGAACAATAGTTATCTATCTATCTATCTATCTATGTTCTGTGCTTATGGCGTAGCTCGATTAGATGTTCCTAACTGATCACCGTTGCTAAGCAACGGATGACACGGTCAGTCCTCGAATAGGTACCGCGAGCGACATTTACAACTGAGCGTCAACTAGTGGTTTGGCCCCCTTATTATGTAACTCCATCGTCATCATCATCAGCCAGAAGACGTCCACTGCTGAACAAAGTCCTCCCCCTAAGACAGCCACACTGAACGACAATTTACAACTTGCATCCACCAGTTACCCGCAACCTTCAAAATATCGTTAGTCCATCACGACTCGCAAGTAACATAATAAGGCGGATAACACATTGAATCGTAGGCCCTGGTTGTTTATGCTGTCCTGGAAGGAGCTGAAGCGCAGTGCTGAGGGCTCCGGTACGTTCCCTTGCAGATCCCTGAGCCCATCGTCAAGCACCAAGGCAGGTCACCGATTGGGTTTTAGTGGGTATATTGCCACATATGGGTAGCAGCCTGCTCTTAGTAGATGGAGAAAGTTCTACGACCCCCATCGGAAATCAATCGACGCGAAGCTTACATTTTGCTCTAGAATAAGACCTAAGATGCTATGCTTTCACAATAAACCCTATATTTCCTTTTTAGAGCAGCTTTTGTAACAGGTCTGACGGCATCGTCTATTCCAAATGAGAACTGAATTTCCCCCTTTCTTCAGTTTTGCCGCACACAATTTAGCCAGCAAGAAGTATTTTCGCAATGAATTAGACCTCTTAGATAAACTTGTATTTGCTGTTTTGTTGCAAGATTTGTGAAGATTAAATTCACGTTTAATAATTGAGTCGGGAGAAATGTTTAGAATTTACAGTGAAGCCGTGGTGTAAATAAAAGGGTTTATTAATGGAAAACGTAATGCTATACTTAGGTCGTAAGCGCCTCAGACTTTTGTTCTTGAGTAGTTACAAAAAAAAAAACTTCACGTCAAGTCTTCTTCACGTGTCATATACTGTTTTATTCCAATAAAACAAGGATTGGCTTTTAATTTATTTACTAACCTAATATCTCTACTATGTTCTTATAAGACAAAAAAACCCTCAGTTATAAATGTAAGACTTAAAGTATCTATGTCAAGGATGGCGAACCTTTATGGATAAACGTGCCATTTTTTCTAAAGAAATGCTGAAATGTTGAGTCAAATAATTTTGACTTAGTAATTATTGAGAAACTAATAAAACGAAATTAGTACACATTCTTATCTATGCTATCAACTCAACGCGACTGGTGCCCTTCGCAATCCCTGAATCTATGCGATTACCTTCGTCTAGATGTCTACATTACATAAAGTCATTGTAATTCAAATGTAGTGAATCACTAAACCTCCTGTTCTAATCGTTTAACTAAGCTATTATATCATCTCTCTATATAGAAATATGACTTTGACACAATGGTTCTAGCTATCAATAACTTCAACTTTTATCCTTAATTTTACATTTCACAACTAGTATTTTCTTGTATATTTCAGTTTGACGCATCGCAGTGCTGAGAATGTTTTTTTTCTGAGTATTGACGTTATATTAGGTAATGTTTCTATGTACGGTTGTCGATATACCCGCTCTTACCTTTTTCGAATATGACCCACAACCTAACAATTTTTAGAGTCCCGTGAAGTGAAAAGAGCAATCGAGCTTTCTTTATTTGTAAAAAAATATATATCACTAAATAAATGTTAGCCAAAATAATATATTATGTTAAATATGATTAGCCACATTGCACTATACGATGAACTAATAAAAACACGGAGAATTAATAGAGGGAAACAGAAGACCGCGAAAACCAAGAAGTAAGAGTAAGTAACTTCTTGTAGAACGTGACATCAGCCTGTCCTTTTAGTCTAATAATGGGCTTAGACTAGATAAAAGGGAAGGCCGATGCCACATCGTACAAGAAGGAGAAAAGGAAGGCAGGAGACGGCTGGAAATTAATTCACCGATAAAATCTACGCTCTTAAAGGCTGAATGTATGAATGAATGTGAAATACGGTATCGTGATCCAATCCTGACAACATAATACCAATTTATGAAACATCTACAACAACATTTCCATAACGAGCATACCTACGACAGGAGATTCATATTATTGAAAACATGAAAAGTGTATGAAATGTTTCCTTTTAAAATTCTTTGAAGGAACCCAACGCAGTATTTCTCCTTCACGATAATTTTGTACGAAAGGCGTAGACTTCACATTCAGTTTTTGTGCGTTCGGGTACATGTTCTCTTTTTCATCTGCCCATAAAGTGTGGGGGCTCATGTACCATACATATTGATGAATTCTACACTTAGTGCAGTTTACTGGCGCTTGGATGGATTTCTAAGTGTTCAGTGCTTGGCATGACTCGTTCTTGGTAGGGCAATGACTGAACCTGAATGTTTGTTTGACATATTCAAGGATATGTTAGTGTAGAAGTACATAAATAATTCATGTCTTATTTTACTATAACAAGAAATTATGTTTTGTACGTATAATAATAGAAAAAAAAAACAAGAGTACAAACTGGATCCCACACATGGTCAAAGCGATGCGGCGCGAGTTAGCCACTGAGTTGGCAACTGACCTCTCACCGATAGCTGACTGATTGGGTCCGAAACTCTGCCAGTAAGATTTGTATTTTCATACGTATTGTGTACCGTATAGTGTATAACCTTCCAAAATAACAGACAGATGGACACGGTGAAACTATAACGCTTCCGTTTTGCTACGGAACCCTAAACAGTATGTCTACTAGTTATTATGATTCAGATAACGGTTATATCAAGACTTTTTACCGAAATGTCAGGAAAAACCCCAAATTTAACAAGAAATGAAGAAAGGTCGTCATCATTGTCGTGTCGCATGGATGGAACATATCAGAACTAATCAGATTGAGCTCTTAGAATGCTACCACGAAACAAAGATACAAGTAAATAAGTTGTTAACCTAAATCAACTAGCTATCCCCACCCCTGGAAATCTAAATCAATGATTTCTTAACATTGTGGTTTAATTCCTGCTTTGAAGATTTATTAAAACAGGTAAAATAATCCAAGCGAGATGAGTACCTACTCCATATAAGTAGATTCACAGTAAACTGCTTGCTCTTTCAAAACTAGACCTCCTATATCAGCGATCGTAAGCCCAAAATGGAATTTCTGGTACTTATTAGATACCCACCTATCGAGGACTCGATTAATATAAGGCCCATATTCTAAAACCTAACGACCTGTTCGCTCAATCTGTCAATCAGCGTACGTTGAGTTTAACAGGAACTCGTAAATATCTATCAAGTAGCAGGTAATCGATTTACCCAATTAGAATCGATAACATTGCTCCCCGATGGCAGTACACAGCCTGAGCACGCGTTGTGACATCTTCCACATTGTACGCATTACTAAGGCTTAAAATATTGTTAGAGTTTAAGTTATGTAGCATCGAACCATGTGATTAAAGTGAAGTATGCCGCTTGCCATGTTTCGGATCTTATTTAAATAGCTAACACGCTTTGCCGCGTCGTAAAATATCTTCGCGTATCAATGAATTGATTGATACTCTATTCTCGTGTCGGCTCGACATCCTTTTTAAATACTCGCAATACTAAATAGGGACGAGTTTCTTCGAAATGCAATGTTGTTATTTTTCCTAACGATCGACATATCCGTTCAAAAGTGAAG
Organism: Apocheima hispidaria; assembly: GCA_947579745.1. Classification (NCBI taxonomy): domain Eukaryota; kingdom Metazoa; phylum Arthropoda; class Insecta; order Lepidoptera; family Geometridae; genus Apocheima; species Apocheima hispidaria. Next base: position 8,658,278 of record OX388161.1, read on the forward strand.
GCGAATTCTTAAAATATATGCTCCAACATTGGCTTATGACGATATGCTGCCTTATTCGTCTCGCTTGATGACAAACACGTCGTCGTGGTGAAATAGACTTCACAGAAGACATGCCATGAGTCCTCGACAGAGAGAATCTAGTTGTAAAAAAGGTGTACTAAACATTTTATGGGGTAAGTTTTTCATGTGGGTGAGTAATTGCGACGCGTCTCTGCCTTATCGAGATCTTTTCTGATTGGCTGAGGGAAAATGAACTGTAATTAATAATTAGTTGAACATCTACGGCACTAATTTGATGTGATACCGTCCTAGCGAGGATATAGGCTTGCTCTTATTTTTTGCGTGTCAATGATATGGAAGAAAAAATATCGTAAGAGCACGTCAAATCTTAATCGCGTCTGTGGTTCCGTCTAAAATTACTGTTTTAAACACATTATCTGGCAAGACAAAATTTATTATTAATTGTTTTTTGTAGGCTTTAACTACATAGTAGACTAGTAGTATATTTTTAACCGAGCGACGCTAAGGTTTTATAATCTACTAACAAGTTGGTGTTTGTATGTATATTTGTCCGACGATAATTTTGAGAACCGAATCCGGATTACGTGAAATTTTGTACTCAAGTAGTTCATTCATTTCATTCATCATTTAAGAGCGTAGCTCTTGTCGGTGGAGTAATTTCCATGCTTAGCGTTCTTCAGCCAGCGTTTTCACCTCCCTGTACGACATGACATCTGCCTTGTCTTTTATCTGGTATATAAAAGTTCCCCTTGGTCTTCCCGGTCCTCTTTTTCCTGCTATCTTTCCTTCTATGATGGCTTTCATCAGTTTGTCATGTCGCACCAGGTGGCCAAACATCTTGCCTCTTCTGGTCTCTATGGTTGTTAGGAGACTTCTTTTTTTTTTCAAGTAGTTCATTTCATTACAATTTTTATGTTCGAATAAGAGCAAAATCTGTCTAGGGGTTGTGAAATTATATATATAGATATATAGAGTCTCAGTTCAGCGCGAACTACCCACTAGTATAATTCTGTTAGTTACTCACCAAATGTTGTGTAGGCGCCTTACTTTGTGTACACGGACATTCTGGATAGGTACATCTTATAAATCATATCTTGCTTATTAATCAGAGTGTACTGTTACTCTATATGTATCAAAATTAACTGCCACATGTATTACGAAGCATCACTTGATAACGGCTGATCAGTTTTTTTTATTTTTTTGTTATGTTCGTAATTGACAGAACAAAGTGTTTAAGTCGCGGGAATCAGCTAGTTTATTATTTTTTATTTATTTAGTTTATATTATAGGTAGAGCAATAACCTGATACGTATTAAATGTAGCTACAGCCCTGTAGTAATTGTGCCCACTGGACCCTAAGAGAGTGTCAAGTTATTTCCGTTACAGATAACTAAGGTAGTTTTTTGCGTATGACCGACGCATTAATTAATGTAAGCCATCGCGGATGGCAATCAAGAATTTCTGATCTGAGATCCATAGTACACCTACCTATGCTGCATAACAAATGTCATTGAAATCCGTTTAGCCATTAGGGAATTGAGAGGCTAGCACACCTACACGCAAAGTTTCGCATTTATAATAATATTAGTTTAGATGTGATATTATAGGACCTAAACCATTCCATACACCCTATCTACATTCATAATTTCATCTAAATCAGTTTAGTAATTACGTAGATACACATTCTCACACACTTACAAGCTTTTGACAATAGACAAGAGACAAAAGACAATAGACAAAATTTTATTTATGGAAAAAAAACGAAAGTAGTAGACGAGTGTAGTTTTGCGTTTAGATATTAGTAGATTAGTAGGTGTAGCGTTATTCAGGATTTGAAAAAACTGTAAATGTGTAAAAAAAAAAAAAAAAATTATCATCTTAAGATATATATTTTAAATTGCTCAATCTGTTCAATAGCAGGAAATAACAATTATTATGAAAACGAAAAAGCAATTATTATTAAGCAGAGTTATTTAATACAGTGACATAATAATGATTGACGTATCTTGATGGACAAAGTGTCAGGTGGAGGTTGCAATTGTTTTTTTGACACAGAACACTTTTTATGACACTACGCGAAGATATTTCGAAAAATTCACTTTCGCTTTTCGACAACTGATTTGAGATTGAAAGTTAAAATCAATTGTATGTCATTTCTTGCTCGTTGGACCTACCGTGTGGTTCTGTTGATAGTGCCACGGTAAATGATTAGTTCCCCTGGTTTATAATCAAGGAACTTACCGAAATGAGGTATTGCTTAGCAACAGCGGTTTTACAATACGGCGAATGTACATTTTTCCAAAATAAACATTTTGTCTATTTGTACCTAGGCATAATGGGCATTTGTAACGTTACAATTTGTAACAATACATTTTAAAATTACATTAAATTTGTAACAACTCATTACAGTTGTGTTATTATTTTTGTGTATTCAATACAAACTTGGAGATCTATTTGGCCCCTTTAGAGGTGGAACTTCGTAAAATCCGTTCATAACCAACTAGATCTAGTTTTTTAATCAAATAAACTTAAGACATTATTTTTTTCAAATTACTTATGTATTAATTATGTTATCCCGTCATTTGCTTTTTCCTATAAAACTATTGAATGATGTAACAAATTTCCAAGTGATTCGATAATCCCTACTGAATTTTGATAGATTTACACTGATCCTGCCTGACCTTCGGTCTCGCCTATCAACTTACCGGCGGCGGACCTGACCACCTTTGTGCAACAAAGTTGCTACGGCTTACCAACAGTTATAGATCACTCACAGTAAATCCGGTAGTAGACGTCCTTACAAAATGTATGGCTGTTGATCGTTTTGGTTTAAAGATAAAATGTAATTTTAAAGAATGCCATAAAAATCAGCTACGTAGTACATAAGTACATTACTGTGTGTAAAATTATTTTTTAATTTGAAAAGAGATACTTTCAGATTGGTACCATTTTTATCAAAATCTAGTTTTGATAATGGAATCCATTAGGCGTCTACTGCTGAAAATAGGCCTCAAATATTAGAGAATTAGATATTCAAATAGTTTTATACACTGAGCGTTTTTTTTTTTTTTTGTCTATTCTCACATATTATTTTGTTAATATATACAGTTTTGGTATTTGCATAAACAAGTCAAGCAAATGCATTCAGAAAGTATCTATTGGTGAAATAGAACTGATGAAGAAGACCAGAGATAGCCTTTAATTAAATTGGATACTGATAAGCAATAACATGTCAACCCACAAAAAAATTTTTTTTTGTTAATGATTCAGAACTCTTCTTTGTCAGCCAAAGAATCGTTCTGTATCATTAACAAAAAAAAATTTTTTTTTGTGGTTTGACATGCTATTGCTTATCAGTATTCTTATATAGATAGATAGAGTGGCGCCAAGAATATTCGATAGTTTGGAAAAACTTTTTTTAATTTGAAAGGAGATACTTCCAGACTGGTTCCACTTTTATCAAAATTTAGATTTTATAATCGAATCCATCAGGAATTGAGGGAACTCCACAAATATTAGTGGCATACATATAAAGATTTTGTTATTTTCATCAACAAGTCAAGCATTTGCATTCAGAAAGTATAATTTAGTAATTTGGTGAAGTGGAACTGATGAAGAACAGTACAGATAGATAGCCATCAGGAATACACAATGATAAGTATTTCACGGGTGGCCCCACGAACATTCGACAGTGCATTTTTTCAGAGTATTTTGTTCAAGTAGGTTTTTTATTGTTAAAATTATGTATCTCATTCTCTAGATACGATGTAATCAATTTACCTGTGTTGTTATACTGTCCTGTTACAAATAAACCAGCGAGCAAACACGTCGTGAATTGCATTGGCTCAGCTCGTTATAACTTGCACTTTCATGCACCATTCTGAATGGTCATCGAAAAAGACTATGGAACTTCTTGTATCCAGGCAATCGGATTGTTTATCAAGTTCCCTAATTAATTTAGATGAGATCATTATTTATTTGTAACTTTTTAATATACTAGACCTAAAAACATCCTGATTAAGAGTTATTTTTATTTTTAATTTATTAATTAAATTTACTTTATAATTCCTTTTTTTTTTAATTTTTGGACATTCCACATAATACCACTAATAGCTTAAATCTGTTTGTTTGGTCCTAGCATGATAAAATAATGTGACGTCATGGTCATCAGTATCAACAGCATATTAATTTAATCCGTCTTCGTAGGCATCTTCCCAATTTTGACAATCATCCGCGGATTACGTCAAACTTGTCCAGCAGAGCTAGCATCCTCATTGCTCACCGCGACAAAATCTTTTTGTTATTCAAGAACAGGACACGGCTACGCTAATGTATAAGTTTGTTTCATTTTTCACGATATGAAGAGTAGAGAAGATTTTGTCGCGGTGCGCATGACCTGCAGGTAAGTTTGTAGAGAGAACATAAAACTTGTAGAACGCCTAAGCAGAAAAAATCTCTTTAAAATTCAACACGCCGGGTGCGAGACGAGGTACTTAATTAACTATTGCACGTTCAATTAGACGCCTCAACTTTCATAATTCAAAAAATCTGCGCCAACGAATGGACACAATATTAATTTTTAATTTGACGCCGTTTTTAAAACGGCGTCGTCGAGTTTAAGCTATTTACGCCGTAATATTTTCGTGAGAAGGAAATACGGGCGAGCTTTTTACCGGTTTTAATAGTCTAATGAAGAGAGTTATCATTGTTCCATTAACTTTTTAAACTTATGCGAGACTAAAATCCGAAAGTTTCTGCCCTGTACCACACCCGCTCGCGTGCCGTTCTTGCGACACCGCACCGCGCCCACCCAGTGATGTGCGTGCTATCGAACTATATCGATACAACATCGATACACTATCGATTACGACTCGATACACTTCCGCGACAATGTTGATTTGTAATGGCACAGTTTAGTTGTTTCCTTAATTAAACTATTTTATGTTTTCAGTTATTGGAGCGTAGAATACTTTGAAGAAAACTTCTTTATAGGGATTAAAATTAAAATTATTTATTTAGATACGGGGATAGCTTCGAACTAGTAAAAAACTGTGTTTTGGATAATATTATTTCACACTTACTTACGTTATGTGTATTATAATTTGACGATGATTTGACCATTTTCATTTCGAAATCGAAAAAAAAAACTAAAAGAATTGTTGTTTTTTACGGAACCCTAAAAAGAACCCTTTACGAAGTAACCTTTCGTTGTCCGTCTGTCAAGATAATTTTTCTCAGAGATGCGTGTATACCTTCAACTTGAAAGTAATACTACTACTACTCCTACGTACTAGGGTACGGTCTTTTGGTTCTGTAAAAAAATCAAGCTTCCAAAACAACACAATAAAAAGGCCCCATTTTTACCGCATATTTTGCCACTCGCAAGTAAATTATAATCTATAGGATCACTTCTTTGTCCGTTTGTCTGTCTGTCAAGATAATTTTTCTCAGCGATGCGTGGATACCTTCAAGTTGAAAGAAATATTCAAGTCTCGGGTACGGCCCTTTGGTTCTGTAAAAAAGTCAAGCTTCTAAGACAACACAATAATGGCACATATTTTGACACCCGCAAGTAAATCAAAACCTATATATATAGGGTACTTAATTCCCGTTGACCTAGAATCTACAACACAATCTACAATCTACAATCTAGGGCACAAGTAAACGAAAAAATCAGAAAGTCAATAATATATAGTTATAAATAAAAAAATATGTTTTTTTGCGATTACTAACTTATAATGTGTTGTAGAACTGACCCTGACTTATATCGATGTAATCGATCATTTTTTTCAACTACAAAGTAAACTTTTACTTGTTTTTTTTTTCATTCATTGTTCGGTGTTTTTATAGTTATACAGAGATATTGGTAATTGACGCACGACCTCTCGTAAGCATATTGTCTACACCATTCCTAGCAACTTTTGTTCTAAGACTTTTAACATTACAAAACATTAAATTCACCAAAAACTATGTTTTATTCTTGTATTTTTCTGTTGCAATAGTCAGCTCCTAAGCTTCACCCGGGCCCCCGCGTACCTTCTCATTTGAAACTGCTTAATTTTATTGTCATTAAGAGTACTAATTTAAACATGTATGTATTTTCGGAGAAAAAATTAGAAATGATTAAAAGTCATGGAAAAAAGTTGTTAGGTATGATGTAGATGTACCTACCTACGAGAGGTAGTGCGTTGGTTATCATTATTTATCCCTGTATAATGTTAAATAAAAAAGTAAGTTAAGATGGACGGAGTGCTCGGTGCTCGAGTGAAACTCGCACTTGTTCAGTTTTTTATAATCTAATCCATTATATTTAAAGCTATCAAATTATAACATTTATGACATTTTTATACACAGATACAATATACAGTTTTTACAAATTCACACTCTACAAATACTTGCAAATCTGGTAGTAGCAGAGCCACGATACAGACCTTAAAACGTGTTCATGTTTTTCTGTCCCTTAATCAACGTCGATAAGCTCTATTAAAGATAAAATCATCACTAGGGCACAATCCATCACTGACCTGTCAAATGCACTTATGATTTAATACAGCGTATCTCGTGTGTTCAATGTTTTACTTAACCTTAATGCGTGAGAACTACTTTTAATCAATTTAATGATACCTGGTTATAAAATCAAATAATTGTCATAAAAAACACGAAATTTTTACCCGTTTTATACCAATTTCTTATGTGATAATTTACTTCTGTCACAACTTTATTTGTGACGCTTCGAATTAAAAAAAAAAACATCGTGGTAAACCTAGAACTTAGAACTTGGTTTTTGTGATAGATAAGAGTGATAGTAGAACTCCACTTGTATCCTATCTAAAGCATATAATGTACAAAAGTGTCAAGTCTCGCAACGCAATCGTTCCACCGTAAAAAGTTGTAAGATCTCATGTAAATCCAAGTCAGTTATTTAAGTTTTTGTTAGTAGCTAGTAAACAAGTCCAAGGACAGGGAGTAGGAAAGAGAGGTCGATATCTCCTACATGCTGGACTGGCCTCATTAAAACGTTGTAGTCCTCTATAACAAATTGATCCCGTAATACGATGAACCGATTAAAATGTAGAAGCATTTCTAGATCAGTGATGCCGACGAAAATATTGACGACTCTGAAGACCCACCATGATGATTGTACCTCCTTTTTACCAATCACGACCACTCTGACAAGAGTGTCCGACTAAGAAGAAGAAGAGTCACTAGTGAAGTAGTGAAGAGAGGGGGAGAGAAACAAAATACCCGATTTCTAAATGTACTGTGTCACTCCGGACGTAAAGAAGACTCCAACGACATTTCACGAGTCAAAATTGGTCAAGCCACTTAGGCTACAGTAGGTAATATACGAACACACAAACATACATCCTTACATACTTATTTATATACATACATACACCCTATAAACATTACCCTCTATCTTGGGCAGTCGAGTAAAAAGAGATGAGATAGTATTTGTTGCTCTTTCACGCACGCAACAGAGCAAACGGATCTACGTGTTTTTTTTTGCATCGAAACAGTTTTTGATCCGGTGAGTGACTCAGTATACTTTTTATCCCGAGGAAAAACTATAAATTTTTAACGATTTTGATATACAGTTATCAAGGTTTTTTTATAACTTCAATATAATTATTTACATTGACTACACTTATGTGTTTTTGATCCGGTGAGTCACTTAGGATACTTTTTATCCCGAGGAAAAACTATTAATTTTTTAACGTTTTTGATATACAGTTATCAAGGATTTTTTATAACTTCAATATAATTATTTACATTGACTACACTTATGGGTTTTTGATCCGGTGAGTCACTTAGGATACTTTTTATCCCGAGGAAAAACTATTAATTTTTTAACGTTTTTGATATACAGCTATCAAGGAATTTTTATAATTTCAATATAATTATTTACATTGACTACACTTATGTGTTTTTGATCCGGTGAGACACTTAGGATACTTTTTATCCCGAGGAAAAACTATTAATTTTTTAACGTTTTTGATATACAGTTATCAAGGATTTTTTATAACTTCAATATAATTATTTACATTGACTACACTTTTGTTTTTAATGTTACCATTGGATATCCCAGCTTATATCCGCAATGTCATAAAACAAATCAAACGTCATAACAAACTGATTGGTCAGATGATAATTAAAACGGATGTAGTTTATAAAATTATCAATTCTGATTTATCTAGCGTAAGTGGGTGGAGTCGTAATAAAACTGATCAGAACAAAGGGCATTATACTATCATTGCCTATTAAGAACTAATTTAGTAGACATTAAATTGCAATCTATTCCTGTCTCTGGTTTTTATTAGTCAAGCTTTACATTTTAATATAAAAGGTTGAACTTGGATTTATAGACGTGCTTCCGGATGTATGAAATTTCAGTTTTATCAGTTACAATGTGAAATTTTTAGACAGATATAAAGTTCTACTACGGAATATAAAAACCGGAGACAAGCGAGTCGTACTCGCGCACTGTAGGTTCGGTACCATAGCTACCAAAAACTTTTGTTCGGGATTCTTAGCGTGAGCCTGACTCACATTTGACGGATTTTAATATTTATTTTTGTACTATAGACTTTCCACTATAATCACACCAAGTTTGACGCTTGTATATCTTACCGTTTGGAGTCCAGTCAAGTTACGGGATAGCATGGAGGACGAGCATAATAATAAATATAAAATTGACTGCAGCGCAGGCGCAGTAAGCAGACGTGTCCAACGATTACTTAAAAATATTATTAAATTATTAAATACGCTAGGACGCAATTTTGAGTGATATTACCTTTAAACAAAGTGCAATTTCAACTGCACCGCCCGCAGGCTATTTATCAGTCGTGCAACTGGAGTGAAGGAGACGCAGCGAGCATCGGGGACATTCGTCGTGAACCCGACTAACTCGCGAAACATTAAGGTGCGTGCATACTTAAAGTAGCGAAAATCAGAACGCTAAACTAAATATGAGTGCTCCTCACTCCAAGATAAGCTCATCCCAGAAAATGATATCATCTGATGGCGGCAGTTCCTCTCAGCCGGATCTGTCTAAGATTGCGCTGGATATAAATCCGCAAGCATTTAAAAGTATCATTACTACGCGAAAAAGAAAAGAACCAGAAAATGATTTTGCTTGCCAGCTAAATACCTTCAAGAAAGAAATCTTAGATATACTTAAAGAGTCCAGCAAACATCACAACGACAACATAAGTATAATAAGTGAAAACACGTCTTCTATCAGAGAACAACTGCACGACATTAAAGCAACAACTGAATATTTGCTTACAGAAAATAATAACTTAAAATTGGAAGTAACAACATTAAAAGATACTGTAAAATCAAATGAAGAAAAAATTACACACCTACACAACGAAATTCACCAGCTACAATTGCTCTCACAAACTAAACAACCATTGCAGCCTTCATTTATGAGTGCCTATGATGAAGTCATCATAGAATTACAAGAGCGCGCAGAACGGAGCAAGAATATTGTTGTAGTGGGTATTCCTGAGCAACACTTAGAAAATCGGGAGGCAAGACAAGATGCTGATGGAAATAAACTGGACAAAATAATAAAAACTATTTACCCAGACTGCCCAAAAGAGAAGAGAGTCTTGCGACTTGGAAAATATGACGGCAAAAAATCACGCCCAATAAAAGTTTTTTTCTTTTCTGATAGTACAGCCAAAACAATTTTACGAAATCAAATAAATTTTAAATTAGAAGGAGTCCGAATTTATTCTGACCAGACCCCACAACAGCAGAAACAAATCACGAGCCTTAAACTCGAACTAAGAAGACGCCAAGAGAGTGGTGAAGAAAATTTGACAATAAAGTATATCAAAGGAATTCCAAAAATCATCAAGAAGGAGCCAAAAAACTAGGCAGAGATTTAATTACAATTGAAGAACGAAATATCAAAACAATAACATATGAAGTAACTAATAACTATTCAGACGTAACAACCACTCCCAAAACAATAAACTTCCTATACGCAAACGCACGCAGTCTAGTAAAGCAGGGTAAACTTGATGAACTTAGATGTATTATAGAAACTTTTCATAAAACTTTGGATGTTATAGTTATCACAGAAACATGGATTAAAAATGAAAATGACGTTAGAAAACTTCACCTACCTAATTATAATCATTATTGTAACTACAGGACAGCAAAGCTAGGAGGTGGAGTCTCAATATACGTACATAATAACTTGAGCCATGAATTTATGGGTGACCATTACGAAGACTTTAACCATTATCTTTGGATTCATCTAAAAAACCTTTCTCTGGATATCGGAGTTGTATACAAACAACCTTCGTCAAGTGTAAAAGATTTTCTAAACGTATTTAATAACCAACTGTCTAGAAAAAGAAGAACTATTATTTTTGGAGACTTAAATCTAAATCTACTCAGCAAAGAAAGCTCTATAAAAGAATATAAAAGTGTACTAAAGGCGAATGACTTAAGAATACTAAATAAGATTGATAAAGAACACTGTACACGAAAAACTGAAACCACTGCGACTATACTAGATCACGTCTTAGCTTCCTTGAAGGATAATACATTCCACATGGCCATCATAGAAACAGCCTTCTCTGATCATAAACAAATTTACTTAGAAGTGAAACGAGTTAAAACCGAACCAAGAAAGCGAATACAATATGAAGCAGTAAACTATAATAACTTATACCAAACTGTGAAAGACTCTACTATGGCTGGTCTGGATAATGAATATAAAACATTAGAAACAAGTCTGCTGAAAGCGATCTCTCAAAATAAGATTGCTAAAACTAAACTACAAAATCCAGCTAGAAAAGATTGGATTAACAAAAACTTACTTGATTTGATAAATCAAAGAAATATTTCGTGGCACTACCTTAAGCAATCACCTGGAGACGACGAATTAAGACAGAAGTTCTTGCAACAAAAGAAAACGGCATTTACAACAATCCAAAAAACTAAAAATCAGTATTACTATAATGCTTTTAAAAATTGTGAGAAAGGTCCTTTAAAAATGTGGCAACTTATAAATAATTTGGCTAATAATAAATTAAAAAATCACTCAACTTCATTAAAACTGAATACACCTTCTGGTCAGACAACAGATACAAAACAAATATGTGAATGTTTTAACTCTTTTTTTTCTAACATAGGTGCCGAGCTTGCCAATCAAATACCAAAACATTATCACACTATTCCAAAAACACCAACATCTTGTCATTTTGAATGTAATGGACAAACTGTAACTGATTTAAAACCTGCTACTGTCGATGAGGTATCAAAAATTATCACTAACTTAGACTCAAATACTAGCGCTGGTATAGACGGCATTACAACTAAAATGATTAAATGCGTCAAAGATCTGATAATTGAAAACCTAACGCAGTGCATTAATAAGTGTTTGGCAGCTGGACAATTTCCAGACTCCTTAAAAATAGCCAAAGTAAGCCCTATTTACAAGTCTGGCAATAAAATGGACCCTGGAAATTACCGACCGATATCTGTTCTACCCATACTATCAAAAGTGTTTGAAAAAGTTTTACATAATCGACTATATGAATTGCTCGAATCTAAAAAAATTTTGTATAATAAACAATACGGCTTTCGGCCTAAATCTAACACAATTGCGGCAGCTATTGATTTAGTGACATCAATCAAGCTTAATATTGATAAAAAACTGATAAACCTAGGGATTTTTATCGATTTAAAAAAAGCCTTCGACACAGTCAGCCATAAAAAGCTTTTATCCAAACTTAGAGCCATAGGAATTACTGGATCTGCCTACAAAATTCTCAAGTCGTATCTTTCAAACCGGTATCAAATTACAAAAATAGATGGAATCGAGAGTGCACCTCAATTAATTACTTATGGCGTTCCCCAGGGCTCTGTTCTTGGGCCTTTGCTATTTTTGGTCTATATAAATGATATACACAAAATAGGTTTAAATGGAGATATCACCCTATATGCCGATGACACTAGTCTATTCTATGCTGGTAACTCTATAGTTCATATAACACAAAAAGCACAACATGATCTTGACCTTCTTAACACTTGGCTCCAATCGAATTTACTCACTATTAATGTCTCTAAAACGAATTATATTATATTTACTGCTAAAAACAAAAAAATCGGCAATTTCAATCCATTAACTATAAATGATAAAATCTTGATATATATCAAGATAAAAATCAATTGATATATATCCGCTGATATATATCGGCGAACCCTGGTTTGATCTGAACAGGCTCTGATGTCTAACCCCCGAATATTGAAACGTTCATTAACTTTTACAACAGATTAATTCTAATACTGCCTTTGTCTGGCACTAAGCAAATGACAAAGGCAGCAATAGACTTAATCTGTCGTCAAAGTTAACAAATGTTTCAGAATTCGGGAATTAGTCTCTAAAACTCAATCATCTAATATATTCACAACATATGCGGCAAAAAGACGACCCAGAAAATAAACTAATTTTACTTTATCCAATTTCATCCATTTTATATTTGATGTTACAAAATACTGAATGAAAGTTGCTTCATATAATTTTAACTTATCAGCGTTGAATTAAAAGTTATTTTTTTATAAACATTGTCATTATCTCGTTGCTCTCGATAGTAAATTTATTTTTGAGTCAAGTTGTAATGCATTTTTTTTTTGTAAGTAAGTTTTGATCCCGTTCTGAGAAAAATCCAACCATAAATAAATGAAAGGTTAAGCTATTTAATTGATCTACCGAACGCGTTCTTATTACAGAAATCGAAACAAAAGAAAAAAAGACGTTATTGTTTAACATTAAAGCTTATTATAAGTTGAATCGTAAACTTTTTCAATTGGCTAATGACCTCACAATAGTACTGAATCAATTTAAAATGAGTTGGTATCTTTTGTCACATCGCTTATATTATTCGCCTTTTCGAGTTCTCATGATATGAATTGAAAAACTCGTGTCATCGGTAACATAATGAAGTTCTTAACGTAGATGGACAGACACACGGAAGATTTATTACCTTCATAATGACCGTGGTTGTATAAAAAACCATATAAAACTTATACTGTTAATAATTGCATCGGGTGAGTTCCGCGCGATTTTCTGTTACCAATTCATATATTGATATGGGTGCTATTAAAATGCTTGTCCATTCAATGTGTTGTGATACCTCATTAATCATTAATTGCTTCATAAATAAGGTTGATTTTAATAATCACGTAGTAGAGTATCGATGATATCTTCAGAAATTACTTCTGATACTAGTTTTTTGAGTCTTGGAAAGTCTGCTTTGAAAGTTATTAAATTCATAGATTTTTTAAATATTTATTTACCAGCAACAAATAACATAATAAAACTAAAACTATTTAATTACTATATTAGTTTTAACTTCAAACTAATTAAAGATGCTTCAAACCATCAATAGTCCATACTTGTTATAGATATCTTAACTATCTCCAATTTCAGGCAATGTACCCAAAATTCTAGCCGTACTGCCCACTGAATAGCGACGCTAACTTTCTGCCCGAAATACAGACAGAAATTCTGGTCGCCTGCGCTTTAAGTGGTCTATTTTTTATTCTTACTCAATAGATTTGACAATAAGTTCGTGATGTTGTCGTTGGTTCTCTTAATAAGGCCCTTTAGCACACATCAGTAACTCTGTCAGAACACGGCCCTGCGACGTTACTGTCACTGTGCTAATGTGTGCGTCTTGCAGATCCAGAATTGCTGTTGCATATTTTGCATAACATTTTGAATACCGATTTAAGAGAACTTCGCTACTTTCCAAAGTTTCTTTCGAACTAGTAAAATTTAACAGACTACTTTACATTTTAATATGAATTATGATCCATTTGCTAACATTCACATATAATTAAAAAGATTAATCCGGCAATGATCATTTATAAAAGTTTTTTTAAATTTATTATTCCAAGACGCTGTTACTATGAAAACAGGCGTGCTTTTTACTTTTTTTTAAGCAGCATGCTTTAGAGTGTTTATTAGTATATAAGTATATTAGGAATATAAGTATATATGTTTTTGTGTTCCTATTTTATCTCATGTAGCCTAAACCTATTTTGAATAGTGAGATATTATAAGTAAATACATATTTTATATATTTAGTTAGATTCCTCTTTAAGCCCGCATTGTCATAAGCTACATTTTGCAGTCGGGTTATTTGTTTTTCTTTTTATAATAATACTTGTTGACAATGTTCAATTCAATTAATTTATTCGGAGCCTGGGTTAGCACTACACTTGGTAAAGGTAGGTTACACAGTCAAATACACAGTTTTCATCGGAAATACATAATTATAGGAATAAATAGAAATACATTATTATAACGGCTTTATAATGGCCTTGTCATTTATATGCAGCTGTAAAGGGGCTTTGTCTAAATTAATATCCTTAATTATAATAAATTGACTGTGTAATATAGAAAGTAGAGATATAATAATATAATAATCAATTATTATGTCAAATCTTTGTATTGATTAGATTTCATAGACATTGTTTTTTATCGTTAATAAAAGCTTCCTCATTGGAAAAAGTCTTACTCATTATGTATTTTTTAATAACATTATTTTTTAAATAATATTGGAATAATCACGTTAGTTTATTAGTACTTAATAGCAATTGATACCGTAAACTTTTCCGTACTCTTTAGCAATTACACAGTTTTTGCTTCTTCCTCCAATTTATGACATAAAAGCTGTATAGTGCAATGGACGCTGCAAGAAGCGGCTAATAAGACACATTTCTCGGGCGTGTGTGCGACCGTCGCAGGCGCCGTTGGAAGGACGTACAATGGCTTATAGTAAAGCTTAGGTAAATCTTATTGTACACGATGCAATTTCTTGCGCAATTAGTCACTAAACTTTAGTTCTTGCGCCAGCATTTAAATTTAGTTGATTTTTGTTCTTTTGCCATACTATCCATTCTAAGGTTGCCTGGAAGCGATAAGGCCGCCATTGGTTCCTTTGGTTCCTTGTCTGAAGAGTAAGGTGGCCAAGCTAAGCTCTCTAAAGACTCTTGTCACCAGCATAACGGACTAGTTGAAAGTAATAAAAAAAAACACATTATTGATAAGATTTTTATAGTAATGTACCAAGGAAGTAACTAAACACTTTACTCAACTCCGTATCATCTTGCACCACGATAATGCCAGTTCTCATACGGCCAGACAGACAAATGAATTTTTGAAGGTGAAAAACGTTGACCTTATGATACAGTATACAGTATACCATCCTGCATACAGTCCCGACTTGTTTTTTGTTCCCAAAAACAGAGAACGAGCAAAAAAAATATTGTGCTCGCGGGATCTACTATTCGCAGAACTAGTTTTATGCGGTGCAAGTATTGAAAATACAATGTGCACGATCCTTTATAACAAGCGTGGGCAGTATGGTGACCATTCTTACTGGCCGAGAGCGGATAGGTGACCGCATGTCGCGATAGTGTCGCCAACAGCCGGGACAACGCCTTATTCAGACTGTCGGAGCGCAAATGGTGTGTGGTTACCAGTATTCGCATTGGTAGCAAGGTTTTGCTCTTCCTTATCTCATTGTTTGTCAACTTTAAAGTACGATCAGAAAAATAAATAAAACAATGTCACTTTTTTTTTAAATAAACATTTATTACGTCTGCTAAGTTAGAGCTTGAGAAAAGATAAAACATACACTCTATTTTGCATTAGGTTAAAAGCATCGCCCCATTGAATCGAAATCCAAAAAAAAGGAGGAGGTTCTCAATTCGACTTTTTTGTTTTTTTTTTTTTCATTTCCTTATAACTATATTCTAAGAATTTTCAAACCTTCAGTGAATAGATTTTTTCTAGATCAACGTACTCCATCCTCTGTCGCACTTTACAATCAGGCAAGTTAGTACCAAACAAAGATCAATTCCCAGCAATTTAAAGTCAAAATAACACCGACAAAGAATTTTATTATTTATCAGAGTATACAGGGTTATAAGGAAAGGGTATGCTAAACCGAAAGGGGCTTATAGTACTCATGATTGAGAACAGCTCTTACTATGGGAACAACCCTGAAATCGAGAAAAAAAAATCCGCTGATCCACACGTATTGTCGAGAGTCAATGACATTTTTGTATGGAACAGCTATTAGTTTTTCTCGATATCAGTGTTGGTCCCATATTAAAGTTGTTCATAATGATGAGTACTACGAGCCGTTCTCGGCTTAGCATAACCTTTCCTTATAACCCTGTATATTTGAGGTTTCGTTTTAACAACATAATCATTGAACATCATTTTGCTTTAATAAAACGGGAATACTCACGTTAAACTGAGTCGGTTATTCCGACCTTAGTTTCGATCACATTAAACATCAGTTGCACTTTATGTTGCCAAGAGGCGTGTCTCAGGACCCCGTGAGCCACTTAGTCTACCATTACCGGGCACCGAAGGGCCGCTAGCCCCTCGATAATAAGCTTGATTGCGCTATCGCGTCCTTGTTACGTCCTTGCTTTCACTGATAACGCTGCTCCAATTATCTTATATAACAGCTTAATTAGCGCAAGTTATCTTGAAGATAACCCTCTGGTAAATAGACAAATAAGTACTTTCGGGAATTGGGGATCACTCATCTACACTACACTTATCTATGTTAATTCGCTTTGTTCTATTTGATCTTGGTA
The DNA here is from genome assembly GCA_947579745.1 of Apocheima hispidaria. Lineage (NCBI taxonomy): Eukaryota > Metazoa > Arthropoda > Insecta > Lepidoptera > Geometridae > Apocheima > Apocheima hispidaria. Next base: position 8,674,946 of record OX388161.1, read on the forward strand.
AAATTTATCTATTAGATGTGTTAATTATTAAATATACCACCATGTACTGACAATGCCACGGATTACATCTAGATTCTGATTATTATTATTTCTTATGCTATATTTTTTTAATTCGTTTCCTTCCAAGTATTAAAAAAAATATGGAATTAGAGCTGCGTCTGGGTAATTTGGACAAACTCTACACAAACAAGATAATGTTATAATATTATATAATATATAATTATACAATAAAAACAAACGACTGCAAACTAAAGCCGGATATTAATACTTATAAGCCGTTTAGGTGGTTTTAGTTCACATAGAAACACACAAACATATATAACAGAATGGCACAGTTCAAGAAATCTCTTTGTCCACAGAGATTTTATGCACTAGCAACACCTTTCATTGTCTACGGTTTGGTATTTTTATTTTATTTGTAACATAAAAAAAAAAGGTGGGAGAGCAGGATGGCAGGATTTCTGAAAATTTACACATGAAATACTTTGGAATTAAGAAGTAAACAAACATTTTGACTGCACGTTTACGATGTCTTACCTCTTCTCAATTGCCTATTTATTTTTTCTGGTACCTAAAAAGTAGTGTATATAATTCCGTAGGTACACTGGTACATACTGTATAATTTTATATGTATCTACACTTCTACAGGATAAAATAAGATAAAATTTGCTTACTGATCAGCTCCGTTAATTATTAAAGGTCTTGTCAACTGTAATAATTAACATATAACATTATGCAGGTTGGTAGGTTATAAATTAAGTCAAAACAGAACTTTCGTTGAATCTCATTCAAAAAGGTCACTGGTTTTTGACCAACCCATGGTCTGATTTTTAGCATTTCTGTTAAAAGGTTACATTTTCATTGCGCTCTGATTATTGACATTTTGAACTCAACAAGTAGCATAAGCACTTGCTTATTGGAATTGATTGCTTTATATCCAGAGGACAAACTTGTAATTATGGGTTTATTAAATTTATTGATTATAACTATACCATCCTATGCTGTTAACAATAATTTGAGCAAAGAAATTTGTATTTAAATTTAGTAAATACATCAATAATTACTATTTTAGTGTAAACATTTCTACATTTAAGTTGTGTACGGTTATTATTGGACTTTCTAGACCCAAAGGTTTTTAATTTTATTTGACCCAGCCAAGTTACGGGGCTTAGTATGGAGGACCCGGACATAATTCATAACATAAATATAAAATTGTTTTTGGTGTAATTTGCTGACGTGGAATCAATATTTAATTATAGAATGGAGGTACGGAATATAGAAATATCATTTATGCTTGAGCCATAATACATTATCGTCGCCGACGACTCACTGCCGTGCTTACGATCGTCATCTGAAATAATAATATGGCGGTTTGACAGCTTTTGTATAGAAAATATGTCAAAACGCTAATTTATTCTTAGAATAAAATTTACACTCGTTTCATCGAATCCACAAACGAATCAAGAGTTGAGTGTATGCCAAATACATGAACTGGAACCCCTTTGTACTAGATATTTTTTAATGTTCTTTTTAGACAGGAATTATGTTTAGTGAAACTACATTATGAAGTTGTACTGATTTTATTTCTCAATGTGTTACAATATTTAAACTTGAATTTAAATTAATTTTGTGTCTTAACGTTAGGCATATTACTTGTATTTTGTGACGCTAATGCCCTTAAATAACATAAGTGCCGGTGTGATATGATAAGTACAAATTTTACTTTAGAAGTAATGCATTGCTTCTCAGATATATTTCATACAAGACATTATAATTATTTAATTAAAGAATTACAATCGACATAATCAAGCATTGAAAACTTTATATTACAATTATGTAACTAGAATATATTAACTACGAATACTTACATGTAAGTTCAGTTTAACAGGTTCAACAGGACTAAATATTATTATAGCAAAATTAATTAAAATCGGGAATTTACTTATGTATAGTTCTACATTTAATTAAAATTTACAATAGGTTAGTACTTACGTTTCGTAATTAAATACATTTATGTTTGTTTGATTTGTAGCTAAATGTCTTGAGCCTTGTTTTAGTAAAAACACAATGATATGCCTTCCGTATTTATGCGAAGTTTTATTTACAACAACGTATTTAATAACAAATTTTAACAAAATAATTTCGTTTTTACACATTTCTTTAGACAGACGCAGAATAAAATCGGAAATCGGATTGTATAAATTTTTTTAATAATAAATTCTTGAATAACTAAGTAGTTCATTATTTATTTTGTCTTTTAACGATTTAATTTTGCGCCTGCCTAATATACTAACAAATTGATTCTCGTACTATTTCATACAAAATAATTACAGTACCTAATTTATCAAACTCGAATATAATTTAATTTTACCTTAAACTTTGGTAATTATTTGACTAAAACAAATATTTTTAAAATAAATTTAGTATTTTCGGAACAATACAATAATATAAAAAATATTTTGAAGAAACCAATACTCTCAAATCCTTAGACAAGTTTTAAATACAGCGTCTATTGATATTTATTTTAATATATTAAAATATAGGTTTGGACAAAGTGAAATAAAAATAATACCAAAAATATAATTAGTTAAAGTTTAAGTGTACATTTTTACTGTAGTATTAAGTGAACAATTTTATTTTTCACGCAATATCTAGGAAAAACATTATGTTGTCGTAGAACCTTGTACCTTATGTTATCTCACATAGTTATTTTTAACGTTTCATGTGTTAATATTTTACAAAAAGTTTTTACAACAATACCTAATATTACAGCTTCTGAGCTTTACGCCTTTAGCATAACAGTTCAAAAACTGATACAGGTAAATCATGTTAATTATTATACATTCTTAAATAACTTAAGTCTATTTTTCTTAGATAACCTTGAAATCTTGCCAAAGTCAAACAAAGTAAGACCAAAAAGTGATATTGCATACGAGAAATATTTTAGTGAATGTATAGTAAGAAGTTTTGAATAAGACTTATTATTAAACTTTTCAATATTTCTCTCAATGTAAGCACTAGAGAGAAGTTACAATACTTGCTATTATTGCTATGTGCTGTCCCCACAGCTAGTTCAACCTTATGTACACTTAATGCTCGATGCCAAAGATGGAGAGAGCACAAGCTGTAAACTGCACAAGTCAGTACCTAGTCAGTAAACGTAGTACGTAAAAAAAAAAAGTAGAAATATTTGCAAGAAGCAGTCAGAAGTAAACAGAACGCCTTTACATTGAGCTAAAACTTTGTCAAGCTTGATTATGGTACGATATGATTCAGACTACTTCTTTTTATGATCTCATTCTCACTCACGCTTGCGCACTCTTTTCGATCTTTCTTGAGAGCGAAAAAGCAAAATAATATTAAGATTCAGTGAGAATGAGCCAAAAAAAATGACGCGACCTTAATCTATTTAAATGGTTGTGTCCAGAGCGGCGGCGGTGGCGGCAGCAGGACCGCCGGAAACTATGTGGAGATTGCGAGCGAGGGGCGGTGAGGTGGGTGCGGGGGGTGTGGGGAGGTCGCAGTGGGAGAGCGCGCTCCCGGCGAACACGTCACTTTGCCCATGAACGACCTGATGTCGTCAAAGTACGCGTCCTCTCGCTCAGTATCCGCCGAGCTCGGAGAATCGCCTCCCTCTGCCTCGTGCTTCTTCAGATGTCGATCGAGATTCGTCTGCTGACCGAAGCACCTGTCACACAACGGACACCTGAACGGTCTCTCCTTGTTGTGAATGTTCCTCACGTGCCTCTGCAAGTTCGACGATATGGAAAACGAACGCTCACAGTACTTACATTTGTAAGGCTGTTCTCCGGTGTGGGTACGGAGGTGACGAGTCAAGTTCGCGCTCCTCGGGAATACCTTTCCACAGAACTTGCAAGCGTAACGGTCGCGCAGCTTTCCAGTCCCGGCAAATTTCGTGTATGGGCTCGATTGCCTGTCCGGGCCGTCAGTACCGAGCAGAGGGGATAAAAAATTAAACGGACTCGGGACGTAGGGGGTGTGCGAAGAGTTCAGAATGGAATCCGTAGAATGAAAAGACGGAAACCTAGGCCGGTACATGGCGTCAATGATATTGTTGTGCTGTGGATGAACGGGCATTGGGAAAGCGAGCGGTGGAGCTACGAGTTGCGGGGGTGAATTTTCACGTTTCGGTTCCACGTTCTCCACATCAACATCGGTGGTGTCATTTTCAGGTGTCTTGCTCCTTTCCACAGGACTATCAGGAGGTGAATACGATTTGACCGATATGCGAAAGTAACGGTCGTCAGCATCGGCTTCGGATTCCTTGTCACTTTGCTTACGCGATACAGACAAGTCGAGAGGCTGATCATCCTGATCTTTCTTACTATCGTCTTCTACGTCTGAATATTCAGAATGTTTGTCTTCTTCGTCATTTTTAGAGTTCTTCGGTAGCGCAGGAGATACTGATTTTGGTTCATGTACGTCACTTTGGCTCAATTTCAAAGTGTAGTCCAAAGGTGATTTCCTCTTCGTTGCGTCTGCATTAAATTTAAACGGTACATGCAATGGAATTACGGGCGATGGCCTGTGTTGGGAAGTTGCTTCCTCAGCCGATGGAGGAGACTGCTTAGTAAAAAGGCTTTTAGGAGTAGCCCTGTCTGTTGTATCACTCTTGTTAGAGTCAAACTCCAAGTCCTTGGATTTCTTCTGCTCGTCAAGAGAATTACAGCTATCTATGCTTTTAACCGACATGCGACCTTCTTGCTGCTTGGCCAATTGACTCGATATAGCAAAGTCGTGTTCCAATGCAAGTCGCGCTCCTTGCACATTGAAGAAAGGGTTCATAAATTCTGGAAGGAAAGCTGCTGGGTAGTGAGCAAAGTTGTAATGAAGAGGCAACCCAGCTCCTCTATACATTGAGAACGGATTTGAATTGTTTGGAGGTGTCATCCCAACGTTTGGCAGTGATGGGATCTGTGGGAGACCTTGTGGCATCTGACCTCGTAAGCCGCTGTTAGCAGTTGCGTTATCGCAGAATCTCTTATGCTTAGTTAGAGAAGCATACGTATTAAAAGACTGGCCGCATTTCCCGCAGTCAACCAATGCTCGGCATGCGATATGCATGCGCTTGTGACGGCACAAATTAGAAAATTGGGTGTATGCCTGGAAAAAAAAAAGGCAAATTAATGAAACGGACATGTCACAACATAAACAACTTTTACATGTTGGTCAATATCGTAAGATCAGTTTTGCAGAATCCTGCTTGAGAATCACTACACCTTTGCTAGTTGTCAACCACCAAGTAGTAGTGTGTTAGCATTAATGTGTTCCGGATTAAAGACCAATGTTTCCAGCGAAATTACTGAGCGCATAGATATTTAACAACTAATATCTCAGGGTGACGACCGCAGGTCTTTGTTGCGTAGGGTTTTGAACTGTTTAGTTTTAATAATTTGGGTAGCACTTGACTGATATGGGCAAGGGTGACGCTTAAATGATGTTAAGCATCACGCTTGCCCTATTTGCCATATTTAGTACCATAAAAAAAAAACGATAAAATGCCTAGCACGTAACCAATAATAAAAAGTTTACCAAATACACAATACAATACAATATAACTTAATAAGTGGTCTAAAACCACAACAATGTGTAGAGTTAAATACGTTAAACGTCCCCACGCCCAATAAGGGATGGAGGGACAAGCTTGAACCACAATCCTAGAGCTAGAACTTAAGAGATTTCAGCTACAAAGAATATAAAGAAACACCTTTGCCTTGACATAAAAAATAAATAAATAAAATATGCTCACCTTAAAGCAGACCTTGCACTGGAACGGCTTGACGCTGGAATGGATGTGCGTGTGCTGCTTGAGGCCCGAAGAGGTGGAGAAAGTTTTGCCGCACTCGGGGCAGGCGTGGCTCCGGGCACCCGCGTGCTGCGAGCGGATGTGGCGCTGCAGGTTGGAAGGATCGGTAAATACCTGCAACCACGTCAGGTTTCGCGACCGTTGAAATGGTTTGCTCAGACGCTTATTACTAAACGTGTATCGTAAAACCAAACAAATCAGTTTTAATAAAAACTTGTGCCTCATATTTGTTTTAATAAAATGGGAATATACGTTAAATTGAGTCGGTTATTCCGACTATAGTTTCAATCACATTCGGTTTTTGTGTGCAAGGCAAAACGAGGTCGCGCTTATAGCATTCCTTGGTAAAGGTCACCGAATGTGATCGAAACTATAGTTGGAATAACCGATTCAATTTAACGTGAGTATTCCCGTTTTATTAAAACAAAATTTGTCAAAATCTATCTAGTTATTTGCATGCCCTAACAAAAAAAACAATAGGTACATACATATTGTTTACTTTTTTTTAATTACGCATGTTGCTTAATTAAAAAGATTCTAACCAGAAACAACTCACAAAACGCACGTCAGACCTAACTGGAACTGTCAAAATGCGACTAGCTCCATGTGGGCCTAACGACAATTTTTCCGAGGTAAAAAGTACTTATTTTCATACTTAAGATACAAGATACTTTCCTTATAAAATTCCATTAAAATCGCTACACCGGTTTATTTTTGTAAAAATAACAAACAAACAGCAAGTCACAGTAACTTTTGCATTTTACCCGACTTTACGAAATAAAGCAATGTTTTTCGGACGTAAACAAGTAAGATGTATGTATGTACGTATCTTTATTTGTTCCTATGTGACCTTCTACTGCCTAAACGGCTAGACCGATTATAGATTACGAGGTGTCATTAGATTTGTCTCTAAGCGAATGCTATGCGACCGCTTAGTCTATACAAATATTTCTTAACAAATTGAATTCTTAATAATAACATTATTGAAATCACACTAATATTACAAATGCGAAAATGTGTAAGTATGTAAGTAGGTAAGTATAGCTTACGTATGTTTGTTCCCGTTCAACTCTGTAACGGCTGTTCCTACTTACTTACTATACTTACCTACTTACATAATTACACACTTACAAATTTTCGCAATGGAGCTGAACGGATTTGAATGAAATTTGGTATGGAGGTAGTTTAAGACATAAGCCCCTTTTTATCCAGGAAAAATAATCGATTTCTGTAGAATAGCGGGTGAAACCGCGGGGCGCAGCTAGTAATAAATAAAAAATACTGGCAACAACGGGAGTGGCATTGGATAAATTGAATGGAAAAATATCTTTTTTGTCGTGTCATTAATCAGAAGAATACGTTTGTAAGGACTAAATGGTCGCATACCATGCTCTTAAATCCGGAGTGTCATAGACTATGTTATGACTTAAAGTTTTTGTGTTTCCTTTAATAATTGTACTTCTTGTAATTAGTGTAACTCCAACCTACCTTAGGACAGTTCTCGCAGGGGTATTTCCTGATGTCAGTGTGCGCAAGCGCACGGTGGCGCAGCAGCAGGGTCCGGGAGGAGTAGGCGCGGTTACAGAGCTCGCAGTGGAAAGCGGACGCTGGCTGCGCGTGTGCCTGGATCAAGTGGTTGTCTAGTCTGCAAAAGAATCAAAAATCTTAAGTAAGTAGAATATTAAACTTGGCCATCTTGCACGGCAGTATATTATTTTGTAGTACTTTTGCCTCAAGCTGTAATGTTTATAGTTATAGAACATTTTCTATTCTATGATATAAAGAACTTCGAACCTTTCAGATCTTGAGTTCAAATGTTTTTAATTGCACATTTGAAATCACTAAACGCCGAAAGTAGATCCTTTCCACATTAATATTTTTGCTGGGGTTTTAGTATAGACTGTATATTCTAAATTATATCTAGTATCTATTCCAAATATGTTTTGATCATAGCTAAAACCTACCGAAAATGAATATATTCCAAAAAATATTATCTACGACTCCGCTGTAACTGTCCAACTTCCCACTGGAAGTCAAACACTACTTATTCGATACTAAAATATCGTTATTAGATCCGAAGATCGTTCACTTAACACTTTATTACATAAAACCTACAAAGATACCTATCTGCGCGATAACATATATAACGAAATGGCTTAACTAAGTAAACTAGAGGATACCAGTGGCATTTTCATTGCCACTATAAATTTTAGACTTCGTTTAATATTGTAATTGTATTTTATCTTACCGAGAGCTTTAAAGGAAAGTGTGAAGATTACACTAACGAACTTGCAATAAGTGGTGAGACTCGTAGGAATAGACAAAAATAATAACATCTTTATGCAAGAATCGCCTACGCGCAGACAATTTATGGTTACTTGGTCGATGCATATTTTAAACGTGTTAAAGTTTCTCATGCATGCTCGAGCCTTATTTTTGCAATAAATTGTACGAGCATTCGATTTTATGGGTAAAAACATTATTCACAATCATTATAAACATGCATAAGTTGAAATTGTTAATGGAAATTCTAACTAGTGTCAACAACTTATCTATTTATCCGTTCCGTTTAACGCGCGGCCTCTCGCGTCATTATTATCAATATCGTTCGTCAAAGTATGAGTCTCGTTAAAAGCAACAAATCATGTTAGCACGGTCGGTAACTTATGCCGACGTTTGATGGAAAACGTATATCATTTGCAAAAACGGTCTCAACGACTCTCCTTGGCATAACTGGTCCACCACACGCAACCCTTTCTGCCGCTGGCTGTTTTCTAACTTCGCACCTGCTATTTCTTCTTAATAGATGTCTAAATACCATTCTCAATACACTACTACTCTAATAACTGATTACAGAAAAGGCTTCGATTGCAGTGCGTCAACAGATGTCGATTCAGTCGAAAGACTCGGGCAATAGGGCACTATGATAAGACGACACGTTTTCACTCTTGTGGATAGCGGCCCCGTCGCCATTATCTTTTAATTAATCTGAGGTCTCCGATACATTACGTAGTTGTGATGTTACGTTTCACTCTGAAACATGACGGATAGCTTTTTTTTACTGAAAAATTTATGAATGAAAAACATTTATTTGAGTTTAGTCAATAGATCAAATGTAATAATGGATCTAGTTTTTTCGGGTTTGTTAACATTTTAATTGAAATTAAACGTTGTTAGAAAAAAATAAGTAGATGCATCAACTACAATATCACATTAATATTTGTGTAAATATTTACTTATAAAGCTAGACTCTAGTTATAATTGCTACCAACTCTCATGAATAGAGGTCAAAAACTACGAGATTAATCAAAGCTTATTAAAAACTGGATTATACCAAACTTAATCTAATAAAACTTAGTCATAATAATTGCGGTATCTTAAGGCAATCAATTTACAACGACACTGTCGCAAATAAATCAACGTAACGAATTGGCATAAATGTGATTAACAAATTAATTGTGCAAGCTTTTTAATTAGCTCAATCGTTCGGTAATTTTGTAATATTTTATTACAGCTGAGACCGAGAAACGTTAGTCGCTATTTAGTGGTGCGTAATCAGCGCACGCGCAATGGTCAACGCGCACCTTATTTAGACCTACTGGTTAAGCTGACCAAATTTTCCAGATTTCCAGAGGGACCGTGATATTGTAAGCTAAGTTAACGCGCAAGTATGGTTACGTTAAGTAAACTTAAATGAAGCTTATTACTGCAAAAAAAAAAAAGTTTATAAAAAAAGGAACTGTATCCAAATGTGGTCAGGTTACTAGATTTTGTAATTTTTCTACAGTAATCAGCAAGCAAAATGCAGATTCGCTTTGCGTCTCACATCACTTGCGTGGTCACCCAGCTTGCAGAATACACATACAAATATTTTTTTACTATGTAACAAGTAGCTTCCTGAAGCTTCCATTTTGAGCCTATTTTATTATGGCTCAGAATGCGTTATTAATTAATACGTAATTGTATACTGGACAAAATTATTCACATTGTAGATAATCATATAAAAAAACTATAAGTGTGCGAGATGGCCAATTTGCACTACGCGTAGCCCCGGGCCTTACAACATTCTATCTAGACAGAAGATCTTCAACGATGGTAGACATTTTTACTATTAGAACTGGTACAACATCCAAGTAAACGTCGGACATGCAGTGCAATTGTACCGTGTACCGTTTAATAAAATGTTACGTAAGGTAGTAACAATTGAAAGTGAGTTTTGGCTCACGTACTGATGACGCCTGTGCGTTAATTTGAAATGGACTCAATTAGAGCAGTGATTGTATTTTGTATTTTATTTTTACAATCGAAATTCTTATATTTGCTCTCTTTCTCTCTATCTCTCAGTGGTTTACACCACAATCTCTATTTCTAGCTTTTGTAGTCGCTATTTAGTCATATTATAGAACATAACACTGCTTGTAGAGCATAATAAACAATTTATTGAACTGGGATCAGATGTCTACAGTGCATTCATATGAAGAATCACTGAGGTAGTTACATCAACTCGTTGATTCGATAACATCCAATGAACAAGTTATGTTAGATGTTCAAGCTCCACCCACGTTTAGCTTCTGATAGGAAATGTCACCTAAAATGCCGCTTAAATATTGAACGCAAGTTGGTCTTAATCGACACGCCTTTAAATCGTCTCAGTTTTTCACTGTTTTAGTTGCACTGTATAATAACTAAGCAGCTTATCACGCGTTGAGGTAGGAGGTTGTTTTGTCTTAAATAAATTCTTAGTTTGGGATTGCCAAGGCTTAGTAACGGTTCTAGTTTTTGTTACAATTTTAATGCACGAGTTTATGAAGATAATAATCAAATATGCTTAGTTACTCAAAGTCAGCTACTAGTATTTACTAATAATAACTTCAAATTCTTCAAGTCTCTATCCAAACTACTTTTTATATCTATTTAATTTGGCAAAAAAATTAGGTGTCTGGTATCTTAATAAGCATGCCAGTGCGTAAAATTACAGGTTCTGGAGTGTTAACTAGCGTCTGACAATTTCAGACAATCACATCAGGTTCCAAATTAATGGAGCGTGTAAAAGCTAAAACTGACATTTAAATTAGTACGAGCCAAAGTACTTGTGGAGTTTTTCGACTTCGCAATTGCTACTGATCAATCTGATACCGAGTCATGGTGTGACAGATGATTATTCGATTCCGATTCGATTCATTCCGATTGTGACAGCGCTCTGACGAAAGTAAGAGTGAAAAAGAGATGCGATAAGAGAGATTACAATGGGTTTCATAACGAAAGTACATGATTCATCATACGCACGATGTATTAAGAACACGCGTGACAATATAATTTTGAAGATCAATAGTAATGGCTATATGATGTGATTGCTCATAAGAGATAAGAAGCTGTTTATTGAAAGCTTTATTTCGATAAATCATAAACAATCAGTTAACAGTTGAGAAAAAAAAACTGTTCTAGTAAAAGCAAACAATTAAGAGGAAATAAATTGTAGAGCTATTAAAAATAACAAACAACCACAGCCCATGTAATTACTAATCGATCTTTTGATGCCCTAGAAAGGTGAACATTTAAAACAATAGTGATGGTGCGATAATGGCCACGAGGATACTCGTTCCAAACGGTGCATGTTGATAATCTCGATCCCTGCATTATTGACGAGCTCGACGCCGCTTCAATAGAATATGATGATACACGCCATTACGGCCTTCTGTTGCTTGTCACAAAGATAATGAATTCATGATGTATTTTCATTCGTGATGAGACAGTTTTTGTTTTTAGATACGAACTGAGATAGTTATTTGATTAATATCGATATTTTTTTGCCGTTAAGGTTCATAGTTAAGAGTTTATTGACGCTTCTCGATCATTTTTCGGACGTCGAAGAGCGTCGCGTGCCTCAGGCTGTCTCACAACAAATCATCGACATGCGGCTTATCGATCGGGCACATCACTAGCGCTAAATAAATCTTTACTGGACCGCTCCCGACCAAATAATATGAATGGCGGGAGGCTAATGGTTTCGAAGACGTTTGAATTGATCGACTTCTGCATCTCGCGTCTACCATCTTGAATGGCGCGTCTGTATAGAGCAGCCGATTGATTTGAATTTGATCTAAAATGTAACAAGGTTTTGGACCACGATGTTACCCTATGTGTTTTCTAAGCACTGACGTCTCATTATCATCATCATCATCATTATCATCATCATCGTCATTATCACCATCATCAGCCGGAAGACGCCCACTGCTGAACATAGGCCCTTAAAAAGTCCCTTAGAAATCCACACTGAACTATAATTTGCCATTTGCATCTACCTGTTGCCAGCGACTTTCACAAGGTCTTACACAAACCACTGACATCTATAATAGAATATAATATATGTTACCTATTTATATTATATTTATTTATATATATTTAGAAGGATAAGTCATTTATCGACTTTTCTCTATTTCACACGACCGCTAAAGCATCAGCGATATTAATATTGGTAGAAGACTTGAAGGGACTTAATAAAAACTTTACACTTAGGTACTTACACATCAATGTTAGCAAAGGAAGCGTCACAAATGGAGCACCTCGGTTGTGTGTCCTCGTGTTCTTCGTTTTCAAGAATGGATGGAGTCTCACTAAAGGCTGGAGGGCTGACGATGGAAGCAGCGTGCTGCTTGCGCGCTGAAAAAATTAACATTAAGTACATTATAAATAAAGCCGAAACAGTAACATTAAAAGAAAAACAAAATACCCGACTGCAAAATGTAACCGATGTCACTCCGGACGTAAAGCGAACCTCCCTCGTCAAAATAGATCAAGTAGGTTATATAGGTAATATAGGAACACACAAACATATATACATACATACACGCCAAAAACATTACCCTCCGTTTTGGGCAGTAGGGTGAAAAGTAAAAACGAGAATCGAGTAATCATGAAACAATCTTAGCTTTGAAAACAAAATATAAACAAAATAGGAATCAAAAACAATATACAAAGATTAATAAAATATAAGTTTAAAAAGTTTATTTATTTTTGTACCAACGCATTTAGTTTTATTTTTCTAACGTATATTTTGTTGTCGTTTTTTGCTTTTTTTTCATTTCATTACATTTTAGTTTAATGTCTAACAGCTAGTTACAGAAGTTAGACAACAGCCCGTGGTTTCTCCCGCTATTCTACAGTGAATTAATAACCGTTAATTCGATAAAAAGCATTATTCTTGTTTTTATCAAATTTTATCTAAATCTTTTCGAAAGTTTCGGAGCTGAATGGGAACAAACATACTACACACACATACTTCCGCATTTAAAATATTAGTTACAATGTAATGTATTTCTACATATTTCTTTCAAAAAAAATGTTCGACAAAGCTGCTTAGAATGTCGACGATTGTTTTTCTTAGCGGAAATAGACCTACAAGTGGTATTGATATAAATGTATTCCTGTCACCAGACCATTATACCATCGAGGTAGACTTATGCGTCCTGTTGCGAAAGTCTTCGGCGGCTTTCTATTGATTTACATGACTCAATATACAGAATATGCTAACTAGTTTATCTTACGTGTATTGTAGACATCCTATTGAGTCGTTACTGTTAAATGCTATAGTTTATCCATACACTAACAAGCAGAAAATAAAGGTGATGTGGCTTTTTGTTGATAAAAAATATATTTTTTTTATAAAAAAAATATAATAACTGTTGATATAAAAAAAGCTTTTTCGATTATTCTCTTGATTGATAAAATAACATATAATAGTTTTGCAAATTTATTTTTCATCTTAAAAATTTATTTATTTCTGAAAATATCACACATTAATATAATATAAACGTTGCCGAATTGGTATTCCGAAATATGTTAAAGATCGTCGTTTCTTATTTTATTTATTAATAATAAAACTAACTTGGAATTGTCCTTACAGTAAAGAATTATCTATATCTTATCGATAATTGCACTATAAGTGCTATGCAATTAGCATGTCTAGGATAACTTAAATGAGCCACGTATGCAATAGGCAAACATGTGGTAAAGCTATCATTCAAAACCTCGCAGATCACGAGCGGGGCGTCGGAAGTACTAAGTAATTCCATTGACAGATCTTGCAGACTTGCGGTTTTTAATCGCGCGATATAAGCACGCTTGTAATATTTTGCAAATGTAAAATAAAGTCACACGAACAATAGTTTAATCACGTAGCACAATCAATCGGTACAGTGGGTACAGTCGACGCTAACGCAAAATCGCTAAGTCGTGCGGCTAAAAAAACGCCAGTGTGCTAGAGTTCTAACACATGCAGAATTAATTCTAGTCACGAGAAGGCGGCCACGCCTCGGGCATTGTCTGGCATCCGTGATAAGGCAAGGCTGAGATAATGTGATATCATCCAGGAAATGTGATGTCTTTAAAAATGGGATTCTTGGAAAAAGTTTAGTAAAGTAAGAAGCTTTGGCTTGGAATACATTTATAAAAAAATGGGTTTAGTAAGTCAACTGAAATTAGGGGCATAATAATTGTAGTACATTTTTATTAGTTTTATGTATGTCGTAATATTTATTAAAAGCAGTAAAAATACCAGAGAAGTGTATAGCTAATCGCCTTTCTGAATGATTGGCGATTCATGGCGGAATTTCCATATGTATATAAAAGAGAAAAAAAAAACGTTAAAAAAATTTAAAATTAATAATAAGCTGGTCAAAAATTTACAGATAATTAAAAAAAATGAAAAACACTAGTCGAACGCACCTACCTCAACTACCTGAAAACTCACTTCACGGGAAAAAAACAAAAGATGTTAAGGATTCACTGAGATGCCACAGAGGAGGTCGTAGTTCAACTGCCCCATGTCGTATGCCATAGGTGGTACAATTACACCCCACTCCACCTGAGGGTAGCATGCCCACTTGACCCTACATTTGCATGTATACATTGTAATATACATTGTGTGCTGTGAGCATCTGTGCGTGACGGGGTGTTTGCGGTTTAGAGACTGGGTGTTAACCTGCTTGATTGACTGTAAAGCGACCACCTGTAAGGATTAGTGCTTTGACAGAAAGACAAGGGTACAGATTAGAAATCATGCTCTATATACATTGAACAGATGATGCCTGTTCAAACAAGCCGAAATCGAAGATCTTTAGGAGTCACATTTATTTCATATTAGATATTGTATAAAAGAGGGCCCGAACCCGAGAATGTCCTAAAACTATGACAAGAACCACCGGGAGACTGGAAGCAGCGTCGTCTTACTAAAGGGTAAGCGTTCTATGATCCCCAAACAGCCTGCCAAGCGTTGGGATTATGGCAACCCCTCCCTTTTCTAAGGGGCCTTCGTTCAGCAATGGATTGTTTATGGAAGAAGGTTTTTTTTAGGTGCAATTCGAATACAGAGATAAACAGTATTAGTTCATTTTTATTATGATTCCTAAAGAGATTGGTTCACAATCTTTCTTTAATTATAAGATTATACAACAATGATTATGTATAAGATTATATCATATAAGATTAGGCAACAATGTAATATAACTTTTTTTTTATGAAGAGAAACACAGCAAAAAATATTTATTTAATTTACCTTGGTGTAAAGCAATTTTATTGCAAGGAAGTAATGTTATATTTTATTTAGCTTCTAAATCAAAATACCAAATAATAAATAATTTCCCACAGTAGACTATTTTGTGTCGATCAGATTTATTTATTACGGATTTTTAATGAAAAGATATATATATTCCTAAATATTCTATTTTATTTGAAAATTGTAAGACATAATTTTTTTCCAAAGGCTGAGATGATTAAGGAGTGATTAATTTTATAAGGAGCTACTGTATATCACAAAGACGGACATCGAATACTTTTTTACGTCAACGCGAACGAAGTCGCGGGAAACAAATAGTATATATAAATTACTTCTTATAATTGATAGATTAAACAAAAATGACACATTTTAACACAAATGAACATATGTCTTAAAATTCCCAAACAATTAGAAATTATTCCTAGGGCGAGTTTTAAGGGCTGCGCGAGCGTTAAGTTTTCCCACGGAGCTGCCAAATGGCGCCCGCGCATGCACCGTGACGGTGACTTACCGATCTTTATTAAATTCAACTACCGACGCCGACACCTGTTGTTTCTCACAACATTTATGGTAAATATTTTTATCTATGATTGCGAATAGAAGCATGAAGTTCAAAATACATTCACGATACATATACAACTTCACGTTCCAACCATGTTTAAAATTGCAGAAGTGTACAAAAAAATATTTTAAAAAAATACGCAACTGTAGCCAATGTCACTCGGGACGTGAAGAGGAATCCAACGACACCTAACTTTTTTATTTTTTTACTCGGTGACGAGACGAGCGAGTCGCTCACCTGATGTTAAGCGTCACGTTTGCCCATAACAGTTCAGTGCCACCCAGAATTTTGAACTTCAACAGTTCAAAACTATGTGCGGCAATGCACTGCGCTCGTCACCCTGAGATGCCCAGTAATCTCTCAGAGTAATGATGCCTCTCTTTATGCCCAGTAATTACACTGGGAACCTCTTCAATCCGGAACACAGTAATGCTACTACTGCTTAGCGGTTGAAAAACTCGTTAAAATCGGTGATGCCTTTTAGGCTGCAGGAGGTATTAAAGGAACACAGAGATAGTTAAACACACCCAAAACCATTGTCCCAGAGAAGATGAACCCAGAGATACTTAAACACACCCAAAACCATTGTCCTCCTTCTTGGGCAGTCGGGTAAAAAGTTAGAAGCATCGAGATAATTATAATTATCAATAGTTATCTTTTTTTATTATGATAGCTGATGTGGTTTTGACACATTTTATTTTAACAATACGGGAATATTCAAGTAATTCTAGTCAGTTTTTACGATCACATTCGATCACATTCAGTGATCTTTTTCGAGAAGCTTCAAAGCTTTTCGCAGCTTACAAATTTTGATACTTCGAATGGATTTGAGATTCCACATGCAGATATTTTCCGGTCAGCAAAGGCTAATCTCTTTACCCATCAAACCTATAACCTAAGGATGTGACCTGGTCGCAGTATCTGCGCTCTCACATCCTGTTGTACTCGTACCTGCCTATGCTGGCGGCGCAACGCATCAGGTGCGCGTTTGCAGGTCACCGCTATGCCCTCCAGGAACGCGACCGGTACTGGCCGTGGGCCGCATGTTCACTAGGTGATTAACGATGCTAAATGTGCAGTTATCAAAAATGTTTCAAACTATATCTCAGTCCATCAGCAAATGACAGTTATTGTTTGGTCTATAATTCTTACAAAATATGTCATAGATGGTTTGGACTAGATCGTGAAAATTGTTTACTTTGACTGAGACTTCTTTTTATTGACAAATATTACGATACACTCGAAATATTATAAGTTTCATAATATTTCGAGATTATCGTATTCTGGCTTAATACAAAGTTTGAAGCCAAATTTGAAGACGAAACAAAAAGTGCAGGTATTAATACTGTCGTGTAAAAACGAGTTGACTTTGCCGTTGTACCGAAGCAAAACCATCATTATTCATTGCAAAAATTGTATTAAGGATTAGAGATAAATATCAGATTCATTCATTAGCCAGAAAATGTTCAGTCAAATATAATCCTTAATCATAATGTAAAGTCACGATACGGCGATCTATTGTGGACTAGAAATTATTCAATTTCGCGTAACATCAAGATAGAGAACGATCTAATCTGGGCATAAAAAAGCAGACAAACGCGAACCAGATTCAACCCTTCACTGGGGGCGGCGATATTAAATTGAAATATTTTCATTTTATTGTCGGTAATATTTATTTGATTGTTAAATAAATACGCGATGTGGGACGCAGGCATTGTAAATTGTAATGGGGGTGATTCTATTGTTGTTGGTTAATTTTTTGATTAATCATCTCGCGCCGGGGATTCGTTGCGATTCTGTGACGTTTCTATTTTCGCGTTTCCATCTGTATTGTGTAATGGTGCATGGTGACGACAGTGTGGTGATGGCTTATTTTTGAACGGCGCGAGATATTTTAAATTTAACTTTCATGTCATTTACATTTCTAAAATCTCAAAAATGATGAGACAAAAAGTCTGAACTTTCTTTCTATAAAATTAGATTAAGTAAAATTCCTAAAATAATGTAAACAAAATATTTTAGAATTCAATATACTTTATCACCATTGAGCAAATCGATACCGGCCCGAACGACCCAAATCGATACCGGCGCGAACGGTCCAGGGTCGGGGGAGACCTGTGTTGCTCTAAGTGCATACTTTTTTTATTATTTTAAGCAGATAATTTGTGAATTAAAAAACTGGTATACAATTTTTCTTAATTTTTTTTTTTAAAATATAAAATTAAATATCGACTAAATCACATTACCCTTTATCAAAATTCAAAAATATAATCTCCAAACCAAGATAAGGCGGTGCACACATCTATACAATAGCGCGTGCGCTTCGGACAAAGCAACGTCATCAATTTTAATCTGCGCTTGACAATTGCGCGATGACAAATGTCAACCGGGTCATTCATTACGGCGCGAGCGCACGCGACAAAAATGCTCGGCTAATAAAGGGTTAAGTTATTGTTGGTGAGTATTGCGAGATGGATTATTATGGTACAATTTTGATGTGCTGGACCAAAAAAAACTGGCAAACTGGCAAACAATAATAGATGTATTTAAATAAATATTAAAAAACTAACGTGAAATTCTTCCATAGGAAAATTTAATTTAACGATGCCATTCGTCTGCTATGGAAATGGGACGCAAACCAAATGACATGGTCTTCTAACAACTTTTTAGATAATTTTGCCATAAGCCGCCTCCGAGGGTCGTCGTTCGTCTCTTCACCATCCTAGGGAAAGAGCACCGTAAGACTCTTGACGGTGATAAATGATGATAGAAACGGTGTATACAAGATTATATTATTCCTCTTAGTAAGCGCTACGAGATCGATGTTCCCCAAGTTTATGGCAACCCACCCCGTTTGCTAAAGGGGAGGCCTATGTTCTACAGTGGATGTCTTCTGGCTGATGATGATGATGATGTTATTTATAAGATTGTTAACTTTTTTATTATTAGTTAAAAAAATAAGCCTGTAAAGTACTTATATTATACTGCAGTCGTAATAGTTATTCAAAGTTCGTTCATCAACTTTTATGGTCATCTACGAATTGTTTTAGGTCCAGTTTTTTTAGAATACATTATGTTGTGTAATCGAGACCAGAAGGAGTTTAATAAATCTGTGTCATTTTTAGAGCCGCCGTTATCTCTCTAATCTAGCCTTTATATGATTAAGAAAAAGCGTACGCAAAATGCCTCATAAATTAACGTCTTGAACGTGATCGATCAAAACCGTCATTTTGGAATCGAATAATCGGAGTCATTGCATCTCGAATGGAATTAATCCTTTTGGAAAAATAATATCGAATTCATAGGTGGCACACGATAAAGATACATCAATCATCTCGATTCTTGTACATTGTGGTACTGGGACAAATAATCGAATGGGGCGAGTTTCGATGGGACGGCAAATCGATTCTAATTAGGGATATTTAAGAGTCATTGTATACGCAATACTGGAATGTCATGCTGCATTATGTGTGGCCGTAAATAGCCGCAATTTACAAAGATGTGGGTGTTAAGTGTTGACGAAATAACACACTTTAACTACAACCAAATCAACTTCTGATCCTGAGCCTGAGAATCGCGTAAATCACAAAACACTTTAATAAGCTCCGCATTTTAATCTTTAAGTATAATATTGTCGAACCTTAATAAAAAAAAAAAATTCGTTGGTAACGTCTTTACATTGATATTTCAGATAATCGCATGTTTTTTATTTATTTTTGCAAATGTACATCTAATAATAAGTCTTTAATAAATCAGCTATCCCGATTCCGATTAAATACCAAACCAAATTAGAATAGATTATAATAACTGAAAACGATTATTTTTATCAGTGAGAATAGTGAGAAAATAAGAAAATCACAGTAACTTTGCAACTTCAGTACAGTATCTTGCTAAAATAGTCTAAGTAACTATTGCTCCCATATTCCCTCTAATGACCAAAACGATCGTGTTATATCATTAGACAGTCCAATTAAGTGCAATTTGAATCGCATAAATCACGAATGCCGGGTGCGACGCCGCCGCCCGGAAGCCTGGCAGGAAGTGCTGAAGACCCTTAAATCACCATCCAAAATGACTGGAAGAGATATATGTAGCTATCGAGAAGCCACAGCGTATGTGATGATGTATGTGACTAAAAAATGTTGTAGAAAAATACTGAAAAACAATGAAGCACTTGAATCTAAGATAGACCAATGGACCGTCTAAGAAGATTATCATTGAGTGCTATTTAAAATAAAATAAAAACATTTTCTTTTTGACATGTAACTAATTGTTATGAACATGAACCATCTAAGATGGACCAATCGCTGGAGAATACATTTTCAGTTAGTGTTGTAATTCTTCCATATTTGTAAAACATGAAAAATAAATGTATGAAGTCCACGTTAAGACTTCTGATATAAAGATTAAGTATTTCACCGTGTGTGTAATTTTTGTCACTTCCAGTGTTCAGTCAGACATCGTCAACCCTCTGTCCCTCGCGTAACACAAGCATATGCGTGATTTTTCAGTACACTCGGCGCATACGTCGCGATTTATCTAAATTAAATATCGCAGGACGCGTGCCACCCGTGTGCCCGTGCCATTGATTGCTAGCGTATACAGCGTGCTACGAAACGTTTGCAATCATAAGCTTAGCTGTGGTAGACAATTCATAGAGATGAAGTTATACATCGTTTCTTAAATAAACGATAAAAAATGTTGATACGTGTTGATATAGAACATCAAGTAATTCCTGATAGCATTAAGATGACATGATGTAGCCAAGGAAATGAAAAGGGTAGAAAAATATGACCAGATCAAGAAAAAATTGAATATGGAAGATCTCACAGAATCACAAAGCTACCGCTATTGTTATAATAACAACATACAAAGCACTTGAGAAACACTTTCCAACCGCGAGCACATCATAACATTAGCAGACTAAGTATCTCTGGATGGGGTTGATACTTCTGTCTTCGTCTCCCTTGTTCATAAGAGTGACAGAAATCATATCTCGAGAATAAAGTTCAATGATGAGCTGTCATCAAGTTCCTACTGTGATAAAAAACACTAGTTGAAATCAACCTGTAAAATAAAGTATGATAGGTGGGTCGACGCGACCCTCTCTCAACTATCCGGAGGGCAGAGGGCAGGTGACTCCAATAACACTGCCCTCGGAGCGTGACCGCGACACCGTGATTCAAGCGTAGCTAACTGTGAGGCACACAGGGTGCAAGCATGTATATAGCCTATGTGGCGAAAGGGGTGTTGTACCTTTGATAATATTCAGATGTCTTTGAAAGCAGGTAAAATCAGAAGCACATCTAAAATACCTAACATTTCTTAAAGTTTTATTTTATTTTATCAATGTTATTTTATTGGAATTTTTTTCAAATGTGGTATTACCAATTAAAATATTGTTCCATAGAAAAATATCAATGACACTCGACAAAATGTATGGAACAGCAGATATTTTTTTCTCGATTTCAGGGTTGGTCCCATAGTAAAAGTTGTTCATAATGATGAGTACTATAAGCCCTTTTCGGGCGGTCACTTGCCGATGCACCTGATAAATTCTAACCTCATCCTGGGCAATCGTATAATCGTGTATCTAATTCTCATAACCATCCTAGTCCACCTAATTGTCTACAATCAGGCAGTATAATTAGTCAAACAAAAACACATGCAAAATAATAAAGAAATAGACCGCGAATAAGCGCGCCAGAATAATCTATAGACAGTAAAAAAAAGTTAAAGATAGAACTGAAAAAGTGCCCCAAAGTTACTAAAACATAACAACATACATACATACAACATACAAGATCATAACATTCTCATTTCAACCCAATCTATGTTCAAAGGTAAAGGTACTCACGAGCTAAGGCGGAGAAGTCCTGCAGTGGCAGAGGAGTCCTGGGTCCTAGAAGCAGTTCCTGGCCAGACGGAATTTCGCGGATCACCTTGTAAAACACCTGGAAACCACAACAAATGGGTTTGTAAAACTACAACTAGAACCATTGTTACATAAAGATATAGAACCAATCGATACATCGTGTTAAACTGAACCTATAATAACCAATCGGTAGTTTACTCAGTAATATCGCGTCTAGCAAAATAGAATGGGATCAATTGTTTATCACCTGAAAACATCATGTCATTTGAATATAATAAGACTCGCTATTAAGCAATCAATTTAGGTAAATGTTAATAGGTCATTATTATAGGTATATAAAACAAAGTCGGGTTAGTTACGCTATTTATAACTCGAGAACAACTAGCTGGAACAATTTTAATGATCTTTGATTTGTTGGATTTGACTCCGCCCAAAACAGCAGAATAACTATTAAAACACCAGAAAATTCACAAGGTTTGTACGAAGGATCTTAGCGAGCTTAGCAAGCTTGCATCACGTACGAAGTCGTAGACATCAGCTAGTATACTATAAATTAAACTGCTTTTTGATGAGCATACGTCGTAAATCCGCACTAATCTCTCACTATAATCCGTTATAAAAGCTTTTCACATGAATCCGAGATGAACTTAGAATGTCATCGCGATGGATTTACCGTGAGGTCTTCGCGATGATTTGACTACATAGGTATGGTACATAGGCCTGGAAGAGAACGCTTTTTTTCTTCTTTTTTTTAATCGATAAGGCCGCCACTTGTTTCACTAGCTTATAAGATAGTTCTGTACGTGTGTTATTATTATTTTGGTGTACACAATAAAGAGTTTCTATCTATATAGGTATACATTGCTATAAAACGTATATTCGCGTTATAGCGTTGAGTCCCCTGGATTGAATCGCGACGTCAATGTGTGCATATTACGTATCCATACCAGTACAGTTTTGAGATTCAATTAAAAGTTATATTTTGATAATTTATTTTACAGTAAGAAAAATATATTCGACTAGTTGGTATTTTCTTTTATGTTACTCGGTGACCAGGCGAGCAAGTCGCTCACCTGATTCTAAGCGTCACGCTTGCCCATAACAGTTCAGTGCTCCCAGAATTTTGAACTTCAACAGTTCAAAACTATGAGCGGCAAAGCTCTGCGCTCGCCACCCTGAGATATTAGATGTTAAATCTCTGTATGCCCAGTAATTACGCTGGAAACATTGCCCTTCAACCTGGAACACAGTACACACTACTGCTTGGCGGTTGAATAACTGGCAAAGGTGTGGTACTTCCCCAGGCGGACTCTGCAAGAGAGCCCTACCACTACACTATTTTGTACTACAATAAAAACCTAGTCTACATACCCCTAATAAATATTTATATATTTTTTTAATTGGTTACCTAGTATTGTTTCCTGTTTTTAGATACACTTACCCAATAAGATATTGTAAGGTATAAAGGGATCTCCCTTTATCACCAGAACCTCGTACTCAAGGAAGTGACGATTAAATAAAGCAAGTAAAGCTTTTATAGTGAATGTAAGAAATTCGAAGGTCAATTCTTTTTCCGCTGAATCGGAAAGTACGGCGCTTTATCCTGTTAACGAATTTAACGATTTCATGCATTTCTTAAAGCGCGATACTAAAGAATATAACTATCAGACTAATATTATAAATGCGAAAGTTTGTCTGTAAGTATGTTTGTCCCATTCAACTCTGTCACGGCTGAACGACTTTGGATGAAATTTGGTATGCAGGTAGGTTATTCCCTGGATTAACATATAGGCTTATGTTATCCCGAAAAAAATTGCCGTGCCTGTAGAACAGCGGGGCGCAGTTAGTCTATAATAATATAACAGAAGACGTCCACTGCTGAACATATAGGCCTCCCCCTTAAAACGCCACACCGGCCGACAACGTGCCTCTTGCATCCACCGGTAATATTAAAAATCGTCGTCAATATTCATAGTGTATCGTATATTTTTATATATTTATATTTCATCGTTTATTTATATTCATATTCATTCATATTTATATTTTTTATATATTATTTTCATTCTTTAATATTTTAAAGAAATTTACATTCGTCTTTCTGAACGTAAATTTCTTTACGTACTTTGACGTAAGAAATCACAAATAATAATATTTCGTTTCTTTTTCAAAGTAACACATCTAAAACCATATTTTTTTTAATCGTTTGTAATATCATCTATATATTATAAGCAGACACAACATATTTTTTTTGAAAAATCACACTCATTTGTTTAAAACTTTATTGATATGAAAATGTCCGAGGCCCAAGAAGGAGTGTAATATTTTTGGGGGTATGTATGTATGTATGTTTGTTTGTTCGCATTTTACCGATTTCGACGAGATTTCGATGTCGTTCGATTCCTGTTTATGCATTTCCATTTCGCAGTCGGGTATTATGTTTTTCTTTTAATTACTTGTTTCGGGTTTATCAAACAATGTGCAAACTATTGGGTGGTTTTAGAATTGAAATATGGCTGACCAGGGGCCTTATCATGTAAATTTGGTGGCGATGGTCATCACTTGCCGTTCCACTCGCGCCAAGTTACTGGTACATGCGAGCAAGGGGGATAGCAGACCATGGCCACCAGAGTAACAAAAGTTGCATGTGCTTTTGTCTCTAGTAGTGGTCTGTACACTGATTACTATTTTACTAACTAATAAGTAATTATAGACATCATTATTTCTGACCACAACAATATTTTTTTTTATCTCAATAATAATTGTTTATTAACCTCAAAAGGGCAAAAATCAAATAGCAGTTAACGGGGGGTACAGCCGTGAATCTAATCGTTGCATCTGTTTGCTCCCCTCACATTGACCGGAAGTGGGTCACAGTTGTTTGGAACACCGATTTTCTGCCACCGGAAGTACCCAACGTTCCACATTCAAATTTTATTAGGGTAGTGAACAGAATATGAGGGTTGCAATGATAATGATTTTGTGATTTGTACGTTATTTTCTTACATGATTTAGCAACAAACATTTTTTTGTTATATTTGTAAAATGTTGTTGTCTTTGTTGTGTTTTTAGTTTATTAATTGACCGAACGAAGAGGTCTCTGGATCCACGGGCCAAGTCGGCGTAGGTATGTATGTTTCTCCGACGATAACTCGAGTACCGTTGATTCTATCTAAAAGAAATGTTTAGGCAAGTAGTTCATTTCAAAACAATCTTTAAGTTCTAATATGAGCCAAACAAGTGCAGGAGTTGTGAAGCTATAAGGGCAGCCAAGTCTCAGCTCAGCACGAAGGACTAGTATCGTTGTAAGGACTAAGTTGTAATCGATTGAAACAAAGTTTTTTTTTTCAGTGAGTACCTCAATTCTGTTGTAAGATTTTCTAAACTTTGCTCTAACAGCAATAAAATTTGCTGCATCTCTTAATTTCCATGTGTGACAAGTAATGTCACCATTTTTAGAGCTCTTAAATTTAGTTTGGTTCAAATGTACAGAATCGTCGAAATTATCTTTCACCATCAGATAAGATAAGATACCACGCGCGAATCTATGCTGTCCCACTGCTGGAATATATACCAACCTTCTCTGGAAGGGTGGTCGGGCAATATCCACCACGCTGGCCCAATACGGATGACGGATTTACGTGAGAAGCCAAGTGGTATATCCGTACTTAATTAAGTTCCAAAGAACTCATTGGTACGGCCCCGCCCGGGTACGAACTCGAGATCCCACGAATAAGTTGAGCATGCTCTCACTGAGCTACCACGACTTGAATCATGAACCGCCAGACCGAACGACAGCGTGAATCTATTATCTTTAATAAAAGGAGAAAAAATTCGACTGCAAAATGTAGTTTATAAATAATTTATAAAATTTATAAAAAAAAAAAAAAAAACGAATCTAACGACACTTCGCAATCCAAAATCAGTCAATTCGTAGGTCACAAAGGAACACACAAACAAACATATATATGACCCTCTTTTTGAACAGTCGTGTAAAAAAGTTTCTTTATTCCTGTACTGTGAGCTATCACATCATCGCTGCAGGTAGGTACCATAAAAATCGCAGATTGCTGAAGCAGGTTCGTCACGACTGCCCATAGACATAACTGTCCCTGAAGCATGTAGTCCGTTTTGTCTTAAGATTAAGCGTACCTGGCCAGCTAGTAGCAAATGCTGGACGTTGACATCTTGCTGGTAGTGGGTAGAGCGCACCAGCTTCAGCCAGTTTGTCTTCTCGTTGGTACCGTCGAGCCACCCTCGATCGCCGTATTTGCCAAGGACCTTGAAAAAAAGAGCGATAAGTGGGTCATTAAGACAACTACATAAAGCGAACTTCTCTTATCTAGTCGAGATTTCGTCATAAAAAATTTAATAAAACGAAAGAATTCGTTTCGTTCCATTCGTTTTTTTAACATATTTATTGGTTCCAAGTTTATTAAGCACTGGAAAAGTAAATTGTTTGTAATCGCGCCATCTCTCAATACGGCGAAGAACTTCTTGGAAGTTGCGCTTGTCGTCAGGTGAGTACATTCAACTCAAATAAGTAGGACACAATTATTATTTAACATCGTAGGGTAGGTACGCATCTACTACAAAATATTTTTCCAACTGAAGGTCATGTTTTATATATAATTCTTTGCAACATTTATTTAACGTAAGTACCTATCTACGGTGCGAATATATTTTCCAATTTATTCAATTAAAACCTGTTTAATAATATTAAAAGATTATCACTTTTATGGGCTATAATTGAAAGTGACCTCTAGCGTTCTTTCCTCAAACCACCAGCTATCATACACACCCCAAGCCTTGTGGCTTTACGATAGATGGCGCCATTAGTACATGTCTGACTTGATGTACCGTGTTCCAGCTTGTCCAGTAATATGTCAGGCCACCCCATTTACAATGGGGATGATAAAATTTAAATTTTATAATGGGCATAATTCTGTGAGTTTATCGTTTATTTTTTTTAGTTGAGGGGTTAAGTTTATTATCAGACCAATTTTTAATATTGTCGTACCTAAGTATTTACTTACTTAGGTACGTAAATTCAATTTATATATTTTTAATCAATGAGTTAGTATGGTACGTATGTTCAGTGAATGATTTATTTGACGAAGAAAAAAGTTTTTTTTTAAATTTATTGGTAGGCTTGTTCTTACAAAAACCGTAGTTTGATGCCGACCCCTAAAAGATTATCCGATTGCAATGATTTTTTTATATGTTTTCTACACTGTGAACAACTATGCACTAGCATAGTATTCCAAAAAAAAAACAATCATAACTAAGTTTGTTTTTTTTTTTTATTTCGCAGTAACTTCGTTGTTTAAGCACTTAAAGTGACATTTTTTTTCCGTTGAAAAAAAGACGAAGAAAAGTAGTTGTTATTAGAATATCATCTTTTTTAAACAATACATATCGGCGTAGATTATGGTTTATCCAAGCCATTGATAAGAAAAACAAAAGATTTTGTTAAGATTTAGGGGGTGACAACATACTTCCCTCGAAACGCTAATTTCATAAAAAAGTTAGGAAAATTCAACTCAACCTCAACATATAATCACCCATAACTCCTATTCGTACCTTATTAATAGGTATACCTAACGTTAATATCCTCTATCTATTGCCATCAGTAAGCGTCATCAGCACGCCCCGGCGATATTTCAGCTAGGGTTGCCAGTGCCACTGTAACAAGTGTCCATTTCGCATCCTTGACCGAACGTTCATCGATGACTGATGGCGAACATGTGCCGCGAACAGCGCGCAACTCATCGCCCGTGAGACTGCAGCTAGGGCTGGTGCTTTATAGTTTTCGGCAGGTGTTTTTTTAATATTATAATTATCTGGTCCACGAACTAAATACTTGTTTCAGATGCGAAAATGACTGCCGCTATATATCTTCTTTCCGAATTAATCTCACAGGACACCCCTAGTGTGACATTCAGGGTTCACGAGACTAGAATTATTTACAACTACCCTCTGAAGAAGAAAATAAAAAAAAGTCATAAGGATGTGCTTACTTCGTTAGCTTTGTTAATAGTTCAAAATAAAAGTTATTTTATTTTTGCATTTTTTATGTTTTTAATCTTGTTGAGAATTTGTCAAGATAATAGTGATAAATAAGGATAATTTTCCCCTGAAATTGTGGAAAAATCACGGGTAAAAACCTAAGCGTATCGGCGACTGGAATTAATTCCGCTATGCTAGTATAAAACAATGTGTTACGGGACTGCGTTTATTATTATTTAGAAACAAGCTTAGAAATATTTAGAGTCTGTGCAAAAAGAGAAACGTCGTGGCGTAATAGTGAACTAAAGTTTTTATATTTATATTTTTGTACTTTTACATGATTACCTACCTAAGTAGCAGCACCTGAGTACTAGTAAGAACTGAGTAGGTATCCAAGTATCGAACCTTTTTAGTCGTGCTGGCAACGACAGAGTAGTGTTGTCAACGCAATAAATATAACACGCGCGCCCTCAATTCCACAAGGCTTCTCTTTTTGCACAGACTCTAATATCTGAAACAACTCTAAACTAGTAGTTCGCGTCGAACTGAGCCCTTGCGACCCCTATAACTTCACAACCCCTGGACCGATTCAGCTCATTTTCGAACGTAAAATGTTTATTGAAATGAACTACTTGCCTACGAAATTTCATGAAGATCGGATTAATGGTTTTCAAGTTATCGTCGGACAAATATACATACAAACATGTAAACATACATACAACTTCCGATTTGCCCCCGTAGATTCTGAGACCTTCGCTTCGTTAGGTCAATAATTTTTGTGCTTACTGAACAGAGATTACGTATTATTTACGTACCTACGTATGTAAGTCTCGTTGATCGTTGATCAACGAGACGTTAATCTCGTGTAAGTTGACAACAATTTAATAATATTAAATGTCAAACATACAAAAATAATAATAATAATTGACTAACAGATAATACTGGATATGAAATAATAATAAAATTGAATATTGACATAACTGAGAATATAATGTATTAATTAAAATGTAATTGAAATGTGTATTTGCAATAAAGGCTTTTTTATTTTAATTTTATTTATGTAAGTCTTGTTATACTACGGCGACTAAATTTCTAATTAAGTTTTTGGATGTGGTATTTTTTTCTGTTATTCGCAGTGTATCCGCCAACCCTAGCCAAGACGAGGGTTGCCGCTCTAAGATAATTATCTTTTTTACGTAACGCACCCGCCCAAGTTTTAATAACGGGACAAATGCTGCGGAAAGGCTTGTCGGTGACGCGTAAAGGAGGGTTTCCTCGCCATTTGATTAATACCTTACTTGTTACGTCATTTTTATTGAACACCAGATGCTTTTTATACTTTTCGCGTAATTTTTTCTGAGATAAACCGTCGGGGATCGTGTTTTAATTTTACGCTGAATTACGCACCTTGTTTCTTGGACTGCTTCGTTCTTTCTTTTGATTTATTGCTATCAGTTATTGAGTCGTTAAGGTACAAATTTCGCTCAAAGCGCTATAATCAAATTTTCTTGCGTTTTCTGTCAATTGCAGCTCAATTACTCATCGTGGGTTCATAAAAACAAATGTTACACTATTTAAAAGGTTGTATCAAGAAATTATTACAACCAAAAAGTCAACGTGAAAGCATAAGTACATAGTACATTTGTAGTATAAGTACATTTGTCAGTAAACCAAAAACTAAGATGAAAATCAGGTTATTGACATTTGTAGCTAAACCAATGTTATTTGGGTGACCCTTTTAGCGGTAACTTCTTGATACAACGTATTTATTAGCGCATAATTGGTATAAAGGCGGTAATTTAAAAAAAACGCGAGGAAATTTGAATTTGGCAAGCAGAGAAAAATATCGCACCTCAACGCTCTCAGCACACATTTGCCTCGGTTGACCATTTTCACATTATTTTATTGACCATAGTTATAAAGTTACTAGTTGTGCTATTATAGACTCAGTTTGAAAATGAATTTCCGCAAAGTATCGTCAATTAACTTCACTAGCTGTGGCATGACTATAGCTTACATCCTAGCTTAGTTATACAGTCAAAATTGTTTTCAATAAATTCACGATGAGTAATTGACAAAGAACGCATGATTCTTTGAATTTGGCGCACTGACCGTAGCGACTCAATAACTGATAGGCCTCGTGTTTGGAAATAATAGATCACGTGTAAAAGGCCTAATTTAATGGTAGGTAAATAAGTAACCCCCTGGAAAACACATCTTCGTGAAATGTTAGCTATTATGGGGCATTATGACTCTATCGAATTTGAAGGGAGTTGAAGTGTCTGTAGTAAATTGTAGGTTGGAGTGGCTCTGCCCTCGTTTTGTTAGCTGTGTTTTTAGTCATTGTAGACAAGTATCTTATATATTTCTGTATTTCTGTATATTTCTGATCGTATTTTTATAGTTACAGTTGTGGACGAAGTATTCTCCAACTGTTTTAAAAAACAAACTAGTAAAGTCTCTAACCAGAGATAAATAATGTTTTGATTACGATGTTTTATTTTTGTTTTATCATAGATAATGTTATATGTACTAACTAACATTCCGATTATATTATAGTTTACTTTTTTATTTCCCTGTCTAATCACTATTTATGGCAAATGTTGTATATGCCTATAAAGGGTGATCATATCAGTTTCATGTACTCACGTAGAAATATATTATAAGAATGTTAAATATGTTCACTGTTGGCGTATCTCAATAAATAAATATCTACAATTGAAGTATATTATAAGTATTTTTTAACTTTGGTCCCCAGTAATGGGATCATGTTTCCAAAAGTATGTATACAAGTTGTGGATAGCCTGAGCTGCAATATCTTTTTTTTTAATCAAGTACAGCTGCAGCTTCTAATAACTCCATATCTCACTATGAAAACTAACGTGGTTTTGACACATTTTATTTTAATACAAAAAAGCAGTCGATTTAAAAAACTCTTCCTTTTTTGGAAATCGGTTAAAAACGGGAATACTAATAGCATTCCTTAACAACGATCATAGGACGTGATTGAAACTACAATCAGATCCGATTAAATTTAACGTGAGTATTTTCCCGTTTTGTTGAAATAAAAATTCCATATCTCGGTTGTAGACGGATTCGTACTTAGGTTTAAAAAACGGCTTAGCTTTAATACGTTTTAAAGTAGTTGTAAATTAATTGATAAAATAATAATCTGTTTTGTTTATTTATCTGTGTAACCTAAATGTCGGGATGAATTGACGTCATATAAACTAGTTAAAAATTATTAACTCAACGAGGGTTATACCCATAGATTATTTACTCGATACAAATACACTAAATTAGCACAAGGAAAACTTAGCAGTCAATTTTAAATACACAGTTAAAAATATATTGGAAGATATTATGTAGGTAAGTACCTAAATAATTTACCTATTACCAATTGAAATTTCAGTTTACGTATTCTGTGACTAATACCTAGTTTGTATAGACTTTGCTGAAACATTTAAAAAACGTTGTTCGCTACATAAACGGCTTGCGGGTAGATTCGTACTCCGCGCTTGCGAGAGATCGCAATTTTCCCGTGTACTCGGGAAAGCTACAAATGTAGAGTCGTTGCCGTCGGAAAATTACATTTCATAAGTAGAGGTGTGGTAACTATCGATGTTTTTATTTAATCGATACTGATGGTCGATTTTTGTATCTAAGATTAATTTGAAGAAAACTATCAGTGTCATATATTTAAATCATAAAATAATTTAAATCTATTACAGCAATACTTTTTATTGGCTTTGTTAAGTTGCAATTAATGTTGAAAAGCGAGAAAAGCCTGTAATTATTATAAACCTAGAATGATAGGGTACTTCACATATTTCTAAAACGAAGCCCAGTTATAAAAATAATGAAATCCTCGAGAAATCCAATCATATTATATCGATGATTATACCGGATGTGATCAAAACTATAGTCGGAATACAGTCGGAATTACCGACTCAAAATAAAAATTATATCGAATACATCTTTTTAATCACACCCCTCTCGATGGTGTAAGAAAATACTTTTCTTGTAGCTCTACTCACACACTCACATATGCAAGTTTTATTAAACTATTTATTATGATTCTATCTGACATACTATAAGAAATAATTAAAATAATATTTCGTTTTGTTTTTTTTTAAATTTAATTTGAAGAAATATATCGCAAGAAAAAATAATAAATGTTTCGATCTTCTTTGCCAGCATATAATTAATAATATACAAACGAAAATTTCATTTGTAACCTTATATTATGAATGCCATAAACTGGCACAAAATTAATAGTTTTTGGAAATTATTATTTTATATTTATGTTGAGTAAAAATAATGTTCTGGAAGATGCAGTGCAGGCAGAAAGTATCGTCATTGTGAAAGTCGCGGGCAACAGGTGGATGCAATTGGCAATTTGTCGGTCGGTGTGGTGGTCCAAGGGGGACGCCTTTGTTCAGCAGTGGACGTCTTCCGGCTGATGATGATGATGGTCAATCATGTGAAATTGCGCGAGCGAGACAATTGTGGACGCTACGAAGAGCCTTGAAACAATCATCTTTATGAACATCTTTATGAACGTCTTTATTGATCTCATACCCGTCTTGCCCTGGACCATGACGACATCACCTACCTATTCGACCAGTAGCATTGTCACGCTTCTAGGCCATTTTAAAAAAGGCAATGGCTTTCAGTGTTCGTCGATAGCTAGGTATAACGTGATCTCATCTCTGAACTGAAGAGCGTTCCCTCTGCTGAGATCACGCGTCGTTGGGCGAATCACACGACTCGTTTCACAAGACAACAATTTGTGAGCGGTTATTTACCAAACCACACGCCTGCTGCAAATTGGCCTGCGTTATGTGATTTAGGTACTCAATTTAACCAAAACGTCGTACAATAGTCGAAATTTTACGTTTAAACTTTCGCGATTTAAACAAATAATTTTACTGGGCTATGTCGATCGGTACAACTCGATGTTTGACCAAGTTGTGTTTTCAGACTTTAAAACAACGTTATGTAGTTTTCTAAAATGGCAAAAGATTCCAGACTTTAAAACAACTTTATGTAGTTTTCTAAAATAGCAAAAGATTCTTAAGTCATCTGTGAGAGTGTAACGTGTGAGTGAACCTAATTAAAGTGTGGGCGCTGTGTGAATACTGAAATAAGAGATGTGTTTGAATTTCAGAGTGACAATAAAAGTGTAGTGCCGAAAGAATTGAACATCACGTCTAATGAAGCAATTTATGTAAGTAAATAATTATAAGTAAGCTACGACACGAGCCCTATTTTTAGTCTGCCCTATTGTTTCACTCCGAACTTAGAATTTTGTAACACTTTCACTGTTAATGTACTCTGAGAGTATGCGTACAGTGCAATATTTCGAGAATACCTAGGAGTACTTGTATACTAACAGAAAAGAGAGTGAGACACGTGTGAAAATACAAAGACACATAAATTTAAGGAAACCAATCCTCATTGTTAATTTCGTCATTGTTTAGTGAATGAATTAGTGAATTGTTTAATGAATAGTTTGGTGGCCGCGTGCCGGTACACGAGGCATTGGTCGCCCTCCAGCTCGTTGGGATGACGATATTGTGGAAAATCGCGGGTCGAACCTGGACAAGATTGGCACAGGACCGGGATGAGTGGCGTACAAGAAGAGAGGCCTATGCTCAACAGTGCGCGATTACGGGCTGAAAATGATGATGATGATGATGATGATAATGATTAGTGAATATATTAAGTCCATGAGTTTATTGATGATAATAATGTTCGTCGAAATTAATTTTGTCGCATTGGAAGCGTTAATATAATGTGTAATATTTCTATTCCATTAAAATAATTATAATCCATTACACTTGTAAGTTAAAAGTTTTTCGCATATTGGATTTATTTCTTGCTTTATTATATTAATTTATTATATTATTTTTAATTTTTTATTTTATTATATAATATAATTTTATTATATTGAGTAAGTAACTCAATAATGGCCACTTAATTTTCATCGTTTGTTTATAGTTAGGGTCTATTTTATAAGCACATCCCAAAGCTAAGTGACGTTAGTATTATAAATTTTTATATTACATAGAACTTCAATGATGTTTATCAATTTAAATTTTTAAGCTTTTATGTTACAACTTCCTCCGGCTCCCAACGTCCATATCAATACAAATACCTAATTTACTGTCAGCTATGTATAGATTGATCCGTTAATTTAGTTAATTATTCAAAATATGGAAGTTCCTTATGATAAGCTTAATTTAAACTTTATATACTTTGATATAATGTTTAACGACTAAGTAAGTTTCTGTTAATTTAATTATTTTAATGCTCTGTTTGATTTTTAAATAGTTAGAATTGTTATTAATGTACTGGCAACTATTTTTGAGATAATGAAGCGAGGGTAGCACGAAAGGAAGGAAGTGTGATTGGGACGATGAGAACGGGAGTCGATTAAAGGACGTCTTGAAAGTATCATCGTTTTTCTATTCCATCATCGCCTGGACCAACGTCGTAACATTTATAAATAAAACTATCAATGTATGAGTGGAATAAGTTCTACCACAAAAAACCCATTAAAATTCGCCAAGCTACGTTAAAAGATTCCGTTTCCGTTTTGAAAAAACCAAGCTTTTTTCATAAATTTAGCTTGTCAGTGGCTGACTACCAACGTTTCCTATTCTTGTCTGCTTTATCAGTGTAAGGAAAAGCATTGCTTCCGGTACCTATCTGCCGGTGAGCCGTTCGTAAAACCACACATATATTTTTCTTTTTCCTCGCAGCTTTCAGCATTTATCTTTCGCCTTCCTTTGTTTTTCCGATGCGATTAGATAGTGTCTTGTTTTGTGGAGGATATTTCCGATTCCTGCCTTATTTATAAGAAAGTGGAGCTTATCTAACGTTTTGCAAATGTTGTGACTTGTTCTGTGTTTTGTTTTATTTTTTACACGAATCTGGCATTGAAAAATTAATCATAGAAAATCAGAGTGCGCTAAATACTTGTTAAAAGAAACAAAATCCTATGTAAGGAAATTAACTGGCAGATTATTAATATGTAATTGTAGTAATTTTACTAAATTAGATTTATATTTTTTTGCCATATTAACGTACAACACTAATTTCAACAATGACCGATTGTAATTTAGCTGCATATTACCTAAACCACAACCGTCTATTATGTAGGTAAACATAATCAACTTTAATTTCATTAATTTAAATTTTCACTACTAATAAAATAAAATAATTTATCAAAGATTATCCCTTAAACATCACCAGCCTTTTGCGGCATAGTCGTCAATATCTGGCCATAAATTAACCATGAACAGAATGCACCGTTCATCTTTGTCACATTATCCCGAACAAATTATTGAGAAATTAGGAACACCTTACACGGTCACGTTTTGACCATTAAATGGAGACAAAACGACCTAATTCCTGACGTGGAGGAATATTCACGATCTGTCGCTATCATTGCGCAAAAAAACTTGGCAACTTTTGTCAACGTTCACCTAAATGGTAACCTTATTTTGTTGGCCATAAGAGTGAAGTGGTCTACGTAGGTGTATGTCTCATTGATATAGTATCAAAAGCGCCCCATTGATTGACACAAAGAACGGACTATCGTTTGTTAAATGATCGGTGAACAAACGCCACAGCTTCCAATTGTGTGTTTTGGTTTGTTTTGTTGTAACAGTGACAATGAATAGACCAGTCTATGTGAAAATATATCACACTATTTTTGGACTAGGTATGTACAATATGTAGGCAATTTGAAGCCAATTTCAATTTGAATTTATTAGATAAAACAAGCCTTGTGTGACTACAGATATAGTTACACGGTATTACGTCGCTGTGTTCTTCTGTTCGTCCGTCTATCCGTTTAGTTGTCACACGGCACCTTACAAATACATACGAGCAAAGTGAGTATGAATCTTGTATTTTTACTGCCCACGAGCTATCATGTATCGTTGAAGGGGTAATATTATCAAGAAAGTTTCACCTAAAAATAATTATCTGTTGTGCTATAGTGGCTAACGAGATCTCGCGGCCCACCCCGCCCTTTTATTTCGAAATTTAAAAAAACATCAAAATAACATGAATGAGGAACTTGTAACTTACTACTTTAATATCTAATACTAAAAAAGATCTTTAAAATTATTTCGATAAGGCTGCCAACTGGTAGTATTTTTTTATTTTTGTTGCAATTTTTTTTTCCTCTGTCAAAGGTCGGAGACTTTGTCCAGCAAAACACTGTTAAGCATTTTAAAATTTTATACAACATTGATCTGTGATCTAGGACAATACCCCCAATTTATGGTGCCAACTGGTAGTGGGTTTGAGGAGTTTGGAATTGATAGATAAATTTAATCATCTTTGGAACTTCAATGCAATGGTTTTTGGGTAATCCAACTATTAATAGTTCAGGTAGTTTGCGTGTATTTTATATTTTTTTCATAAATAAGATAAAGTGCTCATAATATAAATTAGTGACTTAGCCCATAGTTTTTGAGTAAGCCAAATTCTGAATTATGTTAATGTAGATAGTTCGACAACATTTCAAATACATTTGTATTTATCCATAAAATATTGTCACAAACATCGATAGAAGAGCAATATCTTTGGGAACCATCGCGAATCAGCGAAGAACAGCGCACATCTGTACGCGTTAAAACGGATTAACCAGAAGATTACACCGGGGAAAAAAACAGTCTGTTCAATGACAAAGACACCGCTACTTCGACACGGTGACAATTGGTGGGATTTAGAATGATTCGGTTTTTAAGGCCTTTTTGCGCTTTACTACCATTTAGACGACGAGTAAAATACTCTAACCTAGAGCTGTGATCATTCGTGAGACCTGATTTTAATAAGTATCCCAGATCCGGGGAATCCAGGTATGTCTTGAAAGACAAGAACCACCGGAGGAAGGGCAGCAGCGTTTTCTAAATAAACGGTCCGCAAGCTGGACAATTAAGGGGAAAGGAAAGCCCTTAAGTCTGCAGGAGATGCCTTCTGGCTAATGACGATGACGAATACCTTGTGCTGAAAATGTTGACGACTCCTTATTTGACGTCATTTGCATTCATGAAACAAACAGTGATGTTGGTTGTTTGTGAAATATTGTCCGAAAAACAAGGTCCTCATTCAAAATAGAACTATAGAGGCGTCGATCTTGGCATCTGACGCACCAATACTCGCCTCTGCCGTAGGTGTAAATAGCACTTAACCTAACCCAATAACCAATGCTATATCGCATTGCTTTCGGGGTATTTCGTTATTTTGTCTACACGGATGCTGGCGATGGTACAACCGACCATTTTAGCTTGAACCACGACATCTCACCGGTATTTCTCTTTCCAGTATCTTTGTGTGTGAGGTGGGGTGCGAGATGGCTCTAGTTATTTTGGTACCTGCTAACATTGTGGTTCGAACGTGCCGTGGCTTCGACTCCACCGGCTATTATTGTTCTGGCCAGCTCAGATGAAATATTGCCCCACTGTGCGCGCCTGCACTGTTTTGCAAATTTGTCCGGAAAAATATTAGAACAAGTAAGAAGCTGCCAAGACGAATCGTGAGTAAACTCAGATATCAGAATGCAAGCTATAGCTAATGAAAAAATTTTAGTAGAGACAGAAATAAGCAGGTTTTATTTAAAACTATTCTTAGAATACGTAGATTTTCTGAACCCACTAAAAATTCCGATGGAAATGACGGCTTCAAATTCAATTTTTATGAAGTATTTATTTAAGCAAAAAAAAACTTTAGTAGTTACTATTTCAGGTGTATTAAATTATGGAAACACAAATAATAATTATTATTAAATTATTTGTTTTTTAAGCTAGGCGATTGTAAATTTTATCAGACTTGTAACATACAGGGTTGTGTTCAGAGGTTAACATTTCTACAAACTAAATAAACTATTAAAAGGTAAAGATAATCATTTCAAGATCAATTCAATACCGCATCGCAAAAAAAAACCTATCGTATTGTTAAAATTAACTAAGATAAATTCACGGCTTGCACCCTAAATATTATTGCTATCCTTCAAACTTCGAGGGGAGGGGTGACAAAGAGAATATCGTGGAGATAAATTTCTATCACGCCAGGATTAGCACCTATTGTACGACAGTGTAAGATTAACTGATAAGTGTCTACTCGTTAATAATAACAGAAAATGTTTGCGCTCCCTGTATCATCATTATCAGCAACTTCTAGGGATAAAGAAGCCTGTGTTTGTTTCTACCACAGATAAAAATAAAAATATAAAATCTATAATATCTAATATATATTCTTATAAAAATATAAATATAAATTCTCCTTATAAATAAAGCCGTTTCTACAACAAACCCATGTTAGTCGATCAACAGCCTATAACAGTTGCACAATTAATCAGTTTAATATTTTTTAAATTAAATTGCGACCTGCTTTAAACTACACATATTTATAAAAACTCAACATCAAAATTGAATGACTCAGTTAAAGATTGATAATTTAGTGCTTGATCAACCCATAATGTTTTAATGATACGAAATTTAAATACCCTCGATAGCTTATTTCAACGGTTACAAATTACGTTTTTCATACAGTTTGCCAAAATTGCTTTGCTCACCGTTATCTTCAATATCTCATACTAAGGTTACAAAATAGATACTAACACCAAAGCGAAGAAATCCCAGCCAAAATGTATTATACTCCCAAATGCAAACTATATTTTAAATAACGGCTAATCTCAAGATATATCAAACTTTGGCTACTTTTAGAAAAATGTAGTCAACGAGGAATATGTAAAACCGTGGTACATAGGTATAAGTGTGTGATATCTAGAATTCAAAATACAAATAAGATAAGCCGGTGTCAGATGGACGAGGTGTCAAATTGACAGCTACTGTCTGATACGACATTGACATTGGTTTAGATATGATATGATACAGTCGACGATAAATTCTAATGTGTGGCCTAGAATACATTTTATCTGTGTACACAAAGTTCATAATAATATTTGGTAGAATAATAAAGAGTGCTAGATTTCTCTTATCAATAAAATAAGATAGCTTTTACAATCAGTTCTAATCTACTACACCTGTTTGCATCATTCTAGTTTTTGGTATTTTTTACCCTACTGTCCAAGAAAGAAGGTAATGTTTTTGAGGTATCTGTCAGTATCTAAATATGCAAGTATTAAGTATGTTTGTGTGTTCCTATAGTACCTCCTGTAGCCCAAATGGCTTGACCGATTTTAACGAGTAAGGTGTCGCTAGATTCCTCTTTACTTCCGGAGTGACATAGGCTACATTTTGCAGTCTGTTATTTCCCTTTTCTTTTAATGATATTACTTGTTAAAATGTATTGCAAATTTTTGATACATGTTTTTTTCTGCAATGGCAAGTCTCTGCTGAAATGTGTAATAAAAGCTATATATAAAAAAGTTAAGCTATTGACTTTGTTCACATTTTCATCAGCATGATCATCAGCCAGAAAACGTCCACTGCTTAACACAGGCTTGCTCCTTAGAGCGCCACACCGACTTACAACGTACCAGTATCATCCACAGGTTGCCTACATTTTCAAGGAATTTTCTAATTTCAAATTTAAAGTCTAAATTCTTTAAAGTAAAAGATCCTAATTTTTTTTGTCTATCATTGTATCATACAGCGTGGCTACGGCCATCTGCACGCTTTGTAAGCGGAGATCATACGCGTATCGTATAAATATTATCAACGGTGGCTACAAATACAATAACAATAATATTTTTTATTGTAACTATTGTAACATCGCATGTGGGGTATGACAGCCGCCTACCGTAATGAAGATGTAATGGGGGCCGCGGATCGGTAATCCTTTCCAAAGGGGGTGACCAACGCTGAAAAGATGTCACACGAATATGACAGATATTTTGACAGTAATGCAACGGATTCGGAGCTGGTGATGAATGGGTTAAAATTAGCACTTTTGATTTTTTAAATGTGTAAAGCGTTTAATTTTTTATTATTCTTAAATACACCCTCAACGCTAACAATATGCAATAAATACACTACAAAATCTGACACCATGGCTAGCCACTCAATCTTTATAAACTTACATACTAACAATATGGGGATCTGGTAGTGATGAAGGCTAGCGATCTGATGATAAAATATCATCCTAATATTCCCATCGGCTATTTTTAATATTTTACTAGGTAATAATTTAAAAAAAAAAAGTTTTTTTTTTAAACACATTAATTTCGTTTGTAATCCTAACTAATATAATCCTGAGGAATATAGCCGCTATCGTATCAGGACCAACATAGATTCGAGGTTTAAAAGTGAATACGTTCGTCTCGAGCAAAAAACTTTGCTTGCGCGATTTAGAACTCCCATCACCACAACTGTCAGTGTATACAAAACGTCAAAAAATGCACAAAAATTGCCAACGCTATCTAGCGAACTGTAGGAACTAACTTTGCCTCTCTGTCTGAATGTATGTCGCATTATCACGGTGAAACGGCTAAAAGAATCTTGATAAAATTTGATAAGGAGTTACTCTATATCACAAAAACGGACATAGGATACTTTTGTTTTGTCCACGTGAACGAAGTCGCGGCTAGCAACTATTAGTAACATATGTGTATTGTGCAATGTATAAGTTAGGTGTTTCATTACAGTCCAGGTTAAAATTTATATACAACCCAAAATCGAGACCACAAACGACAAAAGTAACAAGCGAACGCGTAATGCATTTCAATATTTAAAATAAACAAATCATTTACATATTACTCAAGCACCGACGCTTCCTAACGAAAAATCAATCGACATAAATGATTCATACAGAAATACATATTGAATACACGTCAAATATCATTTTTAATTCAGATGCACTGAATATTCCAATCGTAATTAGCTCATTCCATTACTGGTGTACCAATTCTTGCGGCACCCTTTGTAATAATGTAAATGAAAATCTATAAATTCGTTTTTGATTGACGTTTGACATTCAGATGATATTTTGATTAACAAGTTTGACTCATTACAGATTCATGATAAAGATACGGTCGTATTATAGCATCTTTAAATAAATAATTACAAAATGGTGACGTGATTTAAGATACCTAGATATACATATGTATGAACTCAATTATTATATTCATTTCTTTTAAAAAAATACTATAAAAGGTCACTGATTAAAATTCGTACTGTCAACCGTTTTTTAAGATCTGTGAGAAAAATTGTTTGCACATCTTTTCGAGTACCAATCGAATAATATAAAGTTTTATTATTGAAAGGGAAGAGGTGCATTTTGAGGGATTTCAATCGAATCTCGCCAATCAAGTTTTCATTATAAAGTATGAATACGGTGACATCTCTCATTGTCGAGTTTACCGTTGGTTCCGTATTTTTACTTAAAAAAGTGTAAATTTCTTTAAAAAACATGTTGACTGGGGTCACGCCTAAACCGAAATTAGGGGCTTCGCGCAAAACCTTTCTCTGCACTTTGACACAAGATGATTATAAAGAAATCTTTGATTACCCGGATCTTTTTTGCCGATGATTTTTATTGCGATATCGACATTTGGCAAACGGTGGTTTTATAATGTTACCAGATATAATTTAACAATGGGTTTACCCTTTGAGTTTACGTAGACATGTGAACTTTGTAGACGCTATCCCTTATCTAATTTTTTTTATCATCCCTTGTGGAAAGTTAAACGAAGTCGTAAGTACATTTGGTACATTTGTTATATATCAGATATAGAGCAACATTGTTAGAGATTTTAGCTTGGAAAGCATCAAAGGATCTTTGTGGTCAGTGAGTCGGAAGTCGGTCGGTCAGCGTTCGTTCTAATGACGTGCCGACAATTGGCACTTTTACCCTGCTGTCACGTACAGCTAAAAGATCAACCGAAGTGTTAGTTGAAGTTAAATAAAGCACCGAAATAAAAACCGTTGTCATCGAGTTTTTGCCTAAACCTGTGTTTAAATAACAGGAAATAATATTTAACCTTCATTAATAAGGTATGGAATTAATTTCAGAATTTACCTTGACCTACCTCATAAAGGCTTTTAAAAATTACTTTATTTTTATCTTACTTTTTATTAAATAGTAAAGCTTCTGTTTGTAATCTATAATTTGATGCGTTGCAATCCGTAAAATAAATGTGTTACAGATAAACTATATTCATTGCAACATGATGTGCTATACGTATGTAAAACTTGGGTGAGTGCCTTATAATGTACAAACTAAGTTTTACAGCAACCACATAGTAAGTACCAGAACTATCTCCTCTCGAGCTGTTTATCTGTGGTTTGACGTCATAGATAACATCTGTATCTTTACTACAATGTCAAGTTAATAGTGTTGTCATTACATCTAAAAAAAACCTATTTTGTACCGGAACTAAATGTCCGCATTTTGCACAAAGGAGTGGTTTGACTGCAACACAACACCCGCTGTTCGTCGTAATGGCTATCTCTACTTGATATTTGATGCGCATCTAAGGGCTTTATTCCTTTATTGTTATATCCGAATTGTATCCGGTCCTCTTCTTAATTCGAATGTTGTTAGAGTTCCCTAGCACATTAGGAATCTAATAGTTTGGCCAGGTCTGTCTGTATGTCACGATT
Organism: Apocheima hispidaria; assembly: GCA_947579745.1. Lineage (NCBI taxonomy): Eukaryota > Metazoa > Arthropoda > Insecta > Lepidoptera > Geometridae > Apocheima > Apocheima hispidaria. Next base: position 8,717,354 of record OX388161.1, read on the forward strand.
TCGTTTTATTCAGAGGCAATAAAGTTTGGAGCATTTATTGCCGTAAGTAATTTTAATAACGAATAATTCTGATTGATCGATTTTCGATTGTACTAAAATAATGTGACGTAGTGCTAAGATTTTTAACATGTCATCATAGATTGTTGTAATGTTTTATTTATTATCAACTTTTTAGACGATAAGGACGATTTATCTCTTAGATATTAATGTTATCTCGATTCGCGACACGTACTTAAGTATACTAGGAAATTAATTTTCGAGTGGAAAAACTTGATTCTTAATTTTGTACCCATTCAATTTTAATTTTTAGTGTTTTTAGGGCGTCTATCTACTTTCACTATAAATCATAAAATGAACACTAAGGAATGTTATATCAATTCGATCAAAATATTAAATATGTATTCAGATGTGCCTAACAGTTTGAAGAATTTGCAAGAAATCCAATATCTAAATTCGCACACCCAACAATAAGTTTCCGTTTCCGCGCTGATAACTGCCCCTCCCCACAGATGCAATAAATTCTATTGAGATGATCTTATTCATAGAGATATCTAAAATCTCAGTTGTATACTCTATTGATTGACATTTTGTCACCGTGCGTAACTCATCTCAACAAAGATATACGAGCTTTATAACCATAAAATCACTATTAGATTATATCAAATCAAATTTACTGAATTTACCAAAAAATTATATTTTCCTACTTTAATAATATAAATATGTGTTTGTTGGTTTGTTTGTTTCACGCAGCAACAGAACAACGGATGGACGTGGTTTTTGCAAGGGTATAGTTTAACGGCCAGAGTGTAATTAAGGTTACTTGCTATATCGGAAACTAAAGTTCCAGTAGGATTGTCTACGTAGGTTAAATTTCAGGGCGCACAAATTACTTTTGTTTAAAAAATCATTAATTCATTATTTTTAAAAAAAAAAACCTCCAATAATAATGACATCGTGCATGAAAAAAAAAACTATAATAGCTTAACTAAAACTGCATTTTTAAGATAAGTGTTACAATTGAGGTAAAGTATTTTGGACAAAATAAATACTACAAAATTAAAAAATAAATAAAAAGTAAATAATAAATGTAATAGGTAAGTCAAGTTCCAAAGTAAACGTGTCAACGATCAGTGTTTCAATTTTCAATCAGTCATCGCACTTTACCCATTAGTTTGTAAAGTAAAGGATAACATCCTAAAGAGAACAGCTTGCTACTTAAGACCATCCATAAAGTCGACAGTTTATTGCATCCGAGCTTGACACTTGTCAAATTTTGAACGAACTTTATTTCTTTTTTTTGTGACAGACTGCACTTAACTCTAAACACAAGTGGTTCATTCATAATTCTGATGTACCCAAACACTATAGAATGAGGCCCTGTCATCACTAATTTAAAAAATAAGTTACGTGTCTGCATAAAAACTGATGTTCTGCGTAAAAACAAGATAATTTAGGAGATATTCATAAGGAACTTGTTACGAGTCGACTTTAACATGAGCATTATCAAATTTAGATTATATACCATATGTTTTCAAGTAGGCCTGCTCCATCACAGACAGGATTGACAGGGTGGCCCAAACGCATTTAAAAAAAGCTAACTGGTTAAACCAAATTAAAATTAAAATTTTAAAATCCCGTGAGTATTAATTTAAATGTTGGAACAACCGCGAAAGTCTAAAACAGCGTTTAACAGACATAGTGTTCTTATTTTGTAAATAAGATAAAGAACTTACCTCCCAGGCATATCTTTGGTCCAAAGGCCGCTTCTCCCACTTCCCAATGAAAGGACCGTATTTAGTCCCATTAGCGATGTTAACCCTCGAAAATATCCCTCCATTTTTGAAAGTCAGCTCCAAAGGTAATACCAAATCCGGGTCATCGTCATCTTTACAATCTTCTTTATCATTTTGATTCTTATCGAAGCCCTGGTTTGGTAGATCCAGGGGTCTTGGCAAGTATCGTCCATAGTCTGGGAAGTTGGACGACAGGTATGTGTCCGGTAGACCAAAGTCTACGTTACCGTAGTATTCCTTGACATCTGTTCCAGGAGGCATTGTCTCCTGTTTGATGTGTACTAGGGTGGGTGCTGATTCGGATGTAGCGGAGTCTGTGGGACTCGGCGGTGGGCTGCCAGACTCTTGGCTGTCGCCTGCTGCGGACAAAGAAGGACTGACTAAAGACTTGGCACTTGAAATATTATTCCTAATCTATTACACAGTTTTCCAAGTTATTTGTACAGTTGGTCAATTGATAAAACTAATAAATTTTCTGCGTATCGCTGTCAGTTTTGTTCAACATGCTACGATGGTGACTCCTCCATTAAAATTTATAGATAAAGTGGTCGAACAGCTATAGATACTGAAACTATGACGCTTATAATATTACTAGCTATGCCCCGCGGTTTCACCAGCTATCATACAGGAACCGTTTATTTTTTCGGGATAAAAAGTAGCCTATATGTTAATCCAGGGTAAGCCAGACAGACATGACATACCCAACTCCCCTCCGTAGACGTCCAAAAAACATTTTGGGCAACCCGGATGATCCCATCGCCGTCGTTACTTCGGCGGCGTTGGGATCGGCCGATCAGACACCTCCATCAATAGGAAGTTTTCAGTATTTGGTACAGACGCCGGTTACCAAAGGCACATACGTCGAGCTCGCCGCCGTGATCAAACAATCCCAGAATCTTTCAAACCAAAACGCTAGGGTCCTAGGGCACAACCCTTCTGGGATGCCAGGGCAAGTCTGATTTTCCCTCCCGGGTGACGGCCCAAGCCGAGGTTTGTACCGCAGCGGTACCCTTGCGCTAGTCAGCCTCGCGCCAAATGATAGTTTTTAGGGCCCAACGCCATATGCGTTCGCCAAAGTTCGTTAAGGTTATAGTAGCCAATACTGGCCAACAAATTAGTTATTTCAAAAAAAAAACATTGTATAAGCTAGCTCCATGCCAAATTTCATTCAAACCGGTTTCGCCGTTACAGAGTTGAACAGGAACAAACATACTCACATACTCACACTTACACAAACTTTCGCATTTATATTATTAGTGTGATATTATAATATTCATAGATCCGTCTCTATGGCTTGTCTATTGCGGAAGAGATATACCTAAATAAGTAGTTTTAGTTGTATATATTGAGGATAAAAATGACAATCCGATTAATGTCGTCGTTGCTTTTATCTATTTTATAAATCGTATAAAATATTCCTTTATTTTTTTCAAATAATCTCATTAATTAGATTTTTAGTGTTTTTTTTTCGTTTCCTTGTTGTTGTGTATTTATTTAAGAATAAACATGTTGTATTAAGTAGTTTTTTTTTTAAGTGGTTCTGTTTTTATTTTAATATTCCATAGCAAACTTTTCCAAACTTTTTTCCAAACGGTTCTTTTATTGGCGACTATGAACACTATTTCACTAATAAACGCTAATAATTAATTAATCGAGCAACAAGTGATTTAGTTAATAAATTAGAAAAAAATATATTCGGTGGGAAGCTACTAAATTACTCGTTATTTAGAAAAAAATGTAAAGTACCTAATCGCGTAGTCTGAACGAGGCATAGTTTGTGAGCTCCAGATATAAAACCAAGATTGCAATTCAAACTATTAGCACACCTGATCTGTCTGGCACATTTTTTATAGGGAATAAGAGAGCGTAAAATGAAGAGGAGGCATTATTGCTGTTTCCGGAGCGCACAAAGAACTTCCGTTTGTCTCGTGTCTTCGCATCTCTACAAAATGCAAATCCATTGAGAGTTGTATTGTGTTCTTGTGGTTTGTACTTTTTAAAGGTTGATTCGACTCTAAGAAAACTATGTTCATACTAAAGTACCTACTGGTTAAATTTGAATATACATGTCCCTACTGATATTATTATAAACGAATGTGTGTTTGTTTCTCTTTCACACAGCAACAGTGTAACAGATCTGTTTTGCCTGATGCCTGATTTTTTTGCGTCGTTTTTTTCATATAGTTTAAGTTTAAGGGAGTGAGTTTAAGGGTGAGTGAGATAGGTTTTTTTCATCCCGGGAAAATGTACGGTTCCTGAGAGATTTTTGACGCGGGTGAAACCGCGGGGCGAAGCTTGTTTGTAATAAATATGATCAATATTAATACAAAAATAACAAAGCAATCATCTGCCTGTTACCAATATAAGACAAAAGGGCAAATCGATCTTGATATTGATGAAATTTTGCTACTTCGACTGCAATAAAAGAGCAAGTAGACTTACAAAGCTTATTTAAGATATCTTTCTCTTTCTCTCGTTCTCTCTCACTCTCGCTCTCTCCCTTTTTTTATGATTCAGAGTTTTATCTTTGACCATACCAATCCCATGATTACCTTATTAAAAATACTCGCTTAATACTCTCCCCGTTACTTATTCCAATTAAATTTGTCCTAATCGATGACTCATATATTACACAATTTGTAATTTACAAAACAAGTCTACAAATTACAAACATACCCAATGAAGGAAGCAAATACGTTTATCAAACGCACACGCGTGCCATCAATAACTACCCCAGGCAAATACAGCTGAAAGGGACACTCAATAAATCATACCACCCTATTACTACTAATATAGTTGTTAAAACAACCCCTATCTTGTCTGTTAGTCTTCTTTAACGCGTGGCAAGCAAAAAACGCTATAAAATTAGACGCTTGATAAAGCGGTTAGTAAAAGGAATGATAACTGCTTAACATAACAAAAGTGCAGTTCGATTAACAATGGCCAGGATGTGCGTGAATTTGTCTAAAGCAACTCTATAGAAACCTTTTTGAATGAAGACCTATACGCTCTTTTCACGTGTTACTATATGTACCTACTTACTTATGCGAGTCACCTGTTTTGGGATATATTTGTTAACAGCGTGATCACTTTTGATATAATTCGCTACGTACATGTGTTTAATTTCGTATAAATATACTACTATATACTATCCTAATACAAGCATCGTATGTAAATGTTTTTATGAGACGTATTTTCTTTGTTCCTACTAGAATAGGCCGTTTCGCAAACGAAGTTACACGCTTGTTAGTATAAATAACATGCATTATGCGACACAAGCCATTATAAAATTCAATGACCTTTGAAGAGTATCCGAACCAAGACACATTTTGGCATCGGCGTGTTCAATGATAATTCGAAATTCAAATGAACCATCCCAAGGGCCGTGGGACGCATTTGGACGAGGCTGCGTGCGTGGACAATGCGGACGAGCCGTCGTTAAATCTCCGGTTTCCGCAGAAATTCGCGCCAGATTTAAAATAAGAACGTGCAATGCACAAGAATTGCGTAGAGATGGCTGGTTTAATAGACATGTCAAAGAAGTTTATTTTTACAAGGTTTTATTTTACATGCAATATTTGACATTGTATGTTAAGTTTAAATCTTGCAGCCCAATTTTAGACCAAACCTTGTTCAATTGAGCTGAAAGTTTGCATGCCTGCATGTTCTCGTTACCTAACAATAGATTGATGGAGTTTGGACTCATTTTGATAGGCTTACAGTACCAATAATCATAATAATATCAAAAACTTATTTGTTATTGTAGTAAAAGTTGCAAAGCGCGTTGTGTTTTGTCTACCAAAATATAGAAGAAAAGATTAACAACTTGTCAAATAAGAATATATGATATAACGAGATACGTGAATGAAATGGTTCTGTGGACATGTCACCAAAAAGATCGAATTAATCAAAAAACAATTGACAAGGCTTATCTCGTAAATAGTACACATAAAAAAGTATTTTGGGTAACTTTATATTCATTTTAGAATTCCTATAAAACCAGCGTAAAAAAAAGTTTTAACACAACCTCGCATATGTATGAAAGCTGGCCTTAAAATGCACAATTCATATGTTGTATCTTTAAAAGTTGAGATCTGAGTTCACAATATAAAATTTGGTTTATAAATGTGGACGTTATGATGCTGCTTGACATCCGGATAGATGGATGGACGACACAACGATTTTCAAAGGTTCCTTGTTTCTATGGAACTCTACAAAAAAACGTTACGTTATAGTTATGTGTAGTAGATACCCAACTGTTCTAAAACGCTTATAATCCAACTATGCTAATATAGAAAATGTTATACCTGCCTACATTTCTGTAAGCCTACCTATCCAGATTTGTAATATTTTTTTTGAAAATTGACATTTTAAAAAAACAGACAGAGCCTGGAGTAAAAAGATGAGCAAAAAGCGTGTAAATACATGCTAAGCAAATTTCATAATTTCACTACTGGATTCCGCGACTTCGTTCACTTACACGTTCATGTCCCGCTGTTTTCTCACGCTTACCCTTTGCCTGTCCCGCTCCAATCGCGCTTGCATCCCACTCCCAATCTCGCTCCCTTCCCAAAATCCCAATAGTAATATCTCTACCTTCAGAAGCTAAAACATTTTTTTAGTACATTACCCTCTCGTTCCAGCTTTTAACCACCGGAGGATGGACAGCAGCATCCTCTTAGTAAGCAGTGAGGGTTCCGCGATTCCTAAGCCGGCTCTCAAGCGTGCGTTATGCAATTTTAGGAAGCCTTTTATTCAGTAGTGGCCTTCTGGTGGTCGTCCTGTCTAATAATGAGGGTATCATCGTGAATTTTCGTCGAATTTTGGCACTAATTCTTTAACTATAAAGTGTTACGAATAACAACACTTTTTTACTATCGCCATAAAGTGACTATTATAGAGAGTGATCTACAATAGAGACGAGTCTATGTTCCGAGACCTCACCGCTAGCTGATTTCACGAGTTAACCACGACGACTGACAATAAGCGTTTTACGTCCTGTCACTGAGACTTCACGGGCCAGCTCACTTTGCCTCATAAAACTCTTTACAATATGTACACATTACACTCAAAATTCAACCCTATTTTAAAAAGTTTACAGTTTGAAACGAGTTTTAAGGTCTGTTAACTAGGCGTTAAGTATCCTCGTCTCCAGTCAGAATTCATTTTGTGCGAGACAATGCCACATTCGAGGAAAACCTGGACTTTCTAATACCTATTGCTTTAATGAGTGAACGTTTCTTGGGTAATAAATCAGCTTAGTCTTTGATCGCAATATTTGTGAGCTTGCAGGAAAACTTACCAAGATGTACCAACTAAACGGTCAGATACGTTACGTCATATCATTTTTTTAAAACTTTTTCTCATTTATTTTGGCTCCATTTATATTTATCCAGTGTCAAGTTTTGTTTTTGGGCCATCTTTCAAATTCGAAGTTTTGAAAATTTGAACTTAAATCTAACCAATTTTTACATGGAAATTAGATTTTGATATGATTCTTCACTTAATGAAAATACTAAAAATACAGAATTAACTCAGTCTCTCTGCTCTCTGTTTTTTCCCTCGAAAAAATAGCTGTACATATCGATCGTGATAAAGCTTAAGAAAAATGTGTATAATATTTCGAGAGGCATTGGTTAATATTTAAACCAAAAAGATGCAAAAAAAAAAATGTAACTAATCCTAACTTGTTTAATTGGATTTAAATGAATAAAGAATAACAACCGGTGGGGAAGAAAGGTTCTTGAGTGGCGACCACGAAACGGAAGACGCAGCGTAGGTAGGCCTCCCACTAGTTGGACCAACGACATTGTGAAAGTCGCGGGCAACCGGTGAATGCAAGTGGCCCGTTGTCGGTCGGTGTGGCGCTCTAAGGGGGAGGCCTATGTTCAGCAGTGGACGTCTTATGGCTGATGATGATGATGATGATGAATAAAGAATAATCTACCTACATTATCCATAAAGAAGGTGGGTCCAGAGGATCATTTAGAATTTCATAAAATCGATGATCCTCAAAGCCTCGAACTTAATTATCTAAAATACAGTTTCTTTCGTCTATATCCATCAATTATAATATTTCTAATGCTAGCTCTCTCGTGAGATGCAAATTTTTTTGTAAGTGATCGTGCGATATCTTCTATCAAAGTTGTCAGATCGGCACAGGCAACAAAACTGACGTTCGAAAACCGAACGATCCAATCCGAGTGCTATTTCGTGATTCATTTTGGTAACGCTTTTTGAAAGAGAACGCATCTTATCTTGGATGGTTATGGTCACCCTTACCCTAAAGTAAGGCGTTCAACAAATTCAGAAAAAAAAAAAAAACTCGTAAAAATATTTAATAAATCAACTGAAAGTAATACCCGTCATATCTGTCTAATGTGTGGAGACGACATTAAAAAAAAAACAATATGAATTCAAGCGAATCCGTTAAAAAAACATAAAGAAACCGCAATACAAAAACGGTCATTTTCACGCCCGCTTGCTGTAAACAAGGTCCTTGAACATCTTTAAACTAAACAAATAACGAGCGTATTAAAGTAAACAAGCTGAATACCCCGACGGCATTTGTCAAAAGTAAGCGAATTAAAAAAAGATAAAAAAAAAGTTCGTCATTTCGGGTATCCTCTGCGTATATGTTGTCTGTGTTTTTTTGGATTAAATAGCGACTGTTTGCTAAGCTGTGGTTAGGACATTTTCGCACAATTCAAAATACAACAGCCTGTTAGCACACCTTTGACGGGATCATAGACAACCATCAAGAGGTTGTCAAGAAGCAACAAAAAGTGTGGTTTGCATTTTAACGGCAAGGGTTTCGTCATATTTTTTAACACATTCAGATCTTTGTTCATATTATTATTTAAACTTCTTATTATGGTGCGCAGCCCAGTCGTTTGACCAAAACCTGATTTTAATAATTATCTTTAATAATATTATTAGATGTTAATGTACAAGGCAAAGAAAAAGAAATTGTGTTAAAAAAATATGTAAGGACTCTTATACTTACCTATATTTATTAATAGTATATAAGTTAATATATCATAACATAGTTTTTAATACCTATATATTAAATGGTTTTTTAATCAGTTAAATGGGTAATTCCTCAACAAATAAATATCATATTTTTATACTAGAGAACAGTACAGAACTATAGCAAGTGAGTTTGTCTCTTTGTCTAAATGTTTGTCGCGTTATCACGGCTAAACAGCTGAACGGATCTAGATAAAATTTGATAAGGAGTTACTGTATATCACAAAGACAGACATAGGATATTTTTTATGTCCACGCGAACGAAGACGCAGGCTTCAACTAGTTATACCTATATAAAAATTATATTGTCTGCTATCGACTCAAACAGCGTAACGGTATTTTTACTTACAATAGGAGCGATTTATTAAAAAAACAATTATTGTTACATTTCAGTAAAAAATTACCGATGCTTTTCAGGTTTTTCGTTTAAATTTTCTTTTTACCAAAATATAGGAGGGTTTTAACGAAACTCAAATCGAGTCCCATTAAATTTTTATTAAAATCTTTGAAGAACATTGTAGAACAAAAAAACTATCAACTGCTTGTCCTAACATGCTCAAGTAGAGTCCCGTAGCTATCTTAGAAATAGATAATCATAGTCGGAGTTCATGTTCCTTAGCTTGCACTATTGCAGTATCTCTGGAACATTTTGTTTCCATAAAAGTTAACGCATAGCTATTATCGTAAACTATTACAACATTTCAGTGAGTCTTGATAATTTAAAATTAATGTGTGCTAGTCTTCGATTATTATAATTTTATTTATCTTTCATTTATAATTCTTTCAAGTTTAATATTTTTCAGTACAAATGTTAAAACAAAATGTTATAAATTGAACCATTATGGAAAGGCTATCCACCAAAATACAGTTGTTACACCTACTTTGATGGCTATCAAAAATGTGACGTGATCTTAGAAACCTGATTGATTGAATATTCTTACAGCGATATCTATTTTACTCGAAAGGTTAGCCATAGTTATTCAACGCGGCATTGCGGCCAGCGTAATGGCCACCTTTGCGCCAGGTACAGTTAGGAGTTGGTATTTGTAATTTAATTGACTATATTTATAAATGTTATTATGGAAAGCTACTTATTGTGTGCTAATAATATGTGAATTAGTTTATTGATAATTATTTATTAAAGAAAACATCGGCGTACGTAATGAAAAATTATAAATTTAATAGCAATTTAATAATTAAGTATAATAATTAGCTAGCGGGTTGGTATAATTTTCTAGGCGTGTCACGTTTCAGCACTCCAGTTCTCATAGTCTCTGACTAAAAATACCGTGATACTCAGACGGACACGTAGAAGCTATCTTTAGCTTGCTACGGAAACCTAAAATTAAGAATTAAAAAAAATCGTTTCAAATTAACTTTAAATTACTTGACGAACGTTCATTTAAAAAAAACTCTTCTCTAATTAGAGTCGGCTTAACTATTTTACGATGATAATAAGACTGAGAAAAAATATATTTAGGAATACCTAAATGAAATTGAAATTGAAAAGCCGGTTAATTATTAACCAACACCCAAAAGAAGAAACTCTCATTAAAGGAAGTCAAAGGCTAGGATTTAATTATTACTGATTTATCATTGTATAATAAATGACAATGATAACACAATAATTTTATCAAATCTGACAATTTGTTACCAAAATGATTATTATTTGACAAAAAATTTGATACCAAAATGCAAACCACTGCCTTATCAACTGATGGAGTCTATAATAACCGATTCTATAATATAGTCCACAATAATCTATAAGACAAAAACTTTTCTTTTCCGTTTATATATTTTTTAATTTTTTAAAATTATTTTACACTAGCTGTGCCTCGCGGTTTCACCCGCTATTCTACAGAAACCGAATATTTTTCCGGGATAAAATGTAGCCCATGTGTTAATCCAGGGTATAAGCTACCTCCATACCCAATTTCATTCAAACCCGTTCAGCCGTTACAGAGTTGAAAGGGAACAAACACACTTACATATTTACACACATACAAACAAACTTTCGCATTTATAATATTAGTGTGATTCTTTTTATTAAGATACTCTTTGTAAAGTTAAAGACAAACAATTAACCTAGTTTCTTTTAACTGGACGCGATCTTGCAGCAGAAACATTAATTAATAATTAATTAATTAACAGACTCAATTTAAAAATGAACTTCCGCAAAGTACCTACTTAACGTCTGAATCAATAAACTGCCTTATTACTTTACCTAGGTACCTAAATATATCTAAGTTCAACTCACCAGACATCTTCATTTTCATACCAATATCAATGTTCAGCATGGTAAAAGAATTTTACGACTCATTCTACTAAAACTGAATACTTTACTCAGAGTCGGAACTGAATATGTCACTTAGAGCTTCATAAATTCAGTTATTTCAACCGTCCAATTGCAAATGCTTAGTTAATCTGATTTAAGTTTATAACACTAATTAGAATTAAATTTAAAATAAATACACTAATTAAATACACTTCACTATCTAAATGAGACTCGAATTTCAAATCACTCAGAATCAAATACGTTGTCTAGGGTTGTCTTAAACGCGTGGTGCCCGAATGGAATATACGCGTGCGTTTGCGTGATAACACTACAGCAGATATGTGCGCGAGCCGCGACGAACGCTCCCAGAGTAACGAGAGGAAGCGAGAGCAAGCTCATCCCTAGAATCCCGAATCACATACCCTACCCACCCCTCACCTCCCCGCTCTCCTCTCGCCCCGCCTGTGTCTTTGTGTTACACCCCTCTCTCTCACACTAACGTTTCGGGGTCGCTCAAACAAGGTTACAGTCTGAAAATACTCGACCGAGCGGTTTCAATGGAAAAATACTACAAATATTTGATAAAAACTCGAAATATTAAACGTTTGTTATTCTTTTGGGATTTGGATAGGCTTCGGTGAGAAATTTTATGTCTTTTCATCACTGAAAGCAACACAATACATAGGTATTAGGTAAAGGTTATTCAGGGCATATTATTTCAAAAGGTATACATGTCTACAATGATTTGAGTTATTACTCATTCTCAAAACAAAAAACATGTTGAAAAATCAGACATTATACATTTTCGATTATACTCCAAATTTTTTTCACATTGAAAAATAAGGCATTACAATTTTCAGTTAGTACCATTCTATAACGTACATATTCACCATATGAAAATGTAATAAATACTCATCATGTTATTATCCAAAAAACTATCATACTCGTATTTGCTAACATATAAAAAAAAAAATAGGACTAAAAATGATTTTTATTTGCTTGTTAACCCTGCACTAGTCGCAAACCTGTATTGCAGGGACTAGATTCGTGCCCAATGATTGCTAAAAAGACTTGAATGTAATATTCTTACAATAAAAACATTGTTGCTGAAAAGGTGGTTGATAAAGCTCCATTTGTTATAAAAGTGCTGATGATTCCAAAGAACAAATAAATTTAAATCGCTAATCCGAACGCCACCGGTACAATAATTTACAATAATCGGTCCACCATTAACAACACTATTACAATAATGTACACTGAGACCCTTTAAACAATGGCCCTATATATTGACGGCGCTTATAACAAATCGCTTGTACCAAGCAGCCAGGTAAGTGAGACCTCTGACATTTCACCCGAACTTGCAGTCCTAAGAATCTTTTACATGCACTGGGAAGTAAAAAAAGCTTTGTCAGTAATTCAACTGTCAAGCAGTAGTATGCGCACAACACACATAACTAAATCACACTAAATATATATGCGAAAGTTTGAGTTCATTCAACTCCGTTACGACTGAAGGGGTCTAAATTATATTTGGTATGCAGAAAGCATTTTACCCTGGATTGACACAAACTGGAAAAATTGAACTCTGGTTCCTGTAGAGTGAAACCGCGGGGCGCTGCTAGCAGCTTATATATTTTGGAAATCCCAATACTAATTGTATCGGACAGGTTGTGACGAAATCTAATAATTAATTTATCCCAAGTAAGTAGATGAGTTTTGGTTTAAAAATTAAAATTTTAAATGACACATTATCTTTTATAATAGGTGAGCCATCATGTTATCACTTTTCTTGTCTCTTTACTCAATTTAATAAATAAATCACCTAAACTTTGAGCTAAGCAATTTTACCTCTGAGTATCAAGACGAAGTGTCAAGTTGAACTGGTTTCGGTACAAGACTCAGGCTTCCGATTAAGAAAACAACCAGATTGAATAGCCAGCCTTAAGACCTTATCGCATCGGATTCAAAATTACAGTAGCTCCAATCGGACATTTCAAAACAAACTTCGATTTATTCGAAGTCTACGATACAACGATTTATTTGTTTGTGTTGAAACACGCGCGTTATGACCTCTATAAATCATCACACTAATGTAATTAAGTAAATACGAATGTTACTTTGAGTATGAAACTTGACCTTCAACGACTAAATAGCTGAATTGTTTTTGATGTGCATCATGAAAACGGAAGAAACTTTATTTCCATTTTAAGAACCTGGATATGTCCTAAGACTGTGACCAAAACCACTGGAAAACGAGCAGCAGTGTCCTCTTAGTAAACGGAGAGCGTTCTGCGTTACTCAAGCCGCCTGCCAAGCGAATCGAAGTCAAGGGGAGGTCTTTGTTCAGCAGTGGACGTCTTATGGCTGTCGATGATGATGAATTGTAAGAAACATTAATAGTCGCAAGTCTAACTCAACTGAACGTTTCTAGTATAACATAATTATATACGCTTAAATAGTGCATTGTCTTAAAAAAGTGTAGTGAAAATTCGGAGATATTTAAATAATTATATTTACTGTGTCTCGCAAAATCAAGCCGTCAATATAAAAAATAATTCATCGTCATTATGTCGAAGCAATTTCGATATAACTGATACAATGAACGTCGACAGATAAAAAGAAAACTCTCGAAAATCGTTCGAATTTCAGCGTAACATAACGACCTCTGAAAATAGCTACTGTACTGCGCCAAGTGAGACGGCAGATAAACTAGATAACGCTCGAGATCTGTGCTCAGCGTTGCCATTGGCCGCTGCGGGAGGGGGCGTGGCCTCGCGACGGATGCACCAATGGGATGCTCCTTAATTATCTTCGTCTTTGTCTGTCGGATTCTGTACGTGTGCAGGTGTTTCGGGCGTCTAGTGGCCAAGAGTTTCGTAGCACCCCGTGCTACGTACATCGTGTATTTATAGCGAATGTAATATTTAGATTTCAGTAGAGGAGGTATTTATTATTATTTTATTTATTTATGATATTGAATGACGAGGCGACCAAGCAAGTGGACGTGTAATGAACTAAAATTAAATAACTTTAGTAATTAGAATAGTTACCGTTATTAATTTCTGTGTCATGTATTTTTGAATCAATTCTATACTTTTTTTTTTTTTTGTATTGATTGCATCTCCACTGACTGTGGGTTCCAATTCTATAATAATTCTTTTACATCAACTTTTCATTGATTTTGTTAACTATTGATTTAATTTTAGAAGGACCTCCGCTGCCGTAGCCGGCAACGTAAACGGTTGCCGGAGGTGGACGGGCGTAACACTAAAAAATAAATCCCGAGTCGGATAATTATCTGTAGATTAAGTTATTATTTTGTTTTAATGATAATCAGGAAACCGTTCTGGTGTGATATAGCCGACTCGGATAACGGTAGGTTCAGGATAAAAAAAATAATTGAAAACCCCCTTTGATCACAGAAACTACTTAGCCGAATAACAGAAGGTCCAGTTTTTTTTATATAACAACCCGGAAACAAGGATATCAGATTTGTGTCTGATAACAGTATGTTTGTCGTACATCCGGAAACCGTTCCATTCTTTCAACATTGCCGGTTACGGCAGCGTAGGTACAAACTTAAATTTTTCATGTAAGCTTAACCCTCAATATAGGGTGATTAAACCCAGTTTGAAGGTCAGCACAGCATTTGTTTTTTTAAATTTAAGTACGTACTGCTTAGCGCTCCACACACCAGACACATTTGTGTGCAGTGAGAAATTTGTGTTGCGAGGCACACTTTTTGTAAAGAAATGTGGTGTGTTGTCTATTATCGCACATGTATTTAAATGTAGGTTCTACGATTAAATGTTTTGTGTGGTGTACAACATTTGCAGTATTGGTGTGTGGTAATGAGAAATTGAAATGAGAAATTGAACTCGACTGAACTGTTATAGACAAGCGTGAAGCTTAACATCAGGTTGTTCGTCTCGTCACCAAATTCCAATAAAAAAAATAGTGAACTCCTCATATATTCTAGGCATACATATAGCGATTCATGTATTTTCATCAACAAGTCAGCATTTGCATTCAGAAAGTACCATTTGGTAAAATGGAACTGATGAAGAATACCACAGATGTCAGAAATCCGTAATAATAAGTATCACGGGTGGCGCCAAGGACAACGCGGTAAGTAGTGCATTTTTTTCAGAGTATTTTGTTGAAGACGTTTTTTTTTAAAATTATATTCATCTATACCGTCAAAAAGACTACTTTCCATTGCCATGTACTACCTATATAGGTATCCATTATAATGTCTGAACATTAAAACCTTAAAAGTAGACATAATAAACGGGTGTGCGATACTACCCGATAACAGAATCGATTAAATCCCCACTATGAAGGTGACAACTAGAATCGATTATCGACAGACACGTCTGATAATTGAATTTATGCATCGCAGTTATAATCGATTTCGTGACTATGTGTTCGATAGATTGAAACTTGACTCTTAGATGTGAGAAAATAGGTATCGAAGAACTTAGCTACTTAGATTAATTTAAGTGTTTCAGTTTCATATAAGATATCGGAATAGATTTTGCTAGTTTGCAAAAAAATCTATAAAGGTGACAACTAGAATCGCACACGTAGTCGATTCTATTATCGGGAAATTATATTACGACATTTCCAAATTATGTCTTCGTTTTTAGGTATGTTACTAAAGTTTTTCAATCGCTATCATTATTTGTTAGTTTTTGCCACTGCATAATGTACCTAGCTACACTGATTATTAGCTTTCAAAATTTAAATCAACTATATTTCATCCTCTGGTGCTTTCCAATAAAAATCTCGGGGCGCTCTGCTAGGCACAGAAGCAGGTCGGCGGGTTTTAGTGGGTGCAATGCTATATAACTTGGTTGTACTCTACAAAAGCAACTTGAGAAGCTTGCCCGTCAACAACAAACTAAGAATCAAAAACATCAAGAATCTAAAAATTTATAGGAAAACAAACACCGTTTTTCTGTTGTATCTTCAAATCTTACACAGTGTGTTAGATGGTAATTGTTTCTGTCCCGCAAATTTAAATTCAGTCCATGCATGAGGATTTATATCATTTAATATTGCGGCTATGAATTTATAAGGATCGCGGGTAATCCCGAGCGCAGCGACATATTTTACAAAACCTATTTAATTCAAATATTAAGAAAATTTGTGTTTACGATGCGGCATTTAGACTGAAAAGTTTTGTTTTCGTTTCTACCTTGTTTTATAACCTGTAATTTAATTTCTTTGGTTCTTGAGAGCTTTTGTTTGGTGGTTTGTTTTTTTTTTAACTTGAGTAAAATGTAGGTAAGGATCCATAGCTTTTAAAAAAAGTTTATGGCGGTATTTCATCAAAATAATAAATTAGACCCTACATTCTTATTAATTACCCAAAAAAGCTATCTTTTTTGAAGTCTGTAAGCAGAAAAAGTTCCTAGGATTTATTAAAATTTTGATTTTTAAGTCAGTACAAATGTTTTACCATGCATTAAATGGAAAGTATTTCTGTTACTCTTATACATATTGATGGCGAAGGATGAAAAAAAATTGCCCACTGATTCTGTTGTCGTTTATTTGTGTTCTATATATACTATAATGTAAGTATCGTTACTTTTATACCAAACTCTCACGACACATAAAACTAAGATACATAAAGACGCTTACAATAGGAGTATTGCAAACACGAAGCACCATAGAAATTTACTACAGAAACAAACTCCCGGACGTAAAAGAAATCTCGTACTGAATTCGGAATGACTTTGCTACGTGACTGCTACGTTCACGTGACGAAGCTTCTGCGGTAACACGCTCTGGACGCCAGTAGCAAAACTTCGAACAAAATGATATGCGGACTAACTCCAAATTGTCTGTCGTTACCTTGACCGTTTTTTTTCTGTTTCATTCACTTGAATGTCCATCACAATGCGTATGACAGGAGATAGGGATGATATCTATTACCTGAGAAATAAGTTTACTGCCGCAATAATTATTATCATCTTATCGCAAGGTAAGGGAGAACTTCCTTGGTGCGCTACTCCGGCGTCAGTGTCGCAGCGTCGAAGTCGCATTTTGGAAGTTCTTCCTTAGGCTGCTGATTATATATAAACGAAAAATGGGCTTCTCGTAAAGTGAAAACTGTGCTCCTTTGTAACATCATTGCAGATTTTATGCTTAGCAAATTTAAACTTTTTCTTGTTCCGTCCAACAAGCTAATTTTCGACAATGGAAATAGCAAGTAATTCGCTGAAGCAGGTTCATACTATTACCATATATTCCGGCAATATTCACATCATCTGTCTCTTTCTTTGATATAAAAATGAGCACGCCGGAGACTGCAAAAATATCGAGTTTTCTGAAATCAATATTTTTTGTGATGCCCTCTAGAACCTAGAATCTAAAACCCAGAAGGCAGTTCAACCGAAGTGCTATCTTTATCAAACAATATCACTGTTTGCGTATGTAAATACAAGATGTGAACTTTGCTACTGTTATCGAGAACTCTGTGGTGGCCGGGTGACAGGGCGACAGTTTTATTCGCAAACTGGCCCTTCGCCTCCCTTTGTAGGGAGGATACTCCCTCAAGAAAAGAGGGAAAACTTGACCGAAGTTTCTCCCGCTGCGGTTATTTATTGTTGGCGAAAAAGAATCTGACTCTGTTGCTGTTACTTTTGAAGCGGATTGTTAGAACGAATATAACGTCACGTAAGAGCGATTTGCAATAAATATGTATCTAGATAATACAAACCTAAACAATATAAAGGATGGTCAAAACGGTGTCATCATTCCAAAAAATGTAAATTCCTCATACCAAGGCCTTCACGAAAATACCCCATGTATGTTATGTGTTTTTCGGATTCTCCTTCGTCTCTCATTGAAAACTTCACTGACATTTTTTTTTAAACCGTGTAAATAATTCTAAAGAAAAAAACAACTCCATTAGGCGTTTACTACGAAAAATTGTAGCCATACATGGGGTATTATCGTGAAACCCTTGGTATGAGGAACCTACATTTTTCGGATTAACGTCACCGTTTGGACGAACCTGTATGCTTGTATGAGATGAAGTCTTAAGAAAATTGTAATTACTTTGGCGTTTGCACGTTGGCAGTAAAGATAGCCAGCTAATTTGAAAAGCAAGCCTTAAACTCACGTTAAATTAAGTCAGTTATGCCGACTATAGTTTCGATCCCATTGGGTGATCTTTATCAAGGAATGCTATAAGCGAGACGCGCGCGCGACCTCGTCTAGCCTTGCAAAAAAAAAAGCAATTATAACAAAAATAAAATTTGTCTAAACTACGTCAGTTTTCATAGTAAAGCTTTAAACTATTTTAACCGACTTCCAAAAAGTAGGAGAAGGTTCTCAAGTCGAATGAATCTATTTTGCAGTTTTTTTTTTCTTACTTCAGAACTCGGTTTTCGAAAAATATTTTTTTTTGTTAATTTCTTTTTGTTTTTTTTTTGTGATCGACCTTACCTTTGTCATTAATTCTAAGTAGACTTAATAGCCATGGACACGTATTCAACTGATAATTGATTCAATTTCATATTCGTGCTGCAACTCTGATAACGCTATTTAAAAGTGCCAACTATAAAACTTTAAAGTCCCTCTAACCGATTCAAGCGAAGCGAGCGGGAGGCATTGTGATCGCCCCACTTTACAGACCTACCAACTTATTTCTAAAGTTGGCAAAATGGAAGAACTAAAAATATTTCAGGGTTGGCCGTCAATTTTGCTTAAAAATGCTATGGTGGCTCCCCTTTTAACTTTTTAGTTAAATTGCTCACACTTTATCGCGTTGATAAAACGCCTCCACTGTCCATTGCCTTTCAAAGAACCGATGGAAAAGTTTAAAATGTCCTTTTCAAGTGCTTTCTTTTGTCAACAGAAGAAAGAGATTATGCGAGAGATGTGATCTGTTTTCGATAGGTTTTCAATCTAGGGTCAGCTGAATTATATACCGAGCACGGAATTACAGTGTCTTTATGACAAACAGATACACTTATAAGATCTAACTGAATAACTTTGAGTTGAGATCTACATTTCCTGATTTTCATCAATCGTTTATTTTTATAAGCCATGCTAAGTGCCTACTGAGAGGCTTAGCCTACCACAAACTCGTAACAACTCAGGTCGTCGAAAATGTTAAGCACGTCTGGCCTGAAAAGAGAAATAAAAAAAAATAAAAAAAATGAATTTTTATAGATATTTTTGAACCTTAATGTACCTCAAGGTTTTCCTGTGTCGGGGATGCCATAAAGACCAACAAGAATCACCCAGACCCAGAGCAGATATTTGAATTCATCTTTCAAAAAAGTGCCAGGCCGGGAAGCGCACCCAAGACCTCCACGTCATAAGTAAGTCAATTACACTGCCCGTCCACAGATCGCGCCGTATCGCGTTATGAAGTGCTTGAAGAGTGTGTTCTTCTAATTTGGTAAGTGTTTATAGCCTAAAATTTGAACACTATTAAACCAGGGCCTCCCCCATGAAAAAGAAGGGGTTGCCATAATACCCACGCTTAGTAGGTGACATGAGGATCGTTAACCGTTCCGTTAAGCGTTAAGACGCTACTGCCCGCTCTGTGGTTTTGGGACATACCCGGGCTATTAGAAACCCGCTTTTAGAAATCTCTAGTCTTCTAACTCGGCTATAAAAATCACATGATCTTCTGGGATCGGCAGTTAGGACGCTAATTCTTACTTTAGACTCAGTAAAATGGCTATGATTTAACATTTATCCAAACATGTTTCAAAACTAAACATGTTTTATGTGGAGTGGTGTTGGCGTCATGCGAGAATCAATTCCATCATGCCTCCAGACGTTATTAACTTACTCCACGTCCGGTTTGGTTGTTCCAAACCGTCACTTAACTTGCTTACTTAGTTGAGAATGAGACTCATTGCTTTTAAGTGGTAATTACTTTATCTTACCTGAAAAACAGCTTTGTGAAATGGTTGAATTGAATCAAATAAAAATCTTTGCGTGATATCGTTATTATTTTCTGATTCAGATATTTTATTATCTGATATCGACTGGCCTTGTGGCTTAGTGGGAGGATATCTGCCTTCTGAGCTGAAGGTTGTGGGTTCGATTGCCACCCAGGACAAACATTTGTGTGATGAACATGGATGTTTGTTTTTTGTCTGGGAGTTTCTATGTATTCTATGTATGTATTTACAAAACAAAAAATGTATTTTTGTATTCTATCAGTTATCTGGTTCCCATAGTATAAGCTTGCTTAGTTTTAGGACTAGATGGCGCTGTGTGTGAAAAACGTCTATCCAATATTTATTTATTTTATTACTTCCATAGAGAACGAGGTTGTTAAAAATAATATTCGCAGAAAGTTTCATATTTTATAAATTTTCATTTTTGTTTTTAGTCAGAGGAGTCAGAGGAGGACAGCTAAAATTTAATATTTTTTTGAAATAAACAAAACAATTAAATGTAACTTTTACATTTAATTAAAACAATTAAAATCATTTATCGCCTTTATAATTGCTTTTGAACATTGAGCAAATTGGTACCGGCCCGAACCGGGTCGGCCGGAGGCCTGTGTTTCTCTAAGCTTTTGAACCTAAACACGTTACAAGTTTATACTTGTTTTTTTTTTTTTTTTTTTTTTAAATCATTTATTTAATATGGAAATTCTAACTAACAATGTTTATTTTTTTAAATACAATCTAAACTTAAATAAAAGAGTTAAAATTATTATAAATTAATTATAGATAAAAAACAAAGCTCAGGTCTGTATCCACGGGCAGGGTACCCAAAAGGCTGGTGACGTTACCTCGTTGAATAGCAATGCTAATTCTCTGGCCGAGGTAAGCACCAGCCCTTTGGTCGTTTGTTCTTTCTATCAGCCGCTTAGAAAGATCAATAAATAATTATATTTATTCACGTTAAAACATTACATAGGTGTAGTTACACTAAATAATTCGTATTAGATACATGAAATGTTTTAGGAATTTAGTTTTCATTTGAACCGCTACGATGCAGTCTAGGGTATAGCATGGTTATCTTAAAAAAAAAACTGATTACTCTTGATTTAAAGAAACCCGTAGCAGTTAGTAGATGCTATTTTTACTATAAATGATGACGAGGACATTATAGTCTTGTCTAATGTCTTAATTAGCTTAATTTATTACAATTTGGATTTTTTACGTTTGAAAAATGGAGACCACTTTCGCGTAAATTTTCTTGAGCATCAACACAACTTGGCCACTTGGCTACATTACCGCGAATACCAGTTCATATCTAACGTACTGTAACAGCTAGCATTACTTTCTGCTATTTTATTGCGTCGATAAATTGTATAGAATCGCCCCAGGAGGCGCGACCGGAGTGGCTATCGCGTTTTCGATTTAGAACTCTCACCACTCAAAATTGAATCGCCCCTTTAACAATTTAAATTCAACGTTTTTCAAGCGTTCTCTTCTGGTTTTCAATCGAAACGACGTAGTGATGGAATCTGTTTGAATTTGATTTTTATCTTTAGGTCACTTAAGATAGAAGCTATATCTTCGGAAAAGCTACGTTTTTTTGCCGAAAACGAAATGAATTAGATCGAAAAAGTATACCACATTTAGGTACCTGTGTAAGGACTTGTATTCACAAGATTATTAGTGTTACTTAAGCTTTTATGATAGGGTGACAGCTTTTATGATAGGGTGACAGGAAAGTAGTACACGAGTCTGGCACAGAATCAGAACAGTGGATCAGAACAGTCAAGTGGACGAACTGACAATCTCATACACCTTAAAACGAAAATAAACACGTACTGTTAAAAATAAAACACTGATACTAACAATCTCATACATCTTACAACGAAAATATACGCGTATTGTTAAAACTAGAACACTGATACTGACAATAGGTGTATGAGACACCTTACAACGAAAATACACTATTGAACCTCAACGCATTCTAATCCACCCCAGAATAATTAGTAAGCTATAGATTCCGAAAGTTAGTGTTAAAACACTCGAGGCTAATCGGGGAGCGTCGGGGTGAGGGTATCATGTCAAATTAAGTAATCGCAGTGTAATTGTATCAGCGATCAGAAAACAAGGGCGGCTCATCAATCAACCCGCCCCTGCGCGGCGCCCTACAGTTATGGCTTGAGAGAAAAGCGGTAGCGACAAAGCAATACTTAAAGAAAATAACGCCTTAACCTCAACATTTTTGCTCGGTTTGCTTATCTCATTTCTGTTGTAAGCAATACAAAGTTTATAAATTAATAATGATGACGAATCTTGACAACAGAATTTCTCATTTTGGTTTTTGTGTTTTATATATAACCCCACTGATAGTAATATATGCATGTTATCTATTTACTCACAAAATTTTAACTAAATCTTCCATCTTTTATCCAATCATTGGTGACGCTCAAATTTTAATATCATAAACTCAAAACAAAGGTTCGAAAAGTTCACTAGCCTCACGTTTTTTACGGCTCAGTCAGTTTTCTAAGTACCTGTTCATCACCATAGATTTCATATAGCGCTAGCATCATACATGATGACCATTTCACAGGTACCTACTCAAATCTCTTGTAACTTGTACCATTTCAATAAAGCCACTATCCTCACTTTAGTTTTAGTAGTCGTAACTCGGGATCGCACTAATGCAACTTGTGGTTATGCTGAGATAGCCCTCATTTTGAGAGGGGAGAAGTGTTAATGGAAAACTTAGGTACTTTTAGACAGTTTAACCCACGAAGACGCGTTCTATACCCATCATAATACGAGAGCAGGGTGCTCGCAATATGATAATACTATAGATAATAAAAAAATACATTTTGTAAATTATTAAATTGTGTAAATTATGTATGTATAAATTGGCTAATCAAAAGAAAACCTAGTTTTTGGACAAAATTCTCAAAAAATAAAGACAGCTTTCAAGCTTTTCATTTTACGAAATTTTTTTTTTTTATATTTAAGTGAAAAAATCTTTAACTTCGTGGAAGGACCTATCGAATGACTAATCTTAGATCACACGAATTCAACAAATGCTAAAATGAAAATTCAAAATGCCTGGCATATAAAATAATCTAAAGTACAAAACTCAAGGGTGTATAAATGCTACTAAGTGTATTCGATATGAAAACAGCGTTGCTCGCATTGACTCCGTCACAAGGGGCTCTCACCAAATTACATAGTAGGCCTCCGTAGGACGGCAATTATTTTGGAACGACAACAGATAGATTTGTATGACAATGATAAACTTTTTGTTGAAACTCGATATCTAGAGCTACGCGAGTTCATTGTGAGAACCGATAATTGGTGTAGCGAATTATTAGCAACATATTTTGACGCTACGTTTTGTAAGTAAATAAGTGATATTATTTTTATCATTATCATGCCACGTAGTGCTTCCGCTCCAATCATCTTTACGGACTAACTAAAGGTTCTGTACGAACCTACAGTTGTTCAGATTGAAACTCGATGTACCCATTCATCCAGTTGGATCTTTTGACAAAAAAAAAATCTCGCCAATTAATTGATTTGATTGGAACGAAAGGCTTCATCGGCTTACATTCTGCACAACTAATTGGTGCGTTCAGTTGGTAGGAGTGGAATGACACGTTTGAAATAGTGGCGTTTCATAAGACACATCTCAGAACGCTTTAAAAAAAATAGTACAATTGCAAAATGAGCTGTAAAAATGCAAAAAAAGAAACAGAAAAAAATCATGAAAATGTCTGGATCTCTTATTTCCTGATTACGTAAACTGAAAACTCTCTTACATATAAGAACTAGCAGTGCCCGTGGTTTCACCTATTATCCTACAGGAACCGTATCTATATTTTTTCGGGATAAAAATAAGCTTGTGTTAACCCAGGGTAAATGTTAATAAATGTATCTCTTTACCAAATTTCATTAAAATCCGTTAAGCTGTTAGGGAGATGAGTGGGAACAAACATACCGATATGCATTCTTATCACCTCTAAGAATCATCTGTTGGACAATGTCTCCACCTTATTTAGGATGGTTGCCATAATCCCCTCGGTTGGCAGGCGGCTTGGAGATCGCAGAATGTTCACCGTATACTATGAAGACGCTTCTAGCCTGGCCTCTGTCTGACACACATTATATTAGCGTAATTAAGAATTTAGCATAACAGGTTCATCATGAAATTATAAAGGAACCATCAATGTGATTATTATTTTTCTAAGTAAATCATTACGCAAGTAACATAGAGCTTCTGTATCAAACATTCAGAACAGTGTTGTTTGAATATATACTGAGAAATCTGCTCCTATCTCGTTATTGTAACTGCCGTTAATACAAATTAATAATACAGACAATAAAACATCTCTAAACGGTGTCAGGATGTCACATTATCTGCCTGATAGTGGATCCCACACACATCGTAACCCGCTAGTTTTCACACATACCTAGTGTTAAAACAGTAAGGGCTATTACTATATGCCCCTGCATCTGCATTTTTAAAATCTTACTGCTGGGATATCGCGATATCGCCTTCCCTCGAAAGGATAATTGAACGATATCGACCACGGTGACCCATTGCAGGTTGGCGGATTCCCATATGCCATTGAATTTCTTCTCCGGAAATAAGCAGGCTACCTCACTTTGTTTTTATTCCAGCAAAGCCAGTGATACATCCGTACGTATGTTCCAAAGAACTCATTGGTACGGGCCCGCCTTGGTTCGAACCGCGACCACACGAATATGAGCTCCTATCCTTACTACCTATACCTACGTTTATAACAGCCTTTTAAATTTTCTTCTTGTTTCAAAACACTAGCAAATGATAATGTATGCACCGAGTTCTGTTTTCTTAACACCATACAAACGAATTCAATAGTAAGTTAGCTCAAAACTGGCTCATACTGTAGTAGATAGCTACATTATAAGTATAGCCGACAGTGTCAAGTTTTATGATAATTTCTTTAGCTATTGGTCGTTGTTAGCTAATTTTCCGTGAATAAATTTGTCCATACTACAATCCGAACAAGTTACTAGGTGTCATGCTATCACCAAAAATACATCAAATTCACCTAATATGTCACAGGAGATAACAGTAATGACTTTCGGCCTTACATTGTAACTCTTAGAAGTGATAGCGGCTTTTTTCATGTTTTAGTTAACCCATAGGCGCTGACCCTAACACCTCGCTTCCGAGTCGATTCAGAGAACATTTAACAAATACATGTTTAGAAGATACGTGTTCTGGAATTTTGATTAAAATGCGGAATCACGATGTAGGACGATTCAGCCACAAATTGAGAATTCAGGTCACATTTTATCTAACCTCCAATTATTGAAACACAGTACAATTAAGTCACAATGTCAAAAAATATTTACCCTAAGGTTAACAGCTCGAAATGACCCAAAAAAATGCTAATACAAGCTGCAACAACTATAGCAATCCATATTATTGCTGATAAATCATTATCATTTTCATACCCTGTTTCTCGTTCATTCACATTCATTATTTTAGCACAGAATAAAGTTAGCCCACATTAGTATAATAAAAAAAAGTTTCTACGGCAATATGCCCTGCGATTTGATATTTGCAATTGAATAAGGATTTACAGGAAGAAACCGAGGATTTGCCTAAATGTGCCTTGGACATTCATTCATGTCTAGCAATGGAATGACAAGTTTTGATTGAATGAGGTTTATACGATACTAGCTTGTCCGCGCGGCTTTGCTCGCCCAGGCTACAGTAAATGAAACAACCTCTTTCACCTCTTTAGGGCTTGATTTTTTAAGTGGAATTTCGCAATATCCGTTCTTATTGTTTATCTAGACCAATTGAAGAATATTGAGCTCAAACTTCACGTCTCTATCATAAGTGGTTTGGTCTGAGCGTTAATCGGTTCAGGGGCTGTGAAGATATAGGGGTCGCAAGGTCTCAGTTCACCGCGAACTACTTGTTATATAGAGTTAAGTTAAACGGCCTTGCCTACTACTGACTCGGATTTAGCATTTGATTAGAATCCTCATGAAAAACATGAATTTTTTATACGTACATAGATACATCTCTAGATGGAAAACGAATATAGGCGGCGCAAAATCCGGTAGCCGATCAATCGACTCCCGCTGGCCGATTTAATTCGTGCGACAGAAACCCTTTGACGCATTCACCTATGACAGATCGCAGTCGGGCGCCTCTCGCCTCGCTGACGTTTCCATTATCATGGAACTTGTTTTGGGAATGAAAGCAAGCTATAGTTAATTTTTGACCGAGCGAAGCGAAGGTCTCAGAGTTTACTGGGACTAATCGGCATTTGTATGTATGTTTGTATGTTTGTGTGTATATTTGTCCGATGATAACTTGCGAACCGTTGATCCGATCTTCATGATATTTTGCAGGCAAGTAGTACTCCAGGGCTTGTTCCCTGGAATAACACAAACTTTCGCATTTATAATATTAGTGTGATCTTAGAAGGTATTTTTTTCTCATTTTTTTTCCACCTGTGCTTCCCCCAACACAAGTCGGGGATATTGTCAAGCTGGACATGTTGCTTATGCAATTTTCTGTTTTGTTAAAATCAATTCGGCCAAATTGGATCGCCGTTTGGAAATTAAATGGTATATTAATATGTCAAAGTAGTTTTTTTTTTTTTTTCTTCTGTATATGTAATATATAATTGTATTTTTTTCTTTCTTTTTTTTCTTAGATCTTAGTAGTTAAATTTTGTCGGGCTCGGAAAGATTTTCTATTAAAAAGCTATTGACTAAGGAAAACATGGGTAGGCAGAAACAAACCCGTGCCAAAATATAAATGTTATTCCTATCGTTCCACCATAGGCTGATAAAGACATACTTATTAGTATTCAAAGTCGAAAATTCCTCAAAGGCTAAAAATACTGTTATCATGGGTATTGTCCAAACTTCCGAGGCTTAGCAAAAGGTT
Organism: Apocheima hispidaria; assembly: GCA_947579745.1. Lineage (NCBI taxonomy): Eukaryota > Metazoa > Arthropoda > Insecta > Lepidoptera > Geometridae > Apocheima > Apocheima hispidaria. The sequence goes on from OX388161.1 coordinate 8,744,324, forward strand.
ACTAGGTGCGTTATTTAGAATTTTACAAGGAAAAATTATAAGTTTAAATCGCCAACTAGGAAAACAAATGCCTACACAAATAGTACTCCCGACTCATTGATCATTGAGAAAATTACGTACCAGTATATTCTACATAATATAAATTCAAATTCGTTTATTTCGGGCAATCACAAGAAAATAAAGGTTACATTTCTTGGTACCATAATTATAGTAAAGGTAAGCTATTATGAATATCATAGAAAAGTTGAATATTATTTAAGCTTACTCTTTATTTTGGTACCATTATAGTAGAATATCTACATATATAAAGTTAACGGTTAAATATTATTGATTCCGTAACTGCCGCTAAGTCGTCATAGCAACAATGTTAAGTTATAAGATAAAACAGACGGACATGACGAACTTAAAACACTAAAAAAGGCATCGCATTAAAAAAAAAACTCGTTATGACGAATCTAAAGAACTCAAGTTTAACAGATATTGCGAAAAACGTTTGTGAATCGAGGATTTATCAATTTGTTTTTTATCGAAAAAAGTTATGGAATCCCGTTTTCCCTCTTAGCTATATATACGATAGAACCAAAAACCATTTTATATCTCTAATCTACATAACTAATGTGGTGCAAGTTTGTGTGTAAGTATGTAAGTGTGTTTATTCCCGTTCAAATCTATAACAGCTGAACGGATTTGGACGAAATTTGGTATTTTCTTATACCCTGGATTAACACATAGGCTACTTTTTATCCCGAAAATGTAACCGTCTCTGTAGTATAGCGGATGAAACCGCGGGGCGCAGCTAGTAGACCATATTTTTTTTCAGTTTAGCTTCCTAGGTAACAAAATAATAAGTCAAACTAGAAACATCGCCTCGAAATTATCATCAATCACCTACCCAAAGAATATAAGAAATAGATTACAAAGTTACACTTCCCTCCCCAGCGGAATGTCACCGATCAAATACCTAAATAATTACCTCTTCGATAAAATATTGGCATTCCCTCCCTTCTCAAACGGGCCACAACTGTCGATGTCACCTTAATTTACGGCTCTCAATTATAAATTTTACATCCTCCTCACTCGCTCTGCGAAATTGGACTTTATGAAAAGAGTGTAAAGTAGCTTTTGTCGTAAACTTTGCGTAGTAGTGTCAACGTGCCAAGGCTAAAAAAACCGATATTATTGTAAAATGACAATGTAGATTGTCTTACAGAAATGACAAATGGCAATGACCGGACAAAACAAAAATATTTGAATGAAGAGAGAGAAGATCAGAGTAGCCTGGGGAAGTACCACACCTTGCCAGTTATTCAACCACCAAGCAGTAGTGTGCAACCATTACTGTGTTCCGGATCGAAGCGGAATGTTTCCAGCGTAATTACGACGAGCGCAGTGCATTGCCGCGCATGGTTTTGATGAAGTTCAAAATTGTGGGTGGCACTGATTTGTTATGGGCAAGCGAGGCGCTTAGCATCAGGTGAGCGACTTGCTCGTCTCGTCACCAATTTCCATAAAAATAAAAATGAAACTCTTATTATTCTGCGACATTTTCGCTAAGCGAAAAAGCACTCAAACTAAAGAAAAAAAACTCTTATTAGGTTTATCTCTAGAAATGAACTATTATCTGAAAGATTTTTTATTATTCGAGAAACTTATCAATAACCGATAATATTACGTCGTTAATAATCGAATAAAATTAGCTAACGGTTATCATTTGGTCATTAAAACTGAAAATATAATGATAAATTCTATGGCGTTAATTTAAAATGTGATTATGGGTTTTAATGTCTGACACTATTTCCCGTCATTAAAACTGTTTGTTACAACTAAAATGATAAATATGATCATTAATATTACGTTTCATTTTAGGTTTTAAGAGACCAAACAAACTAATTTACGTTATTTAGGGATGGCATTACAAATTTTTACGCGTTCCAAAATATTGTTGTGTCTATCATGCCTTAAACTAAGGCATAGTTCGATTGTATAGGCTGCACTATTCCGCGGCCTACACAGCTGATTTGAGAATGAAGAGTCAATAAAAAAAAATAAAAAAATCTGACGAAGCGTATATTTTCCAAATTGGTATTCCCAAAAAATTCAAACAACGCGAGCTTGCAACAACTCTGCGTAACAGTGTCACAACTTGTTAAATCGGCATTCTAAGCAGCAAAATGGCGCAGCTTCCATTAGCCGGAAAAAAAAAGCAAGCAAGTGGCCAGTATCAGTTTGCGGACTTGGTGATAAATAAATACCTTTTGTTTTAAGCATTTTACCCAAAATTAAGTGATAAACACTTTTTGCTTTTGGCGTTATTACAGACGAGTTAAAGATCTACAGATTTTACACAAAATTAAAAAAAACAGCCTGTTAACAATGGATTTCCATATACTTTTTCTGCCCGCTCATCGTGTTAACAGTGAATTTTCATACAGTTTTTCTGCCCGCATATTTGTACGATAGCAATGACGTACTTTCTACCTCTTTAAAAAAAGATACTTTCCGAGAAAGTGTAGTATAAAAAATGTAATTTATAACTGCTAAAACTTTTCATCTTAGGTACTTTAAACAATGGCAGCCCTATCAGTTCTGTTTCCTCTTTGCTGACCTCTGACATTAGATAACGAATCATCCTACTAATTAAAATGTTGAATAAAGGCGATATTAACTATATACCTAAGTTTTACCCGCGTACGAATGGAACGGGTCCTTAATTAATACAATGTTATATACCTACCAACCTGACTTATTATCATTAGCTTTTGCAAACTGAGTCTATAAGAATCTTTCCGCTGCAATATCGCGTCTGATCACACGTCTAATCACGTGTAATCGCGTCTAATCACGCGTCTATTCGCGTCTAATCACGCGTCTAATCGCGTCTATACACGCATCTAATCGCGTCTATGCCTGAATCAATTATCGTTTGGGCTATAATTAGCACATCAGCCTTTTTTAAAATCCCACTGCTGGGATATTGGCCTTCCCTAGAAGGGTGATTGATTGGGCCATGTACACCACGCTGGCCCAGTGCGGGTTGCTCAATTGACATAAATACGCTATTGAATTTCTTCTCTGGAAATATGCAGGTTTCCTCACGATGTTTTTCTTCACCGTAAAGCCAGTTTTATACAGGTTGTTACTGAACGGTGCAACAATATTGAATGGTATGTATGTACTTATCATACTGAACAGCTTTTACTATGGGACCAACCATGAAACCGAGACAATAAATCAGATGTTCTATATATTTTGTCGAGCGTTATTGACACTGCTCTATGCAACAGCTGCCATACTTTTCAACATTGTTTGCACATTTCAGTAACTCCTTGTATATCTGTACGTAAGTTCCAAAGAACACATTGGTAGGGGGGGCCCGCCCGCGTTCGAACCTGCGACTCCACAAAATTGAGGCTTACTTCACTTACTTATCTAATAAAATTGATTTGTTTATGTAATTTTTAATTACAATAAAATAATTAAATAATTACGCTTTTTGAAACAATTTAGTTACAGATTAATTTTGCTTTTGAAATGCAATGATTGCGATTATTGCCAGCAGACTCCATCAAAACACAAAGATGTGATTAAACTGCCAGAGACGTTCTATAAAATAAAAATCTTTTGACGAGGGTGCGCCATTAATTTTAGCGACAATGTGATAAATAATGAGTGAGAGGTGTGACGAGGGCGACATCCCTCTAAAATTGAGGACTGATCTGAAAAACACGGTTTGAAGTTCCAATGAGTAATTGGGGTAAACCGTTATTACCCGCCTACCCATAATGGAGGGTAATGTTTGTTTGGTTGTATGTAAGTATGAGTTTTTATGTTGATGATATTATTATTTTACCTCAAAGTCAAAATTAAAATACGTATACTGCGTGTTGCAAATGTTGTATTACTAACGTAATTAAAAATACTCGTATTTGTTTGTCTTTGTCATTTATAATTATTATTTATTTTCAAAGTTAAAATTAATTTATTTATTTAATATTTTTTAACAATTTTCTATTATTTTTTTTGAACTAGTAATTAATTTACGTTAGTACTTGAATTCAGTACCGTTAAGTGTCTACTCTTATCGGTCCTCCAAAGAAGCTTGTCTAAAATGCTGCTTTGAAGGCTGGTTTTGAAGTTTTGACGGGTCACATCCTAATTTTCTTTCTGACGGGAGAGTGTTATCCCCTCAGTGGTTGCCAGTCTTCAATAACAGCTTTCTTTGTGCCAGTACTCGTATTCCAATTCGACCAATTTTTGGCTCGAAAATTATTTTATACCTACTGCTGTGACTTTATTCACAAAATCTTTTTTTTTACTTTTATCCTTAATAGCTTAGAATTTTCAAACTTTGAGAAATTACTTTTTTTTAAAAGCGTATTTTTTTTTTTTTCTAAAAAAAAACCACTTCGTTAAAAATACGAATATCATCCAATTGCTTACATCAGATATTGAAATATACATTTGGTATGAAATTTGATACGTGTTTAGGCTCCTATTTACTTAAATAAACTTATTTTACCTAATTTTTGTTTTGAATAAAACATGTCATACGTATGATTTAACGGATTTCATTTATTTATTGTACCTATAGGTAATTGAATTTTTTCCCGGATGCACTTGCTGTATTTACTTCTGTGCATTTACGTAATTCTAATGTTGAGATGACCTCCTGACCTGACCTGACCGACCGGTTATGGTAATTGGGCCATTCCACATACAGTTTCCATCACTTCCTTTGTTTTTTTTTTTAATATTATCACATCCGGTGATTTAAAAAAAATGCGGTAATGTCACTGATGCTTCAGATCTTGCACCGTCAATATTCAGATGTATTTAATATATTAAATATTTGATTTCTGGGTATATAATGATTATTGGGCTACTGATTAGAGTTGAGATTAGAGATGAGCAAGTCACTCGTGCGATGGTAAACGTCATGCTTGCCTATAACAGTTCAGCACACACTGAAAGGTCAAAACCATGCGCAGCAATGCACTGCTCTCGTCACCCTAAGATATTTGATGTTCGACGTGAACGTTTGACGTGAATTTCAATCAATGGAAACTAATGTTTGCACACTGCTTGGCAGTTGAATAACTGGCAAAAGTGCAGTACGTCTCCAGGGCCCGTACCGTGAGGTGCTTATTGCGATGATGTTTAGGCTCAGCCGAGGACTCTGTGCGACCATATACCTTATCGCGCGGCGATACGGTTCGTGGTCGCGCAGCGTCACCGGCTGAGCCTAAACATCATCGCAATAAGCAACTCACGGTACGGGCCCAGGTACGACTCTTCAAAAGATTCACAACACTACGATCCTCTACACTCTCTCTCTCTCTCTCTCTCTTGCTTATATTAAGGCACTAAGATAATCCTCGGGCAAATACCGTGAAATGCCAGATCGTTGACATATTAATTTAGTCCTTAAACAATGAGTAATCGCATATTCATTTCAGATTACAAATTATGACCTACAAAAGTACCATACACTTATCAATACCTCAAAAAGAAGCAATCAAATCCTCCCGAACAACAAACAGAATTTCTCGTCCGGGTTAACACACTGTTTCTTTTGATTTATATATAACTAGTTGTTTTAATAAAACGGGAATGTGATCGAAACTATAGTCGGAATAACCGACTCAATTTAACGTGAGTATTCCCGTTTTATTAAAATAAAATGTATCAAAACCACGTCAGTTTTCATAGTAAAATATAACTAGTTGTTACCCGCGACTTCGTTCGTATGGGCATAAAAAAGTATCCTATGTCCGTCTTTGAGATATACAGTAGCTCCTTATCAAATTGTATCAAGATCCGCTCAGCTGTTTAGCCATGATAATCCAACAAACATCCAGACAGAGAGACAAAGTTACTTCCTATAGTCCGGTAGATGGAGTTGATCCATTTTTGTGCATTTTTTGACTTCTTGTATGGAAGTCGTAATGTAGAGTGTTCTGGAAAATCGCGCGAGCGAAGTTTTTTCCTCGAGACGCACGTATTCATTTTAGCTTTATTGGTCCTGTTACGGCTGCGGCTATATTCCTCTTAATTATATTATTAGTTAGGATGAATATACAAATAATCATTATTTATATGTAACAAAAACTGTAACATTCCACATTGTACCATTATTATTGAAAAAAAAAGTGAACTTGCCATCCAGCAGAAAATAGAGATGCGTTAATAAAACAATAACTCAAACAGATATCGTGTGCACTCGCCGCCGGTAAATCATCTGAACTCGCCTTGCGCGCGTGATCCGTGAAAAATTGCCTGTTTAAAACGCTATTTTTCCATCGCCCTGTATAGAGATGTACTCAGTATCACGCAGACATTATGGGGCACAAAAATGGAAAAATGTGTTTTCATAGTTTGTATGTTTTTATTTTTACTTTTATTGTATTGTGGCAACACAGGTGTTAAATCATCAAGCAATGAATATAATCTGAAAATTGCCTAGTAGCCACCGAATATATCTAATCGCAAATCTTTATCGTTATAAATCACAACCATTAGTATTAAAATAGAAAGATATTATTATTCTATTATTACTATTTTTTCTAGAACTAAAGATTATAATATCATCATTATCAATCTCAAGTAATGCTTAGCTAATAAACTTATTGTTACTTATTTTTGGAGTTATAGTAGTCAAATTTAATATGAATTATTTAATAAGTTAGTTCATATAAAAATCAGATAAAGCTATTTTTACTATATTTAGATATTTACATTATTTGTAAATAAAAAAAAATAGATACATATACAAGTAGAATAAAGACCAAAGGGCTGGTGTTTACCTCGACCATAGAATTGGCATTTCCTTTCAACGAAGTAACGTCGCCAGCCTTTTGGGTATTTTGCAGATAGTGATCTCGGCTATGTTTTTACATAATTATAATTATTTCAATTTAGTTTTTAGTCACAGTACTTTCTATATATACCGAAAGTTTTATTTGCAGTTTGTATAAAAAAAATAGATGTATGTGTATTTTATTATTTCAAGTTTATATGTAGCAAAAAAAATGCATTGTTTTACAAATTAAACTAAAAATTAAAATAAAAATGCAACAAAAAAGTACATAAATCAAACAGCAAGATATTAAAAAATAAATGCATATACCAAGTAGGCCTAAGTTTAAGAACGACAATATATAAAAAAAAAAAAACGGCGATTCTCGCACTAGGCTAAGCCTGTATCGCGGGGATCTGATTCGGTTTATTCTATAAATGTATACCTCTAGTTAACAGTAAAATACAACAACAAACTAATAAAATGAAATTTTAAATGTCACGGAGGAGAAACAAAATATTCTTATAAAATATGTGTCGTTGCAATATTTTTTTTAAATATTTTTAATATTTTATAAAAAAAAATATGGATTTTGTTGTTTATATTATAGTAATGACGTTTTCGGTAATTTTAAGAAAATTCATATTTCGTAACTTTTTCCAGAACTCCATAATTCTTGTGCCGAGTTACTGCGTGGATCCCGCTCATACATCATATAGTGCTCATCACGTTTTTAATAAAAACCCGCGTCAGCCAATTTGTTTATTTTTCAAATTTTATTGTTTTCATACAAACAGGATTGGTACTGCAGACTTAATTATTTATTTTTAGGACTGATACTTTTGTAACAGGACTTGAGACAGTCTTGGTCTTGAATGTAAGATATTCCTAGTTCGGCATCAATTTTAGAGCACCTGCGCTACAATTCCACAAACGGCACCAAATGCTGAGCTCTTAGTGTAGCCCTACTAAGTGTTACTAAGCGATCACCGATGTTTCCCTGGCCAGTCTTCGGATGGGTGACCGTGAGCTACAACTGAACGCTAACGTGGATCGTATAGCACGTATGTTGTAGGTTCCGATATGTGTCCTATTGCAACAACTGCTGATCCATATCATAGCCTTACTTGGGCCTAAAAAAACTGACATCAGGGCTAGCTAGTAGCCACTCTTTCAAACTTCTTTTTTTTTTTTTGCTATGTGAACTCTTTCTTTGGGTGGATTAGTGTTATTAAGGACTATTTGCATTAGTTTATCGATTTGTATCTATGTATTGATTTTTGTTAGTCATTAACCAGATATGATGAACTTAATCATTACGAGAAATACATGAACATCATCACTTGAGCAGCGGTATAATGATTTTAAATTTTAAGAAAACAAATTTAAGGCAATTTCAGTGTAAAAAAATGTTAACGGTGTTCTTTACAATATTTGTTAACGAACCATATAAGATGGAGATTTCTTCATCTGCCGTCAAATTATAGTAATTATAAAACATGGGCCCACTTCAGACCTCTCAGGTTGCTGTCCAAATATACGTTGGGGTCCGTTATGGGCTTGCAATCAAAAGAATTCTATCGCCAGAATCGGACCCCATATCTATTCTTTCGTACCCCTAAGGTAATCAGTACATGCTACTGAAAAATAAACTTTAGAACGTAATCGTTAAGGTTTTTTTCATGATGTACGTGTAAAAGTCGAGTGTCTTGTAAAGAAATCGTCAATAAACAAAAGTTAACTTACATTAATGCTGTACTTCTTTGCTCTATGTAAAAATACAGCGTGCTTAAAACATTTTAAGTCGTAATATCACTTGATTCCTTTAGTTTACACGTAAATCAAATCAAGCAATATGTAAATCAGCAGAAAGCTTTATACACAACTAGTTGTTACCCGCGACTTCGTTCGCGTGGACCTACGGAAAAAAGTAGCCTATGTTCGTCTTCGACCCTTAAGCTATATCTTTGCAAAAAATCAGCTTGATCCGTTCAGCCGTTTGACCGTGACGCGACAAACACCCAGACAGAGAGACAGACAGAGAGACAGAGTTACATTCGAATAATCTAAATCTAGAATAACAATATCAATCAAAAATATTCTTGTCTGTTCCCCATTCTGCTCAAATGAAATACGAGTAAGGTTTCAGCCATCCTTATTTGTCATTCTTATCAGTTCAGCTCTATTTGTCATCAAACATTTAAAATTACACACCAGTAAAACACTCTGTATAGTGAATAATCGCTGAGAAACAAATCAATTGATAGAGTCCTTGGAGCAATAAAGGAATCCTGACAAGAAAACACTACTGAGTTAAGTAAAATCAGAAACATAATTGTTTTCAACCCCTAATATGCTTACACAATAGCCTGCTGTTCTGATAAGGACATTTCGGAACTATTTCATAATAAATATTTGAGTAAATTCTTTTCAATTTTGAGGAATAGTCAATTAATTCTTGTAGCGGTAAAGTTGCAGTTTTACAAGAGATGATGTGATATAATCACGTTCACAGTTTTTTATATTATTTCGATTGTACCTATTTATAGCTTTGCATTAAAGTAGGTATCTACTAATAATAATAAATATAGTTATTTTAAAATACTTAATTGTTTAAAAAAATTATAATAATTCCCCGGTAGGTTAAATAATTGTATTTTATTACATAATAGATTATAAACAATATTTGTATTTGAGCGAATAATTATATTGTCAAAAAAAATTCTGTAACCAGCTCATAGTTATGAAAGACGTGAATCGTTGACTTTGCAAAAAAAACGACAATTTACCCCTTACGCCATCACAAAAACGCTATTTCACGATCAAAATATGTCACGGTGGGGGTCACGCCATACCATTACCCTTTCGTTTCACTTTTTCTGATATTTTTAAGAAAAAAAAATATCCGACTTTTTTTCTTTTGTGTGAAATTTCGCACGGTTCGTTTAAACGATCCGGGTGTCACATACTTTTTTCGACATTTGAATGTAGCGCTAATTTTGGTTTCTCTACCCTTTAACATGGACAATGACTTTGTTACATCTATCTCCAAAGGGTTATCTCGGTACCTGTCTTAATAGAGATGTCAAAAAGATCTTTTTTTAGAGTTGATCTTTCGTTGACCTTCTGACACGGTTACGCAGGGTTACTTTTTTGTAGAATGTGTGAAATCGTGGAATCATCTCGTCTTTTTATTCCGTAATCAGTGCTGTATTGTTGATTCTTGGTTTATCTTTTAGCAATTTATGGTCTGATTTTTATCTCACCTTTAGCTGCAAACAAATATTTTTTTATCTATGCCATTCTCAAACGTTTATCCTGGCAAGATGTTTATTCAACCAAAAATTATCCTGATTAATATAAACATAGGTATTTTAGGTGGTGTAAATAGGATGGTGTAAATCTAACAAATCAATGAAGTCGTAGCTGCTTCCCACCAGCTATGAATGGAAACATCCTGTTGTGATTCTAATTGAAATAAAAATGATGGACATGAATTGAATTGAATATTATACGATATAATTATTTATGTACAATTCTCTGTCTTGGAACAATTTAAAAAAAAAATTATATATAATTTAAAAAAAAGTACTTTTTTGGTAAATTATTTTTTTTAACAACGGACTTGTGGTTTTATTAATTAAATGTCGGCTGATACGTTAGCTACTAGATCCTTTTAATATGTAACTGCTTTCATCCTTCCTCATAATAATGAGGACATTTTGAGGGACAATATATGGCCACCTGCTGAGGCCCTTAGGTGTCCTTGCTCTATTCAAATGTTTAGACGTATACACTTTTAAAATAAACAATAATACATTCTAATTAGATTGGATTAAAGTTTAAAATGGATGCAAAATTATTGCAACTGAATGTGTAGCCACAGGGCGTATCTGCAGTTAAGAAAATCATGTGAATAGTTCCTCACAAATCCTTTTAGTGATTATCATTTCAATGACAAAGTCATGTTTGTAGGGGACAGGACAATGGCCTGAATATAACAATCGACTCGGAACAAATATTTAAACAGCATCTTAGCAAGTTATGATTGGAACAGCTAGGTCATGTGGAACTAATGAATCGTTTTATGGGAAATAATGACCCATTCATTTTAATGACAAGAGTGTAGTAGGTTAAGGTTGTGATTTATCTTAAGGATAGAATAAGAATTTCAATATCGATCTGTACATACGGAACAAGAAGTTTTACTGCAACCTCTCCTCGAACCCGAATAACGAACATCACAACCCCGAACCACACTGAAGAGGCCGACCACTGGAGTAATATACAGTCCACGCTCTGTTTCGATCTGCGGACCTCTTCAGTTTCTGGTCCTTTTAATTGACTTCAAAAAATATTCGGTAACATCACACTAGCAGGCTGATTTTGAACTAAACAATATTGATTCTGCTGTCCCTGTTACTCTTGTCTTCGTCTTAATAGAAAATAAGAATAATTAATCTATATCTTACGTCGTGGTAGCTCAGTGGGAGAAAGCTCGCCTCACATTCGTAAGGTAGCGGGTCTGAACCCGGGCCGGGGGCCCGTACCAATGAGTCATTTGGAACTTACGTACGGATATACTACTGGCATCACGGTGAAGGAAAACATCGTGAGGAAACCTGCATATTTCCGGAGAAGAAATTCGATGGCGTATGTGAATCCGCCAACCCGCACTGGGCCAGCGTCGTAGATATGGCATACTCTTCGAGTGTAGGCTGATATCCCAGCAGTGGGATGTTTAAAGGCTGATACAAAATATGTCTCTTAAATTTTGACTTCACACGAAGTGTATTTAGCCAGTGTCAAGTTTTGTAATATAACAAGTGAATTATTGACTTGAAAAGAAGTCTCAGTCAACCATTTTAGTCACGGCTTAGTCGAAGTCGTACTTTAGTAAAGTAGAGGAAGCTTTACTGGAAGCTTCTACGGATATTGCCTGAGAACAATCTCGCATTTATTGTCGTGTCATAACACAAGCCTATTTTTTGAAGTTCTTCAAATAAAAATATCATAAAGAGAATCTTAAGTTATCATTTTACCCGACTGATTATTAATAATTGTTTTTACGTGGCTAGCGTACATTATATAACCACATCAAACAAAAATCCGCAGCACACAATCATAGACGCACACAGACGAACCTCGTACATTACAGATTGCCATTTACAGATCCCTCGTCATAAAAGCACATAGACACTTACGTGTGTACTCCGTACCTCACATGTTCTGGGAAGCGTAGGAAGAGAGGCTTTTAAGAGGCCGAGAGAGTGGAGAGTGGTGTCGCGATCGGCTTCGTTGCTCACCCCGACAGTAAAAAATATGAGCATCCCCCCTTACACGTCCCCCTGTGCGCCATCTTGAAAAACTTTGTCAATTGTAGCCGCAAATCGATCTGTGTCTACGAGGTCTACGGCGTAGCCGGCGTAAGCGGTGATCTGATGTAGTTGTTTTTATTAGCTTAGTATTCTGTCATGGTTTTTTTTGTTGTTTAAAAATATGATATGTATTTGCTACATGACGTTAACTTGTTTTCACTGTTACAAAAAACCAAATATTTCAATAGGCACGTATTTTGTCAAAATCTGATAAGCGGCTTAGGAGATTAGAGAGAACCTATGAACATACATACATAGACTGTCAAACTCATAACCTTCCTTTTCCGTAGTCGGGTAAAAAACAGAATATTATGTACACATGTGTTAAGCAATTGAGTAACTCTGTGTCTCATTATTCCTGTTTGTGACATTTTCTCAACTAAACGGCTTGACTGGTATTGATGAAATTTTACAAGGGTTTTTACTGTTCCACAATCTATCATCTACAATCAATCTGGAGGGTACAAACGGTGACGTCAATCAGAAAAATGTAGGTTCCCTATACCAAGCTTCACGAAAATACACCATGTAATATTCTACGATATTTCGTAATTTAGGAGTTATGGTTTTATTTATTTTCTCAACGGTTTTCCAAATAATCCAATAGTGTTTTTCGGATTCTTCTTCGTCCCTCTTTGACGTTTCCGTTCATAGGGATCACGTCACCGTTTGGACCATCCTGTATAATCTATCCATCTAAAGTATATCTATATTGCGCTGCTTTGCTGCGCTGTGCTTTGTGTTTGTGTTTATGAGGAAAAGCATACGATAGGCTTTGTTTAAATCTAAAAGTTAGAAACTTTAGGGCAGCAATAATTAAAAGTTAATCAAAAAAATTCCAGCCCCAGTACCCAAGAGTCAACAGAGAGTAGATAAACTGGTGTATCTGCGGATAACGGACTCTACTCGCGGTGAACAAACATACTCTACTGTTTACTGGCACGGTGGAAACGAACAAAGTCGTATCTGCCAATATTAGTAACTTACGTTCTGCAATTTTTTTTCGTACTGCTAATTAATAATAATAATATATATATAATAATAATCATCATTTTATTCCCAAATCAAATAATATAGCTTACAAAATTATTTATATGTATTACAAGCGTAGTTAGTTCTAAACAGATGTGTCTAACAGGCCCAAAACAAGGCAAAGCCTGTCTCTTAGGCGCCCTAGTAATTATTAATTAATAGTTATCTTGAAATATTTCACTCATTTTTTTGCTTTTTTTTTGATCTCATTGTGTTATTAGAAACCCTGATATGGTTAAGTCCATCTGTTTATCTGTAAGTCGATTTATCCATCCGCTTATTTGTTTTAATACACAATATGGTTTTAGAGATACCATCAATCAAAGAAGTTCACCCCGAAAAACACATCCCGGTTTAGGTTCCAAAACAGGATAAAGTTCCAAGTTCCAAAGTTAAGAGATGGAGAGCAGTACAAAAAGTTGTATATTTAGTAACAACTTATAAGAACTTCATAAAGATGAATAAAATAAGATGAACCCTAAAAACATAATACTCTTTTTTTGGCAGTCGAGTAAAAAGGGGAGTTTTTAAATTTTTTACAACTAAGCACATAAATATATATTTTTTTAAATACACAGACAGATGGACTTCGAAGTAATCCTATAAGGTATCCTCTTTTCCTTTTGAGGTACGGAACCATAAAAATTAAACTGTTAACTATCGCTGAAAACAGCCTGTAATAGCCCATAAGGGAGATAGTCTACAAAAAGAACCTGTATTACCTATATAATAATAGGTGAGTTACGGATATATTTTTTTACCATATGAAGAAAAAAAATATGGAAATTTTCAGATACCTCCTTCTGCTTTCAATCCCCTAACAGGAAATGTACACAAGTTCAGTTGCACGAGTACTTGAAATTAATTTCGGATAGCCTCGGGATGTATGTATGCGGGGAGGTTGGTACAGTCAGCATCGCAATAATTTCCGTACCTGAGGTTGGTAATACAACTCAAGTAAATTGAGGTAAAGTGTGTGAAAATTGCTCAATGGATTTATTCAAGTTTAAAAAAAATGTTACTGTGTTCGACAATTACAATAATATAAAACAATACATTTTTTGTGTCGCAAAACTATAATTATTAAGTATAGAGGAATGATAAAACATATTATATTGGTTAGTAACTACGCCTCCACAGCTTTTTTTACATATTATGATATAAATATAAGTAATATATAAATATTAATTGACCGAGCGAAGCGAAGGTCTCAGGATTTACTGGGACAAATCGGAATTTATATGTGTGTTTATATGTTTGTGTATATTTGTCCGATGATAACTTGCGAACCGTTGATCCGATCTTCATGAAATTTTGTAGGCAAGTAGTTCATTTCTATATAATTTTTAAATTTGAATTTGAGCTGAATCGGACCAGGGGTTGTGAAGATATTAGGAACGCGAGGTCTCAGTTCGGCGGGAACTACTAGTAATATATAGATAGAGCTTCGCATTCATAGGTTTCCCACTACCATCCCCTGTATCGGGGACGTTGCTTGAAGGTGGTAAAATATTTTATATAACCTTACCGAATTGGAACAACGCGTGCTTCGATTTCTGCATAAGTATCCGGTGTACGTGACTTACATTGCCGATTAAAGACGCGATTCCTGCTTAAGATAATGAGTGAAGAGGACAGAAACATATTCTTAGGTTACATCTTCGGATCTCTCTTTTAACTACATACCATCTGCATCAGGATATAAATATTCAAGCACCTCTATAAACTCTCCATGGTAAAGGACACGTGCGGTTGGCATCACTAGCGGTGGCTGTGGATTAAATACCCCGGGGCAGCGAGAGTTTGGATTGAATAAGTTAATTATCTCACCACGGTGGCATATTGTTTGAGATAATGTTGCTATTGGGGGTGTGGCTCTCGTGGGGATGATTTTTTAAACTATTTTTAAAATTATTGCTTTATCGTAAGTTTTGTTTGTGAATCTATATGAATGTATTTAATTCGACTTTGATTACCTGCAGCTGCTTATTTTTACTTTAATTTTTATAAATATTCGATGAGCGGTTTCCAGGTTCAGCTCCATCAAACTTGACTAGATGTAGTTATTTAGGTACTATTTCAGTTTTCATAATAATATTATTTAACAATGGATATGTCATGTCTTTCAACAATAGCTGAGCCTGAGACACGTTTTGGACTATGTTGACTTCAAAAACTTGATACTGGCTAAGTACACAAAACATATAGAGTCATAACTTTCTACTTAGCAGATAGCGCCATCTATCGAGGCTGGCGGAACTAGTTTTCTTAAACGTCATCGTTAAAAGGTCCAATTTATAATATAGTGACCATAAAACATACATTAAAATAAAAAACCCGAATTATTTGTTTACTATCGGACACAAGGTCCACGTTTTTACACATAAATAGTCAGTCAATCTCACCACATTACGTCCCAAGGACAGATGTACAATTTAACTTAAACGGGAATAATGTCAGTTTCCCTCCGATACCGCTTTAGCACAAAGGGGACTAAAACAAAAAGGACAAAAAACGTAGAACAATGGTCACTGCTTCATACGAATTTTGCGCCCATTGCTCGATATGAGCTAGGGATCGTAATTGAAGCAAATTTTATTGTAATTTTAGTAAATGTTTCTTCCATTTCGTTAAGTTGTTGAAAGATTGTTTTCGAATACGATCATTAACTATCGTTCTTAATTTAATTATAGAAAGTAACGTGGTCCTGAGACTTTTGAAACAGACCACCAAATGCACTATGAGGTAGTAGCAAAAGAAACTACAAAATCTAATCGAAATACTAACGAAATAATACGACTGCTGACTAATAGCTCGGAATCTCGCGGCGTTCTTTTTTTGTGAATAGGTTGAACAAAGGCATGAAATACATATGTATAATTGTGCATGATTAAATCAGACGTGACTTTACGAAATTTAATTTCAACACCGTATTTGTAACAAATGTCCAGTGTTTTTCTGCTGCAGAATCGCGACTATAAGTGTCCCAAGAATAAGCGGAAAAATACTAGAGATTTGTTAAAGATATAGAATATTGATATAGTTGTATAATTAACCAAGGTTGTTGATAGTGGTTAAGCGCGTGGGTTCAATCTGATTTTCTTTAGAGCTTACTTTAAATTTTAAACTAGGTATAACTTACTATCTAAATGAGTCCTGGAGTCTTAAATATTATTTTTTTCCTAAAACAATACAAAAAAAGCAAAGCATTGCTGATATTTATTATCCTCATTCAATTTCATTCTCTTATCAACTAATCAAATAAAGATAACATGAGTTCAATTTCTTGGAAACGTAGATCAATAAAATTAGACTGCTATCATCGTATAAGCTCACCTTCTAAAACCATATAACGAACTTAATTTTATTATATATATTTGAATCGCTAACATTGCCAGTGATGGACGTGTGGAACTGAAAACTGGTCCTTAACTGCTGGCCTTTTGGAAATACTCAGCGTCACACAGTGGGCAATGGAGAGAGCTATGCTCGAAGTTTCTTTGCGCGGTAAAATCCGGAACGAAGATATTCACCGAAGAACCAAAGGCACTAACTAGCTAGCTTGCTTCCAGCTTGCTAGCTGAAGTAGCAATGGGCAGACCACATCGCTCGATGAATTGATAACCGATGAGGAAGAAAGGGTTTTTGAGTGGCGACCACGAACTAGAAGATGCAGCGTAGGCAGGCCCAATACAAGGTCGACTGACGACATTGTGAAAGTCGCTGGCAAATGGTGTATGCAAGTGGCAGGTTGTCGATCGGTGTGGCGCTCTAAGGGGAAACAGTGGACGTCTTCTTGCTGATGAACTCACTACTTTTAGATGCTTAGGAAAGAAAACATCTTGGCAAAGCAAGGCCACATATAAAATAAATAAAGAAGATTGCTTAGAAGGCCCAGTGGTGGCCCAGTCACATAAATGGTTGTAGCACCGATGGAAGAGAGAATGTAACCTTACATGCCTAGAACTAGAAAAACATAAATTCATAACATCAGCTCGCGCTTAGGATGACTTAGGAATAAGTAAACATGTATTCATTTGGGCAGTTATCATCCTTAGATTTATAAATGGTCCATTAACTTTACACAGATAAGGGCTAAAATAACTAAACAAAATACATACAAATTAAAATTACCTAAGCTACTTAATTGTAGAACACTTCCAAATGTTCAAGTACCAGTTGGCAGCTTACCCAGCATGCTGGCAACATTACCACGCTGAATGGCAATGTTTATATATATACTTAAATATAAAAAAACTCCAATAACATCCCTTTATCTACTTTACCGAAAAATAGTCGAGCCAATCAGTTTCAAATATAAATTATTTATTTCACATAAATATAATGTACAATTTTAGAGTCAATAAATAACATCTTTCAATAACATTTTAAAAAATACGAACAAAATACCTGACTGCAAAATATAGTCTATCTCAGTCCAGGCAAAAAGAGGAATCCAACAACACCTAACTCGTCAAAAATCGTCAAGCCCTTTAGGTTACAGGAGGTAATCTAAGAACACAAACATAATTATGTAAAAACTTACATACTTACAATTATATACATACATACACCCTAATAAAAATAACTCTCCTTCTTGGGCAGTGGAGAAAAAACAAGGATGAAATGCGTTAAAAAATTCGTATGTAAAATTCATACGTATGCACTTACAACTTTTCTGCCTATCGCCGCATAGGGTTGTCAAAACGATAATTCTCCCCCACAATTGACAAAATAGCCCGACGCGACGCACCCGCCAAAACGATAGGAAAAACCACAAAAGGCGAACACCACTCGACGGCTCTCGACCTAAACGCTTTAACTATGTCCCAGCCCCATGCAGTACTCCAGGATTGCTCACTCTACTCGTCTCCAAAAACCCGTGAATATTTTATAGGATTTTACGCCCAAATACCAGGGGAGAGGAGTTAGCTTCCTGTACACTCATCGAGATAATGATGGTACTTCAGCCGATGGTTTTGATATACTCCTAATTGCTGCTGGTCCTCATGTAAAACTGTTGCACGTGCCACCCCTACTTACAATAAAAGATGTAGGTACGGATACCATTTAAACTTAATAAATAAGTATATTACACGGGAACACACACATTAGTCAAAATATATACCGGATGTAGCGGAAACGCTCCCGAAGCCAAAACGCTACTATGTTACTACCGAAACACAATCGAATATCATACCAATGACCATTTTCCTTATACTTGTTGTGTTAGGGTTTTTTTTGTGGCTTAGAATTTCGCAAACCGGCTATGTAAAGCGTACGAACGTACGCACGGCGCAGGTCGTTCGTTGACCTCTAGCGTCAGCTTTGCATTACATTGCGAACATGAAAAAAAACAGCGTTTATTTTTTGTGGTATCGTATCAGCAATCACCAGCACTATCACGAGTCTTTGTTTTCGGAAGAGTTTCCCTTACACGCTGTAAATGGATTCTCTGAGCATAGAAAACCATTCTGATTTCTTTGTTAAGTTTATTTATATCGGTAACTTTATAGTTTCCGTACGCGTAGCGTTGAGACAACATCTACACATTTTAATTAGCGGCCGCGACGAATGGCGTCTCGATTTTTGCTAGCGCCGAGATCGTAAAACAAGCGAAATGAGCGAAACGAGCGAAATGAGCGAAAGGAGCGAGCGGAGGCGCTTATTAGTGGACAGAAGTCAGTTTATCGCCCTCGGGCGTGCCTCGTATCGCATTCCGATTGCGAAACCGCGACTTTACGAGTCGCCTTTAATGACATACGGTAACGATCGGGAAGAGAATCGAATCACGACCCATTTTATTATCGCGATTGTGGTCGATAATACTTACTGTTGCGGCAATAGTTTCTATTACCGTTGCTGAGTGACAATGTAAAAGAAGAGAGACAGACTTCTGAGACACTTATACTTCCATAGACAATTATCTTGTGCAGCCACTGGCGAAAACAACATAATTACCCCCGCATACTGAAACGTTTGTTAACTTTGACGACAGATTAAGTCCATTGTTGTCTTTGTCATTTGCTTAGTTCCAGACAAAGGCAGTATTAGAATTAATCTGTTGTCAAATTTAACAAGCGTTTCAGTATTCGGGGGTTAGAGATTTAGGTAGTCTTTTACTTCAAAAGAGAAAATTGTATTAGCCATTTTTATTAGCCAGCCACTCCCCTTCATAAGTGACAGTGTTGCCGAGAATAGTCGTGGATATTTTATAGAATAATTATATGTATACTAGCTGATGCCCGCGAAGCTCGGCCTACGGCCTCGCTAAACTCTTCATACAAACCTTGTCCTCACAATTACGAACACAAATCATCTAAATCGGTCCAGCCTTTCTCAATTTATAGCGTGACCAGGAAAAATAGGGGTTCATTTTTATACATATATAGATAGATTATTATCATTATCATCAGCCAGAAGACGTCCACTGATGAACAAAGGCCTCCTTAGAGCGCCACACTGAACAACAATCTGTCATGATGAGGGGTGGAGCGCATTACCATAATTACCACGCTTGGCAGGCGGCTTAGGGACCGCAATGTGCTCACCGTTTACTAAGAGGTCGCTGCTAGCCGTCCTCCAGTAGTTCTGGTAAATATGTAGGTGTGTAATATATACATATACTATGTATAATTTTGTTTTAATAAAACGGGAATACTCAAGTTAAATTGAGTCGGTTATTCAGACTATAGTTTCGATCACATTCGGTGACCTTTATCAAGGATTGTTAAGCGAGACACGCGCGCGACCTCGGCTTGCCTTGCCTTGCCTCGTCACTTTATTAAAACAAAATGTATCGAAACCACGTCAGTTTTCATAGTAAAATACTATGTATACGTTCTCCTTTTTTCAAAATTGATCGCATTCGCACATTGTAGGTATTTTATTAAGATTCGTCAGTGATAAACCTTTTGTGTATCGATAAAGACGTATGGTATCTCAAAATAATATGATAAACATCGTTACGGGTAAGCTATGATAACGACACCAATTGTATTATGAATTATTACTACGATTATCGTGTACTTATCCACAGGTAACGAAATTTAACGACCTGCTTGCCGTTACCGTCTTATCATTGCTTCGTTACAAAATTAAGTTTGATGTAATTTTACCGGAAAAAATGTTATTAGCTAATTTTTAATCACTCTCACTTTTATTTTGGCTCCGCATTAAGTGTAATTAGACATTGTAGTTTTTTTATATATTTTCAATAAAATGTAATATTTGAAAGCCAAAACAAGTCGCAGTCATAGTCTAAGCTAATTTTGGTCACAGCCATGCTTCAGTAAAATGGTGCAGGGAGTTCGGGAACAATAAGAAAAGACACTATTCATTAATTATGTCTTTTAGCTGTAATCGTGTACGTCGTCGAACACTTAATGAGTAATAATACACCATTACTACACATAAGCTACCTAAAAACACAATATTTGAAAAATAATACAAAGCGACATGATTTTTGGACGCCAAAGCTCCCTAAGTACTTTTATTATTATTGCTAGAATTGCTTTTAACTAATATAATTATTGACACCTTATGAACATTATTATTTATATAAATTAAATCTCAAAAATTCAGAATTAGATAGCTGACAATTTTTTATTTATTTTTTCTTTTTCATCGAATCCTTAGTATCACCCAGACAAAGTACAAACATCCATGATTATCATAAATATGATCTTCCTGGTTGGGAGTCGAACCCACAACCTACCGTTTAGAAGGAGAAAATCCTCCCACAGAGCCACAAGGCTAGTCAACATTCAATACAAGTACACAAGAAGTACACAAGTATACAAGTTGATCTTCAAACAATTTTGAAGTTTGAATATCAGCGGTCGAGGAGTTGTGAATTTATAGAGCTCCGAGGTCTCAGACCGGCGCAAACCAATAGTTTGGCAAAACATAATTTAAGTTTCAAGAACGTATCCAGTATAACAACATTTTTAGGATGATGTCGAGACAGCCTCTTTTTCGTAGTGCTTCGGAAATGTTCGCGCAGGCCCGAACTGACGGTTTTCATGCCGTCATTCGGAAGAAGGTAAGTCATTAGCTAGGAGAGTGCGTGGTAGTGGCAACATCATCTTATAAACCGTAGCAGAGAACCCTTTCTCGCCTCTGTTCTCTCTCGACATTTTGTGCAGACGATGGTCAGGAAGGAACCTACTAAGGAGTTTGAAATCGTCTGCAGAAGATGCTCGGAATAAAGTTAAAAGTGTTTAGTTATAAATGTTGTAAAGGAAATTTTAAACATATGTTAATCTTTAATTTTAATTTTTATTTTGATTTTGAAAAATGCTAGAAATAAGTTGGTATAGAATACAAATTTATCATCGAATAAGCCGGCCGTTATCATGTCGCAGTGCAAATATTCAGATATGCATAGATATGAGGCGTACGTGATTAATTTATCTTTTCTTGAAAACAAACTTCTGATGTACATAAATGCAAACCCATATGGAACCTCTACATAGATATGTGTATATGTAATAGGCAGTTAGTCAGAAGATTAGCCTATGTGGCTGATTATGATCATGAAACATCTACAATAGTGTGATAATAAGTTTTGTTTTAATAAAACGGGAATACCCACGTTTAGTTGAGTCGGATATTCCGACTATAGTTGCGATCACATTCGGTGACCTTTATCAAAGAATGCTATAAGCGTGACGCGCGCGACCTCGTCTTCCCTTACACACAAAAACAAAACTAAAATAAAATGTGTCAAAACCACGTCATTTTTTATTGATAATAAGTTTTAATTTATTCATCATCAGCCACAAAATGTACAGGTGAATAAAGGTGGGGTGCCATACTCCCCACTCTTGGCAGGCTGCTTGGGAATCGCAGAACGCCAACTACTGCCCGGTGGTTCTAGTCGCTGTTTTAAAACATACCCGGCTCAATATTTATTATTAGCGGTGATGAAATCAAGCACCAAACTTTTCTTTGAATAGTAGATAATGGTGACTGCATTGTAATCGAGTTTGTAGTAAATAAGTTTATAAGAGAACATGAAAAGTTTTAAAAAAAGTTCCTAGGTAAGAAACAAGTAAATTATAAGCTTCATCATCAGCCAGAAGTCACCCACTGCTCGACATAGTCCACCGACCAACAACGTGCCACTTGTTGTCTATGTCGTCGGTCCACGTTTTGCGTTTTACGCGCTAAGCTAGGCGCTTTGTGTTTTTTATAAGCTTACTAGTTGTTACCCGCAGCTTCGTTCGCGTGGACATAAAATCCTAAGTAGTATCCTAAGTCTTTGTGATATACATTAACTTCTTATCAAATTTTATCATAATCTGTTCTGCCGTTTAGCCACAACATACAACGCGACAAACATACAAGAGATACAAAGCTACTTTCTATAGTTCGCTAGATGGTGTTGATCCACGTTTGTGCATTTTCTGACGTTTTGTAACTTACTGACAGTTGTAATGACAGTTCTGAATCGCGCAAGCTAAGTTTTTTCCTCGAGACGAACGTATTAACTTTTATAGCTCGAAGCTTTATTGATCTTGATACGACTGCGGTTATATTCCTCTGAATTATAATATTAGTTAGGATTAAGATAACGCAATATTAGTCATAATAAAGGATGAGCAATAATAAGATACGATAAGTGTCTGGAAAAACAAAAACAACGATGATATTAGACAACGAAAAGATAGGATGCCTCGCTATCATCATTGCATGTACTTGTATTATCTGTATCGGTAACAATGTTTTTATTTGTAAAAGAAAGTTTTAATTCGTAGGTGTGTAGATAATCTGAGAGTGGAAGATGCTTATCATATCTTGATGGAATGTGTCCGGAACGAAGCACCTAGACGTATAATTTTCCACGACAGTTCCATTGGATTATGCAACTCGTACCTGGCTCATCCAACGGCAGACACGACAAAAGATATAATAGACATGGTCAAAATCGGTTTAGCCAAACGGACAACAATAATGTGACCAGTTAAAAAAAAAGTAATAATAGTGCGACATTTTCGCAAAGCGAAAAAGCACTTTAAAAAAAGAAAAAAAAAAAAAAAAAACTCGAAGCAGATATTAAACAGCAGAATTATCAGGACGAGCCTAAAGTAACAAGTACTTGCGGTATGATAGTATTTGTGTTTTTTTTTGTATCAAAATAACATTACATTATAATATCTATATACCTACATTTTGGCCTCTACCTTTCTCATAGGATTGCAATCGCAGTTCAACGCGATAATTTGGCCAACATATTAGACACGATGCCTGCTGGTAACGGCTTATTAGATTAGTGTTAATTTTATGTCGTTTTCTTGTTCAACTAATTCTTATTTTGGTCAGTCACAACTGTTTGTTCAATTATTTTCAATTTATTTAGCCTGTGAGCCTGGGTTACAAATTTGGTGTATGTGTAAAAGGTACAAGTTCTCCAGGTCCCGCTTTGTCAGCATACAAGCAGTTAACAATACAACTAAAAATAATATTACTAACAGATTACAATTACAACTTAATAAAATAATGAATCTGATTAAATTAAATACAATTAATGATGTCAAATTATAAATACGAAGTTCACATTAATAGACGTATCGTGGGAACTTTTTGTCGTCTATCAACCCATCTAGAGAATAGTATGCTAAGGAAAGAAGGGAGTCATAAGTCTGGTGTTGAAGCTATTTATATCGCTTCATTCACGTATTGTGTCTACGTACATGTATCTTTATACACAAAAAAGGAAGACTTCGCGTTATACCAATTTCACTTTGCAGATAATGACAATAATGGTCATAGAAACCTATGATTAAATCATCCATGTCCTTTGTATTTGTTACAGAAACCGAACCCCTACAATTCAATAAATAATCTACGCCATGAAATAGTCTTATCTAGTCTAATCTGTCTGATATACTACTTTTTGGAGTTAATAAAACGTTACAAACCATGCACAAATTTTAAAATAAAGTAATCCAACTAGAACGTAAAGAATGTTGTTTGTTGTCTGTACACATT
The DNA here is from genome assembly GCA_947579745.1 of Apocheima hispidaria. Taxonomy (NCBI): domain Eukaryota; kingdom Metazoa; phylum Arthropoda; class Insecta; order Lepidoptera; family Geometridae; genus Apocheima; species Apocheima hispidaria. The sequence continues at coordinate 8,768,525 of OX388161.1, forward strand.
CATTGGGTGCACGACTCCAGCGGAAGACTGCGACGACATGCCGTCGACGACAACGACATGTCACGTGCTTTTGCTAATAATTAATATGTTCATAGGCTTTTGCTAATAAATTTATTCGTAAGTGACACTACCATTATAGTAAAAGACGGTAGAGTTTTACTGTCTTTTTACAAGTGTTCGCGTATAAAAGAATCTACTGTTCACGCGCCACGTCATCATCCCGCCCAGTTTGATTTACCTTTGATAACAGGCAAATTCCTTCATTCCATAAACGTGACAGATAGCATAAAACGATAAAGCTGCTCAGACAATATATAGAGACAACTGCACGAAGTTTTTGTTACCAGATGTACTTACCAAATAAATGAAAGCAATCTCAAAACACGTGATTACAGAATACCATACACAAAAAATATAATAAAAACACGAAACTAGTACAAAAACTATAACTAGACTCACCATCAAATAGTGGAGAATCTTGAGATCAACGTCCAAAGGATATCGTCCTTTCCGAATCGAAATAAAGAATTTTGTGACACTGATAATTTTGGAAAATGCCTTTCCAAAAGCAGACGACCAGTACGAACGTCTTTTAGGCGGCGATCCACCACTCATAACTGTACGAAAAACCTTGTCACGGACACGTATCTGGCAGATAACTATAGATTAGACAAAGACAATCGTTTATGATAAACATAATCGACGCCGTCTTAATCGTAATCGATGGCTAGAATTTTGTTACGAGTTTTTATACTCGTACTTATCATTTGTATGACAACGCAAGAATGTTCGCGATAAGCTAGCCTTTTTTTTTTTTGTTTGTGTAGTTTGACGTAAATCAATAGCTATTTTTTTGAACCTATATAAGCAAAAGAAGTTGTTAGGCAAGATGAAAGTTCTAGAAATAGTAAAAAAAAAACAAAGTGGCCTAAGAGGTTCGAAGCAGTCTTTTATTAAAATCACGAATTAAAACTTAAAAAATCTTACTAACCCAACACATTTAATCTACAAACACATACTCTGAGGAATTAAAGTATTGCTGTACAATCTAATTTAGAAATTATAAAACCATGAGACCATGTTGGTAACGGCGGGATCAATTTACTTCTTTTGACTTCGACTTTGATGGTAGTTGTTTAATTTAATTTGTATTAATTATTTATTCTTTATTATTAACAATTTAGATTTAGATTATTAACAAGCATATATCATGGAATTTTGAAAGGGTGATGCAGATGATATTTTTTTGTGTTGTATTTCAACTGTAATATCGAAATACCGATATTGTCCGCGTTGAAAATCGGTTTTTCAATAAGGGAATTTAAGACCGATATTACCGGATATCGGTATCCATGCTCTAGTTTGGTTCAACTTTATACGACCTTATTATTTACTGCGTATTTAGTACTTTAGTTAGCACTAAAAGCTCTAAGCTACAAATCCAAGCTAATACTAGAAGCTCTGAGCTAATCCGAGTTGCACATTATAACAATCACATTTTCTAATAAAACCTTATAATAGGTTCTGGATCATTATCAATGAATTAGTGCTAATTATACAAAAAGAACGAGTAATGGCATTACGTCACAAAATTAATCTATGTTTATGTTATCATATTGATTTGTAAACACATTGTATATAGGTGATATATTTTCTTCTATTCATTTTTCGAGGAAAAGTGACAGAATTGTATTTAAAATAATTATTATACATACGTTTTGTTTCACCATTATTGGTCACGCCTTCTCCTTTTTCTTCAGATCCTGAAAAGAATACCGCATGAAAGAGATAAGTTTTTTATAAAGTCTTTTTAAATAAAACAAAAATACACACAAACTAAAACAAGAACATTTGGATTGAACCCCACCCAGAGATTAAAGATAATTTGAATGCTAAAGCTTACTACCTCTAAATTCAAAATGACATGGTTCTTATAATGTACAAATATTTTTCTAATGAGTTTTAAATTCCCTTTATCCGTAGTCTATTAATACTAATATTAGCATCAGAATACGGTTAAAGAAACTTTAAAACTCATTGGAAAAATAGTATGTACATTACATGTAGTTTAAATTATTATACACACTTACATACATACATACATACATAGACATAGACAGTCAAACACATAACCCTCATTTTTCATCAGGTAAAAACTAGTTAATCGTCATAAATGGACTCATTTTTTTTAGCAACGATTCGTGTAACTATTGTTATTGCCTAATCAAAGGAGGTTTATTACCAGCATCTTTGATGATCTTGAACCACTCTTTGCAGTTTCGATGTTATCGTTGCAGAATGAAATCCTGCAAGTCGATTTTTTTTACAATATCCCAAGCACTTAAGTTACACTAAGTGTGCAAAAACTTAGAAAAAAGACAAATAGTTGGGCATATATACCTATTTATGCTTTATTTACAAACAGACAAAAGTTACAAACCATATATTACTTTTTGTTTTACATATATTACTTTTGCTTGTTTTATGAATGTCCAAGACGTCTTGAACTTGAACCCGACAAAAATAAAGATACAATTTAAAAAAAATACCACCACTTATCCTGTATTAGGGATATAAATTCATACTGATAAATGTATAATATTTTATTTTAATCTACCTAAGATTGAAATAAAATTTAATTACATTATTCAATCTGATGACAATCCGATTCGGTTAAAACACCCGTCGAATCCAGCTGATATTCCAGTTACATCAAGACTTTGAGCATCACAGGCCGTCTGGGCCGTTCGGGCCGGTACCGAGCTGCTCAATGCATCCAGATCAAATTGCAAAATGTTGTGCAACATTATTCTCACTAATAACAAATGTTATTTTATGATTAATATGTGCGATAGACAACTTAATGGTGATGCTAGATTCGAAAAAGAAAGTGTTTACTTGTATTTGGTAATGAAAGCATCTTGTTTGTTCAATAAATATGTCGCTTTCAAAATAAGAAAACAAGTTTACGTGGGCTGTTCCAAAAAATGTTTGTGAAATAAAAAATTGTTGAAATATGAAAAAAGTTTAGTTATATATTTTCAAAATATTCCCCTCCAACCCCAAAACATTTATGCATACGGCTGCATTCGGATCAACAGCTTTCGAAACATTTAAACAATGTATCTTGCGGATGAAAATGATGTATCTACATCACATATCCTGCTCCTATTTCGCTTCCATCGCTCTCTTATCCCACTTTTAACCCAAGTAATATCTCTTACTTTATTTAAAACACAAGACGTTCAACACAACTTTCCAACCTTCAATTTCCCCGTTTCTGTTACATCTTTTTTTTTAAAACCTAAAAACACACTAACCAAAGTGTCATATGTGTAAGGGCTTTAACATGGAACTGGAAAAAATAAAACAAATTCTACATTATTATTAGTACTTATGGGATATTTACATATAAAAAATTAAATTCTCACTTACAATTCCTAGATACTGAAGTGTTACAGATATGTGGCTAATTATGCTGGCACGGACAAGCACAAGGAAGGGTTGCTACAGGATATTGCGTTTACTAATTGTACTAAATTGCCTGATACCCAGTTACGCATTCCGGTACACCGAATAACACAATACAAGTAGCAGCGTAGACTGCTGACTAAGCGTCTGGGCCCCTGTTGCACCGGAATGCACAACGAGATAAGAGAGTTCTCGAGTAGAATTAAATAATTTTTAAGAGCATTAATTAAGTTACTCTCAAGTGTATCGGACACAAATAAAAATTGTATTTTTTAAAAAGTATTTTTCTGGTTCTTCGATTTTGACTGGCGCAGCCGGTAGGATTTTCGCGCGCGATAAGGCTACGTCTTTAACGTTAATATCACGTAATCGTGGCTGTCGCTGTGCCGCTTCGCACTGGCGCGGAAATCCAGCAAACCAAATAAATAAGTCAACGGAGTCTCAACTACGGCCTGACCCCAACGGAAGGATGAGAGCGGCGACTATGTGAGTAAACCTTTTCGCATTTTCCTGCCCATTCCTTATCTATTTCCGTTTGTCAGCATTTTAGGTATTTAGTTATTTGATTTTCCTTAATTTTTATTGTGTGAATTTTATTGTGTTATTAGTGTATTATTTGTGAAACTCTTTTAGGTAAAATTATATTTAAGAAGTTAGATTTACAATAATAAATAAATTAAAAATGGAGCAAATAAGAACGATACCAAAAGATTTACTATGTATTATTCCGAAATTTGAAGGTGAAGAGGGCTTATTAAACTTATTTATAAAAAAGGCCCAATATATATACAACGCCTTTTCACCCCCGACGACAACTTCTCTCGCACAGAAAACTTATGTTTTTCACGCAATTTCAAGTCGAGTCACAGGTAGAGCAGCAATTCTCCTAAGTGAAAGAGAGGACGTGAATTCTTGGGAGAAATTACAGGAAATATTAATTCAACATTTTGGCGATCCAAGATCTGAGGAATGTATTGCGATAGAACTAGAACAACTAAAAATTAAGCCCGTCGAATCCTACATCGACTTTTGCCACCGAATCCAACACACGCGCAGTAGCTTATTCGCGAAGGTCAACTTACTTTCGGATGAAGGTGTGAAAGCTGCTAAAATGATAGTATACAACAATTTGGCATTAAATGTATTCCTGTATAACTTAACAGAGGATTTGATCCGCATCGTACGCCTCAAGGGGTGTACAACCTTGGAAGCCGCTTTATGTATAGTCACCGAAGAAGTCAATTTTATGAATCAATACAACGCAAGAAACAAAATGCGCACAAATTCCGCCCCTCAGGCATTCAAACCGCTAGTAGCAGCAGCACCAACCCCGAACTTCAGATTTGGTATTCCGCATGGTATTTCCCAATTCGGTCAAAACAGAGTCCCGACGCCTAATCAAAATCTGAGACCGAGCGTTCCACAACAACAACCTCAAGGTTATAGGTTCGTCCCACAAAATCAGCCCACTGGATTTAGATTTAACCCAGCACCCCAACAAAACTTTAGATTTGGCATCCCGAGACAACAGCCAAATTTCAACTATGGCACTCCTCAGCAAGGCTATAGGCCACCATTCAATAACGGCATCCCTCAGCAAGGCTACAGGCCACCATTCAATAACTTTAATAGACCACCACCGCCTCAAGCAAATGTACCCCAACACAATTTCAAATTTGGAATCCCCAATTCCCAGACACAGGCCCCGAAACCGCAAGAAAACACAGACGTCTCCATGCGCACGGCGCGCCCATTTAGACAAAATATGCTAACAGGCACTCCACCAGACGCTGTGGAAAATGACGACCCCTTCTACAGCACCGAACAAATTGATTCACCCCCTGATCAGTACAGCGACCCCAACTTTGACTATTGCAACGAAAATTATTCATACAATTTAGAAATGCCAGAAATTCAGCCTTACGACGAAAATTACGAAGCATGTACAGAACAAAACAGCACAGAAAATTTTTATGTTCGGGCCTCGAGCCTCCATCCCAAATAATACAAATAAATTGTGATTCTCTGTTAAAGCTCCCACACATTAAAATACCAGAAATAAAAGCCCGATTTATGATCGATACAGGTAGCACCCGGTCATTTATTAGCCCCGCAAAAGTCAAAGAATATTTCCAAAATTACCAGTACTACGAACCATTTGAAGTAGTCAGTACTCATGCCCGTAGTCAACACAACGAAGCTATTTACATCCCAATGCTGAAAACCTTCAAAAATTTAGGACACCACAAATTCTATGTATACGATGTAGACAGTCGATATGACGGCTTGATTGGCTCTGACCTTCTAAAACAACTCGAAGCAAAAATTGATATGAAAAATCAGGTCCTACAAACACCTACCGCAAATATACCTATAATCTACAACCCGCCGTATGAAATAACAATAGAACCAAGGACAGAGACGCGAGTGAAAGTACCAACTGATCTACAAAATGGCGAGGCCATTATCGACTATGTTGATTTTGGCCAAGACGTAAGAATGCCATGTGCTTTAGTATCGTGCAAAGATTCATTCGCGTATACCATCATACAAAATGCTTCTGAAGATAGGGTAACCATGACTTTTTCGAAACCACTGAAAGTGAGTAAGTATGTAAGAGAAGAATGTACAGTGAATGTGACGATGAATGAATGTGAGATTGACGAATTGCTGAAACAAAATTTGCGAAAACTACGTTTAGAACACACCAATCAGGAAGAAAAACAGTGCATAGAAAAGCTATGCTACGAATACAGAGACATTTTCTACAGTGAAGATATACCGCTTTCCTTTACTAACGGGGTTAAACACGAAATAAGAACAAAAAATGAAGACCCCATATACATTAGACCATACCGACACCCTCCGACTTATACCGCGGAAATACAAAACCAAGTAGAAAAGTTACTCAAAAATGACGTAATTCAGGAGTCACACTCCCCATGGAGCGCACCAGTACATCTAGTTCCCAAAAAGACCGACGCCTCCGGAGAAATTAAATTCAGAATGGTTATCGACTACCGACGTTTGAATGAAATTACCACCGACGACAAATATCCACTTCCCAACATTTCAGATTTATTCGATAAATTAGGCAAATCTGTATACTTTAGTACAATCGATTTAGCAAGCGGTTACCATCAAATTGAAGTTAAGGAAGAGGACAGGCAAAAAACTGCATTTTCTACACAATCCGGACATTATGAGTTTACCCGAATGCCGTTTGGTCTTAAGACGGCTCCCGCCACATTTCAGCGAGCTATGGATAACGTCCTGAGAGGTCTACAGGGCTTGCATTGCCTTGTTTATCTCGACGATATAATTGTCTACTCAGCAAGCTTACAAGAGCATATAGAAAAACTACGTATGGTTTTTGACAGACTTAGAACCACCAATTTGAAAGTAACCTTAGATAAATGTGAGTTCTTCCGCAAAGAAGTTCTTTACCTTGGCCATATGATAACGAAAGACGGCCTTAAGCCAAATAACGACAAAATTCAGGCAGTACTAAACTTCCCCATTCCAAGAACCACAACGGAAATTAAAAGTTTCCTGGGATTAGTCGGCTATTATCGAAAATTCATACAAGACTTTGCCAAAATAACTCGCCCGCTAACAAATTGTTTAAAAAAACGAAATAAGATTGAACTGACAGATGAATATGTAGCAGCATTTGAGATGTGCAAAGAACTACTAGTAAACGCCCCAATTTTGCAATTCCCGGATTTTGAAAAATCATTCATTCTCACCACAGATGCTTCCGATTACGCAATAGGCGCGGTAATATCTCAAGGCCCTTTAGGCAACGATAAACCAATAGCATATGCCAGCAGGACCTTAAACGACGCTGAATCGCGATACAGTACAGTAGAAAAAGAATTACTCGCAATAGTATGGGCGGTCAAACATTTTAGACCCTACCTATATGGTAGACGTTTCACTATATATACAGACCATCGACCCCTAGCCTGGCTAAACAACATGAAAGAGCACAATAGTAAATTGACACGCTGGAAACTCAGACTATCAGAATTTGATTATGACATTGAGTACAAAAACGGAAAACAAAATGTTGTCGCCGATGCCCTGTCCCGAATTAAAGTAAACGCCGTAGACAGCGACGACATATCCATGAAGGTCAATGTTGATGAAGATAAATTACAAAAAGAAATAGATGAAGTAATGAGAGAAATTGAAATATTGCAGAGGTTGCAGCAAAAACCAAACGAGGAAAATAACAGCACCATAATCTTATCATCAGACTCGGAGAAAACTGTGTCAGTAATACCTCCCCATGACACAAGATCACCCTTCTCTATACCATCCCCAACTAATAGCACCGTCTCGGCACAACTAAGTTCCCAAACGGAACATTCAGTTTTTGACACAGACACGACAGGAATTCCCATTTTACATGAAGCCATAGATACTAAGCCCAATCAAATATTAGTACATACTTGGTTTAGAAATGAACTTGCCGTAAAAGATATATCCAGACCTAAACAAAAAATTTTAGAGGCCCATCTACCATTGAATAAGCCACATTTAGTCAAACAATTTCTGAAAGAATATATTAAACCGAAAACTAAATATTTCATATATTTCGAAGATAAAATTCACCGGAAACAGTTCGCAGAAGCTACGATAGCTCTTTTCAAAAAGAATACAGTAAAAATTTTGGAATGCACAGAAAGAGTAGTTTACGTGGAAAATGAAGACGAGCAGAAAGAAATAGTAAAGAAGTATCATGTAGGAAAAACTTGCCACCGAGGTATTAAGGAGACACTAATCCACATCAAACGAACATATTACTGGACTAATATGGAACTCACCGTAGCAACAATAATAAACTCTTGCGATAGCTGTAAAATAATGAAGTACGACAGGAAGCCCTTAAAACCGGAACTACAATTAACCAAAACTCAGACGAAACCATTTCAAGAACTCTTCATAGATGTATTCGGAATTGATGGAAAAACCTACCTAACAATAGTAGATGCTTTTAGTAAACTAGGACAGGCAATGGAAATAAACAATAAAACCACACCAGAAGTAATAAGAGCCCTTCTCAAGTACTTTTCTATATATGGAGTTCCACATAGAATAAGTGCAGACTCAGGTGCGGAATTCAATAACGATCTGCTGAAGGAAACCTTAAGTTTCTATAAAATAGACCTACACATTGGCACCCCGCACAACCCCAATTCTATGGGAATTGTTGAACGGTTCCACTCGACCATAATAGAGATTTACCGATTGGCAAACTATGAACACAAATTTACTGACGCGGCATCAGTAATGACATATGCACTTTTATCCTATAATCAGACTATACATAGTACAACTGGTTTAACCCCCTTTGAAGTTGTCTTCGGTCACACCGAAGCTATGAGCCCTTTTAACGTAGAATTCAATAAAGACTATACCCAAAAACTAGTCCAGGATCATAAAAAACGCACAAAATACTTATATGAATACATAACTAATAAAGCGATAGAAAAGAAAGAGAAAATCAAGGAAAAGCATGGAGGTGAAAAACATTTTAATGTACACGATGGAGATACAGTGTATGTGAAAGGCGTAAATGACAGAAGGAGCAAAGACAAACCACGTTACAAAAAAGCGGAAGTAACAGGAGAAATAGTTAGGAATATAATACCAGTTAATATTAAGGGCCGTGAAACTAAAGCACCTATAAAGGATATAAAACGTCCTTCACAGGTTCGTCCTGATCCTGATGCAGACATCAGCAGGCCTGGCCCTTCTTCTTCAGCGGATTGACCGCAACCCTGGGATTCTCCCAATAAAGGAAGGCCAGGCACTCATTAGTAATGATAAGTGGACTTTAATTAAGATTTTAGACCTAAGTTTAATTCGCGAAGATTTAGAATTTAATGTGAATGGGTATGCGATCCTAAACAAGCACGTTTCCAATCATTTCGAAAAGAAATACATTTTCCCGGAAATTAGTGACGTTAAAACTCAGACTGATTATGTTAGAAATTTGACAGTGGAAAAACTCAATCAACTCTTACCACCAAAGAAAATCAAACGCGGTATTCTAAATCCTCTCGGTTCTATAATAAAGCTAATTTCAGGAAATCTAGATAACGACGATGCCATAAGGTATGAGACGCTAATTAACAACGTAAAAGTAAAACAGAATGAAAATGATAAGAAGGTCACAGTGATCGCTGAAGTGTTGAAGACATTAGTAGATATTACCAATAACACTAAATACAATTTCATCCAATTAGACAAGGCAATCTGGGATATTAGAAAACAATTAAATGATACAAACCAAAACCAAAATGTGCTAAGACTATATAATGTTTATAATTTATTTTTGCATAACTTCCAAACGCTTTATGCCAAACTGGATGAGATTGAAACAACAGTTGCATTTAGTAAATTAGGAATGCTGCATCAAGCAGTTATTGATACAAATGAATTACTTGTAATGCTCCAAAATATTGAAAAACAAAATCGGCTTATTTTTCCTGTTAAGGCCGAAAACATATTAAAATTAGAACAATGTATTGACTTAAAGGTTTACATAAAGGAAAATCAAATAACGTTCATTTTAGACATACCCCTAGTTGATAGTGATGTGTATATATATTACAAAATCCTTCCCTTGCCTATAACCAATGTTCTCAATCAAACTTGCCTCATCCTACCCAAGTTCCCTTACCTCTTAGCGAAAGGGTTGAAAACTGTGTCGCTCCACCGCCCTTGCAGAGAAATAGATGACTTCCTGTTCCTGTGTGAAGAAGACTTCACATCATCCCTCGTGAAAGACGAGTGCGTCACCGATCTGATAACTTTTGCTGATAATACGACGCAATGTATTCCGATTCCAGTAAACATAGAAAACGTCAAGGTTGAAAGGATACAACCTGATAGATGGATGATTTACACAAAGTCAAGCCTAATACTAACCCAGATCTGTAAAGAAGAAAACACGTATCGCCACATCTATGGAACATATATCCTGACTATCGATGACGACTGTGAAACCGAAATAAAAGGAATAAAATTAAGAAAACGCCAAGGCAGTACACAAAAGATTTACTTATCTGCCCTGCCAATTATCAACCTGCCTGAGATACCCATGCCTGTAAGGACATCTTCCCCGGAAATTGGTCCTGTCAACGTCGACGACGTAGAACTGTCAAATCTGCAACATCTGACTGAAGTTTTAACAAAAAGTGAAAGTGTAAGTGAAAATTTTAGTGAAAATCGAGGCATTATTAACGCGAACGATATGAGTATCGGTACATTAATTTTATATGTAATCCTAGTTTTAGTCATTGTATTTTATGTTAAGAAAATGATTGTAAATCGAAATTCTCGGATTCACGCATGTTCACCCGATAATTTCGAAATGAGGGAGGGAGAAGTTACGCATTCCGGTACACCGAATAACACAATACAAGTAGCAGCGTAGACTGCTGACTAAGCGTCTGGGCCCCTGTTGCACCGGAATGCACAACGAGATAAGAGAGTTCTCGAGTAGAATTAAATAATTTTTAAGAGCATTAATTAAGTTACTCTCAAGTGTATCGGACATAAATAAAAATTGTATTTTTTTAAAAGTATTTTTCTGGTTCTTCGATTTTGACTACCCATCATCCCGAAGACAAAACAAGGGGAAGGACTTGCGCCATTATGAAGCGCAGTGCGAGTTTCATGAAGAGTCCTATAAGGATAGTCTTTCCGCGAGGTTTTGGCGCATTCAATAATTATTTGAAGTTTTATAGCTATCGCTTTCCTTCTCGCACGTACGATAGAGAGAGAGTTAGTGAATTTAAGTTTTGATCAGCGTTTCGGGGGTAGTCTATTATTACCCCCTAAATTTTAACAAAATCTGTTGTTTTTTTTTGGCTTGGATAAACCATAATATATGCCGCTATGTTTTGTTTTTACAAAAAATGTATATGGTATTCTATTAACAACTACTTTCCTTCGTCGTATTTTCGACGCAAAAAATGTCACTTTAAGTGCCTATAACAACGAAGATAACTTGAAATTAAATAAAAAAACATACTGGCATAGTTTTTCACGGTGTAGAAAAATCATCGAAATTAGATTACATTTAGGGGTGGGTATCAGCATACGCTTTTTGTATGGACAACACGGTGGTATACTCTATTTTTAAAGAAAATGTTTCTTGACGAACACTTTCTGAACTTTTTCATAGCAAATTTTTATGATGCTTATTTTAAACAAAATATAAAAAACCGCTGATGCCAAAACCCTAAATTGATTGTTTTTGTAATAGGGAGAGGAAAAATACAAATAAAAAAACTAGCCCAGTATCACTAAAGTCTATAAATAAGTAGGTACTTACTAGTAAATAAGAATTCAATGCCTAGAATTGAGTATTCCACTGTCTTGAAAATAAATCATTCATTTTTAAGTATAACCATGCGTCGATACCGATATATGAAAACGTTATTGGCATGGTATTATCGAAGCAAGTTGACCATTTTTAATTTTATCAATGTATTGTGACGTTAATAGACGCCACCTGATGAAAGGAAAGATACGCGGATTACGAGTTATTGATTTATAGTTATTAATTGATAAGTTAAAGTAATTGGGATGCCTACTAGTACATACTATAGACTGTTTGATAACACAGTCAGTAATGTGAATAGATCAACAATAACGGTATTTACGAATTAACGCTACAATGGTATGTAGATATTGATATTGAGCTTTACTGTGTTCTATTTACTAGAGGCGACAATGCATTATAATACAATGCCCTTTTTGATTATGGTCACTTTGTCAAAAGCCACTCTGTCACTCGCTGAAAAAGAACCTTATTCGCATAGATTTGCCCAGAGTGGCCTGTAGTACATACCCTGGCATATTTATGCGAATAATACAACACTACGGTTGATCACAAAACGAACTCTAGTGAATATTTGAGTGAAGTTGGGCAAAGTCACTGTGAGTAAATTGGGACATCGCAATCTAATGTGGTGTAGCCTTTAGTACGTAGTATATAATAACTCAATGTTTGTAAAGAGGTTTGTTATGTCACAGAATACGGGCAACCCCAACAGCTAGCCAACTAGGCTACCAGAGAATCAAGCAAGTATATTGTTGTTGTTTATTTTTAATTTTCTTGGAAATTTACAAATATTCCATTAGCCAGCCAGACGAACGGAGTGAAGTTGATTTTGATCACTTCAGTTTCTAATCACTCAGGTTTTTTTGACTCACCTTGTTGAACAAAGTGAATAAAAAAATTTATTTCCCAAATACTTGTTTTTATTCGTTTTTGTTTGTAAATTAGGATAAATTTAGAGACACAAATCATTCACTTACAGACATCAAACTATAATAGTAGCTAGTAAACTTATAATGTTTTTTTTTTTAATGTTCTTAACCGAGTGCAGATCCCTTGGAAGCGAGTTTTACTCGCGGCTTTGCGGTTTATTTGTAAGTAAGCACGAATTCTCATTGAACTACATGAAAATAATAAATCAAACTGAATGCCAAGGTGGTTTGGCTGTCAACTGTACAATTTTGGCTGCCATACATAACTCGCACAAAACGTTAGAAATTCCGAAACACATTGCATAGTACGCACGGGCTAGATCATAATTACACTTCTCCCGTACCACGAGCTTTACGAGGCCACCCTCTATCAAAATCACATCTTGACAGACGAACCCAGGCACAGTTACACACACCTTTCCACCTACTTACCGAAAATAATGCCAGCGGCACGCGACAGGACACCGGAACAAAGACGTTGCACTAAAAACCATCATTACGAAGAAAAAGAAGTATTTTTTAATTCAAAGTACGCTAGCCAGCTGCCTCCTACTTCCTCCGCATACAAAACTCTGTAATACAAGATGTGCGTATTGTATGGCGGTCTATTTTAGGGCAGCTTCGGTATGGCACTCGATTTGGCGCGTGGTCTTATCTGGCTGTACGAATATGTAACCGGTGTGTGTGTGTAAGAGTCAGACGTGTGATCTAGATGCTTGATAACGACGCGGCAACGCCGGAGTTGTGCAAACGTACGCGATTTGACAAGATTACGTAGGTTGTACTGCCATGTGTAGTCGAGTAAAAGCGGTTACATACGGTAGTTTAGCAGCAATGCAAAGGCGTATTTTAGAAACGTACTTGAAGAACTCTTACATAGCGAATTTTGAACAGAAAGAAAAATGTTCGGCGTTTGTATCCCATTGATATACAAGTCGCGCTGGTAACAAAGTAATATTATTAAAAGTAAGAAAAAACTGACTGCAAAATATAGCCTATATCACAGCATATACATATATATATATAATCCAACGACAACTCACTAGGCTATAGGAGGTAATATAGGGAACACACGAACATACATTCTTGGACAGTCTGGTAAAAAACGCCGTATGTATCCGTTCTAAAGTGTTACCATAGTCTTTTGTATTTATTCCTACTGAACTAAGTGGGGTTGTTTTTTCTTATACTTCACTCTATCAGTCTTTTACACAGGCGACCCACACCTTCGGTCGCCCTCTCTCTGTGTGTCCTACCATAATTTAGCTTTAAAAATAGTTTTATGCCAAGTCTATGGTATATTTGCCTTAAGTTGTTCACCGTTGCCAAACAACGACTTCTAAATTTTTTTCCACCCCTAAGTTCCATGACCGACCAGACATGACCTTAAGACAGTGGCACAATGCGCAATGCAAGCGGCGCGTGCGCCGGTGGCGGCACAATACAGCGGAAGACGCCGCCCCCGGCAGATGGCGTTACATCTTGAAACTGGTTTCTAATGAACTCAATAAAATCACTGAATAGAAAAAGGTGACAGAGACACGGCTACCAAGAGTGCATAACCACAGGTAACGCCGATAAGCATCTCGCTCTGCCTGCTTAATGGAGACATTGCTGACATTGAAAGGTAGAGATAACCCTTCGGTCACCTTTACCTCTCAGTTAGATTGGTTGGACGTATAAGAGTGAAGGGGACAGATAAAATTACATCAGAATTTTCACCCATGTGTGAACTCGTCACGCACGCTGCTCGCATCTGCAGCCCATGTAATTAAGCTAGTTTTGTGTACTTAGGAGCGATTTCTCTATCAATGTTGTACTCGGTGATATTATTGACCTCCACTATTCCTCAAGCTTATATTATGAGTCTATGATTGATACGCCACGTGTCTTACTTTTGAATATGCAAGAGGTTTTTTGATATTTAGGGTGATATAATTAATACTGGTGCGATACCGGAAGCTCTTATGGTTTATTGAAAATGTGCATCGCTATAAACTATTTTACTTTTATCAGAGTTATATACTGAAAGTAGCTGTCTCTATTAAAAATCGATCGTCTCAGAATATGAAAAACACAAAATACATTCAAATAAGCAACGTCTTAATTATTAGTCATCGTTCGCACGAACAAACAAATCGCATTTTTTTATGCTGTTGAGTGATGAGACAAGCAATCCACTCGCCTGGTAAGCGTCATGATTGCTCGTAGCAGTTCAGTGCCAATAGAGTTTTGAACCTCAACAGCTCGAAACCGTGCGCGACAATGCACAGCGTTCGTCATCTTCAGCCAGAAAACGCCCACTGCTGAACATTGGCCTACCCTTAGAGAGCATAATCATAATCAATTTATTGATTATGATTATTATTTATATAATTTTTGTTAATAAAATATCAATTTATTGATAACGTTTAGTTACAAGTCATTCAAAATGTCGTACAATATTGTACAGACCTAAGTATTATAATTTTCTTATTATTATTATTACCAAATAACAAAAAAAAAGAACAAGACAACAAATTATTAACAAATAAATAAAAAATATGTCAATTTATACGTTATACAAAACAACCGAGCCACACCGACCGACGACGTGCCACTTGCATTGTGAGATAAGGTCACCGAATCCGATCGAAACTATATTAAAAATAACCGACTCAGCTTAAAGTGAGTATTCCCGTATTATTAAAACAATCTTTATGACCAGTGATTTCACTGGAAAAATTGCCCTTCAATCCGGAACACAGTAATGCTTGCACATGTCTGGTTGGTGAATAACTACTTATTATGAGGACGCCGCCTTACACGTTGACTGACAACTTAATTATTACGTATCATTTCTGTCATATTTTATTTGATAACTATTGCTAGCTAATAAACGGTTTTAACCCTCAACTGGTCGCAGTGTCATTTGGACTTGTCACCCTTGTTTGCTCTACGCATAAGCCAATGTAACGTTGTTTGTCTGTATGAATTTATGTGAGTCGTTACCATACTGTCACAAATCTACTTATCTACCAGCACCACGCCTTCAATAATGTCAGCTTTGCCGTCACGGACATATGTGAGCTAATATTGTAACTGGGGAAAAAACTTGTAGCTTACTATTAGCATAGAATATTCTTTCTATGCTTTTAGTTCCATATGAATAAGTATTATACAGGTTTAAAAGTCAGAAACAAAAGGAGTTGAGTGCGATGTTAGGAAGCGTCCTGCGCGAGGTGGCTGGTTAATTAAAAATAGCCCTGTATCGGTAAGTAAGTATCCTGTAAGATAAGAGTACTTTTTATACCCGGAAAATATGAATATTGATAGCTTTTTTTTATGGAACTTGGTGATGACACGAGCAAGGCGCTCACCTGATACTAAGTTTCACGCTTGCCCATAACAGCCCCCTTATTATGTATTTTTTCAATTCTGATTGTGATAGCAAGCCATCACGCTCGCACCAAATTACTCGCAACGTGCGCGCTCCCGCTCGCACATCATCACCATCAGAATCAGGAATATCCCATAATAAATCAATATTTCAGTGCCAACCAGAATTTTGGACTCCATCAGTTCAAAATCATGAGCGGCAATGCACTTCGCTCGTCACTCTGAGATATTAGATTTTAAATCTCTTTAAGCCCAATAATTTCGCTGGAAACATTGCCCTTCAATCCAGAACACAGTAACGTTGCAGTAACTGGCAAAGGTGTGGTACTTATCCAGGCGGACTCTGAAGAAGAGCCCTACCACTACAAAAAAATAAATAGCTACGGGTGATCGTACGCGATTATAAGCTTTAGGTAAGTCGCAAATGATGATGATAAAATACAATGAAATGCCTAACATCGATTTTAGACAAACACCAAAATACAGGGAACTGAACATGGAAAGCTAAGAAGTCCTAGATATCAAAGTCCAAGTCGTTTATATAATGAAATCACAGAAATGTTAGACTACGCAGAACTTCGAAAACTGTATATGAAAGTAAGACTTCGTGTTTACCCGTAACACTTACGTAACATGAAAGCACTAGCACTCACACAGACAAACATCAGATGAGGTATCGGAGGTACGGGCATTGTCCATTGTGTCGACGACTTGGTCCATTGTTCCGCTTTACATATACCTAGCTATGTACAAACCGGCCACATCGATCGACTTACATGTACACTGTAATGACGTGCCTATGTATTCTAGAAAGTACCGGAGGAAATCTTGGCGTAACTGACCGAACACGCCTTTGGCGCGTTTCATATTAGACAGGGCCGTACCGACGTCGATCACAATATTTCATTAGTAACAAATTTAGAGGATTAT
Organism: Apocheima hispidaria; assembly: GCA_947579745.1. Classification (NCBI taxonomy): domain Eukaryota; kingdom Metazoa; phylum Arthropoda; class Insecta; order Lepidoptera; family Geometridae; genus Apocheima; species Apocheima hispidaria. The sequence continues at coordinate 8,785,598 of OX388161.1, forward strand.
GTCTGGAATATTTTCTTATTCAACTTTTTTTCCTAATTATTTTTATCATCAGCCTACACCTCACATATGGATCTGGAGCTTTTTGTGGTGGGTGGGCATTTGACCAAAGGTCATCCGATGGTAAGTGACGGTGTGGCAGAGATACACACCTAGCCAGGAATGGGAATTGGTGTTCCAAAACCTACCGTTAGGTGCTTGGCTTCAGATTTCAATTTCGTCCCTAATTCAGATATCTCGTTGCCAACGATCAAAAAAAAAAATTTTATAAGGCCGTAAATTTTAAAAATAATCACTTATTTTCTTTAGAATTTTCCAATATTTTAACGTAAAATATATTTTTTTATATTAACATTTTCTATTTTGACGAAGAAGAAGGAAAAAAATAATATTTTCGAGTATTTTTCCTTCTCCTTCGCCAAAATCAAAAATAATAACATAAATTTGCTTTATAAGATTAAACACCACTACACATTCATTTTCACCTTCAGCTCAAGGTCGTTGTTGAGATTCGAACTCACGCCCTGTACGGTGACATCCGGACGCTCCAACCACAGATCTAAAAAATGTCCGAAAAAACTGAGTTCTTTCCTAACGCACGCCACTTAGCCTTGGCTTTTTTTTACCTAGTTAAAGTGGAAAAACTAGTAATCTAATAAATAAACTGCTAGTCACAAATTTAAACAAACATCTGCAATAATCTGCATATGAAAATATATTCGCATTAATTGTTCTAGAAAAATATTTTTATTTGAAAACTATTACGTACGATGAAATGTTGAAATGAAGTCATAAATATGACTGTGATTTGCGAACAACCGTTCCCCTTTTACGCGAAATTTGCAGTTTATCATCGCTAAAATCCCCAAACGTAATATGCTTCCGAATATAAATTGTCATATTCTTGTGATTCTAGTAATAACCGCGTGTCGCTGTCAGATGAACTGGATAAATCCACCCATATGTAATGTGACCAGCCGTCTCCGCAACAGTCCATAGTGTATCGAATTAGTTTTTTTTTTAATTTCCGTGGCGATTGTCCACAAACTCATCTGATATTAAATGAGGATGCGGTGTACAATAGTAAAGTAAAGACACCTAGCCTGGAATGAGAACTGACTCTCAATTGATGATAGCACCATACTATAGTTTCTTCTTGATGTGTTTCTTCAACTGGAGTTCAAACTCATTGCGTTCAAAAAGCTCCTACGATTGAGCTATTGTCGCTAAAGTTAGTTCTTCCGAATATTTTTTTTCACATTCATTTTCGAAAACAATAAATCATCATCATCAGCCGCAAGACGTCAACAGCTGGACATTGGCCTCCCCCTTAGAGCGCCACAATGGACGACATTTGCATCCACCGTTAGCAATAGACTTTCACAATGTCGTCGGTAAAACAATAAATACATACATACTATAAGTCAGGAATTAAAGTGAAAATATTTGAAAAAAAAAGTGGTTTGGCTTAAAGTGTTCCTTAATACTTATTTATCATCATAATTATAATTATGTAGAGTGATATCATTTTATTGAGTGATATCCACGCCTTTCCAAATATTTGATTAAGAATTTATTTTGTGGACAAAGTCTGGTCACACTACTCCAATGCGTAAAGCCATGGATACACATGTATGACTGCGGATGGAATTCGCGTTCGTCGCCAAATTACATGATTTATTGTCTCGCGTTCGGGTTTTCGTAATGCGTTGTGAGTCGGGTGTGTATAGAGCTCTATTTAGATTTTAATGTCAATTGTGGTTATATTAAAGTTACTTTAAGCCAAGCAGGTAACTCGAACTGTGGTGATAGACGTGTGAAATTCATTAAAGAATTGATTTATATATTTAACATAAAAAAAAGGATGACGATACCCTGTACAATTTGGTTGTTATCCCAATCCATACCAATACTAGTGTAGTTCTCGCAGAATTTTTAAGACTTCGCGAACCCTGCACCAATCTTGCTCGTATTGTGACCGAACATAAAAATTGTACTGAAATGAACTACAAAATTTCATCAAGATCGGATCAACGGTTCTCAATCTATCGTCGTATAAATATACACTCACTTCTGCCGATTAGCTCACGTAGGCTCTTAGACCTTCTGTTCGCTCGGACAATTATAAATGCGAAAGTGTGTTTGTTTGTTTCCGACGGATTCACCTGAATTTTAGCTCAGATATATTATCTCGAGGGTCGGAAAGTGACATAGGCTATATTTTATGCCGGTTCTCCTCTTAGATAAAACTGCGGTGCAACTAGTAGGTATATAAAAACAACATTTTTAATGAAACTGTTTAAAAAGAAAAACAAAATTACGTTATTATATGGTCAAAAACCACAAAAAAAAATATATTAAAAATAATACCGAATGCAACACGTTCACAACAGAAGGTCAAAGAGAAATAATTATGTACTGAAATATTAAAATATAAACCTATATTGTGAAATTGACAGTCCGCGTGTCGGTCTACATGACCCCTGCCATGCCATTTAAGGGCTAACTTCTCTTACCAAGAACATTACTTCAGTGACTCATCTCTGTACAAATCCTGCGAAAATTACCGAGTACCGTGCGGCCAAACACTGCTCTTTTCGCGCTATTCGATCCTTTTACGTCTTTGGCCTTGCAATCGCTCTATCTCTATCTCTCTGGCTGATCCTTTAACTCGCGCTCAAAAAACCGACAAACCCGGGATTGGCGGGCAAGGCGAGGAGCATGACAAGCGCCAGAACGAGAAATGTGGCCAAACTACGTCCCTGCCTAATTCCCTCGCATTACATATAGGATACCAAATTATTTGGTGGTTTGGATTCAATGGAAAATAGTTATACCGACGCAAGAGAATCTTAAATTTTCATCACACTACTCATAATAGGATATATCATGTTTTTCATTCATGCATGTGAATGACGATACGAACAAGTCAGTCGCCTGATGGTAAGCATAACGCTTGCCCATAACAGTTCTTAGTGCCAACCAGAATTTTGAATTGTTCAATCCAAAACAGTTATGTTTGCTCACTATTATTTGGCTTTTTTTATTTTTTTTTATTTACAATATTGCTCCACGGACTCCGGGGTCCGTGCCATTTATCAAGTTTTACAAATATCTTATCAACTAAAACGGAATATAAATACTAAAGACTTTACAAAAGGAATATACCAACGAATATTCTAATAAAGAGCTAAGTGCTATTATTAGGCTGGCAATGGTTGGCTCTTCAAAAAAAGTGTCACTACAAAAAACTACTGTAAAACGTTTGTGCCAAGGTTTGTGCTCTTACGCACAAGCTTCTTGCGTCAAAACGGTTTTAAGTAAAGTTCAGGTACTGACAAACTCGTGCATTATCCTTTTGTCGTTGACAGAGGGTCGTCTTTGTAAACTCGAAGGATTATTTAGAACAATGACTTCCGAACATTCATCACTTTTGTTCACGCCCGGTGTACTAATAAAGATCAATAAAGTTATGACAACGACGCCAAATTGGCGATTAAGTTATGTATAGCAATATGATTTGGCGGAAAAGAATCCATAGTTTTTTTTTTTAGGTTGGAGCATAATAATAATAATTTATAAGGATACCTTTAACCAAACAGTTGACTGTTTCATGTCATCCCCGATACAGGGAATCCTAGTGTGTGTTGTGTTGTGTTGTATGTGAAATTTCATTATATTTGTTTTATAATCATTATGTTGGGTAACTACAGTACCACAGCTGTGCTTCAACTAACTTATTCGTAGGTATGAGGAATTAAAATTTTAAGTGATGGATGTAAATTTTTTTAAGAGTGGCTGTCTATTTTATACTGAAAATATGGTATTGCCTCACGAACTACACATATAAGTTGGTTGCACTAACCAGTAAATATGCAAAGTAATGTTTTCGATTCGTGAATTTTATAATTAGATATTTATTGTAGCTTAAACTTCAGATTACTAAGTTTACAAAGGAAATAATAAATGTAAGTTCTTAGCACTATTTCCGATTGCTCCCCTGATCAATCGCTGCACCCCTAAGAAAACTGCACTTCCTCTAACACGTAATAAAGCGTCTACAGTGACATCAAACACGAATTAACTTTCAGAGGTTATAGGGCTGTCACATAAACCATTTATCCAGAATAATCCCATATGCTACGTTTGTTAAGGGCCCGCTTCCTTGAATATCGCATCTCGTTCGAACTATTAAAAAAAAAACGTATCTGTAGAATACCTTTTGTAACTATTAATAGCAATTTTCATGTTATTATTTGTAATTTATTACAAGGAAAAGTAAAAAATTTCGGAAAAATGCTATTTACCTTCTCCTTCCTCAAAATCGAAAATAGTTGTATAAAAATGCTATTAAAACACTGTATACAGCATATACATAAATATGTTTTATTTTGTGACCAAATTGATATCTTAAGCTATTTTATTTAGTGGTTATAACTTATTATGTACTTAAAAATTTCATGCATGCATAATTATTAGAATTAGTTTAACACAGTGACTAAAAATGTTAGACATTAGATTAAAAAAACTAGGCAATAGTATTCTAAAGTTAAATTAAATTTTTTGTAATATCTACTCAGTAGTTTTTATATTCAAAAAGTTAAAAAAATGCGAACGATATAGCTTAAGCAAAGCTGGCCCTCAAGATCATCTTTGCCATAACATCAGAATAGTTATATGTGAATTACTCGCTCTAGTGAAGCATTAGGCGCCAAAACGAGACAGAATATAATTTTTAGGTAAGCTTATTGCAGTTCTATATCTGAACAAATCTGATTAAAACATACTCACAACAAAACAAATTACAACGTTTATTATGATATTTTCCGAAAACTTTCAAGTTTAAAATTAATTTGGTGAATGTTTTCAAATGAGACTAAACTGACTTGGTCTCGCTTTTATCGAATAAACTGCTCAACGACAGGGTTAACAAAGTATATTTTATCTAAAATCGGTCCATTACCCCTTCTTATAAGCTCTTAAAAGTCTGACGTCCGCTACCGGACGAAACCTATTGTTTGTCATAATCCCCACGCTTGGCAGGTGGCTTGGAGATCGCAGAATCACCGTTTACTAAGAGGACATTGAATATTTTAAGCAAATTATTTTAATGACGAATAATTATTTTTTTGTTACTAAAGGTACTTAATTATGTAGTAGTTGTATAAATGTTGATCCGGCATTGTCTTACTAGAAAACAACAAATCGTCAACCCTACAGTAAGCCCTCCCTCTATCACTGGCAAGACACGAACACGCTCAGTTAAGTGGTCTATCGGACCCTGTGGCGATTTAATTCACTTCTCACGCGAGCGCCGCGGTGGAGGGTTAAGGGATTATACTTGTCGCAAAATTCAACCAATATGACATTACGCGAGCCATAATTAAATTAACACATCTATTCTTATAAAAAACGGTTACCGTCTTATACGGTTTATTTTGTCATAATTAAAATGACCAAATAAACTCCAGCGCAAATATTTTTCAAGGCAACATATCAAGGTATTTTCGTTACGTGTATACCTACCTGATCCTTGTAACCAAACTTATAATGGTTATCTGTAAACTGCCTAAAATACAGAAAAGGTTAAATACCAAATTTACAGGTTGGTCCAAAAGGTGACGCCAATCCGAAAACTGTAGGTCCCTCATACCAAAGGCTTCACGAAAATACCCCATGTATATTCTACGATTTTTCGTAGCTTAGGCGTCATGATTCTTTTTATTTTCTTAATTCTAAATGCGGCTTTAAAATATTCAAACTTTTTTCGGGTGGATTTTTCGACGGTGTTTTTCGGATACTCAAACGTCCCTTTTCGAAAAATCCAGCCAAAAAAGTTAGAATATTTTTAGGCCGCATATTTGGAAAACCCTTAAGAAAATAATAAATAATCATAACTCCTAAACTACGAAAAATCGTAGAACATACATGGGCTAAACAACAACTACAACTTCAATAAACAAAATTACACAACAAAATTATTACAATAAATAAAATTATCATAATAATAAACAATAATAGTAATTAAAAAATACTTTACACATCTACTAGTTTTCTGTATTGTTATTTAAAATGATTATTTTCCACATATTTCATGACGTCTTGTGAAGTAGTCTATAGTTTTATCTACGTCGGTACTAATTCGCGACAAGTGAAATCCAACACGCGTCGCGACAGATATTGTCGATTTATCAGACAGACGGTAAGTAATGATGCTGATGTAATTATAGGAAGGATTCGCGAACGTTATGCGTTGGTGTTGATTAATCTCGTAGACCTGATAGAGTAGGTATATGATTTTATGTCAAAAACAAGTATACATTATTTTAAAAAAAAACTCGACACTTTAAAGAATACACGACACAAAAATGAATAAACCCCTTAATTTAGAATAGAATAGAATAGAATAGAAACTCTTTATTGTGTACACCAAATCAATAATAACACACGTACAGAACTATCTTATAGGCTAGTGCCACAAGTGGCTGCCTTATCGCTAAAAGCGATCTCTTCCAGGCAACCATAACCATAATTTTGTGGCTGCCTACCAAGCGTGGGAATTATGGCTACACCAATCTTAAGAGGGAGGCATTCGTTTAGCCATGGAAGTCTTCCGGCTGACGATGATGATGAAGTCCTGATTATTCTAAAAGTAATTTTATAATTATTTTTATTCCAGAAATTTTACATTAATAAAAGGTTTTTTTTTTCCTTTGGGGTATAATTTTAATAGACTCCTCGTAGGTACAAGAAAATATTATGGCTGCTTTCGATTGCTTCAAAAATGGGACGTAGTTCCGACAAACGGCCTTAAAATCCTCGTCATGATATTGTGAATACTCCATTTAATGAGGTAGTTAATTTTTTTTTATCTCAGTCTTTTATTGGGTCATACAACATTTTAATATTTACAATTATGTATACGTGCACCTAATTTCAGCACTATAGTCCATAGTGTGGTGTGTGAAGAACGCAAAAACGTGACAAACGATAGGGTCGATGACGGACATGGCGAAACTATGAGGGTTCCTAGATTCCTACGGAACCCTAAAACATCCACGCTTATCCACAACCATTACTTGCCATTATAAAGATGTCACACACTTCCATCTGCCATCGGTCATGGGGCTTACGCCACACAGAATAATCGGCAGCTTCTATAAGAGCCCCACAGATTAAGCGACAGACACTATGGAATTTTAGCTCACCCTTTATCACAGTTTGCTTCACAGTAACTATAGTACAGTTATGAAAGATGAGTTTGAAGCGCCACATATTATGTGCTAGTTTGTAACGTTGTATGTTAGAAATTAGATATTGCGTCAAAGTGAGTCTAATTCACCCTACGTAGGGGTGAATTCGACGCACATTATCAAATTTAAAACGATACGATAAATGTGTCAAATTATGAAAGATTCTTATGATAAACGTTTACTTGAGTAACTTCGTAAAAGGCTAGAGGCCTGATATCAGAGTTTTTTAGGACGCCTGTTTTATTCCAGGGTGTAAGCTACCTCCATACCAAATTTCATTCAAATTCGTTCAGCTACAGAGTTGAACCCCACAAACATACTTACATACTAATATTATAAATGCGAAACTTTGTGTGCAAGTGTGTAAGTAGGTAAGTATGTAAGTGCGTTTGCTCCCGTTCAACTCTGTAACGGCTGAACGTATTTGGATGAAATTTGGTGTGAAGGTAGGTAATACCTGGAATAACACATAGGCTTTTTTCCGTAAAAATTTAACCGTTCCTGTAGAATAGCAGGTGAAACCGCGGGGCGCAGCTAGTGACTAATACGTATATAGAACGATGCTTCCTGCAGTAGTACAACTTACTGTATCGCGGATACCAACGTCCACATCTGAAATAACTATTTGACGAGAGTTCCAAAATTAGAAAAAGTTACTGAGGAGTTCCGTTTTCTACCTTCTGTCTCCATCATCAGATCAGCTCGCTGTCATATTATTGTATTGTCATCGAAACTTGACAGGCATGCAAAATTTCAACTCAATTGAACATAACATACAAACATTACAAGTTAAATAAAAGCTTGTAAAAACAAAATACCCGACTGCAAAATTAGGCCTATGTCGCTCCGGAAGTAAAGAGAATCCCGACACCTCACTCGTCAAAATCGGTCAAGCCGTTTAGTATACAGGAGGATACAACACACAAACATACTTACATATACCCCAGAAATGTTACCCTGCCTCTGCGGCAGTCAGGTAAAAAGTCAGGTGAAATTACTAATTCAATGCCAAATTCTAGACTTCTACTATAATAAAAACAAACACACAAACAACGAAGCATTAAATTTTGAACAGGGTACCTTATACACCCAGGACCCGAGTATGTATCCTAAAGGAGCCGGGTATGTTCTAAATCTGGGACAGAACCACTCGAGGACGGGCAGCAGCATCCTCTTAGTAAACGATGACCATTTGCAATCCCTATTTCTTTTTTCTTGTGTTCGTAATTGTCAGGACAAGGTTTGCGTGAAGAGTTTAGCTAGACCGAAGGACCAGCTTCAACGCGTAAGAAGTCGCGGGCATCAGCTAGTGCTCAATAAATATATTTAATCATTGTCATTATATTGATACATGATTACAATTTATTATAGCAAACAAAGTACAAAAATACGATAACAAGACACGATATAGATAATACAATTAATTCCATTTCGTATTTCGAATCCGCATCGATAAACTAAAAGATCATCATCATCATCAGCCAGAAGACGTCCACTGGAGTCCACATAGGCCTCCCCCTTAGGCCGCCACACCGACCGAAAACGTGCCACTTGCATCCACCGATTGACTTTCACAACTTCGTCCGTCCACATAGTGAGAGGCCTGCCTACGCTGCATCTTCCAGTTCGCGGCCGCCACTCAAGAACCTTTCTTCCCCATCGGTTATCGGTTGTTCGAGTAACTAAAAGATAAGCGTTTCATTTTAGCAAAAAGATATTTTGACATGTCACGGACGTGGCAACTTGCCATCCTAATCCTAACTTCCTATTAACTAATATTATAATTCAGAGGAATATAGCCGCAGTCGTATCAGGCCCAATAAAGCTCCGAAGTATAAAAATGAATACGTTCGTCTCGAGGAAAAAACTTCGCTTGCGCGATTCAGAACTCCCTACGTTACAACTGTCAATTCATACAAAACGTCAGAAAATGCTGCAATACCAAAAAAATATTTGTAAATGTATCAAATTATGAAAATAGTCATGGAACAAAAGTTGTTCAGTACGACGTAAGGAGCTGTCTGCGGGAGGTTGTTAGCATATTTTTTTTTCGATCGTTTACTTTCCGGCCTTAGTGACAACCACCTCACCCGTTAGTTAGTGACGATGTTTCTGAAGATGAGGCACGCAAACTCATAAGACACCTAACCACTCTGGCCTTGAAAAGCCCTAGATTATAACTCTCAGTAAACAAGGAAGCCGATACTTTTTTCCTCTCCATTGCTGTACGGATTAGAAATGAAAATTCAAAACGCTTTGTACGGGAAGCAAGGGAAGTAGTGTAAGGATGGTAGTAGGGCGTTTAATTACCAATAAAGATATAGTTTATATAAGTGTAGTATAGGTTGGTCTAAATTACAAAGTTACAAGTTGACAAAACAATAAGTTACGAGATCAAGTTCCAAACCTAATCTAAAATCATTAAATCTAAACGAACCTATATATAGAAACATAATTTTGCAAAATGTTACTTTGCCTTACTGTATGTATGTTTTTTTTTTTGATATGGATATTTTTATAAATTATTACAAATTACATGTCAGGTTCTATTATTACACATACAAATAAAATTAAAATAAATTATAATGTCAAATAAAACAAAAAAAATATGGAAATAACTTGCCAAGTTATTCTATCTTTGGAATGAGCTCCTCGACGTTATAAAATAAACGAAATAAAAAACAAAACCGCGTTATGAAATAATGTATATGAAAAGGCTGAAAACGTTACGTAAATTAAGAATAGATAAAGTACAAAGAGGACCAAGCTAAAACAAAAATGAAAACTTAGTGAACATTTTTTAATGAAATAAAACTCTTCTTTTACAAACAACTTTCAAGTCGAGGTGAATACAATGAGCTCATTTCAAAGGACAAAAAGAATGCGAAGCCAGGCCTACGTTTCCACAGCACAGATAAAACAAAGGTGCTGCCGCCACACCCTTACCTTTGATTCAGGCCCTCGGCGTTGTAAGGCATCAAAACAAACAATTTACTTGAGACAAGTTACTATTGTGAAAGTAATTGACGTGGTTACATACGTCTGATGGAATCGTACTTGCAAGGATTCTGTCCCAGTTTCTTTGATTGCACAACTCTGGCGGCAAAATGACAAAGAAGTAGGTAAACTCTTCGCGTACCACAGTGATGTAATCTGACTTTGGTTACGTGGTATTAGTATTGTTTGTTATGAGATCCAATTTATAATGACATAATTTCCCGAAATTGTTCCTAATAAGAATAATTTTTTGAACACAAAACAACAATAGTATATATTTTGAATTAACTTGTCTTCTTGTCCTGCGCACTCGATGCTGCAGACGCATTTTTTATTACCCCTGAAAACTAATTTTTGAAAGGTAGAACATAATACATTTTTGCATTACATACTCGTAATTATGCACTTAAGTCTCAATAGTTTCCTTACTAAACTCAACAATGGCTTTTTATAGCGAAAAAATAACTACTGTCTTCATTTAATGGTAAATTGATTTGTTAGCCGTTCGAGCAATATGCAATTCCTCACGATTTGGCGGTTTTCCGCAGACCGCAACCGCAACCGAAACCGCAACCGCAGTCGCAATTCCTCCATATCTCGTATCATCCCTTACGCAATTCGTCCAAATCGCAGTAGTAATTCGACCATATCTCGTATCATCCCTTACGCAGTTCGTCCAAATCGCAGTAGTAATTCCTCCATATCTCGTATCATCCCTTACGCAATTCGTCCAAATCGCAGTAGTAATTCCTCCATATCTCGTATCATCCCTTACGCAATTCGTCCAAATCGCAGTCGCAATTCCTCCATATCTCGTATCATCCCTTACGCAATTCATCCAAATCGCAGTCGCAATTCCTCCATATCTCGTATCATCCCTTACGCAATTCGTCCAAATCGCAATCGCAATTCGTCAATATTTCGATTCATCCGTTACGTAAGTTGTCCAAATGAAAGTTCCAATTGATCCATTAAGTTATTTGTCAAGTTTCCATTACGCAGTTCGCCCATCAAGCAGTTGGAACAATGACATGTATTGCCTACACATTACTATCAAAAAATCATCATATGGACAAACCATTTCTGAACAAGATGTAAGAAAATGAAGTGCACTCCCACATAAAACTTAAAATAACTGATAGTTTACATATTTAGTGTTCATATCTACAAACATACTTTGAACTTGAGTTCTCTCAGATCGTCAGGCGATGTCGTAAAACATTCAGTTTACGAGCTAGTTGATAGCCGAGACGAAAGCTGGAGTCGAGTACGAAGACTGATCGTATGTCTACCACTTTATAGGTGCAAAAAGTGTTAAGTTTAAAGTTTGTCTAGTTGGGTTCAAGTGGGCCACCTAAGCAACGAGAACGAAATGTACTCGTCGAATTAGAATTAAAGAAATATTAAGACTGAATTAAAGCGAAAATTTAGTTTTTAATGTAGAGAAAAGTTACCAAAAATTTTGCTTGGCCTGAAGAATGAGAAATACGCTCTCATCTGACTTAAATGTTGGTGTGTATAGTTAATTTACACGTACCATTTGATTGACACTTGAGTTTATTAAAAAAAGGCTGAAAGTTCCTGAGGGTCGCTTAGAAATATAACCATAAATATTAGTCTGGCACAAGGGCGCGGCACATGCCACAGACAATAAGTAATATTTCACACAAATGTGCTAAATCCCCGAGAATTATCCATTTACACATGTCCGAGGGACTGCACAAATATAGATATGGAATTGCCCTCTATGGCCTCCGACCATTAGTTTTAATGACCCTAATATTCGGCGGAGGAGTTAGCTGCTTTTTTCTTTTGTGCTGTTTGTAGTTGAGTTTGTTTTTTTATTGAAATAATGTTTTATGGTTGTAATCCTATTTGACGTCAAATAGGTGTGCTTTTGGTTTGGTAGAAGTTTTTAGATAATATTATAGAAATTTACAGTTACAGTTCTACAAAATGCTTCGACTCACAGATTAATCTGAAAATATTCCTAGATTTAACCACAGATAAATTGTGGACAACCAAAGTGGTACTGGCTACGTGTGCCTATTTTACCGAGCGATCGAAACGAGCGTAGTCTTTGCAACAACTGGCATTTGCTTTCATCTGTCCGGATGTATGGATGGAAGTTGGTACTCGCGTACAGGTCTTATTTATCAACTAATCTTGACAAAACTTGGTATACAGATTCTACAACTTCATAGTTTATTTTTTTTTGTCATCGGTGGTTTTTGATTGGAGGTGTATTTCCCCCAAATAGGGGGGAATTTCGCTGCTGTGCCATTTATCAGCCGATTTTGATACTATTTGCCAGAGACATTCGGTACTAAATTCTAAACAAGAATTTCGAATATTTATGAGCAAAATCGGTCAAGAGGTTGTTAAGATATATTATAATAAAAAATACCATTTAGCGGCCAAATTGATACAAAATTTGTCTTCACGAGGTCTACTATTCGAAGAATTACTAGTATATAGAAAGGTTGGACAACTTTCTAGTACACGTGACATGATTATGAACTACAGGTGATATAGAAGATGATTAAATACTTGAGCGTATATATCATCATACACGTCAAATCTTTCTCTAACTTACTCTCACTTACTTTACTCTTCGCAAACAGCATGGATTTCAAATCAATTTCATTATAATGTCCGACATCTGGCGGATCGCGTCGATTCAGAATTATTGTTATTAATTAGGAGGGCTCTAGAATACAGTCGGATTAATTAAGGGCCCGATCGTCTGACTCCGTCTTGCCGAACGTCTTTCTTAACATCTTGCTCGTAGAGTGAGAAAAACTTAGAAATGGAAATAATTTTGTATACGTTTAGGTAATTACAAAAATATACGTTTTTTTTTTGTTTTTTAATAACGTCACCCATAAAATAATGTATATATTCACAAAATGGTCATATTTTATAATTATTAAGTTGTTGCAGAATTAATAATTAATAAGTTTCCAATTTCTACAGAATTTGGGAAAAACAACTATAATTTTTTGTTGTAGATTTCTTATAAGCATAAAATCAAAAGTCTTATACGAATAAATCTTGTAACCCTAAAACCATTTAGTTTTAGCAAGTTCAGCTATAAGGTGGAGCAAACATTTTTTTTTTGTCACACACTCTGTCTCCCAGACATGGTCAAGAGAGAAACGTGGCAAAACAATGTGGATTAATAGAGAGTCATCTTGAAGTTTCTTATTTACTGGTCTTGGTCGTGCCATTGCACTGAGCAGGCCATATAGCTCGAAGAACCAACAAAGAAAGAGAGGCTCTTGAATAGCGACCACGAACCAGAAGACGAAACATAGGTAGGCCTCGCACTAGGTGGATCCATAACATCAGATCAGATTGTTCAATGTGGCCTCTAAGACGGAGGCCTTTATGTAGAAGTAGACGTTTTCTGGTTGATGATCACTGATTGATTTAGTAGTACTTTATGTTTACAGCTAAAATACCTTGAATTGAGCCGCGTCCAATTCTACGCCTCCATCCTTCTAAGCTCTATGCTCGTCACTCCCTCTACGATAACGGCTCAGGATAATTTTAATCGGGCGCGAATTGCGAAGTGTAATGCCCCTACCACGTGGCGCTCTCCTAACTCACTCAACTACTTACACTCTTAACGACTTGAGCAATATCTCGAGAAATCTCCTCAGAAGTTCATCAGTTAATTGTTCAGAAACTGGGTTGGAGATTCGTAGCACGTGCTACGACGCTACGACTTGTGCGTAAATTGCAGAGCTGTAGCAGAACATTATTGAATTTGAAATTATTATTCTTGAAGTAACGAATGGAAGATTGTGTTCTGGATTTCAATCGACTTCAGAAAGAGGAAGTTTGAAGTTTCATGTCAATCCTTCCCTCCTTCAGTCTATACGCACTTTTTTTGACAGATCAATTGTTAATTGATTTCAATTTTGTCTGTGTGAAGTAATATGATATTCTGTGCTGATACCAAGGATTTGGATCGATGAAAAGGAACTGTTTATAATAGTGTTAAACCTATCTGATGACTCAAACAGTAAACCAACATTTTCGTATTTTTTATGGAAATTCTCATCACAAGTTCCAAACAATTTCTTCTTATCTTAAAATCTCTCCTCCTAATCATTTCCAAACAGTTACGTCGCCTGCGTCGCAGTTATAAACCTAAGCGTGCTAAATCACAACGTTTTCATTTCCCCACGCACATAGGCTGTTCCATTAATTTACCAGAAGAACGGAAATTCTTTAATTCCTTTCGCAATTAACATCCGCCGTAGTCCGGACTCGGAGCGAAGCCAAGTGTCATCATAAGTTTCAGAACGCGTCATTAAGGGCATCTGCAGCGCGGTAAATAACGGGAAAAGTGCGGGCGAAATGCATTTTTAGATCAAGGGTTCAGTATGTCAAGTTTCTTTAAAAATCGAAAAATGGACTAAAGCTTTATACAAGTTTCTGTGTTATTCGATTAATATGTAAAGTTCAACATTGCTATTCAACGAGGTAACGTCACCAGCCTTTTGGGTACCCTGCCCACGGATACTGACCTGAGCTCTGTTTTTTATCTATAATTAATTTATAATAATTTTGGTTGTAATTTTAACTCTTTTATTTAAGTTTAGATTGTATTTAGAATAGTCTTAGTATAAAGTGTTTGTTTTTGTAAAGTTCTCAAAAAACAAGTAGGTATTATTACTAAGTGAAACCAAAAAATCCGAATGCAATAAAGCCAATCTCAATCATAGAGGCATAAAAATCATATGAACGAAATCTACAAGCAGGCTCTCGAACACAGCCTGAGATATTGAATAACAAGTATCTAGTTAGATTACTTAATTCACGATAACACCAGCAGAAGTTGTTATTTGTTGTTTTTATTAAGTTCTACAGCACAATTGTCTTTGTGTGAACAACGTGCTTTTCAACTCGTAAGCGAAAGTTGCAGTTTCCTATAACTTTTACGTGAATAAAAACTTTGCATTACGATATTACATGAATTTAATTTTTCTTTTTCATTTATTTTTTCTACATTCATTTTAAAAGTTTTCGCTAAGAAGCCTATCATTTGATCCCTAAAAAAGCCTCATTCCGGGGGAGGCAAGATGAGAGATTTTATTTAACAAAGTCTATATTAACCCGATGCAATTAGAGAACGTTAACGAGCAAGCGGTAATGACTCTGGGGCTGCTATTCTGTGCTGTAACTAGGTACGAGATTTCGATTCGAAATCGACACTGCGAGATGAAATCAATAGATAATCGTATTATGAAAAAGCTGAATCATTAACATAATCCTTAGCTTCCGCTAGGAAGTTAGATAGTATTGCTTTTTTGTCTTTATAAATTGTACTACAGTCGAGTCAGTCCTAACAGTATTAGTACCTTTAAATTGCACTAGTTTGCAGGCTAAACTACCGATTCAAGAAGGTCATGCCATTGTAATGCCGGACTTCAGATGCGTTGTTCGAAGTGTTGTGATTGTAACCTTACCAAATTTGAACAACACACGCTTGTAGATCTGTTTAAAAATGGCGTGACTTTCTTAAAACGATAGTGTAAGCCGCAAATAAGCGCAGCTTTATAAGGGTTCGAGGACACACTATGGAGTATGGACTACAGTTCACAGGACAGTCCACAATTAGGCAGCCTCTCTCTTTTTCCCCACAAATTGTCTTCGTGCCGCAGCTCCCAGAGTTAACTAAGATCCACTAGTCATTTCTAGACCTTTATCGAATCACTATTTGACGATCTTGGCACTATGGTAAGAAAGTATAGTCCACTTCTTCTGTAGAAACCAATATAAACAAATGACAATCAACATACGCCGTGTTATGTATAAATTCTAACTTCCTAACTAATATTATATATTTGAAAGTAACTCTGTATCTCTGTCTCTCTGTCTGGGTGCTTATCGCGGCTAAGCGCCTAAACGGCTGTACAGATTGAGCTGCATTTTTGTTTAAGGGTTAGAGACGGATATAGGCTACTTTTTTTGTAAGTCCACGCGAACGAAGTCGCGCGTAACAGCTAGTCATTTATAAACCACATCCATCAACGCTTCGACTTTCTATGAACCAACACTTAGACGTATTCTCGTCTATTGAACAGAACAAACAAGCTGGAAACTGCCCGCTGAACTCTTATCTTTGTAACTACGTTATGTGACAAGCAATAATATTATGCAACACCTGCTTGAAGAGTACCAGCTTGAAAGTCAAGGAAAGTTTTGACGGCGTTGCGATGGTTCTAAAAGACTTAAGCGTAATATTCACACTGTTATATTGTAGTGATTCTTTGTGAATGAGAATCTGAATTCAAATGGCTGCGCTGAGCTGAATACTTCCTCCTAACATAATTACGGTTTATACATTAAATAAATATTGCTGGACGTTTTTCACCCAGCGCCAACTAGCCACAAACTAAGCAAGCTTGTACTATGGGAACCCGATAACTGATACATAAATACTTTTTTTTTGTAAATACATACATAGAATACATAGAAACACCCAGACAAAGGACAAACATCCATGTTCATCACACAAATGTTTATCCTGGGTGGGAATCGAACCCACAATTTATAAATCAGAAGGTGGAAATCCACCCACTGAGCCACAAGGCTAATCAAATTGCAGAGACCATTAGAATCATAATTGTCAGCCCAAGATTGTCCACTAACTAAGAGATTGAAATATAAGAGAGAACATATAGAGTGATAATGATTCCTCTGGTAACAAACCTCAATCGAAGCATAGTAAGACAACCCTTATTCAAATTGTTTGCTAATACGTCAAAAACAACACAAAATCAAGTTATAGCAACACAAAAGTCCGTCTTCAATGACCGAGCGAGCGAAGCGAGCCTGCAACTCCGTTTGGATGTAGTGTTAGCGTACAGGTTGTATATTCATCTAATCTGGAAAACTTGTATTCAGGTCTACAATTTCATAGTTTTTTTTTTTGTCGTCGGTGATTTCCGATTGCTCGGGTGTTTTCCCGAAAAAGGGGGAAGTTTTTCGCGGCACCATATACCGATTATGATAATATGTAACAGAAACATTCAGTAAAAAAATTTGACAGTAATTTTGAAAAGTTACAATATTTTCCACTTCAGAATACTCTCCCGCTCGGACTTGACACATTACCAGAAAGTGATGCGAATTCAAAGCTAGCGCTTTTGTATACAATAATCGTTACGCAGGACGTATTTATTGTTTAATTAACCCCCAGTCCAGCAGTTATACCACCATTATACCTCCCCCCCCCCGGTTATTGTTTATGTAATCTCCAAACGAAATTGGAGAAGTTAGGAAAAATGTGGACCGAACGTGGCTTAGAATGTTAACGATGCTATCAGGATTTGTTTTTTTTTGTGTCTAAAATAAGTGACCAGAAAAATAAGAGCCAAACAAGAGCCAAAATACGTGCTATTTTCTATGCAACGATCTTCTAGTTCCGTCACTCTCTAGCCTCATTGAGATATACATTTTGGTGAACTTAACAGATCATTGTCCAGCAGATCACCAATAAATTAAAGTTCTATTCGCAAGCTGCTGAGTTCTATAGTTCCTGATACTTTTCAGGAATAGTTCTGGCGTTTCCTTAAAAAAATAAATATGACAAAATGATCTGCAACTTCCGGTAGCAGTATTTTTTCGTATTATTCACTTTTTAGCATTTCAACCACGATCTGTTGATATTTTCGCGCGACTTCTGTATGCTAAGGAACAAGCTTGGTTTTCCGCTCCAGACTTGGTCCGCGGAACGTGCGCGAATAAAGCGCCAGTATGGATATGGATTGCATTTCGCAGTTTTTTTTTTTTTGCCGCGTTTCTAAAACAGACAAAAATCGGGGAACAAAGAGCGAAACCGCGTAGAAGATGCGAAACGGCTATACGTCGCATCGCATTCGTGCCCCATCGTGGCTTTCACGCGCGATTCACGGACTAAGTCTGGAGCGGCCTATAGACAGCTGACTTTGGCTGTGCCTGTGACACACTGCCACAGCCACAAATAAAGATAATAAAACGACTGTTTACCAAAGCAGAAAAACAATGCATAGGACGTTATCTCGCGCTATCGATTGACTCTTCGAAGCCGGCCAATTCTGGGCAATCCAATTGGCGAGATGGAATTTTGCGCGTAATGTTTTCGTAAGGAATAGGTACGAGCTGTCAATTGGTTATTTGGACTGTGGGTACTCCAGAAATTGAACCGCAACAGCATGACTCTGAAGGATAATTTTAGCCGACCGTAGTTTATTTTTAATTTATGACGCTTGTTACGATATAATCTACAACCAAGGAAGTAATAGCATATACGTTACAAGATTCTGTGATAGAATTTTTAGAATCAGAGCCGCATTCAACCTTTATTTTATTTACCCCCTATAAACAAACAAAATTACAGTTATTTTTTTAGTATCGATATAGATTATCACACTAATATTATAAATGCGAAAGTTTGTGTGTAAGTAGGTAAGTAAGTATGTAAGTGTGTTTGTTCCCGTTCAACTCTGTAACGGCTGAACGGATTTGAATGAAATTTGGTATGGAGGTAGCTTACATCCTGGATTAACACAGATTATCCCAGAAAAATATTCGGTTTCTGTAGAATAAACCGGGTGAGACCGCGGGGCGCAGCTAGTTGTACATTACCGAATATCATTAGATGATAGCGTGTGTGGTGCACTTTGATTATGGTGCAATTGCATCTGAACCCATTTCAAATTGGATTGTATACCACTTACCACCTTCTTTACCGACAATTTGAGGAAACAACGAAATTGGAATAGGAATAGATAGGTATCGTTTGAGTGTCATTACGCCAAATTCAGGATAGCGTGCTACGAGTCGACTGCAATCACGGCCTGCCTGAAGTGAATGGAGTCAAATTGGGTTGTTTCCTACTAATTTGAGGAAACATCACAATAATCTGTTAGAGAACCTTTATTTACAGTTGTTAATTGAATAGGCCTTATTTTTCAGAAGTTCATTTTCAAATAAAATAAAATAAAACAGTATTTATGTCTGAAACCAATCTGAAGTCTTTCCGCTGCAATATCGCGTCTAGTACAATATAAAAACGGGATCAGTTGATTGTAAGTATGTAATAGGAATAAAAATTAATTATATTTCAAATCACTTAATCAAATTATTATTAATTAATTAAGTTGTTACTATATGTTTTTTTGCGGTCTTGGCATAGAGCCCCACACTCGCGGGGGCAAAGACCGTTTAGCACCACGTAAGAAGCCGCAAAATCGAGTTAGATATACCTATCTGAATACTGGGCTATTCTTATAAGATTTTTCTCCTATGGGTTACCAATTAGTTCAAACCATATTATAATGTAGTATATGGTTCAAACTCATTTCTCAACCCAAGACTAATATTATTCTTTTCACAAACAAGAAATTGAATTATGATATTGTTATCCTCAGCTATCAATTACTCGCTTCAACATTATTGATGTTATAGCGGAACGGATCTTTTTGACTTCTAACCTCCGTGAACATCACCGCCATAACTAGACCTTCCCTACGCTTCTAGCAACCGAACTTTTTACCTATAAAGTGGTTTTATTAAGAGATGCTAGGGGTCAAGTAAAGTTGGAGCGTTTAGAGGGTGCACTAAATGACATGCGCCATCTGGTGAGAGTTATAAAAACACCCTCTTGTCGGCCAATAGTTGTTAGACGCGATAGTTTCTTGTAAGGGGCGACTTCAGATGAGTTACATTTGTGAGATTTTCACATATGTCGTGTAATTTAACCGACTGCCCAAGAAGAAGGGTAAAGTTTTTAGGTTGTATATAAGTAGGTTTGTGTAGAAGGAACGTAGTAGTCTCTGTTTTTTTTTTACCTCCTGTAGCCTAAACGGTTCCAACGATTTTGAGAAGTGACGTGTTTTTTCTGTATTGTATTTTTGCTTATTTAGACAATTCTCAATAATAACAAGTCTCAGTTATAGTCTAAATCAACAATGTCAGTCATTGTCCAGTCCAAGTCATGCTTCAGTAAAGTTTGGAAAATAAATGACGCGATATGACTTCTTCACGTTCCCGCCAAAACTTACTATATAACTTTAATTTCACTTCCTGAGTGTCATATACCTAGACTATATTTAGCAGTTAGATATTTTATTTTTATTTTAATACTAGGTAGACTGACGACATTTTGAAAGTCGCGGGCAAACGGTGGATGCAAGTTGCAAATTATCGTTCAGTGTGGCGGTCTAAGGGTCCTTTGTTAAGCAGTGGAGCTCGTCAGGCTGTTGATGATGATGATGACTTGTTGATTTACTCCTAATATTATAGTCGAAAGACGTACGCTGCGCAAGTAAAATATAATAATGAATTTTGAATATCAGAGATGCTCCATACACTCACATACACACACGCACATACACACACGTATGGCATCGTTGCGAACCCAGACTCTTTCGAGGACTGGAGTATCGCAGTGATGATACCAATACACACACCCTCTCTTTCCCACTCACACTCACCCTCCCTCTCAACCCTGACATATTAACTTAGACATATTGACTTGTACTTGAATTAGATTGAAAAATGCGTTTTTATTCTTGTATAATATAAAGCTCATTAGTAGTTAACTACTAGATTTCTAAGTGCAAATGGTACATTAATACTTAGGGGCAATGACTGTAGCGTTTACCATCAGCCGAGAATCTTGCCCATCTTATCATTTTTTTTTTAGTAAGAAACCTTCTTTGTGTAAGTGCTTCTTACCTCCTTATAAACCCCTGGTAGTTTCGTTTACAAGTTTACATAATTAATTTTAACACAAACACCCCAAATTTCCCAAATAATAAATACAATCTCTTCCACTATCTCCCCCAAAATAATTAAAACCCAATATTTAATATTCCCATTGCGTGATAACTATCTGCGAGTCAATTAAGGAGTTCAGAATTTCACATAATACTGTCTTATTTTCCGCGGTCTTATCGTCTATTCAATCTGACTGTACGGCCAGAATTACCCCCCTTTATGGATATTTTCACCCCCTGGGGGGACACTTGACCGCGCTATCTGGAAACATCATCTACCCTTCACGGAGTTTATGAATATCTTTATAGTGAGTCTAGAAAAGACAGTGAGATTATCTATTTACTTTTGGTGGTAAAATAATTATGACACCCATAACAGCAAGAAAAATCGCTAGGGAACATTGTTTGAAATAAACTCGAAGGGAAGGAAAAAAATATTCTCATTAAAGATATTAAACACTTAGTTTCATAATTATTAATTTAACATAAAAATTGTTGTGCAGTATTTAAGGAGACTCTACTACTCAACAAATAAATACATAAAAAAAGTTGAAAGAAAAAATTATTTTATATTGAACAATTATTATTCAATTTTTAATTTATAAAAATGGCGGGTGACGTTCTAAAAAAATGTCATTGCTATCACACGCCACCCGTATTTGGACCCTTTATATTTTGTCCTTCATACGGCGTTATTCTGTGATGTGATGATATGTTGTCTTGTCTGTTAAGTCTTGCATGTACTTCAATTAGTACCGTAAAAATACAAATCACACTAAATACAGTAATCACACTATCACTCTATCACAATCACACTAATAATATAAATGCGAAAGTTTGCGTGTAAGTAGGTAAGTATGTAAGTGTGTTTGTTCCTGTTCAACTCTGTAACCACTAAAGGGATTTGAATGAAATTTGGTATGGAGGTAGCTTATATCCTGGATAAACACATAGGCTACTTTTTATCCAGGAAAAATATTCTTCGGTTTCTGTATAATAGCGAGTGAAACCCTGAGGCGCTGCTAGTATTACCAAAAAAAAAAAAAACTTACTTTAAATTTAAATTGATAACTAACCGTAGGTTGGCATTTTTAGGTCTTTACTAGTTGCTCTATGAATATTTCACAGCTATTAATATACACACTGTATTTGCTGCTCCACCTCTACAGCACATTTTATGGTCAGGTTAATATTTTTTCTCACAAAAAAAAAAAGAAATGTATAATATAATATAATATAATATAATTGTTGAAAGTTTGATTAAAACTGTCTCTTCCATAAGCCACTAATTTTATGTCTGTGATATTTTTACACTGTTGCATTCACAATACACAGTTCGCAGCAAGTGGCTAATGGACAGTCAAATAAATATCAGTAGCTTTATCAAAATTTAACAGTTGTACTGATGATGACGGTGATAGAATAAAATAGAATAGTTTATGTAAATATTAGAAGTTTCAGAAATAATTTGCTACAATCTTTTTGATTTTACAATAACTTGAAACAAAATAATTATAGTTACAACAACAATCTCGACAAAAAAGATTATAATGAGCACAAATAAAAATAAAGTGCTCAATAATTAACGCTTATCGCTAAACATAAGCAGCGGTCGTTGACCCATTTTTGATGGAAAATATGAAAGTTGATTAGCTGAGTCACGGTCAGCCGTAGAGTTATGGTATCTGTCCTAAAGTGCCCCCTTCTTCCCCCTCTCCTCTCCTTCTGTCCCCTGTTCTTTGCCCCCTTGCCCCATAGCTATTGTCCACGAAATCATAACCGCTTGGCGTGACTTGAACGAATCTGAGTGAGTCGACGATTTGCCTCATAAGAAGGCTTAGATATGACTTTTACGTACTTACCTGGTAAGGTTGCCGAAAGAAAAAATATTTCACATTCCTTATTATTACAACGCCAGTTTTTCCAGTGATGTGACCTAATAATTAACGATAGATCGCAACTAGGATTCCCTGTGTCGAGAATGCCATGGAACACACATCAAGATACGGACAAACATCAGGCCCAGTGTAGATATATTTAAATTCATGATGATTCTGCCTAGTTGCGAATCAAACCAAGACCAAAGGCACACCTGCAACCAATTAAGCAGCTAAGCCAGGAGGATAATTGCTTAAAAATATGAATGTGATATATAAGATTCAAAATCGTTTTAAAAGACTAAAAGTAGGTACAATCAGCTTTTTCAGGATCATCTGTTTTTCGATGATGTTTTGTTTACTAACAAATTAATATTTATTTAAGGGGTGATGAATAAACACTTACTTACGTGGCATTACCCATGAAAAGCCTCAAAGACACACCAAAAACTAAACTGATTGATGTGTAAGTAGTAGGTGCGTAGTGCCTACATTATATTTTTGGTTTATTCTTGTGTAAAACAAGCTGTCATTCAAACGATAAATGTACCAAATGAAAGAAAATCGAAAATTCCTGGAAACATTATTGACGACTGACCAGCATATGCGGGACAACAAATGTAAGAAAGTCGATTGGCCTGCGCACGCAAGACACCAAATATCGGACATACCTTCATGCGAGGGTATCTGAGGACCGCAGACTATAAGGCTGGTTTTTCACCAAAGACACCGTAAAATGCGTAGCGAGTGATGGTTTTGGGTTTTGTTCATTTCTCGACTTACCTTCGCGCCGAGGACGATAGATACTCTCCAGGCCGTTTTCCACCTGCTTAGTATATAATAATAATAATAATAACGCTTATTTCAGGTTTGTGCCATAATTTAAAAAAATAAAAGTCACGACACAAGATAATAGAATAAAATTAAAATACTTAAAAATAAAATTAAACATACATCGCTACTTTTGATTTTTACTCTGGTGGACAGATATCCAAAATCTATATATCTTATCTTTTTGTATCTTATTGCTCCTAACAATTAAGTTAGTGCATTCTCACTGGCTAATTTAGACAATTTTGGCAGTGAGGGTTCGGGAACAATTACTACGTGCGAAGACGTTATTTACATAGTACAGTATTACAAATTGTAAAAATAAAACATGTGGTACTACTGAGGCGGGCATTTGTACCAGGTATTAAGAAACACTGTGTGGTACTACTGTTTTTACCACGGGTAGTAAATGGCTACAAGTGTTGTCAAGGTCTTAGTAGTACCACGATTAAAAACCAATCACGTGTCTGTGGCAGTCAGTTGTATCAAAAAACTCCATGGTACTACTACTGGTTGTGCTGCGGTCAATAAATGGCTACACGTGATTTTATGAAACGGTTTATTTTTAGGTATTTCTCTCACCTACTTTTTCGCATTCGGATCACTTACCTACCTCGAATAACTACGGTGTAGAGACAGCTTTACTGGCATTATTCATCATGGCACTCATTATCATGGAATAACAAGTTGCATACATTATCCAACACTTTACGAGCGCCGCTTGTCTGTGCATGCTTCCTTGAATTCTGATTTATTTTGTCTCATTGAAACTAGACATGCAAAGCTGACACTTAATTGAAAGATAATTTCAGTGTTCCGGATTGAAAGGCAATGTTTCCAGTGATATTGTTTCAAGATCTAATGGAATGTTGGACTTTAACATCTAATATCTCAGAGTGTCCAGCGCACAGTATTGCCGTGGATGGTTTTAAACTGTTAAATTATGAACCGTAGGTGAAATTAGGCTGTTATGGGAAGAGTGACGCTACCATCAGGCGAGTGACGTGCTCGTCTCGTCAAGCATAACAAAAAGTGGTTTGTGGTAAGTAGTTGTTTTTATCCTGTTAATATTTTAATTCAAACTGTAAGACATGATTTTTGAAAGTAAATTTTAATCTGGTTGTTTTTACAGACATGCTTACTGAATGTGCACACATTCAGCAGCTTAAAAATTATGAGTTCTATCGATCCCGATTTGACGAAGTTTTATTTATACTTATTATGTAGTACGCTGTACGTTACATTTGTTAACAACAAATGTAACGTACAGCGTACTACATCGTCGAGCAACCATCGAACAAAAAGCGAAGTCCATTAATTCTGTAGCACGCGTGCTATCTCAAGCACATTTTCTTCATTAACCTGTCCCCGTGACTCCGCCTTGCTTTCTACTTCTTTCTAGACTATTTGCGTGTGTGCCAACGTAAATCACTGGATTGTCACTGCGGCGGACTTATAATTTTATTGTCGTAAAGCGATGTGACACGACACGAGCGTCACGCGAGTTTATGCCACATACGGACTATGAATAGTTATGAACAATGAAACTATGATTTTGTAGCAACACCTCATTACTAATTAGAGTTGAGTATCCCAGAAATAACCACTTCGTCTTTTGTCTTTTTCAATCGAGATCAACATTTAAGTCATCATTTAAGTTTATACGCGTTTATAAGTTAGACGTCTGGGCCTCAGATTATTTGACTATTACTCGATCGGGAGGACGTACCTGTGAAGACATTAGAGAAGAAACTACTTTTATGGAGTTTCGCTGATATAATTTTTGGTATTTTTTTATGACGCTTAAAATCAGGTGATCGACTTGCTTCGACTGGACAGAGCAAGTCGATCACCTGATTTTAAGCATCACGCTTGCCCATTACAGTTCAGTGGCACCCAGAAGTTTGAACTTCAACAGTTTAAAACCATGCGCGGCAATGCAATGCGCTCGTCACCCTGAAACATTACATGTTAAGTCTCTTTTGTGCCTAGAAATTTAGCTGGAAACATTGCCCTTCAATCCGCAGTAATGTATGTACACTACTGCTTGGTGTTTGAAAAACTGGCAAAGGTATGGTATATCCAGGTGGACTTTGCAAAGAGTCTCTATATGTCTACGTAATATCTACGTAAAGCACTGCACAGAAATTCTGACAGAGACGGTTTGTTTAAAAACTCCAATATTGAATCCGTGACAGGGCTGTTATGGATTCCATTTTTATTGTCCCTCTTTAATTAGCTATTTTCGTAAAGATCTCACCTGAGATTGGACGTCTAGACCCGATGGGCGTTCTTTCGTGCGAGATTAATTGTAATTGTGTGTAGTAAAGTGGATGATTAAAATATTTTGATAGCTTGCGCAGCTATGTGGAAGGCGACATGGCAAACGATGGCGTTTGGAAATTATATTTCGTGCTTAGATAAGACGGGGAGCTTTTTATAAGACGATTACGAGGTTATGTCTGCTTTCGTGTCACGCGAAACGCAAGTTTCAAACTAAATTCTCTTACATATTTACATAATTTTAGGTTCGAAAGTCTGAACACTTATATTCCTTATTGTATTTGTCTATATGTACATTTTACAATCTATTTACCACTGTTTTCTGAGCCCTAAAACCGCGTACAAAGTCGCGGGCATATAGTTATATACATTATATATATCCTGTATCGGCAGTTACCAGCATTCTTTAAAGTGTCCTATCACTACAAAATCTGGGTATTCCAACAGTTCGTTTCGTGATAGACGAGGTATGTAGTTTAGGTATTTGATCTTTGTTTGTATGTAGGTACTATGTTTATGTTTATAAGGGCAATTTCAAAATAATGTTAAACGTTATTGCGATAAACCTCAACCCGCTCATCGCTCGTTGGACAAAAACGCCATTTTTCAGACGGGCGACCAATGTATCAAAAGTAGGTTGTCAGGCCCACCGATGCCGTGATCGCCATTATGCGACAGGACGTCGGTCGCGGTAATAGGTGTCATTACTGCGTCGTTCAGAAATTGCTCTACTATCGTAGCTATCAGGTTTATAGGTAAAGATTATACGGTATATATAGGCTTTGTGGGACGACACGCCCCTTGGTTATATACAGCTTTTAATTAAGTTTTTGTGGTCATTGTGTACCTAGCCGATCGGTTTTTATTATTAAGTGATAATTTTCGGCGTTAGAAACAAGAAACTATTTTGGTGGCCCTTAATACTTTCTTGCTCGAGCATGTTCACGTTACTTAAGACATTACCAAAAAATAAATTTGTATATTTTTCCGATAATAACCATTGATCACAATCTTCACGAAAGGTTATAGAGAAGTAGTTAATTAAAAAAAACTAAATCGAATATTTTTTATTTATTTTGAACATAGAAAATTTACAACATTGGTGTTGATTCTGTTATATCTATCACTAAACCAAACTAATCTGACAGGACTAAAATTATTTGCGTCTCTTTTCGTTCCAATATGGGAAAAAATTATGGCAACAATTTTAGAGCTGTCAAATTTCGTTTAGTTTAGAAAATGGCACCATTACTGAACGTATATCCGAAAAGGTTTAGTACAAGATATACTAAGGGTGCGTATACTCGAAGCGAAAACTTTCTTGCGGCTGCAAGTTTTCGCGTCGTCTGTCTGAGCCGTTATTTGAAAATCTAAAACCTGACTACGTCCTTACATCACAGCGCTATTTTTACTAGCAAAATATTTTTTTAACAATGTGTTTGTGAAAAAAACGGCCAACAATTTAATATATATTTCCGAAATGTGCTCATTAAGCCCTTTCATTTCATACCCAACAAGACATTACTTTTTTTTTTATGTATGTCCTGTTGAATTTAATCAATTCAAAGGAGTCAACTTAATGTAACGTCACATAGCCTATAACAAGCAGACGATCAAGATGATTGCAACGATACTTCATTTGTCAAATTATGATAAGTAGTTTAGAAGTTATGAAGGAATAGATGAATATACATACATACTCCATACATACCAGTCAAAATCATAACCTCCGTTTTTGCTTCGCGTAGTCGGGTAAAAACCGAATGAAGCAAAAACCGGGGTTCCAATAAACATGCCGTCATTACAGTGGGGCGGTATTAGAGGCATGGAAATCCAAATTCTCTCACGATAGCAGAATACCTACGAGGCTGATAAAGCGGTTCATAACGCTCGTGCTGTCAACAAATAGTTCATTAGACTTAAAAAAACACGAGTAACCTAAACTC
This sequence comes from Apocheima hispidaria, assembly GCA_947579745.1. NCBI lineage: Eukaryota > Metazoa > Arthropoda > Insecta > Lepidoptera > Geometridae > Apocheima > Apocheima hispidaria. The sequence continues at coordinate 8,813,560 of OX388161.1, forward strand.
CAAAATAACTCGAAAATTGCAACGACAATATACAGGGTTATAAGGAAAGAGTATGCTAAGCCGAAAAAGGCTCATAGTATTATATAGTCATTATGAACAACTTTCACTATGGGACAAACATAAAATTTTCCATAGAAAAATGTCAATGACGCGACAAAATGTATGAACAGCAAAAATTTTTTTCTCGGTTTCATGTTGGTCCCGTAGTAAAAATTGTTCAAAATTATGAATACTATCAGCCCCTCTCTGCTGAGCATATCCTTTTCTTATAGCCCTGTATTACTCTTCTAATTGTTATTATTTAACTTCTTCACCTACTAATTAAATGTTTGAAAATGTTAGTTGCTTCCACCACGCCGCAGTTGCTTTTTGGAAAATATCGTTTTCCGTTCGATTACATTCGTATAAAATCTGGCTCTTAGTATTGCTGCAGCGTAGAATATATGTACAATACGTGTACAGAAGCTCAGGTATATGCAAATATCTTCAGCGTTATAAGAATAGTTTTCTTTAAGCCTATTGCAAACTAGACGATTTAGTAACAAACACGATAAAATATATGTAACACAACACGGGCGGATGATAATTATACCTAATTATTTTATGTTTAAAATTAAGAAACTATATGATCGTATCTACGTTTAAATTCATAGAATTGCTTAACTTAATTCTTATAGTAGCCAAAAATGTCACTTAAATTTGCTCATTTAACATTATTTACGGAAGGCACAGGATCTCAAGACACAGGACTCCACTAGTGTGAGATTCAGGGTTCACCGCTATGGAAGTATTACAACCGTATGAAATGAACCAAATATAACATATTTAAGTACTTCTTAAGCTTTTTTTAACAGCTCAAATAAAAGTTTTTTTTTTAAATCATTACTATTGCCCGCACGGCTGAAACACACCATTTCACTTCTTTAGGGTTTCATTTTCAAATAATCTTAACATGCCTTTCTTAATTTTTTTTATTCATTGTACACAAACCGCGTTTCATTACTTATGGCATGAAAAAATATATTTTGTCATACATACTTTGGGGTCTGTTTTACCACTTTTGAGATAGTTTATTTTTTGGATTTGCATTCGGGTGAAACAGCTTTCGGAACATTTAAAAAATGTATCTCCAAATTGACAAAAATCAAGCAAGCGCGACCTTAACGGGAGGCCTTTGTTCAGCAGTGGATGTCTTCTGGCTGGTGATAATGATGTCATGGGTGTTATGCGCTACGTTTTTAATTATAGTATTTGTTTAAATTAAAGCGTAGACCGCAGAGTCCTTCATTAGTATTACATTAGTACTTCGCCTTCCTTGAAAATAAATAAACATTTATAGTATGAAGCATAGTTCCCTGGAGCGTCACAATTATGGTTAACACAAATGAGTTCAGGAGCTTGGCTAGCTCCTGGTCAGGCATAAAACTTGAGTTACTGCTTTTGTTTATAGGTTGCGCCGCCGAATTGTGCAAATTGAAAGTTAATTGCATAAAGTCTTGTAACTACTTAACGCTAAATCACAGCTAGTTTACGGTGGTAGCTGGAGGTAGACAGAGGTAGGTAGAAGGCATTCTTCTATGCTGTTAAATACTAAGCCATTTGTGAATACTTCTGTAGTGCTACAAAGTTTAAGGGACATGAAGACATTTCAAAAGCTAATAATCAGGGTGCCGAGCGAAGTAATTGTCACGCAGTGTTGACTGTTGTTGAATTTTAAAGTTTTTCTAGTAATTTCTAGTAGCACTGAACTGTTATGGGCAAGCTTGCCCAAAATGTAGCGAACGTAATGAATTGAATGACATGAATTGATATAAAAGACTTTATTTTTATTTGTAGATATTTTATATTTATATTTTAAGGAAACGAGGATATTCGCCGAAGGACCTATTTATATATTTTTAGTCTTAGGAAATCTTTTCGACGATAATTGAGATCGAAATTCACTTCTGGTAAGCTCGTTCAATCATACAATTTTTCTGTAGCGATGTTAGGTTATAAAGTCCGCCATAATAGATCTAGTGTGACGTCATAATATTCTATAATTTCTGTGGTGTGAGTGGCACCCAACCACCTCGTGCTGTGCGTTGTTTTTCAATAAGTGGAGGTCGGCCACGAGGTGTAACCGCACTATGAAGACGCTTCGATAGACATCTAATTTGCTAAAATCTGATTACTTGTTTTAGAGATACTTATTATCCCTAATGACGTAACAAGGAAAATAGGCACCTAAATACATACTCTAAACTGCCCACTGTAACTCGTGATGGCCTTTATTTTGATACCAAACACAATATTTCTAGCTCAAGTGTTTTTTTAATTAAGATATTTTGTTATAAATTCCGCCATATTGGATTTAGTATAATTCAGTATAGCATATGACACGCGGAGTGTAAAGATGCATCGATAGACACCTATCTTGTCAAAATCTGATAAGCGGCTTAGACTTGCTGTTATCGTTTATTCGTATTATGTAGTTTAGTAGTTCTACACATTACCTACATATCAGTATGTCTACCTGTGAGATAGTCGGTATCCAGCCACATAATATTGCTGCGCCCTTATTTATGTCATGTGTCATAATGTAAGCTAAGACGTAGTTTTAGAACAAGAATATGTACATATATGCAATAAAGAAAGAATAAAGAAAATTAGAGGAAACATAATATGAACATAGTAACATACTTCCATACATACATAGACTGCCAAACTCATAACGCTCCTTTTTCATAATTGGGGAAAAAAACAACACCAAGTGCGCGAACAATGGAGACGAGCTAAAGCCGAAAAAAATAGTAACACATCATCATCAAAGCTCTCGTTATTTTCATCTTATTAATAAGTATACTTTCCTAATTAACGTATCCAACTTCTCGTAAACTTTATTACTCGTATACAAAATAATCATAGTATTATAACCTTCGCTAATTAGCCGAAATGCCCACACATTAACACCTACAAGGTCGGCTCCCGCAGTGACAAATCTCTCCCATAAAGCCTTAAAAAACACAAGCTTTATTTATGTCCCGCTCGACCCGATTCCTTAGATATAATCGGTATTATATAAAAATAACCAGCTAACTGCGAGTTTTAGTCACGAAAAACCCGGGTTCCGTATTAGATTCAATTATTTTAAATATTCAGTTTAAATTAAAAATAATGGCATTGATATTATATATTGCCCTTAATCGCGACTCCCATCATTCATCCATCATCACTCCCATTATAACCGAGAAAAAACGAGTAAGTAATATATTTACCTCTCTTTTTTCTCTGTTTGGGCCACTGTCTGTGGGTTTAGATCAGTCCACTATTGTCTGCCTCGATGCTACTTTTAAACAACCTAGGATAGCAAACTAGGGATAGTAAGAGTAGAAACGGAAAGCAGAAATAGTATTCCATTGACAATAAAAAGATGCAACCCTAAAAGAACTAGCTAAGAAGACAGATCACCTTCCAATATTAAGTAACTATGATAGCTCTACGTCTCGTATTTGGGCATGGAAACATCGTAGGTCATATTAATCACGCAATTTTAGCCGCATCTCTAGGTATATCAGAGCAAGAAAAACTAGCTTAGGTTGAAATCGGCCTTAATTGTCAAAACGTAATATGGTCCGTTTTTCTCTTTAAGGCACTGAGCCCCAAAAAACATGCGGGAAGATCGGCCGGCCATAAGTCAAAAGTCACGAAGTTAGATTATTACGACTAATTGACGTGACTACGCCCTGCAGAGCCTTAATAAGCATTTTTGTGACGATATAGTAAAAACCTCCGTTATCAGGAATATCTGAATAAGTAGTTAACCTATTTGAGGATTGAGGCGAACGATTTGTTAGTGATATGTACAAAATGTTGCGGCTTATGATTTTTGTATAATTGTAAACGTGCTTTGTACCTTTAGGAAAATAGTATAATACAAAAGTCTCACTCTGAGATGACAATCAATTCTATACTTTTGCGTCGCAATAAATTTCAATTTAGCTCGAACAACGTCACTAATTATTATCAACAGCCTGAAGACGCACACTGCGGAACAAATGCCTCCCCCTTAGAGCGCCACACTGAACGAAAATTTGCGGCTTACGAAAGAAGAACCGGTGGATGCACACCGGTTCTTCTTTCGTTCGGTTCAGATGAAGCCCGAACCGGATCTATCGGGGGTTGCCATGATCCACTCGCTTGGGCAGGCTTGGAGATCGCAGAATGTTCACCACTAACTAAGAGGACGCTGTTGCGCGTCTTCCAGTGGTTTTAGTAGCCGTTTTAGTGACGTTACTCTGTGGCAGAGGATCGATTATCGCACAGTTCGTGTGGGTAAGCAGTAACGGACATGTGGTATATTGACGTCACGGTCACAATGAGCAATTTCCAGAATTATGGGGAAAATGTAATTGGATGGCTGAAACACGGAGACTTGTAAGAGAGTTTAATAAATAAATAAAACCTATTCCTAAGCTTGAGTAAGCAATGAATTTCGGTAACGTATTTGAAACGGATTGATGCAATCGGGAAGAGTCAAAAGGGCATGGCAATTACAATGGGTATTCGATTGAAGCGTTGCGTAATCAAGGGTTGAACGTGACAAAAATTATAAACTGTAAATAGTTAACCGCTTTACGGGAACCTGGACTGTCCGTAAGTAGAGTAGAAAGTAAATAATAGAGATCCTTTCCAGCTGTTTGAGGCAACCTGACTGAATCATCATAAACTTCATCCGAAGTTTGAATAAGCTGCCAATAAGATGATGTTTAAGATGATGATGATGGGCTTATGCTCTGCAGTGCGCTGAATAGTCCACTGCAGATCATACACTCTTTCCATCTCTTGCCAATATTTCCTGTTTCGTGCCAATCTAGTCCAGGTGCTGCCACAAAATATTTTTATAGCATCACGCCGTCGCTGGTTCGACTGACTGAATACAGATTTTATTATTACTCAATTCAGTATATGAATTTAGAGAGGCTTACCGGCTGTGTAAGGCCAGCCTTAAATATCAGTAAACAGTACTGTATTATGTATTATTTTCAAAACATGTGTTATTTCGAGTGTTAATGTCTAAAAATGGTAGATTTTTATCCATTAAGTGTTCGAGACCGTGCACAAGTGTTGGTGAATAGTATAATATTGTGAAACGTGACCCTTCATGTTGTTTCCAAAACTCCATAGAAATATCTAGTAAAATCTCCACCGCTTTACTGGAGCATGACGTGGACTTGACTGTGACTTACTTTGCTTGACTTAGACTATGACTGAGATTTATTTTAATTGTGAAATATTTGACTTCACTTGAAATATTACAATACTTCACACTGGCTAAATACACAACGTGTAAAGCCAAAAGTTACGAGAAAAAAAAACAGTACTATTGGACCAAAGAGTAATATAATATTTTATATTTCATATTTATTTAATGCGTAAGTATTATTTACATGTCAAGTATAGTATAGTAAGTATAGTAATATAGTACTCTCTGACAATTACTGTCCCCGTTCTTTATCACAGCCTTTGTTCTTTCTAGGTTTATTATAACTTATAGGATTCGATATCGCATAGATCGTTAGGTGGCACCGTAACAGTGTAATTCAGTTTCATTAGTTGAAGTAAACCGATAACCGGGGGCCAATTACTCGGTTTTATCACCAATTAAATCTTTACGAGGCATCGCCATCATGTGGAGGAAGTATGCTAGTGCTTGCGTACGTATAATGTAATCAATGGTAGAAAAAGCGTAAAATTATTCATATTGATTGAACGAATCGAGATATTCAACCACTGGTTTGAATTCGGTGAAAGTTCTGCGCCCTTATTCGGAGATACGACAAATTGATGTCGATATCGAGATTCAAACCTCGACTGTCTCTCGTCTCGATTGCCTCCGACCACTCGATCTATCCCAACGCGAGCCATCATGAATATCTCGAAATATAGCGTTGAGAATAAGAAATCTCAGTTCGATTTTTTTTTTTCGAGACCATATTGAATACGAGCTTTTGAGAATAGGGGTCCTGGGCTTATTGATGACTGGCGCTACCAGCTCCCGTAAACATTTACGTTCCATCTTCCGAAATTCCCTCCTTAGGAGGTGACCTTGCGACCATCTATTCCATAAGCATAGTTTATCCGTATCCTCCTGTTTCCTCCCTGACTAAAGTAAATTTTTCTTTTATTTTGTTTTAATAAAACGGGAATACTCACGTTAAATTGAGTCGGTTATTCTGACTATAGTTTCGATCACATTCGGTGACCTTTATCAAGGAATGCTCAGCGAGACACGCGCGCGACCTCGTCTTGCCTTGCTTTTTCTTTTATTATTTTTTTTTTTACTTTATTGAAAAAAATTAAACATGGCAGTGTTAGATATTAATCTTAAGGCAAAAAATATTTTCTGTAGTGTCCAGGGAGGAAACAGGAAAATACTTTTGTATGGAAAAGGCGGTCGCATTCACCGCTTTTGATTTATTTCTATTATAGCTATGATTGGTTATTATTTGGATTTGGTATTACAAAAAATAGCCCAAAAAATAGTTCGTCATGTCCGTCTGTCTGTCTGTCTGAATCATGTACAGTCTCATAGCTTACAAAGCTATAAACATCGTGCATGAAAGTATAGATCTCAAGTTTTCGTTTTTTTTTTTGTAATAATCGGTAGCTCCCATACATGTAAACAGGGAATAAAAAAAAATGTCACCGTACCCCACCATGTGGGGTGTCATGTAACAAGAAATATTGCTGCATACAAGTGGTAGGCTGTTAGATGCTACGTCATGATTATAGCATGTCCTGCCTACCTACATCCAATTTAGTTAAAACGAACAATAATATTAGGACCCGGGTATGGGTGCGATGAGAACCTCCAGAGGAATGGCAGCAACGTCCTCTTAGTAAGCGATGAACATTCTGCAGTCTCCAAGCTAAGGGTGGAGATTATCGCAACCAAAATAAGGGGGGGTAGTGGACGTTTAAGAGCTGAAAAGAACAAATATTATTTTATTTCGTTTCGTTACATGCTAATTGTCGTTACATACGTACCAAAAATAATTACTAAAAAGATGAAATATAAAACCGGTCAAGTTTCAATCGGACTCATGCGCCGAAGATCCCGTACCACCCACAATGTATTTGTGTTATTTTTTTTTTTTAAACATGAAATGTTATAACATTCCATTTCCGAGCAACAATTCATTCAAAAACTTATCGGAGCGCCTGGTTGACGCTACGCGTCACCAAAATGCTGGCGTTTATTTGGCTAAACACATAAGCATTGCCATTCAGCGTGGTAATGCCGCCAGCTTGCTGGGTACGCTGCCAAGTGGTAGTGGGCTTGAACATTTAGATTATATATAGATCTTTAATGGTATCTGAATAATCCAACTGTTATTTTTATGTAGGCTAAGTAGTTTAGGTAGTTGTAGTTTGTATGTATTTTGCTTAGTTAATAAAGGAACTTGCCCGTTTAAAAAAAAACATGGATATAATAACTTGTTTGTTTTGGTCACAGCTTACCAAATTATTATACAAACCGGCTTTTTCTGTATATATATATATTTTAAATTATTTCATTTAAATGTGATATTACGGTCTAGGATATATGCATCGTTTCAGTCACAAGCATTAAGGTAGGACGTACTTACTTGTTTTTAACCAGACTCCCAAAAAAAAGGAGAAGTTCTCAAGTCGACTGCTTTTTTAAAATGCTTGTTTAGAATTTGGATTTACAAAAATCTTTTTTAATTTGAAAGGATTGGTCCCATTTTTGTCAAAACCTAGTTCTGATAATGTGATTCATGAGGAATTCAAGGAACTCCTCAGTTATTATAGGCCTACATATTTTGGTTTTATTATCAACAAGTCAAGAATTTGCATTCAGAAAGTATCATTTGGTGATGTGGAACTGATGAAGAAGATCACAGATGGCCCCCAGAACTCCTCAATGATGCGTATTTCACGGGTGAAGCCCCGATAATCTCGATTATGATAGGTAAGTGACTATGATGAAGCAAGTTAAAAAAATGATTCTGTTGAAGTCGGTTTTTTTATTTATTAAAATTATTGAATAAAATTATTATTATCTACGTACATTGTTATTTGAAATTTGTTCCATGTGCACAGAAGCGTAAAATGCATTAAAATTTCTTACGTCTAACGTATTTGTTTGCTCTAACGTGTTTGTGTATTCAAATGTTAAACACGTGTCGTGCTCACATTTTCATTAAATAGTTAACCTCGGGTTTCTGAAACGTTTGTTAACTTTGACAACAGATTAAGTTTATTGCTGTCTTTGTCATTTGTTCAGTGCTACACAAAGGCAGCATTAATCTGTTGTCAAAGTTAACTAACGTTTCAGAAACCCGAAGTTAGACAAATTTTTCACATTTTCATCATTTAATAGACATGTCCTTTCTTACGAACTTGTGTGATTTGCTTGTAATTTATTTTAATTTGGTACTGCACACAAATCTCTACAAAAAAAAATTAGTTCATCAAATTTTGTAACTTTTAACGTATTAAGCTCTGTTTTTTAAACTCCAACGTAACTCAATTTACTCACTGACCTATTTCCTGATGAGACTTAAGCCGTATATTCATAGCCACCAGAAGTTACAGAAGAGTTTCATGCGAAGTTGCTAAAGTTCGTACGACGTTAAGTCGCGACACTTCTTAGTCTGACGAGACGTCACATAGTAAAGTATATACGTAGTATAGTCTTCTAATAAAATCACAGCATATTTTTATTTCTACCCTGCGACATTTCTTCTGAAGAGAAGCTACGGCCTTAACTTTAACCCGGAAGTGTTTGACTCAACATGAAAATATTTAAATCGGGCATTCGCGACCTCGTTTAATATCATTTCTCTCGTTAACGTTTCATGGCTGTGTCGCCAGAATGCGAGTGTTACCTGTGCGTGAGCAATTATAAATTTTAACCTAATTACCTTAATCTGATTCCACAAATGAGCGGTTGAAAAATCATCGCGACTTTTAGTGTAAACAAAATGGAGCATAGCATGGAGATTACAGCGTACGAAGGCGCAAGCTATAATTATTTTTGAGGTTATTGAGGCGTAGTTAGCGGAAGTACAAAATTTAAGGATCGAAAACGAAACTCTATTAAAATTATTATTTTTCGGGTTCCTTACACCAAAGGCCCTAACCCTTCGCACAGCCTGTTTTATTATTACGTACATCCTAACAAGTATCTAATGACAAAAAAACAATAGGGACACAAAGTAACGTGTTTTTTTTCAACTTTATGTCGTTCTGTTTGTGTGTGTTAGTTATCTCTATCGTTAAAACTGGAATAAATACGAGCGTCAAACTTGATGTGATTATAGTGCAACCTCTAACATTAAACTAAAACCCTTGCGTAAAACAACAAATAATAAAATTCTTGTCAAATCTGAACCAGCGGATTCAAAATAAACGCATTTTTCGCTAAATACATAACGTAAATACGTATTATGCATTTGCGACTTATGTTTGGCGGTTTTTGCATTTAAAAATACTGAGACAGCGTATCTGCTAATGTAGAGTAGATGAAACAAAGAGATTCGAAAATCAGCTGCGTTTCCAAGTTCGACTCTTTTGTTAGTGGATGCGTAAAGCAGAAAAACAGAAGAAGAGTTCTTTGGAAGAAGGCTTATCCAGCTGTAGATAGCACTACATAGGCTGATGATAATGATGACTAAATTCTCATCATAGAAGCTAAAAATTAATGAGCGCCACTTCCAACAACAAATGTAATATTGTAATGTAACAAGCCCTGTTTGTTTAACAATTAACAACATGTAACTTACCGAGAACCTTCCACATTTATCTTTACGCAATCTCAAATATCAGAAATGCTATCCCCAGGCAATAAATTATTTAAAACAAAGGCCTCATAGATGGAGCGTGCTCAGTCCATAAACATAAGAGATGTTTTGTCTCAGTGTCAAATCGTGAGGTTATTATGGCTACCGAAGCTTGGGCTCGAAACAATGTGTAAATTTTGTGGCGGTAAAGTGGCTTTTTACGATTAATCTAAAGCGTTACAGCTATCTTCACATAATAGTGTCGAGAATTTCGGAGTTCTCCGAGCAAAGTTCCGATTGGTAGGAGAAACGGGTTTTTTTTTTTTTTTTTCTGCGACTGATATAATGTTTTGTTTTGCGTTCAAACACCAGCTACGCCCTGCAAATGTAGGAAATGCCGCGCCTTCACCACAAACTTTGCAAGTTTTTTTTATGAATTATCATTTCGAATAGTTAACAAATCCAAGAGAACAAAATAATAGTTATCTTTGGTTATCTATTGTTATCTTTGATATATTTAATATAAAAAATGGTGAAAACCACCTAGGTGAAAACGTGACAACCGTTTTTTTTATATTCCATTGTTATCTGTATAGAAGCTTTGTCGCCATTGATTAATGTATTGTATTTATGTATTGATGATGACGTCATTTAGCCTGTGAATCCCTGAAACATCACTCTTTTCATACTGAATCTATTACCAATTTTAAGTTTCTGCTTCAACGTCGCGTCTATTACAAAAAAAACGGATTCGGATTCGTTGAATTTCATATTGCCAATGTTGTATAGTTATTTCCACTTTTTTTTTTCGCCTTTAGTAATAGAATCCCTTTAGATTTTTTATGCGAAGATGAAGCAAAAAATCTCGAAAAAAAATATTTTCCTTCTCTTTCGCCAAAACAAAAAAAATAACATGAATATTGCTATAAAACATTGTTGTCTAAAGAAATTAAATTTTTTTTTTCCTGTCTGTAATTTTCTTATTAAAAAATGCGAACGAGAATCAGAGAAGCGGGCCCTGCGATAAGATGCTGGTTTAAGATGACAAACTATGTACATACATTAAATTGCTATTCCTTTTGGCTTCGCCATCGTCAAGTAGAAACATCTTTACTGCGCTTTATTTATTCGGCTAAAACCTAACTCCAATCACAATTCCCAAAACTACTCTTCAATCTCGCAAACTATAGAGCATGCAGCACTATCAATAACGTTATCATTGATAGATGGCACGGGTTCGATTCCCAGCGTCCCATTGTGTAGGAGACGGATGGATGGAGTGATGTCGCCTCGCATCGCGCTTGACGATGTCGGACTCAATTAGATGGGGATGGATTGCCTTTAGGAAGTGGAAATCAAAATGTTCCTGTATCTCTACCTTACAACACTAAAACGTATTGATGGTAAAAACATGCTTTCATGGTTTTAGTTTATTGAGTAACATGTTACTTTGCGGAAGATTAAATTGCTTTAAAAAGTTACGTTAGAACTCTTTATACATTTAGGTGAGTACACACGGACACCACAGCTAGATTTGCCTATATCACACGATGGCGAGAATTAAGGGTGAGGCCTATGTTCAGCAGTGGACGTCTTATGGCTGATGATGATGATAACACAATGGCGAAATTTTTTGTTTCTAAAAGTATTTTGCTGCCTTTGCCGGGACCTCATCTTTAGAAAAACTGTTTTCTTTATTGAAATTATAGACAGAAAACATAATTTATTGCAAAACATAAATAGGTCATAAGCAAGGTTGATAGTTTTGCCTTTTGCGTTAGTTAAATGTGTGTGTCAAAAGGCAGCGTCTTCCATTGTTTTATTTTATTGTTAATGTTGTACCATAATTATTATAATATGGTGCCTCATCAATGTTACAATCTAGCCTTGAGAATTAATCAGTAATTAGAGTAAAATCTAATAATCTACGAACACTTTTCTTATTGTCTCTATTAAGGGGAAGACACTTTGTTCTCGTGTTCTGTTAGCACTGGGCCCTTATTCTCTATTGCCATACCTAGCTTGTTACGCGCCATTTTAAGTTAACTAGGTGTAGGCGCATGAAACGGTATTCTCTTATTTTTCTAAACGCGCGTTTCTTTACGACGTGGCACGATTAGGAGCTGTGTTTAAGTTTAGAGCATGTTATGACGTCACGCGTTATTGGCAAGTTATCTCTTGTCCGATAAAGAATAAGACCCTGTACAATATACTATTTACACTATCACTATCACTAAACTAACTCAAAAGGTTTCGTCCGTTTATGTCTTCTCACTATATTCGTGTTGCGTAAGAGCTGGATCGGCTTCGACTTTTACGTGATGAAGTCTGCGTTCGCGAGCTTCGGTGAATTTTCTTATAATATTTGTAGCCATTGTTCCATTAGTGTATAATGTTTTACAAGCTTATTATATATATGTTCAAATTTATAATGATAAACTAAAAAAAAATGTACAATGTAATTGTTAGATATTTTTTATGTTTCAGAATCATTTATACGTGTATACCTATTTTGCTATAACGTGTGCGTAATAACCCAAGTAAGCGCTATTTTCACCTTAAATATTATTTAGCTCGATTTGAGTAAGCAGTCACATTATAATTGCTTTTCCATTCATGAAAGCTATGTTCAGATAATAAGCTAGGGTTCTACTTCCAACAAAAGGTAATAACCTAGAATTGTAACACTGAAGGTTACTCAAAAGACATGTCGAAGTAAAAACTGATTGATCGCCCCCTCTCATAATAAGGTTCGTGTCTCAAGGCCATTACGATAATAACGTCGGCGCGACGCTCGGAAGCGAGATAGCATCGCATCGCGCGCACTGGACAATAACCCTTAGCTACATTCATTTATAATGATTAGCATAAAATAAGACTTGATATGACTAGGTTTGATTTTTCTGAGTAGGTACTTTAGAATCAGAAATGTATTTATTTATTGAGGCTTCACATTTATAACAACATTAATTCTAACACCATAATTTTACACTAAATTTAAACAAAATGCGTTATTTACCTAAGGAAGCACAGCATGCATTAATATTCCTTAATTTTTAACTATTTATAATAAAATCAATATAAAACAAATATCTAGAAGAATAATTAGAGAGTTTGTAAAATACAATATTCAAGACTAACCCAAGCCTGACAATGGCCGACAGGCCATAATCAAGCTTAAGCCAATCTTGAACCCTGATAATTTGTCCCCAAAAATGTCCAATTGACCTAAATGCTGATACTTATTTATTAGTCTACTCATTCTAGAGACTGGTGAGTTGGACCCCAACACAGTTCTACGGTATATAGGAGCGAATGGCGTTATCGGCTTACGCGGATATCTAAATGGTACTCTAAATTTAAATTTTGACAATAGTTCCGGACAGTTAGTATTGTTGTGCACCAATTTATGTAGGAAAATTAAATCTAGTTTAATTCGGCGATCTGACCGTGTTTGAATATTAAAAAAGGCAAGTCTCAGAAATGTAATTTTACCACTGACTAAACCAGTCTGAAAGGACTAAAATGATCTGCGTCACTTTTTATTTTAATGCGTGTGAAAAGCATGGCAACAATTTTAGAGCTATCAAATTAAGTTTAGATTGGATATTTAAACCCCCATTTTCTACTTGAGCAGTTGCGTGGCAATGCACTGCGCTCGTCAACCTAAGATATATAAGATATAAACCTCTTTGTGACCTGTAATTACGCTGGAAATTTTGCCCTTCAATCCGATAAGCACAATAATATTTGCACACTACAGCTTGGCGATAGACTGACTGGCAATAGAGTGGTACTTCCCAGACTCTGCAAAAGAGCCCTAGCTCTACATGTTACCATAAATGAACGAAAGTTACTAATTAATAAATTGAACTTGAAGAAAATGTTATAAAATAATTGAATCTACTATAGTAGTCAAAAATAGTCAAGCACCATAAAAAAATGTATAAAAATAAATAGGTTACATTGTATAGTGAACCTACATAATATAACGTATTTCTTATTGCAAACCCATTCGTTTCTATTCACACATTCAGCGCCAATTACTTCTAACGACATCTGACATATTCCTTGACCTTCAGAATAAGTAGAATACACGATATTGAGGCGTGGGCGTGTGTACCCTCTATAAAGGATCGGAATGGTGAGGAAGTAATGTCGATAGGCCATCGCGTTCTATCGCTTAGCTAGTAAAGGCGCTGTCCCACTGCGGCGCATGGCCACGCTACGCACGTTGACAGCTTCACTTTGTATATGTATTTTAAAAATAGACCCCACTGCATGATAATTGTACACACCGAAAAGAGGTAAACAAGGCGTATTTAAAATGAAATTATGAAATTTACTCTCAAAGGGTCTATGAGTACTCTAAAAATTACATGATATAAGATCACAACACAGTCCGAAGCGAAGCTGATTGTGCAATATTCGTAGCCTTCTTGTAGCCACTATAAAAAAAACGTTCAAGGATCAACATTCTAAAACAAAAAAAACGATTTTTTGTGAGAGATGTATTATTATTACTATAAAATGTAGCCTACCTATGACACTCCGGACATAAAGAGAATCAAACGTCACATCGCTTGTCAAAATCGATGAAGCCGTTTAGGCTACCGTCCTTCTTATAGGCACACACAAACATACTTACATACTTACATACACCCCAAAAACATTACCCTCCTTCTTGGGCAATCGGGTAATAATGTATCTGATAGCGTTCATTGCAACTCACGAACACGCTACGCACGTATACGAGGTTGGTTGCGTCTTTGCTACATGCGTGGACTACTCGGATATGTCGCACACGCAGATGAAAACTTCACGCTTTATACGCGGTACACGGAAGCGTAACCGTTCCACACGGCGTATGAATGGTCAATATTCGTGTATAGCGTGTGATGCAGTGGGAAACGTAGACCCACGCAGTCTGTCTAACAAACGGACCTACACAGCTAAAATGCGCCGCGTGCCCGTGCACAGCGTGCGCAGCAGTGGGACAGCGCCTTTACTGTTAGGAATCAAGGTCAAGCCTTTGGCACTTTTCATTATCATCATACTAATGTAAATGGGTAACTTTGTTGGTTAATTCGTGTACGTTTGTAACAGAGGTAAGAAAAAAATTAAGAAACTAAGTCGAAAAAAATAAATAACGATATGACATTTCCGGGTGCAGAATCGACGCCAATCCGTATTATTGTGTCTTAAATTAAGATGTAGCACGGAATTGAAAAAACATATTGTTTTTCGGTTTGACATAGCATTAAATATATCAATTCTATTTTCATTTCACATTCCAATGAGAAATATTTTCACTTACTATCGTATGTAGGTTAAAGTAATGAATAAAGAAAATACTATTTCTTGCGTAAAGCTAGCAGAAACATATCACAATCGGATATTAAAAGCATGAAGCATGAGGTGACTCAGAGATAAGGGTATCTCGCTGAGATCATGCTGGATATTGCTGTTCTCAGTAATGTGCGAGTATGTCTTGTGAAAAACGATTTTCATACCTATGTGTCATTGGGTTGCTGTTACACATTTTATAGCAAAATATTAGATTTTTTGTATTAAATTTTTCATGACCATAATTCAGGCTTTTGTCAGGCGCAAGCATTGCTAATCAACGTGGTAATGCCGCCAGGATGTTCGGTACTTTGCCAACTGGTAGTGGGCTTGAACATTTGAATTATCTTTAGACTTTCAATGTTCTCTGGGTAATCCAAATGTTCGTTTTATGTCCACATCGGTTCGATCCGATAACTGCATGATGTGTAAAAAACGTAGAAAGGAGAAGACGCAGCGTAGATAGACCTTCCACTCCCTTCCATCGACTACATTGTCAAAGTCGCGGGCAACCGATGGTTGCAAAAGACAAATTGTCGTTCAGTGTGGCGGTCGAAGGGGGAGGCCAATGTTCAGCATTAGACCTCTTCCGACTATGTGACTATGTAGCTAGTAGTGTAATTATTTTATGTGGTTATATAGGAGTTATAACATCACTGCTTATTATTCCCACTTCGTAACGTAAGACACAATAATTATAAGCAAATTGTAATTATGCTATCACAGTTTGTTATCAATTATTACTGTAAGCATATATATGTACAAAGTAGAGAATGTGGGTTAAGGAGAATTATAATTAAACCCAGAGGGAACGAGGTCGCTGACGGTCACTATATTTGTGGATAATCTCAAGATAAGTAGAGCATATAAAGTTTTTTAAGGTTTCAACTTAGGCCCTTAAACCCTAAAAGTTGAGGGTAAAAACTGGAACCAAATTATTATTTTGAGACACACTTAATACAAAGGATAAGTTCTCTAAGTAATTAAAATAAGTAGCCATGTCTCAGGCAAGATCTTTTCATAGTCATAACTAGTTTTTACAATCGAAAACAGGTATAACTACTTTTGACTGCACCCATCGGTCAAAAGTACTTAAAATCAGACAGACAGCGTTTATTTTTAGAATTTTTGACCGATATCAAATTAACTAAAGTCTAAACTGACCGATTTATCTCACAGAAACAAAAATAAGTAGAACTCAAAAAAATATATTGTTCGGTTAATAAATGTTAAAAAATAAATAGTTAAAAAAATCAAGAAAAATCTGCCAAGTGCGAGTCGGACCAACGGTTCCTTACCAAGGTTACCAAAATATGTTTTTTTTCTTCATACGGAGTGAGCGAGCCAGACTCACACTTGACCGATTTTGAATATTTCTTGTTATACTATAGAGTACTATAGTTATTGCACTATAATATACACTTATAATGATACCGACGATTGTTTGTATTACCGTTTCTACGAGCAAAAACTACAAATGTTGAAAAAAGAGTTGTTTTATTTTATGGGGGCAAATATTTCAAGCGGCTATCAGTACGCTACCATTAATTTAGAGCCTATGAAAGATAGAACGAGATCTGGCGGCGGCGTAACCATAGTAATAGAATCCCGTTCACAACAGTACTCTAAAAAATCAGTTATTATCCAGACAAAATATCCAAATAAAAGAGAGGCAAACCATTTGTAGTCGTAACTACAAACCACGTTATCTTACTTTATCCACTTTATTGGAGTAAGTGTACGGAGTACCTGCGTTACTCCACATTAAAGGCGTATTTATAAAACTGCCTACTCATTGCATTCTACTTGTCAGCGCATTAACTACCAATCCCCTGTTTACACGTTGGCAGCTAGCGCACGAGTTGCATAGTCTTACTGCAGCTGCTATTGTGTAAGATTATTATGCAAGTTTTGCTCGAGTGGACCATGAGTAGGTATCACGGGCAACTGAAATTTCCTTGCAGACGTAAATTATAACGAGTACTAATCTTTTACAACGACGCTACTATATAACAACTGACAAATAAATATTGACGATTATGTAGGTACCTATAAGACGGGGTAAGGGCATGACAATCTAATGAAAACCATAATAGTAGGAACCACCTCTACACCAAGGAGAACATTTTAGGCCAGATAAAAGAGAAGACAGGTGTTATGTCGTACAAGGGGGTGAAAACGCTGGCAGAAGACCGATATGCCAGGAAATTACTTCACCGACAAGAGCTTATTGAAAGGTATTGGATAGCCAATTAAAAAGTGTAATATTTCGTTATGTTTTTGTAACATTACTTTAGTACACATTGAACACGTTTTTCAATGTAATTTAAGCATGATACATAATTATTATAATAACAGAAATAGAGAACTCTTCTTGTCGTTCATGTAAATAAATGGAAAGTTTTTGTCAACATGATAATCAGCCTAACCCCCGAATACTGAAACGTTCGTTATGTTTGACAACAGATTAATTCTAATACTGCCTTTGTCTGGCTCTAAGCAAATGACAAAGGCAGCAATAGACTTAATCTGTCGTCAAAGTTAACAAAAGTTTCAGTATTCGGGGGTTAGACGTCTTAAGTGTAAAAATAAAGATAATTTTGCAAAATTTTAATGAATATCATCCTCAATCAGTTCATATAATTAAAAATATTAAATGTGCGAACGACACTGAAAAAAAATCGGGTTTTTTCTCTAAAAACAATCCTAAAGTAGTCATACGTTAAAAATGTCAACTGCTCAGTGGTCATAGCGTGTAAATAATACGTTCTACACGTTCTTCCAATAATTTTCTTATTTTACGCTACATGCCGTTTATGGAGCATTGAAACTCAATCTTAATTCTGCCGGGAAACAATTTACCTATAGTACTAATAGTTGGTTTATAGAGTGTTTTATCATGGGCAGGTCAGCTTTATGTAAACATCTGCCAATCGAGCTTTTATTGGGCCAGCGAGCTTTTCCTGGAAAATGGCTTCGGATATCTTTTGAAATTATTTATAATTTGTTATATGTTTAGCGAGAAAGTTTTTGTAAAACAAAATTCGCACCTGTCCGCATATTTTGAGCTTTATTTTTATGTTTTCTTATTCAAGAACCTTACTTACAGAGTAGTCCTCATGCCTTTCAGACCGTTTGCTAGTACTTTGAATTAATTAAAAAAAGCCTTATAATAACATATTTTTTTTTTGTTTGCTCACCTTTGTTCATTCAGCTAGTGCTGAAGCTGAAAATGACGTCGGTATAATGGAATCTAAATGACGAATGCGTCAAGGAGAGTAGTCATAATTTCCTGTGCGATGCATAAAACAAAAGAACGCGACTCGACGTCGTTTCTTAATTTACGAGGGCGTTGTGTGGCTCTGGGTACAGCGTGCTCTGTGGCTCGTCATATCCCATCAGCAGGTAACGCGCGGTCAGGCACGCACCGCGCACACTTGCGCGCGCGCACTCACACCACGCCTCGCCTACTGTCCACCGCCCGAACAATCGATCGTAAATCACATTCGATAAAATTATAGGAGGGAACAATGGACGTCGCCGGACAACATCTGCGACGCATAATCTGCCGTCCCACCATCGCAAAGAGTCCGCTTTCACGCGACACCTGGCGCTGTCTCCGCGCACACCCTGCGTCTTCGAGATAGAGTCCACAATTGCACGTGTACAGACAAGAAATGTTTATTTTGAGAAAGCGCGCTTCGTTCGATTTTCATCTTTGTCGAGCAGGAGATTAAGATGACGTTAGCTTGCGAAGGCTTCGGTCGGCGTAATTGCGAAATTCACGCTTCGCGGTGCGGTACAAAAATAAGATTATGGATTCCGCTGAGCTCCAGCGTTATTGTGATTCGAGGATCCGTCGGTAGGTATGTCTGGTGGTTTTACGACTGCTATTCCCGGAGGAATAAACTTGGCTTATTGAATATTGTTCAGGTTATTTATGGAAGACATCGCCATTGTCCCGGGAGCAACTCGACACTCGCAAGCGGTGGTGTTGGTTTTCAGGGCTATTGTGCGCGTTCAAGGGCTCATTAAAACGCTTTTTATTCTAGCCATAAGTAACGCAAAATAAAGTACTTGAATCTGTGTCACCCTATAATTTATAACAAAGTGCGCTTTAATTAATTGATTTAGTTATATTCATACACAATGTTGCTTTTACTTAAAAAAATATTTTAGGTGTGATTTATTTGGCAATATAAGGTATTATGGTAAACTGGAAAATATTAAGTAAACACGCCGAATGATTAAAGAATTAATGTTAAGTGATGAATAGAGGGTCTGATGCCCGAGACTACAAGCGCGGTGCTGCACAGCTTTCGACCTCGCAGGCTTAGAGCTCGGAAATTTAGGTCGACCTTCAGCCTCGGAAAAAATTATGATAATCCACACAAAACTTTCATCCCTAATTAAACGCTTTTAAAGGATGGATTGTCATATATCCTTTCTTAATACTCACTTACGGTATATATGAAACTCCTGTCCAACATTTCGTTCATAGAGATTGTAGACTCACAATTTCAGGTTGGGCGTTCTCTGTCAGTAAAGTGATATTTTTTATTAAGTTTACACAAAAACTTATAAAATGAGCCCATTAAATACTCAGGAAGTGAGGCAAGGGGCAATGTCCAGGCATCAACCGACATAAAAGCACGTATATTGAATCTATGTACCTTACCTGCTCGGTCTAGTTTTACTGCGGTCGTAAATATGAGGGCAGATATTAAACCAGCTTTACTTATGGACAATGCAATTATACTGCCAGGGATTATGTTCAAGCTTAGGAGCTAGACTTGTTAGGTAAGGCTCGGCCACACCGAAGCTGAGCTAAGCAGTACAGCGTAAAGTTGACCTGTAGAAGCGCACAAAGGTTACGGCTAGGCGACGCCACGTCTTGTAACTTTTACCCGACAGCCCAAGAAAGGAGAGTAATGTTTTTCGAAAGTGGTTTTAATTTCCAACTAGATTGCCCTCACGACTGCGACAGGCAACAGTAAATTAAACTAAGCACCCCATTTCACCTCTTTAGGGTTTCATTTTCGAAAAATCCTCAGATATGCCTTTTTTTATTTTTTTAAGATTAGTACATAAACCTAGTTTCAGTGGGTTAGCATAAAAAGTTTTTATTTCCATACATACTTTGGGGGTCAATTTTACCCCTCAAAGGTGTAATTTCGCAAAATCCTTATTATTATTTTTCACCTAGACATTTGAGGAGAATTGCGTTCAAATTTTACGTCTCTATCACACGCGGCTTGGTCTGTGCGTGCGTTGATTCCTAGAAAAGAGCTTGTTCTTTGTGAATATAGCTAGATGTGACCTTCTACAGCGTAAACAAACTTTACAAACTTAGTATGTACCTATGATGTACCTAATATGAAATTAAGAGATATCTTGGCCTGTAAATTTTATAATTTATTAATAAATAATCTGAATCTGAAGAAAGGTTCTTGAGTGGCGACCACGAACCGGAAGACGCAGCGTAGGTAGGCCTCCCACTAGGTGGACTGACGACATTATGAAAGTCGCTGGCAACGGGTGGATGCAAATGGCAAATTGTCATTTAGTTTGGTGTTCTAAGAGAGAAGCTTATGTTCAGCAGTTGCTGATGACATTCAGTTAAATTTAAAAATAAATTATTGTTCAACATTATGCCGCGCCCTTCCTTAGTTCAAGCTTAAGTGTGCCTTATGGGTAAAAGTCGTTGGCGAAGTCACATTTGAAAATTGAAAAGAAAAAGTATAAGCGGTTGTATACTTAACGCCCACATGCATTCTTTAAAAAAAAAAACTTTTTTTGCTTGCTTTTTTAAAAATTTAAAACAGCAGTCAATATTCTATCCGTTTGACTAAAAATCGTTTCTCTTCTGTGGGTTGATGGGATCTAAGCGATTCAAACTTGCGACCTTGTTTTTTGTTAATGTCATTGGTTGCCGAGACGAGCTTGTCGCTCGCCTAATGGTAAGCGTCACGCTTGCCCATAACAGTTCAGTTGGAATCCCTGTGCGGCGATGCACTGCCCTCGTCACCCTGATATACTACGAGAATACTGATATACTCGTAGAAAGATGTTAAATCTCCTTATACTCAGTAATTTCGCTGGAAACGTTGCCTTTCAATTCGGAACCCAGTACACAGCTAACATATTACTGTTTGGTGGTTTAATAACTGGCATGTGGTATTTCACAATTTTCGAAATAGAGATTGTACATAAAATTTTGTGCTCTCGAGCACGTTCGCAGAACTACTAGTAGGATAATTTTAAACTGTAAGTAGTATTTTTATCTGCTATTTTCATATGTTTTGTAGCACAAATTGCAAAGAATGCAAGCTTAAATGTAAACTTCATTCTAATCCTAACTAATATTAATTCAGTGGAATATAGCCGCAGTCGTATAAGGACCAATAAAACTTCGAGATATAAAAATGAATACGTTCGTCTCGAGGAAAACTTTGCTTGCGCTATTCAGAACTCCCTACATTACAACTGTCAGACCATACAAAACGTCAAAAAATAAACAAAAATGGTTCAACGCCATCTAGTGAACTATAGGAAGCAACTTTGTCTCTCTATCTGGATGATTGTCGCGCTATCACGGCTAAACTACTGAACGGATCTTGATAAAATTTGATAAGGAGTTACTGTATATCACAAAGACGGACTTAGGATGCTTTTTTTATGTCCACGCGAACGAAGTCGCGGGTAACAACTAGTACGATATAACAAAGTACATAAATACACAGCGATGGCGGACGGCCGTAACGAAACGAAACTATTCATGTATACCATTTTAATGTCACGATAAAAACTACCAGATATGAACGCTACATCAATTTAATCTTTATGTAAATATAAATCTTTATCTGGGTTCTTGTTTTCTCTGGATGTTGATATTTTTCCATTGAATTAAGGCTGCGCTGCCAGCCTGGATAATTATGTCCTCAAGTGACCAAGACAACCGAAGGACCGGGAAGCAGCTTCCTCATAGTAAATGGTGTGCGTACTGCAATCCCCAATCAGCCTCCTAAGCGTGGGAATCATGACATAAGTGGGATGCCTATTTTAACACTTACGTCTTCTGACTGATGATAATTTACCACACTTTTAATTATGAAATAAAATCCCACTAAGTATTCATTTATCTTCGAAAAAATTGAAAATGCGCGAGTGAAACAATCTTTGAGGGAGCGGACCCTTAAGTTATACAAATACAAATACTTTATTTGGGTACAAATGAATTTAACACAAAAAATTTGATTGAATCCACTGGCTCTGAACTAGTAAAAACTGTGTTTCGGGAACCAGTGGCTTCTCCCATTGGTTCATATAAGTGCTATGGTTACCCTAAAACTAAATAAGAAATTTATTTAATTGAATTTATATAATTATAAACGGTGTAAAATTTACTTATGGAATAATAAACTTGTTATTATTTATAAGAGATAGCTATGTAATATCATAGCTGTATTGAAAATTTAAATTATTAAATATATGTGTAATATATGTTCAATATAGTTGAGTATAGCGTGCCTTATCATATTTGTGTAGTGAAGTGAAGTATGTATTGGGAGTCATCCCCGCGTAGCATCAACCTCGTAAGAGTAGAGCTCACGGTGATGCTCGGTAAATGTATATGTGTGTGCTACTTTCACTGTCTCCAATAAATTAAGATTTGGTAATCAAGGATTCAGTATCCCTGTAGTCCATGCCTTTAAGTATATGAATAATAGTAGCTTTGCATTGAAAATTATTAAGATTATACATAACTGAGTGCGAATTAATTTCATTATATAAGTAAGGGCCTAAATAACCCTTAAGTTAAGTACTATGTAGTATTATCTAGCTTCCTGACCTGGGACCTTATCCCGTAACTCTGGTGGCGATGGTCTTCGTATGCTATCCTGCTCGCTCGCATGGTGCGAGTAAGTTGGCGCGAGTGCGACGGCACGCGATGACCATTGCCACCCGAGCTACGGGATAAGGCCCTTGGTTTCAATTTTTAATTAGGTATATATATGTAAATACTATAGAAGATTTAGTGAAATCTGAATTGCCTAAAGTTTCTTGTGATTTAAACCTCTTAATTTTAATCTTAATGTACTTTTTTTTTTTACTTTTACTGTCTGTTTATTATCTTTAATTTTCACTTCAATGGTTTTTATTTTTCAAAAGAGATAGCTTCGACTGAAACGCGGCTAATGTACCATTTACTTTGTAGTGCGTAGCAAAATGATAATGCTACGAATTTGTGCTCATCGTAGCGCCTTCTACGGATGGTCTACGAACCCTTATTAGAGTGCATTATTTTTACAAGTATAAACTTACCCGACAGCAAAATGTAGCTTATTCGCTCGGACGTAATGAGAAATCCAACAAACCTCACTTGTCAGAAACGGTTAAGTCGCTTAGGCTACAGGAGGTAAAAAGGATTACCCTCCTTCTTGAGCGGTCGTGTAAAAATAGTCAACAGTCAAATACTGAGAACTACCCAGAAGGAAATAGCTCTTTCAAACTCAGGGTATCTTACCGTGGGAGTTAGAGTGGGACCTTAAAACTACCTATTTTCCTAGTTTTGTAAATCTAGGGTTGATTTGAAATGTATTTTTTTTTTTGCCAGTGTTAAACTAATTCTAGCAAATAAGCGTGCATGAAATTTATAAGTTTATAATAATAAGTTATTATCATTAAATAAAATAGCTTAAGATTTCAATTTGGTCACGAAATAAAATATATTAATATTCCATTTATTTATTTTATTTCTTAAATTTAAGCTTTTTATTATATTAATTTTTTTTTTAAATGCCATAAAAACCCTAAACCTAGAGTCCCGCCAACAGCGACGCAGGACCCAAGCTTCCGGCGGTGAGGGCTACAGAGTGAGGAACCTCCTGATAATGCGCACCGTTATTATATTATTATTATTATACTGTCAATTCTTTTCATAAAGTAACAAGTAAAAAGTAGCGAATGTATGTATGTAAAACGTGAAACGGGATGTTTCATTTACTGTAGCCACAGATCACACAAGATATCGCATTACGAGATTCGTTGTTCCTACAAAAAGTCACCAAAGTTTGAGGATGGCGCGAGTCGCGGGGAGCGACCAAGCATTCTAATTGGCTATCTCAAGGCTACGCCTACTCGCGCCTAACAATGAACCAATCAAACAATTTTTTTGTAAGTGTATTTAAACTGATGCGTGGTGAGCTTCGAGCGTCCTGAATGCAGTATCTAGGATGTGATCTGTAGCCTAGGTGAGCGAAGTCGTGCGGGCAAGCTAGTGATGATATAAAAAATAAAATCATAAATTTCAATAATGTTAACATTTCAATACCACAGATTTGTCGCGATAACACCTGGATATAAAGCAAATCGTAAAAACTGATGATTGGAATTGCAAGCGTTGTGCAACCGATGTTTTTGAAATCTGTCTCGGGCCTGATAAACAATGTTTATAAAATATATGAAGAACATTTCAACAAAGCTGAGGGAAAGGATGGCTATTTTAAACTAGACTTAGATTAGACTTAGATTTCTCCATTGGTATGCAGACATGTTAAAAGACAAAAATGTTCATCATCATCACAAACCGAACTCACCCACTACTGAACAAAGGCCTCAGAAAATAACAAAATAATTTAATGACGTGGATTACCTTAATCCCCACGCATGACGCGCGGTTTGGGGATCGCAAAATGATCACCGTTTACTAAGAGGACGCGGCTGCCTGTTTCTGGTGGTTCTCGGGCTCCATTTTGTTATCGCTCGTTATATTTCGTTCGTATGATATCACTTGTATCATTCGAAATGACTTACTTTCGAAAGAAATCCCAAGCAAACGTTGAATTTTTTAAAGAATCATATTATTCGCTAACGCAACGAATAGTTTGAACCATTCCAATTTGCTTTCTATCAATAGAAAATCTCTCATTTCATGATATTTCCGTGCGACATCATATGAGCGATTCAAAAAGGACTTACCAATTTTAAGCCATACCGGACACCTGATTATGTAATTGCAACTCACGATTTAGTCGCAAGTTTTCAGTGAAATTGGCAAATTTGCGATTAAATCGCGAGTAAATATTCAAATATTTCCAAAGTGTTTGTCAAAACCTAACTAATATTTATAAAAGCGAAAGTAGCTCTTAGTTATCATGGTTAATCTGGTTATTACTCGGGAATTATTTTTTTGCGTCTCGCTCGTCCACCTCCGGCAACCATTGCAGTTGCCGTGTACGGCTGTAGAGGCACTTCCAGATTGTGTACTGGTAGGACTCTCTTGCAGAGTCCGCCTGGGGAAGAACCACCTTTGCCAGTTATTCAACCGCCAAGCAGTAGTGCGCAAGCATTAATGTGTTCCGGATTGAAAGGCAATGTTTCCAGCGTAATTACTGGGCATACAGAGATTTTACATCTAACATCTCAGGGTGACGAGCGCAGTGCATTGCCGCGCATAGTTTTGACCTGTTGAAGATCAAAATTCTGGGTGGCACTGAACTGGGCAAGCGTGACGCTTAACATCAGATGACCGAATTGTTCGTCTCGTCATCGAGTAACATAAAAAAAAACTTGATTTGAAATTACTAAAGCCAAACTATATATCTTTGTTAATTTATCACACACGATACTTTGTAGTTTGTAATTTGAAATTAAGCTGTACCTACGTTTATAGATATATTCGCATAGTAGCGATTTCGCTGTCATGGTTTCTGGCGGAGATGCACTACCGTCCTAAATTAGAAACATGAATATGGTTCCTTCACTGATTTCTATTTTACTAGTAGCGTACTAGTATTATAGTCAGTAAGATTCTTGGTGTTCCACGAACAAAAAAACGAACGAAAATTTGAATAAAAAAGTTACTGGCTGCATAAAAAAAAAACATTTCAAAAGATCACGAAAAATGTTACAGGCTAAAAGCGCCACATTTTTAATTTTCTCAAAGGAGAATGAAAAGTATCACAGTGTAAGTATCACCCGGGCGCAAAAATATTTTTCTTCGGGCTGAAGGATATAAAATAGCGCCCTCGCCATAAAAATATTATTTTGCTCTATTGCAATAAAATCTAACTACCTAGATACTAAGTACGAATTTTGATATTTTTAAGTTAGTTCGCGTCCTTTTTTTTTCTAATTCTCCTAATTTAATCTAATTAGCTAACTACTTACCTACGTATAAAACTTACCTACAAAATATAATTTAGTAAAATGGTATTATATTGTTTTAGTCTTAAGGCAGACAACGCAAGTCCTCTATAAAAATGCTCATCCATAAATAATGTCTAGAAATCATAACATTGGTACTTTTCCGCTTTCCAAAGTAAAAAATAATATAAAATAATACATACAGACAGTCTCTTCTATCTATTACATAATAGAAAGCCTCCGTGCTCATCCAATGACAAATGATAAAGAGGGAACATCCCTCCCACCTTCTAAACAAATAAAAATACACTTTATTCTTGTACATCAAGGTTGAGTTTAGCAAAGCAGAGAGCGGAGGATGTCCCTCGCTATCTTGTCAGGCGGGGATAGCGCCGACCAATCGCAGCGCGCGATCGGCGCATCGCACTGTCCATAATTATCTATCTACTGCGCATCCTCATTGTCAGTACCCATACAAACACAAACTTTTCCAAAACTCTTCCAGGTTTTTCGAAATGAGAATACATTTTAATCTTGGAGCATATTTTTATAAGTGTTGTAAGTTGCCAGCGTGGTATGTACCTAAATAAAGTAAGCTATCAGTGTAGAGGACTCACCTTGCCCATGTAGCCGCCTAGCGACCGCCTTAAGCCGCATCGCCTCCACCGTGGTAAACAGGATCTCCTCAATTATTTACCGCGATCGATGACACAGAACTGGAGAAAGTTTTTGAAAAAGCGATTGTTTAGGCGCGTGGTGGGTCGGCTCGGCCGGTACCTATGTAATGTCAGTGGTGCGCGGGCGGGCGTCGGGAGCGTACGTCTGTGTCCCGTGGGATGGTGGGATGGTCCCGTGTTTTGGAGCGCGGCGTGTCACGCGAGCGGCCGGCGGGACACTGCGTTCACGTGCTCCGCGGCACACCGACCGCGGGGAAAGCGATTTTCACGCGGGAAACGCGATAGTGACCGCGCTGTCTCGCCTCGGGCCGCGGCCGCCGACTGTCACTTGCGCCGCCGACGTGGACCTTCCTTGTCGCCTTGCTCGCGGCCCAGTCCACCTCGGCGGCTTGACCACCCCCTTTATTGCTTTTACACATCAACGCTAACCTGAAACACGAATGACTTGTAGGATTACAGGCAGGCTCATACTTTATAACAATAAATAGGTAGTTCTTGTAGATTTGTTATTGTCTGCAGTATGAGTTAGGTAAATATACGCATGGGTACTGATTGGAAAAGTAATATTGTTACATGAAAACAAAAAAACCCGATTGCAAACATAGCCTACGATTATAGATGAGTACCAGTACTAAGCTAACGAGCCTATGACACTTGAATAACAAAGGCGAATCTAATGACACCTCGCAAGCTAACATGTTCAGACCTAAGTCGATAAAGACGTCAGTGGTCAAGCCGTTTAGGCGGTAGGAGATCAGATATAGGAAAACACACACATACACTCAAAAACTTTACCCTCCTTCTGGGACGTCGAGAAGGATTGGATTGTAAATGCTATTATATGAGCTACAGAACCGTAACCCCTAGCAAAACTCTAAGGGGCCTCCCTTTTGTTCAGAAGCTTACGTTGCGGCTGATGATGATGATGATGAGCATAACAATTAACGAAAAAAAAAATCGTACGTATTCGATAGGGAAATGTATAAAAATGGAACAGCGTTGCATAACGTTAAGGTACTTTCTATGTATACCTGGCTGGCTATCTACTACCACAAGTCAATATCTCGCCAAGCACCTCGTTTCTTGATAAGCCTTCCCTGAGAGCCAGTTCCCATTCCAGGCTAGGTGTGTTTACCATGCTCGACCACACTGTCACTTAATATCTCATCATCATCATCATCAGCCATAAGACGTCCACTGCTGAACATAGGCCTCTCCCTTAGAGCGCCACACCGACCGACAACGGGCCACTTGCATCCACCGGTTGCCCGAGACTTTCACAATGTCGTCGGTCCACCTAGTGGGAGGCCTACCTACGCTGCGTCTTCCGGTTCGTGGTCGATATTAGATATTCACTTAACATCTGGTCTAATCGAAAACCAAAAAATATCGGGCGTAAATAAAAACTACTGTTCTCTTAAAAAAAACGAATAGATAGATAGATAGATAACTCTTTATTGTTCACACTAGAAATTACATGCATAATACAAAAATCTACTTAAAACTAGTGTAACAATTGAATACTGAATAGATACTTAACATAAGTTTTTATTCGATATTAGTTGTGCATTGTAATATAGGTATTAGTATAAGTAGGTACGTCAACGTGAAATGTAAAATATAAATTTTTATCTAAGTTATATTTTTATAAATTCAGAAATCACAGATTTCTGAATTACTGTACTGTAATTACTGAAAAACTAGTACTCAAATAATGATAATGCACATGTTAGGAATAATGCACTTACAAACTACACGCATAAACTTTCGCATTTATAATAATAATAATTTATTTGTGATAAGTTCTGGATTCTAAAAAACCCACCTTTCGCGTATTGGAGAGTAAGCGAGGCAACAATTTAACGGACGATTAAACTTTAATGACAGCAAATTGATGGAAAAGTTGAAAGAAGTTGGCGTAATCAGATGATTACCTCCGCTGTTCGAACAGCAATGTAATCTAAAAGTTAAAGAACTTGTTGGACGAAGGTACCTACTTAGTAGTTACCGCTTGGTATATATATATATATATATATATTTTATAATGTCCACTGAAATTTTCCTTATCACAGGATTACACGGAACGGTGTTACCGAGCCTAAAGGACCTCATTGCGATCAACAGTAAAACAGATTAAGAAAAAAAAATAAAAAAAGAAAAAAAAATATTGAAACATATTACTATGAAATCAATTCTGAAATAGCGAAAAGAAATCTTATGTGTATCTAATGCCGACTTGGGGTTCCACGCACTTCTCACAGACGGTAACGCACTCGAATCATTGACCTCTATAATACTAGTAGTACTGAAAACAGTAGACGTCGCGAGCACAAACTTTTTTGCACAACTTCAATTCTACAATTTCATAGATTTTTTTGTCGTCGGCGATTTTTGATTGGAGCGGTTTTTCCCCCAAAAAGGGAGGAAGTTTGCCGCGGCGCCTATTTACCGGCAGATTTTGATAATACGTGGCAGAAACAACGAATATGTGGAAAATCGGTCAAGTGGCTGTCAAGATATAAGGTCGGTTCAGGACAATCGAACTGATACAACCTGAATATCAATAGGTAAATTATTACTATTAGTACTCACGGGATATATACCACGGTTATTATTTTTGTTGAGTTCCCAATATTTTCGGCAACTGTGCCGGAATATTAGTATTTAGTAATGTTGTAAACCACCACGAAAGTCTAAAACAGGTAAATTATTATATTTACACAGGCATATTTTACCTAAGTATAATAACCCTGATTGGAAAAAATTGATAACCAAAGCACATAACAGGCAAGACTGGGAAGCTCTGGAGGAGGCCTTCACCCAAAGAGGGATCCTCGACCCTAATCTATAAATAAAGAACGTTAAAAATATAATGTAATAATACAAATCTAATATATACTAATCTAGTAACTATTAATACCAAATTAAAAATCTAAAAAAAAAAGAAAAATGAAAAAAAAAAAAAAATATATAATACTAAAAAACTTAACTACTAAAATTAATAATACTAAATAAGATTAAAAGAATGTTAGTAAAAAAATAATGAATATATGTATAAAATTATAAACTAATATTAAACTAATATTAATATTATAATGAAGTTAATGTTTTGTAAGGGAAGGAAATTAAAAGGCTATTTTATTTTATTATAATTACCCTGATTGAGCATAACAATTTTATTTCATAATAATTTGTCTGTAAGGAAATCATCTAGGCCATAACAGATCATCATCATCATAATCAGCCAGAAGACGTCCACTGCTGAACATAGACCTCCCCCTAGAAGCCACATCGACCGACAACGTGCCACTTGCATCCATCGGCTGCCCGGTTGCGTCAGTTCACCTAGTGGAAGTCCTACCTATGCTGCGTCGTCCGGTTCGTGGTCGCCACTCAAGAACCTTTCCTTCCCTTCGCTTATCGGTTCTTCGAGTGATGTGGCGTGCCCATTGCCGCTTCAGCTTGCAAACTCTGCTAGCTATATCGGCCACTTTGGTTCTTCTGCGAATATCCTCGTTCCTCTCTCTATTGCTCGCTGTATGACTCTGAGTTTCTCCAAAAGGCCAGTAGTCAAGGACCAGAACCATAACAGATATATTAAGAATATTAGTGGGAATTATCATAATTGAAACCCATCCAGCCCACTGCTGGACGTAATCTTTCTTTCTCATCCGCCAATCTTATTTAAATTTTTTAAATATTATTTAAGTAACATTAGTTAGTGTTAGCAATTTCTTTAGATGGTCATTTAAATAAACTTCTATTATATAATCACGTAATAATTTAAGGATTCAAATCAGCTGCTCAATAATTAAATTACATGAACACATATAACCCAAAACCAACTTCCATCTTCCGAAGCTCCAGCAAAAAGTCAAAAGCCATGCGTCACCGATTCCAATCACACAGAGCTTCGTTTTTCACAAACGGAATCCGTCCACCGGCCAGTATTGCTTAGACTGCAGGCTTTCTTGGTGTTGCCAACATTAGTAATTATAAATATCGTGGTGAATATCATGTAAGTGTTTAACATCAATCGGACCAAAGTATCGGCAAAAGCAGGCTTCTAACGGCGAATTCAGAGTCCTTAATTACATAACTCCGTAAAGTCCGATCTATGGTATAAGCACAAATGTCAACTTCGGACTTCGGATTTGTACGGGTTCCTATCATTACGCAACCGTTGTCTACGAATATTCGTAGACGAGCTACGAGCGCTCGACTCAAGTTTTAACCGTAGAACGTTGGTGGCTTCGCCCCCACCCCCTTTTCTACCTTATGGGGTGGAAAGGGGGGGGCAGAAGCCGTAAATATGATTATCAGGAGGGGAGGCGACGGCGACTAATCATATTCTCTGCAATTTACATAAATATTAGCGTGTTCCGTGACACACGACCTCAAAGTCATTAGAAGCCTTACTTTTAATGAAAGCGTAAGGCCGATGGTAGATACAGGCCGGTAGGAGTCACTTTGTCTTTTTTATGAGTGATTAATGGAAGGTATGGCAGGGGGTCGGGAAGGCGATTATGCATATTCAAAGAAAACATGCCTCGATGTGGTTGTCGATTTTTACAAGAATAGTGTTTGTTTTGTTAGTAGGTAGTGCCGGAGCTTTTTATTATTCTTGACTCGTGCTAACGGTACTTTACCCTTCAAATATAATAGTAAAACTTGTTCATAGATTTAAAATGTTTTTTTTTATTTGTAATTTTTGTATTGTTTGTTTTTAGTTTGGGAATCTATTATGGATTCCCAATTAAGTGACTAAAATCATACGAGAGCCCACCCTTTATCATGAGTCTTGATTCGATGCCGAGATAATTGCGTCTGTACAAAACCAAAACACAATACAATCCCCATCCGGCGGGTTTCCCCGACCGCGAGCAAGAATAAATAATTAATTACTACACCTTAAAGTCCTTAAACGGAAAGCAGACTTTACCCTTCCCATAAATTAAAGGGGCCAGATGTTAACAGACTCCTAACAAACCCCAAATATCTTGTTAAGCCACCCACAGTGTCTCCACACATACAAACATACACACACACATGCGTAAGATGTGCCTTCCACAAGCGACTTAGAAGCGTCTACTGAAAATCGTTTTCTGGAAATCGTGTTTGGTGTTTTTGACTTTATAGCTCTGAGGAGTTGTTTCTTCCTTATATTACCGCATCAAGACGCTTATACATTACCAAAATGACTTCCTCGTTCTCTTTGAGCAAACAAATTCCATCTTTATATCAAACCAGATAAGTTCGGCTTTTCTTGTAACGTGGTAGACTTCGTAGATCGTTTTGAAGGTGTATGCCATGTGATATGATATCAAGGCGAGACAGAAAGGGACAGTAGAGCTCCTCAGCAGACGTTTCGGTTGCCATGGCAATGCATCGATTGCTCCCCTCCCCCGGACCCCAGCCTCCGTATCCAGGTCATCCGAAGGCATCTGAAACCGATGTTTGCGTTGAGATATAATTAGATTGCTTTTTTCATTTATGGAAGGTTTTCTGTTGTAGAATGAACCAAAATTAAATTTCATTTAAAATATTTATTTTTATGCAACTGAATGCCGAGACGGGCAAGACCACGGAAAAGAGAAAGATAGTAAAAAAATATCCTCTTCTGTGGGCTAGTCGGTCATGGTGAACCAAAAAACAGTCCAGTGCCACTTATAAGCTAACCACTTTTAAACTTTAGCCTCCTTTAGTCCTTTAGTCCAAGAGTTTAAAAATGGTTCTATACCATGCGCGGCAATACACTGCGCTCGTCATCCTAGTTATAAGATGATAAATCTCTACATGCCCAGTAATTTCAATTCGAATGCAGACATGAGCTTAAACCGTTATTTTTACCCGACTGCCCTAGAAGTAGTGTGACTTTTTATGGTGTATGTATGCAAGTATGTAAGTATGTTTGTGTGTTCCTGTTGTACCTCCTGTAGCCTAAACGACTTGACTTGACTTTGATGAGTGAGGTACCTGTCGTTGGATTCCTTTTTCCGTTCGGACCGGAGTGGACTAGGCTACATTTTGCAGTCGGGTATTTTATTCTTCAATTTCATACCAACATTATTTTATTTTACAGGTCATAGTAGTTAAGTACGTATACGATGATGCTTCCTTCGTTAATAAAGCATGAAATTGTGTTCTTTCTTTTTTGAGTGTAAATTCGGGATGCTCGTAAACTACATTCGAAACACGTGCATGCGTACAAATCGGACCATCTTGTGTCTACTGCAAAATGAAATACTATGACCATAGAATAAATATACGAGAAGAATGACAGTCTCATACAAAAAAGTATACCACCGAAAAAACTCCATAACACAAAATGGCGCTTAGATACCGATTTATATACATTTTAGTCACACAACTGATATAACTAATACAAAAATATTCATAGCAAGTAGCGTTTTTTCTCCGTACCATTACGAATGAGTTAGCTTGTGTTTCTATTTCATGTGACGATCACGTCCCAGGTAAAAGCACTAGCGACATCTCACTTCCGTATCAGTTACTTCAAACCGTTTACGCATTTTTCTATGGCCATTGGTACTTTTCTGTACATAATTTCTCTATGATATGACTATGTCTCTTAGTTAATTAATAATTAATTATTAATAATTGTTAATCAGTTAGTTCTGTTGTTGTTGATTTTCGAGTACCATACTAAAATTATACTTTTTACCCGAATGCCGAAGATGGAGAATAATGTTTTTGGGTGTTTGCATGTGTTGAAAGTAAGTATTACCTCGTGTAGCCCAAACAGCTTGACCGATTTTGACGAGTGAGATGTCGCTGGATTTCTCTTTATGCCTGGATAGGCTACATTTTTCCGTCGGTTTTTTGAATTCTTAAAAAAAACTATCTATTTATTTATCTTTCATCTTATTTTCAAAAACTTAACAGAGAGTCTGGTTGACGCGACGCGTGACCAAAATGCTGGCATTTATTTGGCTCAACGCATAAGCATTGCCATTCAGCGTGGTAATGCCGCCAGCATGCTGGGTACGCTGCCAGCTGTTAGGATTATCTATAGATTATCTTTAATGGTCTCTGTATGTTCCAATTGCTATTTTTATGTAGTAAGCTAAGTAGTTTTAAGGTAGTTATAGTTTTTTAATAATATAATTTATACTTGTTCAGGTTTATCATAAATACCTATATTTGTACCTAATCTAGTGTTAGCATCCTCTCAAACGCCTTGTCAGTTACAAACACTCAAACCAATCATGGTTTTACAATCTTACCATAAATTACCATTCTAAGCTGTCAATAGGTACCTACCTACTCCCGACCGTAGGAAATTACCTCCATTACGTCAAAGGGAGGCCAAAAGGGCATAAGAAGGCCGGCACACTGCTTCAAGTAGCCCTATTAGGTCCAGGGTCCCTTTGTCAGCCGCCCAGCCCTGACGTGTCTTTCAGATAAGCATTGGGGCCTACGGATTTCTTTGAGACATCAAAGGCAGGTAAAATGAGAGCGAGGGCACAATTTGGTGGAATGATTTTCGTTATTTACTTACCTACCTAATCGTGTTTGTGTGGGTTTTGATGTTTCTTTCATGTTTCTGTATGTAGCCTGTTATGGTATATTACTCTGTAAATGCAATAAGTTTATCGATTAATAGATATAAGAAGGCATAAAGTAATAAATAATTATTCTTATTGCGTAGACTTACGTACATCACACTAATATTATTAATGCGAAAGTTTGTGTGTAAGTATGTAAGTGTGTTTGTTCCCGTTCAACTCTGAAACGGCTAAACGGATTTGAATGAAATTTGGTATCGAGGTAGCCTATATTAGCCCCTGGATTAACACATATGCTACTTTTTATCCCGGAAGAATATATGGTTTCTGTAGAATAGGGGGTGCTCGAAACTCGAAACACAAAACGTACCAAAAGTCTTTGATCGAAGACCATACCTTTGACAGTTCATCAAACACCAAGCTATACCTTCTGTGCAAATATTACTGATTTATCAGTTATAGTTTGAAGGAAAATGTCTTTAGTGTAATTAGTGAGCATGTAGAGATTTGTAAGTACCTAACTAATATGAATTCTTTATTTTATTAGGTATCTTAGAATTACTATTCTAAGTTAGGTAGGTATACTTTTCTTCTATTAGGTTTATAGATTCGTACAAGTTTGATAAGTAGGTACCTAGCTTATTAAGGTTTACCTTAACTAACCTAACTTACGTGGTTCCTATAATAACTTGGTACAATAGTCATATGAATGACAGAATATTTAAATATCCTAAAAAAAAATATAAGTTGTGCGTCGTGCCAATAAAAATAATGACACCCACCTACTTACGTTGCCGGTTTCTGGAAATGTAATAAAACTGCCATCTAGAATATAGCACTCAAACTATGTATACACACTGTCGACAATCCGGTCAAACAGCGCCATCTACCTAAACATTTTTTATTGGTGGAGAGCAATGGCATCTAGTTAATTAATAAAGAACTTCCACGGTAAACTGAGTTCTCAAATTTTTAAATTAAGGTAGCGTCATACTAGATGGCGCTGCAGTACAAATTGGAGGAAGGTAAACTGTTTTACCGACTAATGATGCACCAACTTATTTGCAGAGATCACACTGAACTAGTCCACCTCACGAAAGAAGTCTCACAGACGCGGCGCTACACTCGTGCGACGGAATATTGCTAACCTCTATTGTTATTGCAATCCTCAAAAAATTATATCTATAATCGTTTTATGATGAATAGCATTTTATTATTTTAGTAAATAAATTTGACATAAATGGCAACAGAAGCCTATATTGGTCCACTACCATATAATACCATCGTATTAGTTCCACTTATTGCCGCGGGACTTGTCTCGTGATAAGAGAGAAAGAAGTAAATCTCTATGTACTCTTGGTTAAAAATACAGACATTTTTCTATTGAACATCTTGTTTTTTTCGTGATTTCAGGGTGACCAACCCTGATGTACAACCATCCCGTAAAAGTTCTTCATATTGAAGATTACTATGAGCCCCTTTCGGCTTAGCATACCCATTCTTATAAACCTATACGAGCCGTAGCAGTGGCAGGCGATGCGCTAAAAAGTAACTGTAACATAATGTAGTGGCTTCGAACACTAGATTATAAAATGATATTATTAGAAAAGCGATTTTAAAAAAACGAATAAAAATATTAAATGAACGTCAACATCGCAATGTAGGTATTGCGGTATTACCTATACACGTAGTACAAATTAATAAGATCAATGTTTATAATGGGTACTTACTATAAAAATGAACTATTGAACGTAAGTACCTCCTTTTACTCATTTTAGTTTTACTCATTAACTTTTTGTCAAAAGTTTGTGCGAAAATTTATAGTTTTGACCCTTCGCCGTTACTTTTACCGTATATTGAAAAACTTTTTGAATCTGCGAGCAAATTGCTTATTTTTTACTCAACATTTCGTAGTCTTAGCTTCTTTCTAGTTCCTATTCTGTTTTTGTATTTATTTGACTGTATTCTGTTTTGTGTGCCAATAAACTAAATAAATGATTTGGTTAAAAAAAGGACTGAGGGGACCATCCCTAGTAATGTCAATAATTTTACATCAACCTGCTTTACCGACATGGTCGAGCGCGACGCATGCGCGCAAACATTTTTATTTGTTCTCTTTTTCTATTGGTTTGTTTTGTGATTTGTGTCATGTCCCCCGAACCCCAGCTTGTCTAAAATAAAAATCCATCGCTTGTGAATTTTAAGTTTGTATCAACTTTTCCATTTTTAATTATTGTTTGATGGTAGAACTAGTTATAAACTATTTAGAGAATTGTGATGATAAGTGCTGTGAATAAGTATAGTCAGCATCGGCAAACTAAAGCGGCACCGTGGAGTCACGTAAAAGAAGGTAATAAAAAATGTTTTCATTGTTTGTAGCGTCGCTTCAGCTGGCTCAAAATGGAAAATCGATCTTCTAATTTGCCACAGACATTATGAGATTTCGTTGGAACGGAAGCCTTTTCGAAGATCTCCAATGAGGATATTATATACTTACTTATCGATCTGCTAGCATCATTTTTTCGGAACAACGCGATGCACATGGGTCGATGAATTAGATTGTAACCTGACTGCTTTGTTTGAGGTACCTACAGACCAAAATGGAAATAAAAAATGCCCCTATGACACACCTGTATTTTGGCCACAGAATTCTCCATAAATATGTACCTATATATTTTTCGTTTCTTATAACGTTGTTTTCCTTAGAACCCAATGAACATTGAGGCATGGCAAAATCCTGATGCAAAAAAATTCAAGAAGTAGGTAAACAAAAGAACACACATCTTATTTTACTCGACTGCCTAAGTGCCTAAGAAAGAGGGTAATGCTTTTCGAGTGTATGCATGTTCATATGAGACCTCCTGTAGCCTGCTTTAAAGTAGCTGCTTTATACCTATTTTAAAATGTGAGGTCTCATCTAAGGATTTATCTCAATCTCAGAAATGTTATAGGTACCTACCTACCTAGAATATAATTTTATATTCTATAAGGGTTTTTTTTTCTGCAATAATTCACTTGCTGTCAACACCTTCGCAAGTAGGTAAAGGCAGTTATACTAATTAAGAAAATTATTTTGATGTGATTTAATATAACTTGGGTAGCATAGGTAGGTTGACTAGGAGTTCATAACAGATCACCAATATTAATCCATGGAGGACTCAGTCTGCGGATGGGTGAACGCGAGTAGCATTTACAACTAAGCGCTATACTGATGAATTATAACTTGTTAAATTGTAGATTCTGGTTCTGTTTTAGTTAAGGTTAACTATTTTTTTTTTAGTTATAAGGTAGTTGTTTTAGTATTTCTTGTTATATGTTTTATAGGTAAGCTTGTAAGCACAACTCCTAAGGAATGTTAGTCCTTCAGACAGTCTAAAAACTTAAGGCCACTGCGCCTATACAAACTTACTGCAGTTTCTTGGTTAATGAAAAAATTACCTGATTCAGGGTACACAATTATTAAGGCAAATATGCCTTGTGATAATTATCGCATTAAGTATCATGTTAATTATCAAAGAAGTATACAGGGTTATAAGGAGAGGATATGCCTAGCTGTTCCATACAAAAATGACAAATGACACTCGACAAAAAGTTTAGAACACGTATTTCACGATTTCAGGGTTGGACTCATAGTAAAAGTTGTTCATAGTGATAAGTACTATGAGCCCTTTTCGGGTTATCATACCCTTTCCTTTCACAGTGCTTATCTAAATTCTACACTTATTTTTAAAACTCTTTCATCAATTTTTGAATGAAGGTCTCTCCAAACTTACCTTTCTCACATTCTTTTTATGAAAGCTAAATTTATCTTAAGCTTTATGGTAGCTGTACTTGCACTGCTATAAGTCAATTTTCTTCACAATTTTACTTAGTTAGAACTGCAGAGTGCAGAGGTGTGGTGTTAATTATCTGCATCTGTTTTTTCAGAAAATGTACCTGCAATTGTGATTTGTAAATGTTCAAAAACAAAATAAATAAAATATTATTAAAATATTTATACTTACACCGAACATTGCTATAGCGACTAATATATACTATAGGCTATAGCGTAATATTATAAAATTAAAAACAAATGCCAGACTCCAAAATGTAGCCTCAATCACTCCAGACGTAAAGAGGAATCCAACGACAACTCACTCGTCAAAATCGGTCAAGCCGTTTAGAGTACAGGAGATACCATAGGAACACACAAACACACTTATGTGCACCTCATAAACATTACCCTCCTTCTTGGGCAGTCTGGTAAAAAGATAAGTTGGACAAAATTAACTTTGTAGTTGAAAAAATGTTCTAAAGAGAATTCAAAAAGAATAGTGAAAATTGTATGTTTTTATTTTTATAGGGTTATAAGACTAACAAGAACAACTAGGTTTTATTAAAAAAGGAAAAATACTATCTGTAACCAAACCAAAATTACCTCACTCACCAAAATTAGCCAAACCATTTAGGCTACATGAGGTAATATAGAAACACAGACATACATAAATACACCCTAAAAACATTACCTTCCTTCTTGCCCAGTTGGTATTTTTTGAGGAATTTTCGTTAGGTGCTTCATAAATGTTTTTTTTTTTTAAATTGGTGACATAATATTTTGTAAAGGTGATGCAGGTGTACAATTATGTTTAGGCACTCAATGGTCTTTGAGTAATCCAACTGTTAATTTTGTAGTAAGCTTAGCAGTTTAGGTAGTTTGTTTGATTTTTTTTTGGGTAATAATGCACTCCCCGCATCCACTGACCCACACTGGGCCAGCATGGTCGATATGGCCGAATAACGCTTTGATGGTAGGCCGATATCCCAGCAGTGTGATGCTTAAAGGCTGATGCAGAGAATATAGGCACTTGCATAACTCGAAAAAAAGTTATATAAGTAATATTCTATTTTTATTGGTGAGTTTCACATCGAATTTGGTACGGACCTATAGTACGAATCGCCAATATTTAAAAAATTATGAACTTTCGGGCCATGATGTGAATTTACAATTTATTTATAAAATCTAAACCGACTTGTAGCTTTATAAGACAGTAAGTAACTTTTATTAAATTTAATACCTTTGTGCATTTGCTTGTGAAAATGGTTCATTTTATTTTAAATCCCGTTTTAGTCAACAAAAAAAAAACATCTTTTCATAGATATAATATGACTAATACCTACGTAGGTTTAATAAGATCTACTTCAATACTTAAA
Source organism: Apocheima hispidaria (assembly GCA_947579745.1). Lineage (NCBI taxonomy): Eukaryota > Metazoa > Arthropoda > Insecta > Lepidoptera > Geometridae > Apocheima > Apocheima hispidaria. Next base: position 8,853,241 of record OX388161.1, read on the forward strand.
TAAAACTGTAAAGTTGCATATTTTTTTTAAATAAGGATTAAATTGTATACAGGGTGGCCACCGGCAAGTGACCGCCCGAAAAGGGCTTATAGTACTCATCATGATGAACAACTTTTACTATGGGACCAAACCTGAAATCGAGAGAAAAAAAATTTGCTGTTCCATACATTTTGTCGAGTGTCATTGACATTTTTCTATGGAACAGCAGTTTTTTTTTCTCGACTTTAGGGTTGGTCCCATAGTACAAATTGTTCTTAATGATGAGTACTATAAGCCCTTTTCGGGCGGTCACTTGCCGATGGGCGACATAGTGTAGTATATAGGGACATTCAATCTAAATAAGCATTAACCACCCAGCCATGAGCAATTTTTCAACATGTTTCGAAATTAAATATTTTTAAGCCACATCAGGTATCTCTGTAAATATCACCCAGCGTACGTTTTAAATAGGCCGTCGACCGACGCTATGGTTACAATACAAGCTCGACTCGAACCAACCCACAGCCCACAAGAGAATGCTTTTAAAAGTTGCCATACGCACAACCAAGAACGTTCTCCCAGAGCCGCCTAAATGTATACACGTATAGCATTAAGTAAACGTTTATTATATTCAGCAGTCTACCTGCTCGGGCGGTCCGCACCGGGAGCGACTCAGCAAAAAAGTAAAAAGATAATTTTTCGTCGAGTCGGGGTCCTCGGACGAGAAAGAACAAAGGTTTTACGCTCTTACCTAGTTATAGCTAGTTATTCGGCCTCCCCGCAGGTGTAACTTGTTATCTTTTACCGGGAATTTCTTTTATTTTTCTCCGGGATACAGAGAAAACGTCTATGGCGTGAAAGTAAGATCGTAAACTGCTTTGTGTGCTGTTAGGCGTTTGTAACTCGTCGATGTTGCTCTGCTGGTCTGAGATGTAGTCAAAGTCGAACAAATAAAGGACAATGTTTTTTTTTTAAAATTGAGTTTCGATGAATTGTCGGCCACAAGCCAAGCATCATGGAATTTGTAGATTCTAGTCTCTATTCGGAAATAAATTGGGTTTCAGTTCAATTAGTAATGTATTTTTTTTAAATATGATTCTTTTGTAAATGTATATTAAAAAAAAAACTGAGTTGAAATGAAAATGAAAGAGTTTTTAGTGCTCAAGTAATTTACGCAAATCTCATTAGTTTAGAAAATTAGAATAAATTTAACCATTCTTCTTTGTAAATTTTGTAATAAAATCAATGCCATAGTAGAGAACTATGACGATTCTCCGACATCCATGGAGACTGAAATTTTCCTGAAACCTTGATAGCACATGTTAATCAAAATCAACATAATCATAAAATGTTACACGAAATTGAGCATAATTTCAAATCGAATGCATTTATGTTATCGTGAGTAGAACTTAATGCATGCATGTTTAGCAGCACGCAAAGTGGATTCGACCGAATTCGGGGATCATTCTCGACAGAGTCTGACCGAAGCGATTAGTTATTAGCGACTGTCGATGTTCATCCGGCTTCGATAGGTAGGACCAGTCGTCACGTAAGCGGGTTTTGAATTTTTGACGTTGAGAAAAAACTTGCCTAGTGGCATTCACCTGACGCCCTTGAACCGTTGGACGGTTCACCACTCAGCTGCTGCGAGCTGTTCTAGGCCTTGAGTCTGTCTAGGCCGTTCAACCTGCTAACCTGAAATAACCACCATATTATCAACTAAAATAATTAGTATAAAGACTGCTCGTGACAATAACCTCCCGTTTCTATTTATACCTCCTTAGGAGACCATTCATCTCATATCCTATTCTTGCGAAGTGAAACGTGTGAAGCGGCTACATTTCCTTCATAAATACCATTCTACATTCTATTGAGATTTCCAAAACGAAGAATTCGTACGAAGCTTGTGGCATTTAAACTATATGATCATAAATTAATACACAAATTGATCAGGTATTCTATCAGGTATAATGTTGTCTTCGCCTCAACACATGCCAGTGCTAGATGGATAATTATTTTTAATTAACCATTTTGTTCGCCGAGCCGAGGTTGTATAATGTAATTCTTATCAGCTTTGACGTGACTTGACTCTTATAACATTTAGGCTGTATAATATATTTAGAACTTTAGTAATTATTTCTAATCCACAATGGCATTTATTACTAAAAGTGTATTTCTTGTTTCTCGAAGCTAGAGCTATCCACAGTCCAACCGACCACTACCCATTTCTCACCTTTTGTATTAATTCGGATGTTACCCTAATCGACAAAGCTTTTAAATATTAAAATATAGATTCAGCTACTTGTTTCGTATTTACAGGCCGACCCTGTTAAACATTATCTAGGCTTATTAATCACAGCCAACGCTGACAAGACAGATTATTAATGACTAATTATAACAATGACTGGTGAACAATATCTCCACTAGGCTATAGATATTTAATAAGATTCCGCAACACGATTCCTACAGGCATTGTGCCTATCAAGTTGCCGTTTGGACGAAGATTAATTGTTTTCTCGATGAATGGCCTACCTAATCTTGATACTCGTGTAACTCTAAGGCCGTGTTTTGTGTTCACCAAATTATTTCCTGCATTACAGATATCACTTTCTATTTTAACATTCCTCCAAATTAAATCGCAAAAATTGAAAGTAGCACCACGGTCGTACTTAACTCGGCAAGGCCAACCAGGATGAGCTTTATGTCTCCGCATTTAAATAAAACGAACATTACCTGAGCAGTTCTCTTAGAATTTCTAGAGGTTGTTGTGCGGCTTGTGTTAATATGTATTCTTGTTAGTAGTTGCGCCATCTACTCAGTTACCGCAACCTTGCTGTCGAAGCGCCCATTTGTTTGACGTGTATGGACATAATTCGCTATTTGTGTAGGTAAGCCGAGTGGGTCGTAATGTCGCATTGTTACTATCGAACCCATTAACCGACTCCAAGGATCCGGAGGGTATGCAATTATCGACACACGACTGTTTCTTATGATATCATCAGGCTGGAGTGTGCTCTGGCTTATCTCCTTTATGACTGGACCGTTTTCAATATACATTTAATGGTGCCATCTAACTATCGCAGCCAGTCGCTGGTATTACGGGCCATAAGTCTTGAGTTAAGAATAAATTGCTTTCATAAAAACTTTATAACATAATTAAATGCTGCCATTAAACGTATAAGTTTTAACTAGATAATGGAAACTGAAATGCAAAGCAGTAGAGTACAGAAAGGCGAGCCCTCTGCAATCAGCTCACGTACGATGCTGTCAACTTTCGCAATCCCACCTCGCGACACTGCAGTAAGGAGACTTGAAGGCTAAATAACATTCGAGGTTGTGAAGCTGCCTACGTGAGGTGCGGAGATGTTTTCATCGTTTTAAGACGAATTCTTTTTAATACAGGTTATATAAAAAATACTTAGATGTTAAATTAGGAGACGGAGCATGAACAACGATAATGGAGTTTTAGGTCCAACAAGAAAATATCACGTCGTGGCTTTATATTATTTTCTAAAACTTTGTGGTGGATTATTAACCATTTAGTTATCGATAACGTGTTGAGTGTAGGCAAATGGTATAATGCTTTCAAACGTCTTTAGAGTCGTTTCCAAAACTCCATATAAGCTCTAGTAAACTCTCCACCACCTCGCTGGGCATGTATTAGGTTTGTTTTACGATATTTACAATAAAACTTGAAAATACTCTAATACTTGATACTGGCAAATGCACGAGACGTGCAAAGCCAAAAAGGAAAAACACGATGATAAAAAAAACGGTGATAAAATATGTTGTGATATTTTAATAAACATAGAAGTTACGACATAACCATTATAGTCGACCCTCAAATCTAAATAAGGCGCTACTAGAGTTAAAACCAAGTTGTTATAGCATAGTAGAGTCAAAACGCAAGTACCATGAAACGTTCCAATAAGTTTCTAAAGTCGTTAAAACCTTAATCATCTTAATGACCAGTGTTTAAGCAGCGGCAGGGGTCATTCGTTAAACTTCGGAATTGAGCAACAGTGCAGTAGGAACAAGGTTTTAACGTCCAGGTCAATGCGTCCTCCACAGGCATCCTTTACTTCAGCGCGCCGTTCACTCCGTTCACACAGAATTTCACCTTGTCAACTGCATTGTGTATTTCATCAACGTTCTCGTCGTACGAAAGGTCACCAGTTATACCATCTGTAAATTTTGTACAAGCCGCTACCGCCTTTATCGCTCTGACAACACCTACCATATTTGTTCGAGTGCCTTGCTTGTGTGACCCAGCTGATGAATTTTTGTGCCATATGAATAACTATGATTCATTATTTCGATATCGCATTTTTGCTCTTTTTTCGGAACCGAAATAGCTACTTTAGTAATATAGGTTCTTTTCGATTCATTCAATCTTGACCGCAATTTTGTAAACCGTAATTTGCGTTCTGCAACATTAATTTGGCTATTAAAGGACAAGAACCGAAAGCGATACGCCTCAGGAACTGCGCGTGATACAGATCGTATCTCATACTCCCTCGATGGAAAATGTACATTTATCACTGTTCATGGTGTTGCATAAAATACTTTCTTTATCTAGCTTTGATAGAGTTAAAAACCAGGCCAATGTGACAGTCACCACGTGGATATTTATTTAAACAGAAGGCACACCATTTCCAACATCTTTAATTTTTATTTTTTTCGAAATGAAAGAAAGAAAGAATTGAAAGCGATTATGTTTGTTTTGTACTGGAAACATTTGGTCATCCATTTTGCGCCCAAGTTTTATATTACGTTCGTATTTAATCTACGATAACCTCATTCGGTAAGTGTTTACATTTTACATACAGATAGCGTAGCGACGCGTGGGAGAGAATTTAAATCATTAAATTCTGTGACGTAGAAATCAATTTCAGGCTTATTATTACTGTGAGAACTGTTTGTAAATTTAATCGGCCTGATTAACTTTGCTTTAATACGTTTGTATCGTAACAAGGTATGAACGTGTTGCACGATCGGTTTAGCATTTTGTTTCAAGATAACCTTGACTTACTCTGGGCGGTTCCCAGAAAGGAGTAAGTATTTAATTATCAGCACTAATTAAGATTGTAACGGGCGTGAACGACGGTATTACGCATTGAACATTATCTCCCATTGAGTTATGGAAGAACAATTTCATAAATAATAAATTACCTAAATTCGCATTTCGCATCTCACCTTGCCGGTTTGTTGTACCTGAAATCTTAGTCATAAAATCCACTGACTGATAATATTTAGCAACGTACGTTTCAATTTTAAATCTGCATATTGCAAATGTTAAGTCTTCTCAATAACTGAGGTCTGATTATCGTCCATCTTTGATTTTACAACGAGTTCAATATCTGCTGATATAGTAACGTATCTCACCACAAAGGCCTTGAAGAAAGCTCTTCTATGTCGCCAGTTAAGCTCCATTATTTCAGTGAATCGCATGGTTCAGTACGCGACGCCCGATATCGGAATGGTTTATGGCCAATGCCATACGTGGCAGGCTGCCAGTGGTGGCGAAACTGGAGAATTGCGATTCACCAAGCAAATCAACATTTGATCCCTAAAAGTACCTGGTGCCTACTGTCAGCGCTAGGGAGACTTTATTCGGTTACAATTTTCACATTTATATTTCTGATTGAATGGAAACTTCAATACATACGCTAGTAGGTGTGGTGGTTGGTGTACGAAAAGTTCTAAACCAATTTCAATTTCTGTACAGACGTTTTAGGGAGAGTGGTTATTCGGTCAGAGACGGCAAAGAAACCTTTCATGACTTGATGAATTTCATGTCACGTCTCGGCACTCAGTGGAGTGCTAGGGCACGCTATCATAGGGCTCGGGCACATGGGATGCGCGGGGGCGGCAGGCGGCGCCGCGGCGCTCTCTAGTCTGCACGCGGCCGGTGCCAGACGTCGTCAGTTCGACATCGAGCGACACACAGACCGTGCGCGCCTCGCGCCCCGCGCCAACCATCGCGTACCATCTTCGTGAACATACCCTTAAGGTTCACTTCAACCAACCTGTCAAACTGGCTACATACAAATCCAGTATACCGATCTCTCATTTTCCGACGCAGTTAACTATTGCTCCTGATCATAATTTAGCAAAAAAAATACTGCCATCGAAAAGTTTATCGACCCTACGCCATAACAACCCTTATTCGCTTCGCTAAGGCAGTCGCTCCCTCTAATTATTGACTCCCCTAAAGTTTTGTAGAAAAATCCGGCCGCTCTCGATTCTGCCCTTTTATTGCTTTAATATTTTTATTACTTTGCTCTTTCGAATTCGCTTCCCGCTGTTCCGTAATGCTGCCGCGCGCGGAGTCTCCGTAGTAGTCGTTTCGACACTGTAATTGACACATCGCTTCCTCGTTCCTCGTCTGTTATTTGGACTGCAGAAAGAGCGAGGTCTTTATCTTTTATTTCACTATCCGGAAAGTTATGATCGAGGTTGGCGTGGGCGTAATCCTAAGTTTCCAAACGGTTATCTATGCCTATTGAGGTCAATTAGCAGGCGGTGAACCATGACGCTGTGTTGACATTGACGTATTCGGTTGCCCTAGTGTATGGTGAATGTGATATTGGTGGATACTGGGTGTGCTGGGACCGGCGTCGGCAGGGGTGTGCGGTGCATGTTCGCGTGAGGGCGCCGCCGCAGCGGATGTGCACGGCGCGCCCGCCCTGGGGGTTTCTACTGGCTGGAATGCCATCTGCTCTTGACCTAACTAGGTAACATTTCCATACTATCGCACGATATATCCATTACAAATGACTAACATACTAAATTCGACTGAATAAGGCACGTTATAAAAAGTAAGGTTTTTAGTGATTCAATTACTTATGAAGCAGTCTCATTTATTTTCAGTTCCGTGTTCTACGTGAAACACGACGTGATGAAACTTGATTGCCTTTACAATTCAAATACATATTTATGCGAATTAAGGATTTCCTTATGATAGGACTTTAAAAAAGTAAATTTTCCCGCGTTTATCAATTCCAACGTTGATTTACATAATTATTGTACAGAAAAAATTCATTAAAAAAAATTTAGACACTAAAGAAATAATAAATTAAATATAAAAAGTCAGAAACAGCAAGTGTACTTAAAGTATTATTTATTAGAATGTAAATTTTCATAACCATAATTTGATATTCTGTATTCAGAGTTTCAGAGTCCGTCCGACATAATACAATCATTTTTTAAATATAATAAAGTCATCCATCTTAGAAAAATATTTTTTATGAGTTATTCATATCATACTAGTACATACCTATAAATCTGACATCGTTTGAATATCCTGACCTGACGTTACTTTTCAAATAGTCTATTCATTAGATTTGAATACCATTCGGTTGAATGAAAAACGTTCCAAATGAAACCATTATTGATTATTCACTTATTGTATCATTAACAACTGATATATTGAATGACTAATATAATAACAAAAACATTTCTGATGTCATCGACGTTCGCATTACTAGCCAAATGGATTGTGAACAGAGCAGTACAATAGTCATACAATTTTAATATTTCACTAACTTATAACTCTGGGTATCGTATTTACTTACAGCTCTCCATTACCTGCCAGCTCACGAAACAAACAATATTACGTGATAATTTTGTTTATAGGAAGATTATAAATAAATGATTTTTTAAATTATGATATTATGTAAATCTAAACGTTCACAATTGCTCACGAACAATCAAATTACTCGAGAACATAATATTCTGTTGAACTCATCATTAATCAACATTGGTCTGATAGCTACATGAGGAACGTAATAAGTTATAATAATCATAATTATGTGGTTAAAACATATAACTGATGTACCTACTAACCACGCTACAGTTCTGCGGCTGTGGAACAAAAATAGTTAAAAGTCCAAGCAAAACTAATACAGGAATTCCTCTTCGTTGCGAGTTGATTCTGGCAGCCTTAGATCATTTATGGAACGTTTATATTCAGCGAAGCGTGCCACCCGCGTCGCTTTACTCAGACGGGGCCCCACGACGAAATCGGTGACACCCATGTTGGTGGATCGCTAAATATGACATGATATAATTTTGACGTCACGCGCAGGCTTATGTTAGAGTAGAGCCATGCCTTGTCCCTGTCGTTATCTGTCTAATCTATTAAAGCAAAATGATGCTAATTATAGATTACTTTTTTTTAAATTGTAAATGACTCTCTTGCCCCCGAATACTGAAACGTTTGTTAACTTTGACGACAGATTAAGTCTGTTGCTGCCTTTGTCATTTGCTTAGTGCCAGACAAAGGCAGCATTAGAATTAATCTATTGTCAAAGTTAACTAGCGTTTCAGTATTCGGGGGTTGGACTGGAACGGATTCGGCATCAACATTAATAGCGAATACATCAATCACCTTCGTTTTGCCGATGATATAGTAATCATGGCAGAGTCGCTGGAGTACCTAAATAATATGTTCAACGACCTCTGTAGCGTTACAGGTGGGTCTTAAAAGAACATGGACAAAACAAAAATCATGTCAAATGCTCATGTTGTATCCGTATCGGTAGTCGTTGGAAACGTTACGCTTGAAGTGTTGACGATAGAATCCGGAACGAGGATATTCGCCGAAGAACCAAAGCCACCGATACCTATCAGAGTTTGTAAGCTGAAGCGGCAATGGGCACGCCACATCACTCGAAGAACCGATAAGCGAAGGGAAATAAAGGTTCTTGAGCGGCGACCACGAACCGGAAGACGCAGCATAGGCAGTCCTCCCACTAGGTGGACCGATGACATTGTGATAGTCGCGGGCAACCGATGGATGCAAGTGGCACGTTGTCGTTCGGTGTGGCGCTCTAAGGGGTAGGCCTATGTTCAGCAGTGGACGTCTTATGGCTGATGATGATGATGATGATGATGAATGTAAATGAGTGACAAGACGATCGTGTCGCTCGCCTGATAATAAGCATCACGCTTGCCCATAACTGTCCAAACGCACCTAAATTAATTATGTAGAGACCGAAAAAAAAAAAAAACAAGGGAAATAATTCGTGTAGTTTTGTAAATTGGTAAAGTTATCCCTTCAATTCGTTTGCACACTACTGCTTGGCGGTTGAATAACTGGTAAAGTTGTGATACTTCCCCAGGCGGACTCTGCAAAAGATTCCTACCACCACAAAAACTTCAATCCACATCGTATAAATATAATATCAATGATCATTCTAACCTCGTATGGTATTATTCTTATGAATTTTACTCGCTATCTATAGTAGGTATATTATTACTATTCTCTAATATTATAATTACTGTCTAAAAGTTATATTGACTCAATCAAAATTATGAAATTATGAAAATTTTGGTATCTAGAGTAAATTTTGTGGTTTGATACTATCCAAGTTATGTTACTAAAGTTAAACAACACGTAAATGGTTGGAGCAGATGTTTGACTACGCATACATGTTATATCTAGTGAGCAGCTCTATATAGTTCACTTACACGCGAATATCAAATATTCAAGGGATGAACTTTCCTTGTAATTTTGGTATCACAATGAAATTGTTGTATAAAGAGTTGGTGGCACGCAACATTACGCTGTATTGATGGGTCTGGTCTATCATCGTGTCCGCTGTACTAAAATAATTTGATTCTTGGTATTTCTCTATGCTACATATCGTTGTGAAGACAAAGGTATAAGCGAAAGCAGAGATCAACAATATCATTTTTTCTCTCGCAGAATACTTGTTTGTTTTAGTGATTAAGCAACAATCCTTTTTTCCATAAATTTCCATAAATATGCTGATGTTCTCTTTAACGCACACATTAAAATAGTGAACCAGCTAGCAGAATTAGGATCGGTATCCACTCTTGTCCCGATTCCAAGAACTCCGAACATATAATTTGAGTTCAGCGTACCGCTTGCATACATACTGAAGAATGAACTGTGGCATCGGTCCTGTAGAAACTATGTAGTATGCTGGAGTACCGGTGTAGGGCTTAAACATATGCCAGGGAATCGTTCGTCTCTCGGCATTTGTATCTGTGAACAGTGAATGCACAATCTGAGGACTCGTGCCTGTTACCAGACCTGTTATTCCTTTGATGTCGTATCGCGTCTTATCAGGTTTCCATGAAATGGAATAGGTATACCTGTATCACCAGTAATATTTCATTATGTCTATTAATTAATATACCTACTACCTACCTTTAACACGACTACTACTACTACTACTACTAGACGATTATCCTCCTTATACAATTTTCTAGGGCTCTGTACCGAAAGGGGCAAAAGGGGACTGCTATTGCTATCTCTCTATAGTAAATATAGATAATTATATTTTTTATTACCCTGGCATGTGCGATATGGGTATAAAGTCGTTGTCTAGATCTCATTGAATGTAAAAATAGTGTTTACTCAACAAAGCTCGTAATTTCATTGCTGGCGTGTTTTCGCCACCAGCAGTTTCCTTTGAAAATCCATTATTGTCGAGTTTTGTTTCAAAAGTAGTCAGGTACAAAAAGTTGCATACGACAATTTAGCGTAACGGAAAATCTACAAATTTGATATTTGAAATTAAATGAAATTACCACTCCTAATAAGCTGGTTATATTTAAATTACTCGCATTGTTTGATTAAAGCACTCTACAAGCCTTGGTCCGCAATGACCAAGCTTGAAGGCCAAGCTTGGTCATCATTGCAGATTGCAGCCCTTGCTGTCCGCGATGTAAAGGCATCGACTCGAATAAATAAACGAATGGTGGAATGAATGAATTAATGGTCAAAGAGTTTTAGTGTCATATTTCAGTGACGTTAAGCCAGTTTGTAGAGTAAAAAAATCTACTTTTTGATGGCATACTTAACTCAAAAGTGCAAAAATTTGAGTTGGCGCTATATTACTTGTGCATGTGGTTGTTATTTTTTACAAACTGCTACGACTGCTTTTTTTAAATAAACAAAACCTACCTAAACCCTAAGCCTACAACATAAAACGAACAGTTGGATTACCCAAAGACCATTGAAGATAAAATAAGGCAACAAAAATACTTTGTACCACATGGTGCTATAGAAACCTTGGTGCGCACGTCCGATTCGCACTTTGTCAGTATGATTGACTAAATAATGACTAATATAGCAAGTATCGCAACGATGTGGTTATTGGTCAGCCATAAAAGAACTCCGTATGCCGCTTAGATTTCTAAGCTTAAATATCTGTTTGTCTTTGTACAGCATCCTACAACACGAAGTAATTTTGCAACATGCACATTACTAAGTTTATTTAATAGCAATTATGTTTATTCACGCAGAGTGTAATATAGTCTTTGCTTTGCTCATAATGCTTTTTAATAGCAGCATTTAGTTGATGTTGTGGGTTATTGTACCTAATTTAGGATATAACTGACGTTGCAATTTCAGATAATCTCATGAACTTTTTTTTTTTTGTAATTTGTCATCAGCCTTTGTGCTTAATATTTAGAAAACCCTCTAAAAATGTGAGGAATGTTAATGGTAATAATAATCACCATTAGATACGTACAAAACAACAAGAATGGCTACTGGGCACTGACACGGGTCGACAATTCCAGCAATTTCAACGCTATGATGTAATTTGCCAGAAGTTTAACTAAATACAAGTAGGTAGGTATAGGTACCTATTTTCACAGCAGGAACATTACGCCTAGAAAATACGGATGCGGTCGCTGTTTAATTTGATTTATTCGCCGCCGCTAAGTTTGAGCCTGCGGGCAGCGCTTCTCGGGAAAAAATAATGAATTATCAAGTTACGAAACTCTCCAACTTTAAATAGAGGTGTCTGACGCAGCCGTATAATCAGCTATCTGAATTTGAAATGTAATCAATCCGTGATGAAGGTTTTAGTCGTCCCTTTGGTGGTTATAAAATTGTTTTTCTCGGTATGAAATCTATGACACAAAAAAGAAATCTACAAAAAGTTGTTGCCAAGGAAGAAATAATTTCAAGACTCGAAGCCTAGCAGGCAGCACCCATACATCACGATTACGAGGCACAACGAATTGTGGCGGGCGTTCATCGTGGAACTACTTAATTCGTATAACTCGTAGGCGGCAGTTCGTTAGGCGTTTCCGCGTTCGTCAGCCTTCCAGCAGCACCGTACTCACCGGCAAGGTCGTGTGAACGTCTTTGTCTCTATTTCGTTGTTGCTATGTCTCGAAACTAGCCATGGTTTTGGTTTAGACGACAGAGACCATAGTTAAAATGACAGACTTTAATATGAATTACTTTCAGAAAGAAGTCTATATCGTCGGGTTCTGCAGACATAATCCTCTTGCCCAATCACTTGACTTTGATACGCCTTAAACTTCCTGAAGTAAAATGTTCGTTAAAATGTGTCAATTGGCTTGAATCTTGATATTATATATAAAATATAAACTTGATGTTTAATCAGGGCTATGAAGTTTACTTGTCTCACAATATTTCAGCTTCTTAGAAAAATACCTTTGTATTTCGTCCTCGTGTTGTCGTCCAATGTTGTTTTCTCCAAAGTGATGCTATCATTCCAATCAAACTTTCTCATGTGTCATCACAACTATTGAGTGCTCCTCAACTTAAATTACTTCGTACTATTCCTTCCCGACCGTTGTTCAACCGATAATCTTCAATCAATATCAAGCAATCTGCGCTGATCTAAACCAATTTTATTTTAACTTTGCCGGATTATCAGATTTATGGCTTCTCATTGACATTACAGCTGGTTGAGGTCACATACAACTTTCACCGCGTATCGTTAAAAACTGGGCAATCGACTTCAAATATGCAGCCTTTCAAGATTTTCAAGTGATCTTTTGGACTCCATATTAGGGAAACCTTAAAACCAAGCGACGGAAAAAGAAAGCTTATATATATTTTTTACCAATCATATTTTACTGAGGCTTTTGTTCTCTGATAACTGACTTTTACAAGGTATATTAGGTAAACGAAATTGGATTATAACTAGGCAGCACTGTAGAGTCTAGATAAAGGTATCATCACCTCGAAATAAACTGTGATAGACATAGTAATTATGCTTTTTAATTTCATTTGCTAATGTCGTTCATTCAGAGTTCATTCTTCCGTAAATTGTCTCTGGTAGCTTTGGTTGCAACAACAGTTTTCTCAACTGTAATTTCTGTTCAAGAAACATTTAGAGCAGTGCGCGGTGGGCTGACATTGTGCAATGGCTGTTATGACGATGCATTTGTTCTCGCTTTACTGCCTGTATTGCAATAATCTATATCGTTTATTTCAATGTTCATTACTTAATATATCCCTTTGCACAAACCAAAATAATATTTCGACGATTGGTGTCGTAGCACTACTGTAAAATGCAAGATCAATTAGAATTACGTAATTCAATCAATGACTCAATAAAACATGACATGATAATTGCGACTGCTCGCTCTACATTAGCAGGTTTCAGGAAACTGGCAACAAGAGAACTGTTTGGTTTTTCCTGGCGATGGCGATTTCACGGCGATGTCGTTGCTAGTAAAAGTCATTGTCTTTTTCATGGTTCAGAGTGCGATATCAATTCTTTGTAGTAATCATGATTATGACTTCATTAGCACTCAGGATTTCCACCCACTGATGCAGCAGCATTAGTGTGTTAACCGGACGCGGTTCGCCCCCCCCTGGTGCGTTGAACCGCCGACTATATTTAACTACGACAACACGTGTGCGTCGGCAACACGACACACGGTGCTCTCCAACTTTGAGACCGTTTTGAAAAGCTCAAATACTTGTATTTGCGTCTAAATTGCCGAAACTGAAAGGAAAATCATCTTATAGACCTGCCCTTGCCCTGTAACATATATACCAGAAACTAATTACATAAACTAAAATGTCGGCTGCCAGTGTAACACCAAAAACTATTTAAAATACTTGAAAGACTATTAAAAATGCTCTGAAACTGTAGGAAGCGAGACTCTATAAAGCAAAATTCTATTTACACCGCTTTACAAAACTGCCCAAAGACGAGCACTTTAGCAAACTATTCATTCCCATACATCGAAAAGGCTCAAGCGAGTTTTAAAGACTCTTTTTAAATTCACGTGGAGGAAACGATGCTTTTAAAATTTGCATTCTTGGTAGTTTTTAGACGCCATTCATTCACCGAAAGTGCATTGTAGCACGCACCTTTGGGGAATTCAGAAAGGTTGCACTTTCCGGCGAGGGAATACGTTTGTTTGAACGGAGTAAGGCGAGCCAAGGTGAAGGCATTCTGTACTCTGTACCTGGAGATTGACAATGGAGTTCAATCAACCCGTTGCGACGACCGCCTACTCGGCATTGTGATTTGTGACACGAAGCTAGCGATCCTCCATTGTCACTTCCTGAATCGCATGTCGGTTTATACTTCTAGGTACTATTCAATGTAGAAACAAAGCTTATTAACTTACTTTGCAGTTTGTTTCATAATTTGAATATCCGACGTCAGTGCCAACAACTTATTAAAGTGGATAAAGATCTCATGTTGTTCTGTAGCAAATTGTTATGATGAATCTATTTAAATAATTATATTTTTTCGCAGTATAATTCCAAGTGACAGAATATGGAAAACCGTTAATTTGTCAACGTGGTTAGTGTTTTCTGAGCTTAATATATGGTATCTAAATGAACTAACAACTATGTTAAATTTTCATCAGAAATGTTCAACATGTCTGACACAAAAGTTGTCTTAAAAAAAGTTTTTAAAGGTAATGCCTAATGTATGTAGACTACAGACTCGCCACGCGATAACTTGCGAAGTCTCAGCCGCAGCTTCTGCGTACCAATCGTACTTAAAATAAGGAACTAAAATAGGACGTAACCCGGCGCCAGGCGTCAGTCTAATTGTGGCTATCGATTGGATCGCCTCGCCGACGTAACTATTAGGCTATACGCCCCCAGCCACATAAGCCGCATAACATGCAAGACTTGATGTGACCCACTCATTAACTGCTTACTTTTCCCGCATAAATGAGTAACCCAAAAAGGTCGCGATACGATCTAACTCAGTTAGGTATGCTATGACGCTAATTTCCAGTTAGAAAGGAATTGTTTTCGGAACTGGCTTAAATTTGTATGTTGAATTGCAAAAACCGTTAGCCTGCATCGCGAAAGAATAGGCACCCGAATTCGAAGGAGAGTGAGCGTGTTGCAAACTCGACGCAGCCGAGTGTATTGATCGGCGTGCGCGCGCAGCCCGCAAGTGTACACAAGCGGCCGGAGTGTTTCTATTCCTACGGTACGCCACAACAACTCGAATGAACACTCGGCCCTATCCGAGGACCATTCACAACTGGAGATGTAACCGTAATGAGGGATCGTCAAGCCCTTAAATACTATTGAACAGGTTGTCGTCGCGCGACCTACATTTGTTGCGATATCAATACGACCCATCCAAACTTACATTGACATGTTCAGCTTTCAACGGCTGTCGTCACTAAGCTCTTAGTGTAATGTAATTGGCGCGATCAGCTGTGCCCGTCCCCAACAGCAGCTCGGCATCGCTTATCTTGCGTTCTTCGACGTGATTAATCACCCCGTTTAATCTCCAGACCCTCGCCGCACGGACAAACGTTCCCTGTCGGCTGATAGAGCCAACTTAGCTGCTTTGCTATTCAAATCATTTAGAACGTCTGCGGATTCGCACTCTTCACCTTGAAAAACAACATTTTATTACGTTATTTTATAATTAAACATTTGAATGCAATACTTCCGCATAAAAATTAATTGCATTGCATAATAATGTACAGACAGTACCTATTATCCAACAATTCTAACAATATGCTTATATCAATCAAGTGATTAATCAACCTTCTAACAGCTTTAAAGTTTTAATAACGTTAATGGCGGAGCTGCGTTGATTAAAGGGGATGATATTTAATTAAACAATCCTAATACAAGAGAGAGAGAGATCAAACCCTTGTTTTACCCTCGAGGACTGCGCGGTATAGAATTGCCAACTGTCTTCATAGACGCCGCGCTGCTCTCAGAGGTCTGATACACTGCTACCAATGTAGAGAAATGAGTTGCGTTAAAGCGGAGACCTTTTTGGAATTAATATTCTACTGGGATTCTGGGATCTTACTGTTTTATAAGCTTACATATCAATTTCTATACGCAAACTCGATTTAAGTTCAGTACTGTTTATTCTGCACTTCATCAACAAGTAAAATAAACTACTATTTTTACCCCACTGCCCAAGAAGGGCTTATTGGAAAATGTTTTTGGGCTGTATGTAAGTATGTGTGCTCCTATATTATTCCCTCCTCCCTTCCTCCCTTCTTGACGGATTTTCACGAGTGAGGTTGTAATGTCAGTGTGACTACATTTTGCAGTCGGGTATTTTGTTTTTCTTTTATTAGTATTACTTGTTCCGTAAAATATACGTACTGTTTTTACATTGTAAAATTGACATTTTATTTCATGGCATATGCAGTAATTGTCAGTCTGTTACAAGTCGCGTCGGTGGTCGATTAATTTAAATGTTTGGTGTTTTAATAAGAGGAAGCCGTGATGTTAATTGATCCCACGAGTCCGACCATGCTATTAACATATCAATAGCAGTGGTAAGACATTTCAACAGCGACGAGTTCGTGTGACACTAAGATGTAGGCAACTGTACAAGGATCAGCCTGTGCACTATTCATGCATAATTTCCAGCGACCCTGGATCCGTACACTTGACTGCTGACCTTGCTCCATTCGCCGGTAAACGTGGCCGTCTATACTTTACCGCCTCTTCTACTCGTCGTAGACTCGCGAGGTCGTCCGACACGATTGGCACTTGATTGTTAATTTTCTACTCGAGTGCTGTACCGGCGTTCGTGGCTCGCACGTTGCGCAATCCGCGCTAAGCTAAACTTTTACCACAAACCCAACGCTAATTTTAGACTTTTATATTACACCTTATTGATGTTTTAATTACCCCGCTCACCTATAATATTATCAGTATGAATTTACTTGTTATGAAGTGCCGTGGCAGTTACCGAGGCGAGTCGGCTCTAGAACTTGACCTCCTTAAGAAAACATGTTTAGATTTTAGCATTATGCGATTAATGAGGTGCTGGTTATATTTTAACGCAATATTTATATTAACTAATAGTTTAAAATGTAATGTCCTTCACGGTCTAGGTCGGGGTATACTGACATTGGTGGCTCCAGCTGAGTTACATCATTTTGTTGTTTTCATTTTTATACGTATTTATACGCACAAAAGGTCACCAAACGGTCGGCGCCGTCTCGAATATGAACTGGTTAAGAGCCTGTTTGCCTTTCTAAAGTGTCCGACCATCTTGTCGAGGCGATATATTCCATGAAAGTTTCGCCGGAACGTTAGAGGGCATTTACAGCGAAGTTTGGTAATATTCAGACATTATATTTATCTGTATTCGAGCTCAGAGTTCACTATTCATAACGGCTATAATCGTAGAGGCCTCTTGCGGCACATTGATCTAACCCATATCTCGGGCATAAAACGTGTCTGTCGCGAGAACAACCATTTTGTCAAGAAATATTCAGTTCCAAGATACAGTCACGTCGTCCAAAGAGAGATAACACACAGATGAGATATGTCGCAGTAGGTGCCGTAATGAAAACATCATCATTTTATATAGGGTTCTAAGAAATGGTGTGCTAAGCCAGGCTCACGTAGCACACGTCTAATACTTACTCATCATTATGAACATTTTTTACAATGGGACCAACCCTGAAATCGAGAAAAAAAAGCTATTCCATATAAAAATGTCAATGACCCTAGACAAAATGTATGGAACAGCTTTTTTTTCCCTCGAATTCAGTGCTGGTTCCTAAAAGTTGTTCACAATCATGAGTACTTATGACCACATTGCAGCTTAGCATACCCTTTCCTTATAACCCTGTTTAAGTTAAGTACATCTTTTGTTCATCGTGTTCTTAGGACATACATGTGCTAAAATATTTGAAAAGAATGTTTCGTGGAAGCCTCCAGTAAAGTTAAGCTTGCTTTTGTGTTTTGATTTTTGAGTGACTGGTATTCTATGATAACAGAAGATTTTGCTTCAAGGCAACAAACGCCATAGATTGTTATTGATGTTATCAACTAACCATCATCTTCTGTCTTTGTTCCAGGTAATTCTACTCAACCTTGCCCTAACGACCATAAGTCAGCCTCGTTTGTATGTAGTGTTTTTAACAACACTGCACTTAAGATCTTTTTTACAAAATGCTGCTCTTAATCTAGATAAAATGTATCGCCAAATAGATAAATACTCTTCGTGTGACAAAGAGCACGGTCCAATGTAATCCTTGTCGAAAAACTTTCGCCGAATTTTAAATTCTCCCAGAACTGAATCTCCTTTGGCCTAGTCCAGTCCAGTAGAAGAACTCTATAATAAGCTTAGGCTTATTGTCGCGTTTTTATCGTGATGACCCCTATGGTCATCACGATAAAAACGCGACAATCATCCTGTTCCTTAAACCCCAAAGAATTTAACATTAGTTCGACCTGCTTAACGAGTCTAGTTTTCATACAAGGCAGAGTAACGGCTTCCGCGCCAGGACACCACCATCACGAGCGGTGGAAAAACCTGCGCAAGCTTAGAGCTTGACACACATACAGCAAGTGTAACTAATCGCAAGATTCCTATCTAACTCTTTACTTACATCAATCATGACTGCTTTCTATATTAGAAAAACTGCGGTCGAACTAGACATGTGTGTCCAAAGATCCCCGAAGATGTGTGTCCTCGGGATTCTGAAACGTTTGTTAACTTTGACAACAGATTAATTCTAGTGCTGCCTTTGTTTGGCACTAAGCGGATGACAAAGACAGCAACAGGCTTAATCTGTTGTCAAAGTTAACAAACGTTTCTGAATCCCGAGGTTAATTTCTCGTGCACATTGTCCTCTTGACCAGCTGCAAATGCTACGCTAACAAGTATAGACATTTGCGCCCTTGAATGTCTAGGCAAGAAGTAAAACTTACAAAGAACGTATATTGCAAATATTGTTATCGTGATTATGCTTTCTTACAAGCTTTTATTTAACTTGCAATGTTTGTATGTGAATATGTATCAATCATGAGTCAAATCTTGCAACTGAATTTTAGACCATTTTTTGAGTTGAAATTTTGCATGCCTGTAAGTTGCAAGTTGCAAGTTCCGATGTCAATACAATATTATGAGAGCGATCTGATCTGATGATGGAGACGGAAGGTGGTAACTAACAGTAGATCGATGGAGTTTGGACTGATTTTGATCAGCTTACAACGGATTTTATAAAAAGTTTGTCTGGAAAAATATATATTTTCCACAAAAACTTATTGTAATCACAATCAGATCCAGGTCTGGATTCATCAGTTGAGAATTTGTTGAACACAGATTTCCTAGACTTACATAAAAGTACGTAGAAAGTACAGTCATAATTAAAAGGAAACAATAGGACTGCTGCAGAATTCCATTCCTTAGCATACTTAAATATTGTAAGCATAGATGATATCGCCAATCGCATACAATACGAGTAAATCATGGAAGGGGTGATCTATTTTGCCTTACGAAGTACTATAATTTATTCTGTGGGCTTACCATGGCTACGACGGTAAATAAAAATAGTGGATGTCAATCAACCGCTTTATTAGTTCAAATACCAAGAACACTTCCATTTCTGATAAATTATTCTGTCTCTTTTGCTTACCTTACCTACCAATCGAACCGTGTGCGGGCATGCTCGTGCTTTTGTCGGAAATTCGTTATCTACCTTCGATAAACTAATCGCTCTTTTATATCGTATCACATTTTGTTTACATTATTGAACGTGCATTGTGAAAGATTTGACCGCGCCTTCTATATTATATAATAGCATATTCTGGAACGGTCTAGGTATGCGTGGGTATGTCTAGGAAATCAGATCTCCCGCAAGGCTTCGGGCTTGGCAATTGGGGTCGTCAATACCGCGGATCAGCGGGATTTGCGGGATCGCAATTGATAATCATGTTTTTATTAAGTGCGTATAATAACGTTTAATATTATCAGCCTTTGCCTTTTTAAGAAGTTGCCCGTCAATTGGATAAATTAAAAAAAAAAAACAACGAGCACAGAACAAATAAAGCTGCTGTTCCATACATTTGTTCACACAACCTACCATTTTAATATAGTTTATACAATTTTGTTTTAATAAAACGGGAATACTCACGTTAAATTGAGTCGGTTATTCCGACTATAGTTTCGATCACATTCGGTGACCTTTATCAAGGAATGCTCAGCGAGACGCGCGCGACCTCGTCTTGCCTTGCACTCACAATACAATTGCACTAGTTTATACAATCATATAGTACGAATTGGAAAAAAAATACAAATTAATCTACATAAATAAAGTGCTAGTTTATATTTTTGGGATGACGAATTAAACAAAGATGATGTGTGATGTATCGTATTGGTAAAGGTATGGAGCACACCCTCAACTATCCTGTTACTTTCGCTGAGCGTCGACTGCTTTGACTTTTTCTTCAAATTTAGATACTTTTTGATCCTGCAATATACTAGCGGGAGTAGATTGCCTAGTTATGTCATATCAAATCTTGTCTTGCTTTGGTTACACAATGTTTTCCAGACAAAGTGTTAAATCACCTTAAAATTACTCGCTGGTAAATCTTAAAACTTTTTGGAACTTTCTTCCGGGTTTTTGTTGTTAATTAAAATATACGTCTACAATTTTTTTTATACGTTACCAATCCAGCTAAAAGTGCCTCTACCTATAGGAGTAAATCTAGTGGAATTTCTGACTACAAATCATGAAATAAGTAGTTAGACACTATCTCGATGAACCAGTATAGGACATGTTCGACAGAAGTGTTTGCAGCGCGTATCAGCAGGGCAATGGTATCGATAAGGCAAACATCTAACGGAGCTAGTTGCGTGGGGGAAATGGACCGCGCCAAGAGCGTGTGCGCACACCGGTATCATAGATCGTCACCGGTCCCAGTTGCTTTCGGCACGCTGCACCGTGCACGAGTGTTTACAATTCTCAATATTTTGGTGTTGCAACCGAGTTAATTGTTCGATAGTTATGTGTATATTGTTAATCGGAGTGAAACTCTACATTCGGAACAGTGAACTTCGTTGCAGCTGATAATGGAATCGATATTCGAGGCGGCGACGGTGTGCTCTATTTGAGGTACCCAATTATCCGTGTTGATAACGTGTCTACTCGATTAGGTATTAGATCAGTGTACGCGTTGAACTTTAGCTAAGCTGTATAAAGACATTCGGAATACGTACATAATCTTTAAAGTATTTCCTGAAGCTCTTTGTAGACTAAACAGTAAAAACAAAACCATTTGCAATGTAATATCGTGTATTAAATAATGTTGAGTTCAAATTCCGTATCACTTGACTGTCTCTATTATATCCAACCCTGCAATATCTTTCTATCCTGGGCCGTCTCTTAAGCTTCATTAAAACTTATTACGTATTAAATTATTCCCTCTACGATTTATGAAGGAATTATGTTTGTTTTAATGTTAGCTCGAATTAAATGAACATAATTTAAAAGTTATTAATTTTGATAATGAATCAAGCACTTCACTTTAGATATCCAATTAAATTAATCTCAATATTTGGTGAAACTCTTAAATTTATTAATTTACATACCTACTTCAAAGGCGGAATAATGCATGAAATCAAAATTATATTATTGTTTACCGGATTCTTTATTTGCGTCATCGCAAAACTCGTAGTATTTATTCGTTAGTCCTTGACCAAAACATTTCCATAACATATAGTAAAATATATATGAAATTTTTGTGCTGATCACGCATACTTAATAATACAATATAACTGGAAAAGCCAGAGGGCAGTAAAAATATTCATCAGTATTGGCGCATATATTTCGCTTTACTATAGATATCAACTTAATATCGTATCTATGTTCTTGGTATAAATAGTATACGCCTGTGTGACCCTTGGAACAGAACAGTTAACTACGAAAGTCATAATATTGAACCGTTTCATGTAAAATGAAAACATGGATTTAATCTAACGAATTTATATCAAATATTTGTATAGATTGCTCGACTCTTATCAAATGACCTCTTGACATTAATTGTTGCTCGCAATATATAATACGATAATCATTTGTTTCGGTCCACGTTTTCGGAGAATACGCACGAGATCGCTAGTCACGCTATCGCGCGGATGTGATATGTCCAAGAGCAGACGTATGTGACCCTACTGGGGTCGCATTGACGTTTGCTCCGATTTAAAACCAAATTGACGCTCAATGGCTACTGGCTGGCACCTAGTGCAGCATCAATATCAATGATATGGCATTGCGTCATGGCAGGGATATTTCAACTAAATCTTAAAATTTTCAAAATTGCACTTGTCAAATTGAACGGTACTAAAGATAAGACTTATACCCTGTCAATGCTTTATTACAAAACATGCGTAGTAAAGTAACCTTGTGATTATAAAATAATATGTAAGAGACCTTGCGATTGGTCTCCACTTTTAAATATTTCGAATGTGACGCATATATAAGTAGCATTTGTGTCATTCATACAACATAATCATTCACTTTAAGCAAATATTTGGCAAACTTGATTGTGGCGGAGATAAGAACGCGTATGAAACACTTGGGCGCCATATTGCCACTTAAACTGTTAAGCACTGAAAGTGGTAAACCTTGGTGTTATCGAGTTGGTAAGAGTACATGCTTAATAAGCTCCACTAAAAGCCGTTCCAGGCGAATCGAGGAAATATTTATGCCGCTGTCTCGCTTTTAATTAAGAACTTGTAATATTATTATTTACTCGCCCTGGCAGAAATGCTTCAAGGTTATTAAATCGGCTTCATTGAATGTTTACTGTCATTTCATAAAACATAATTCCTTATTTTATAAAACTTAAAACAAGTAAAATATATGTATACTAGTTGTTACCCGTGACTTCTCTGTCTTAGTCCGTCTCCTACCCTTAAGCTTAATAGCTTAATATCTATACAAAAACTCAGCTCGATCCTTGCAGCCGTGATTCCGCGACAAACACCCGGACAGAGAGACAGAGTTAAATTCGCATTTATATTATTAGTTAGCGCAAATTTTGTTTTGCAGACTCTCGATCACATAACAAACAACAAGTAGTATAAGTAATAAGAAAAACAAACGAAATAACTGACTGCAAAATATAGCCTATGTCACTCCGGACGAAAAATCCAAAATTGGTCAAGCCGTATAGGCTATGGGGGTAATAGGAACACTCAAACATATTTACATAAACACATAGAACCTCTCCTTCTTCGGTCGGGTAAAAAGCGGTTCTATATGACATGTGTATTGTGTAATCACTTTTTGAGCACACTTCAGAAGAATAAGTATCGTTGTATATTAAGTTCACAGGCGTCGTATAAAAATGTGTGCACATTCCACATGGCGACTATCAAAACGACACAAAGTTCTAAGTAATGGTGGCACGTACTTTCTGTGACAAGAAACAAATACCGCGGGTGTGTTCACGGCACTACAGAGATTTTGCACCACCCTCTGTACGTGTATTATTCGGCTGTTTCGTTTTCCCGACATACTTTGCTAAACAAAGAGAAATGTTCGGCGGTGTTTTGCGATTTCGAACTGGTTACGCTCGTTACTATAAAACGTCGAGAGTCGCAAATATTTTGTTTTGACGTGATATATCTCTGCGTGAATACAAATCAGGATATATCTGTTCCAATTTCGTTTATCAATATTATTTGCAAGACTCGATTGTTCATTCATTAAATTGCTAAAGGGATTTCCATAATCGTCTCATACGGTTTTGTATCGAAGTGCCTTCTCACGATTTCAAGGCAATATGCTTACAGATATTCGATCTTTGTATCAAGGCAGCGATGCCACGTAACTACGTTAGATTTCTACGCTTATGTATAAATGATCGTGTCTATATCGAACCGATTGACATTGAGTTTTTACTGTATCAACGTTTGAGCGAGCAAATTTATGAATGTCGTTTGTTTGAGTGATGGGGCGAAAAAACGAGTGTTAAAATTACCCGACATCCAATCGCCTTCAAAGAATTTCAATTAGTCATCGCTATAATTCAGCCAACAGTTCTTAGAGAATAGCAACACAGCATAATTCATTCAATTTGCTATAGTAGAATTATGTATAAAACAAAATTATAAACTAAACCTATAAAATGGTTTATCAATTTCTCCCTCGCGCGTGAATACGAGACAAACATTTTCATAGAACAGATTAGCTTATCGAGCTTCTATATGCATAAGAAGGTAAGTTGCATCAACTCTGCCTTGTTTTACACTATATTCCATAGAAGCAAGAGCAAAGCAAGTAAACTATGCATGGCGTGCGCAAGCAGTTTGTTAAGAGCCTTAAGTTCATTCGTGTATACGGATTAACTTTATCTGACCTTCCTCATTATACTTTGTTAATTTTGCGTGGTTTCGAAGTCTTGTTAAACACTCAAGTTTTCATGAAATATACGGGATCCTTTCCTGCATCTATACGCCTTGGTTTGTAGGATTTTTTTAATAATTAATGGTGTATCAGTATGACAAAGGGGTCTTGTTCGAAAGTGGAATAACCAACACAGATCAGACCTTGACTTGTAGAGTGTGTTTTTTGGGATTGATATCCCAAAAAACACAAATTAAAATAAATATGCTTAGAATACTAGCCAGATTTTTGCTGGAGCCCCTGGCGCTTATTTTTAAATTTTCAATTAGCGATTGTTGTTATTGTCTATGTAAAACTGACTAGCAAAGATTGTCTGTCAAACAAAGTTATATAAAGCCAATATTAGTATTTGACAAGACACTAAGGATAAAGGGACTGTAAAGGTCATCGGAAAAATATTATGTGCATTATATGGACCATGCCATTTTGGATTCGAATAATATTTTCTGTTTCATACTTTGACATAGGCGGGTTTTCGTTTTTGAACTTATATTTTATTTATTTTTATTTAGTATTAAGATAATAATTGAGATCGAACTTCACTTCAGGTAAGTTCGTTCGATCATACAATGTTTTTATTATTTTATTAGGTTATAAAGTCCGCCATATTGGATTTAGTATAATGCCGTATCTGACACGTGGAGTGTAAAGACGCATTGATAGACACCTGTATAGTCAAAATCTTATAAAAGTGGTGTAGAAGATTAGAGGGAACATATGAACATACAGAAATACAGAAATATTTATTTCGTAACAAAAAAATACAGACATACCCCCCCGTACGTACATACATACATAGACTGCCAAACTCATAACCCTAGCTATTCGTAGTCGGGTAAAAAGTAACTTCAGGTTTCCTCAGATTACTATAACCCATTCTATTATATTGTAGATAGAGACAAATTATTCAACCATATTCGACTTACATTCAGTTCTTCATAAATTAAATATGATAGGTACGAGCAATCATGTGCATGCCGAATTGTAGAGGTTATTCTCTCAAGGTTTTGATGGCTCATTCGATTCGATCTTGCGCCTAAATAAGCTGACGTATTTACTTTACGCAGTACGTCACCGCTTTGGGTTTGATCTTAGATATTTGTTTATATATTTAAAAAAATTGGCGGATTTGAGGCCATTATCGTGCGAATTTGTCAACAAACTAAGTTTTTGCTTATTCAAAGTGACCTTTGTTGCGTAAGATACATTGGTTCCTCTTCCTAGTTGCGTACTTTGAGTCACAATGCCTTCGCTCGACTTCCGTCCGCGGCGATTGTTAGTCTCCATTACTTTTAGTAAAAAATTCACTTATAGCCAACTCAGACAAAACAACTAAGTGCAAAACTGCGCCATGGCCGTATATGTTGTTTGTACATTGAGTTTGAGTAAAGCTGTTCACACTTTGGTTGTTGCGATATTGCAATACTTAAACTTGACCATAAAATATTGTTTATTTATGTTGTAGCGCCGATAACTTTGTTATTAATTGAAAGCAAATACCGCTTGCTTTGTGTATAATTCGAGTTCGACGTTGGATATTATCCACTCTTATATTTTGGTCAACATGGTACTCTCAAATTATCTAGTCGAACTGTCCTCAAAATTTCGTATATAGGTAAATAAATCGTTCTACGAATTCATAAATAAAAAATGAAAACAAGTTTGTATAGGCAATAGTCAGAATACAAAAAAAATAAGGTTTGACAAATAATTCACCACGCAAAGTCGTAAACATATTATATTTAGTGCGTACCAACCCTTGTTTTACAAAAAGAAAGTCCTATTAAGAATTTAAATTATGAGCAATTTTTGGTACCGGTGGAATATGTAAGAATGTTTAATTCATTCCAGCAATTTATTGCTGTTCGTGATTGCATACAAATATGAAAAGGGAGACTGAACCCGAAAAATTTATATACCTTTTTTATCTGCGAGGAATTCAGCAACGGTTGTGGGCTTTCATTTTGCTGAAAAGCGCAATTTTCTCCATTCACTATGGCCGCCTAGCTAGTGAAATCGTTATAGTCTACTGTGCTCTGCGGCGGCCATTTCCTAATGGCGGCTTCGCGTGCATTTAGCTTTTTTATTACGAACCTAAACTACGTACAAGTACACCTTTATGTTTCAAGCAAATCTCTTTTACAATATTTGCTTGTATACCAACACGTTAACTATTCACTTGTGCATTGCGCTCGCAATCCATAACTAAGTCCATATATCTTATACTCTTTATCTGTATACAGTGTGTTGTCAGTTGTAGGCGCTTAACCGTTTACCGCGCGCCACAAACAGCGGCAAAGTGCTAACTATTATGCTCTTGCATTTTCGAAATCCGTAAATTATAGTATAGGCTATCGTGTATGTATTGTAGTTCGGAAATAGTGTCCGTTTACGCGCCGCGCCTGGCGGTGGGTCGCATCGGCTGCGCCGCTTATAATTTTTGCTACGATTTCCACACGTCATCGCTTCCAATTGCCGGCATTATTAATTCTTTATGAATCGAAAATTTTCCATGGTGAAACGAAAGAGCTCTTTGCTATAAGTAAATGAGATAAATGGTCTTAAGAACGAAATAGCCTCTCAGCATTTTAATCTCGGTACTTAACATTTCAGATGTTGTCCGTGAAAACTTAGTCGTTGTCTACGCAAAGGACGAGGTGGCCTTTTCAATTTCTGACTTGCGCACAATGAAGTAAATTACACAGAGAACAACAGGAACCGAGGCGAGGCAACAATGATATTTCGGTAGCGAGGAAAAAACAAGAGGGTCGTTTCTGGATCCCATGGGAATTCACATCCCGTGTAGTTTTGTGTCCGCCGCGCTCTAGTATAACTTATTCTGTTTCTATGGCCGCTCCGCAGGAAAAGCTCCAAGTGCCCGGGAAATGCTTTGGAATTCCGGATACGCTGTTACTATTATAAGTAATATTTACAACGCCGCCCAAATATTTCGGGGCGTTACTTTTGTCTAAATTTTATCTTGCAAAGATATCTAAATGAAATCTTATCTAAATTGTAAATCATATAAACAATAGAGAAACTGCATTATTGCCATAACAAACGTCAGCGTAGTAATGTGCTTACGTATCAAACTAGATTAGCTTGTCCGCAGCGGCAACACCCGCGCGCGAAGGCGACATTGCTAAATTGATGTTTCCGATGTTCCAAGTGGTTCCTATTTTTAACTACATTTAATTACCTATGCTAGTTTACATACTTACATACAAATGCAGTTATTCCTTCAACATAAAAATTTAGCCAAACATCTCAATACTATACCCAGCGAATCACGCGGAATCGAAAAGCTGCTTCATACAAATTTGTACATCCTAATTATTCTTACCCCCGTGGGGTTGGTTTTCAAAGAACAGTGATACACGTGTTTATCTATCTTGTTATTTCTTTACCCAAAATTTAACTTTCATACTTTCCTGAGTCACACTTAGGAGTTAATTTTCAAATAAATGTAAAACTCGTGTTTATTATTTTGATTTGGTCAGTTAGTCACAAGATTCGTCACCGTGAAGTATAGAAAAATAGTTGCTAGTAAAACTTTGGATCACTCTTAAACGTTAAGTAGCAAAATGACAAAAACGTAAAATGCGAAACATTGTCAATAGACCACAATGTCCAATGAGTGCTAAGTCCAAACCCCCTCTAGGGAATAATTTTCGAAACATTTTGAGGCATGCCTTTCGTAATGCTTAATACACAAACCAAGTTCTGTTAGCGTAGCACGAAAAAATGTTTCGTATTTCCATACAAAATTTGGGGGTTTTAGCTGTTCAAAAATTTGGGGCTCCTTTAAAGGTGGAAATCCGCAAAATCTGTTCTTATGCTTCCTTAGGTAGGCTTGACCATTTGAAGAATATTGCGTCCTCACGTCTATACCATAAGCGATTTCGCCAGTGCGTTGATCTTGATTCTGAGAAAAAGGCTTGTTTTTTTATACGTATATCATAGCCAGATGACGTCCACTGCTGAACAAAGGACTCCCCGTTAGAAAAGGAATTTTTGAAATTTACTAAGAAGACGTAAAAATTATATAATATTATATTTATTGTAATATATATTTATAGTATATAAAAAATAAAATAGTAATAGTGTAAATAAAATTTAGATGTAAAATGATTTGAATAAAACTGTAAAGAAGATAGATAAGATATACCAAACATGATAAATTGACATCAATTGTGATATATGATATTCTAATAACAATATAACTGCTGATAAAAGAAACGCCGAATCACTCGTTACGATACGACTGAGTCGGTCGTTGGCATCGCTTCTCACTCAGCTTCAATGGCAGTTGGGGTGGTATGGGCAAAGACGACCGGCCACCAGACAGGTGAAGGAACTTTGTGACGTAAAATACTATCGCAGGTGTACCCTCCGATTTTAAAATTCGTGTAGTCAGGTAGTCGAGGCTCCTCAACCCAAAACCTCTTTCATTTACTGGCGATATAAATACATCATAATACCATTGTCCGGCCAATATTAAAATGTCGCTAATGGCATCCAGCACTTCTTCTCCGCCGACACTAATACGAGTTGCTGTTTTTTTTTTGTCCAGACAAAGAGAAAAGCTATTTGCATAGTTCTAAATGCTTAAAACTCCCGCCACACATGTTTATAGCTGTGATGGAGCTACTAATATAAATATGTAATAAATTGGCCCATAATGTGAATAAATATGCATACGTTTGAAAAGATTTCCAGCACGAGCCCTCGCTAAAGGGTCAAGCGGACCTACATTACCTTGAGTTAATTTTTGTTGCACGAGCTCCGGTGAAAGCTGGCCAACTCTTCAGAAATTACTCATATTTGAACAAACAATATTCACATGTAAATTAGGACGAAGTTATAACTTTAGTTCAAAGTTTCTCTTAAATTTGAAAAGTACATATTGTAGCAGTACTCTCCAATTAAGATAATTAGGTTGTTATACGAATTTAGGAAACTTCGAACTCTTATTGGAATTCATATGATGTAATGATGTTCTCTGATGGTTTCATGATTCTTTTGTTTCGCTGGTATTTAAATTCCTGATATTAAACAAAATAGCTATCTAACATAATGCTTGAATATGATATAAACATAATGACGCACTTGACGCATAAATCATGAGGATAAAACATTTTTGCGAATTATCTACTGATACAATATAAGGGGGGATGTTCAGCAGTGGACGTCTTTTGGCTGATGATGATGATAATATAAGCACCCTGCTGGCTTCCTGTCATGAGGGGTTTCCTATAATTATAAAACGAAATCAATTCTAGTTACTCTATTATTTTCCTGTAGCAGACAGACAATAGTCGCCTGAAATCAGTCGAAAGGTTGTTTTGACGGGGAACAGTCGCTAATATCTGTGAATATAGGAACGAGTGCGGGCGACAGGGCTTGAATCTATGAAGAGAGTGGACGCTGAACCCCCCCGAGCGCGTACCTGCGCGTGCGCCGCGATGCGCACCTCCGCGGAAACAGCAGGTAGCTCGCGGCGTGCTCCGTCAGTGTTGGCTCAGTGCGCGCGTTCTCTCGCCGCTAGTGGTAGTGTACGCAGTGCGCGGACGCACACGCGCGGTTCGCGAGCATGGTTCCCATACCTCGATGGTGAACTGGTGATAGCAGTGTACTGGATAACAGACGACATGTCCTGTGACAGAAGAACTAGGGCCGCCCGTTTCCTCGAGCTGCGGTGAGTTTGCCGTAAACACGCGCTTCCTGTCGAGACCGATCCTTTGTTGAATCCTCGCAGTGAAGTGTGTCCGTCTCTTTTTAACGCGTTCTACATGTTGTGGCCGGCCGGACCAGTGCTTCTGAGTGTTTGTGTTTTATCTCTTGTGGTTTTATGATCCTCATTGTCCAGAGATTACAACGGACACGGCTGCAGTGCCATTGTCTACGGATATACTTTTGTATGGGTAATGGAAGTGTTCCTTCTTTCTTTCTGTTAGATTTATAAGCGCGTATCGGAAAACTTTTGTTGATATGACTTCTTGGAAAAACGTTAAATTTCAAGTACGAAGTGATTAGTGTTTTGATGTGACCTCGTCAGGCTAAGTAACGAAATCGGCAACACGAGCAAATGTAATCTAAAAGGTGGCCACGTTTTTATCTTCAAGCCTTACATTCATGTCAGAAACTTTTGTATGGAATATTTCCAAAAAAAAATTGGAAGCTCAAAGAGGTCACATTGGGAAAAGTCACAGATGAACTTAAAATTATTACACTAATCTATCAGTTAACAGCATGCTTTTGTAATTATCACCGTGACAGTTGCAAACTTGCATAGGTCGTTTGTTGATTTCGGTATGCAGGCCGTAGAACAAGAGTAGCTTAGCCCAGGCGCAGATATGGGACGCGGGCGTACTCCCCGCCTCGCCTCCCGGCCTTGAAAGGCTCTTGACCAGGCCAGCGCCGCCGATGTCGTATTTATTGCAACCTCCAAGATTTGAAACGACAAGGTTATTGACGCCCCGCGCCTTGATGCCCTCAGTCCATGGGAACCCTACCAACCGCAACTCTGCCGGCAAATGCTCGCGTCTCCTTGAAGCGATTGTTCTCACGTCGATCTTGTTGTAATGATTAACTACAATAGTTATTACGTCATTGCTAAGCGAGTTTCCGCCTTCAAAGTTTGGTAGTTAACGATGTGAGTCACGCAACCGACATGGTTCATAATAAATCTGCAATTTATGAAGTATTGTATGTATGTTCAAAGAAAACATTAAGCTTAGGAGCAATGTCCTCTGCGCGGACTTGTCAAACTTTTACCGCAAACGTAGGCAGCTTGGGTACAAGATCTAAGAAGACATTGACTTTAAGACATTGGTGATTTATAAATAGGTGCATGCACTCGTCAAGCAACCATTGGCGCAGGATCGATGCCCAGTATTCCTAGGTGAAGGACGGTTATTCAGTTCTTCGCCCTTTGCCAATGGCTACTCATTGACTACTTATTTTGTGACGTTCACATTCGCACATCTTAATGTGACTTTTATTGCTTTGGACTATTACAATTATTTTGTAATTTATAGCCGAATGTTTTTTTTTTTTATAAACGTAAACCGTATCCTTGCTTTGTC
Source organism: Apocheima hispidaria (assembly GCA_947579745.1). Classification (NCBI taxonomy): domain Eukaryota; kingdom Metazoa; phylum Arthropoda; class Insecta; order Lepidoptera; family Geometridae; genus Apocheima; species Apocheima hispidaria. The sequence goes on from OX388161.1 coordinate 8,884,725, forward strand.
GTGAAAAATGCTCGTAAAGATGTTGATCAGCTTATTTCTTCCTAAATAAATTTCAGTATCAGCGTATAAGCATTTCATTAGCGACCCGTTTACCTACATAAATATCCTTTTAAATATTTGACGGAATATAGCGAGCATTATAGTGTTGCATATTGAATCAGCTGTCTGAATGCCATATGGCGTCGAGATGTACACTTCATAACGCAAATGGGGCCGTGGCATATGCTGCCACTTTCACTCTACATCACAATAAAGAGTTGCGTAGTACCTTTTTTAAAATGCATAAACACTGACAATGACAAATTTATAATCCGAAGAGCACCGCTAACAGAGAATCTTGAATTTTGCATCTTGTCGACAAGATGTATTTCCTGCCGCTGGAATTACTTCATATCATTCTAATTGGCACCTTTATGTACTTATTGGAATTGAAATTAAAGAGAAACACTAATATTTCGTCCAATTACGCTATCAGATTTTAGTTTTCGATGAAAATACATAGTTAATTAATGTTTAGGATAAAAGCTGGCGCATGCGGCAACACGCGCGTACCCACGTCGACGGCGTATTCGTGGGGGTAGTTTTTGCCGACAGCAGCTGGTTACCCCACTAGTGAGTCACGTCCTGTCTGCTCCACTGTAGGTCGGGGTGCGTGTCAATGACCCCACTAGCAGCCCTACACTTACGCACACCGCACAATTTACCCATTGCCCTTTGTACTCTCTATTATTTATAGCTTTTTGTTCACAGATATATCCCTATTCTCTTTCAATTCGGCACGCTTTGCAACTATCCCTTCATACTTAACAAGTGTTTTTCGTTCGGAATTCTTGTATTGCATAATCGATTACTAAGAGCTTAGGACTTTCCATTATTCCTCAACTCTGAAGTTTGCTTTAAACTAGTTTCTACGTCTAACACCGCTGCCTTATTAAGCTAAAAATTACATTTCTTGAGTAACGCTACGTTTTGAGGCTTATCCAAGTTTGATTATTTGCAAAGTTTTCCTCTTGAAAGTGCAGACACTTAGATTAATCGCCGAATCTCTGATTGGTTTAGTTTCATTTCCTTAGCAATTCGCAAGTGAAATTCTCAGTAAAGTCGTGTTTAATAATACACCATTTTTTTATGGACATGGTAAATATAAATATATTGTTAAAAATAGTTCAAAAAGTTGAAATTAATATACATTACAAAAGTATATTTTAAATATATCCTTTTGACATAAAACAAGGGTAATAATGACATTAAAGCTATGGTCGATACCCGCGAGGCGTTTGATCCGGCCTCCGCTGGCATAGCTGCGCTTCGTGCCTCATACCATACCGGTTCCAGGCCAGTCGAGACGCATCGCATTGTTGATCCTTCCACAGAAAAACAAAATGAAACATTTTTATTATGTTCCTGGCCCGTCTCTGCTGCACGAGTCTTTGCCTCGCGTTGTCCTTACTTGTGACTTCTTTACATTTTTTTACAATCACGACGCGTTTACTTGACTTTTTAAAACAAGAAAGTCAAAATCTTAAACTCATTCTAAACGTAGCCGATCTTCGCGGAAGTGCAAACACTCATGGTATACGATTCTTTGACGCGATTAGCCTATCAAATACTGCTTGCTTCCTGTCTAACCGACAATAATACTTGTAAAACGTGATCAAATAAGTTTTCTTTATTACAGAGTTATTTCCATGTTTTAATAAGGAGAATTCTGTTTTCGATATATATTTTGGCTTATGGTTAACTTATCAAAAGCAAATATATAATTATTTTATTTTTTATTTTTTTATAGTAAAATATAACGTCAAAAAAATACTTTATGCTGCCAATAATAGTAAATGAGCGCTAAAATTAAAACTCCATTTTAATGTGAAATCATACTCAAATATTAAAGCAAATAACTCCAAACTTTTTTTTTACCCAAAAGTAAAAAGTAAAGTAAGTGAAAAACTACATTTTAACCACATTTTAATTTAAAACGTCATCATAAATTGTTTTTTACCCAAGAGTTGACCTTCTTCACAAAATCTTTTTGTTATGGAAGAACAGGACACGGCTACGATTATGTATACATTTGTCTCATTTTTCACGACAAGAAGAGTAGAGAAGACTTTGTCGCGGTGCGCATGCTAGCCCTGATGAACGCTATCTTAAAATGCTTACTAAAATCTGAGCTTTTTAGAACTCTTACTTTTTAGCGCTTTGCCGCTCGCTTCTCTGGCTCGGCCTGGGCTTTGTTTTTAGCAGTTCAAACATAACCATATAACACACCCCTAAAACAACAGTTCTTTTCAATAAACAAAAATAGGAACACATACATTAATAAGCCTGGCAAAATTTATAAATAAAACAATTAATACTTTTTTAATATTTCGTAGATAATTCTAAGAACCAAGTTCGGCTAAAAAAAATTTCGAAACATCGATATGTTACCCGTCAGTATTCTTTATTTGGTAATATGGTTACATTTTATGGCAATCATAGTGGTTTATTTAGGTAATACTTAGGTCATTAATTTTCTCCTTAGGTTTTTTGACCATTTTATTATATTTGGTCAATGAATACGATTTGAAATGCAGTCAAGTCTAAAATTGTAATTTTAGACTCTGTTTTTGGTACGTTTCGTTTTTTTTGTTATTTTTTTGGTTCTCTGTTCTCTGGTTATTTGTTATCTAATTTGATAAATAAAACAAAAAATAAAAATGTACATGTGGAAGGAAGAATCTTAAATTATGTCCATGTCCATGTAGAGTTACTTTACTTGATGGAGGTGGATACAAGAAACCGTTGTCGCCACACGTAACTGTGTGACAGCTACGGTTCTGGCTTATGAATAATTCACATTTGCGGTTTGCGCCCTTGTCGTGTCCTAAACGATGGAGGGCTTGGCAGACTAGAGACGCTGCGCTAACTGAGAAACTGTTCAGCAGTATCCTGCAGGCAATAAATATATCACTACAATTATTTAACAGTCCATGAATGTATGCTGCAGATTCATTAAACACACACACACAACTATTAGGCAGTAAACTTCATTTAAAGTTTTATTAAAGCTTAAATAACATTCCGGAAGATAAGTATAGGTACTGTTGATATCAGAAATTCAAAATACAAAGGTTTTTACACACACACACAGCTGCTACATCCAGCTACTGCTACTAGCTCAGCCGCTGCTAGCTGCTCAGTTGTTACATTATTTTTAACTTTTTTTTCTGTGCTAGCTATATACAATCTGGTGTGAACAGTAAATAGTATTTATCTCACACAGCTGCTAGAACCGTGGACAATTTGAGTACTTCGGGGTACAAATGTTACCACATCCTCCATACAGCACAGACTTAGCTCCATGCGTTTTTTTTATTTCCCACTGTAAAAAGCGCTTCGTGGGCGAAAATTTAACACTGCAGAAGAGACCGTCGAAGAATTTCGACGGTTATTTTTCGACCTACCGAGCAAGATAAATTAAAAAAAAAATTGTTAGCTGGCTCACCCGAATGCATAAGTGCATTGGAGTTAGAGCGGAATGTTTTGAAAAGCTATAAGTAAACTTTTTTCATATTCCAACAATTATGATTTAACTAAGTTTTTGGAACAAACCACGTACAATTTCAAAATTCAGGACCGTCTGAATAATGTTAATCGCACTTGTTGAACACTAAACTTTATTAGTTGATTGTTTCAAGCGTAACTTTGCTTTGTAAACTTTATGTCAAGCTAAATTAATTTTAGGTCGAAACTGTACCTATGCTATCGAGTCAATAATAACTGATTGATAGTGATTCGCGAAACTGATACTCGCTTAGTAGCACAATGTCGCTCAATGCTCAACTTCAAGAGCTTACAGATGTACTCTTTCAGTGATTATGTCTAACTGTATTATATCTATATATGTACAAAAAATAAGTCATAAATGAATGATTTAGGTAATACATTTAAAAGTAAAAAGTGTAGTTCTCCAAACTTCTTATGTACACATAGATCAAACAGCGCGGTTTGTGTGCACACTCCATTTCAAAAGCTTTACTCAGACTTTTATGTATATGCCAAAACGTTTTTAAACTTTAACCAAGCCTTTAAGAAACGTGGGAACCTACTCCGAGATTACAAAGAAACGATAAAATACGATCTTACTGTTAACGATGCAAATATTAAGTGATGACACAAAACCTCCTGGCTTCTCAGAACGTCGTCAGCATTAACTTAGATATCAAAATATACTGTTTTCTGAAGCGAAATAATTTGACACATTGTATTCCTCACGAAGTAAGATACAATTTATAATAATTATAGTCATTTAATTTTCTGTTATCACTATATTAAGGAAACTATATTCACAAGGAATATATTGCTAAGATTCCTCGGTTCCTCAGACGCGTACTCATTCTCATTCAGCGGCGCTAAAGGCATTTAGAGGTGGAGTAGAGGGTGCGCTTATCTGCGAGGGAGGGATGCGACGACGGCGGGGCTCGGGGTAAGGGTGGCTTTGTTCACGAGCTGGCCTCTCATTCTCTCCGACCACTTAGAAGATTGCTCGGCGTTGTCTTCACGCGATACTTCTTTATACTCCGAATCTCGCCTCCAGTTTGGGTTTTAGATTTATTTACACCAATCTTGATTTAGTTCGCACGATTGAACGCTATATTTTGAATCTTCTTGCGCCGATCGGATTAATTGGATATATTCACAGCTTATATCGTTTTAACGGCTGATTCTTATGCCGTTGGGATGAAAATGTTCCAACGTTTAATGAAGCTGTTTGTTTGCATTAAATATCGATGCGCAGCCGTAGGTAATACATGCAACGCCGCCGTTAAAACCCGATGGAACAGCTTGCACGAAGGCCATGTTTAAATCGTTTTTGCCTTCAACATGTTGATTGTGAACTACGTCGCATCATCAGTGCTATGCTAATATCCAATGACCCAGTTATTGTTTGGGTTGGGTCACCCGCACTGTACCTCCTTATTAACTCTGGCTACAGTCCGCCCGGACAACCCTTTACATACTCTAATTTAACCAAAAAAAATTGCTACTATCCTATTTCCAGGACAAATAAACTAAAGCTTGCATCAATAAGGGCCCTATCCAATTAGAATTATCTGTAATGTCTACGCTATGTCCGTATTAATTGATTAAATATGCCCAATGGCCTATCCCGATGATATTAAGTTTTTAACAAAATTACAAAGTAGCTAACGATGTTTGATTGACCAGTTCCAAGCCTGGTTTCAATCTTTGTTGCCTTATTAGGTTTTTTCTCCAATATGCCTATGTAGGCTATTGGCAGGTGTGGCGGCGAAAGCAGAGCTCCCTTGACACGCCACGGCGCGCGCGCATTGCTGTCAAGGCTCGCAGCCGCCGCTTGCGCCGACCCTATCAGTTCACGGTGACTTAATCAATACTCAAATGTGCGTTTTCTGTACGATTGTTTATGTCTATAAATTTCCGTCTTCCATAAATTAAGACCAAAAAAAACTACCCGAAGCAAATACTTTAATATTTTTGTTTTGTATACCAGTTATAATCAGCTCCTGGGCTTTTACTCTTTTATAACTATTTATTAATTTGGTCTTCGACCAGTTTCTATGTGGAGATGTTTTCATAACCGTCAAACACAATAAATGACGCAGGATCTGATTGTTGCTGGTATAGTTTTATAAGTAATTTGAATTTCTGACTAATGTGTCGGGCCGCTATTAACCAGAACGATCATCATTATAATAAATAATATATATATAAGTATTAATAACAAAAAAAAGGAAACGATCATTGATGTACGTATTTGCGACGACCGTGTTACAAAAGATTCATTTTATTATACAGACAATGCATCCTTGACACACGTAGTAGCTGGAATCAGCCGGGCATGCGCTGGCGCACCGCTTGTTATGTAATCATCACCCACCAGTATGTCATTATTCAAAGCCTCTTATATCATACATACCACCTGACAAAATAAACACTATCATAGCTTTTGGTATTGATGGAATTTGCTACATCAACGCACGGCTAATGGAGTTTCACCTTGTCCTCTAGCTCGAAGACTCTTCTTACACTGCAATTTTTCAGCGTATTACATGGATAGAAGGCGTGCGAAAAATTGTTAACGCTCGGGGCCAGGGAAACTTGCTAAGTGGTTTTTTCCTTGACACCGAGGCTTTGTTGCAAAGCGGTAATCGACACAAGGTTAGCGGACAGCACCGACACGCCCTAGTGATTATTTAATTGCTATTTAAACCAAAGACAACAAGTGCATCGCTGCCGTGTCTAGTACTGCACAAGAAAACCTAGTCACGTAGAAAACGATGCGACTGGTCCATGATTAATCTTATAGTTTCTAGCTGACTAGCTGAATACTGTAATTAGCTGGTTGAAGTTATTTTGTTTAATTGATATATTACCTATTTATTACGAAAAATTAAGGACTTAATTCATTTTAAGCAACTATTCAATATTATTTACCATTTACATACCTATGTCGCTCATTTATCTTCGTATACTTAATATCTTTCTTTCGTCATTGTCATCTTTATCCCAATGGTGGTTATAGTAGGCGTTTCTCTTGTGCATCGGTCAAGTGCTAATCAGGTCCAGGTTCGTGAATCCTGTGATTTTAACAACACCGTCATGCCATCTCGCTTCCGGAAGAGCAACGCTCTGCTTACCTTGCCTCGTGTACCGCTGTCACACACCTTACTTTACTTGGCCTTAAATCTTATGAAATATAAATATTAAACAGCCATTTAACATACGATAAGTAAAACATACCCACGGAGCTTATCTCGTCGAAAAGAGATTACTAACTTTGGCTATCAATTTTGACAACTTTAGTAAGTTTGGATCTGGCGCGTGATAAAGGGTTTAGGGGGGTTATGTTAGTGACGATTTAACATCGATATCGACCAAGAATTTGTATCTTGGTTATATTTCAAACTCGTCTCGACTTCAATGGTCAAATATTATCTCAAGTAGTGACCCAAGTTTTTTTTTAAAGCAACAGTTAGATTGCAAATTGCTCGCCCGGTAGTAAGTGTCACGATTGCCCATAACAGTTGAGTGCCACCTAGAATGTTGAACTTCAATAATTCAAAACCGTCACCAGGCATATTAGATGCTAAATCTTTTGATGCCCTGTAATTTCACTGGAAACATTGTCCTCCAAACCAGATCTCAGTGTAGTTTGCACACTACTGAGCACTTTAAAAATTGGCAAAGGCATGGGAGTACAACAATAATTAAACACAAGTATAGTAATTAAAGAAGTTCATAAATGAATGTAAAATTTGTGACATAGCTCGTTGACGTTTCGCAAGTTGACCCTTATAACGAAGCCGGGTCGCTTTCTACATCTGAAGAATATTTTAAATTAAGGCTGCGATTGTATTACTCAGCTTTCCTTTTTAGCGCTCCACTGTATATTGCTGGGTTGAAGTTAAATTATTTCAATTAAGTGGTTGTCTTATTTATCTTTTCATTACTCCAATCAAGCTCTGTTTGGCATCGCGTCGTTTTAAATTCAGTTTTACATGCTGTGATCCAATTAACAATTAATCCTGCCTCTGCAGTCTTCGGTATTCAATTCAGTTTCGGCTGAACGTTTTGTTTGTAGATGGCGTTTTTGTTTGTTTCACAAATTAAAACGTTGGCAATCGGGTTTTTGTAAAAACCTTGTCCGTTCATTAGACTTTACAGTATGTCGAAAGACCGCAGACACCTAATGAATGGCTATGAATGCAAAATTTTCGATCGAGTAATCAAAACCACATCGTTAACATGTCATTTCTAACTAGAAAAGTTTCATTCCTGTTTGCTTTATCTTCCGAGTCTCTATATCTTATCTTTTTCTATAGTGGTGCATTTCATTTGAGCTGTATTGTTTAATTACGTTTGATCTCTCCCAATGTCTTGTTCAGTCGTATCTTATGTCTCAGACAGGCTTATTAATTTCTTCATTGTGTTTAACTACATAATGTCGTCAAATTGTGATTCGCGTTGACTGATTATTTTTTGTCACAGAATACCTATCCTTTGAAGTATTTGTTATTACATCAGAGCTCTAACATATAATAAATGACAATATGATAGATTAAAGCAATTTGTGATCGCAATACTACTTGAAATCTGTATGCTCACCTCCTAAAGCCACCAATATTATACTTAACACTGTTGTTTATCATGGTGGTGTGGTTAGTCATATTCAATAGCCAACACTGTTTCTCTGCTATTGTCGTAAAGTGCAAAACAGTAGTAGTAGTCTAACCCTGTGTAAGTTGTAACGAATCAAGGAAAATTAACTGTCTAACTGCAAAAGCGCAATTTATTGTTATAAAATGACGTTCGCTTGCTGACTTTGATTTTTAAAACCAATATGAGTGTCTTAACAGAGATAGCATACAACTTAAACAATACTAGCTGTTACCTGCGACTTCGTTCGCGTGGACATACAATAAGTTATACTTATGCACAAATTCAGCTCGATCCGTTCAGCCGCGATAACGCGACAATCACCGAGACAGACAGAGCTACTTTTGCATTTATAATATTGTTAGGATTTTAATGAAACAGAATACACGTCATTCAGCTAGTTCATTGTTCGGGCGCGTTGGCACAAGCTAATGCTGTCGGCCTAGCAACGTTGCCACTTCCAACGTTCCATTCACCTCTCACCGAGCGTGAACGGTTATGTTGCATACAGCCCCACCCGAGCCTAGGTGCTTTAACATAGTATTTTAGATTGTCTTCCTGATATGCGGCCGAGATAGGACTCTTGTCGCAAAAGAAAACCGTATCACTGCGTTGCACAGCTTTCACGCGAAACTCGCTGTTCCAGACAATACAGAGCAACTTAGCTAATTTGTGAATCAACTGAGCATTGCACAACGTCCGATGTATGTTCCCACAAAATAGAGCTGTGTCCCATTTCAATGACATCACTCGCTGTTAGTAGTCGACACGATTTTACTAAGAAATCGGTTGTACACTCCACAATACATTCCGTGGAAAACAATAGTGTGCAATGATATGCCAATATGTTCTGGCTGCCTATATAACTGAGTATGATATTTTCCTGTTGTGATTTAGCGGACATTTATATTATATTTATTTTCAACCCGTCAAACATAACAAACAGGAATAGGACAATTAGGCAATTTTTTTTCACACGTTATTACTGCTCATAACTATCTCCTTATTGATATCACGGAATCCACGTGCATAGATGATAGCAAAACGTCACTTAAAGCGCGATCACGTGGACATGCTTGTTTGTCGACCTCAAGCCACGCGGTCGACAGATTAGCTGCCACTATCGGACAAATATGATTATTCGGCGAATATAACGCAATAATATTAGAACATCTCTCTCATAAGCTAATATTACCCAACTTCATTCAAAAGCAACAAAATATTTTTAAGTAAATCAGAATTTTGAAAAATACTTATTCTTACCTGTGGTTAATACCCAAGAGAGTACCCAGAGATTGTTTCGCCTGAATACAACCTCAACGGTTTCGAGTCATAAAAGCCCATACAAGCCCAAGGGAAATCTATGGCTGTCTTCGATTTTACCTAGGAGACGGAAACCGATGAAGGTGATAAAGCTATCAGTCTACAGTTATCATAACAGTTTCAGTGTCTGTCTAGGCACGAAGCGAAGTAACGTGAGGGGACGCATTCACTGCCTTTCACTTCCCGCTTTTGTCGCGCAGTCGCTCTTGGCTGCAGGAAGGCGGCCGGCCTTGTGGCCCGCAGAACCGCGTGCCTCTAGGCATCCTTTCTCATCTTACATAGATAAACATCTCATTCCACGGGTACAGTTTTGTCATGTCACGATGCTCGTCTCAATATGAAATATATGATTCGCGTTCAGCACTGTTTGATAATATTCCTAGCAAAGTAAGTGAGTATAAAATATTCACAAATTATGCTCGATGACATAATTTAAAAGAAACGAACGTAATAGAGTTGTTCAGTTGATCAATCAATTAAGAACAATAAATGGCCGTTCCCTCGGACTTCTCACACTGACAACATTGCACAAGCCGCCGCTATAATATGGTATCACCTTCGCGTCAAGTGTCAAAACAAAATTCGCAAGCAAAGCAACATACGCGCAATTATGGAATCACTTAGCTATTACATGACATCACGGCCAAGGAAAAAATAAACAGCAATTAAATAAGAAACCGTCATAGAACATTCGCATGTGTGCGGGTGTCGAGGGCCGTTTTAACCTTGGCTTTTGAGCGGCGACTTTCACGGTTAGACGGTCGGGCATTACATAAGATGGTAGTCCGCGGACGGACGGCCGGCATCTGCCGTGACGACACCGATGCCACTCACTAACGCGAACCGGTTCCTCGAACTCGATCATTGCTGTTATTGATGCTATAAATCCCAATCTGTTTACACATCGTTAGATGCCGATCTAATAACGTTCGTTAGCGAAGAGACACTTACTTATTGTTGGTAAACTTTATACGCACACTAACATTCATAAATTATTTCCGATCTGAGCGTAGCTATCATGAACTTGAACCTCTGTCGCCGTTCTGTGAATTCTTTTTTCTGTAAATATATTATTATGTGTTATCTGTCTAATTATGTGTTTCCTAGAAGAGATTTGGATTATATTTCAAACATAATTAGGCTTATCATTAATTCATGGATATTATAACTAGCGTTTCCTGTACTTTCAAAAATAAAGTAGCGACCCGTCCCGAATTCGCACGGGTGCCAAACTTCACAGAATCACCCGCTGAGCTAATCTGAAAATTCACTGAGTTTCGTCAAAATTGGTCCAGCCGCTTTGGAGTCTATAGGGGCATCTACAACAAGCATCGTCTTTATGTATTAAAATTAATACAAAATAAGTTGATTTAATCAGGCGTTACTTTGCGTAAATACATCTTCCTATTCCTATCGTATCAGACGCGATATTACAACGGAAAAACATCAAAGGTTCGGATAAGATAAAGTTTTGAATAGTAAACTGTTTGTAAAGGTGTATTGTCGTATTGTTGCAGGTACAAGAGCGGGGTGCGCTCAGTGAGGGGCGGGGGCGGTGGCGGGGGCGGAGGCGGCGGCGCAGACGAGGCGCGGCGCAGCGGCCTCAAGGCGCTGCCGAAGCGCGCCCGCACTCGCTGCAGGGGCATGAACATGGGGCAAAAGCTCTCCGGCGGTGTGAAGTCGGTGTCGCGCGAGTGCACGGCTCCGTTCAAGGCGGTGGTGGCGCGCGAGCTGGCGCCCGAGCCGCCGCGCCCGGCGCGCCTCGACGCGCTGCTAGACGCGCCGCCCGCGCATCCCGACCTGCAGATCAAACACGCGTGGAACCCAGACGACAGGTGAGCGTGACCACGAGCTCGACCGACACCTCGCTATCAAACTATATAGTAACGAAACATGATTCACAGATGAATTGAGGAAAACTTTGTAAAAACTAACTCGTCCTTTTGCACACACTGCACTAAAATGAAACGTTTTGATTACTAAAGTCAGTAAAGTTTATCATCTAACACCTTACTTTTGCACCATCCCGAAACGACTCCTAACATGTATTGTCTCTCTATATTCCAGATCACTAAACATATTCGTAAAAGAAGAAGACGCGTTAACGTTCCACCGGCACCCGGTGGCGCAGAGCACGGACTGCATCCGCGGCCGGGTGGGGTACAGCCGCGGGCTGCACTGCTGGGAGGTGGTGTGGCCGGCGCGGCAGCGCGGCACGCACGCCGTGGTCGGCGTGGCGACCAGCAGCGCGCCGCTGCACTCGGTCGGCTACCAGAGCCTCGTCGGCGCCACGGACCAGAGCTGGGGGTGGGACTTGGGCAGAAATAAGGTGAGCGGACCCTCCGACTGTCGGCGATGTCGATGCCTCTTGTCGCTCTTACTTGTATAGATGTTATATATTATATGCGCTCTATGCCCAAAAATCCATGGACGTTTTTCTTCCATGCAGAACATGGAAATGTTAATTTAATAATAATGAGCTCGCGTTTGATATCTCACTCATATCATCACTCGAAGAACCGATAACCGATGGGGAAGAAATGTTCTTGAGTGGCGACCACGAATCGGAAGACGAAGCGCAGGCAGGCCTCCCACTAAGTGGACCGACGACATTGTGAAAGTCGTGGGTAACCGGGATGAAAGTGGCACATTGTCGGTCGGTGTGGCGGTCTAAGGGGGAGGCCTATGGTCAGCAGTGGACGTCTTCTGGCTGATAATGTATGTAATGTTTGATATCTTGCCAGATGTTAAGCAAGCGATGCAATCTACGACGGAGTACGGTAACGCAGGAAGGAGGAATCTGTGCACTGTAGTACTTTTGGGGATCACACTCTTTCCATACACGCGAGTTAGTGGTCAAATGCTGACCTTTTAGTAATAAAACAAACACCTAGAAACACATTCGCTGTGTTTTAAGAAAAATGTGGAATCAAAGTGCTTTGTTCGCACGTGGAGTATGTCCACTATGTAAGGGTGGCGCTTTGGTCGCGTTTGTTACTACCTAAATCATATTATGCAGGCATAGGCCTGTCGGTCTATCTAAATATTTTAAGTAAACGTTATCGTTTAGTTTGTGCGACACAGACATTATAAAAGTCGATGGAAACTCGGTATATTGTTGATACACCAACATTCGTATCTCATCATTCTCTTGAAGAAGCCAATAAGATAATGTAAATGATGTTTTGCCTATAATTAAGTTATGAATTAGCAGGGATAGTCAGTTAATAAAAACGACACTTTCATCGAGCTTATTATGAATTAATGTTATTCCCGTCACTTGTTTGTTGCACTCACAGAAGCGGTGGGACAGAAACAATATTGATTGCTATAGATTCTAGAACAATCCCTTCAAATTTTATGGCATGTCTTAAAGCCAAATTCCTAAGTAATGTGGCTTTAAGACATGCCATAAAATTTGAAGGGATTGTGGTTTGTTGAATTTGAAGGGGTTTTGGGGGATTTGTTTGGGATTGTCTAAGTGTGATGAATCGAGAGTAGGAGCTCCAAGTTATTACAATCCGCAACTGGTGTTCCAGGTGTACCACAACGCCAAAGGCACGGGCGGCAGCGGCGTGACGTACCCCGCGCTGCTGCGGCCCGACGAGCAGTTCCTGGTGCCCGACCGGCTGCTCGTCGTGCTCGACATGGACGAGGGCACGCTGGCCTTCTGCGCCGACGGACGGTACCTCGGCGTCGCCGTGCGCGGCCTGCGGGGGAAGACGCTCTACCCCATCGTCTCCGCCGTGTGGGGGCATGCGGAGATCACCATCAAGTACATCGGCGGGCTCGATCGTGAGTCCTACTCCTAATATATACTATCATTATAATTATGTTACTAGCTACAGCTATAATTATTATTTGTAAGAATTAGTACTTACCTGTTGTGCGACAGGCTTTTTTTAGTTTTGTCGCATGTTGCGCGATAAATGTGATCAAAAGATTGTGCGTCTATATTTCCTTGTAAGATGTCATTCAGTTCTGTTTGTCCATATAGTTATGAACAAGTAGTTCTGTGAGCCGTAGACTTCACGAGCATTTTTGCACAACCTCAATTCAAAAATTTTATAGTATTTTTTTGTCGTCGGCGATTTTTGTTTGGAGGGGTATTTCGCCCAAAAGTGGATAAGTTGTTTGCTGCGGCGCCATTTACTGGCCGATTTTAATAATATTTGTCAGAAACAGTCTGTGCTCAATTCTAAACAAGTATTTCGAATATGAGCAAAATCGGTCAAGGGGTTGTCAAGATATAATTAAGATCGTGAGGTCACCAGTTCGATGTCCCGACAAAAGTTAAGACTTACGGCCGCACTCAGAGACATTTATTAATGATTACTTTTTACGTCACTAACCTCGGGATTCTGAAACGTTTGTTAACTTTGACAACAGATTATTTCTTATACTGCTTTTGTCTGGCACTAAGAAAATGAAAAAGACAGCAAAAGACTTATTATGTTGTCAAAGTTAACAAACGTTTCAGTATCCCGAGGTAAGTAAAGATTATCTTCACAAAATCTTTATCTCCATCTTCTTTATCTTTTTTTAATTATTCTCACATCTGTAATATTAGCTAGCTACTGTTTGATATGTTCTTCTGGTGCGTCCACATCTGTATACCCGAATGACACGCATCAAAACAAGAAGCTTTACTATTATTGATACAAATCTGTCTTTTAAAGGTTTTTTGTAGTGGTGGACTCTTGCAGAGTCCGCCTAGGGAAGTAACACACTTTTGACAACATTCAACCGCCAAAAAGTAGTGTGCCAACATTACTGTGATCAGGATTGTAGGGAAATGTGTCCAGCGTAATTACTGAACATAAATAGATTTAATATCTAATGCCTGCGCAGTGACATGCGCAGGAAAATTCAAAATTCTAGGTGGCATTGATCTGCTATGGGTCAGCGTGACGCTTACTAGGAGGCGAGCGTCATGCTCGTATCGTCAATCAGCTTCAACAGTATGGGGTCCCATGGACATTTAATTAATTAGTCTCTATTAATTAAATAATAGATTACGATCGATGTCCAAAGTATCATCCCCACTAATATTATAAATGCGAAAGTGTATTTGTTGGTTTGTTTGTTCGTTCCTCTAACGCTGCTACAGAGCAACGGATCGACCTGAATTTTTGCATGGATATAGTTTAAGAGCCGCAGTATAGGGTTTTTTAAGTTTTTTTACTTTTTGGCTTATATTTTTAATCTCTGGAAAATGTACAGATCCTTTCACGCGGGTGAAACCTCGGGGCTCGACCAGTATAATATATTTAGCAGTCCGGTTTCCAATAAAACAGTCTTTATTTGTGTTTGCATTTCAGCGGAGCCGTTGCCGCTGATGGAGCTGTGCCGGCGCGTGATCCGACAGCGCGTGGGACGCGGGCGGCTGCGCGCGGCCGCCTCGCGCCTCGCGCTGCCGCCCGCGCTCACCGCCTACCTGCTCTACCGCGCGCCCTAGCCGCCGCCCGCGCCGCCCGCCCGCCCACACCTGACCTGACCTGGCCACTGCACGCTGCACCACCACACCACACCACCACGCCGACACACCGACACCGAGGATCTCGGAACGATCAAGATGAGACGTCAACGAAGACAATTCGTTTAACACGATGCATTCCCGTGTCTCTAAACACAATTAGTTGACAATAACTTGGACATGAACAGAAACAATTCTGAAGCACAAACGTTTGAGAGAACATTGGATATAAATAGAAGCAATAAGTAAAGTAAATAATATGTTGCATTGAACTCGAAAATTGATAAATTGGACTCATGCATCCGATCCAACTAATTACCAATAAGATAAAAAGTTGGACATCCAAAGAAGCAATCTTATAAGGAAAGTGTCAGTCCAATTTAGACATCTTGGACGCATTCGATGCAAGTAAACAATGACCGATGATTATACGCACTGATATTGCTCGCTGATATATTCTGAAGCGATCGGTTTATAAATCTTGGAATGGTGATCCTGGAGACTAAGGTGTTAGAAAGAAACAGGTTTGTGTTGTCACATTAACACGTGGACTTCTAGTTTTTAACAGTTGCAAATGCGGTGAGTGGGTGAAATTAAAAAAAAAACCAGCAATATGAACTCTTGAAAGTGAAGAGAAGTGGTTATTGAGTCAAAATTACCTCGAATAGTTTGTCGTATCGTGAATTATTCGGAGGATAGAGTAACAGTTGATGGCGGTGCAGGGGACTGAGTGTTGTGAGGAGGAAACGTTGGAGCGTCGACTCGCGGGTCGACCCACATCGATGCCAATCGATAATGGCACCGAGAACACATAACTTATTTGTAAGCACACATAAATCCGTATACATAGACGTTTTTTAGATGAAATTATTTTGTTAACCTCCCTGCAAAGACACGACACGAATACCTTTTAATTTAACGTTATCTGTGATAATTATACTTTAATGGCAAAATGAAATCAGGATATTTCCGAATTCTATGCATTTTTTTTTTCCGATCCATTGACCTAGTTGCATTGAGGTCGATTTTATCGAGTCTCATTATATGGTGACTTATGCGGGTTTGTAACGTTCGAATATTTGTTTGTACGAAGCTCGTGTACGAGTGAGTATCGGAAGATTTCATTTGTCAGAGTCGGTAGTCGGCGGGAGTACTTGCTACATGGTTCAAGTATGCAGCCGCCGTGCACAGCCATATTGATCTCTGATAAGTCCGCCCTCTGCCGCACACTACGCTTCCAGTCGGGTCGTGGCAGAGAGCCGCACTTTGGTTACTTGTTAATTAAATAATTTAGAAGAACAAGTGCAAGTTGTGTAACTCACGAGCCTCGGCAATTATTGATTACTACTAGTATGTGATTGTTGGTATAACAATAGCATTATGGCGGACGACCGCCTCTAGGCCAGTGTATTGTTGGCGATCTTACATTACTATTTTGTAGCTCATTAAGCGACTGGTTTAATTTTAGTTTAATAACTTTAATTCCTATTGTAAAAACGTGTGAGTGTGTAATGTATATATTTTAATATGCGCATCGCATCGACAAGAGGATCACCGGTGATTATTTTGTGCTGTACATTTTATAATTTTTCAAAACCTAATTAGAATCGTATGTTGCTAATCGATGTCTTCACTTTGTCTTCTTTTGCGACTAGTTAGACTTATTAGGTACGAATGTAAAGCAATGAGTAATAGCTTTATAAAGCACTCTATTTAATAATTTGTCAGCCATTTTGATCCAAATTAGTTGTAACCTAAAAAAGTGTAAGTACTTCCATTTTAATAAGATTTTTTCGTATGTAGTATGTACGGCATAGTAGGAATCCCGCGTGGAGCTCACTTTATACGCATTCGGTATTCACATTTTATCTCCATTACAAATTAAATTATTGTATATCGTAAATGTATTTTTTATTCAGAATTAGTAGACTTCCGAATAGGGATGTATTGTGATTGTTTGCGATGAGTTTAATGTGAATATCGACGTGTGAGAATTACTATTATATTAACTGCCAAATGCGTCGTGTGTGCATGTGTGAGTAAGAGAGAGATGCGTGCGCGCGTGTGTGAGGCGCATCGCTCGGTGTGCGCTTCATCTTGTGTAGAATATAATCATGATAACATTAATACACCAAGCTCGATGTATCGTTCGATTGGTCGTTTACAATAACTCTCTTTACACGACCAATACTTTCTCATTTTACGACACCTACTTTTTTACAATTTCTTTGCGACATTAGTGATCTGTATCCCGCACTTCTTTCTATATCCTAGCATTAGGGGGTTTATTGTAAACGATTACAATAATATTATTATTAGCGAAAGTAACAATTTGAAATCTATGAACCGTCAAACTTAGTCCTGTATATAGTAAAGATTATCATTTTTGCGGTGTTTATGACTTTATTGTAAGTGAAATGCATTTTAGTTTTATAAGTTGTAGGCAATATTTTTAAATGGTCATTTCTAACAGATAACTGCGTTCGGCAGTCGAATCTCTTAGACGCAATGATTAAAAAAAATAGGAAAACGATTGGAATAAATATAACTGGTTAAGAAAATAATAAATGATATGAATTAAACATTGCTTTTTATTTACTTTGTTAATACCTATTAAAATGATTACATCTTAGGACGGACAGCTACAAGAGAGCAGAATAATTTAAATATTTTTATTTTTTGATTTAATTTCAGTCTCGAGTCTTGGGTAGTGCTGTTTAACTCACGAAGTCCCTCGAGTCTTACTTGTGGTTGTAAGTATATAAACACAGGCACACAAGTCAAAAACTAAAGGTACAAAAAATATGGCCGAGAACAATCTACAAACACGTCCAATTTGTTGACGCAGCCTTAAGCTAAAAGGACTTCCTGAGTTACAACAACTAATATAATTTTATAACAAAATACTGATTAAACCAAACTACATAATTTTAAATACTACTTACAAATGGTGCTTAATTTTAATCGCAGAGAGTATGATGTTCGACGACCGTGTCGTCTGTTATAACGATAGTGTTATCGTAGTCCGAGGACAGGACGACCTGCGCCGTTAACTGTTGCAAACCGCCGATGAGCTCGGTCAAACAAGCCTGAAATTAATATTGTTCTTTAAATAATAATAATAATATTTAATAACCCTTATTTAATATTAATATTATATTATTACACAGGATTACAAGGAAAGGGTATGCTAAGCCAAAAGAGGCTCATAGTACTCATCATTACAAACAACTACAGGACCAAACCTGAAATCGAGAGAAAAAATATCAGCTGTTCTACCTTCGTCTCCTTAAATTCGGTGAGCATGTTGTCTATATTGGGGTCTTCCCCTTCGTACGGGCCCGCCAGCACCTTCAGGTGGTCGGCGAGAAGGGATGTGTCCAGCACTCCACTCGATTCATCACGAATCACCCTGAAACATAATAATCAGAATCAGAGATGGTCGACTAAAAACGAACGGTAGGTATAACTCAACATATGGTTACATTATAGATCTGGTTCTGGCTCTAGTCAATGATCTCTAATCTCTAATAAATGATCTCCTTTCGCCCACAAAACCCGCCTGCAAAATGTAGCCTATGAAACTCCGGATGCAAAGACGAATTTAACGACACCTCTCAGTTGAACATCGGTTCGGTAGCAACCTCTAAAAACAATATTTTTTAATAATTTACCCAGTAGCGATTTTAATTATCTACGATGTTCCAAATTTCATCGCTGTAGTTGTCAGTCTCTGAAGATAAGGATCGTAACATATAGGGCATAGCGATACTGTAAGGATTCCTTCTTTTGCTACGCAGCCTTATGTTGTAATGTTGCTGCAGTTGCGCGCACTGATGTGCTGAGCCAATTTTTTGGTGGATAATTATGACAAACGTTAACATTTTACGATGAAAGTACCTTGTTAAATATAAAACAGTTTTCTAGCTAAGGCTTTATTTTATTTTTTTCTCGTTAAGGCTTCATGACAGATTTTTCAGGAGTGTCAATCACAGATCACACAATAGATTCTGCATTCAGGACGCTCGAAGCGCACCACCCATCAGTCTAAATACACTTATAAGAAATTATTCTGATTGGTTGATTGTGAGGCGCGAGTAGCCGTAACCTTGAGATAGCCAATGAGAACACAAGGTCGCACTCCCCGCGACCCGCGCCTTCCTCAAACTTTGGTAACTTTTTGTAGGAACAACAAATCTCGTAATGCGGTATCTAGTGTGATCTGTGGTGTCAATGAAACTTAATCTTAAATCATTACATGAAAAATTATTTAACACAGAACACATATAGAAAAGAGTTGTTATAGTAGATCATATATGAACCTCTTTCAACAAGTGTACGTACTTGAGTATCCTCCGCCTGGTGAACTCGGTGCCGGTGAGTACGGTGACAGTGGCGAAGGCGCCGGTGTCCGCGTTCCTCGCGCAGCGCTCCACGCGCGACCAGTCTATGACCAAGGAGAGCGCGTGGCGCGTGCGGCCGGCGACCACGCGGTGGTTGCCGGTCAGGTGCGCGGTCGCCTCTACCGCGTTGTATTGTACTGAAAGTAGGACAATTTTATTATGCTGTAATCACATGCGAAAGTTTGTGTGTGTAAGTATGTAAGTGTGTTTGTTCTCGTTCAACTCTGTAACGGCTGAACGGATTTGAATTAAATTTAGTATGGAGGAAGCTTATACCCTGGATTAACACACAGGCTACTTTTTATCCCGGAAAAATATTCGGTTTCTGTAGAATAACGGGTGAAATCGCGGGGCGCAGCTAGTGTTACATAAACATTCGTTATCCTTACTAGCTAAGTGATTAAAACTTTTTTTGGTATTTTTTTTTTTACCCGACTGTCCCAAACGGCATGTAATATTTTTTGGGGTGTGTGTGAGTATGTATGGTTGTGTGTTCCAATATTACCTCCTGTAGCCTAAAGGACTTGACCGATTTTAACGAGTGAGGTGTCGTTGGGTTCCTCTTAACGTTCGTAGTGATATAGGCTACATTTTGCAGTCGGGTATTTGTTTTTCTTTAAACAATACTTAGTTGACTTCCTCTTCACTTTGCCAATATTCTTTGAAAAGTGACTTGGCTTTGACTTTTCGACTCAAATTTCAACTGACCAATTTATAACCGATTAAAATTATTGTTTGTTGTATCGAGTCGGTGATTCCGACTACAGTTCCGATCATATCCGGTTTGTATGGTCAGTTTGCAAAATGTTTAAGAATGATTTCGCGCGACGATATCACTTCGCTTATTCGCGTAAGCTAAAACAATAATTAGGACACCTTCTTTGGCAGCCCTGCAATTTACTTAATCTCGGCGTAGCGTGCTCACGGTGGTGAACATCACACCATGGAAGTATTATACGGGACAAGGAATATGTGCCGGGAGGAGCTGAGCCCGCCGTCAAGCACCAAGGCAGGCCAACGGGGAGGATTTAGTGAGTATATTCCCACATAACCCGGCTGCACCCCAAACACAGATGAATAGACCCCAAAGCAACCGGGTGCCTTGTTAAGATTTCCACCCTAGTCAAAATATAGATAGATAGATAGATAACTCTTTATTGTTCACATCAGAAATAACATACAAATGACCAAAAACCAACTTAAAACTAGTGTAACAACTGGCGGCCTTGTCGCTTAAAGCGATCTGTTCCAGGCAATAAATATAAATCTAAATAATATGAAATATAATATAATCGCTATAGGCGATAAGGCCGCTCATTATACTACCGTTTTTAAAATATTCATGTTATTTTTTTTTTAAGTTTGTCTTTTTGGTGTATAATAGACCTTATAGTATTTATTTTTATTTATTTATTTTCGGAAAACAAACAGTATTATCTTAGCTACCTTATTAATTAAATTATTTCTAAACACCATTTATTAGTATAATATGAATATAAAGCACTCACAGTGGAAGTGCGGCTTGGCGGCGAGGAAGACGGGCGCGGTGTTCCTGTTGTAGAGGTCGAGCCGCACGGGCTGCCGGCTGGCGGCGCGCACCAGCGCCATGTCGTTGTACGTCACCAGCCCCGCCCAGCGCAGCGACTCGCCGCTCGAGCACCCGAATAGCCGCACCTGGACGTACGATATATTATACAGGTGAACATGCTGACACAACCAGTGGGCTTATCCCGTAACTCTGAAAGCGATAGCGAGAGTTGCGCGAGCGGAACCGCGCATAGTGCGACTAAGTTGGTACGAGCGAGATGGCATGCTCTCGCAGTCAGAATCACGAACGTTCCAAAGTTAGAGGATAAGCCCGCAGGCTGCGACCAGAGAACGGGCAGCATCGTCCTCTCAGGAAGTGGTCAACATTCTGTCATCTCTGTATTACATCTCCGTCTGTATTATTGTGTTGTTTGCAATATGTTATGTTTCTGTTATCTGTGTTGTGTAGGTATTGATTTTGTAATTGTTAATTCCTTTTTTTTTTCTTTTATGTTGTTACTTATGTGTTTGTCATGAATAAATAAAAATACTAAAATTTCTATATTTTGTTTTTGTATCTCCAAGGCACCCGTATCTCCAATATGTGGGAGGCTACGTCCAGCAGTGGACGTCTAATAGTAGTACGCTGACAGAAAATAGATACGCAACAAAAACATTACCCTTCTTCTTGGGCAGTCGGGTAGAAAGAAGAATGGGTAGGCTATTTTTTTATCGCGAAAGTTATGTTTTTGTAGCCACGTTTGGGTTAAACATTTCCAACGTGCATTTTTTCACCAACGTGACCACAATTTCTGTGAGACAGAACATGTAAGATAAGTTGCAAAACAAAAATAATTATGAAATATATATATAGAATATAATATATCACACTATAATATTATACATGCGAAAGTTTTGTGTGTAAGTATGTAAGTGTGATTACAGAAGTTTACAGAATCTATAGGGAAGATAACTGAGGCAAGAAAATAAAATGTAGAAACTCACATTTCGAGAAAGATCGCTGTTTTTATCGTAAACCAAATGAAGATTCGCTGCATATGGTATGTTAGAGACGGGGTCGAACACAATAGTAAGTGTCCGACATTCCGAAGGCCCAAAAGGCAAACAATACACCCCTTTATTCTCAAGTCCAGGTAAATCGATAGAAAACCCTTCTCCTTGAATCATAATTCTAATATGAATCTTCTTGCTGGTGGAATTCTTCAGGTTGATATCCATTCTGCCCGGACGGACGAAAGACAAAGTACTGTAGTTAGTCTTTATGGGGAATAACTTGGGTGTGTCCGTGCCGCCGGATATTTTTATGGCAGTCTTGTTGTAGGTTATTATGTCTTCGAAAACCAGTGTCCTGAAAAGCAAAGAATCCTTAAATTTTATTTATTTTTTAATTTGGCTAAGGAAAAGAAAAAAAGTTTTTTCCTTGTCCATCGCGAAAATAAAAAATAACCACAATAAAATTGTTACAAAACATTGTCAATTGTATTATAAAGACATTTTTTTAAATTTCTTCTGTGTTATTTTTATATTAAAAATGTTGATAAAGTGCGAACCAGTTTTAGCTCACTCTTAATACACGGCGTTTTCTAAACTCAAGCAAAATTAAAAGCAAAACAGCTCTTATGTTGTTACCATTATTTTCTTACACAAATTAAAATAAAAAGAGAAGCAGATAATTGTCTTATCAGATTCAGTAATTAAAGTCGAGCGACAAAAAAGATTTTTTAACGTATTATATGGCAAATGTGTAAATCCGCCACTGCATGCGTGCGTGGGAGTTGAATAGTCTACCGCATATTCAGGTCCTCTATCACCGAGTTCCCGGGGAACCATCGCTTAGCTTACACGCTGTAGGTATACATATTTTTGTACATAATATCAAAGAAAATCTACACGAGAAGAATAACAATATTATAAAAAACGTGTACCCTCGAAAAATCTGCTTAAAACTAAATGGCGCTTAAGTATTTAGTCAGCTAATGTCCAACCCGCTTTAAAAGCCGATGAAAATATGGTTAATATAGAAAATAACATAAGAAAAATTTAGTATTAGTATATGTCCGCTGTTTAAGGTTTAATTCAAATTAGATTGCAATAAACATCGTAAAAAATATGTTTTCAACGACATATCTTGAGAATCTAGCGAGTTTTGCAAATAAAATGTAAAATTATTAATTTTACTGATAATTATTAATGCAAAAATATTCATAACAAGTCGGGTATTTTCTCCGTAACATTACGAATGAGTAAGCTTTTGGTTTCTATTACAAGTCAAGCCAAAATTGTGACGATCATGTCGCAGATTAAAGTAAGTCCATCATTCTATGGACATTAGCACTCTTAATATACTTTATCTATGATATTTATTAGAGGAATTATTTCTGTGATGATCGGAACAGTAATAAAGGCTTGTAAAATGGAACATCGCGAAGTCTCAGTTCGGGGCGAAGTACTAGTCTACTTTTAGAATAAGCTTACGCTAAATTTTCGCTGTCTTCAGGCCCCGTGTAACATAGTGTGATGTCCTTGGAAGCTCCCGGCCGGATGTCGAATTTGGCTGGCACCACTTTGAAAGGAAAGCTTTCGGTCGACGGCTTAGCTGCCTTGACCACCCACACGCCATTTACTGACCCCATGTTGGAAAGGCACAGGATTGTCGGTTCTAGATTGCAAAAAAAATAAACATGCTAAAATAATGAGGGTAACTATTTTAAAAAAACTTTTCGAAGTTCCATCTAAAATCTTCAAGAAACAAATGTAATGTTTTTAAATTTTTATCTAAGACCGTAGATTTAGGATGAAAAGGAAACTACCGGTCAGTATGGCATAATAACATACTCCATCAAATGGCACTATTTAGTCACGTGGGTGACACCAGGCAACGTCATCAACGTTGCTCGTGGTTCGAAGTATATTAGCTGCCTTTACCACCCATCTGCCGTTGAGAAACCCCATGTCGCAAAGGGTACGTTGGTTTTGGATTTAGAAAAATCAAATGTCTTTAACGCGTGGTCAACACGTTAAAGACGATTGTAATAAATATGTGTTGTTGACTCAAAGCACTCTTTAATTTAGATAATTAGCATTAATTTAATAGTCTGATATTTTTTACGATTCTACATTAATAAATGTTACTGTTGTTGCAGAATTAAATTATATTTCTTTCTTTCTTTAATTTATCTGAGTATGGGGGTGTAGGGGTTTGCGTGTGATGGTAATTACCACTAGTTAAATGCAGTTTGTTCCCTGGTAGTTTGACCACAAGATTGACAGTTCCCACAGCGGCGACGAGATCGACTTTCCTGAGCACCGTGTTTACTCCGATCAGATTTACGTTTAGGGCGCCAGTGAACTTGGCGAAACTTTCTTCTGCAAAAATAAAATTTCAAAATTTAAATTTATGTACTGTTCATGTAAATAAAATACCATTTGTATCTTCATTGCTTTGAAATAGAAACTACATTTCCCACATTTCTTTAAATTCTCCTAGATATCTCACCTGTTTGCAGGTCAGACAGTTTGGGCGCAAGGAAATTGACTGCAACTCTAATAGCGTTCCCGTTTGACAATCGACAAAGCTGCTTGTTCATTCCTTTCGTTTTCGCTTTCCCCAGCTGCATTTCTTCAACGGAAACTTGCGGTTCCATCAGCGCTTTGTTCACATCACTCTTCACAATTTCTTGAACATTGTTTATTGAGAACACTTTGGCCCCTTCTGTGATGGACAGCTCTAATTGTAAGTCGGCCGAGCAGTCGCTGACAAGTACGAAAGACTTAAAGAGTGAGCACATCTCTTGAATCGGTGGGAAGGTTACTTTGTTGATTTCACCGCTAGACATCGCCTGTATCATAGGCATTTTGATTTGTACGTCGAAGTTCCCTCTCTGCTCAATTTCTCGATCTTCGTTTTTTAAACACATCGTGTAAGAGATTGACGTGTCCAGTTCAATATTTGAAGTGATGTAAAAGGTGAATTTTTCAGTTTTCCCCGGCGTCAAGAGGGGTAGTTTCGGCGGTTCGATGTTTATGTCTTCGCCAGCGATTGGTATGTCGAACTTTAGTTTAGCAAATAGCCAACTGTCAATTAGAGTAGTGATAGTGCAGTTCACGGCGCAGCTCACGCCTAAAAGTGATCATGAAACAGTTACCCAAAATAGTGGAGTAATATGTATCCCGTCACTTGTCATTCAACAATGAAATGTTCTCACTGTTTAAGGCTCCACTCCCGGTCAGACCAATCTCTTTCGCGTTGCGTTTTGGTAATGGAGAATGAAAAACTCGACATAATGTTTTTTTTTTCTTCATCATCAAAATAATAAATGTCAACATAAAAAAATATTTAAATCATTAGAATTAACAACATAAGTAATTCTTAATATAAATGCTTGTTAATCATTTTAATAATTATTGTTTTTATTTCAATAACTTATTTTCAAGGATGTTGAAAATGAGCGGGCTAGTTAGCCTATTAATGAAGCCGGCTATTAAATTTGATTTAGTTATTTTAAAACAGTGAAAACATTTTATTAAAATTGTCAGTTTTGAGCCTCCACTTAGTACTACGTCCACTTACCCACAAATCCGTTAGAGGCTGAAGTGACAATGTCAGCCCATTGCTCTGAAATATAATTTCAATTTAGTATTCCTTGCTACACTGCTTCAAACATACGAGATATTTGTTAGAATGTGTTATATTTTATGTGCATTTTGTATTAGTCAGTGGCACCAATATGCATACAAAAAAATTAGTAAATTAAGAAGATGTACGAGTGCTTTGAAAAATGTTATATTATTTAGTGTTATTAATAACTTTTATAAAGGATGGATGGACATTGAACATACATGACATTTTAATTAGTATTTTCCCGATATTTCTCTATAGAAGCGACCCACAAACCTTTAGCCAAGCTCTGTTGTTTAAGTCTTTTCTGTTGTAAAACATCGTGCCAATCTACAGACTTATCTAACTCTCTATACTCAATGTTTGGTGAAGGTACACGAGTGTTGTTAACTTCGCCTGAAAATTGTAACTACGTATTTAATTTACTACAAAGCATTGACTGTAACTAACAAACATATGTATTTATTATTATTATTTATAGCCTAGTGTCCCACTGCTGGGCAAAAGCCTTCTTTCCCTAATTCCAGACATCCCGGTGTTCGATTTTTGTGGTCCATTGTTTGTCGTGTAAGCTCAGCTCGTCACGTTTGGGTCGATCCGAAAATCTTTTTTGTTTTGGGACCCAATTTTTGTAGGCCTTTGCCCAGCGGTATAAACATAGCATTTTTCAGAATTGTCCAATAATCTTTTAAGCTAATTTTTTGCTTTTTTGTTTTAACGACGAAGCAGTTTACAGCAAAGATTGGATTATTGAACGATTTTGAACAAATAATATGTAAATGGGCAGTGAAATACATGTAGATTTACTTTTGCCCTGTATACTGATTTTTTTCGGAAAGGATTTGAATCGAAATCTATTCTCTGTCTCTGTCATCCCGACTGTAAGTGACCCAGACGGAGAGTGTCAATCTCGAGTCGAAACCAATCCATTTTCGGCATGCGTCAGCAGGATTTAGAGACATCTGGGACATTTTTGCACACACGGTCATCTGACCCCAAACTAAGCAAAGCTTGTAATATGGCTGCCAGAAACTGATATACGTACATAGATATTTTTAAATACATACTTATATAGATATTAACACCCAGACATAGAACAAACACAAATATTCATCACATTAATGTTTGTCCTAGATGGGAATCGAACCCACGCCCCCAAACACAGAAGGTAGGTTCACTACCAACTGAGCCACCGGGGCAGTCAATTCAAGACCTATTCGAACAACTAAAACCAAGAGTTTCAGACCATTGACCCTAATAATATCTTAGTTAATCCATCTCGGAGGCCTCCGAGCTGCTTTAAAACGCTCGCATTCGAGCAGCCCACTCAGTTTAAACGTAATTTTAAAATTATACGGTTCGATATTTTACCTATTTAAAAACCTACCTTTACTTGTTTGCAGAGGGCTATCACCAGACTTGAAGCTATTGTAGTTTTCTAGGACAGTGCTGAGAGTTGACTGACTTTTAGACGATGGTGATTTCGACCTCGTGGAACGCCTCGTGTTTTTGCCCTCAGTTTGCTCAATGAGTGGGGATTTCGACACTACAATGGCTGGGATATGTTCCTGAGCCACATCTTGTGAATCTTTTAACCTATCAGCTAGTACAACAGTGCTGACGGTGCCGGCAGAACTGGCGGTGTCCAGTTTCCTAGTTTCGCTCAGCCTCGTGACCTGCGTTCCGTCATTCCTCTTGTCTTCTTGCATGTTAATATGTAATTGTGAGAGAGGTTGCTTTTTCGCTGAGGGTTTTTTACGGTTGTTGTATTGGAGCATTGCAGAGACGCTGACGTTTGACTCTTTACCTGCAAATATCGATTTGAATACATAGTATTATTATAATTTATGACGCTAGGCTTCAACAAGGTATTATTTATTTAGTAAAAATTATACTGGAAAAAATATGTATTGAATGCTTAATTTTGTAGAAATTGCTGCAATATCTTTTCTCTACTACATCTAGTAAACAATCAGATTTTTAGGTCGGTTATTCGCCATAGCAGAATGGAAAGATGGAATGTGTAATGATGATGCTTTAGATGAAATTAATTTTCGTTACAAATACATATAATTTTCAGATCATAATTGGCGATATGTTAGAGTTTTAAATACAGGGGGCAATTTTCTTATTCGAGCTGATTTTAATTGATCCGTTTACTTAGATAACATAGAAGACAAATAATATTCCAATAGCTTTGAGTGTGAAGCGTTATTATGTTATTATAATAAAATTCCGTATTCTTGTTTCATTTAAGGAGATAATTATTATTACAAGGTAATGGTCACCTAGTGGCCTTTTAACTAGAAGAGTTGTTGCAGTAGACCATAAGATGTAATCATGAATAATCATCCGCCATTCCATCCACTTTAGTTGCAATTATATCATATGTTGCAATAATGTGAAACAATGCGAACGCACATTTAAAAAACATTACCGTCCTTCTTGGGCAGTCGGGTAAAGAGACGCGTTAGCGGTGGATTACAATGTGTGCACACCCTTAAGTTTGTCAGTTAATTTCTTACCCAGAAAATCAGCAATTTTCGAAATGCTGATGGAATTATCAGGACAAGCTGACTCCTCGGTCTCTTCGGATGTGAGCTTCAACGCTGCTTGCATGTTCCTAATCAGAACATCAGTAGGCTTAGAAGAAAAAGCTTGTCGGACGTTTGCAAATGATGAGGAGGCGATAGGATTTAAAGGCTTTGGAAGATGTAAATGAGGCTCAGGCGCATTGCTTATAGACGAGTACTCGGGTCCCATAGCTCTGTTGAATGTTTTGTTTAACAAATGGTTTTTCTCGAGTTTGTCTCCTATAGTTTGAAAAGTTTGCTTCTGGTAGTTTTTAGGTATGGTTGGATTGTTTAAATTGAGCTTTTCGGGTAGTTCGAGTCGCGTTTGACGGACAGGTACGCTGTCTAGCGATTCATCCATGTAGTTTGGTTTTGGGGTTACTGAAAAAAATATTAGGATTAGAAATAAATAAATATGTAGTAAAGTTTTTCAATGGGTTAATTGAATTAAGTAATTAAAGTTTACCTTCACAAATACTAGGCATAGAGTACATGGATCTATCAGGACTATCAGTTTTTCCCAATACTGCCCCAAAACCAGAACAACGTTTTTGGAAGTAAGCGCCAACTGATAATGCTGAGCTGTTTGTACTGAAAAATACCATAATTATCATTTAAGGTATGTAGCATAACATATTGCTTATTGACCGAGTGAGCGAAGCGAACGAAAGGTCTCAGTTTTAACCGGCAACATTTTCTTTCATCTGTCCGTATGTTGGTACTCGCGTACAGTTCGTATTTTTCAACCAATCTTGACGAAACTTGGTATACAGGTTCTAGAACTTTGTAGATTTTTTTCGTCTTCGGCGATTTTTGATTGGTGGGGTATTTCTCCCAAAACAAGGGGGAAAATTTAGTGCGGCGCCATTCAAACGCTTTTGATAATGTTCGTATGTTGGTCTACTCGTTTACAGGTCGTATTTTTCAACTAATCTTGACGAAACTTGGTATACAGGTTCTACAATGTTTTAGAATGTTTTAGTCGTCGGCGATTTTGATTAGTGGGGTATTTCCCACAAAAAGGGGGGAAGTTTGCTGCGGCGCCATGTCGTACCAGCCGATTTTGATAGTATTTAGCATAAACATGAGTTACTCAATTCTTAATAAGAAAATCGAATCGAAATATGAGCAAAATCGGTGAATAGGTACTCAAGTCGTAAGGTTTTAGTTCGGTGCATCGAACGGCGAACGAAAATGGCGCCGCAGCAGACTTCCCCTATTTTGGGGAGAAATACCCCACCAATCACAATTCGCCGTCGACTAGAAAATTCTATGAAACGTAGAATTGGGATTGTGCAAAAAAGTTTATGCTAGCGAGGTCTACTGTTGGCAGAACTGCTAGTCTTATAGAATAATTGAATATAAGCATTGATTCTGTTCACAGATTACCGCCACATGCCTCATTACAATATCTTTGTTCCGACAAATCCAATAAAATTGGAGGAAACTGACAGCAGAGATTGACATTAAGTGTTCTCATTGGTTATATCAAGGTTATGCCTGCTCGCGCTTATCAGTGAACCGATTAGAATGCAGTTTTACTGCTTCGTTTGAAACGATGCGTAGTGCGCTTCCATCGTCCTGTGTCGGAATCTATACGTGATTATATATATATATATATATCTGTGATTATTGTTTACTGTGCATATTTTTGAAGTATAATCAGTCAAAAAACCAGATAATTGCTAAATCTAACCAATCGAAATTCTGTACAATGCAAGTCTACACATAATTATTAGCTCACTATTAGTGTTATAATCACTTCAATATTCAAAAGGGGTTCCGAGTAAAAGTTGAGTAAATCGAGGTCATTTCAATGATATTTTTTTATCGAGAAAATGTCATGTATTCATGTTTTCCTGCCACGCAATACTAAATTACAGAACCAGAAAAACATATAAGATTTTTAACCTACGTAACTAACGAGAGGCACTAAATATAAAAATCTTATTTTTAACAAAGTAGGCCGTTATGTCGAGTGGGGTGGCGCTAGCAGCGCCTCAAGCTTTTTATGTGTATTTGCAATCGTCAATCTCACCTCCACTTCGCGCTTCGCTCACGCAAGTGAAATAAATTACAGGATCACACTGTATACTAAAATACAAGCACTTTTATCACCGTTTCATTTTCATTTAAATACCAGCAAACAAAAGAAAAAGGATTACAACTAATTAGAAAATGACCTGTTAAGGATAAACGACTTTCATACAAAACTGTCGATGCCTTTTTAGGCGTCCTACTACGATTTTGAACTGGGCATGACTTAACATAGGTCTAATTTGGCCTCTAAGTATCGCAAAGTCGATAATTTAAAATGTTCATGGCTAGGAAATACCATCTTTCAACCCAATAATTACGACAAATTTTACGATTGTAGTGGTGTGTTCTTTACATGCGAATCATGCGATCATGGTGTGCGTGAAATATTGATGTGTGCGTGCGTCTTGCAAAAATCGTGTACACTGGTTGTGCCGCGCGCGCGTCACGCGGTTTACGCGACGTTGCCAGCTTGTCGGAGCGTGTGTGAGCGAGACTAGGTATTCTTGCCTCGCGGCTTAGTCCGCGCGCGGTCTTCGATAATTGCGACGTTGCGAGATTCGGTATCGGTGTGCAGTGCAGTGTTTGATTTGGTTACCTAATCTATCTATACCAATATTATAAAGAGGAAAGATTTGATTGTTTATTTATTTCATTGTTTGTTTGTTTGAATGGGCTCCAAAACTGCTGAACCGATTTGAAAAATTCTTTCGCTGTTGGGAAGCTTCACTATCCCCGGGTGACATAGGTTATATTATATTTTCAAAAAAATTAGGGATCCTTACTAAAACTCCAATAATGTAACCCAAGATGATGTATTTCGCGTGCACTGCGAAAACTATTCATGATGAAAGAATAGTCTATACCAATATAATAAAGAGGAAAGATTTGATTGTTTGTTTGTGTGCATTGAATGGGCTCCGAAACTGCTGAACCGATTTGGGAAATTCTTTCACTGTTGGGAAGCTACACTATCCCTATACTATACTATATTTTATTTAAAAAAAAATTGGGATCCTTACTAAAACTCGAATAATGTAACCCAAGATGTAAAAAAAATACCTAAAATATCCTTTACATCGCGTGCGTTGCGACAACTATTGATGATGATAGAATAATCTATCTATACCAATATTATAAAGAGGAAAGATTTGATTCTTTGTTTGTTTGTTTGTTTGCATTGAATGGGCTCCGAAACTGCTGAACGGATTTGAAAAATTGTTTCGCTGTTGGGTGGCTTTTCGGCTTTCTTAATATTTTTTTTTTTTTTGTGACTTGACGCGGGTGGAGGGGTTTTCGTGTGTGTATTATGGTTTTTATTTTTTTGTTGGGTGCCCGTGCGAAGCCGGGGCGGGCTGCTAGTAACCTAATAATAACGTACATAATTATAATAGAATGCAGCAGACATCATCGTTGCGCTATAGACGCCATCAATATTCTGGCCAAAAATGAGCACGAAACGTGTTCGTGCTCGGCTGAAATATTATCATGGCGAAGGTGTTTCGTAAGTGCCTACCTACCTAATTTATAAATAAAAAATATAATTCGAGACTTCTTGCCCATTTTCATGGCGATGGGGGGATTTCTACCCTTCCAACTGCGATTTTCATGTACGGTCATAGATTTTAAGGATCATCATCATCATCATCATCAGCCTGTTTCCTATCGTACCGAGATTTCTTACCCATTTTTCATAGCAATGGGGGAAATTTCTACCCTTCCAACTGCGATTTTCATTTGCGGTCATAGATTTAAAATTCATCATCATCATGATCAGCACGCTTCCTAACGTATCGAGACTTCTTGCCCATTTTCATGGTGATGGGGGGATTTCTACCCGTCAAACTGCGACGTTCATTATCGGTCATAGATTTTAACCATAATCATCATCATCATTAGCCAAATTGCTACCGTATGGAGGTTTCTTACCCGTTTTCATCATGCTCCTCCTTTTTTTTTAACTTTACAAGTCGACCTAAACGATCCAGCCATACCCAACTGCAGGACCGCCCCGCGGGCCGCTCGCGGCCCGCGCAGCCTCGCGAAATATATATTTTGAGGACTTTGACATAGGTAACCATTTATACATTTTTAGGGTTCCGTAGTACTACAAGGAACCCTTATAAGTTTGTCATGTCCGTCTGTCTGTCTGTCTGTCCGTCTGTCTGTTTGAATCCTTTACAGCCCGCACCAGCTTCGCACGGGTGTTTGACGAGGGAATGAAAATTATAATGCACACGCAGAACCCTTCTATTTGCGTCAAGTTGCAGAAAAGAAGGAAGTGTAAGGAGGGCTGAAAGGCTGCCCAGCAGCGGGGGGATTTTTCGGGTCGATTCAGTGGTTTCGGAGCCTATTCAATGCGGGCAAACGGGCAGTCAAATCTGTCCTCTTTATAATATTTATTTTTGGTGTGACTAACTAATAACCTAAATGAAAAAATTCTGAAAAACTTCCTTCTTAGTGAAATAATAGTTTTTTTGTAAAAGGTGCCTATATAGGTATAGGAACCGATATAGGTAGGTGGTAAGGTGGTAGATAGAGGTATATGAAAATCTTGGATATTTCATGCTGCGCGATTGAAATATGTACATAATACTAATAATACCTACCTACCTACCAACCAACCAACCAACCAACCTACCTACCTACCTACCTACCTACCTATTAGTTAGTTAGTTTTGTGTGTGGTGTTTGTTGTGTTGTTTGATAACTTATTCTGTAAAAAAATAGCACAAAAGGAACAAAAATCTACAAAAACAGTAATTTTCAAATGAGGATTCGATCCGGGGACCTTCGTCTCATTGATACACACTACAAAACGAAGCATAATGAAAATCCGTCCACTCGACCGCTCGGCCAGTCGATCTGATAGGTGGAATGCCGAAAATCGGGTACTCAATTTCGTATTTGCTTGTAACCGTTTTGAATTCGCATGTGATTCGGTCATAGATTTAAAATTCATCATCATCATCATCAGCCTGTTCCATATCGTACCGAGATTTCTTACCCATTACCCACGCCCCGCGGTTTCACCCGCGGTATAAACTCTGTAACGGCTGAACGGATTTGGATGAGATTTGGTATGGAGGCTACCATACCTAAATTTGGCTACCTCCATACCAAATTGCATTAGAATCCGTGCAGCTGTTACAGATTTGAACGGGAACAAACACACTTACATACTAACATACCTACTTACATACACACAAACTTTCGCATTTTGGTGTGACTAACTAATAACCCCATATCTAAAATTTGTTGGAATTCAGCATTTCTGAGTATGGGGCTCGGTGCGCGCTCCATCAGTGCTGCCAGGAAAAATAATGCAAAATTTCGGGAAAAAAATTCACCTCAATAATGATGATGAATGCATTTTTATGTATGATCTCGTTGCGCGCACGCTCACTGATCCCGGGAAAAATATTGAAAAAATTCTGAAAAACTTCCTTCTTAGTGAAATAATAGATTTTTTGTTAAAGGTGCCTATATAGGTATGGTACCTATATAGGTAGGTGGTAAGGTGGTAGATAGAGGTATATGAAAATCTTGAATATTTCGTGCTGCGCGATCAAAATATGCACATTATACTAATAATACCTACCTAGCCACCAACCAAGCAACAAACCTACCTACCTACGTACCTACCTATTAGTTAGTTTTGTGTGTTGTGTACACACAAAATAACAAATAACAAACAACAGTACCTACTATGGACTAAATTAATCTAACCCGGGTCTAAAATCCATATTTTTAGTCGCAGAATAATGTCTATCGACG
The DNA here is from genome assembly GCA_947579745.1 of Apocheima hispidaria. Classification (NCBI taxonomy): domain Eukaryota; kingdom Metazoa; phylum Arthropoda; class Insecta; order Lepidoptera; family Geometridae; genus Apocheima; species Apocheima hispidaria. Next base: position 8,918,661 of record OX388161.1, read on the forward strand.
CGGAAAACACAACATTTTTGGGTATTGCATATTTCATTAGGTTCATTTCATTAGGTATTAGGTATGTAAAATTCGAAATTAATTTGAAAAAAACCGAAAAAAAGTGGAAAATTTGTTCGGAAGGTACCAGACTCGGTGCCTTTAGAACCCCCGATATGGGGTTATTCCAGGGACCCAGTTATTCAATCGTCAAGCAGTAGTGTGCAAAACATCACTGTGTTCCGGATTGAAGGGCAATGTTTCCAGCGTAATTATTGGGCACAGAGATTTAACATCTAATATCTCAGAGTAATGAGCGCAGTGCATTGCCGCGCATGGTTTTGAACTGTTGAGGTTCAAAATTCTGGGTGGCACTGAACTGTTATGAGCAAGCGTGAAGCTTAACATCAGCTGAGTGACTTGCTCGTCTCGTCACCAAATAACAAAAAAAAAAACTTACATGCTTACACACTTACACACGAACTTTCGCATTTTAAATATTTGTGTGACAATATTAGGTTTATGTAGATATATACTTTTATAAGTTTCGTTACTAATTTTGAATAAGTTTGTTTTTCAAGAAACCCACAGCAAAAATTAAAATAAATAGTATTCTCGAAATTAAATTATAAAAAATAATTCTACCTAATTTTAGGGGTTCGAACTCGGAACCTCACGAGCGCTACCTAATCAAACTGATGACTTCGGCCACCGAGACGATATTCAGAGCAACGAAATTTCGTATTTGCTTGTAACTGTTTTGAATTCGCATGTGTGCGTAATGTTCATGCGTGCATACAGGCGTTGAAGATTATTTGAATTTTCAGTCGAGTGCAGCTATTAATGGGCTCTATTATTTTTGAGATGTGTTTATAACAATAGTAAGAGGTCGCAAAGTGAATTAAAACTGGGGCAGATTACCTCAATTGAGTTTTCAACGACAGCGCCATCTCTTGGCGCCTACCTACCTAGCGGACTCAAACGAAGCACCTTAATAAATGGAAAGTAATAGATTGTTTTGACTTTATTAGGATTGTAAACACAACGAAATTCATGTTAGTAAAAATGAATACCTACCCTAAGCTATCGGGGAACTGTGTCTGGGCAGAGGGGTGCACTGGCAGGGGTGCTTCCCGCATCATTAATGACGCCTCATCTGCCGTTAGGTCTCTCTGCAATTATAAATACAATCACATTTTTAATCTAATATTTTCCAATCATTAGTGTATACCGCCTGCTTGTCCATATATAAATCGCACTGTTTTGTCCATACTGTTTCCCACCCCTAAATGTTACCCGATTTCGATGTTTTTTTATATGTTACTAGTTGTTAACCGCGACTTCGTTCGTGTGTACATAAAAAGTATTCCATGACCGTCTCTGTAATATATAATAATTCCTTATCAAAATTTATAGAGATCCGTTCAGCTGATCAGCTGTGATAACGCGACAAACATCCAGACAGGGATGTCTCTCCTACCCCTGGTTTCTTGTACTTTTGTCAAACTTATGTCAACTTAACACACCAAATACTGTAAGCTCATTGGTTGAAGACAGCCGAAGACAGGCAACCAATGAGTATTTGGTGTGTTAAGTTGACATGAGTTTAACAAACGTACGAGAAACCGGAGGTAAATAATTTCTTATTTTAATAAAACGGGAATACTCACGTTAAATTGAGTCGCTTATTCCTACTGTAGTTTCGAATACACTCATGTGACCTTTATTAAGGAATGATATAAGCGTGACACGCGAGCGACCTCGTCTTGCCCTAGTTTTCAGGGTAAATCATTGTGATTGAACTACATTTTTTCAGGATAATAATCCTATGTTTATTACCATGATGCACCTTGATTGAAAAATGACGCGGTTTGAAACATTTTGTTTTAATAAAACAAGATTACCACGATGGAGAGGCGTTGATTTCATTTAAACTCATACCAAACTAATCTGACAAAACTAAAATTATCTGTGACTTTTTTAATTTTAATAAGTGAGAGTAGGAGGGATTGAGGAGATGTCAAATTGAGTTTAGAAAATGTTACTTCAAAATAATTAATAGTATTAAGTGTGAAATTAACCCACCTTTGACTGAAATGAGTATGTAGTGGTGTTGCCGATGGAATGTCTGAGTAAATTGTTGACTTCATGGCTCTGTTTGTCCATCTGGCTAGTGATGGCGCTTAGTGCCACAGAGTGGCGTCCTAGTGGCATCGAGTTACTCATTACTTCCTCTGCACCTGTAGATCTACCTGTCATCTCTCCAGGGTTGAATGCAGTCTGTAACATATAGTGAGAAATTTCCTTAAAGTGGAGTGGCTAGCCCCGATGTCAGTTTTAGACAGCATGCAAGTCTTTGACATTAGTGGCAGTTTTTATAGGACAAACAACGCTAACCTGTAATTATAAAGTGTCATCCAATCCACATTAGCACTCAGTTGTGATTGCTACTCGCGGCCTGCTTGAACACCTACTTGAGCCTCGCTATAATCACTACTGTAGCAGACAGTAACACATGCACTACTTTTACCCCTGAATTTTAAACTGAATGGTGATGATGGTGGTGATGGTGAATGGTGATGTAAAAAAAATATATTCTTTTATACCCAAGTGTTAGGCTAATACTTTGAAATATACTATGCATTGTTTGTACTCAGGGGCTAGAATAATTAAAGCATTTACAAGATTTGTTGGATGATTGCAATATGCTGGTCACTAACTGATTGGATTGTCTTCTATAGAAGACAATTCAAACAGTAACTAGGCTTGCGATTGGCGAGTGGCTAGCCCGCTAGGTATCGTGGACATTCTGTTAAAAACCAAAATGAACATCTGCGCAAAAAAAATTTTTTTTTCCATTTTGCAGCATGCGAAATTTGAGGGATAAAATAATTGTACAAAATAAGGTATAGGTACTTTCAAGTATTAGGTGAGTAAAAAATTAAGTTTTGAGCTGCCTACTAGAACTACTGTTATCTACCTACCAAGTGTGGCTTGAGGTTGGTTTTGGTCTTGTTTTAACTTACTTTGAGCGATGGAGTCAAACTTACTGATATTGTGAGGAAGTTATTGTTGTCAACTTCAGATTCTGTCATTGCTGAAAAATTAATTACATTAAAATTTCTTTCATAGTCTTTATTATCAGGGTAACAGGAGTATGTCTGGGTCATAAATAATTTGCTTATACTATGAGTCATACAAACAGTTCTCGATTGAAATAAGCCAATATTAAAATTATAACTGAGATAATAAGTAGGTATTGGTATTGGACTTCATTGATGTAGGTTTTTTTAATGGTCGGCAGTCTACGCTTTTACCAGTGTGCGGTCGAAGACAGTAATCACGCGAAGCCTGAAATAGGAACCTTCAAGTACCTATAGATATCTCACCTTCAAGTACATCGATGTTATCCAAATCTAACAGCCCAGATGACGATTCGCAGTGCGTTCTTAGGTGTTGATAGCCATGAGTCCTGAAAATATATTGAATGAAAATAATGGATATGAGGGCAAGTTCCGTGACTCAAAAAGCATTCTAGAAAATAAGAGACAGAACACAGAATTGTAGAAACATTTGATTCTACGGATATCATCATGCATCGGATAATTTGAGGCGGATGGATTGTTTACCGTCTGGAGTCGTCATCTTGTTGTCTATATGAATTATCTTCCGCTATATGTATCAACCTTTGTATCTTATTAGGCGTTACCGTAAGGGCTTTTTCCATCGTTCCAGTGAATTCAGAGATTCCGAGTAATAAAATAATCACAACATAATCAGGGAAAACGCAATTCCGTTAATTTTAATTCAAAGAATTCAAATGTTTTTTTTCTCTTTTCAATTTTGGCTTCACACTTTTGTATTTGACCAGTGTCAAGTTTTGTAATATTTCAAGTTCTTTGATTTCGAGTGAAGTGAAGTAAAATATTTCAAAATTGAAACTAGTCGCAGTCATAGTGTAAGACAAACAAAAAGTAAGTCACAGTCATGTCCAAGTCATGCCCCAGTAAAGTTATGGCAATTTATCTGAGGTTTTTATAATTTTGGAAACAACACAATCAAGGTTCATGCACGATCACGGACACTTAAAAATCCACTGTATGTACACATTAAAACTCGAGATAATACAAGTTTTGGAAAATAATACAATGACGCGACATGACCAAGAAGATTACAATCTTCTTGGACATGACTTCTTCGCGTTCCCGCTTTCGTCCGCTAACCGCTTACGTACGTTAAGTTTGACTTTGATGTTTGTTGGTATCCTTTTTTTCCCTTACGTTTTGGCTCCACACGTTGTGTATTTAGCTAGTATCAAGATAATGATGTATTATATGAATGAGGTTCAAAATAATGCCAAAAAATGCTATAACGCCAAGATTGGCCACAGCTACACACATTTTTTTCCTCCAAGCAAAGTATTGTTTGCTCACGTCGTCACTTGAGATCGCCAAAGAGAATATCATTACTACGTTTAAGAGACGGGAGTTCCACAGAGAAAAACGAAGAAAGGCGATTGTATGAAACATGTACAGGAAGTATACAGTATTGGTATTGGATGCTGCCGGTTACCAAAGGCACACAATCATACACCGAACTTTCCGGCTGACGGCCCAAGTCGAAGTTCCTACCCCAGTGGTACTCTTGCGTTAGTCGCCCACTCCCAACGCCATCTGCATTCGCCTAAGCCAGGTAAAGCTATTTTATGTGTATTATTATGGTATTAAGCTAGTATAAAATAATCAAGTTTTATATTAATTCACTCAAGTAAATTTACATTTAAAAAGTGAAAAGTTTGACTAGCCTTGTGACTCAGTGGGCGGATTCCCGCCTTTTGAACTGTAGGTTGCGATTTCGATTCCCACACAGGACAAATATTTGTGTGATGAACATGGATATTTGTTCTTTGTCTGGCTTCTATTATGTATTTACAAAAAATATAGTTATCTGGGTTCCCATAGTACAAGCTTGCTTAGTTTGGAACTAGATGGCGCTGTGTGAAAAACTTCTACGAATATTTATTTTAAAAAAATACTTGCGTAAATAGACAATTCTATTGATGACATCCGGGAAATATATGGTACATAGGATTAGGAATAAAACGAATTCAATTTAAACTAAAGTAGGTACAGCAGGCTGGTGACCATTTTATTGTAACAGGTTTGTAATTTTATTTATAGTTATTTTTCTGAGAGCTGAGTACAGGCTGTCTATACCCCATTAGCACTGTACAGGGCCCGTACCGTGAGGTGCTTATTGCGATGATTATTAGTCTCAGCCGAGAACGCTGCGCGAAGGTACACCTTATCACGCGGCGATACGGTTCGCGGTCGCGCAGTGTCATCGGCTGAACCTAACCAGCAAATCAAATAAAAATATATAGAATGAGCAGTATGTATTGTAATAAGTTTGCATAAAATAAAAGGATGTATGTTGTTACATTATTCTAAACCAGCCCTATAATATATTAAAAAATTAAAAATAAACAGAGTGATTAATTTAGCTAGAGTTTGGTCCTGTTAAGGGCAGAGCATTAATTTCTTTATTGAGTCTGATTTGCTCATTAATAGCTCGCCATGCATCATCTTTTTCTTTTTTAGTAATGGGTCTTTTCTTCTGTTTGGCTGCTACCATCTTTTTATAGATATCAATGCATTCAGCGTCAACTTGGTCCAGCTGCTTCTTCAGGTTCAATCTAATCATTTCTTGCTTACATAGTCCAATCAAGTTTTTAAGATTGCGGCAATTCTCTTTTCTCACAGCAGTCAATTCAGTCTGACATTTCTTTATTTCAGCCAAAATTTCATCATCGGCTGGATTTGTCAAAGGTGGTAGGTCTTCAGGATCTAAAATTCCTTGCTCTACCAGCTCTTTTCTCAAACATTTTTCCAATGTCAGAGAATTCTTGTAGCTATTCTTGGTAGTTGTTAATTGTTTAACTTTTATGTCAGGTACATCATATGGCATAGCATTTTCTTCCATCAATGCAGACACAAGCCTTTGAGTCAATGGGCCTGTTATCATGTTTTCATTTGCTTTTTCCAACTTTTTACGAATGCTAGATGCATCTGGTGACATTGAAGATTTTTGCTTGTTAGGGTTTGAGGCGTTTTGGTCTTCTGCTAGATGTTCATCGGCCCAGACCTCAGAGTAGTGTCTTCCAAGTGGAGGTATGGGAGGAAGAGTAGTGTTGCTGCTTTGCGCCATCAATGATTCCAGGTATTTTATGTCATCTAAAGTGACAGGAGCGCAATAAGGCTCCACAGAGTTCCAAAATTTATATGGAATATTATTTTTTGGGAGAGTTAGTTGTGACAGTTCCAGTTTCACAGAGTTGTCAGAGTTCATGAGATCATTTTGATAAGAATGGGATCCTGAAGAGCTGTTGAAGTTTTTGAATTTCGGTACCTTAGGTTGATTGGATAACTTGGAATCTTTAGACTTGACAAGTTTGTCTTCCTGAAATTTCCTTTTGACAGGGTACTGCAGCTGTTTGCCGGCAGCTTTCCCCTTCTTTTCTCTTTTAGATTCATTTGTATCAATGCTATCTATTTCAGCCTGGAAATATCTAATGCGGAGGGCAGTATTACAGAGCAGTGATTCTAGTTCTAGTTGTAGAGCATCCAGCTCATCCATTCCGATTGTTTCGTCAGCAGATCTAGCTGCTACTGCGGTGAATCGGGGCAAAAGCATACTATTGTCTTGTAATTTTATGTACGGAATGGGGCATGTCTCCACTTTAATTTTACCAGCTGAAACGGCTCCAGGGATTTTGGCAGGCTTCGTATACGGAGTGATTCCAGGACTCGAAGGTTTTCCATTGTCGTGGCTTTTGCTTGCTAGCCTACCTTTACTGTTGTGATGCATTCTCTTCCCCAGCATCGTGATTTATTTCAATTTACGCGCGTAAACAATGACACATATATAGACATCTGCCTAATTCAGCAACAGTGCTGGAGATAGGAAGACTTAATAGGCGAGAAAAATCACAGCAACAAGCTACAAAATGAGAATTCTGCACAGTAAACAAATTGATGACTCACTTAAAAAAGCCATGAAATGACACGAAAAGAATTATTTCTATTATTTTGTTTCGAAAAGGTTCGACTATCGTTTGACAACAGATATTTCTGATAAAACAAAATGGAGATTGGAGAAACACGAACAATTTTTTTTTCGCCCTATGGGTAGACTAGAGCCATTAAGGCCATACTACCTTGTCTTCCGTATTATTTTTTCAATCATTTGTTTGCGACAGTAAAGTGATGGAGACTTAAAATAGAAGTTTCTCTATAGTTTTGGAAACAACACAAAAAGTGACGCTTCACGTAATTATACTATTTACCAACACTCGTACAATTTCACGAACATTTAATAATAATACAATGAGGCGACATGACTTCTTCATAATCCCGCCAAAACTCCTCGAACTAAAAACGATCAACCAACTTTTTTTTTCCCTAGCATTAGTCACGCTAAAGCCATTATGGTCATACTCATCTTACGTGTCATAATGAGGCGTTTTCCAAAAAAAAGAAATCCTGGTAATAAAAGTACCTAATAGATGGCGTTAGTTGTACCTTGAGGTTTTCTGTCACTGTCAAGACATGAAAGACAAAAAAATGTACGTGTGCCTTTTTTTCTCGTGTTTTTTGGCTCCACATGTGTATTTAGACAATTTCAAGTAATGTAACTATGTATTTGACTTCATTTGAAATATTACAATAGTTGACGCTGGCTAAATACACAACGTGTGGAGCCAAAATTTACGATTTCAAAAATAAACATAAAATATTTCGACAGAAATGACTATGACAGGTAAAACGATAGGACTATTACGCCATCTAGTAAGTATTTTAGAACTATATTATTTTTTTTGGAAAACGCCTCGTTCTTATCATTTAATTTTCATATTTGGCTTCATGTTAAACAGAAGTCTCAGTCACAGACCAACTCAAGTCAAGCCAAGTCTTCGGTTACTGTCTAGTCCAAGTCATGCTTCAGTAAAGTAGTGGAAGCTTCTACGGAGTTTGGGAAACTACCAGAAAAGACAATTATTCATTACCTACTTCAAAAACAACAAAACTTGACACTGGCTATATACAATGTGTGGAACCAAAATATAAGATTTTAAAAAAAATACTATTGACAACTGTCAAGAGAACTTAAAATGTCAATGTCATTAATAAAGTTTGTAAAATGGTGCGGTGGTGAAGGTTTTTCGTTTCGGTGCCTTCTTCACGTTAAATCCTACTAATGTGAAGTTCCTCAAATAAATGGTTGTGCTTGGAATTTAGATACAAGCTGAATGTAGCACTTATACAATTTGATGAAAGTGAATGTGATAATGTTTACAAAATAATGCACCATACTCCTTAATGCTCGCATGCTTGATTCACAGTCAAAATGGGAGACCTTACACTGATCTGTCCTCTGTGCTGCAATAAGATTTTTAACTCCAAAGAAGCGCTTCTTGAACATTTATCCACTATTCTTCCAAATTTGTTTTGCCCCGTTTGTAATGTCAAAGTATCTTCCATAGAACAGCTTTCTGAACATCTAACTCTCGACAACTGTATGCAGATTGATACAGTACAAACTATAATATTTGATAGCACGGAAAATAATGATTATGAATCAGAAAATTCCACTACATTGGAATACAAGCCTCTTGATGATGGTAAATAAACAAATAAGATATCTAAATAATTATTTATACTCTAGTATACTTCTAGAGGCTCTCTAAGTCAATATTTTTTTGTTGCAAAGTCTCACATACTTGTAGTAAAGAGCATGAAATTAACCACCATAATTTAAAAATACTCTCATTCATATCTCCATACTAGGTTTCCTTGTGTCGGGAATTCCATGGAAAACTTACACTAAGATACAAAGTAGATACATTTCGACTTACAAAAATTTGCTGCCAGCAATTCTTATTTTTTCTCCTGTTTTCCTTCAGTAGGTTAATTACACCACTACAACTGGTGTACAATTTATGGTATTAGAATCTTATTATTAATTTAATTATTTTATTTGGAAACCTGACTGAGCAATCACATTTACAGCCATCTTGAATTATTTAGTCTTGCTAAAAGTTTGATTGTAAGTTGTTAATTTTCATCTTCAGGATTTGCACATCATGGTCATGGTCATATTTTTTCGAGGGTAGGCCATTATCCCGGCAGTGGGATGTTTAAAATTTGGTGCAGAAGAGCAGCAGCAAGTGACCAGGCCAATTCTGGCTGTTCAATATAAGCTGTATAACTAGGTTACTTATATCTGCTCACTTGTTTTCTAGATAACACAAACACTGAACTTAGCCCAGGAAATAATTTCCCACAACTGGAAATGGTAGATTCTGCTGACATTAACAAAATGCAGATTGATTTGATGAAATGCCTACAAACTCAAGAGTTGAAGCTTGTGAAAGAAGATGGAGCAAATCGCTATATAATTATATCAGGAGAAAATTCTGGCTTGAAACACGAAGACATTGTCACAAAACAAAACAAGGATGGGACTGTATCTTTTACTTCTGTGAAAGGTACCATAAGATACTAAAATATCTGTTTACTGATGTTTCTGGATAGTTTCGTAGCTAAGCTTTAGCTCAAACAAGATAGCTCAGCCAGTAGCTGAGCTTTGAAACACAAACTTATAAATGTAATATTGACACAGAATAAATAATAAGTACCCAGAGAAATCAGTGTCATGATGTCTCTGTACACAGACTATTTTTCTAACTGGATACTAATAATTTTCCTAAATTATTTCAGATATCAAAACTGAGGATTCAGATGTAATTTTACACGCAGATAAAGAAGAGCAACATACTGTAGTACAAGAGTACAGCTGCAGTACTTGCCAGATGTCATTTACATCTGTATTTGAACATATTAACAACTACCATACAGATCAGGATGTGGTGGTAGAGGTATGTATGCCATAAATAAATTTTTGTGACAAAAAATTATTGTTTCCAGACTAGCTTTTATAAAATTCGTAATTGGTACTGTATGCTGATAAAAAGGAGTCCGAACTCCATCAATCTATTGTTAGTTAGTTAGCAGTTCCGTTTTCCACCTTAAAATACATACATACAAACAATGCAAGTTAAAATAAAAGCTTGTAAAATTGCTAACTTTGCATTAATTTATTTTATTTAATACTGACTAAATGTTACTTGTCCAGTTACTTGTGAAGACCAGTCCAGCGGCGGCATGATCTCCTCGAAAACCTATCAAATTTTATCGAAATTGGTTCAGCCTCTTGGGAATTGAGTGGAAATGAACATACAACTGCATAGACACACTCAAAAATCTTTCCATTTCAAATGTTGTATTTTTTGTTATGTTCCATTTCAAAAGTTATGTTTTTTTTGCAAAAATTTCAACATTTCAATACCATGCAAGGAATAGCACTGCATTGTTTTATGATTTCTGTTTTTCCGTAGTTAATTCAGAAATATTTCAAACAAGCTTGCACGCACCGCTTCGCTCCCAAAGGCATACATAAAATGAAACACCCCATTCCACCTCTTTTGGGGCTGATTTTCTAAAAATCCAGAGACATGTGCTTCTTTATTTCTTGTACTCAGTATACAAACCGAGTTTCATTGGCGTAGTATGCAAAAAAGTCTTTTTCCATACAAATTTTGGACACCCATTTTACCACTTTAGGGATGGAATTTCGCAAAATCCATTCTTATTGTTCACTAGACTATTTGCGGAATATTGGGTTCAAATTTCAAGTCTATCATAAACAATTTGATCTGTGCATTGATCCCTAGAAAAGTATTTGTTTTTTTATAGATTTCACATTTTTTTATTTTCAGGGCAACATAGGAAACATGTCTGCAGCATTGCCTGATGTAGAATATGAAGCAATGGAAACTGAAGAGCCTGTAAAAGAGAGTCAGGCTCATAGGAGAGTTATCACTGACACGGGGGCAATTGTCGAAACTCCTATCGTTGGCAAAGCTGTATCTCCAGAGAAAAGCAGAGTGACCCAACAAGGTTTGTTAACCCGTCAGGACCAGCGCTTAAGGGACCTAAGCTAATTCAGGAAGGTCGCGCTATTCTGAAGCGGAGCTCGAATCGCGCGTTGTTCGAAGTTGATAACGTTACGTAATTTCTATACCAGCCAACATCGAAAACGCGCGCTGCGAGCTCTGCATAGAAAGAGCGCGATCGCAAGTGTCTTGAATTCGTGGTGTAAGCCGCCAAACGGGGAATGGGGAAGTGTTTTGGCGCCTGTAGCGCTTTTTTGTAAAATTAATATAAAATTTCCTCCTGATATGCCTGTATGATCTAAAACTTCGTCCAGAACCACCAGAGGACGGGGCAGCAGCGTCCTCTTAGTAAACGGTGACCGTGGGTATTATGCCCCAACTAAGGGAAGAACATGTTCTGGCTGGTGATGATGATTATAACATTTCCAGAAACAATGAAAACTCTTCAAATAAGGCCAATGAAAGAGCATTTAAATGAGAAGACGGGCCGGAAACGATACGTCCATGTCGAAAATTTATGTGAAGGGGTTATCAGAGATTTAAAGCCATCTGAACGTAAGTACAGTCCTCAAAGGTCGGCAACACACCGACAATGCCCGGGATATTGGAAGTGTCCATAAGCGACGGTGACCACTTACCATCGAGAGGATGGTAGCTTCTTTATCAGCCTTATTTTTTAAACATCCGACTGCTGGGATATCAGCCTACCCTCGAAGGGTGATTAGGGCATATCCACCACGCTGGCCCAGTTGCGAGTGCAGCTCCGAGTTGGTGGATTCACATACTCCATCGAATTTCTTCTCCGGAAATATGCAGGTTTCCTCACGATGTTTTCCTTCATCGTCCAGCCATTGGTATATCCTTACGTAAGTTCCAAAGAACTTATTGGTACGGGCCCGCCCGCGATCGAACCCGCTACCTCACGAATGTGAGGCGAATATTCTCAAAGGCTGGTAGCTTGTTTGCCACTAATTCCATGATTAAAACTACTAAATTGGAACTTGTAGGTATGGGGGAAAGCACATACTACCTCCTATAGGTTCCGCACACAGAACGGTTGAAACACACCACTTATCGGTCAAAATACACACGCTTTTGTCTCAGCGACTCGTGGCTTATTTCAACTTTGGTGCATTTTTTTTCGTAATGTATATGTATGTATGTATGTATATAGGTATCTAATTTGTGTTGGGGGTTATCTGTGGCTGTCTGTGTGTTGCGGGCGATAGCGCGCCAAAAGGCTTTGAAATTTAAACCGTATGCAAAATTTCAAGTGACATGCTTCGAACGACGGCTAAGAGAGTTACGCATTGCTGTGCCGAGCTAGCAAAATTAACTTTATTGAGACGAAATCGAGAGTCTTTATTTAACTGTCACCAAAAATTCCTCTGAAATTAGCGTAATGCAGATATCGTTGCGATTTCCACCAGAAAAATCCATTCAGTACCACAAATTGGTAGTGGCGCCTTCGGTGGTGACTCCAGAAGGCGACAGTCAAAAAATGTACCAGTGCACTCTGTGCAAAATGTACGGCAGCCAAATCGGCGAGTTTAGATTGCAGCCCTGTAAATCAGGTAGGTCCTTTTTCTGACCTGAAAAGAGTTTTTAATTAACCATGTCGCAGCCCGCTTCCCAACATCATACTGAGCTTAGTCCTTTGGCGAGGTTTTGGCGCATTCGATATTTGAAATAGCTGTCGCTCTGTTTCTCGTCCATGCAATAGATAGAGTTACTAGTGTATTTTCCTTACTTTTGTGAACTGATCAAATTAACGTTTCGGGGATCACCCCCAAATCTTAACAAAATCTTTTGTTTTTGGTGTTGGTTGGTTGGTTTGTTTTTGGCTTGGATAAACCATAATTATATTTTGGTTTTTGTTTATTTAAAATATGCTTATGTCATTCTAATAATAACTACTTTTCTTCGCCGTATTTTCGACGCATAAAAATTGTCACTGTAAGTGCCTATAACAACTAAAATATTGAGAATTTTACTTAGGCATAGTTTTACACGGTGTAGAAAACATATTAAAACAATCAAAATCGGATAACATTTAGGGGTGGGTATCGGACTACGCTTTTTGTATGGACGAGACGGCGGTATACTTTATTCTTAATTTAACTACTTCTGATGTATGACTTTTTATAAAACTTAATACATTCACCAATTATATGTTGCTTAAGATAGGTTTTTACCTTCAAAATGGCGCTTTGAATTCGACTCCTCTGCAGTGTGTACAGCTCATTGTAACCTAGCAACCAAGTTTCGTGCGAAAGAGCGCGAAAGTAGATGCGAAAAGTAAGAGAGTGAAATAGATAGCTATATTGAAATCTGCAGATCTGCAAATCTAAAGACAGATTTTGCGGTAAAATATCTTTTGCATTCACCAAAAAAAATATTTTAAAAGTTTGAACAGATTTTTTATCCTTGTATTTTTTGGTGCAAATGTCAGCTCAGGCTGCAGGAGGTAAAATGGAAACACACAAACATACATTTTGTAGCGATGAAGACTCGCTAATTAGCGCGTTCGGTTCAGGCGCCGAAGGGCGTCGGTTCAAATCTCAACAATGAGCTAAACCTTCCGATGAAGGAAGACATCGAAACATACGATGATCTGGGAACCATAGGATGATCTGGATAGTATTCGGCTGGCTAGCTACCACACTCAAGTTGATAATCTGTCGCCAAGCTCCTACGGCGAGTATGGGGCGGCCTCACTTGAAAGCCCATTCTCATTCCAGGCTTGGTGTAGTTACCATCTTCGACCACACCCTCACTTAACATCACGCGAGCTATGATCAAACACCCAGCCTGTCGACCATAAAAAATACATACATACAGACACCCCAAAAACATTAACCTCCATGGGCAGTCTGGTATTACCAGCTGTTTTATAATCCTAGTGTGAAGTCTTTTCAATGTTGCCATATTTGTATTACATCTTATTTCGATATTTGCATTGATTGCTTATTATACCTTTATTATTTTCAGCCAAATACTCGTGTACTCACTGCGACGTTTCATACGATAATTCGAAATCGTTATGTGCTCATATGAAGGTGCATAAACAAAAAGCCGGTAAGTAAACCAGGGCCATGTTCAGTAACGGCGTCCGACGACGCTCGATGACATTTGCAGCATACTTGTAATGTCATGGAGCGTCGTCGGACGATGTTACTCAACGCGGTCCTGTACGCAAATTTATGGCGGCTGTGTAATTAGAACGAGGCGTAGCTATGCGCAGGCCAAGGCCACAGATCACTAGATACCGCATTACGAGATTCGTTGTTCCTACAAAAAGTCACCAAAGTTTGAGGAAGGCGCGGGTTGCGACCAAGCGTTTTCATTGGCTATCTCAAGGTTACGCCTACTCGCGCCTAACAATCAACCAATCAGAGTAATTTCTTATAAGTGTATTTAGACTGATGCGTGGTGTGCTTCGAGCGTCCTGAATGCAGAATCTAGGATGTGATCTGCGGCGCAGGCGTAGAACAAGTCGTTTGGACTGAGATTCGCTCAGCGCACTTCACGGCCGCCACAAACTTTAAATCATCTTGTACAACACAAAAAGTATCTCGTCTGATATTTAACGAGCTCTAAAAATGTTCAGAAAAAAGGTTAATAAATATTAAAAAAAACTTCAATCATTGTATGTTGAGACGACCTAAAATACCCGACTGCAAAATATAACCTATGTCACTCCGAACGTAAAAAGGAATTCAACGACACCTCACTCTTCATTATCGGTCAAGACTTCAAACGTACTCACATACACGCCAAAAACATTGCTCTCCTTCTTGGGGAGTCGGGAAACAAAACAGTAGTTCATAGATGTTTGCTTCGTTTTAAAGTTGTAAAACAATTTTCAGAAAACGTCATACAAGATGTACCGGAGGCGTTTGAGTGTGAGATATGCTGTACAGTGTTCCTCACGAATAAATCTTTAAAACTGCATAAAAGAATGCACGAACCTATCAAGTAAGTACCTACACTGTGCTACCTTTGTCTGCAGAATTCGACAACATTTTTAAAACAATAGATTCAACGTCTACACACCAAAACTGGCTATAAAATGCAGTGGCTAGGTTTAGAGAGGAAAAGAGAGCTTGTACTCAAAATCGTGCATTAAAAAAATAGGTCTTCATGGTATAGCAATATGGTTGGTTTTTGTGCATATTCTATTATTTGAAATATATGTCAACAATTTTAGTAGTTTTATTGGTATCTAGCTTGCCCGCACGGCTTCGCTCGCATAGGCTGTTAAATGCAACACTCCATTTCACTCAGGGGTTGATTTTAGAAAAATCTTGAGACACGTGTTTCTTTATTTTTTATGCTTAGTACACAAACCGAGTTTAATTGGCTTAGCATGAAAAAATATTTTATTTACATACAAATTTTTTGCTTCAATTTTACCCCTTTAAAGATGGAATTGCAAAAATCCAAATTATTTGAGGAGTATTGGGTACAAATTTCACGTCTCTGTCATAAGCGGTTTGGTTTGTGCGTTGATTCCTGTAATAGGGATTTCTGTCCTTGTCCTTTTATATCTATTTATAGATGAATTTATATGTTCATCAAAATATTCAAAGTTTGACAAAGGTTGTTTTATGGTGAAAGACAATTTATTTGCCAGTTACGGTATGTGCAAAAATCCAAAATTGGCAAAAAGAATCATATCATTCACAAGTAATGGGTACTTTATATCCTAGAACATATGGTTCTAATCAGGCTGGGCACAAAGTAAATCACACTGATATTATAAATGCGAAAGTTTGTATGTAAGTGTGTTTGTTCCCGTTCAACTCTGTAAAGGCTGAACGGATTTGAATGAAATTTAGTATGGAGGTAGCTTATTATTAACCTGGATTCACACATACCCTACTTTTTATCCCGGAGAAATATTGGGTTTCTGTAGAATAGCGGGTGAAAACGCGGGTCGCAGCTAGTTGTTACATAAATCCGGCTCTATACAACGAGCGATACAGTCGCACGCACACAGTGGCGTGTACGTACGACGATCTCTGATCAATTTGAAGAAGATTCGACCGACTTCATTCGAGATTGTCGTATGTAAGCGTCTATGTGTGCGTCTGCCTTTTATCGCTCGTATGGAGCCGGCCGGCGGCCTTCTTAAACTATTTATTTTGTGGGGTGGACTTGGGTTTTGTTAAGGAATTGTTATCTTATGTAGGTAGTAACAAAAAAATGCTCCATTTGTAAACTTTCTTCACAGATGTTTATTTTCTTTTCCCGCAGATCTAGACCTATAGACCCTCCAAAGAACTGCTCGAACGGCGAGGACCGCTACCAATGCGGCGTTTGCGGCAAATTGATCCCTCTCGACTACCGCGCCATACACAAGGCAAGCCACGAACTTGACAAAACGCTCAACTGCGGCATCTGCAACAAGAAGTTTAGTTCTATGGAGTTTCTGGAGATGCATATGAATGTGCATAATATAGAAAAGGTGAGATAACAATACTACTGTCGCGCCTTTTGGTGGGCAAGCTACGAGCACAAGACAAAAAAAAGAAAATTAAAAAAAAAAATTGGCCGTGTAAAAGTAAAATAACTAATAATGATTAACAGGCTGCCCAGAAGGATACGTTTTGTATGCATGTTGACAAAATCTTTAAAATGACGAAGATAACTTATATATAATATTACTTATATAATTATAATTTTTTATATTGGTATCTGTTTCTATATTACTTGCTGTAGATTAAACGGCTCGACAGATTTTGAAGTACGAGATGCCGTTAGATGCATACAACACTTGTTAGATTCACATTAAAATATACTTGTTTAAATACACAAAATTACACAATTATTCTTTTACATAATTATTTTATGTGCTTATTTTTTAAAGTTACATTTGGCGTAGGGATCATTTGGGGGCCTACACGCCAATCCAAGAAAGTCTCGCCAGAGCTCGAAGCGAGTTATTCGAAGTATTTATAATCTTACCAACTTCGAACACGCGCTTTGGCTTTTCTTTAGAATGGTGCAACCTTTACGAAACAGCAGTGTCAACACTTGTTTTCAACCTTTATGTTTCAGCCGCAACAAGGGAAATCAGACAAATCCTTGCCATACAGTTGTATATATTGTGATAGAAAATTCGCCAGGCCACATGAAAAAGTTAAACATGAACGAATACACACAGGTATGACTGATTACTAAAAATAATCTTAATTTATAAAAGGCGTATGGCGTTAGGTGTGTATGTATGTATCCCGGTAGAAATAAATAATGACCGTAATGACTGGATGACTGATGAAATTTTCAGGAAATCTCCAGTAGAAGAAGAAGTTTGGAACACGTGCGAAGCCGGGTCGCTGTAATAAATAAAATACCATATAAGTAAACGATACAGAGAAATATGTAACGTTGATTAAAGATGAAATAGTGTATTTTATTGATTGAAGGGTCAAAGATATTTAGACAAAATAATTATATAATTCTAATTTAATAATTATTAAATTAACAATTTTATTCAAATGTCAAGTTCACCTGGCAACCACAATAAAAAATAAAATAAAAAAACATTAATAATAACTTGTCGGGCCATGCTTAGTAGGGTTCCGTAGGCGCGAAGGACGTTTGAAGTAATTTATCAGTTTTTTCCGCACATCTCAAAAAGTCATTATCACATGTTTTACAAGAAAGTTTTTACTAAGGTCTATCAACACAAAACAAAAAAATATGAGATGCATAGTTTAGAAACGGCAGAGAATAAAAAAACTATTTTCATCAGCGGACCGCATTCAAGTGGCTAAACTTAATATAAAAAAATGAAAACGATTTTGTTTTTATTTCCAGGGGAGAAACCTCATGAATGCGAGATTTGCGGCAAATCGTTTCGCGTGTCTTACTGTCTCACTCTACACATGCGCACGCACACAGGCGCGCGGCCCTACGCCTGCCCACACTGCGACAAACGGTAAACTAAATAACACAGCTATTCCGCCAAATGAGCAATTTTCACAATCAGTTTCATCAAACTTACCTAGATGGCGTTGCTAATTTAGGTTTTAAAATACAGTTTGTTTTGTGACAAATGCGGCAAGAA
The DNA here is from genome assembly GCA_947579745.1 of Apocheima hispidaria. Taxonomy (NCBI): domain Eukaryota; kingdom Metazoa; phylum Arthropoda; class Insecta; order Lepidoptera; family Geometridae; genus Apocheima; species Apocheima hispidaria. The sequence goes on from OX388161.1 coordinate 8,936,729, forward strand.
TAGAGGGGGAAACACACTAATATGTATTATAAATGCGGAACTTTGTGTCTAAGTGTATAAGTAGGTAAGTGTGTTTGTTCCCGTTCAACTCTGTAACGGCTAAACGGAGTTGAATGAAATTTGGTATGAAGGCACATATTAACACATTGGCTACTTTTTATCCGGAAAAATTTAACGGTTTCTGTAGGATAGCGGGTGAAACCGCGGGGTGCAGTTAATTGTTCAATAAATTAAATAAACGTTTTGTAATGCAAAAGTTAACATTTTTGTTTCAATCCAATATTTTTTCTCCAGGTTTAAAGCCCATAGCGTATACAACCACCACTTGCTGACTCACTCAGAAGTGCGAGCCTACAAATGTCCGTTCTGTCCGAAAGCGTTCAAGACGTCCGTACAACTGGCCGGACATAAAAACTCTCACACGAAGCCTTTCTCTTGCACACAATGTAACAGGTAAGGTGGTTTTTCATCCCAACTAATATTAGAAATTTTAAAGTAACTCTGTCTCTCTAATTGTCTCTGTATGTCTGCATGCTTTGGTCAGTTTTGGTGGTGCTGTTACTCGTATTATGAAAAACCAATATCATGGTCTAATAATATAATCTCCAGGAATGAGACTATAGGAATGAAACTAGCTAATGTCATAAGCGTGCATACGCAAAAACGGAAAATTTACGTAATTAAATTTATTCATCCTAACTAACATTAGAAATTCGAAAGTAACTCTCTGTAAGTGAAAGTGTCTCTCTGTCTGCGTGTTTGTCGCGTTATCACGACTAAACGGCTGCACGGATCGACCTAAGTTTTCGCATAGATATAGCTTAAGGGTTGAAGACGGACATAGGCCACTTTTTTGTCCACGCGAACGAAGTCGCGGGTAACAACTAGTTACCGACTAGTTGTTAACAATCACTAGAGTGGAAACGTCAAAAGCCATCGGTTCAAAGTTACATACAGTCTGGCGCAAGTGTCTAGTAAAAAAAAAGAGACTTGAACGAACATGTATGAAACGTGTACTAGAAATAATGACGGCTATCCGCTGTCTTGCTCTATCGATGGCTTGACTGTATTGCACTATCTCTATATATTCATATATGTATTTTTTTTAATGTAATTTCTATTTCTGTCATTTATTAGTAAATAGGGTTATAAGGAAAGGGTATGCTAAGCCGAAAGGGGCTCATAGTAGTCATGATTGTGAACAACTATTACTATGAGACCAACGCTGAAATCGAGAAAAAAAACAGCTGTCCCATACATTTTGTCGAGTGTCATTGACATTTTTCTATGGAGCACAAAACTTGTTCATAATGATGAATATTAAGAGCCCTTTTCGGCTTAGCATACCCTTTCCTTATAACCCTGTATTGTCGTTAGCTTATGTTATTTAATTATTAGTACGTATTATTATTAGTTTGTATGACTATAATTATATTGGTTTATTAGAGTATAAGTATCACACAATCTCCATCATTGCACACCCCGTCTTCTACTTCTATTAATCCTCTCCATCCTAAGGTTGATCCTGGAAGAGATCGCTTTCAGCGATAAGGCCGGCAGTTGTTACACTATGTTTTAAGCCACTTATTAAATGAATGTAAAATTTTGTGTGAACAATAAACATTTAATCTATCTATCTCTATCGGTATTCAGTTCTAGTACATGTTTCATACAATCGCTTTTTTTAATTTTTCTCTATGGAACTCCCGTCTCTTAAACGTAGTGATGATATTCTCTTTGGTTACATACTCATAATTTTGTCATTCTCACAGGCCGTTCGCGTCCCTGTACGCGGTCCGCGTCCACACCGAGACGCACAACCGACAGAATAACCTGAAGTTCCGTTGTCCGCGGTGCGGCGCGAGCTACGCGCGGGCGTTCGCGCTCAAAGACCACGTCAAACAAGTGCACCAACAGGAAATCGATACTCAGGACCCCATGGTAAGTAATAATACGGTACAACACAACCTGGGGTTTCGGTCACGGCTGTGAGGTTTTTTTTTCTTCGTATTATATCTGAACGACCCTATTTTCGAATTTGATTCATTTTTTCATCTGGCAATCCTAACTCTATAGTAAGTAACAACGCAGTACAGTAGCATTGGCGGGAACGTGAAGAAGTCATGTCGCGTCATCCTATGATTTTCCGCAACTTGTTTTATTTTGAGTGTTCATGTGTAAAAATGGTGGATTTTTGTCCTGAACGTGCACGAGTGCTGGTGAATAGTTTATTGTCGCGAAACCTGACTCCTGACTCCTTCATAGAAACTCCATAGAAACCCCTAGTAAAGTCTCCATCACTTTACTGGAGCATGACTTGGATTTGAACGTGCCTTACTTTGCTTGATTTGGACTATGACTTATTTTAATTTTGAAATATTTAACTTGACTTAAAATATTACAATACTTACAATACTGGCTAAATACACTACGTGTGGAGCCAAAACACATGAGGAAAAAAAACACAGTAAAAATCACCGTAAAAAACATCGGCTCGAAAAGAAGTAGATACCCCATATTCTGATCCCAGTAGGAAAGGATTCGATTCGAGATTTACATCTCACCATCTTCCTTCATCGATTCTTTGGCCTAAAGTTTAGTGGCATCGAATCGCGTGTGATTTGTCTCTTTCCGTCCTAGGTAATTGGTTCAAGGCTTATTTCGAACAAGTATATAAACAGTTCGTCTCGATATTTTAATAAGGCCAGTTGCACACCATATGCAGCAGCTTGCGCGAGTAACAATCATACTTTAATTTTAATTAAGGTAGCTTTCAAAGTGCAAACATTTTTGTTCACTTTGCGAATAAAAGCACCGGATAAAACTAGATAATAGAAACACGCATATTATTAAAAGAAAAAACGAAACATCCGACTGCAAAATGTAGACTGATATTGAAGACGAACCACAAAATCTGTCAAACTGCTACCGAAGGTCACAAAGGAACAGACAAACATACATACACACGAAAAATATTTACTTCCTTTTGGAAAGTAGGGTGACAATTTTATAATTAAATACCGACTGGATAGATAGAATTATATATCGATCGCCAGTATTGATCGGCGTTCAAGGTGTGGCATATACGGCCTTATAAAGCTTATGCGTCTAAACGATTTCGATTCGCAATTTTACCAGAATATAAATAATAGTCACTACAAAGCAAAGAGAAATTATATGCTACAAACGAAGACTCACTTCGGAGTGTCATTTAAATTCGATAGACTCTCGCTATGTCGTTATAAAGTAAATTATGGCACACATATTTCGTAATAATTATAATTATGAGGCGAATGTAATCTGTCACTTTCGCACTCGTTAGGTTAGACGAAAAACCCGCCACCCCGGAGTGTCAGGTACATCTTACACCTCCTGCGGAGTGAGACAAGTCGAATTTTACTAATAAAACCTTAGCATAGCTAGACTTGGTGTTAAGCAACGGCCATTATTCGGATGGGTAACCGCATGTCACGAATCAAACTGAGCTCTATAACATGAGTCGGATGACACGTTAAGTCGCAGGTCTTAGTCGTTTATACATAACTAGCTGCGCCCCTAGGTTTCACCCGCTATTCTACAGAAACGGTTAATTTTAATAAAAAAATAAAAAAATAGCCTATGTATTAATCCAGGGAATAACCTATCTCCATGCCAAATTTCATCCAAATCCGCTCAGTCGTTACAACGGGAACAAACACACTTATATACTTACACATTTACACACAAACTTTCGCATTTATAATATTAGTGTGAATAGTGTGATACCAACCTCTAAGCCAAGTAAGAGGCTTTCGGGCATCCTAAAAACTACCTAGCCAATCGATCTACAAGAACTTAGGATACAATTTCACGAACATAGCAGTACTTGCGCAAGGTACTCGTCGTGGTGTACAACAAGCTAATGTTAGTTTATAATATTTGATGTGTTCATTTTTTTTGTAGTTACATCTGTAATTGAAGGTCAACATCAAAATTTAATGTCTCCCTTGATAGAAGCCAGACAAAATCAATACCCGAACCACATTAGTCTGCAAAGATGACATCATCGCTTTGATATTAAAATTGCGATAGTTTGGAAGTGTGTGAGAATCTAAGTTTATTGCCTGTGCTGTGTTTAGTGCTTGATAACGACTGAACTGATTCGAATTATAAGCCGATAATTAATAAAATAAATCAAGAAAACCTTACCGCAAAATGTAGCCTATGTATAACGAGGAATCCAACGGCACCTCACTCGTCAAAATCGGTCAAGCCTTTTTGGCTACAGCAGGTTATACAAGAAGACACAAACAAAATATTTACATACTCACATAAACCCAAATAAACATTACCCTAGGCATCCCAAGGCAACAGGTATCCATAGGCGACGGTGATCGCTTACCATCAGGCGGCCCGTCTGCTTGTTTGCCACCTATGGCATTAAAAAAAACCCTCCATCTTGGATAGTCGGATTAAAATTAATAGGGTTATAGCTTATTTCGCTTTCGTTATAGCTTTAAAACACTTGTTGGCTACTTTGTATCCCGCTATAATAAAAGATTTCTGTAAGGCGGAGAGTAAAGCCGCGGGCGCAGCTATTAGTGTATCATATCTATTTGGTAAGGTTTCTTTGTGCTCCTGAGTGAGGAAACGACCAATGTGATGGTAAGAGTCATCCTTTGCTATAAGGAATTTGTTATTACAAGCGAGGCGTGCGCCGGTCGCCGGTCACAGGCGAAATTGTATCAATTTATATGCAACTAGCGACCCGCCCCGGCTTCGCACGGGTGTACTTTAGAAAAATTATGTATAAAATATATTTTTTATTTAAATTAAACATTCCGTGAAAAATTATCTAACTCATGCTGAAGACCGCATCAAAATCCGTTGCGTGGTTTAGGAGGTGTTAGCGGATAGACAGACAAAGGGACAGACGCGGAAAGCGACTTTATTTTATACTGTGTAGAATTATTAAATTTTTAATTATTAAATGACATAAACGTAGCGTCGTCGTCGGCGTTACGTTACGTTTGGCTCGCTTCGATCTCGCGGCGCGCGCGCTTCAGCTCGCGTCCCGTCGTATAAACCGGCGGACCGGAGTATCTCACATACTCGAAGCCACTCTGATAAAAACGGATAAAATAGAAGTTTTTTTTCCGAATTTGGGAGTTGCTAATTTTTCACGGCTAAAAAGAATAAAAAATGTAACAACTCTGTAACAATATCGACTCACGAATGTGTCAGTAATGCGCACAGAAAGTGTTATCATTCAAAAGTAAGACTTTGAGGACATAATAGATGATTTAGCATGTACGAAATCCCGGAAGAAATCATTAGTGATTCCATTTCAGAAAATAGTAATCATTTCTATTTGATTTGTGTAGAGCCAATGAAGTCACTAAATGATAGTGCCTACTTTGTTTATCATTCACTTTTTTTTTTACTTTGTGAAGCCCTAAATTCAGTTATGCCCAAGGGCCTGTGGATGGCATAAGACGGCCCAGGGGTGGCCAGGGAGCATATAAAAATAAATATATATAGCGGATAAACACAACGAACACAAAGCGCAACTATTCATTTAGTATGTTTGTCGCAGGTGGAACTGGATAATTGGCCGGGCAAGGACGGCCCAGTGGATACGGACAAGGATCTAACGCAAGAGGTAGGTACACTGAAAATATACGGAATGTTAGGCACGATGCTGACATTCTTAACGAGGACTATGATAGTTTAGAACTTCCAACGGTACGCAAAAAAAAAATCGTTTTCAAAATTTTTTGTGACTAAATAACACATGAATAAAAAATGCGTTTTTTGCGTGACGGACAGACAGACAGATAGAATATGGGATTATGGTTTATATTGCGATTCTCACACTGCTCCGCGCCCCGTCGCTCGATACCGCGTTTTTTACCCGACTGACCAAAAAGGAGGGTAATTTTTTGGGCGTATGAAGTATGTTTGTGTGTTCCTATATGACGTCTACGTCACGTGGACGTGGAGCCTAAACGGATTAACTGATTTTGACGAGTGTGGTGTCGTTGGATTCGTCTTTACGTCCTGAGTGAAATAGGCTGCTTACATTTTGTAGTTGGGTATTTTGTTTTTCTTTTAATAATATTACTTGTTAACGTTATACCGAAGTGTCTCAGATTGTATAAAAAACGCGCGCGGTACAACACACTCCTAACTCCTCTCCGCGCGGCGCAAAGCGGGCGCGAAGCAATGTGAGAACTGCTAACAAACTGTTATGCAGTTTGGCAGTAAATGTTAGAAAAAATGCTATGTATGTTTAATTATGGAGTTTTTTTTAAGACCGCCTAATTTGCTACGTAAGCCTAAAACATTCGCAATGACGACACAAAAGCGGCTTTGGAATACTTTGGAAATAAACCTTATCAGCTATACTTATCAGTGGATCTAACGCGTTGTTGCGAGAAGTTTTGTGAAGTGTACAAAACATAACATTGTACAAGAATTTAGCTCCGCTAGCTGCTACGGAACCATCTATAATAATAAAGTTATTTTTTTAATAATACTGAGTGACGAGACGAGCGAGTCACTCACCTGATATTAAAGGCTATTTCGAAAAAAAGAGCTCTATTAACTTTCGCGCGCAGATGTAAAGAAAAATGCTTTATCGCGCGCTAGTCAAAAAATCAGATATTTGCTAATTACATCTAAACCAGGAATTCAATAAAAATTCTGTTCCATGCAATCCTAGATAAATATATTACGTCCCTATTAGTGTAATAATCACTTGAATATACACTGGGGGTTCCGAGCGCCAGCGAAAAATGTGTATAAATCGAGGTTTTTTCAGTGTATTTTTTTTAAATCGAGGTAATGTCATGTAATCAAGTTTTTCCTCTAAGCAATACCAGATGACAGAACCAAAAAAAACATACATCTCATATTTAATAGCGAGAATTCTGTGATCTCAAAATAAGATTTTTAATCTACATAACTAATGAGGTGCACTAAATTGAAAAATCACATTTTTATCATTTCATAAGGCACCCACAATTTTGAACTATAACAGTTCAAACCATGCGCGGCAATGCGCTCAAAAATAAATCTCTTTGTGACCAGTGATTTCGCTGGAGATCTTGCCTTTCAATTCGGAACGCAGTAATGTTTGCACACTACTGCTTGGCGGTTGAATAACTGGTGAAGGTGTGGTACTTCGTACTTCCTCTGGCGGACTCTGCGAAAGAGTCCTTCCGCTACAATACAGTTTCCTAATGTCAAATATTCTTTCCAGATAACTGACTTGGAAATCCCAGCCGATGAACTCATAGTTCCTAATTAGCGGTATGTGTGTTTACTTACATTATAAGCTGAAATGAAGTGAGACCAATATCTGTAAATTTTAAGCCCGCTTTGCCACAGTGCGCGTTCTTTCGCTCGTACAATCAGCATCTTTAATGACATAAAATTACTGAGGGTCAATAAAAAGTTTTTTTCATTTTCTTTACAAAATGTAACCTGTTTTTATTAACCTTTCAGTTCAGTTTAAGCATATTAAAAATCAAATTAAAAGACCAATAGAGATAAAATCTTTAAGAAGACTAAACTTGCAAAACTATAAAAACAAAATGAACCGCAGTAATTTGATATAATTAAAAACATTGAATGTGCGAACGAGATATAACGGAAATCAGTTTCCTGCTCTTAAAGTAGAATGTATAGAATACCATTAGTTTTGGGAAAAATGTTATTTTTTTTAAATAATATCTTATTCGTTAATATCTGGTACGCTCGGCGCTGTCTGTAGAGTTGTAACGAAAAACTACTAAAAATGTCATAATAGAATCATGGTTTACAAATCTGTTCTTCTAATTCTAAGCACCTATAAATACACGGAAAAAAATTTTTTTTTTGATCCTTTCAATAATGAGTACGAGATCTTCTAGTACTTTTGCTAACACAGTTACCAACAAATATATCGCTTCATTTTATTATGAATATAATCCCCGTTTCCATAGAATTATGGAAACGGGAGCTAGATTCTATTATTGATTTTCGTATGAAAAACGTTTCCCTTGAAGTCGATTAAACTATTATATTTATGGTAATGGCATAAAGCCATAGAGGAGTAGTGGGGACTTGATAAAGCAAGAAAAAAAAATTGTAATTCGAGATTTCTTATTCTCAACGGTATCTTTCGAGATATTTACATACGAGCGTACGAGATACATCGAGTGGTCGGAGGCAATCGAGACGAGAGACAGTCGAGATTGGAATCTCGAAATCGACATCAATTTGTCATATCTCCGAATCCCTGGGCGCGCGGACACAAAAATGTATGGCGCTCCGTGGAACTTCGGCGGGGTTTTGTTGTATTTCGTTCCAAGAGCGCCATTTATTTTTCTGTCTCACGGCGCTCTATCCGCGCGCCCTGGGCGCTTGCTTGCTCAAGTTCTTTAGAGTTTATTTATCAAATTAATGTATTAGTTTTATTAATACTGCTTTCCTAACTTTCCTCTATGTGGGAAAACATTTTTATGTTTTTTTTTTAATATGTGGCGAGGCAGATGGTTTTATATATCCTTTTTTTTTCGTTGTCGTAAAAATCAAGTTATTGAATTTACACCTTAAACCTGGAAACTGAAAACTGAACGGCGTTTTTATTTATAGGCGTTCGATAAATTAATCTATCCTATAAAGTTTTGTCAATTTCTCGCTGAAATAGGATTCAGAAAATCTGTTTAACTGTTTGAAGTATATCAGCACTTTTCTAGTGGTTTCGCGTCGCGGGTGCAATGATTGAAGCAACTGCTTCTATTGCATTTTTGTTAATGACTTCCAATATATTATACATACTTCATTATCATTACAAAGTTAATTCTATTTTCTGGTGAAAATAGAACTTAATGTGTACATATTGTACATATTTCTTAAAACCTAATCAAAAGGAATGAAATGTATAAATACATTAAAATAAAAGTTTAAATCAAGTCAATATATTTCTTTGTTTTATCCCTCTTTACAGCCAGTAACGAGTTAGGGTATAGTACATTACTGTCACGGTGTGTAATGACTGTGTTGCTGGCAGTGATGATGATGGCCGAAAGCACAGCTTAGCGCAGGTCAAGGCCATCATAGCTAGGTCAGCATTGCAGCCTTTGATGGACAAGCTGGAATAAATTTAGCGCGGACAGCAAGGGCTGCAGGGCGAGATAGTAGAAAAGCTTAGCTCGAGGCCGTCATAGCGTGGCCAGCAGTGCAGTCATTGCGATCCAAGGCTTATATAGTGCTTTACTCAAACAATGAGAGTAATTTAAATAAAACCAGCTTAGTAGAAATTTCAATTTCATTTCGATTCAAATACAAACTTAAAGACAAAGTCAAATATTAAATTTGTCAAAATTGTCGTAAGCAAGTTTATGCACATGACTGATTTTGAAAAAAAAAACTCGACAATAATGGATTTACAAAGGAAATTGCTGGCTGCTAAAACACGCCAGTAATGAAATTCCATACAACTTTGCTGGCGCCTATTCGGGTAGCGCGGTAAGGCCGATTTTGCTCAAAGAAGGTTGTCAAAATAATGGCCAAATTTCGAGCTTTTTTGAGTAAATGGATATTATTAAGTAACATCCTATATGTAATACTGGTTAGCGAAGGAATACAAGAAAATCTTTTTACACAAGTATATTTATTTTTTTAATTTGCTTTCTATGCAAGCTTTAATCTCCGGGCATCTATTATGGAACTCGATTTCAAATCAACTATTGTCATTTTAACTGAATTTCAGCGTGAGATGTTGTGATAAGAATTAACCTAAATAGGTACTTAATTTTAACATTTCTAGATTTTCTTTAGATTATACCTAAATCCATCATTACTAGTTTCAGAAATTTAGAATAGATGCTAATGATATAATGTAAAAAAAAACAGTAAGGTAAGTAGGTATTTAGGTACTTGATTTTTCCTATATAGAGATAAGAACTAATAAAATGATAACAACGACTGATATGGTAAAGATATTGAAAATAAAAAAGTGTTGGTAATTTTAAACTTAATTATTTATTTGGATTTAATCAACATTTATTCTATCTGTACAATAATTGAAATGGCACAAAGAATTCTTTTGGTCTACAGCTGTATGTGCGACTTACCTATGATTAAAACTATGAAAAATCTAATAATTATTATTTTACGTTTACTTGTCCACATCTTTTTACATAAATTCTAATCAATTTTGCAATATTTTAATCTTAACATCTTACATTAACTATCACATCTTCGAATACCTTTATAAAACTTTAAAAATTTAGCACAAATTAAACTTTAAAAATTTGCGATCAACTTTATACTTCTATGGAATTGTAAAAGCGTCTTTTCTGTTCCAAGTACTATCGCGTTTTCAGTTGGTATTCTAGAACGAAATTCCTGAGATTTTCGAAAATTCAACTTATTTTTTTTTATAGATTACTCATTTTGGAATTATATACATCAAAAGGCTAGAATACTAAACGAAAACGCAGTATAACACTAGCATAACCGTATCACGTCTGTCCGTTGTTTGTGGTCCACTCTCCTTCCATGCGCCACACAGAAAAAGCATAACTCAACTTATCTTGAGCGAGGTATTTCTCGTGGTCGCTGCCCGCGTCGCTGCTGGCGTCGCTGCTCCCGGCAGAATCACTGTTCGATAAAATCTGGTACAAGAACTCTATGTACTGCGTCGCCAACTGCAGCGTTTGAATCTTCGACAGCTTGTCGCTTGGTAACGAAGGAATGATCTGTCGCAAACTCGCAAAAGCCTCGTTAAGACTCTGCGTCCGCTGTCTTTCTCTCACATTAGCCATAACTCTCTGTATCTGCATCTCTTCGAAGGATTGCGCTTTCTTCCGCGAAGCTTTTGATCTCTTGCGCGATCTCCTCTGCTCCTCCGTCTCCGGTCTTCGCTCCTCTGTTCTGTACACCACTTCTCCCAACTTTGGCACGTCGCCGGTTTCGTAGAAGCTTCGGGTTTCATCCTGCGAATTTGAGTCGTCGAAGTAGAAGTTCCTCGATGGCTGTCTCTGCCGTTGGTCAACGAACTGCGGGTCGTATGGGTAGGGTGGTTGGTAGTCGCGGTCATTGCATAAGGGCGTTATCGGCCAGGGTTGGGAATGTCGCTCGGAGTTGCTGAGGTCCATGAGACGCGCGGGAGACGCCGGCGCGAAGCTCGGCGGCATCGTGTGCCGGTCCACCTCTACCGGTACGTAGCCATAATAGTGCTCCTCGTCCTCGTGATAGTCGAAATCGTCTTCGCGTTTTATCGGCACCGGTGTGTTTTCGCATGTTTCGTAGTTCATGCTGCGGGCACGGTGTCGCATGCGCGCGTGATGAGCGCAGTCAGACTGCAGCTGCGGAACTGAGTCCTGCGCCCGCGCGGTCCGCCCCTACCCGTCCCTTCATTGACAACGGACAAAAAAATAACCATCTCCACCGAACGCGCCTCCCAGCGAGCCGCCTCCCGCCGACACCGACGCTTCACCTCACGCGAGACAAGGACGGCGCTACAAGAGACGCGTCGATCGCATTCTGTTTATCTTGTCCATCACCGTATTTACTACATAGGTGTATATGTGTGGGTGTTCGGTCGCCATAACCGATCGCATCGGTGCGCGCATCCTGCGAGGGATCAGAGACTTCAGTCATCTTCAGTGTCATACTAATGGAATTTTACTGTACCGCGAAGCGCACGAAAGCTAAACGATTTCGAATGGTTGGACTCACACTACTTAAGAATTATTGTCTTATTCGCTCTAAGGCTAAGTAAAGCGCTTCATGGCTCTAGGTACTAATAGCTCTACCTATCCTCCATTAAGCCTCTCCTGTCTCTACCACACACTAAGCACCAGCTCTATAACTTTTTTTAAAACTTATGACAGTGTTTTTGTTCCACAAGATATCTAGTTTTAAAAGTATTAGAGTAGAATCCTTTTCCTTTTAAGCGTTAATTCTGACCGGACGTTTCTCGGAAATTGTTCATTCACAAAGCCATCCAGCTACATATTGAAATTGGATCCGGTCCACATAACGTCGAAGCCTGCCTTTTATTTCACCTACAAGTCTACAGCTTGATTTGGCGCCACCCTTTGCTTTGCCGTCAGTTTTTTGTCGCGCCGCGTCGTCCTGTCGCCCACTAAAAATATCCGTGACGACGCCAGGATCATGCAATCTCGCTCGCCTTTAAATATTATAAATATTTGATTTAAATCCACAGAGTAATAATAAACATAGGCTTGGAGTCTGCGTTATGTTAAAATTTGATGGTCTCCGTATCTCGACTTGAGATTTTATCTATCTCGTTTTTTGTCCGATGATGAAGCGCCTATTTGGTGTGGTGTGGGCCAGCGGTCGCTGTGGTCTGTTTTTCGTCAACACATTTGTTTTATGGAAAACGACGATTGAAGACAGATTAATAGTTATTTGTTATGCAAGGCTGCAAAGTTGTTTTTTGGCGCGAGCACTGTATTGAAACCTGAGCAAGCGCAGAATTATAGGATCCTAAGCGTATAGCGTGGATTTCAAAGTTACGAGATGCAAAATAACTTTGCTGCCGAGCGAAACACAACTTTTCACCTCACTATACAGCGAGGAAAATGCTAGGATGAAGGATGGTGGAAAGTGAATTGAATACAGAGAAGAAAGTAAATATTATATTATTATTTTTTTAAAGAAAATAGAATATTCCATTATCTATATGAAATACCATCCTCGATATTTCGTATACTTCTAATTACAAACTTGTTTTCCTTATCTTATCTTTTTGTTAAGGTAATTCAGCTTGTTTCTTTTTTAGCTAATAACAACAAAAATACGTGTACAAGTTTAAACCCAGTGTATTTTTAGGGACGCTACCACACCGGTGACGTGCCCGTCAGAAATATTAATAGGCTCATTATCCGTTCTACTAAAAATAGCTAATTTCTTCATCTTTAAAGTATTCCTAAACGCACACGAGAAACTTTTCTTTATAGACTTTGAATACCTGCATTAGAGAGACAGCTACCTAGTTCCAAGCCAATGTATATTAAAATCTCTAAAAGGCATGTTGGGATAACTAAATCTGAATGCGTGAAGATCGCATTTAGCTATAAGGCAGCCGGTTGTTATACTAAACTTATTTTTAAGCCTTTTTATTCTAAGTATACATATATACAATCTGGTGTGAACAATATAGAGTTTATATATCTGAATTAATTTGGTACCTAAATACATATTTTGTATTTCGTGATTTTGTGCCTAGCCGAAGAGAATCGGTACTTAGGGTAATAAAATGGTAGTTATGTCTTAGAATATTTATTATTTTTCCACCACCCTTTTTAACTTGGTGACGTAAGCAATTATTTCGTCTGATGTTAAGCTTCACTTCAGCCCTTAACAATTCAGTGCCATCCAGAATTTTGAACTTCAACGGTTTAAAAACATGAGCGGTAATGCACTGCGTTCGTCACCATGAGACATGAGATATTAAATCTCTTTGTGCCTAGTAATTTCGCTGGAAACATTCCCCTTCAATCCGGAACACGGTGATGTTTGCACACTACTGCTAGGCGGTTGAATAACTGGCAAATGTGTAGTACTTTCCCAGGCACTCTGCAGCTCTCATCATTTACTTTCGGTCAGTTAGGCATATCGTCAAAGATTTGTAGGTAGAGACAAACAAACTAGAGGTAGAGGAAGGTAGATTAAAGAAATTGAAACAAAAAATAGGCATCTCCGGTAAAACCACGTGCAAACATCTGGCGAGGGCCCATGGGAGAGGAATAGTTTCAGTCGTACCGACACCTACTTACCGTTATCTCGCGGGTTCTCACGTTTGTAGATAATTTGAATGATCAAAGTTCGGCAGTCAGTAAAGAAAGTCAAATAAAAAGTCATTTACAATGTGTTAATTTGCAAACTTAGTAGTAAAATCATTATTTAGGTACAAATCTACGAAATGTTTGGTTTTGAGAAATAATTTTATTGTTTTAATGATACTTTCGCTTTTTTTTACAAAGCGTAACAAAGACACGCTAAAATCAAAATTCAATTGAAAACACAATTGCACAGAATAACAAGTAACTAAATAAAAATACCTGACTGCAAAATGTAGCCTATGACACGACGGACGTAAAGTAGAATCCAACGACACCTCGCTTGTCAAAATCGATCAAGCCGTTTAGGCTCTAGTGGAGCTCTCTATATTCTGTTTGGTTTAGGCTACACGACGTCTTATAGGAACACACAAACATAGTTATATACTAACATGACCCTCCTTCTTGGGCAGTCGGGTAAAAATACTTTATTGGACAAAATAATTTCGCGCCCGAGCTGAGACTGCGCGAGCTTTGGCCCGAGAACTTTCAAGTTTCTTAAATGTTTGGAAAAAACAGTTAGACACTTACCTATCTGTACTATTATGTGTAACCTTCTTTTACAATGTGGATTAGGTGAAATAAAGATAAAAATATGTGTCACCCCGTCATCCCCTAGTTAAGAATACAGCTACAGATGTTTTAACTTGCACAGGATTAACGCCTCGCCAAGTTTATTTGGTTAAGAGTTTTACAGCAGTGGTTTATTTTCAAACTTTTTGCTTTGTTCCTTTGTAAGTGACACCTGATTTAGATAACGAGGTGTAACGAGCACTTGGGAAATGCACGTGGCTCTACATCGTCTACTGAATGATTCTTCACGCGGATTATAATAAATTGTTCCTCTTTGTTTTTAGCACTATCTAACTAATAATTTGTATCAATCTTATAATTATTATAATAGTTACCTATTTTTACTAGAATTAGGAAGGTAATGTTTTAACGACATGAGTATGTATAGATATATGTACCATATAATAGGTACACATGTTTTAAAATTAGGTTGTGAAGGTCGAGATGCTAGGCTTTATTACCCAACTGCCCAAGAAGGAGGGTATAACTTTCTCCGGTGTACATAGGCTACATTATGCAGTAGGATTTATTTTTATTAATGTAGCATTAAGTTAATTTGCATTATTACTTATACGTAAGAGGTATAGTTATAAGTAAGTAGGTAATATTAGTTACATCTTCAAAAGTCCGCCTTCTTAGTAGTTTATTAATGCATCATTCGAAGCAAAAGGAACCATGACATTGAATTTATTCTTGGAATTTATTCTTATACCGTTATCGTCATCACCATTTTTGTATACCATCGGGCGGCAACTTGAAACATGCAGTACCTATGGTTTTATAGCATTAAATTAGGTGGATATTTGGATATTTGCTTTTGGTCGACCCTCCAAGTAGTTTTAAAGATTTAAAGCTATTACCGACTTGAATGCAACCATTTCCAAACAAATCGCCCGCCGCCATAAAACAGGGCGAGAAAAATGTCAGTTTCCCACGCACATCGCAACCCCACATCTGTGCACCGTATGCCAAAAATAGTAGGTAGGTACGGTACTGGCCAGTGATGACCATTGTTTCTATAATAAAAACGGAGATTAGCCTCTAAACGGCAATATCGTAATAAATAATAAAGCGTCTTGGAAATATTCAGCGTCGTAAAACATCTGCGAAGGCCTACGCAGCTGCGCTCAGGAGAAAATACGTCACACGTGCGCCCAATCTATAGCCTCTACCTCGATGCTCCGCCCAAAGCCCGAACAAGAGACGCCACGACGGTGGAAGACGACACGCAAATAAATACTAAAGAATAATTAAAGTATTTAAAAAAGTTCCTACCTACAATTATTAAAAGTAATCTTTTAACAAATATAAATGCAAAAAATATTAAAATTGAACTTAAGTAGGTATATTATAATAACCTATTCGTGGTTTTCTATTTATTTTAAGAAGATTAATATTAATTTTAACTTACCGAAATTAAAAAATATATTATATTATTACTTGATAATTAGGCTCGGCTTAATTTCTCGTAGATAAGTCAGTAGAGATAGGTATTTAACAGCGTCCAGCGCATTTTTACCTGCCTCACTGATAACGACACCATTGTCTGTTTCCATTTAATTAATTCCGCCCGTTAGCCAGATTTGAACACCTGCAACCGAAATAATGGTTAGGTATTAGAGCTTGCTGGAACTTTGCATAGAACAATGTGATCGGTGGATTTTTGAAGCTTTTCTGAGAAAAAAATGTGCAGGTGTTCAATTATCTATGTTGGCTTTAGATTAAAATGGTGTAGGCAGCTAGAATAGGTATAAAAAAAAACATGTAGCCGTAATTAGGCCGCTTAGATAACTTTTGCATCCAGTTATTGTATTGTTATAATATGACAGTTATTCTCGGTATTTACTACCTACTTAGTTCAAAAAGAACATACAATCAAACCATCATTATTTGCATGTGTACTATTGCCGTGCTACAAACAATAGTTTAATATACTTACAATGAGTTGATTGCTGTAATTGACTCGATAATGGATGGATGAACCCTGAATCTTGTTGGTTTTACCTATTTTCAGCTCTAGCGATCATACTTTGATAACCTGACGACTGATCGTATTTTTATGATTGCATTGCTTACCTTGTCTTTGGTCGTAAGTTAACTCCAGATTCTGAAAAGTTTACACTATAGATACGGGCGGAAGGGTACACCTCCCGCACAGATGCGTCCCATGTGTGGCTCTCTTCGCTCCGCCGACTCTACGTCCACGGCTCTGGACACCATGCAAGTGGAAACCACGGGATAGGTAACTGTCACCACTTTTACACGACTGCCTGAAAAGTTATTATGTTTTCAGACTTTGTGTGAGGTGTATGTGGCTTTCTTTGTTCCACTTTTACCCTAAAAATCGTCTCTCTCGAGTGTTCGCGAGAGCGAGGTTCATCAGCTCGAAGTGATGACTCGTAAAAATCGGCTGTTGTATGTATTTAAAATATTTCCATTTATGCATAATCACACTATTATTACCAATACGGAAGTTTGTGTGTAAGTGTGTAAGTATATAAGTAGGCAAGTATGTAAGTGTGTTTGTTCCCGTTCAACTCTGTAACGGCTGAACGGATTTGAATGAAATTTGGTATGGAGGTAAATGAATGAATGGTAAATTGTAAAATGAGGAAAATATTATGTTGACATTTGTTGACATTTCATGTTCTGACTAATAATTATTATAATCGCATTTAAATGATCATTGTATTCAATGAACAGCCTCTACTGAATTTGCATACTATTGTATACAAAAGGTTATTATTTTTGACTTGTAGATAAACAGCCAGTTTGGGCCAGCCTGTATATAAATGAACAAACTCTTTTCTAGAAATCAACGCACAGACCAAACCGCTTAGGATAGAGACGTGAAATTTGAATCCAATACTCCTCAAATGGTCTAGCTAGGTAAACAATGAAAACTGATTTGTACCCCAACTGAACTGACCCCCATAGTTTGTATGGGAATAAAATATGTTTTCATGCTAAGCCGATGAATCACAAATTGTATACTAAGCATAAAAAATTAAAAAGGCATGTCCCAGGATTTTTCGAAATTCAAGCCCTGAAGAGGTGAAATGGGGTTTTGAAGTTACTTTAGCTTTTATGAGCGAGGGCGTGCGGACAAGCTAGTGTTTTCATAGGGACACAGTTATATACTTGAAAAGTCACAGACAAAATAAGGTAGCAATTTACCATAAGTTTGGTGATTAGTTACCCATTTATCCCAATCAGTTCGTAGCTCGTGGCCAACGCACGGCACCCCGATTGTCCGGCGTTCACACGAATTGTTTTGTTTCAGCAGATGCCTAACGCAACCCCGCATTCCTACCTACTCGGAACTCTGCCAACTAATTACAAACGGACAAATCCGCGTGTCACGGCATGTTACGTTAATGCTGCTGTCACTTCGCTAACGTGAAAGTTGTGAAACATGACTGTATCCTGATCGAGACTACTGCTTTTCTTTTGTTTTGTTGACAAGAAGTTGTTGAATGATGAGAGGCAAAACATGCCCTAGTTATACCTCGAAAGGACTAAATACTAGGTATCACAATAACTATTTAGGTATTATGCGAGCGCATCTACTAGACATCTAAATTCCTCGCGATTCGAACCTTCTCGTGATTTTCTTGTTTTCTGGCGATTACCTACCTGTACCTTTCCTACACATCGAGCTTTTATGTACAGTATAAAAGGTACATAATACTAGTAAATTAATAATAGCGTGTGTCGCACTGTATATGTATTTATGACGTACCTTCCTACATCCCACTCTACTTTTTATTCCATGTCAAGAAAATGATATGGCAAACGCCAACGACGAGTTTAGGCAACAAACATTATTTTAATTTTACAGGATTTATAATTTAACATTAAAATACACTTTTATTAATCCTCGCTAATTAAATAATAGCTTGATCCTTGTTTGGTAATTTAAATACTCCCGAAAAATGGGTAGGTTTCTCAACATTTTCAAAAATGTAGATCGTGATGGTAGAAAGAATTTGGAGGCATAGGGAGCGCTCTTCCTGATGCGCGGCCTCTAGCATTAATAAGAGTTTATTACACAGATAAATAGGTTTATTACCTTTTATAGTAGAGCAGTCTACCCAGTGTGATGCTGTTTATTCAGAATCATCATTGTAAGTAGCTAGTTACCCTCTGTTTAGACTTAGGACTATTATGAAGCCGGTAAATCAAATTCAATATTTCGCAATTAAACTCAACCGTTTGTCGGTTGCAAATGGCAGGCATCGCGTCGCTAATTCTGGGTTATGTTCGGTCGGTGCCATTTCCTGTATCGATCCCGGTGTCTTGTAGTTTGTTGTCATCCTGCTTAATGGACACACGCCATTTTACGGGGGTTTTATTGCCTCTTGAAAACGCTAGCTTTGCATATTTAGCGTTTATTACGTAGAATGGAAATGCTAGAGAACAATCTTTGGGTTTATATATAAATTATATAATATAATTATAGTAATTTCGAAACATGATAAATTGGATGGTAAGGGCTCGCTTCCCTGATTCAGCTATTTCATTCGCACGTTTTCAACTTTAAAAATTAAGGATCAGGAAATTTAAAAAAACTGGTATTTTGTTGTATTATATACCATCGCCGAAGAGGATAAGAAAGAAACTTAATTTTTTTCGAGTTTATGTTTTCTCCTTCGCCAAAGTAAAAAATTATAACATGAAAATTATTAAAAACATGGACATGGACAAGGTCTACAAGATAACAAATGATCATATTTTTTATTTATTGTCTGTAAAATTTATATTTAAAATGTGTGAAAGAGATAGCCGAATCGGGGGAGCCGGCTCTTTAATAAGAGTGAATAATGCACTCTATTCTTAGCGTTTTGAAAAGATCGCGAAAATAATCGTATTTTCTTTGGGAGGGAGCGGCACGGCGGCGTTGATATGTTTAGTGAGAGCATCCTCCCATAAGTACATCCGCGACTTTGACTTTTAGCCGTTTCTCGATACTATCGATGGTATTTCATTTTAATTGACGCCTCCACGCTTATAAATTAAATGGAAGACTGTTATTACAAATCTTATGCTCGACGTGGCAGATGTAAGTCGACTTCTCGTAAAGCATTGGTGAGTGAACTTCGGGACATGCCAAATAGGAAGTTGCTTGCACAACTTTGTTGTAGGTTTATATCTTGTTGAGTGAGTTAAAGATCAAACAATATCTCAGTACCTATATACTAGCCTATATACTATATATTACCCATTTGGCCAAATCCGTTAAGCCTCAATTCATACAAAGAATGAGCAGTCAGCAGCAGGGGATAGGTACCTAGAAAAAAGGAACATAATATTCTCGCCCAATAATATGTTTAAGTAACTACCTATGTAAGTATCTAATAATATGAAAGTACCTATGTAAGTGACACTGACATTGTGGTTACTTTACTTTACCCTTCTATTCATCTGTGACTTTACCTCATCTCGCTCAGTATCTCGCTTGAGCTTGTTGTGTTTTGTATATACAGCATGATTAAGTTGAAGATCACTTGCCTTTCAGGGCATGTTTATCAATTTTTCTGAGCTAAAAGATAACTCAATACCTATATAAACACACCCTGAAAGGAAATGGTCTGCAACTCAATCAGCATGTATAAAAATTCGAAAAATAGAACACCTATATCGACGTAACTAAGTACGTAGGTACTACGAGACACCCCGTGCATATTTATACGATTAAAGCTTTTCCTAGCGAATGACTGGAGTGTAATGAGTCGCACATTTTGCGACAATGGCGCGTAACCAGGGATCCTATTCCTGTGCGCTAGAGATTATCTCGGTCACTCTCAGTCCCGTTAAATTCTAAATTAAAGAGACAGTGATCGAGATAATCTCGAGCGCACAGGAATCGGGTCCCTGAGGTGTGCGAAGTAGCTGAGCGATGCACGAGAAAAAAATTCTTCAGTAATATTACGTAGTATATCATTTTCCTAAACTAATAATTATAATCCTTCTATCATGCCCGCACTAGCTTCGCTCGCATTGGCTACAGTAAATGAAATACCCCATTTCACCACTTTGGGGGTCGATTATCGAAAAATCCTGAGACATGCTTTTCCTTATTTTTTATGCCGTCTTTCATTCGCGCGGCTTTATTATATTAGAATTTTAAAAAAACCGTACAAACTTGGGGGTCCATTTTACCCCTTTAGGTGTGGTAAATTGTAAAAACCGTTCGTATTATCCACCTACCATTTGAAGAATATTGGGTCCAAATTTCACAGACTTGGGAAACTTGCAGAATTTGGGTTCTCATTGGGTCTCTATCATGAGCGGTTTGGTCTGTGCGTTGATTCCTAGAAAAGACTTGTTCTTGGCGCATCGCTTGGCCTTGCATACAGGAACTAAGAACAGAACGAAGGAACTAGGAAGATAGATCAGGTAGGTACCTACCTAGTTACTTCGATCATATGACAGTATAAGCAATTAATTAAGTAGGTACCTATGTTTTCTTCCGCAAATATGTCTTACTAACTACAAAGAGATTGAGTGATGACCTCGCGTATCGCCAGACATCGAACATTGGTTACTGTCACGCGGCTCTTGATATATGGCACGCATGGATGCTCGGCTGAAAGTTGCGTCATCTAATGAGGATAGGCCTAACTAACTGCAGTTACTTTGGAAATAAGTTAGTACAACACATTTAGGCAATAATCTAGGTTTAATCATCAGCCGGAAGACCACACCGACCGACAAGTTGCCAATTGCATCCATCTGTTGCCCGCGACTTTCACAATGTCGTTGGTCCACCTTGTGGGAGGCCTGCCTGCGCTGCGTCTTTCAGGTCATGGACGCAACTCATTAACCTTTCTTCCCCATCGGTTATCGGTTCTTCGAGCGATGTGGCCTGCTCATTGTCACTTCAGCTTGCAAACCCTGAGCGATATGTCGGAGACTGGCTCTTCGGCGAATACCTATTCTCGTTCCGGTCTATATACATATAGAACGAATGTCTAATCTAGGTTTACATGGACAGATAACTCTTTATTAAAACCATACAAAGTGGCATACCTACATGACAAACAGCTAAAGAAAGTAGGTCTATGGATTAGGCTTCTAAATGGCGGCCTTATCGCTTAAAACGAGGCCTTTAAGATTATTTAGATTTCATTTGACACGAATGTGACTCGAACGTATAAGTATAGGTTCTAGGTATTTAATTCTAATCCTTTTTACCCGTCTGCCCAAGAAGGAGGGAAATTAATATCTTTGGATTGTATGTAAGTATGTTTGTGTGTTGTTATATTACCTCTTATAGTCTAAACGGCTTGACCGATTGTGAGTATGTACGTCCGGATCCGAAATGACGATATAGGCTATATACATTAATGCAGATGGGTATTTTGTTTTTCTTTCAATAACATTAGATAGTTACTCGTTTAATTTATAATAGGTTCGTACTAGGTAGTGAGTGACAAGTCCAAGTTGCTAGCCTGATTGCCTTCATTTCTAACTTCAAACGTGCGCGGCAATGCACTGCGCTCGTCACCCTGATATATTAGATGTTAAATCTCTCACGCTCAGTATTTTTACTGGAAACATTGCCCTTCAATCGGGAACACAGCTTGGTGGTTAAACGAAGTTAATAGTCTAGCCCTGGTGTCAGAATTTTGGATCGTCTGATAGCATCTGACATACCCCATGGGCCATGTCACACAGTCAGGTTGCAACGAGTTTTATAAACACACCCAGGGCGAAGCAAAGGTGTGCGAGTCAGTGACTTGTTTGGTGTTACTCTTTGGAATGTCACCATTAAAATATAACAACAAAACATTTGCTTTTTCATTCTGAATTTAGTACATACTGAGTAAAGTATACATAAAGTTCGTAAGATTTATGAATCTTATTGGAAAATGTGTTCATTTCCTAACGCATTATTGGTAATATCTGTCCAGTTCTGACGGGTTGTTTATTTTAGCCGCTTTTACGAGCGCGCGATGAGTTATTGGCCGTCCGGCAGTGACAGCCTGTCTCCGGTAGCGAAATAAAATTGAAATAATACCGGTATGAAATAACGGCTTACCTTCCTTCTACTGTTTCATTTGCTCATTGACTACAATGCTTGTTTTATTTACTTGCTTTATTCGTTTTTTAAATTAGCAGGTCCATAATAATCGCAACGTCGATTGTTTGTAACAATTTTTATTAATCTTATTCGATTGACACATTTTATAGTAAATCACACAGAGGGAACCATCTTGGAAAAAAAAAAAAGTAAAAGTCCTAAGACAATGTTGCCATAGACATAATATAAATTTCACCGAACTTGACTGACAAACTCTGGGATCTCAACATCCTCCACACCCAGAAAAAATATTGAAATATTTCTAGTCTAGGAAGAATTTTTCACAATTTCTAAATTAGTTACAAAAAACGTTGGCTTGACTTCAAAACTAATGGAAAATAATACATATCCCTTAGTCTAACTATTATAAGTCTATCTTAGTCATTATATTATCCTTATTATAACATGGACTTATCAAATTAAATAACAATTTAATTAATCAAATAAGCTTAATACTCAATAACACAGCTAGGTATCAAATGAGCTTTGCTGCGAGTAATCTAGAGTACAACATACAATCATTTTTCATTAATTTAACACATAGCAATAATTTTATCATCGTCGTAACTACTTGTAGGATAGACATGTTGCATAAGGTATAATTATGTAAGTTTGAGATCATATTATCACTTGTAGGAAATATTAATTATGTTTGTAGGGAAGTAGGGTGATGAATGCCTGTGTGTCATGTATGAGAGAAAAAAAGAATCTAAGCCAACAAAGAAATAAACTTCAAATCAAATATCTACTAGGCAACTTAGCGACCCGCCCGGAACGGGTAGTCTTCTCCTTAACTATAGTTTTCTCTGGCTGCGCCCGAGGAGAGACAGTCGGAACGGACGACGGCGACGGTTCGTTGTCTGGTTGCTGAACGGTAGCTGTAGGTATGACCTTACCTGGGGCATTCTCCTTGTGTGTTAGAAGCTCAGCTGTCGGATCAGTGACCTCAAGATGAAATAAACGTTGAAATGGACGTACCTTACAGCCTGTCGACGTTCTCACTCTTGCTGTTCTGTTAATCTCATCACGACCTGGAAAAATCTCTTCTATTATACCCAGAGGCCATTTAATCCTTTTTCCTTCTGTTTCTACCAAAACTACATCTCCTACTTTCAGACTATCTTGTTTCTCTCTTCCTCTCTGTACCAAGGTAGTCAGATATTCTGTCTTGAATCTTTGTCTAAAACTCTCTCTTAAGTTCTGTAGATAGCGTAACCTTTTGTTAAGACTGTTCGAGTCTATCATATCAATGTCTGTGACATCTGTCTGAGGGATGGGTTGTAAAAAGTGTATAGGCTTTAGAGGTTCCAGTGAGGATATTTTCTCATCTTCAATATAAGTCAATGGGCGTGCGTTGATCGTCGCTTCACAGTCGCACAAGATTGTTTCTAGCTCTTCATACGTGACTGATGATTGACCGAGTACCCTCTTCAGTAAATTCTTCAAAATCTGGATGAGTCTCTCCCAAAATCCTCCCCACCAAGCTGCCGTTGGTACGCTGAATTTCCATTTGATACGTTGTATCGTGGACTGCCGTCGAATTTCATTCCAGTCTAACTCAGAAAATAAATTTTTGGTACCAACAAAATTAGTTCCATTGTCGCTCATGATGAGATTGACTCTACCTCTACGTGCTATGAAGCGTCTCAGTGTCATTAAGAATGCTTCAGTCGATAAAGATTTAGTTAGTTCAAGGTGTACGCCTCTATACACAGCACAGGTGTACAACACTATCCAGCATTTCTCTCCACCGCGTAGATACAGCGGGCCTGCCAGATCGACTCCTGTCACTTCGAATGGAGCATTACACTGTGTGCGCTCTACAGGGAGTGGAGCAGTGGGCGCCTGTATCGGATTTACTCTATGGCGTTTGCATTTGATGCAACTTGTGATGACAGATTTGATCAAGCGTCGTGCGCCTATAATCCAGTATCGGGAGCGTAGATCGGCTAGTACCGAGCCGAGACCGGCGTGTTGCAGCTGTACGTGACGTTGTTCAGTCAGTCTTCGTGTTAGGTAGCTCGTTGCTGGCAGTACTGCGGGAAATTTCGTGCTCTCTGGAACATCGGTAAGTAAGAGTTTTGTCTTAACTCTTAACAGACTATCTCTATCATAGAAATGTGTAAGTCCTTGAATTTTCTTTTCTATGTAGTCTCTATTTTCTGTCTGTATTATTCTTATTACTCTTTTCTCAGCCTCCTCATATTCTTCGTAGCCTAGCTCGCCTCTTATCTTGTTTTCATGACGTGTATTGTGTGCAAATCTGAGTATCCAGGCTATGGTTCGAATAGTTTTGCTGTATTTCGAAAAATAGGAGAGCTGGCTCGTTATACCTTCTTTAGAGCTAGTGCTTGTATTACAAACAGCTGTTTTCTTCAGCTCACGACAAGCCTCTGCTTCATCCATGATGATTGGTGATCTGGGCCACTCGCTAGGTGCAGAGTACAACCACGATGGCCCTTCCAGCCAACGAGAAGATCGCAGTTGTGCCGCATCACAGCCTCGAGAAGCCAGGTCAGCCCAATTAGACGTGCCATGTTTGTCTTTGGCCGACGCATCAAACACGGGTCGAATTCGCGTTGTCAAGCTTTTCTCCTTAATAACAGGTCGGTGCGGTAAGTAATGTGAAGATTCTAAGTCTCTCTCGGGATCCGGCACGGTCTCTACTATTCCCTTGTCACACCATTCATTCAAAACCTTGTTATAATCCTCATACATGTTACTAGCTTTTAATCTGTTAGTTACAGATTGTAATCGTCGTGAGGCTAGGTCTTGGTTATTTAATAATTCATCGTGACCTACCTTCCAGGGAAGGAGAACTTCATACCGGCCCTGCTCGTTGACCACCACATTCTTTTTGAACGTCATCAGCACTTCCTCCTCATTCTGTTGTTTTGTCTTGTTTTCAATTGGGTCACGAATACCTAAAGTTTCTAAGGACCAAAAGTTAGACATATTATCCGCAGAACAAAACATTGCCACATGAGTCGCTTGTATGTGTGCCCTTGGCTTACTTGAAATTCTTCCTTGAAGAGTCCACCCAAGTTTCGTTTTTATTGCTACAAGCGAATCATGCAGCTTGACCATGTCACCTGTAAGTACCAAACCAGAAAAATCAGCACCTATAAGCAACCCAATGTCTTCGGAATGCGTGTTTTTATCTGTGAGTGTGATGTTGTGGTTGGCAAGTAAGTGTGTTATGTGGTCATTTGTGTATTTGGGGATATTTCGACTAATGCATGTCTGTCCTAAAGCAGTCAATTGGAAAGAAAATGTTTTATCTATGCTTGTCACATCTAAGTCATAAATTTTGTACTGCTTAGAAGTTATTTCAACACCGCCAAATAGTGTGTGAGATAAAGTTTCGTTACCCACAGCAGATATATTGAGCTTACGTGCAACATCTTCCCGTATGTACGAGCGTTGTGCACCGTTGTCAAACATGGCTCGTACCTTGACCTGCTTCCCGCCTTTGCCGATGAGGACGGACACCGTTTGTAATAGGGTTGTTTCTGTACTCTGCTTAGTGTCAGCGGACATGTTGGTGCTTGAAGTTTCTGTCCTCGCTGGCTCTGATATGGTAGTTCTGGAAGCTTCAGTGCGTGTGGCAGAGAGGTTATTACTTGGAGCGCTGTCACTGACTTTTTGTGTTTGACCTGTGCAGAAAACCACAGAATGACGCTGCCGGCATAACATACATTTAACAGATGCCTTACAAGTTTTAGGATGGTGTCCTTTTTTCAAACAAATAGCACAGGCTTTCTTGTCCTTCAGATGAGTTCTTCGCTCTTCTATGCTCATTTTCTGCATTTTATAGCATTCTAGGCTGTTGTGAGAATCTTTCTCGCACCATATGCATGTAGCTTTATTAGTGTTCGTTTTATTGGTGTTTGTCAATAAACAGCCGGCCGTTGGTTCTGATTTTTTAGTTGGCTCTGGAGTATCTGCACCATTTTCATTTCCATTTAATGACTTTTTGGCCAATGAAATACGCTGCTCGCTTTCAACTTCTTTTTTTACAAATAATAACAAGCTATTCAGTTCCATGCTAATATCTTCATTTCCTTTCTTATTTCTTCCCAAAACTTTAGTAATTCTTGGGGCAGTGCAGACTCTACCATTGGAAGAAGAAAGGCTGCGAATTTATCTTTGGTTACTCCTAGAGTTTCAAGTGCTCGCAACATTGCACTAATTTTGTCATAAAGCACTGTCAGGTTAGAATTTGAATTTTCATTGATCATACCTAAAAGTTCACGGACATACACTTGTATAAGTAGATCTTCCCGGGCATATCGTGCCTTTAATTGATTCAGACATTCTTTATACGAGGATGGTGTGAAACTTTCAACCAGTGTTTTTGGTTCAGAGCCCTCCTTCATTGCCTGCAGTAAATACTGGTACTTGTCATGTAAGTCGATTTGGGGGTCCATGTCAATTTTTTGAAACTGTCCCCAAAATGGAATCCAGCCCTTTAGGTCTCCACCAAAGGTAGTGAACTGTAATGTGGGGAGTTTAAAGTTTCTTCTCTCTTTTCCCTCTTTCTTTTCACCGGTAGTGGTGTATTCGTACCGATCTCTGTATTTGACATCTAGGTTAATCCAGCGGGATCTATATTCCATGGCGCCCTCCATTTCACTTTCAAGTGAGTTTTCGTCATCACAATCGCGAATTAGTTCTCGAACTTGCTTGTCTAATTCGCAGAGCTGTTTGTTTAGCTCTTGAGTTTTCAGATATTGGGTTGTAATTTCAATAATCGGGGAATCATCGTGTTCTGTTAAAATCTTGTCGAGCACGTGGGCGTTGCGTGTAAACAACGATCTTGCTACTTTTCTCTCACGTTTCAATGCATCGACGTTACTGTGTTTTCCTCCGGTCGCCATATTTTATTTACTTGCTTTATTCGTTTTTTAAATTAGCAGGTCCATAATAATCGCAACGTCGATTGTTTGTAACAATTTTTATTAATCTTATTCGATTGACACATTTTATAGTAAATCACACAGAGGGAACCATCTTGGAAAAAAAAAAAAGTAAAAGTCCTAAGACAATGTTGCCATAGACATAATATAAATTTCACCGAACTTGACTGACAAACTCTGGGATCTCAACAGCTTGTAAGTAATCTGGATTGTTAAAGTGGCTATACATGACCTGACCTGACACCGTGCGAAAGGAACAGCTAGACTTGAATTTCACAGGAGCAAAAGAAACAAACTATTAAGGACATAGCTTCTTTCTTTCGCTCCCCCAAAAATTTATACATAGACATCTCTTTCACACGATGTTAGGTCAGGTCATGTATAGTCACTCTTAGTCATTCTTCATGTGAGGTGAGTACAAGTGAGGGGGCCTTCTCCCACGCAAATACAGGGTTATAAGGAAAGGGTATGCTAAGCCGAAAAGGGCTTATAGTTGTCATAATTACGAACAACTTTTACTATGGAACCAACCCTGAAATCGAGAAAAAATTATCAGCTGTTCCATAGAAAAATGTCAATGACACTCGACAAAATGTATGGAGCGGCTGATTTTTTCTCTCGATTTCAGGGTTGGTCCCATATTAAAAGTTGTTCGCAATCATGAGTACTATGAGCCCCTTTCGGCTTAGCATACTCTTTCCTTATAACCCTGTATATACTACTAGTACTTACGACTTCATTCGCGTGGACAAAAAAAAGTATCCTATGTCCATCATAATTATAATTGTGATAATTGTGATAATAATACAGTAAATCGCCTTAGCAAGTTTTAAGATCCGTTAAGCCGTGTAGCGGTGATAAAGCGACAAACATCTGGACAGAGAGACAAAGCTATAGTTCGCTAGTTCCTATAGTTCGCTAGAAAGCGTTGATTCATTATTGTGAATTTTTTGACGTTTTGTATAGACCGACAGTTGTAATGTAGAATATTGTAGAATATTATTCCCACAAGAGGATTATCAATGGATAGAATGGAGATGGAGAGATTATCAATGGAGAGGACTTTCTACTTTCCACTACTACTACTACTACTTTCCTACTTTTCCGAGTTGCTCAATGCTTCCACTTAAAAATATAAAGCCTACACCACACAGAAGCGGGCTGCGGACGGTAGCAATAATTAACATCAATCATGTACGAAACGGACAAAAAAGGAGGACCGTGACATGCGGGCTTATCCTCTAACTTTGAAACGTTCGTGATTCTGATTGCGAGAGCATGCCATACCGCTCGTACCAACGTCGCACTATGCGCGGTCCTGTTCGCGCACTGTCACTATCGCTTTCAAAGTTACGGGATAAGCCCGCAGGTCCTCCTTCTTTTACCCGACTGTCCAAGAAGGAGGGTAATGCATTTGGGGTGTATGTACGTTTGCATGTAAGTATGTGAGCTTATAAGAATTTTATTTATTTGTGTTCCAGGCGTGTTCCTATTATTATCTCCTGTAGCTTATAGCTTCGCCGTTTTTGACAAGTGAGGTGTCGTTGGATTCCTCTTCATCGTCTGCAGTCAATCCGCAGTACCATAGACTACATCTGCAGTCGGGTAGAGTATTTTGTTTTTCTTTTGATAATATTACTTGCTATGCGATCACGTTTTACACGGTCCTTGATTGACGTTGTGTATTTAGCCAGTGTCAACTATTGTAATATTTCAAATGAAGTCCAATACATAGTTACATTACTTGAAATTGTCTAAATACACATGTGGAGCCAAAAAGTACGAGAAAAAAAAAGGCACACGTACACAAGAAGCTTGTAGGTAAAGGTTGTACCTACAAGATTCTTGCACGTACATTTTTTTGTCTTTCATGTCTTGACAGTGACAGAAAAAGCCTCAAGTTACATCTAACGCCATCTATTGGGTACTTTTATTACAATGTCTTTTTTTTTTTTAAAACGCCTCTTACTTGGCACTGGCTAAATACATAACGTGTGGAGCCAAAACATAAAGAAGGGAAAAAAAATAACAATTGCCAATGCCAAACATTTTCGTTTTTTGAAACATTTTAAATAATTTTCTTAGCTAGTTTATTGAATTAAAAAGACTAGCGCCATAACAATGGAAGGCGGAGAGTCATTTTTATCATGTGCTTTATCCATAGAGTGGATAACACCGCAAGGTTCGATCTCTAGAAAAGTTAATTACAAGACCGCATCCCTCCGCTTGATACGTAACGAAATTCGGGAGATGTTTATGGAGATTTCTAGTGAAAAACACGCTGCAATTAGACTAGCATTGAAAGGAATAAACGTATTTAAAAAGTTCATGGCAGAAGGTAAGGCGAGCATCAAATTTCAAGAGGCTGGCTGCACTTTGTTTATATCCAACGCACCGCCGATAAATCTCGTGTCATTTCTACGAACTATATTTGTGAAGATGACTAGGGATAAAGAACAAGGACCTTCCGCTACTTCGTCCAAGCAATGTATGCGTGCCCAGTTACTGAGTGGTAAAGCTCAGTCGTTTGAAGAAATCAGTCCTGTAACTGTAGCTGATATTCATTGTGCTAAAAGCAAGATTCCGAAGTCCACTGTGACGACTCCTTCACCGCCTTCTAAGAAGCGGAAGCCCGAAGACCCAGCCCGAGGGCCGGCACCAAAGAAACTGTACTCTCCTTCACCATTGACGGCCACAAGTTCATTAAACCCTGAGCAGCAAAGAGTTTTAGAAGCATGTCTCAGTGGAAAGAACATATTCTTCACTGGGTCTGCAGGGACAGGGAAAAGCTTTTTGCTGAAGCGGATTGTGTCTGCTTTACCTCCAGATGTTACGATGCCTACTGCTTCTACAGGAGTTGCTGCTTGCCACGTTGGTGAGTAGTTAGTACAAAGTTCTTGACTTACAAGCTCTCCTATTTGGTGTTACCTACTACATTTAAATGGTCATACTTAAAACCTTAATTAATTAACACTTCATTAATGTTTCAGGTGGGACAACTCTTCATGCATTTGCCGGGATAGGAGATGGTAGTGGTACTGTAGAACACCTATGTGAAAAGGCAACAAAACTTCCTTTAGTTGCACAAAAGTGGAGAAAATGCAAACATCTCATTATTGATGAGATCTCAATGGTTGATGGTACATTCTTTGAGGTATGCTTGAAATTAAAAACTATTCTTGAGAATATGGTCTAAAAGAGTACATTTTCTAAATATTTGTCTCATTGTTTCCAGAAATTAGAAGCAGTAGCAAGACATGTACGGCGAACTGACAAGCCATTTGGAGGCATTCAACTTATTCTATGTGGAGATTTCCTGCAGCTACCACCCATAGTTGACAAAGGAAAAAATGGCAAAAGATTCTGTTTTCAATCACCCTGCTGGGACAAGTGCATTGAACTTTGTTTTGAGCTCAAAGAAGTACACAGACAAAAGGATCACGAATTTGTATCCATACTCAACAGCATAAGAATTGGACGTGTAACTAAAGAAATAAGTGATCGTTTGACTGGCACATCGAGACAAAAAATCGAAAGTGATGGTATTTTAGCTACGAGATTGTGCTCCCACACTAACGATTCAAAAATGATAAATAACAACAAATTATCAGATTTGGAGGGAGAGGAAAAATTATTTTCATCCCAAGACAGTGACAACGCTACCAAATTACTGGACATGCAAACAATAGCTCCTTCCAAACTGATACTAAAAGTAGGAGCTCAGGTTATGTTATTAAAAAATGTAAATGTAAACGCAGGGTTAGTAAATGGTGCTAGGGGAGTGGTGGTGAGATTTGAAGAGGGGTTACCGGTTGTTAGATTTAAAAATAAGAAAGAATATACAGCTAGAACTGAAAGATGGTTTGTCAAAAACTCCAATGGTACTTTATTGTGTCGAAGACAGGTCCCACTGAATTTAGCTTGGGCGTTTTCTATTCATAAATCTCAAGGCTTGACTCTGGACTGTGTGGAGATGTCACTGTCGAAAATATTTGAGGCTGGACAAGCCTATGTAGCATTGAGTAGAGCACAGAGCTTAGACACATTGAGAGTGTTGGATTTTGATACCCGCCATGTGTGGGCAGATCCAAGTGTATTGGAATTCTACCAAAGATTTAGGAGACGTTTGCAACAAATGGAGATTGTACCACTTGGACGACCTTTGACAGATAAAACAAATAAGAAACTTAAATTAAGAGAACTTTTAGCAAAACAACTTAGAAGTAAGTAAGTCTTAAAAACTGTCCATGTATTAAATTATGTTTAGTTCTTAAGTATAGTAATCAATGGTCTTTTAACTTCATAACTGAAGACTGAATAGTATGGCAATTAAACAAATATATTATTTATTGACATCTAGAAAATAAATCCTTTTACATTACTTTACATGTTTTTATTATGTCACCTACACATATTCTAGAACTTTGTAACCATTTATTATTTAGATTTAATTTGGTTGGTAACAACGGGTGGTTGTTGCCTGACAAATGAGAGAAATAAGAAATACCTATTGTATTTCCATCTTGTTTTTTAACATTGGTCTGCGGTGTGTGGTATAGATGATAATTTTTTGGTAGTTTAGTTTAAACTTAAACGACTAAACAAGTAATATTACTGAAGAAAAACAAAATACCCAACTAAAAAATGTAAGTAGCCTATGTCACTCAGAACGTAAAGACAAATCCAATGACACCTTACTCATCAAAATTGATCAAGTCTACAAGATAAGTTTAGGCTACAAGACATCATATAGGAACACACAAACATCCCAAAAACTACTTTCCTTCTTGGGCAGTCAGGCAAAATCCACTAATATTATTAAAAATCGATTTATTTAAGGAAAGATTATACACATAAATGAAAAATATCTTATCGAGATTCAACAGCAGTCAATATCTCAATCTGTTCCTCAAGAGTGGCATGTTTCTCTTGTAAACATTTAACAACATACTTCAGGGACTCTACATCATGTTCCTGTTCCCTTCTTACTGTTTTGGTCTCATCAACACTATTCTGAAGTATTTCCACATGCTTCTTAGTTTGAACTACTAGATCCATTAGTCTGGTTATCAAGTTGTCCTGCTTCTTTACCATGAGCCACAATTTTGCCTCCATAGGAGCATCAGGTTTACATCGTAGGTCATCATTGACAAAGACATCCAAATTCGATGGTTCTTTCAAACGAGCATGACTGCTCTTCACATCAGCCGTTAACTCAGCTTGAGATAATTTTGTCAGCAGTCTGTCTACTTTGGATTTGATTAGTGGGTCACTCTGAAAAAAATTGTGTTTTACTCAACTTACACATAAAACAGAAGAGCAAGACATTCATAGCAATAGTCCAACCCCGAATACTGAAACGTTTGTTAACTTTGACGACAGATTAAGTTTATTGCTGTCTTTGTCATTTGCTTAGTGCCAGACAAAGGCAGTATTAGAATTAATTTGTTGTCAAAGCTAACAAACGTTTCAGTATTCGGGGGCAAGTGACTTAAAAATTATTACCTTAATATTGGTACTAAATAAAGTCGGTACAGCGTTATCTTTCAATCTTCTTTGAGAGTCGAAATACTTGTTTTCAAAGTGCTTAGAGCATATTTTGCTTTTGGACCATTCCAGCATGTAACACTTGTTTTTAAGTATTTTCATCCATTTACTTCTCATTTCATAATTCGTTGGGCATCTGTAATACATATGTACTATAAATAAAATACAAAGTAGGAAAACTATGGGTTCTTGTTTGGGATTTGATAGCTTCACATTATGCCACAAATTTCACTTTCAAACTATATGAATTAAAGCTGAATTTGAGAAAGAACAGCCTGGATAAAGAGATATCAGAAAAATCCTAAAAAAAAAACAACTTGAATTGAAGAAATAATAGCTATCTTGAAAGAATAGCTATCTAACCACAAATAAATCTCGAAACTTACGGGTGCAGAGTTACGCCAGGACCTTTGTTGTGTGTCGTTGTTTTACAATTTTGAATTACACACTGGTTACTAGCCATTATTGAAATAGTAACGCGCCGAATGGCGAGTCAAAGTGGTATTAATTAATTGATAAAAATTGAAAACACAAGAAACTTTCACTAAAATACAAACACAAACAGTGTGGAAGCTTTTTTCCCTCATATATTTTGGCTCCACACATAGTGTATTTAGCCAGTGTCAAGTTTTGTAATATTACATGTGAAGTCATAATAATTTTATTTCACAATTAAAACCAGTCTCAGCTCAGTCCCAGTCTAAATCAAGATAAGTAAGTCGCTGTCAATGAGGAGGACGTCATGAGGAGGTTTCTATGGAGTTTTGCAAACAACACGAAAAGTCAATTTTTACGATATCATATTATTCACCAAAACTTGTGCTCGTTCACGATCGCTTCATGGATAAAAAACCAGAGTTGTTACGCATTAAAACTCGAAATAAAATAAGCTTTGGAGAATATTCAATAACGCGACATGATTTATTCACTATCCCGCCAAAAAATCCAAAAAAAGGTTCGGGTTTATGCCGCCAGCATGCTGGGTACGCTGCCAACTGGTAGTAGGCTTGCAAATTTGGATTATCCTTTCTGTTTAATCCAAATGTTATTTTTATGTAGTAGGCTAAGTAGTTGTAGTCTGTATGTATCTTGCCGCACTTGCCCGATAAAAAAAAAAGTATGTTGTCGAAAAGTCAAGTCTAGTTTTTATCTTCTTATTTTTTGGCTCCACACGTATTGGTATTTAGCCAGTGTCAAGTTTTGTAATATTTCAAGTGAAGTCAAATAATAAGTATCAGTCATAGTCTAAGTCAAGCAAAGTAAGTCACGGTCAAGTTCACGTGATGCCCCAGTAAAGTGATGTGAGTAACTAGAGGATTCTTTGGTGTTTTGAATTAGATATGAGCTCAAATATAGTCTATGGTTTAAAGATACATTTAATACATTGTCATTCCAGATTTTTGACTTCGTGACACCGTAGTATTCTCTTTGACACTGAGGATCTAATTAATACTCAAGAAGCTTGTAGGTAAAAAATTTAAATTATTTTTTTTTACCTACAATCTTCTTGCTAATACTAATAAAAGAAAAATACGAGTACAAAAAGAAGTTTGAGTGGTATAATATATTTTTCGAATAAATTATGTACGTACGATACATACATGAAACTTAACTTAAACCATAAAGAGTACATCAAAATAAATGACTATAATAACAAAATTATTATCAAACCCATCCAAGTATTACGATAGATTTATACAATACTTTGTTCAATAAAGGCTGTTTACAAAATACGCGCTCTCTCGCTCGCAGAATTAACATATTTAATTATATGAAATTAAGGATGATATATAAAAATGATTTTGCTACATTTTCTGTACACATTAACAATTAACACATTTAACAATTAATTTAATTTAAGCATATCGCATAACATTATAAGGGCGTCTACACATGGCCTGACCTGACATCGTGTGAAAGGGACAGCTAGATTTGAATTTCACGGGACAAAAAGAAACAAACTATTAAGGTTATAGCTTCTCTCTTTCGCTCCCCCAGAAACTTATATATAGCCATGTCTTTCAAACGATGTCAGGTCAGTCCATGTAGCGAGGCCTTCACTGAGCAATAGAGAAAACATCTTGTTGTTAGCTTTAAGGGTGCCTATACATGGCCTGACGTGACATCGTGTGAAAGGGACAGCTAGATTTGAATTTCACGGGAGCAAAAGGAACAAACTATTAAGGTTATAACTTCTCCCTTTCGCTCTCCCAGAAACTTTTATATAGCCATCTCTTTTAAAACGCTGTCAGGTGAGGCCATGTAGCGAGGCCTTAATCCCCTTTCAATAAATGAAAACTTGCATAGCCAAAATGAGCATCAGTATTAGACATTTTTAATGTTCTGTTATAGAAAGTGTTGCAAAAAATTTTGATTTCAATATTAATATGTGAGCGAGAGAGACTGAAAATCGGTTTCCTGCTCTTGTCTTAGTTCAAGCCATGCCTGATTTATTTGGAAAATTCTAGAAACATGTTTATAAAAGATAAGTTAACGCCTAATTTTCACTAAACTATGCGCTTATTACACTTGAACCCCCTTATTAATAAACACGGATAAACATTGGAGCAGTTGCTCAGTCTTCTGTCTTTTTCAATCAACGTCTAATTTCGAAAGAGCGAAAAGGACTAAGCACTTGGTAACTAAACCAAGGGCACTCCACGTTTATTAATACGGGGGGAAAATAATATCTTTTTTTTTGTTGTTACTTCAAATAATCAAGGTCATGCCGTAGTCCAAAAACGAAATAAAAAATTCGTTAAACAACGTAATAAAAAACTAAATTGCGGAAATAATATTTCCCAAATAAAATATTTATTGAGATTTCCCGTTTACGGCCTGAGCTTGGTTATGTGAAACTACAGTATAAAAAAATATCACAAGTAATTTCGATAAAAGAAAAATAAAATAGCCTACGTCACCCCGAACGTAAAGAGGAATCCAGACATCTCATTCGGTAAAATGGGTCAAGCCGTTTATGCTTTAGGGGGTAATATAGGAACATACAAACATATTATACTAGAACTGCTGAAAGGTTCAACAACATTTAAAAAAATTAAAAAATATTTATTTACTGCAAAAACATATACAACCAGTTACCGGCTTATGTAATGGATATTATAACGGTACATTTGCATTGATAGGCATAGGTTTTTGCATTGAAAGGAATTTGCATTGAATGTATAATATGCTTATCATTATGAATAACTTTTAATAGGGGACCAACCCTGAAATCGCGAAAAAAAACATCTGCTGTTCCATAGATTTTTTTTTATGACACTCGAAAAAATGTATGGAGCAGCTGCCATTTTTGTGATTTCAGGGTTGGTCCCGTTAAGTCTCATATCATACATACCTTTCAATATTGTTGCACGTTTCTGAGACACGTTGTATACTTACATAAAGTGGTGTAGCTAGCCTTGGAAGGGCCCTGTATCAAAATTTGTTGGGGGGCCCAAATGATGGGTCACTATTTTTCCAAGAAACAACGATCGGGGCCCCTGTAGCCCCGGGCCCCGTATCATTGATACGGCTGATACGGCGGTTGCTACGCCCCTGCTTACATACACTCCGAAAACATAACCCTCCTTCTTGGGCAATCGGGTTAAGAGTTATATTTTAGAGGCGCAAAGTTAAGTGACAATTAGGAGCAAAATTTAATTTAATGCCCGTTTTCTCCAACGAACCCCTAACTTTAAGGAGTAAATTAAGGGAGTAAATTTATTGGGTCAAAGAATTAATTTGCCTCATTTTTAAGTTGATCCCTGACCCCCGAAAATAATACTGCCTTTGTCTGGCACTAAGCAAATGACAAAGGCAGCAATAGAGTGGTCAAAGTTAACAAACGTTTCAGTATTCGGGGGTTAATCTCTTAATTATCTCTTCTTTTAGGTGTCCCCTAAGTGATGATGAGATCGAAACTAACCCTTAAAGTTTCTTAAGTGATCTCTTAAAGTTAGCGGGTTTGGTGGTGAAAACCGGCATCAAGGCCTCGCTACATGGCCTGACCTGACATCGTTTGAAAGAGATGGCTATATATAAGTTTCTGGGGGAGCGAAAGGGAGAAGCTATAACCTTAATATTTTGTTTCTTTTGCTCCCGTGACTTTCAAATCTAGCTGTCCCTTTCACACGATGTAAGGTCAGGCCATGTGTAGACACCCTTATCCTTAATCAGTAACGCTTATGGCGACGGGCGGTATGAACCTCCAGACGTGGCTGGTCTCGGCCGCGCACGGCGGCGCGACGGAGGGGTGGTCGCCGTCCCCGAGGACGCCGTCGTCCAGCGGCTCCGTGGTCGAGCACTGGATGTCGATCTTGTACTCCCCCGGGGTCAGGAACACGACCGTGCATTCGTGGTAAGCCTTCGCCGATTCGGGTAGCGATATTAGCACAATCCTGCAAGTACATTTTTATTCTAGAATCCGACATGGTTTACTAAAATCATTACAGATTAATTACTTAGTAATTAATTACTTCATGAAAACTAATTTTGCGATAATAAATAAATTGTTTCAAGAAATTACACCAACCAATAATTCAAGTTGAAAGCTAGTATAAGTACATTTCTCACTAAACCAAAAACCAAGATGAAAATCAGCTTATTGAGATTTGTAGCTAAACCAATGTTATCTAGGTGATCATTTTCCCCGTAATTTCTTAAAACAACTTATTTATTGGCGCAAAATTGGTTGAGTGTGAAAATCCACTATGAGAAATTAAGCTGTAATTGACAAAAAAACACAAGAAAATTTGAATTTTGCGCGATGAGCGAAACGTTGCACCTTAAATCGTAAGAGCATAGCGTTAAGGTCCGGCTCCGGTGACACAACTATCTCTTGCGCACTTTTTCAAAAAAAAATTTTAATATGAAAGAGAGAAAATTTAAAAAACATAAAAATTGCTATAAAACTTCGGCAACGGTATTACAAAGATGCATAATGATCAAGTTTTTTGAATTTCCTCTCAGTAACTTTTTTTTAAAGTGTTTACGAGAATGCGACAGTCAGGGGAGCCGGGCCTTAAGTCGGATGTATCCGATTATTATATAGGGCTACACAGACCGGTGTTACTATTCCGAAAGGAGTTCATTGTGATTAATGATTATCATTATGAAAAACTGTTGCAATGGAACATACAATGAAAAAAAATTAACTGTTCCATTGTTTTCGTTGACCATTAGCGACATTTTTCAATGGAACAGCTGATTTTTTTCTTTGAAACTTTACAACCCTTGGACTGATTTTGCTCATACTCGAAATTAAAATGAAAAAAACTAAATCATCAGCCGGAATACATCCACTGCTTAACATAGGCCTCCCCCTTAGACCGCCACACTGAACGACAACCTGCCACTTGCATCCACCCCGCGATCCCGGTTGCCTGCGACTTTTACACAGTCCACATAGCGGGAGGCCTACCTACGCTGCGTCTTCCGGTACGTGGTCGCCACTCAAAACCCTTCCTTCCCCATCGTTTATCGGTTCTTCGAACGATGAGGCCTCAAAAGCTTTCGTCAGACATATACATTAAAACACCGACTAGTCCCAAAGACCATGAAATCTTCGCTTCGCTCGGTCAAATATTCGGGAAGAATTAAGTAGTTAGGTAGTAGTAAGGCATAACGACGGTTACTTGTTATTCCCCGCGGTAGCGACCCTGTTATCCAGTTTATAGTTGAGCACGCCGTTGTTATAGTCCTGGTAGAACTGCACGGAGAGGCACAGCTTGTGCAGAGGCTTGGTGAGATGGTTAGTGACCGCCACGCCCAGGGAGAGGCACTCGCCCGCCACGCACGCGTACTCCTCCTGCGGCTTTATGTGCTGCTTGTTCACGCACACTTCTGGAAATTACAGACAGGGAAACGGGGACGTTAACGAGCTCCGTAACCGTAACCGAAACTATCGGCTATCCAACATAAATATCTAATCCGTAACCGAATCCGATATAAATGTTTCGGATACTTTCGGATAGGGGCGGAGTCTAAATGAGACACGTTATTACAGGTTTTTCAAATTATTACCTATTTGTGTTTTACTTTTACAACATCTTAAAAACCTAATATCCGTAACCGAAACTATCCGAAACTAACGGATAATCCGAAATAATTTCATATCCGTAACCGTATCCGAAACCTGTATAAAATTATTTCTACATCCGAAATTTCTTATCCATAAAATCAATCGTCGATAGCTCAGTGGTTAGAGCGTCCGGATCGCTTACCGCAGG
Source organism: Apocheima hispidaria (assembly GCA_947579745.1). Taxonomy (NCBI): domain Eukaryota; kingdom Metazoa; phylum Arthropoda; class Insecta; order Lepidoptera; family Geometridae; genus Apocheima; species Apocheima hispidaria. The sequence goes on from OX388161.1 coordinate 8,975,922, forward strand.
TGTAGGTTTGAATCTCAACAATGAGCTTAAGCTACCCTACCGGTGAAGGAAAACGTCGCAAGGAATCCATAGCATGGTGGTGGGTGCTTTCTTCTACCACCTTAATTTTAAAATCTGTTGCAAGACATTTACGGTGTATCCCGGCAGCCTCAATTGAGAGCCAGGGGATTATTAGACAAAAAGTCTAGAAATCCCCTTAACCATTTATTTTATTTGTACGGAAGGGTATTATTGTACAAAAATTCAGAAATCCCCTTAACCACTTATGTTATTTATAAAATCAAATATAAAAAACTTATCAAAAAGTCTAATACAAAGTGTGTAATCACAAAGTCTTTACTTTTTTAGATGCCCTAGGAGGGCATCTAAATCAATTCCTCAATTTTCATAATTATAGTTAAAACAAGTGTCACAGAAATGAAAATATCACAGCAAATCACATTTTACAGTAATCCTAAATCAATTTTTTACTTTAATCATAAAAATACACACATATTGTGTATTGTGTCATATTTGATGAATTTCCCAGTAATCAAACTATCACAGGAAATCAAGCTTTTCTCGGCGATAGCGACATCTTACGTCCTTATCACACAATCTACAATCGAGTTACGCTATTTTCTATGCAATCTTAGAATCTTATAATCTCTGTGTAAGATATACGTTCAATGCTCGTCAATACAATGATTATTCAAATTGAAGCTCTATTTACTTAAATTTAATGTATTACCAATATGTTAGCGTTAAGGGTATTTGAAGTTGGATTTTTGGACAATAAAATATTTGTATTTTGTATTTGTATTTCCTAAGTATTACGTACCCCAGTTGAGCGGCGACATGCGTACTATGTCCATCATGGCCTGCGACAGCGTGATGCCCTTGACGCAGGCCCGGCCCGATATGTCGGACTGCAGGAGGTGCCAGCGCAGGTCCGTGTTCTGAGTGATGTGTTCCGAGCACATCAGCTCCAGGCTGTTCGTTGAGCTGCCCGTGTTCGTTGATTTTGATTCATCTAATTCTGTAAAAAATTATGTAGATAGCTGTATGTCGCCGGCAACGACGAAATAATATAAGGACTAGCTTTGTGGCTCAGTGGGTGGATTTCCGCCTTCTGAGCTGTGGGTTGTGGGTTCGATTCCCACCCAGGACAAACATTTGTGTGATGAACATGGATGTTTGTTCTTTGTCTGGGTGTTTCTATGTATTCTATGTATGTATTTAAAACAAAAAAAAAGTATTTATGTATTCTATCAGTTATCTGGTTCCCATAGTACAAGCTTGCTTAGTTTGGGGCTAGATGGCGCTGTGTGTAAATAACGTCCACCAATATTTATTTATTTATTTAATTTATATAAATATATATATATATATATATATATATAAATTAAATAAATAAATAAATATATTTACATATATATATATATATATATAATTAATACTAATAGAACGGTTGATAGATATATATTATGTTTTAATTTGTCGATTGCCAGAGGTACGACTGATAACAGATTCAAATCTGTTACCGGAAGAGTTTACGGGCTATTAAAAAAATACCTGAAACTACTGTTAACCGACTCGTTTCTGTAACCGCAAGAATTTTTAAGTTTTTTAAAAGTTGCTAATAGTATCGACGCGATATTATCTGCATCAGCATTTAAACATCCCACTGCTGAGATATCGGCCTATCCTCGAAGGGTGATAGGTCATATCCACCACGCTGGTCCAGTGCGGGTTGGCGGATTCACATACGCCATAGAATTTCTTCTCCGGCAATATGCAGGTTGTCTCACGATGTTTTCCTTTACCGAAAAGCCAGTGGTATATCCGAAGTTATATCCGTAAGTTGCAAACAACTCATTGGTACGGGCCCGACCGGGTTCGAACCCGCGACCCCACGAATGTGAGGCCAGCAGGCTTATCCTCTAACTTTGAAACGTTCGTGATTCTGATTGCGAGAGCATGCCATCTCGCTCGTACCAACCTAGTCGCACTATGCGCGGTCCCGCTCGAGCAACTCTCGCTATCGCTTTCAGACTTACGGGATAAGCCCACAGCTTGCACCCACTGAGCTACCACGACTTATACCCATAATTATTATAATCCAGAGAAATATAGAAGCTGTCGTAATAGAGCTAATCAAAGCTGCGAGGTATAAACATTAATATGTTCAGTTCGAGCCAAAAACTTTGTTTGCTCGATTCAGAACTGCTTGCATTAGAACTGTGAGTTAGAAACTGTCAGTTCATAAAAAACGTCAAACAATGCACAAAAAAAGATCAGTCTAACGAAAAATAGAAAGTACTTTTGTCGCTCCGCCTATAGTTTGTTACATTTTGACGACTAAGCGGCTGCACCAATTTCGGTGCAAATTTTGATGGCTATGGACTGAATCGTGACCTAGGCAACTTTTTTGTTACAAGTGATATTATTAAAAGAAACACAAAATCCCAACTGCTAAATGCAAGTAGCCTATGTCACTAAAGACGTAAAGAGGAATCCAATGACACCTCACTTGTCAAAATCGGTCAAGACGTTTAGGCTACAGGACGTTATAAAGGAACACACAAACACCTACATACACTCCAAAATTGGCATTTTTTTTGGAAATTGCCAAGTATTATTTACCCTCTTTCTTGGGCAGTCGGGTAAAAAGGGGTTTGCGCGGGCGCAGCTGCTGGTTAAAGCTAGTATTTCTATATTAACAATAATTTTTATCGTATTTATTTTGACGTTTCGGAAATGTATCATAGTGTACCTAATTGAAACAAAAATGATTGAATTGAATTAAAAAAATAGATGCTCACCGTCATCAGCGGATTTACCAGGTGCGTTATTAAATGGACAACGGTCTAAAGGCACCGGGACACGGCGAGACTCCTTGCTCTCTATGAGGATATGTTTCCCGGGAGCGTAGTTGAAGTCCATCTCCTCGGACGTCAGATTCGTCACGTCCAGGACGAGGTACAGCTGGAACGGGCTGGAAATATAATTATACTGTCAATACTATCACACGATAGCTTTAACTACGAATCGGATAAAATAAACCTATACAAATTTACTGTCATTGGTTCATTTTGCTAGGGGCGAGTAGGCGTAACCTTAACATTGCCAACATGATATAGTATATAGCATAGCATAGCATAGCATATGTTGTGCGCCTTCCTCTAATTTTGATGATTTTTGTCGGAACAAAAAATATCAGTCTCCGTGGAATAAAACGACTGATTGCAAACTCGCAAAGGCGTTGTCCCCGTCAATAAATAAGAAAATGACTAATATATAGACTTGGATGACTATAAAATAATATTATTAGAGCCAATTTATACCTTCAATTTAGTTCTAAGTTAACTTACCGGCGGCGCCACCAATGTAACTTTGAATGTATATCTTGGAAGCGTGACGCTGGAGGAAATTTTGGCTCATACAAACCGAATTCTATTGAATTTGAATTACTGTTATCGATTCATATAAGTTTTATGACTGACCGCTATTTTGAAGAAGAAATGAGATGTCGGATAGTAGGTATTATAGGGCTTATACTAAAATATTCAAAGCCCTGTCGAAGTTACTTTATAATGGAAATGCATACATTTCAGCGGGCAGCACGTCCCAGTGAGTGATGGAGACGCTCGGCAACAGCTCCAGGTTGAGCTGCAGCGTCGACTGGCGGCAGTGCTCCTCCTTGCCCGACCCGCCCGAGTATCTCAACAACACCTGGGACACACACCAGATAATTATAACCACACCTCGGACTCTCAACAATATTAATGATAGCACCACCTACATACCGCAAGCCTACGTCTGTGTACGAACGCACACATATAAACGCCTCCCATGCAGTTAGGAATACCTCCGGCTTCTAATATGCTTAGATAAAATTAAAACAAAATAAAAGTGAAATGAAATGATTCAATTTTAGTGTTAGTGATTAAATCAAATTATAACACGATTAAAAAAAAAATACAAATTAAAACAGTTGTGCATTTGGCGCGGTGTTATTTATTTACTACCCGACTACCCAAGAAGGAGGATAATGTTTTCGGAAGGTATATGTATGTATTTGTGTTCCTATATTGCTTCCTGCAGCCTAAGCGACTTGGCCGATTTTGACGAGTGAGGTGTCGCTGGAATGCTCGTTACGTCTGGAGTGACATAGGCTACAATTTCCATTTGGGTATTTTGTTTTTCTCATAATAATGTTATTTCTTCTAATTCTTGTTACATACAAAGAAAAAACTAGTACAATATTACTTACTTGAGTTTCGATCTGTCTACCTCTTGAGGGTGGCATCACAGAAATGGGCGCAGACCAACTCGTGGTATGAGAGTTTGTGGACCTGAAACACGAGTAAGCCACAATTAAAAGTGATATGTGCGGAAAATTTTGATTAGATTTAGGGGTTGATAACAATTTTCCCTCGAAACGCTTATTTCACAAAAAAGTTAGATAAGTTCACTAGCTCTCTCTATCGCACGCACGGGGAACAGAGCGACAGCTATACAATTTCAAATACCGAATGCGTCAAAATCTCGCGGCAGGACGACCTAATAATATCTCACGGTGACAAGCACAATGCTTTGTCGCGCATGATATTTAATTATTGAAGTTCAAAATTCTGGGTTATGCGCAAGTAATGGGCAAGCGTGACGCTTGACATCAGGCAAGCGACTTGCTCATCTAGTATAACGGTTTAAGAAAAATATGTATTTTAAATTCTCACCTAAAGCTGCCAGAAGTTCTATTCGGCATGAGGCCGCTACTAAGCGATGTGTGCGCGTTAGAGCTCTGAGTGGGCAGCGACGTTTGCGCGTTCGGTACCGGCGATCCAACTCGCGACGGATAGTTACTGTTCAAGCTATTCGGAAACAAGTTTTCTCCTCCGACTCCGCCCAAGTCGAGGAAGTCGGCCTCGCCGTACAGTTTGATAGAGATGGTGGCGGTCTCGTTCGGTTGTATGGGGAGCTGCGCTTGGATGGCTTCATTCGAGTATTGGAACACTTTGGATTGGAGCTGGCTGTCGGTATTTGACTGGAAAGTTTTTTTTTATTGTTTTTACCGTTATTTAGCTAAATCAAACATAATGCAAAAGTTAGAGTGTTTTTTTTATATGTCAAAATCACTGAAGTCAAATGAAATTAGTATTCTCTTATATAATTATATAGCCCAACACTATAGATAGTTGTACAGACCTAAACTTGGGTACTACACATACCAAAGTTTTCAAAAATTTGACCAAAGAAAAAATAGACCCGACAAGGACAATACTACAAAAAAAATGACATTTGTCTTTAGAATAACAGTGCAAATGTTTTAAAGCAATAACGTATGTAAATGATAAAAATAAACTGTTATCTAGCTTTTTTCGCAAAAACACAAACAAAAAAACAATATGAAAATTACTATCTTTGAGATAACATTGAACAGTTTTACCCAACAAATAATGCCTACCGATGTACCTGCGCAGTAGACCAATCACAGTAGCGCGGGAAACTTAGATCTACCAATAGCAAAGTATTGCACTACGCGCGCTAAAATCTTGAGCTGTTATTGGTCGATCGATTTCGCGGTAAAATAGCGCTTCCCGTGCGCCATCTTGGTCTGGCAGTGTACGAATCGTGTAAGCAGGACAGCTAAGAATGGATAGCAAGCAATACTCTGCCATTTGATCTTCCAAATAAATTTCAATATGTGTAAATAATGATTTACAAGTTCGGCTACTGTCGGGAATAAGGTCTGCGTTTTTCTGCGCTAACGAAAACCGCTGATCGGAATTATTTGTTGTGTAAAGCGGTAACAAACAAGTGTCAAAAATCAAATCATCAAATAAGTCACAACTTATTTGATGACGACCTTCCTCGCCGAATTAGTAGCGCGTTTGCTTTACAAGCAGGTGTGCTTTGGAATCCAGGACGGGTTCGATACCCGGCCGGGCAGATATTTGAGTGGTGAATTTAAATGTTTGCTCTGGGTCTGGGTGTTGGTTGGCCGTATCTTTGGGTGTTCCATGGCATCCCCGACACAGAGATTCTTAGTGGGTAATTATGAGTGAGAACCGATTTTTTTTTTGAACAATTGCTTTCTTGGTTTTTTTGCTTTGACCGGGAACGGGTCTCTGGTAAATTAAGCACACGTGGCAAGTCACATGCAATAAATACTCATAAGTTATTTCTAAGTTTAACGTGAGTATTCCCGTTTTATTAAAACAAAATGTATCAAAACCACATCAGTTTTCATAGTAAAAGTAATTGCTAGTCTAAGCAAAATTTAAAAACAAGTACACAAATCTTTCTTGCAGACGTTCTAAACCGCATTAATAGTGATGAGAAAAAAAAACTCACCTGAATAGACAAATCCAGATATTCGATCGGCACGAAGCTAGTGTTCGTTATCTTTATAGTACAATCGGTACTTTCTCCGTTATACAGCGATATATTTGTTGTGCTACCGATATTTTCCACACTAGCCGTACTTATACTCCCAGAGGGCGCCACTGTAGTCTCTATAGTTATAGTGGGGAGACTCGGTATCACTCCTATGGCATACGAAGCGGGGAACTTATGAGGTGTCGGCATGTTTTTCAATTTACAATTCGATTTAACTCCGAGAGTGTGGGTCGAGTATCCGAGTATTTGTAGTTCGCCGATTTCTTTAGGGGTTCCGTGGAGGTTGACTGTGGTCGGCGAGTCGGGAGGTAGTATGATAGTTTCCGGTATGGATTCGAATACGACGCCCGATGTTAGGAGACGCATGTTCGATACTTTCAGCTCGAAGGGTAGCGGGTTCGTGAGTTTTAGTTGGACTTCGCATATATCGTCTTCTACCCAGAGGTATTCTGCGATTAATAACAAGATATAGATTGAATAACTAGACTACGTCCTTGCGTCACGGCGCATTTTTTGTAGCAACATTTTTTTTTATCTGATACCCAACACGGCATCATTAACAACACTTTTTTAAATACAGCTAACTATATAAATTAATATGATGTCATATAACCAGCGGACGATAAACAAGCTTCCACAAATTTAGAAATGTGCTAATTAAGCCCTTTCATTTAATACCCAACGCGGTATCATTAAAAACATTTTTTTTTAAGTTCATGATTTTATATCATCAAGAGGGCACCATATTCAATTGAATGTGACGTCACAAAGCCATAAGCAGTTTGTGTAGTGGTAGGGCTCTCTTGCAGCCTGGGGAAGTACCACACCTTAGCCAGTTATACAACCGCCAAGCAGTAGTGTGCAAGCATTACTGTGTTCCGGATTGAAGGGAAATGTTTCCAGCGTAATTACTGGGCATACAGAGATTTAACATCTACAATCTCATGATGACGAGCGCAGTGCATTGCCGCGCATAGTATTGAAGTTCAAAATTCTAGGTGGCACTAAACTGTTATGGGCAAGCGTGACGCTTAACATCAGGTGAGCGACTTGCTAGTCTCGTCACCAAGTAACATAAAAAAAAAAGAAAAAAAAAGCAGATGAAGACTCTTCCAACGATATCTCAGTTCTCAAACTATGATAAGTAGCTTAGGATTTATGATACGTATACCGGTCAAAATTATAACCCTCCTTTTAACGGAGCGTGGAGCGCCAAGCGAAAGAAGACGTGTAATGTTAGAGAGTAAAAGAGATAGCAATTATGAAATCTGTCCGAAAGGACAGATTTACGGGTGTCATTTTAAGTGCGTTAACGTCGTATCTCTAGTAAAATATCATTGCTTACTACCCTGTATAAACTATTCGTAACACGTTTCGCTCACCCATCTTCCCCTCTTCCTTCTTCGCGTTACGTTCGAGACTCCCAAAGTGTATGGGTGTGAATATGAACGGCCCGCTCGGCGTCTTCGCCTTGACGCGGTGCGGCGCGCGGGCGGGGGGCGGCGGGCGGGGGGAGAACCACGAGCAGCGCGGCACGTGCGTGAGGTTGGCGGGGGGGATCACCTCGCCCGACTCCAGGACCAGCGGGACGGGGCCGCCTTCGCATTGCGCTGATAGTGCCTGCAAAATACGAACATTTTTTTTTTAAATCTTTGTTATTCATTTCAAGCAGGGTTTGAAAAAATCCGATTTTTATAATAAATATCAAAAATCCGATTTTTTTATATAACTTTATTATCTAACGAAACACAAACACTTTATACTAAGACTATTCTAAATACAATCTAAACTTAAATAAAAGAGCTAAAATTACAATCAAAATTATTATAAATTAATTATAGACAGGTCACTAGCCGCGGGCGAATAGTGACAAATTTTTGATATATATCTGTTATATATCGAATATATAATCCAGGCAAGAAAAAGAACCAAACTTTCCCTAGAAAGTGAAAATTATTAAAGCTAGGAGCGCCAGGGAATTTTTGATTACCTCGTTAAATAAACTTTGTATGATATGAAGTTAAGGTTTGAATTTCAATAAAAAGCTAGCCGTACTGGTAAGTTAAAGTAAAGGGGATTTCCCTAACTTTAAATGAGGTTGCCATTTTGGGAAACAATCTAAATTATTCTGAATTGTAGTTTTTCGCTACGTGTTGCCAGGGTAAACATTAATTTCAAAAATGTTTAGTTCAGAAGACAGGAAAAAAACAATTGATATATATCAAGATAAAAATCAATTGATATATATCCTCTGATATATATCGGCGAACCTTGATTTGAAGTAATTTAATTAAAAGAAAAATTAAATATCCGACTGCAAAATGTAGCCGGACGTAAAGAGGAACTCAACGACACCTCACTTGTCAAAATCGGCCAAGCCGTTTAGACTACAGGAGGTACTATAGGAACACGCAAACATACTTACATACACGCCGAAACATTACCCTCCTTCTTGGACAGTAGGGTAAAAAACTACGATGTTTTCCTTATGGTTCTACACAAATTTAGTTTTAAATTTGTTTCAAATTTTTTTTAGATGTTCTCAAAACTTCGATTTGGGTAGAAACCGAAAGTAACGAAATACCCAAGATTTGAATTTGTACCACAAATTTGTGTAATGTTTCAAATGTGTTGTTTCTGTTGGTTCACATGATTCGAATCCGAAAAAAAAACAAAAAAATTACGCAATATATAACAGTAAAACCAGTGATTTCTGATTATTTGTAGTAAGCTAGTAAGGTTACTATTAAAACAGGGTACGTCCTAAAGCTGCGACCAGAACCGTGTTTACATGCCTGCAGCTGTATAGCCAGGTCACGATGCTCCTGGGTGGAGAGGTGAGGCCACATGGTCTGCAGTAAGAAGGTCATGTGCCGGGTGGCGAGCGCCGGGTGCCCCATGCGCCGCGCCGCCACCACCAGCTCTTGGAGGAGCTGGATTTGGAGCGCTGGCCAACCTGCACATACAACAATAGTCTCTGCTGACGTTCGGATGTTACGTCTCCACGTCTCTTACAGTCGAACCGTTTGACATAGGAGCTACTGCATAAGGTAAAGGTCTTTACCATCCGTCTTTACCTTATGCAGTAGGTATATCTTAATCTAAAAAGAGTAGGCGGGAGATTTTTACCACGTTTATATTAACTCGCTTTTTTGTCTGTCTGTTTATTTGTCTGTTCGGTACAGTTTTACACAACAAGTAATTCCTCCCGATGTACCTGAGCAGTAGACCAATTTCAGTAGCGCGGGAAACTTCAATCTACCAATGGCAAAGTATTGTACTTCGCGCCCTAAAATATTGCGCTGTTATTTGTCGATCGATTTAGCGGCAAAATCGCGGCCGCGCGATGTCTTGGTGATGCGAATCGTGTAAGCGGGACAGAGCTAAGAATGTTGCAAGCAATACTCTGCCATTTGCGCTTGCAAATAAAGTTCAATATAGAATATCGATTATTTACGGTCTGCGCTTTTCTGCGCAAACGAAAACTACCAATCGGAATTATTTATTGTTTTAAACTGTACAAACTTTTGTGATGGATTTTATACAAATTTCCGTTCTCGATGAGCCCTTCTCTTTTGAAACTACAGATCAAAATAACAATGAACATCATCATCATCGTCAGCCATAAGAGAAAATAGGCCTACCCCTTAAAAGCACCACACCGACCGACAATGTGCCACTTGCATCCACCGGTTACCCGCGACTTTCACCATGTCGTCGGTCTACCTAGTGGGAGGCCTGCCTACGCTGCGTCTTCCAGTTCGTGGTCGCCACTCAAGAACCTTTCATCCCCATCGGATACCCAGTTTCTTGTTGAGTACATTCATATCTTTCAGTAATACCTTGTATTCTGTTTGCTATGTTAAAGGAATTCTCACCGACTTGGTGTTGAATGACATAGTTGGGCTCCAGACTGAGTCTGTGTCCGGGGAAGCTGTGCAGCATGAGGTAGTAGCAGCGCTGCCAGTCCGGGTTCGGGTTGTTGGGGCTCACTTGCCGCGTGGCAGCCAGCCGTTGGCAGAAGGCGGCCTTGCGGAGGAAACCTAACGGAAAACATTCGTTCTTATTAATTAGTTATTAGTTATTAGTTCTTCGCCAACTTTTGAAGCTAAGAAACAAAAGCAAGATGTCAAATGAGCTTTTCCCAAAAATCTTCCGTCTAAAGGCTCTGAAGCGAGCTTAATGCGAGCTGCCCAATAATGGAGCCATATTTCTTGTTTCCTGAGAACTGCAATCTCGGCATTTTCAAGGTATAAAGTTAACATTAAAGTGAATAGATTTTTTCTAGATCGACGTGCTGCATCCTCGGCCTCACCGTAGCTTACAATCAGGTTAGTTGGTGGCCAAACGTAGATCAGTGGAATAAATATATCAAACACGTAAAACAAAGATAACAAAATGGCGGATAATGAGTAGTGACGTAAGCTGATGTCACGAATGCCAAATATTGTTTTTTGGATCATGTGATAATCACACTGTTACGTTCAGGTTCTCAAAAGCTAAGACTCAAGCTCGTCTCGAAAAAAATTCGAACTTCGAGATTTCTTATTCTCGACGCTACATTTCGAGATATTCACGATAGCTAGCGATACATCAAGTGGTCAGAGGCAATCGAAGTGAGACAGTTGAGATTGGAATCTCGAAATCGACATTAATTTCTCATATCTCCAAATGTACCGCGAAGATGTAAAATCTCACCTATTTCCTTATAAAGGTCAGCTAGCGTATCGAACCTCTGTATCTTCTCTTGTTCACTCAGCGTTAAGTTTATAAAGATGACATTCTGTAGAAAGCTGGAAGCGTGCAAGCTGTTGTTCTGTTCCACGGCGATTCTCGCCGCCTTGAAACAAGCTTCGGTTTCAATAATACCAGCGTTTTGGTATTTACTATAGTGTATTATAGCTTTGCGGTATTTTTCCGCAATTTCCTCCCCGTTTAGAAGGAATTGGTTGGTGACTTGTGAGGGAGGCTGTCTCGGTATTGAAGGTAGATCTGAGGTTAGGTATGACCTGTGGAGTTTTAAACAGATCTATAAAATTATTCTTTGGTCCTAAATGGCCTAATCTATGTTCTATCACGCAGTAATAAAGCTTTTATTTAACTTGCAATGTTTGTATGTATGTATGTCAAATCTTGCAAATCAATTTTAGACCAGGTCTCTATGTTCAATTGAGTTGAAATTTTGTATGCCTCTCAAGTTCCGATGACAATATACAATATTACGACAGCGAGCTGATCTGATGATGGATACTGAAGGTGGAAAACGGAACTACTCCACAGTAATTAACAGTAGATTGATGGAGTTTAGACTCATTTTGATCAGCTTACAGTACCAATAACGCATTTTATAAAAGCTTGCCTGGAAAAATATATTTTTGCTCAAAAACTTATTTCAACGTAGGAAGGTATATTTAATAAGTTTTGTTCTGAAATTATTCTCTATATAGAGATGGAATAACAATATTATTACAATGGATGAGTTAGCATGTCACGAGGTTTTACCTGCATGTGGAAAAATTATGTTTTCCCACATGCAGGTAAAACCTCGTGACACGCTAACTGTAACTGTCATCCATTGTAATAATATTGTTATGTGGAAAAACTTAAATTTTCCACATTGCCTCGAATGGAAAATATTCTCTGAACGTCCAAATGCTGCACTACTTCTCAGTGAAGTAATCAAGACCTGTTTCCCCGTTTATTCGAGAAGAGGTAACAAACAGAAAATAATTGTTAATTTCGCGTTCATAATACGAGTATCAGGATACATTTTATCCATCAATTGCTAGATAGTAGATAAACTCTTTATTGCTAACATTAGCTAGTGTGACAACTGGCGGCCTTATCGGCACTTATCGCTGAAAGCTCACTTTTTTCGCAATTGCGGGTTTGTCCTACAGTATAAGTTGTTGACAATCATAAATACTAGGAGCCCCTTTCGGCGTAGCATACCGTTTCCTTATAACCCTGCATAGGTGCTAATCTGTGGATTCATACCTTTGACTCTGATATTCAATATCACTAGAAGACGCAAGAGATTCGGTATCTGCATTATCAGTTTCCGACTGTCTCGAAGACGTTTCGATGCTGTCGGACGAGGTCGGAGTTAGCTCGCTGGGCGGGTTCACTGGACTCGACGCTTTGGACCCCCGTAATGGAGACGCATTTAGCTTGAACTTCCTAAAAGGGTCAGTGTTTGCCTGGAAGAGGGATAGCTTGGATTTGTTCGGGGAGCTCTCTTGAAGGCTCGCGTTGCGTTGGAGCGGCGTGGGGTTGCGGAGGTTTGGGTACAGGAGTATTGCTGACGCAGCGCAGAGACCTGGAACGAGTTGATTGATGAGTTCAGTTATCGAAGCATCACAAAGTTTAATTATACAATTTCATCATCGTGATTGTCGGCAGCTTATTCAACTCACTGCAGACTTCCTCCCTCTTTAACTTCCCCCCTCTTTTACCAATCCTCCGTTTTGTGTCACTGCAAAACTCGCTTGCTGCAAAATTTTCGAAATAACATTTTTGAAGCTAAAAAGCCATTTGGTTTGCAGTCTGATTACGTTAATTACCTACTCGTAATCGCGCCTGCCCTTCCATTCGATTCTACGCGAGACATTTGCGCGAGCGGGACGGTGTGCTTGTTATTGTTATAGAAAAATTATACGAGAAGAATGACAATCTCATACATAAAACATGTTAATTTTTATTTTATTTTATTATTGTAATGATTCATGACATTTTTTTTTTTTGTTTTTGTAGTTAATGTTAATAATATGTAGTTGTTGTTGTTAATGTTAGTTTTGGTTTTTGCCGTTTTAATTAATAAATAAATGTTTTTCGCGTTATCACGGCTAAATGGCTAAACGGATCGACCTGAATTTTTGCATAGATAAGACGGACATAGACTACTTTTTTTTTGCATTTGACAGTAAGTAATACATAGAATTTATAATTGTACTGATACTAATGCAAAAATATTCATAACATGTAGAGTTGTTTCTTCATACCATTTCGAATGAGTTAGCTTGGGTTTCTATTTCTAGTTTAGCCGAAATTGTGACGATCATGTCGCAGTTTAAAGCACTTCAACATCTTACTCCCTTATCCAGTTACTACAATTGGGTTACTCATCTTTCTATGGCCATTGGCACGCTTCTATAATAATTTCTCTACGCTATTGCGGTTGACTGGTAATGTAATCACTTGCTGCCGAGTCGTTGATAGGAGCCAGCGTGGGATTATTTAGTAATATTAGTAAGATTGACATAATATAGACATTGTAAATTTTTTGCTTTTTATAAATTGCTACACACTTTTATTTTAGTATTTTTTAAAATAATTGGGAGGAACATTTTTAGTACCTTCTTTAGCAGCGGCGAGCCACAGCCAATCGTTGACCGACTTTAATATCTCAGCACCTGAGTTGTACAGACTGAGACTGTCGGCCACGAGGCCGGCTTGAAGCGTCAAATCCGCAAGATTCTTCGTGACGCGGCCCATGCAACGCTTCTTGCTGTTGCGAGACTCCATGTCTAGACCTGGGCGAAAGACACGAGTTGATGAATGTCAGATGAAACCAGAGACTTCAATCAAAGTTTCTACATTCTATACATATTTATGAATGGTACAATACAATACAATATAACTTTATTATACACCAAAAGACAAGCGTACAGCGCATTCACAATGAAGTATACTCCATTTCACATAGCATGGTGCAAGCGACACCCCACAGCACAATGAAGTTTGTGAATGTTTTACACCAATATAAAGAAGTTCTATACATAGGTACAAATTTTTCACACGCGTCATTGTGTTGTGGAGTGGCAACAATTCAGTAAAAACCCTGTCACTGCACCATGCCATGTGGAATAGAATAACTTATTGCTGTCGATAGCCCAGCAATAGTGGATATGCTGCAATACTATTGATGACTTCCAATAGTATAGTAAGTAATAAACATTAGATACAATCCAACTGATGCCATCAAGAGTTCTAAACTAAGGTGCATTCCTTGAGGGATGTAAATTTGGCTATAGAAAAGTTCACTAGAGTGACTGAGTACTCTTTTGATCGAAACCACGAATACAAAAGAATCTGAGGTTTGAGAGAAAAAAAACTACAATTATCTGAATCTGTTTTCAATGAAATATTATTTTATTTTAGGGTATTTTTAATGACATACAAATGAACCGCTCCACACCAAATGCTGCCATACCCTAATAGGGTCATACATATTAAATTTAAAACATACTAGTAGTTCGCGCCGAACTGAGACCTCGCGACTCCTATAACTTCACAACTCCTGGACTGATTCAGCTTATATTTGAACTTAAAAATTGTGTTAAAATGAACTACTTTCCTTCAAAATTTTATGATGATCGGACCAACGGTTCTCAAGTTATCGTCGGACAAATACACATACAAACATATAGACATACATACAGCTGCCAGTTTGCTTCCATACACTCTGAGACCTACGCTTAGCTTGGTCAACTATATAAGAACTGCATCTACATATGTTGCAATAAATGATTGAGTATTGAGAATTATGAAAACGTTGTCACCGTTCTTAGAGGCTATTTAGTTTGGTTTAGTAAATGCAGAAGAAAAAAACGGAAGCCATGTCATTAAAGCCTTGTTTGTATTTACCTACAAAATCCTTTTTCTCAAACGGAGCCAACAGCAAGGAAACCTTTTCTAGCTTCTCCCTAGACCTCTCTAGTCTTTTCGACTCCACTACCCAGAACAATGAGTTAATTAACTCGGCTACATTTTGTTCCAAGTCTGGCACCGGGTCATTTTCTCCATAGAACATGGCATGAGTCTTGAAGTTGGATGGAGTGGTGAAGAGCTCCTCTTGTGTGGAGGTGGCAGAGCAAATTGAGTGTGGGAAGCTATCCGCTGATGAAATGCTGTCAGGTTCTTCACTAGGGAGTGAAGCTCTGAAATAATGTGAAGTAGTATGTCATCATCATTATCATCAACAGCATGAAGACGTCCAGTCAATTTTTTTTCATATATACAATGTGGCGCTATCTTTTGTTAAGTAATAAAAATAGGCGCACTTACTAATGGTTTATCTCAGAATGTAAGCAAAAAAACTTTTGTTGGTTTTTTACTACTTAACAAAGCTTGTGTGTAAATTTGAAAGTCTTGGCCTTAAGTTGCTTATGCAGTTCCTATCCTCCATTAAAAGCTTTCCCTATTTTAAATTGTACATACATGTTCAGGCATGCATCAATTAATGTTTAATTATTAACGCTTTTTGTATCTTAATTGTAATGTAGTTAGTGTAATTGGTTTAATACCATACTAATGAAATAAATAAATAAATCAAATTTGAAACTAATTGTTTTACTTTTATTTCTCATCAGATATACACTTACTTATCGCCCAAACTGCTTCCTCCTTTGGAAGCCTTGTCTTCATCAAATATGCTGTAAGTTTCAGGCTCCTGCTCCGGCTTCTTCATATTACTGATGGGCCCAAACATGAAAGCCCGGGAGTCATATAGAGTGTTGGAGTATTTTACCTTCAGACTTTCATGAACTCTGCAGACCTCATTCAGTTCTATTTGATTGTTATACTTACTTAGAGTTAGAAGACCCAGTAATCTCCTGTAAAAATTATAAGTTTAGATTTTTACATAGAAGTAAATTAATTTAGAATTTGTATACCTAAAATTGAAAATTGGATTGAATTTAGCTTCCTCAGAACATCTTACCTGTGAGTTTGGAAATCACCCCAGTCATTATTCTCCACTGGGTAATCTCTTACGTAACGAACCCAAATGTCTCTCACTTGACCAGTGGAATCTATGAAATTAAAATATTATAAGTATTACAAGGCAAGTGTGAGAATTACCATCAGGTGAGCAAACTGCTTATTTTTCGCTCATTAGAATTAAGAATATTCTGATACCATCAAAATCATAAAACCTTAAAAAAGAAATCGGCAGTGAGGCCGATTTCTTTTTTAAGGCTAAGCATCTAAACCAATTTTGATGGAATTTAGTAAGGGTGTGAATAATGAACAGACTTATGATATTTTTTATGCCAGAAGAGTGCGAAAACTGTTAAGTCGCAGAATGCAGCTGTTTAATAATAACAATGCATTTCCCTGTGCCAGTATCTGTCCAAGCCATATTAGCTTCATGAAATATCGGACATCGGGCTTTTAGCACCAGCAGATGGAGATAGAACTAAGTAAAATACCTAAACTAACCAGTAACTTTAATATTGTTGACTCTCTGTATCCGTTCCCAGAGTTTGTTGAAGTTCTTGAGCATGCCGCCTACACCCTTGACGAGCACTAGCAGGCACGCGTGGTGCTGCGCGTGCTGCCCGTAGTCCGGGTGCGACATTACCGACTCTCCTGGTGCGTGCGATAGGATGTAGCTCACTGAGGAGCGCATTGATATCTCATTCGTTTATCATCAACGAACAACACTCGCTCGTATCTTATCAGTTGCAACGTACGCATGTGCCATCCGACTAGTTTTTATCAATTCGAATGGAATTCATATAATTGTCAATATAACATTGTTTAGTAATTTTAATTGTTTTCTTCAATTTGTTAATTTGTTTACGCCGAGAACTCTGTAGGGTGTTTTGACGTTTTGTTTGTTGGCATCGACAGTGACTTACAAATTATTTTTGGAGTTTTAGCGGGAACGTGAAGAAGTCATGTCGCGTCATTCTATTATTTTCCAAAACTTGTGTTGTAACGAGTGTTAATGTATAAAAATTGTGAAACGTGACTCTTCGTGTTGTTTCCAAAACTCCATAGAAACCTCTAGTAAAGTCTTCACGACTTTACTGGGGCATGACGTGGACGTGACCGTGACTTACTTTCCTTGACTTGGACTATATGACTGAGACTTATTTTATTTATTGATGTGAAATATTTGACAGTACTTGAAATATTACAATACTTGACACTGGCTAAATACACAACGAACAACAAAAAAAACAATTTTTGGGAGTTTTGGCGGGAACGTGAAGAAGTTTAGTCATGTCGTGTCATTGTATTATTTTACAAAACTTGTTTTAGGTGTCTACACCTGGCCTGACCTGACATCATGTGAAAGGGACAGCTAGATTTGAATTTCACGGGAGCAAAAGAAACAAACTATTAAGGTTATAGCTTTTAGCGTTAACTGCCCCGGTGGCTCAGTTGGTAGTGAACCTACCTTCTGTGTTTGGGGGCGTGGGTTCGATTCCCATCTAGGACAAACATTCATGTGATGAACATTTGTGTTTGTTCTATGTCTGGGTGTTAATATCTATATAAGTATGTATTTAAAAATATCTATGTACGTATATCAGTCTCTGGCAGCCATATTACAAGCTTTGCTTAGTTTGGGGTCAGATGACCGTGTGTCCAAAAATGTCCCAGATATTTATTTATTTATTCTCCCTTTCGTTCCCCCAGAACCTTATATATAGCCATCTCTTTCAAACGATGTCAGGTCAGGCCATGTAGCGAGGCCTTTATTTCGATCGTTAATGTGTCAAAACCACACACAGGCATGACGTGGAGTTGAGTGTGACCTTAGACGAAGCATCATTGCTAAATCCATGAGTGTGACTTTAGAAATAATATAAAACATGACACTGGATAAATCCCCAACGTGTGGTGCCAAAATATACTTAATAAATATATTTAATAAAGGCACTTGCCAGTTTAAAAAAAAAAAAAAATATTAATTATTATTATTTATTAATTATTATAATATCCTTGGAGGAAAATAATATCTTTACCCGACTGTGCAAAACAAGGTTTTTTACAACAGTTAATAAAAAAAAAACCCGCTCTTGTTGTCATTATTGGCTGTCATCTGTCTGACAGTCAAACTTAACCTTAAAATTTCGAATCAAAAACAAAGTTATTTTCTTGTTTTGCGGTTAAAATCGAGTTAAACCTCATGTTTTAGATTTCTCTCGAAGATAATTAAGTAAAAACGGTAAAATAATAAAAAGAAATGGCATCAAAAGAAGGAGGAGGTGACAAAAATAAGGTAACATTTCTAGGTGTCCGATTTGAATTGCGTTGGTTAGGTAGTTGTTAACTCTACCATCGATCAATACAATTAAACACCGTACAAATTCTCTACGTTTGATGGTCTACCTCATCACAAGTCATTGGCTAAATTGCAAATCACTCTCGCAGAAGCCATAAAACAAGAATTGAATTGAATTGAATTGAACTCTTATTTCTCTATAATCCCCATAACAGTCTCAAGGCGGCGGAGATAACAAAGAAAAAAGAAGGAAAGAGTCCATTCTTGATTTGAGCAAATACCTCGAGAAGAGCATTCGTGTAAAATTTGCCGGCGGTCGAGAAGCGGCCGGCATTCTCAAAGGATACGATCCACTGCTCAATCTTGTGCTTGACAACACTACAGAATTCCTGCGTGGTATGTGACATGTTTATTTACCGTACCACTACATACTTAATATTTAATATCTAAGAGAAATTCCTTGCTGTTATTTCATCAGTTATCACAAATGTGTCACATACACTGACTTAAGATTCTATGGCTACAATGCCTGCTCCTTTAGCTAGCTCAATAAGATAAGCTTTACTTTCATACATTTCAGATCCTGATGACCCCTACAAGTTGCTGGAAGACACGAGAGCGTTAGGCCTTGTAGTATGCCGAGGCACATCAGTAGTCCTAATATGTCCTATGGATGGTATGGAGGCTATACCTAACCCCTTCATTACCCAGGAAGGCTAGCGTTAAGTATATCTTGTACCTCATAATTATTACTACTAAGACTTAAAGCTAAGTAAAGGATAAGGAACACAAGTTGTTTTTGTATTGTTTATTAAAAACTTAAAATAAGAATAAATTATTAAAAACAAAAAAAATAGTAATCAAAAAATATTGCACATTCAAAAAATTGCACCCTGTACAAGGTTGTTACATAAAAAATCAAATGCACAAAGTGGATACAAAATATTTTTACAAAAGATATACTTAAAGTAATTAGATTAACTAAACTGCAGTTATTAAGTTATACATGAACTGACTTTTTAGTAAAGTTCGCTAGGAATAACATCAACATTGCTTAGCAATTATTCACATAACATAAATTGGTAACTCTTCACCAGATATTTACAATCGCCTGCCTAACATTATTCAAAACCAAACTCGTTTCGTAACCACGGGTATGTTTTCGGACAATCCATACAAGTTATCATGTACTTATCATGCTCTAATACTTTAGAAGAGAGTTTGCAGGTCTTAGGCTTATTACAAGCTATTTCGGCGTCTTCCAAGTGGCGCTCTTCACATAACCAAGGCTGGAATTTATTAATTTGAAGTACAGGTGTTGGCCTCTTTATCCAGTCAATAACTTGCTTGTATGTTACGAAGAATACGTCTGGTAATTTTAAGACATCATCCAGAAATCGCTGAAAGAAAAAAAAGTAATATTAGGGTAGAATAGAATGTATTGAGTTATAGAGGCATATCCTACCATACACATCAGAATTTAAGTTTAAATTTAAATGTAGCTCTAAAAAAGTCTTCCAGCTTGATCTAAATTGCCTTCATTAAATTTCTAGGCCTATTTAGGGCCTAGATCTCTATGTAATGGCACAAATGATATAATTTCAAAAGTCAAACTATTGGACAAAACTTTCTTTCTACAGATCTGTTCAGATTTAAAAAGATAAACTGACATTAATAAAAATTGGATTTATTAGATAAATATATTATTCGGTGGCAAACAAGCAAATGGTCACCGAAAATATGGTGGTAAGCAATTTCCGTCGCCCATGGATATGTGAAACACATAGGCATCACAGATAGGATGCTGGTTAAATATATTAATAGCCTTTTTGAAGACCCACATAATATTGATTTAGCGTGATTAAGGTAACAGAGCATACCTTAAAAGCAAGCATTTTCTCGTTATTCCTCAGCCAAATGGAGCTCAGATGGATACCAAATGGTGCTCTGTTCTTAAGATAATGTCTCTTAAAGTTGGTCATCAATGTTTCATACACATAATCTCCGGTGAGATTTGACGGGCAGTAGTCCAGGGTGGCGCAGGGGTAATTCCCATTTAATAGGGGGTTGATCACCATCTGCCATAGACCAGCGTAGCTTCGGGTTGGACAGTATTGATTGTTTCCTAGAACACATAAAAGTAATTTAAAATTCTGGCAAAAAAATTAAGTGAGAAGGGTATTGGGTTTAGTGGACGCCCAATCACCATCCTTGGGCGTCTGCTAATTGTTAATATGGCCGTTTTAGCAGGCCGCGTATTTGCAGGGTTGCCTTTAAAGAATAATTAAAATTAAAATGTTGCTGATCATTTTATTCCAGAAAAAACAACCCGTAGTTGAATCTACACAAGTAAATTTTAAACTCTATAAATGACTACAATACAGTAATAAGTAATGCAAGTTGTGACTATTCCGCATTCGTTACCTTACTTATAATTATATTGCAGCTTTTCGGTGTCGGCAATCTCTACATTATGTAGGTATGTCAGCGTCATTTATCTTTTCTCTGCCCAAAAGTGTGAAAAAACATGGTAGATTCGTAACCAATGAAAACCAATAGTTGTCTTCGGTTGTCGATTCGCCATAATTGTTTACATATTAAAACGGGCTATTTGTAACTAGCTTCATTTTTATAATCCTATGCAATCCGTTGGGGAGGTGGTTAGAGTCACTATATCAATTTACATTTTTAACTCTAAATGTTGTTGAATGTCTCTAAGTGTTAGCTCGGCTCCTCAATCCTAGAAGAAGGGATGAAGTCGTGGCTCGGAAAAATCTAGTTCCGGGATTGTAATCCTTCTACATAATTCACATACTTATATATGTTTAGACAAAAGACGTAGTTAACAGATGGGTATCATCGTCAACGTCTCATAACATATTACATAATCGCTCGCACGCTCTACTTATCGAAAGGATGTCAAGTTATGCATCATAATAAAGTGAAATAAGTTTGTCCCATAGATTGTGTTTGCTATGATTAACAATAGTCTTTTTCCAGGAACCGCTGTGGCATTGCTTGCTACCTTTTTCTCAGGTTATCTTTCGATTAGGTTCATAATATCAGCCGCATTATTATTACCTTGCTTACCCCGTTGCTGGGTATTTGCCTCCCTCTTGCAATCTGCCTCGGTTCTATGCTAGAAGTAATTGTAACAATATCGTCGCCCCATCTCTCAGCTAGATGAAATAGGTAGCATAAAGGTGGTGCTCGGTGCGAACCGTATCTATTGCCTTCCGAAACATTTCTGAAGCATTGTGCTGGTGGACTGCCTTTATTTAGCGTCGTGCCTGTTGGACACCACTCGGATAAGGCTACTGTTAGACCCCAAATGTATCCGCGACTAAATAAACAACAAAAGTTTGAACTGGAACATGAACTAACGTGTGCAATTCTTACCAGTGCACTTGTGCGGCATCTTGTAGTCGAGCGTGTAAGGCCAGTAGGGCGGGTCGGCGGGCGGCGCCACCACCGTCGCGTCGTACACAAACCCAAACTCCTGCATCATCAGGTACTGGCGGTTCCACCCCACTGAGAGGTACGGAACGCGCATGCCTCTATACAGAACAATTAATATAATAACGTATCACACATAGCTTCCACAGCACTCCCAAAGCTTCCCTGTTTGAAGAATGCTACGGGACATACTGAAATTTACTGCACATCTTACATCCAGACCCGGAACATATTTTAAAATAATTATTCGAATATCTGCCACCCACCGCAATCCCACTAAGTCTACCGTTTGCTCTAGCGAATTTCAAATCTGTATACAGGGTTTAAAGTTTATAAGGAATGCTAAGCCGAAAAGGGCTCATAGTACTCATGATTCTCAACTTTTACTATGGGACCAACCCTGAAATCGAGAAAAAAATACCACCTGTTCCATACAATTTGTCGAGTGTCATTGACATTTTACTATGGAACAGCTGATATTTTTTTCTCGATTTCCGGGTTGGCCCCATAGTAAAAATTGTTCGTAATGATGAGTACTATAAGCTCCTTTCAGCTTAGCATACCCTTTCCTTATAACCCTGTATATAGGTAGTTATAGTAATTTGAACGTAATTTGAAACAAAGGGCAAAGGAGAAAACCATAATGGAGACATTACGCTCGCAATCTGCGTTTATAGAATGTTCATTGTTAAGCAACGTCTTAGCTATAAGATGTATGAGACACGCTGTGAAATTAATTTCGTTATACAAATCGAGGTATCTGATTTTATATGCGTATTTTTTTTGTGGTTTTATCTTATCTTTTCTATCCAACACAGAAAACATATTAACTTGACTTAATACCCTATTTAACCACAACAAAAGATTTTGCTTGATTTCTGATCCCAAAAAGGTTTTATTCTAATTTGTTCAGTGGAATTGTTTCACCTTGATCGCTCTTATCTTCAGAAGAAAAAAAAGCTTATTTTAACCCGACTTCCGAAAAAAAGAAGGAGGCGAAAGAGTTTTTTTTTTTTTTATAATTAGAGGTACCTGCATAAATAATATATTAAGAAATAAAACAGGTGTCAGACCTGAAGTCTTCCATTCGGACTCTGCCGAACCTATTGATAATGTTGGCTTGTCCCACCATCTCATCGAACCAGTCCTCTATCGTCGCGTTTTTGGACCACCAGTCCTCGGGGCCGCGGTGACTGAAACAAACCGAAGCCAAGCTTAACGCAAACATCCTGGTAAAAACAAAAAGTTTTTGACATGACAACACCCTATAAAAGTTATGTTATAAATCCCCTCCATGCTAAGGTTGCCTGGAAGAGATCGATTTAACCGATAAGGCCGCCAATTGTTACACTAGTTTTAAATAGGTTTTTGTATTGTTTGTAATTTCTGGTGTGAACAATAAACAGTTATATATCTATCTATCTACGTTGTATCTATAAAAGGTATTAAAACGGAATCACAAAAGAGGACAAGTAAAATAACTAAAAAAATAACCGATTGAAAAACGTACAATTTATGCAACGTTTGAAATATGTGCAAAACGAAGCTAACGAAATATCGCAATTTCAAATAGGCCAAGCCGTTTTGGCGCTAGGAGGTCACAGGAATATACATACTTCCTTTCCTTCTGAACAGTCGTGTGAAAAGGACTCAAATGGGTACTAGCTTCTACCAAAATATCGGGTGCAAAAATCGTCAAAATTCAAAAGGTTGACTAGCTAATTAGAACTTTTAAACTATATAAAAGTAGTTGTTACACGCGACTTTGTTCGCATGGACCTAAAAAAAAAGTCGCCCATGTCCATTTCCTACCTTTAAGCTATATCTATGCAAAAATTCAACTAGATCTGCTCAGCCTTTTAGCCGAGATAACGCGACAAACACCAAGCCAGAGAGACAGAGTTACATTCGCATTTATAATATTAATTAGGATTAGGATGACGTCAGTGATATGACCAGGCTTTCTGCTCCGAACAGATAAAAAGTAAGTTGCTTACGTAAATTTATCCGAACGATATTGATCTAAGCATCACACTCAAATATTTGACTCCACTTTCCAGCGAGCAAACATTTGACCAACTTACGTGATAGAGTTGACTGCAATCTCATGTCCGTCATTCCACAACTTTTGCACGTGTCTGTAGTTGGTATATTCATGAGAAACGAAGAAAGTGGCCTTTATGGGGCAGTTGTTCGGATTCTTTCGGTCCGGTGTGAAGAGTTGCTTTGAATATGCATCCCAGTTCTCGTGGTTTACTGCCCCGGAGAAGGTTAGGGTTATCATTTGCGGGGTCTGAAATGTATGGCAATGATATAAGATTGGTAGGAATAAAATATATAACGATTTACACTCATAACTAGGATTCCGTCAGGGAGGGATGCCATGGATTTTGAATGGAATACACACACATACATGGACAATTATCATTCAGACCTAGAGCAGTTATTTAAACTCAAAATTCTACAATTTGCCCGGCCGGAAACTGAATAAAAAAACAAAATTTTTTATTATTTTTTTAAACTTTAACTTTTTAGAAAAGTTTTAGCGACCTATTTTCTCATTGAGATTTATAATTTACAAGAAACATTGCTTATTTTAGTATTTTCTACATGTAATATTTTTTTATGGGTTCTGTCACCGATCTATGTCCATGTACCTTACCTGACTGCTAACCAAATTCCCTGGAATGTCAGTACCATTTTTACTGCAGAAGCATTCAGGCAAAACGCATATGTTGGGGTCACATGGCTCCGAGGCGTTTGGATCGTAGTTCACATCACACCAACCCTATAAGATGAAAAGTTAACTTATAAATGTATACTTAATAAATATCAAAGACCACAGATCAAAAGAGGATCATTGAATGATCCATCATCTGTAATCAAGTGAAAGTTGCATTATCATCGCAGACTTAATTTTATTGCAATTGGTTATCGATTAGAAAACGGAGACCATTTCAAGTGATAACGATTTCACTACAA
Organism: Apocheima hispidaria; assembly: GCA_947579745.1. Lineage (NCBI taxonomy): Eukaryota > Metazoa > Arthropoda > Insecta > Lepidoptera > Geometridae > Apocheima > Apocheima hispidaria. The sequence continues at coordinate 9,000,763 of OX388161.1, forward strand.
AGGTTCGAGAAGTAATAGAATAATTATTGTTCTGTAAATTTTGTTTGATCGTCAGTCGATAATTTTGTCTGATAATCTGTAACAGTAACGAGTACGCTCACACCGAGATGACAGTATACAGCGGCTAGACAAACTCGCTTATACTATTTTAAAGATCACCCCAGTCGCTAGTTAGTAGTTTTACTCTTTTGCAGTGTCTGCCTGAGGATGTGGTACTTCCTCTTAGTATGTTCCGAACTGAAGGGCAATGGTTCCAGCGTAATTACCGCATAAAGAGATAGTGACGAGCGCAGGACAATGCCACGCAGTGTAAAGAATAGCTATAGTTCAAAATTCTGGGTGGCATTGAACTGTCATGGGCAACCATCGGGCGAGCGACATGCCAGTCTCGTCAATTAGTTTCATAAAAAAAAACTAAAAGATACAGTATCGCTTGAAGAAGGCCTACATTGCCATCTTACTGTGAAGAGCCACCTAAGTTAGCACCACGACATTTGGCACAATGGACTACAAACTAAAAAAGTGTCTTTACTTCATCAGACGCGTCGTCACAGTCTCTAGATCCATCGCAGAAGTACTCGGCGGGAAGGCAAATGCCGTCCGCGCAACCAAAGTGAGTTTCATTTGCGCAATCCGCCATGTCCAAAAGCGGCTTTGGTATCACCGTTTCTGAAAACAATAGGCAGAATTTTGATATCGTGAGGCCGCTGGACATCCTTCGCCACATCTAGCGTAGCGTTATATTCTCTTTGCTTCGCGACGCATTTGAGACAGCACGAGCGACATTTTAACTGCTCGAAGGACCTCATTTAAAGCTGTTTTATGACTTCTTCAAAAGTGTAAACAAATATGGCGGATTGACAACTAATGACAGCCATGTCGAAACTATCAGTGGTTTATTGTATTGGGTGCGCTTACAGTTTTGAGAAAGTGAAAAATAAGTACTGTCGTGAAAAGTGAAACCGAAATTCCGCATCCTTTACTTTTATATTATATTAGCCTATAATTAACGCATGCACTGCAGTTACCATCTAATAAAAAGATCTCTTTGGTTGAGTTCACCACCACGCAGCAAATAAACGGTGCTAAAGTGGTTTCTAAATAGCAGGTAGGCACTAAATTCACTCGGCATTATTGCATATTTATGTTATGTACTGTGGATGTGGAAGCTGAGTTATACCTTTTGCTGGAAGTAGGAAGGAACGCGCAAGTAATTAATTTAGGCAACCACTGACCGTGTCAATTCGGTCAAGGCTGCACTGGTTAATATCAACGATGTATAAAGTCGTTGATCATTATTGTTTACTTGGTCTAGCATTACTTGGCTTGGTCACATTTTATTTTCGTAAGGCATAGCATGCTAAAATTAACTTTATTGTCACAATTTATTTAAATGTCACCCGAAGTGTACCGTCTGTACTAGTATAAATTCTTATCTATGGTCTGTACTTATACTAATATTTATTCTGTAATCTATTTTGGGTTGGCAAAGCCAGTGAGGCGGCGGTAGTGCTCAATAAAAACCTACTGAGGTTACTCTAAAACTCAAAGGTCCAAGTTTGTATGTAAAAAATAAAAAAGCTTTTTCCAATGATACCTTTACCTGTAGTGAGATCGCAATTGAGCACGTTCTGTCGCTTGTCGCATAGCTGTCTGTTGACGTCGAATACGAGTCCCGGGGTGCAAAGGAACTCGAACACCTCGCCTTCCACGCAAAGGTAATATTTCGCGCACTCCTCTGTTGCCCACATGTGGTCATCAGAGCGGTCCGGGTTTCTGTTGATGAGCTGAGTATATCATATCTCGTGAATATTTATTTTTACTTCCTATCATTTTTCCTTGCCAAGTTTCATCAAGATTTAATCAGCCGGCTAGTTATGAAAAGGTAACTAATTGGTTCTCAGTTAGTGATCAGACTTATCACACCTGTTTAACTGATTTCCCTCTTATCTAACGAAATCCACTGTGGAGGACCACTGAAGGGCTTTGTTAAGGTTCAACGTTTCGCTTTAGCGCGGCAAATTCAAATTTTCTTGCGTTTTTTGTAAATTACAACTTAATTACTCACCGTGTTTTCATGAAAATGAATTTTGCGACAATATATAAGTTTTATCAAGAAATCACACCAACACAAAAACCAGCTTATTGAGATTCGTAGTTAAACCAATATTATCGAGGTGATCATTTTACCCGTAATTTCTTGATACGACCTATCTATTGTCCTAAAATTCGTTTTCATGAACCCACACTGAGTAATTACGCTGTAATTGACAAAAAACGCAAGAAAATTTGAATTTGCCGCGCTGTGCGAAACGTTGCACCTTAAAAGGAAAATCTGTTGTACGAAAGACAAAAATCTCCTACCGGGGCGGAAGCAATGGTCGCGTTGTCATATTAGGTATAATTTACATGACATACCTATCGTTAGAGAGTAACTACTTTGTTCGTTGCCTACGTACTACGTACATCATAAAACTATATATAATCAAAGCTACGTACGTATTCATTTTCAAGATGTATGTTTTGTGTTATTTTATTGTAGTTAGTCACAAAGGAACCTTTCACCTACTGAAAGTCTGTGAGTAAGCAATTTTTTACAAAGCAATATATTTAAATACTGTGGTTGAAAAATGTAGAGTCACTAAAACTAACGAATCGATGGCGAAATAGATTAAATAACTCCAACTTTCCGCGCGAGCGCTTCTCAGATTACAAACAATGGTACCTACTCGGTGATGTTTGCGGATTAGACAAACAGCGAAAGCGAATTTCTCAGGCAGGAAATGGTAAGGTAACAAGCGTGGACGGTAGCAGCTGACGCAGAATAAAATAATAGTTAGTATTTGTACGAAGTACAGTTATCTACAGTCAAGGTTTCAGCGAAAGTCGTGCGGGTCGACGGCCGCGAGTCGCGGAAGCACTGCACTGCATAATGACTGCAGCCGCGACCGCGATGCGATTAAAATCGCGTGACGCATGACGACGCGTTGTAGATCGCAAGGAAGGAAGTTTAGAGAGTAGTGGAGCGGAGTCGGATGTTGGTCAATATGGCGGAACGTAGGTAAGTGCTGTTTAGTATGCATTTATTATACAATACAGATTTGGCTGTAGCCATAGCATTGGCTAAGGCTTTAGTAGTGATGAATTACTAAGCAGTTTGATTAGATATGCTAATGAGTAAGTACTTGTATAAGAACTCAATGACGTCGATTCCGTTGCATCAATCTCTAAATCTGACAGGCAAGACTAAAATAATCTGCGTAAATTTAATTATGAGAATATTGATCAACTGTAATAATTAATTATCCTAGTAAAACGCAGAAAAGCTTAAATTTTCTCGGGAAACCGCGGCGTGTAGAATATTGGTTTTGAGAGCTTTAGACGTCCACTGCTGCACGAAGCCTTCCCCGTATTGAGGGGTGGTTGCCATTATCCCCACGTCTGGGCAGACGGCTCGAGATCGTAGAATGTTCACAATTTTCTAAGAGGACGCTGCTGCCCGTCCTCTGATGGTTCTGTTCGCAGTTAAGACGTACCCGGATCCTTTTACACTTTGGCCTATACAATACATTCTCAGAAAGTTAGGAGAATAAACTATTCTGTGACTTAAATTAGCGTTTAATTTTTAGTTTTTCACTTAAGTTTGAGCCGCTTACATTTATTTATAAAGTAATAACTTTTATTTAAGTATTTATTTTATTATAGTACCTACCTACTAGTTTCACATAACCAAGTGCATGCCGTAAACTGAAAAACATATTTTTTTGTATAAAATACTATATTTTCATCCGTTTTTAATTTACGGCATGTCCTTGACTATTTGAAACGAATAGGATAACAACATAAAAAAATAGGTACTTAATATGTGCATTTCAAGTGTAAGACTCTTACACTAACAAAAAAAAAACAATACAATAAGAAATTCCAAACAAAAAAAAAACGACCTATAACTTTTGCAAGGAAACAAAAAAATAAAAAAAACATGTTATGTCTATGGTGGCATCACCGGTTATGGGTTGCATTGATGCAACGATGTGTCCTGATTCAGGTGGTTAGCGTCAGTAAATAAGTATGTCACTTCACTATAAACCAGGAATTTATTCTCAACCAGTTTTCACCATATATATACTAATTATCAGTATCAGAAGGAGAATGAGTTTTAACAGCGGAGGCGACAAAGAATTGAACACAAAAGCAAGAGTAGTTTTGTATGCGGTCGTGCGATACGAGAGTGCGGTCAGTTGGTAAATAATAGACTGGCGGCAGAGGGCGCGCGAAGCTCGATCCCTGCCGCCGGCCAGTAACCGGTCTGCGGTCTGCGGTACTAACAGTTATGTAAGCTGTGGCCGCCTGCTGTTCGATAGAACAATGGGCGCAACTAAGACGGCGCGTTTCCAATACTTCCGAATAACACGATTAAATATTTATGTACTTTTGATATGTAGTGAAATAGTTATTAGTATTTGTTTAGTTTATTTTATTGAGCTATTTATATATAAGTATATATATATAACAGATAGTATATTTTGTATATATTAATGTTTTAATTTCTTATGTTTTTATGTAAGCTAGTAAATAAATATTATTATTAGTATTTACATACGTTAGTAAATATAATTATATGTATGAATGTAACTATGTATTATATCTAAGAGTAGCCTACATCACTCCCCTCCAGACCGTTACTACGGTCGATAGAAGTCGGGAAATCGAACCGTACGCCCAGAGCGAGTCTTTTTTATGACCTGATTCGGTGGTTGGACTACAGATGGCACTGGGATATCTTTTTGTCTTATTGGGATCGGGTCAGGTAACGGAAGGGAAGGAGTAGTGGTGGTAGGAGTTGGCGTAGGGGAAGGGTCTTTCAAAATATAGGCTGGTTTAAGCCGGTCTATCGAGACAGTAACCGCTTTGCCTTTTACTAATATTTTGAAAACTTTATCATCCCGTTCGAGCACTTGGTGGGGGCCGGTGAAGGGAGGTTTCAAGGAACCTCGCACTGCATCGTCCCTCAAAAATACGTGAGTCGTAGTGGATAAATCTTTAAAAATAAAGATTTTATCTTTGTTGTGGCGAGCAGCTGGTGTGGGTTGTAGTTTCGCAGCGAAGTGGCGTAAACGAGTTGTGAAGTCCGAAATGTCGGTGCTTTCAGCGACTGTTGGCTGGAAAAACTCTCCCGGAAGACGTAAGGTTTCGCCATACACCAACTCCGCTGAGGAAGCTTGCAGATCCTCTTTGAATGAGCTCCTGATACCTAGGAGCACCATGGGTAATGTGTCAACCCAATTGCTGTTAGCGTGGCACATTATCGCTGCTTTAAGTTGGCGGTGGAATCTTTCCACTAAACCATTACACGCTGGGTGATACGCAGTTGTTCTGCGGTGTTTGAATCCAGTCATTTTTCCAAGATATTGGAAAAGTGCGGATTCAAACTGAGCACCGCGGTCGGTTACGATGTCAGTTGGAGATCCAAATCTGGATATCCACGACATCAACGCTTTGCCGACAGTTTCGGCTGTCATATCTGGCATCGGCGTAACCTCAGGCCAGCGTGTAAATCGGTCAACCGCTGTAAAGCAGTATCTCTGACCTTGTGATAGTGGCAGTGGTCCAACAATGTCTACATGAACGTAAGCAAATCTAGCACGGGGTAAGTCGAAAGTGCCCAGTGGAGATGACACATGTCGACTTACTTTTGCTCGCTGACAAGCCAGGCATTTTTGTGACCAATCTCGACAGTCTTTACGCGCCCCAGGCCAAATGAAACGCTCAGCAACTAACTTTGCAGTTGCTTTTGGGCCTGGGTGGCTTAGATTATGAAGACTGTCGAAAACTTGTTTTCGGAACGGCTTAGTCACAAAAGGTCTTGGTGTGGTCAAGCTTACGTCACAATAGAGTTCTGTTTGGCTGTTTGGCAATGTTAGTTTCTTCAGGCGAAGTGAAGATTCACCACCGAGAAGTTGTGCCATTTCTTGGTCAGTGGCCTGTGATGTGGCCAGTAAGTCCCAGTCAATTGGCATCTGCAGTTCCTCGATTCTAGAAAGCGTATCGGCAACGACATTGTCGCTGCCTGATATGTGCCGGATATCAGTAGTGAACTGTGAGATATAATCAAGATGCCTGAATTGACGTGGAGAACAGTTCGATTTTCTTTCGCTAAAAGCAAAACTGATAGGTTTGTGGTCAGTGTATACCACAAAATGTCGAGCCTCCAACATATGGCGGAAGTATCTTATGCCATCGTATATTGCTAAGAGTTCTCGGTCGTATGGCGAGTACTTTTGCTGGGCAGGATTCAGCTTACGCGAGAAGAACGCGAGTGGTTGCCATACGCCGCTTATCAACTGTTGGAGGACTGCACCCATTGCCAAATCGGAAGCATCCGTTACCAGAGCAAGTTTGGCCTCACAATCTGGGTGTGCGAGTAATGCAGCATTGGCCAGGTTTTCTTTGCATTGGTCGAAGGCAGAGAGAGTTTCGCCGGAGAGTTGAATTGGATGAGACGCTTTTACTGAGCCAGTTAGCAAAGCGTTTAAGGGTGCTTGAGTTTTTGCGGCGTGCGGTAGAAATCGCCTATAAAAATTGAGCATCCCTAAGAAGCGTCTAAGTTCTTTCACAGTTTTCGGCGGGGGGAAATTCCTAATAGCCTCGACCTTTGTATCTAAGGGTTTCGTGCCAGATGGTGAGATCTGATACCCTAAGAATGGGACCTCGCTAGCTCCGAAGACACATTTCGAAGTATTAAGCAAGATACCATAATCCTTCATGCGTGTGAAAAGTTGCTTAAGGTGGGTGTCGTGTTCTTCTTCTGTCTTTGAGAAGACGAGAAAATCGTCAAGATAACAGTAGCAGAAATCGAGGCCTCTGGTCAACTCATCCACAAAACGCTGGAAGGTTTGACCGGCATTTCTCAACCCAAAGGTCATGTATGGGAATTCATACAGACCGAATGGAGTTGAAATGGCGGTCTTTGGGATGTCGTCTTCATGCACAGGGATCTGGTTATAGGCCTTCACGAGGTCTAATGTTGAGAAGACCCTACAACCAGAAATGCTGTGCGCGAAGTCGTGTATATGCCTGATAGGATAACGGTCGGGGATGGTGCGTGAGTTAAGCATTCTATAGTCACCGCAAGGTCTCCAGCCGTTATCTTTTTTAGGAGCAAGGTGCAATGGGGAAGCCCACGGGCTTTCCGAAGGGCGCGCTGTGCCATTACTGAGCATGAGTTCGAATTCTCGCCTAGCTATCTTAAGTTTGTCGGGTGCTAGTCGGCGGGGAGTGCACGAAGTAGGTGGGCCCGGTGTTGTTCTGATGTGGTGTTCAGTGTTGTTTCGTAACCATCACTGTGCCTGAAGGGCGGGTAATTTCAGGGAAATTACTAAGAATCGCGTGGTATCGCGTATCGCCCGACCAAGTTTTGATCGAAAATACATCAGTATGAGCCTTAGAAGCACAAGAACTTAGTGTAGTAGTATTATCAAACAAGCGCTGATTGCGACAGTCTACAATTAAATTATAATGGCTCAGGAAATCAACGCCTATTATCGCTTTAGTTACATCTGCTACAGTAAAACGCCAAGTGAAATTACGCCTTAAGCCTAGATTAAGACTAAGTTCTATGTAGCCGTAAGTGTCGATGTTGGTCCCATTTGCTGCACATAGCTGGTAGTTCGTCTTATTCCGCCGCTGTTTTAGTGCAGATTTAGGGTACACGCAGAGGTCGCTGCCGGTGTCCACCAGGAACTGAGTGTTGGAGCCGCGATCAGTAACGAAGAGACGACCAGTAGACGCTGGGCAATCGTCAGTCGCCATTAGCGACTGCCCGCGGCGTTTCCCGTCTTCCCGAAGTCACATGGCTTGATGCACTTTTGAGCATTGGTGCCATGCCTCGAATGATACCAGCATAAAGGAAATTTGCGGTAGCTGGAGTTGGATCGGGATCTCGGGCAAGTAGAAGCACGGCGCTGCTGTGGTCTGGAGCGGTCATTGGAGCCGCATGCAGCACGAGTATGCTCGTCGAGTTTCACAGCAAGGCGCTCCACCATCTGCTTCAGCTCCGCAATCTCACTGAGTGGTTGTGTATCTGCGGTGCTAGTCGAGGTTGCTGCGACGTTATTTGTGGACGTTTTCGTGATCTCTTGGATCCGGTCAGCCAGATCAGAAATATCCTCCAGGGTTTGGGAGGTCTGAGACGCCAGCACGGTTTGGATACTGCTAGGCAGGCGGTTGCTCCAAATAGTTCTGACGAAGTCTTGTGGAACAGCTGGTCCGGCCAAATCTTGGAGGTGTCTTAAGAACTGTGACGGTTTTCTGTCTCCCAACTGCTCGTGCATCAGTAACTGCTTGACTTTTTTCTCGTGCGAAGCGGAGAGACGCCTTATAAGTTCCGTCTTCATTTTGATATACCTGTTTTTGGCTGGTGGGTTGATGATAATATCTTTAACTTCTTTGGCATACTGCACGTCGAGGTGTATTATCACATTGTTGAACTTGATTGCGTCATCGGTAATATCAAAATTATGAAATTGGCCTTCCAAAAGAGCAAACCAAATCTCCGGATCGTCCGGTGAAAAAGGTGGCACTTTAATATTTATTTTCCGTACCGGTGCTGTGGAAACGCGCACTTTTCTATGACGACGCGCGGTGACATTCTCGCCGCCATCGTCGCTTTCGTGTGATTTAATTGTTCGAAATGTTTTATCGGACTCACCGCTGTCGCTCATTTTCGTGAAATCCAAGGGGTCACCAGCGGTGGCGTCACCGGTTATGGGTTGCATTGATGCAACGATGTGTCCTGATTCAGGTGGTTAGCGTCAGTAAATAAGTATGTCACTTCACTATAAACCAGGAATTTATTCTCAACCAGTTTTCACCATATATATACTAATTATCAGTATCAGAAGGAGAATGAGTTTTAACAGCGGAGGCGACAAAGAATTGAACACAAAAGCAAGAGTAGTTTTGTATGCGGTCGTGCGATACGAGAGTGCGGTCAGTTGGTAAATAATAGACTGGCGGCAGAGGGCGCGCGAAGCTCGATCCCTGCCGCCGGCCAGTAACCGGTCTGCGGTCTGCGGTACTAACAGTTATGTAAGCTGTGGCCGCCTGCTGTTCGATAGAACAATGGGCGCAACTAAGACGGCGCGTTTCCAATACTTCCGAATAACACGATTAAATATTTATGTACTTTTGATATGTAGTGAAATAGTTATTAGTATTTGTTTAGTTTATTTTATTGAGCTATTTATATATAAGTATATATATATAACAGATAGTATATTTTGTATATATTAATGTTTTAATTTCTTATGTTTTTATGTAAGCTAGTAAATAAATATTATTATTAGTATTTACATACGTTAGTAAATATAATTATATGTATGAATGTAACTATGTATTATATCTAAGAGTAGCCTACATGTCAATGAAACTCGGTTTGTTTACTAAGCATAAAAAAAAAATAGTCAGGATTTTTCGAAAATCAACCCCTAAACAGGTGTAATGGGGTGTATTTACTGTGGCCTAGGCGAGCGAAGCCGTGCGGGCAAACTAGTAAGCAATTAAAATAAAAAAGGGTTCTAGAAAAATCAGAAATTCCTAATTAAAGCTGTCAACCAGCCGTGCCCAGTGAGTTAGTTGCGCTAACATTGCCCACCAGTTTACAAGTAGGTAAGTACCACCTCGACGCGCAAATTATCCGCAGTTTTCACTTTGACTTTCTTTTCGGTAAACCGATTGAGAATTTTGACTTTGTCGCTGCCTAGATTAATTTTTTTTTTTTTTTTTTTTTTTACATGGTTATTATTCAGATAGGTATAATCCGTGGTAGTTCAGCGGTGGCCTCACGCTCGCCTCACATCGTGGGGTCGCCGGTTCGAACCCGGGAGGGCCCGTACCCAATGAGTTCTTTGGAACCACAGATCACATTTGGAACTTACGTATGGATACCAGTGGCTTTTCGGTGAAGGAAAACATCGTGAGGCAACCGGCATATTTTCGGATAAGAAATTCGATGGCGTATGTGAATCCGCCAGCGTGGACCACCGTGATGGATATGGCCCAAACACCCTTCGAGGGTAGGCTGATATCTCAGAAGTGGGATGTTGATGCTGAAGCTGAAGCAGAGGTACTACCATGATTACGAGTGTCAAGCAAGCAGGTGATCCTCCAGATGGTAAGCGGTCATTGTTGTTCGTATATAAACGTTAAACGTTTAATCGAGGAACTAACCCCCGAATACTGAAACGTTCGTTAACTTTGACAACAGATTAATTCTAATACTGCCTTTGTCTGGCACTAAGCAAATGACAAGGGCAGCAATAGACTTAAGACTTAAGAGGGTTAAACCGCAGGGCGCTGCTATTTATACGATGACCGATAAAGCGAGTCAAGATTCATAAAAGTACGAGTCTAAGCGATCAAGCAATTATTTTTAACAAACGGTTATTTCCTAGCTCATTCAATAAATATAATTACACATCGTAAAAGCATTATAGTATAACAATAAAATATTAGACAACAATTTTATTGCTCTTTATTATTTACTAGCTGTTTACTTCGTTCGCGTTGACATACAAAAAAAAGTTGCATAAGTCCGACTCCGAACAGGGACCCTATTCCTGTGCGCTCGACATTATCTCGGTGACTGTCTCTCTAATTTAAAATTTAATGGGAGTGAGTGAGAGAGAGATAAAAATGTCTTTCTCCGAATAGCCCTGGTTGGTCCAGACGGTCACGACAATTCGAAAAATTCGAAAACTCCTAATCTACGAATAATAATTTCGTAGACTAGGAGTAACGATTTATTTAATTTTCTTAAATTCAAACTTTTCATGGGTGGCTTTTTCGATGATGTTTTTCGGATTCTCCTTTGTCCGTCTTCGAAAAACCAAACAAAAAAAAAAAAAACTTTTTTTAATAGAACGCATCGCAAAAAAATTATATGGCCATACGGTACTGGATTGGGTCTGTCTCTTGGTTACAGCCAAAGAGAATATAAATACTACGTAAGTTACAGCCGGGCCGGGCTTTGGCTTTGGATGAACTTTGAATAGTTGTAAGCATTTTTGAAACGTTCGTAGTTTATAAAATACCAAATTCATCTGCTAGTAATAATTATGCTGAGCGAAGAAATAGGTAATTCTTTATATCAAGACTTATTACTTGCTTATGTGAAATTGTGGCGCTCTATCAGGCGAGCGAACCGCTTATCGCTTCGACAAAAAAAATAAAAAATAATACCTGTAAAATTTTCCGGTTTCATGGCATTTTACATTCATTAGGCTCCTTTTGTTCACTTTTTTTCCTTCCACTCCTGTAAGAGTTAAATAAATATAACAAAACACAACACAACTATATTCTGAATTTTCGTGTCTAGACAAAAGAAAATGTTTTAAGAATTAGTACGTATTAGTAGGTAAATACCTAAGAAAATACACGCAATCGTAACGTAAGTTAGCACTAGTACTCGTGAAAGGAGCAAAGCCATGTTGCAGGCCCGGTTTCTACAGTAGCACTGATACATTGCTGGCTCGGATGCAGTACAGACATTACTTTCTTCGCGGAGAGCCTTGCCTGCGATTATGCGAATCGTAAGGAAATACATTGAAATGTAATGCTTCCTTTTTATGAACGAGAAATATGCTCATGCTACTTACCTAGTAAGTTTTTTATTGGTTGGCTTTTACTGTGTACGAGTGCCAAATGAAATACCTACGCAGCTACTAAACCCACTTAGGTTTAATGATAGATAGGTACCTACAAAGCAAAGTACTACTTGACTGTATTACTTGTATTATAATTCTCAAGTACATTGAAAAGAGGTAAACTTTTTATGCAAGCATCATACAGTAATTTACTTTAGAGAAATAGGGCTTTAAAAAAGGCACTTCGAAAAAACTCCACTAATACAGATAATTACCTTTAAATATATATATTCAAAGAATTAAACATGCAACTTACGTGTTTTATTCACACGCAGAATTTTGAATATAATCACATTGAGGAAGATTTCCCGCCATCCACTGATAGGTTGAAAAATGTTGTCAAAATACTAAGCTCGCTTACAATTGGTCTGTGTTATCTATGGCAGAGGTTTCGTCCCTCCGCCTCACCCTCCCCGGCTAATTGATCGAGCTGTCAAATTATTGCCGAAAAAGTGTTTTATGTTTGTTTCGCGATTTTCGGAATAATTCCAAAACAAGCATACTACTAAACAATGAAATGCCTAAAGACAATATTGCAAATAGTTTTGTTGTTGAACGTGTGTTTTGCCACGCTATCACCGCCCTCTGATAAAAAAGGGCAAAAGGGTGTGAAACCACAGGAGGGTCCAAGGAAGAACAACGTTTTGGACCGCAAGCTGGTGACAGAGACACCGCTAGTCAAGGATATCCTGAAGTACCACGCGACGTACCATCAAGATGTCACGGCAACTAAATTCCGTGCCACAGTTCTGGGTTACGTTACTCCTGTAAGTAAAAATTGTTTCCTCTCCTTCCTATTCATAGGTAGTAATTAAGGATCTTACAATATCGATATCGATTTTAGAAAGAATTTAATTTAAGAAATTAATTTAAGAATTTAATTTAATTAATTTAAGAAAATTTAGAAAGATAATTTAGCTATACCTTGTAAACTCGAGAGTTACAGATCTGTTTTCACTTAAAATAAATTGCCCATTGTTAATTGTTTGAGGGAAATAGTAAAATCTCACAATACAGAAGTTCTTTCTGTATTCTAAGAGAAAAGGTACTTTATTACCCGAGCTAGGTACATTATGAATGCAATAACATTGTCAAAACCTGGATGAAATGTTTTCTTTCATTAATTTTCTGTAGTTTATCACTTAGCAAATACTAGGCTCATATGTCCTTTTTCTTAGGCTGGATTTTTCCAAAGTCAGATAACTGTTATCTTAGGAATAATATGACCATTTGACAGGTTTTGTATACAAAATATATCAAAATGCCGATTTATTCTAATAATAAAATTTACTCTCGTTTGGTTGAATCTACCCTTAGTTGGGTAAAAAAACTTGCCAGTGTACTCGAAGGCCACTAACCTTCTCTTCTCGATCTTCAAGTCACTTGCCAGTGTGGGGATTGGAAGTGAAACAATATTTTATTCCTAGATTGAATTAATCTACCTATAATTCTAATTCTAATTGGGGGTGATAAGACCTGCACTGACATCCCGCTTAGGGTGTTTTGTGCATTTACCCCGCTGTCAGCCTACCCAAACCAGCTCACTGCCAGCCTACTAATCTACCTAAGTATTGATTTTATTTTATTTTATTATTATAATTGGTTGGGTAACGGACAATAGACTATTTAACATACAATATATCAACATACTCCATACAACTCTGTAAACCTAAAGTTCATTTGACATACATCACAACTTATACGTGAAAAAATTGACATTGAAATTGAGTAATTACTAATGACATTAATAATTTAAAATATGAAAATTTACACGAGAACATGTCTCTGGGATCATTTAAAATGTAATAAGTGCGACACTATAAGTATGTATGTATATACCATACATAAAATGTGTTATTTTTCTTCAGTGGAACAACAAAGGCTATGATGTAGCTAAGACCTGGGCACCGAAGTTTAACTACGTCTCTCCAGTATGGCTGCAAGTAAAGCGGCAATCTCCCAACATTTACATAATCACAGGACTGCATGATGTCGACCACGCTTGGATGAAATCCGTCAAGCAAAAGGGAGAAAGTAATAATTTAAAAAGTTAGTGTAATCACATTAAATAAATGTCAGCAAAAATATAAATATTAGTTGTTATCAACTTATTTATATTAGTAACATAAACTGTCACACTTATCACTTAATATGCATATTAATCATCTAAGATTTTTTAAATCTATAGATTCAACATCAATGTGCTTAAAATGGTAATAAAATGCATCCTTTTATAGGCGGGTAGTATGTCCTAACTCCCAGACATGCATTCGAGAAATGAATCATAATTGTGAAGTAATATGGTTAGTTTTTATGAATAGTTGTTTATTTGAAAACATGGTCAACATTTTGGTACCGTTTTATTGGAAATATTGAATAGATAGTCTTAAAAATCTTTGGTGCTTAGCACACTGTCAATGAATTGAACTTCTGTCTGACTAACTTATTTCCTGAGAATGAGAATCTAAGCACCTTCAAGGCCCTTTGATGTTTTTTATAAATCATCATCCATCCTCAGCTACACTGTTATATACCATCAGTTAAAATAGCCTAACATGATATATTATCCTTAAAAATATTAACTATGATATTTTATGATCCAGTTGTTCCGCGGATCCTCTTCGAGAACTGGCAGTTAACAGACTTGAAAGCATTTTTTACGGATGCGAGCTCCCACACGGAGCAGAAGGCTCTCATCGACGAGATAAAGAAGGCTTGCAAACAGTGGATGTTTGATGGAGTGGTGCTCGAGATCATGTCCCAGATCGGGAAATATGTCGACCGGTCTGTTAAATTCATACAACAGTTTGGTAAGTATTGATTGAACTGTTACTTGTTAAGTTGATACAGACATGGAACTAATGATAGCTGTAATAATTATAAGCGTCGAAAATTATGTCGTTTAATACTATAGATAACACGGCGATAACGATAGCCAGGTATTGCCTCAATTCGTGCTATCAGTATTTGCACTATTGCTGGATATCAATAGGGGGTATCAATAGCGCATTATCGATCAGCAATACTAATGTAATAAAAATTCATAGTGTTGTTTATCCTCCTGTTAGTGATACTGGAGATCAAATTACCTATGACTACCTACTTACTTCAGAGTTGTGTCACGGAAAAACTATTTTTACCAGTAGTGTCACGGGAGAGAAAATTCCTATAGCATCACTTGTAGTGCCCAGCAGTATTGTCATGGGGGAAACACGGAAAATGTCTTTATTTCAGGCACAAATATACCCATAATTATGTAGTTGATATAATCTGATATGATACGATGAATAAAAAAAAAGATGTAAAAATATCAGTCATTTTCGGTTCGCTAACTGTCAGCCACGATTTAAAAATCGTACTACCAAGGTAGTCCTTGAAATAAGTCGTTTTTTGAACCTTTCACCCCAGCCCAAAAAGAAGCCACTCAGGATCTGATTACAGCAAAGATATCCGGAACCTGTGCATCGCCAAACGTGCTTTCCTCATAAGGATGTGAAAAACACAACCTTCACAAACTTCAACCCTAAATCATATTAACCGGTTCCTTAAATTTCAATTCCAGGTCTCGAAATGAGAGAGGATGATTTGAGCTTAATTCTGGTGTACCCGCCGTTCCGTGGATATCCCACCGACGAGTTTTTCCTACAAGCATTCAATGATATCTACCCGTATGTGGATGCAGTGTCTGTCATGACATATGACTTCTCTAGTCCACAAAAACCAGGTGAGGTTAAAGTCGCTTTGTAAACCCCTTCTGCCATACCCTCCTATATAAAGGGCCGTTCAAGTATCCATTAAGGGGGGTCTTAAGCTAACTTACGTAAAGTTAAATTTTTTCACATAATAAGTATATTTATAGTTTAGACCAAACGTTACTTACTTTACAATTTAACCTACTAAATATTTACAATAAAAAAAAAAAAACAATGTACAGTTTAAGTAACTTTTAAACATTCGCGATTTGAACACGTTTTTTTACAGGACTTAACCACGCTAAAAACGAGGTAAATA
Organism: Apocheima hispidaria; assembly: GCA_947579745.1. NCBI lineage: Eukaryota > Metazoa > Arthropoda > Insecta > Lepidoptera > Geometridae > Apocheima > Apocheima hispidaria. Next base: position 9,016,479 of record OX388161.1, read on the forward strand.
AATGAAAGTTTTTAGCTTGGTTAAGTAGTGACAAAAAACATTAAAATAATAAATTAAGTAATACTAAATAGATAATAAACATCATCAAATTACAAACAATTAAATATAAAACTATTAATAGATTATATAATTATCCTAGTTTAATGCGATATTCTTTGTTCTAGAAAAAATGGGTGAAAACCGCTGGTTTTTTAAATTAAGTTTTTTTTTTTTTACTCTGATTGGGTGATTGTTAGGTTTCAGTAGGCAGGCGTAAGCTTGAGATAGCCAATGAGATCGCTCGGTCGCACTCCCCGCGACCCGCGCCTTCCTCACACTTTGGTGACTTTTTGTAGGAACAACGAATCTCGTAATGCGGTATCTAGTGTGATCTGTGGCGCGCGATTACGATCTCCTAAATTACAAAGGTCGCAGTAGTGAAAAAAGGACCTTATTGTAAAATAATAACGCCTTCACATAAAATAATAGCAATTTTCTACAGCCATGAAAATATGAATACTGCAGGTCCAAATGCGCCCTTACATTGGATGCGGTTGTGTGTCGAAAAGCTGATTGATAACGACCCGAGTGCTCTCAAGAGGTCGAAAATCCTTCTCGGGCTGAATTTGTACGGGAACTCGTACACGGCCAACGGCGGCGGGCCCATCGTCGGCACCGAGTACGTCGAGCTGCTGAAGAACGCCAAGAGCAACCAAGCGCTGTCTTATAACAATAACACGGCTGAGAACTATGTCGAGATAAGGTACATGTACTCATTGTTTTTCTCATTCAAAGAGCTTTTTGCGGCATACGACACTCTAATTGAAACCTATTCTATGAACTAGTCTGTACACTGTACAACATTCTGGCCGAGTCCAAGGAGGCTCAAACGACGGCGCAAACCTCGTTTCAATCGCTCTCAGTCTGTGAAAAGTGCAAGACGTACGTTGATATTATATTCTCTGTATCTTTTATGTGACAAATGTACTATACATAATTTAAATCACATATTGAAGCCTAGTTCGGTTGTTTCGGCTCGTTATTTTTAAGGAAGTTGTGTGGTTAGGGCCCGTTCATTCATTTTACTTTGGTCTAAGATTTCGATGACTTAACATTGAAAACTTAATGGTTACCACTCTTAGCTCGAGTCTCCATAATAACTCATATTCTGGTTACCTATACCAGTTCAAAAGATACAGCCCTAAATAGGCAGCGCAGACAGAAAGTTGGCGTAGGCTTTGTAATAGGGCCGCTGGCACCCTTTGGGTATCGAACGCTAAAAACTGCGATCGCTCAATATGTTACCAAGTGCTGAGGTTTTTTGCCTTTTAAAACCCCGCTACAAATCGTGATACATTAAAAATGGTTACGCTATTGTCTTTTTTGTTCCTCAGAACATCTCAAGGGGCAAAGAAGATATTCTACCCAACTTTGTACTCGATACAGAAGCGGCTCGACCTAGCCAGAGAGTACGGGACGGGCGTCGCCGTGTGGGAGCTGGGGCAAGGGTTAGACTATTTCTACGATTTATTTTAAACTTGTGATATTATTTTTAAGTTAATAAATTATGATTTTTGTATACGGAACTTGGATTTATTACAGGTGAATTAAAAAAAAAAAAAAAAGAAATGCTATTACCATTTATACTTGCGACTCAAATTAATGGACGTTACTTACAAACATACGTACAATTGCCGATTTGCTCCCGTAGACTCTGAGACCTTCGCTTCGCTCGTTAAAATATGTATACCTCTTAGTATAATACTTATGTAAGCAATAATGTAATCTAGGAAGGCACTGGATCTCGCGACACAGGACTCCCTAGTGTGAGATTCAGGGTTCAAGGCTATGGAAGTTTTTAAAACTACCCTCTAAAATAAAACAAATATAATAGTCATAATTATTTAAGTACTTCTTAATCTTTTTTATCAGCTCATTTCTTAAGAGGGTATTTTGATCGCAGATGAAAAGAGATGGTAGTCAAAAAACCAGATTATTGCTAATTTCAACCAGAAAATTTATCGAAATTCTGTTCCATGCAATTCTAGGCATTATTATTACCTCACTATTAGTGTAATAATCACTTGAATTATATACACTTGAGGTTCCGAGCGCCAGCGAAAAATGTGTGTAAATCGAGGTCTTTTGAATGATTTGTCGAGAAATCGATTGTGGCATAATCATGTTTCCCCGCCCTGCAATACTAGATGACAGAACCAAAACATATATTCCAAAATAAGATTTTTAATCTACATATTATCTAATGACACTAAATAAAAAAAAACATTTTTTTATCTAATTAGGCCGTTAAACTAGTATGTGATGTGGAAGTATACAGGGTGTACCAAATCAATGCTCCTCGGAGGGAGTGTACCCCAAATATTTTAGTTAGTAAATGGAAAATAATTGCATTCTAAGATTTTTTAAGTCACTAATAGAAGTAAATAAACTCAACTAGTTGGATTTCATGGTCTTCCTCAAATTTTAGATGAATGTTTATGTACAGATTTGTTCCTTATGATTGGCCCTTACGATCGGTATCTTAGAATAATAATATTTTTTTACATTTGGCGGTTTCGAGTTAATTTTAATATATTTAATATTTGCAAGTGACTTTTTAAAATCATTGAATGCAGTTATTTTTTATTTATTTTATTTAAAAATAAAGAATTGATTCCTAGTAAAAGTTGCTAACTTCAATATTTAGGGTACTTTCCCTTTTGGTCCAACCTGTATAGACAAACTGTGAATATTAAATGCTACCTATTTGTATCGCGGTATAGGACCCATCCCAATAAGACCAAATACAATCTCTTAACTATGTTTTCCCCCCAAAAGATGTGAAAGAGCAAAAAAAGAGAGTTTTAACTGGAATTATGACATTCGAAAAAAAATGCTACTTTTGCACTAAAAGTAGCGTTTTATAAGCGTTTACTATTATTTCTAATTAACCCTGAACAAGCTTTGATATTTAAAACTATATATTGGCGTAATTAATGTTAGCTGCAATAACATTTTCATCTTGCTGTTACTTTGGGTTTTCCTTTGAACTCCATCATAGACTGTGGCCCCTTCATTACTCTGTGCATTAGATCCCAACACATTTTAGCCGGCAGGAGGCTAGAAAAAAAAAAGAAAAATGGAAATCATTGCAATATTGTAAATATTTGTTTAGATACACAATATTATGAAACGCGCGGCTGGCATTATTTTAATGAGCAAATTAGTTTAATTAGCAAACCCTTCAAAACAGTTACACCGTTCACCATGTGGCCAGTACGGGGCCACGGGCCACCTAATGGGAAGTATCCGTAGATTTATATGTTTGGAAACATGCATCTAGTGACGTGTAGTAAAAGTTTGAAAGAAAAAAGATCGCAGCTAAAGTTTTGTTTAACCGGATACATAGGGCGCCATCTAATGTCGAGTAGCAGTATACCGGAAATATAAAGTGCCACCTGGTATTGAACTATGGAAACCATACCGAAAAAGTTTCAGCATGAAAGTTATATTCACCGGAAAAACACATTGCCATCTAGCGACGAATAGCTAAAACCTTAAAAAGAAAGGTAGAAAGTAGGTTTTATCTTTTATGTAGCCGGATGTGTTGGACGCCTCTGGTGGCAAGAAGATAAAACTTATCAACGAACAAAAAAGGTAGTTTTGTTTTGTCTGATACAAAAAAGGTTTGAAATAGTTTGGAACTTTTTTTAAACCGGCGAAACGAAACCTCATTGGGTGTATGATTTGCTAAAAGCTAAACAAAAAAAAAAAGCCAAAGAAAATTAAAAGCTATGCTCTAACGCTAGAATGAGCTTTAATAATAGGTAGCTAGAATGATTTGCTAACAGCTAAACCATTGTCAAAGATAATGTAAAGCTATGCTCTGATAGAGTAGGCATCGTGATCTTTAAAGTAGCCACTTTAAATTTCTACCGAAATTTCCTTAGCTCTAACCATATATATAATGGCTCTACCGATAAAGATACAAAGCAAAGTTCGTATTATTATAATAAGCACTAACCACTTGAGAGGCAGCAGGTATCTAACCGAGCCCGGCATAATACAGTTGACTTCATTCTTTCTGATGGAATCAATCATCGTCTCGGCCACATAGTCTGGCTCCAGCATCGGCATGAGGCGTGGGGTCACTCCGTCAAACATGCCCGTGTTTATGTAGTAAGGGCACACCAGGGTCGCATGGATAGTGTTGTGTCCGTGGGCCTGAAATTAACGGTACAAATCATATGTCTATTTTTGTTTTAATAAAACGGGAATACTCACGTTAAATTGAGTCGGTTATTCCGACTATAGTTTCAACTCTCTCTCTCTCTCTCTCTCTCTCTAAAATCTACCACTAAAATCGATCACAACAAGCACAAAGAAATGAAGTGCTTTTATTTAAAATATAATCTTAGAAGCGTGTAGGTAGAAACAAGGTCGCCGTTATCAAATCAAATGTCATTTATTTCGACCATTAGGATCATGGAAAGAATGAGGAAGGACATGAAAAGGAAATAGTATTCTAAAAATTCACACAGTATAACAGATATGAGATAAAACAATTAACAAGAGGTTTTTTTTTTAAAAGCAAATTTATAAATCTAACATGCAAAGACATAAAGGGGCGCATAGATTAAAAATACTCTTTGATAATAGGGAGAATTCTGTGATGTAAATACATTTTCATATATAAAAAAAAATGCATTTTTGGTGGGTTTTGTTATAAAAAAATTAAAATCCTCGTCTTTTCGTCCCCTATCTTATACCTTTAAAACAAAGGCTAATCAAAGATTTACGTTTTACTAGTAATCTATAGACTAAGTCTATTAAACCGTACTCCTAATTTCGATGCTGTCATGAAATATAAAAATTATAAATTCTAAAATATAATTTTAAATTTGGAGTATCTAAAGTAGTCCAAAGATTGTCTTTTAGTATCTCAAAAATTATATAGTGACAAAGTGACCACATATATTTAGTATGTGCTTCGCTATGGAAAACTTACTCGGAGCTCTGTGAAGAGGCTCTCATGGAAGCCAACGGTTGCAAACTTGGTGGCGCTGTAGTCCGTGCAGCGGTAGGTACCGAGCAGGCCGGCCACCGAGCCCACCGTCACGATGTGCCCCTTGCCAGTCTCGATCATGTCGGGTAGGAACGCTTTTACTGTCTGGAAAGAAAAGGTAATGTTTCTTCTTGTTCATGCAAACGTACAGAGTGAAAACCACAGAATTCTATTAGTCCTAGCGGAGGTGAAAACATTAGCAGAAAACTGCGAAGGAACGGTGCAAACGAAGTGGTAATGTGTAAAAAAGATGGATTTTTATCCACGTTTATCTGTTGAAGTATTTCGTGAAAAATGACTTTTCATGTTGTTTCCAACTCCATAGAAAGCTCTAGTAAAGTCTCTACCACTTTCTAGGGGTTGGACTTTATCGTGACGTACTTTGCTTAGACTTAGACTCGATTGCCATGCCTATCTTTATTTTGTATATTTAGTACACAAATCAAAAAAAGGTATTTTCCGTACAAATTGGGGTCCATTTTACCCGCTTATAAATGGAATTTTGCAAAATCCATACTTATTGTTCACCTAGACCATTTGAGGAGATTGGATTCAAACACTTATTGGTTTGTGCGTTGATTCCTAAAAAAAAGCCTTGTTCTTATATACATATATATACCCTTTCTTAAGGGTATGATAAGCCGAAAAGAGCTTATCGTATACATCAATATGAACAACTTTTACTATGGGACCAACCCCGAAATCGAGAAAAAAAGACATCTGTTCCATACAAAAATGTCAATGACATTCTACAAAATGTAGGGAACAGCTGTAATTTTTTTTCTCGATTTCAGGGTTGGCCCCGTAGTAAAAGTTGTTCACAATCATGAGTACTATAGCCTCTTTCGGCTTAGCATACCCTTTCCTTATAACTCTGTATATCTATATATATGTATATAAGATGTATAAAATATATATATATATATATATATATGTATATAATATAAAAGCTTTGTTCTTATATATATTATATAAAAGAACAAGGCTTTTATATTATAATATTATTTTATTTATGGCTTTATATTATTTATTGAGTGACCTTACCCAGTAATGTGAGAGTATGTTCACTTTATATGTAGTTTCTATCGCCGAGTCGCTGAGATCCAGCAGGGTTTCGCCGAAGACTGTTCCAGCATTGTTGATCAGTACGTCTACTTTGCCAACCTGTCAGACAAACAACTTTGACTTGACTTGACTTGAGCTAGATTAGTGAAAGTGTCTATAGTTCGCGGCGAACTGAGACCTCGATCCCTATATCTTCACAACGCCTGGAGCGATTCAGCTCATATTGAAATGAACTACTTGCCTACAAAATTTCATGAAGATCGGATCAATGGTTCGCAAGTTATCATCGGACAAATATACACACAAACATACATACAAATGCTGATTTGTCCCAGTAAACTCTGAGACCTTCGCTTCGCTCGGTCTACTAATTCAATGACCATTATTAATTATTTACAAGTTAATTAAATTTACCATAATGATTATAGTTTTATTAAGAACCTCCGCAGAACGAGCAACAGCGTCCTAGCTCTTAGTGAACTGTAAGCTTTCTGCGATCGTCTACCAAATGTGGGGACCATGCCCCCCCTTAAAAGGGAGGCCTTTGTTAAGCAGTTGTAGTCGTCTCCTGGTTGATGATGATGAGATGAACATCATGATCATATAGTGTTTCGGAACTATTTTCGAATCACTTAGATTGTAAAATGTATCTTCTAACTTAAAAATGTAAGTTTGTGTCCATAATAATACGTAGGTAGACATTTTGCATTGTACCTCTTTTTTAACGTTTTCAGCAGCATCGTAAACCGCATTCCGGTCAGCTAGGTCTACAACGTAGCTCGCAATCTCGTAACCCTCCTCCCTTACGTCTGTACAGGTTTTCTTTAAACCTGAAAAAATAATGTTTTCAGGCAATGCCGTGGACCACAACTCACTTGATGTTAAGTGATGGTGTAGTAAAAGATGGCGAACACACCTAGTCTGGAATGGGAACTGGCTCTCAAGTGTGACTGCCGAAAAACACCAAGATTGGCGACAGATTTTTAACTTAGGTGGTTGCTATATAGCCGAGTACCTACTAGAATCACGATGTTTTCCATTACCGGTAGCTCAAACTCATTGTTGAGGTTTCAACCCACGCTCTGCGGCGTTCGATCCGAAAGCGCTAACCACTGAGCTATAATCTCTACAATACATGGGCGATACAGTTTTTGTCAGCGGGCCTCCATTTCCTTTTCTTGCTAGATTGGCAAAGGAGAAGAAAAAAATCTAACATTTTCGAGTCTTTTTCCTTCTCCTTCGCCAATATTAGAAATAATAACATGAATATTTCTATTAAACATCGGCAATGGTATTCTTAAGATATTCCGAGATAAACATTATTTTGTTTCCTCTCTTTAAAAAAAATGTTGAAAGAGTTCGAACGAGATAGCGAGAATCAGGGAAATTAATATACATTAATAAACAATACAATATACATAAATGTATTTATATTACAGCACATTTATTTAAGTTTAGTGTAAAATTAATAACGTTTATCTAGTCCCAAAACCGGATCTAATAAAGTAGATTTACCAACTGGGCATTGGAGCAAGGTTGCCCAGTTTTAATTTATACTGAACCACGGCTCCACTCTAAATATGCGCCTTTCTTAGTGCAAGGCGACCTGCAGGCTGAGGAACAAAGAACATCGGCATATATCGGTATATTAGTCGCACGATTTAGAAATTGCATCAATAATCAGAATTGATACGTCGATTTTCATCATCCATGTCTCCATAAACTATTACTTCCGTTTAAATGAAAATACATGAAGATAATTTTAATCCCATCAATGGTATTGATGGGAGTCGTTAATCCCGAACTTTATTACCTTCGAAGGAGAAATCTTCAAAAAAAAAAAAACGAGAATAAGTAAGACCCGATCATTATGCAGCTCTCGCAGTCTTTTTCATCGAAAATGGCTAAATATCAGTACCGCTAGTGTGCATCATCTAGCTAGATATTGTTGGTACCTACTTAAAATCATAAAAAATAACTGCATTCTGACATTCAATTACTGGTAATAGCGATAATAAAATTACCGGCAAAGGTATTTATAGACCTTGGCCTAAAAATATATGACTTATATTATTTAAAGACCTATTTACAAATACGAGAGTGTATACAAAAAATTAAACTTATATTAGTCAAAATCGAGGTACGTACTCATTTGGTGCTGACCGCGATATTTTCCGCATTAGGAAGATTTGAGATCAAAATCAAACTTAAACTTACGCGATTGTGACAGAATCTACAAAATGATGGGCCAGTAATGGCCTTATAAAAGGCTTTAAGCGCAATACAGCTTGGGACTTTAGATAGGTATTATTCTAATCATTGTAGCATAGGATAATACAACTCATCTCCAGCCGTGCTCGTCAACTCTAATTCCATTTCGGCCAGAGGTAAGTATTTGGCAGATATCTACGTGAACCAGTTAAGAGAAGCTAAGTTTTACTCACCGTCCTTATTTATATCCCAGACAACTACCCTCGCTCCCAATCTTGCCAGCCTCACAGCTAACAGCCTCCCTACTCCTCCCCCTCCTCCTGTTATCAACACCACATCCCCCTTAAGACTCTTCATAGGCCTTATAGCATTAGGCACTAAAGTCCAGAATAGAGCTTCCAGCATATAGTAACAGGAGAGTATGAGAAATAAGACTGTGTCTTTAGCGATGTTGAATACTTTGGACATTTGGGACGAGGTGTTGATCTTCGTTCCTTCTAACATCTTCAATCTGTAATAAATAAGAAAACGGCTTATAAAAAAACAAACAAGTCTTTCGTCATCGGACGTGATGAAATCATTCAAAGTTTATACTAAATTAACAATTTAAATGTAATAAACCGTATAATTAAGGTTTTAATTGGTGGCTTTTATTGCTTGAAGCAATATTTACTACGAAATATAAGGGATGATAGGTACTAAGAAAAAAGTAGGTAAACATTTAATTACGATACGCTTTCAACTAAGTTAATCTGTTGTATGCTTCTTACAGAACTCGCTCATAATTATTGTGTTCACATCCACAAATAATCAAAGTAGGTATAGGCCGGGTTATAGTACACAGGCACACACAGGCTGCCTGACTGTAGGATCTAGTTACTATGAAACTTATCTGCCATATAACCGTGCAATTTCTTTTAAAGACCTTACAAATAGCTTGTGTTCAATATTAATATTAATAGAAACAAGGGACTTCTGATCCAAATTATTGTGTTGGTGTGAACTGCGATCACAACAACACAATAATTATATAGTATATATAATAGTTATCAAGAGTCGAGTAACATACCTAATCTCAAGATGATTTTTGTCTATATTAACTAGAAATGATTTGGCTTGTTCTTATGTTCATTTCGCTACGGTCTTTTTAATCTTGCATCTAAGAGTCCACATACCCTCTTGCTCGCACAATTAACATTAAATTTATAATGAACGAGAGCGAAATACAAAAGTGCTTTTGCAAAATTTTCGTTATTATTTCAAATGTTTATTATTGTGCGAGCACGAGCAAGAGAGAAAGACAATTAGTTTCCTGTTCCTTCCTTCCTTCCTGGTTTAGGTAGAGTGGGACAGTTAATAAGATTCTTAAATTTAAGTTAGTACTTATATGTATAAGAGGCACTCATTTACTGTTAATGTAACTTCGTAACGAGTGACGTGACCCTATCCATTAAAATAATTACTTCGTGTCGTGATCATAATGACCCTATGCATAACAACCTGCCAAATACCTGCTTTTAAAGATTCTGACGAGTGGAGTCTTTTTAAATAACCGATAGTTAAGGAAGTATGGAGGGTTTTGCTGCTGCATTAACCTGCAGACCTGTAGTGGCCAAACAAGTACAGGAGAAATCTGTCAAAATATTTACACAATGTACAACTTGTGTTGTGATGAGCTTATCACAAAATAAGCCGGTCTTTTCCTCACTTGTAACATACATTTATGTTTAGACATTTTTAATGCTTGGTATGAATACATCAGTTCAGTATAATGAAGCCTATTTACTTTTGGATTTGAGGATGAGTAATATTATCAAAATGTAGCCTATGTCACTTCAGACGTAATGAGGAATCCAACGACACCGCATTCATCAAAATCGGTCAAGCCGCTACAGTATTTAGTATAGGAACTCGGGACACTCGTCCATCCAAACAATAAATTCCTCTCACCCCAATCCAAAAAAAGGAATTTACAACATAATTACACAAACATACATAATTACATATTGACATACACCCCAAAAATATTATCCTCCTTCTTGGGAAGTCGGATAATTAATGGGATAGAAAATAATTACATTAGACATTATTATAAATAATGTAACCAGTCTTAGGAAACAAAATCAATCCAAGCGCATTACGAATATGACCTCAGGCGATGCATCTGTTGCCCAATCTTATCTATTTTTAAATGCAGTGGAATATTTTTTCACATTCTATTTACCAGGTAAACACGGGCAACGGTAGTTAGGCAATAAAGCAATTTTGCAACGTTGTAATGCTTATTACAACGTTGTACCCACGGTAATTACGCAGGAAGGACGCCGTTCTCTCAGGAATTGAAGAATAGGTACGAGGACAATACGAGAGCATACTACGGATTCCACGATGTCTATTCAATGGATTATATAATGTACTTGACAAAATAAAACCGTTTAAATATGGACCCGGGTGTTCTATAACTGCGACGAGAACCTCTGGAGGGCGGGCAGCAACGTTTTCTTGTAAACGGCGAGCGTTCTGCGATCCCCAAGCTGCCTGCCAAACGTAGGGATTATGGCAACCCAGCCCTTGCCTAAGGGGGAGGCCTTTGTCCAGCAGTGAACTTTTTATTGATGCAAATGATGGTGATGTATGATGTGATATGAGGTTTAAGAGATTATGGTGTAATCGGAGCGAAATTACTGACGTCTGATTTTGTAATTGCATCCTGGCCAGCCCCGAGTCCGATAAAGCTAAAGTTTTGTATAAGTTAGTGAAATTAGGCCTAAAAAGATAATTTTGTGTTTTTATTTATTTAGTCTATATATATTTTTTGTATACCGTGTGAATCACAGGGCGATGCGGTCGCTGAGCGACAAAGCCCTACAAAAAAAAGAGGTACATATTTTTCGTATCGTACATATTATTGTATCCTTCCGACTTAGTCTTATGGACAAGATATTACCATAATCAAATTAAACCCTAGTAGCATTGAACCAGCACATAAAATTCAAAACAAACAACGCAGCTTGCTGACACAGTTATAAACGAGCGTAACATTCGCCGTGTGTTGATGGTAGCTACTGAAAGCGTGCGCTTACCATTGGGTAGTACGTAACTTTGTATATTTAGTCCGAATTGTGAGCGGCATATCAAAGTTTTTTATCATGGCCTAGGCATAATTTAAAAAAAAAAAATGTTTGTTAGGTATAGTGTATACATTGTACAATCCGTGATCATATTATAAAGATTTTGTCGAATATGTAAACCACAGCAGCAACAAAATAATTGAATTTATTGTACTTAATAAAATAATAATACACCTGTTGACATTGCGTCATAAAATTCCAACTTCTTATTAGTGTAGTTTATGTTTACTAGCCGGCATATAATCGTTAATCGTTGTCGTGTAGAAAAATACAGTTTTAGAAAGTTTGAATGGAAAGTTATATTTGTTTTCGTTCCTACATTCTAGCGACTATGTTAGACTCAGTCGACTAACTATCGAATGGCTGTTGCAGTTAATTAGCCAATATAAATTGAAAATACTTCGTTTTCATTGTTGGTTATTCTCACGTAGAGTAAGTAATACATTGCAATAATTCCAGATACGGAAGAAATGTTTTCATTCACCTTTTTACAATTCACTGAAGTTATTAGCGATAATTCGATAGCGAAAGAATTAAGCAAGAATTTAAATTTCAATATTAAATTTATTTTCAATGAAAATAATAATATAATTTTATTGCCCAGCAAATCGGCCTGTTTGCTACTGCAATTAACTAGAAAATATGTAATCTCAATCCAAAAATTTGTTTCAGGGTTGAAACAAATTGATGTATTTTTTTATTGAAGTAAGTACTTACTTATACGTACTTCAATAAAAAACAAAACTTAAAATGCGTTAACAAAAACCTCAAATATACAACACAGGCTACATAGAAAAACGAAGCGCATTTTTTTAAATAATCGTACCTTTTACCTTTTTAATTCACCGTACACAAAATCCAAAGAGATCCAAGAAAAATCCCAATCCGAGCGCGATCTATGTCAAGTAACGTGCGCGCGCGCCGCTCGTGCGTCAACTGACTGCGTCTAGCGTCTTGCTTTCACCGATAACGGTAGAGCCTGCTTTTCACGTCTTAGACCGAATAAGAGCATTCTATGCTATGTGGGTTACACACGTTGGATGCGTTTGGTGACGAATGCATTTTACTGGCTTTTCAATTGTCTCTGAGCTTTATGGACCGACTAGCTGCGTCCTTCTAATATATCTGCTTTCCTAAAGGAACCGTATTTTTTCCTGAGTACTGAGTAATTGAGTTTAGGGAGCTTACTTGTCTACGTGTAAACTATATTTTTAATTTAATTTTTCGTATTCCAAAAAGTGGATCTTCAGCTTAGTGTGAGGATCACAGAAGAGAGTTTAGGTAAAAAAAAATCCTCTTCTGTGGTGAGGATGCATTAAAACTTTACATGAAAATATACAAAATAAAATTTCATGATCTGCAAATATTATTTTGTATTTTTGTACCAAGAAGTATTTTTTTCCTGAAAATGGACTAGGCTTGTTTTTGTATATATTGCCTATAATAAGCTATTGCAGCGCTTCCTTTTCAAAATCAACAACAATGCTGATTTGAATAGCGTCTAGGTCTTTGTGGCAACGTTGCACTTGCGACAAACGACGTGAGGACAAACTGACTCGAGCCTACAAAAGGCTTTGATGAGCCAATTTGTATTCAGTTGCAGTAAAAATCTCATTAACAGAGGCCGCGCGTGCCGATTATGAATAAACTGCCTTTGTTGTAATAAGAAAAACTTTAATTATAACGAATCAAAGGAAATTATTGAGGTTTACTTATTGCGACATGGACAATAAGCAAATGTATTTGACACATGATACGATCAGTGCCATACACTGATCGTATCATGTGGTTAGAAGACGATTGTTTATCGGTACTACTCGAATAACAAATGTCATTGAAGTTGTGTCAGTAAAATATTCGAGTTTTAGTCCTAAAGACCGAATAACCACACGTCTAACATAATGCCGTCCATCATATCTTGACTTAAAAGAATATGAATAAATATATAATTAATATTATGTTATTAATATTTTTAATAGGTAAAATAAATAAACGAATCTAAAAAAAGGAATTTTAATCTTTAATCCCACCATTTTAGTCATAGCCATAGTTTTACATACAAATGCATATTCTAATTTTTTTATCGCATTACTAGCTAGGCCCGCGGCTTCACCCGGGAACAGGAACGGGTTTTTTTTTCCGGGATATAAAGTAAATTAAGTATATGTTAATCCAGGGTATAAGGTACCTACATATTCAATTTCTATTCTATTCAATCTAAATCTGAGAAGCTATTACGGAGTTGAGTGGGGGAACAAGCGCACTTATGCAGTTACATACAAACTTTCGTATTTGCAATATTATAGTAGTATGGCAATATTAGTACACTCGTTATTAAAAACAATGTTTACGTGTGTTATATGTTATTTCTTTGATGAGAGCTCTAGAGTCACTTCTAGAGTTTTCCACTTGTCCGTGTTATTCATAGGTAGCCCTAAATTTTAAACTATAAATCTCTCATTATCATCGTCATCAGCCGAAAGACGTCCGCTGCTGAACATAGGCCATAGAGCGCCACACCGACCGATAACCTGCCACTTGCATCCACATCTGCAAATTTCTTCACCAGGACAAAAGTATGTGTAGTGTCACTTTTAAAATGATTTTTTTTTCCTACTCAAAGATTTGCTGCGAAAATGAATGTATCGAAAAAAAATATGTTATGGTTACAGATATCTATCTCATAGACATAGATCAATTTCAACGATTGGGAAATAATATAAATACCCGTAAATGCGTAGAAATCTTATTGTGGACGAGTTATTTGACTTATTTGTACAATGGCCCTTAATGTCCTCTTCATAAATGTTTATGTTAACACAAGTGCTGCCATCTTAAGTAAACTCAACAAACTAAAACATTCGAGTGTGATCAAGAGTCAAGGAAGGTAAGCAAACATTCACGGCGATGTTTCAGTAAAGCGAGTGCAGATGGTGCTCATGTGCCTAATTATATTTAAAATAATAGTCAATTGAAAAATGTATGTCAATTACATAGTTTCCCTCTCATTCCAATGGTAAGTGTACGGGTCTCGGTATTTTCGCTCTCATCTCACTGGTGGGATTACGGATCTTGCGGGATTCGGTCTTCTGGTGGATTGAGCTGGTGAGTGCAGAGGTAGGCGCACACGTCATCTCATATAATAATATATCCAAGAAACTAAGATGTAATAACACGCCTTTAGTACGATTAAATCATCGATACAAGCAAATTTATTATCTCCACAATTAATATACCATATTTTCTTTTTTTATTTTCTTATTTTTTTTTCGCTTAGCATTCCTTGATAAAGGTCACCGAATGTGATCGAAACTATAGTCGGAATAACCGACTCAATTTACCGTGAGTATTCCCGTTTTATTAAAACAAAATAATTTCCTTATTTATTTTATGTACGAAACGTTTCCAATTTTGACCTTGTCATTTGTAGGGAACAAAAGACATCAACGGGTGACTTTCGAAAAAAATGTTTTGCTTTAATTTTAATATATTTTTAACCGATATGTTGTTTTAGTTTTCCTGCCTTCACTGCAACTTTCGAAAATATTTAAAGCATACATTGTCCTTTTTAATGTTTGTTAATTATGTTATTAAATCCAGTCCATTCTCGTAATCTTTCGGCCTTTCCGTTTTCAGTTCTAGGAAAGAGTATTTTAAAATTTGGTTCAATATTTTATTATAATGGTTTATCCCTCGTATAGTGAAAGTACCTTTTTCTTTTTCTTTAGTCTTATTTTAGTGTTCGTAGATGTACTTGGTAGAACAAGTTTTAAAGTAGGCATATTTAACTGGTGCTTTACTGTAATACCTTGTAAGGTTTGACACATAGGGTAGAGTTACATAATACAACACAAATAGTAAAGTAACTTACTAAAAAACATAATACTGTAATCTTATAACCAAGTGATATAACTAGTAGTACTGCGAACAGTAGTCCTCGCGAGCACAAACTTTTTCGCACAATCTCAGTTATACAATTTCATAGTTTTTTTTTTGTCGTCGGCGATTTTAGATTGGAGCGGTATTGCCCTCAAAAGGGGGAAAGTTTGCTCCATTTACCGCACGATTTTGATAATATTTGGCAGATACATTCAGTACTCGAAATTCTTGTTTTGAATTGAGTAATGAATGTTTCTGCCAAATATGAGCAAAATCAGTCAAAACGGCTGGAATGGCGCCGGCAGCAAACTTCCCCCGTTTTTTGGAGAAATAAATCCAATCAAAAAAGGCCGAAGACAAAAAAATAAAATCAAATTGTAGAACCTGTATACTAAGTTAGCTATATACATATATTTTATTTTTTATAAGGTAGGTACAAAAATAATTAGCAAACATGACACTTAAATAAGCAATACAGAAAATACATTTTAAATTTGCCACATACAGGTAATACAACGTCGACTAGTTAAAATCATTTGAAAGAAGTCGTTTTTTTAAAGTTATAATAGTTTTGATGAAAAATATCGAGTTTGTCGCATACGTCGTTACAGATATCATTGTAGGATTGACACATACCATAAATAGGATTATTACGACCCACATAATTATTTGATGGTGGAATAACGAAAAGCGCACGAGTAGGTCTGCGCTTGGATTGCTTACGAGTTATAAAATATATATGCTAATATTATAAAAAATAATGTGTTTGTTTGAAGGGGTAATGTCTACTACACTACGTCTCCAGAACTACTCGTCTGATTAAAAAAAACAATGATAGAATGCTAACTGAATAGTATACCTAGGTTATGTTTTGTACACAGCGTGGCGTTAAGACAAATATGCATTAGACTTAATATTAATACAATGTATTAACATTACTTTATTAATTATTATTTGACTCGGGTATGTTCTTTTTTTTATGGAGCTTGGTGACTAGACGAGCAAGGCACTCGTCTATACCTTGCTACTATATGTACTATATGTATACTACTATACTCATCTGATGTTAATCTTCACGCTTGCCCATAACTGTTCAGGGCCACCCAGAATTTTGAACTTTAACAATGCAACGCGGTCGTCATCCTAAGGTATTAGATGTTAAATCTCTATGTGCCCATTAATTTCGCTGGAAACATTGCCCTTTAATATGGAACACAGTAATGCTTGCACACTATTGCTTGACGGTTGCATAACTGGCAACGGTACATCCCCAGGTGGACTCTGCAGAAGGTATACTACAAATATGTCTTAAAACTACGACCAGAACCACCTAGGGACGGGCAGCAGCGTCCTCTTCATCATCATCATCATCAGCCATAAGACGTCCACTGCTGAACATAGGCCTCCCCCTTAGAGCGCCACACCGACCGACAACGGGCCACTTGCATCCACCGGTTGCCCGCGACTTTCACAATGTCGTCGGTCCACCTAGTGGGAGGCCTACCTACGCTGCGTCTTCCGGTTCGTGGTCGCCACTCAAGAACCTTTCTTCCCCACCTGTAATCGGCGTCCTCTTGATAAATAACAATAATAGCAGAACACTCACCATTAGTGTTCTGTGATTTCTAAGCCGCCTTCCAAGGATGAGTAGGCCTTTGTTCTGTGGTTCGTCTTCTGGCTAGTGTTTTTTTGTAAGTTTTTGTTGAATCGGTTGGTCTTCTCTTTTGGGGATCCCAGAGTTGGCGCATACTCTTCCCAAGGTCGAGTATAGAGCTAATAATTATGCTTAGCCGAAGGTTGGTGATCTCGACGGCAGCGGTGGGGTGTTTTTATTTTGTAATAAAAGTTCTAAGTAATAAGTACTTAGTTTTAGATATATGTAATTTTTTTTTAAATACTGAATATTAAATTAAATTGATGGGAAAGAAAAATGGTGAGTACAACAGCCTCTACTTGAATAATTACAATTTTTTTTTGTGTCTAAAATATTAATGGTTTCGTACCACAAAAGGAAAAAGGAAACACTTCACTTCGTTGTCAGTCTGTCTATCAAGGCCCCTTTTCTCAGAAACGCGTGGAGGTATCAAATTGAAATTAATATCATATGAAAAAAATGCCGCGTTTTTGTCACTTTTGTCGCACAAGCAAAGACATGAAGACTTGAAAGTCATGAAATTTGGCAAGACGCAATACGAGTTAACGGATAAATCTGAAAATCATTATTTATAGTTATATCAAATTAAAAAAAAAGTACGATTACAAAGTTTTTGTAGTTGGAGAAATTACCGTGACATATATCGATGTAGATATTATTTCAACTACAAAGTTAAGTTTGTCAATGTTTGGTGATAAGCTGTGAAAGCATAGCTATATCATTTTACGTTAAAAAAAAAAGTTGTACGGAAGCCTTGGTGCGCGAGTCAGACTCGCACTTGTCCGGTTTCTTGTTTATTGTTTATTAAGATGAATACGGTGCCAGAAAATTCAATGACATTGAACATGAGTGCATTTGATCTTTGAACTTGTGTGACAGACAGGAAATACTACGTATGATTTGTTCGTCTTGATCTATGATCTGTCTTTGTACATATGCAAATGTTTATAATTACGTATTGAAATAAATATTTAAAAAAACACAACATGGAATATAATCAGAGTGACCAGTGCAGTGCATTGCCGCACATGGTTTGAACGGCTGACGTTCAAAATTCTGAGTGGCGGTGAAGTGTTATGCGGGCAAGTGTGCTTACCATTAGGCGAGAGAAGTGCTCCACTCTCCACTCAGCCAAGCAAGACCCGGCCTATTATTATTGGCGTAATAAATACTGACAAAACATTGAAACTTTAAAATTATTGATTATGGCTGTTCGTTTCGAAAAAAAACCTCATAGCTTATGATAATTAAGAGAATACATTACAATGAAAGCAACCGTCGCCAGCGTCGATGTACCTATTTGTCATAGTGACGCACTACGTTCCCCTTTAGGCTTTAACAGCCATTGTACGGGTATGGGAAGTCACCCCGAATCGGTGTTGTGTGAAGGCCACAGCAAGCAGCCGTCTCGGAAGTCGGCGGCTGCGCGCGCCGCAGCCCGCGCCGCGCTCAGTCGATCTGCGGAGTCGCGACCCACCACCGGCCGGCTCGCTGCGCCACCGAACTCGCGCGGTAAACAGAAAACAATCACATTTCGAACACATTTCAAATTCGAAATAAAAAGAATAACAATTTTTAACAACATTCAAACAAATAGTGGTGCGGTCCGATCACACGATATCGATATATTTTCATCGAATTTTCCAACACAGTTATCGGTGAGTGATTTTTTAATGTTTAATGAAATGTTGATTCTGCGTTAGGTAAACGTTTTCGCATAGTTCACGTGCTTTGAAAGTATTTCAAGGAGATCATGGGTCGGCCGGCACTGCCCATGCCCGTAGTACTCTACTGAATATACATTTCGTCACTTCTTGTTAAATCTCAATGAAGATTACTTACAACGTTATATTCAAGACTGCATTAGAACATGAAATGAAAACGTCTGAAATTAATTCAAGGCTATAGCATAATGGCAATGAGTTATAATTAATGTGTTATCGAGGTTATAAAAAAACTGGTAGGGTTACTGTTTTATATGAGCCTGAAATGTATATTTACTAAACTGGTGTAGAGCAGAATGTATAGTTAATAGCATGAAGTACAACAAGAAACAGACTATTTACATGATGGTGATCTGAAGTCTAAGTACTTATCAGTCAACATCAGGCTATAACAAAATATAAAATCCATCGTTAACAAATTCATCTCCGACTTTGCTTGCCGCAGTTACAAAAAAATAACAAGCATTTGAGCAACTGCTTTGTGTAACAAGTTAATTGATAGTCGATAGTATTAACAAATATTAGAATTTTGCAGGTTTTCAAGGTTGCTAAAGTGTATAAAATCTGTCCATTTCTTAATCTCTGCCTATTGCTACGCGTCGCCGGTAAGCTAGCCCGAGTGGACATAGGCAGATCGATTATGAAATAAAACATAATCTAGAAGTATTCAAATCGAATCAAGGGCAAATATTTATGTTCATTCGTAGTTTTCGATCAAGTTTCTGAAATTGCGAAAGTCGATTCTTTACGTTAATGTGGCCTTTATGCATTATTTTTTGTGTCTAGGTCAGAGCGCATGAGCTCTAATAAGGCATTCAAATATAAGCCTACGTGTTCCTCTGGCATCCTACAAGGTTTCGATGGCATGCAAGATATTTAAGGCTCTTTATTGCGTCCACAGTCGTCTCGCTCGCACATTTTCACGTTAGTGAAGATATAAAACTGTTGTGAATTGCCGTGATTTTCAAAAGTATATTATATTATGTTTATGATAAGATTACAAATGTAATTACTTTTCTTTTTAAATATTTTAAATTTTACCGAAAAAAGTTATTATTTTTTCTGTCTTCCGTCAAATTAAAAGATATAAAACAGAAGCTTTCTTTAAAATGTTTTTGATGTTATTGTTGGATTAAACAGAAACACAATTCAGTTATTGGATATTCACACCCTATCTACGAATACTTGCGAATCTGATAGCTGTGGCACACTTCTTACTAGCTCTTTGACGCCACTACAGGTCGAAGCCAGCGCTATTGGGTGGTTGCCATAATCTCCACGCTTGGCGGCTTGGAGATCGCAGAATGTTTACCGTTTACAAAGAGGACGCTGCTTTCCAGCCTCCGGTGGTTCTGCTCACAGTTTTAGGACATACCCAGGTCGACTATAATAAACCCCTATATATATCCCTTAAATGCTTAAAGCATAATTAGAGTAGGCACTTATATACTAAAAATACTACAGTTCTGAAAAACTATATTTTTAAAAGTACAACTATCCGAATGTGAGGCTAAAAAGAACCAAGTTACAAAAATATTTGCGGTTGAAAGGAGGCTCTAAATGTTTTTTTTTTAAATAGAAAACACCGTCCAAGTCATTGACTTCTCAAAGATTCAAGTGCGTCAAAAAAAAAAAACATAATGATGTCATTGTTTTTTAATGCATTTCGGCTTTATTTTCTCTAATTACAATACCTCAGCAGAATCGCAATTAATTCGTGGTTAATACGCTTCATGCGAAATAAAAGGTAAAATAAAGTTCGAAAATTTAAATTTTTTATTTTAATTGCTCAGTACTTAATGTGTAGTGGGCTTAGGTAGTGGGTTAATTGACATGTGTTGTTGAGAACAAAGACTACATAAATAACCGTAATTATTTGCTTCGTAGGCCTTAGCTGTAGGTAGGTAGGTACTACTAGTAAAGAACCTTCCAAACACAGAATTCTCCTTATAAATTGCTTCCAAAGTATTGGACATATTTAGTTTTTAGTTGTCTTATTTTTCTAACGCAATGTATCAAGGCGGGATTTGATCAGTTCGTCGGAATCATAATGCTGGCGGGTCTTACAGAAGATTTTAACCCCCTTGTTATGACGCTGAAACATTCTGGAATCAAGACCTCAATAGAAACGGTGAAGGCTGCGCTGCTGAAAGAAATCTTACGAAAGGATACGCGTACAGCATCACAGAGAGAGTCTGACACGGCGATGGCTGTGCCAAAACCCAAGAAAGGTTTTCAAGGATTATGACGTTAATTTAAAAAGAAAGGGTATTTCAATTCGCAGTACAAGGAACGAAAGCCTGAAAACAAAACAGACACTTCTAAGGATAGGAAGCATATTATAAATTTGAACACTATATTAATGATAAGACTGTTTGGAAATTGTCTAGCTCTGAACGTGAAGAATTGAAATCTTTAAAAAAACCCTGTAACTCACGGAAAAATATTTTGAGGCTCGACAAGGCCCTTTTACAGCCGCTTCTTATAGTATTTTTGTAAACGAGTACGTTACGTTACGAGTATAATGAATTTTTCTGTTTACATGTCCAAGTGCTCCTATGTGTTCCAATGGAAATAAATGACTATGACTATGACGAGCAAGGAGTCGTCGGGTTTGATCGCTGCATTGTCTGCAACGGTGGACAAAGGGCAGTAGATCTTGGATTCCGGAGCAACGTCTCACATGACGTCTGACGTGCACGTTATAGAAGATTGAAAGGACACCAGTTCTTACTGTTCAACTGCGAACAATGAAAAACTAGCTTCTAATCAACAGGGTAATGTGTATGTTATGGGGCGCACTGTCAAGTTCGAAGAAGTGCTTATGCTTCCGGGCTCAACTTCTAACTTGCTGTCTGTAGACAAGATGTGTAGTAAGGGTTACACAGTTATTTTCCACGAGGCTAGTTGTAGGCTAGCTAGTTGTTGTGGCTAGTTGCTTAATAGAGTAGGTTCGCTTGATCCTTAATACCCGGTTTAATCTTAGATTGACTTCTATTGGTGTACTCATCGGTTTCGCATCTGACATTTGGTACTTTTCCAGAATCTTTTTAATGTATGTCTTTTGAGACAGGTACAGCCCATTATTCTTCCACATAATCTGAATCCCCAAGCATTCTCTTGCTTGTCCCAGGTGCTTTGTTTTAAAAGATTCACCAATCTGATGCATTACAACTTCCGCCTCTGTATTTTTATTAGTGAATATATAAAATCCACGTACAGAGCTCATATTGTCATGCATTCACCTTTTTTCCCAATATACACGCATGGGTCATACTTGCTTCGAATCAACCACAAAATTTCACGTCTCTATCATAAATTGCTTGATATGTGCGTTGATTCCTAGAAAAGGGCTTGTTCTTTTATAATAGTGGTTTCTTGCAAAGTCCGCCAGGGAAAGTACTTCACCATTGCTATGTTCCGGATTGAAGTGCAATTCCAGCGTAATCACTGGCCATATGTCAGGTTGACAAGCGCGGCGCATTGCCTTGCATGATTTTGAACGTTCTGAACAATTGAAGTTCAACATACTGGGTGGCACTGAACTGTTATGGGCAAGCGCAATGCACAGATCATCAGGTTACGGAGTATCATAATTTATTTTTACATCGAACTGGCTCACAGTGTGAGAACGGTGTCATTGACTGATAGTTTCGGTTTACTTTTGAAAGGCCGCGGACAACGATTTGCTACTGAACTTGAACATTCGCTTTCGTTTTGCAATCACATAACTGACCAGTGAAAACCTTGGAGTTCACTATATACGTACAGATTCAAATTTTATCAATATAAAACACCTGAAAAACGTATGTACCTACCTACATCTGAAAAACGTCTAAACAACTGCAAAACTGCAAAATGTAGCCTATGACACTCCGGATTCATTTAAAGACGAATCAAACGACACCTTGATATCCAAAACCGATC
The DNA here is from genome assembly GCA_947579745.1 of Apocheima hispidaria. Lineage (NCBI taxonomy): Eukaryota > Metazoa > Arthropoda > Insecta > Lepidoptera > Geometridae > Apocheima > Apocheima hispidaria. The sequence goes on from OX388161.1 coordinate 9,039,114, forward strand.
GAGCAGTTTAGGCGGTAGGAGGTCACATGGGAACAGACAAACATACATACTTACGTATCGACATATTCATATAAACAAACGCAACAACCCACCTACTGAGTTTAAACTAAATGCCTCAACAGAAATATTATCTAGACTGCGGGCTTGCGGGCAACCGGTGGATGCAAATTGCAAATTGTCATTCAGTGTGGCGCTGTAAAGGGGAAGCTTTTGTTCAGCGTTGGACGTCTTCTAGCCGTTGATGATGATGATTTGATGATCTATCAGCCCTTCTGAAAATCAGCGCTGAGTGTCCGACACCCTCAGCATTTATGCTGAGAAGGGTCCTTTTCGACATTATTATTGTTATAATTATCTTTATTTTCCCTTCTGTTTGTTCTCTCTTGATGTTTTTACGCCTAACTAATGAACTAATTGAAATACATGTTACTTTACTTTATGTATGTAATTATTATGTCGAATAAATTTTATTCTGTTCTATTCTATCTATTAGATTCGGCAGAATTCTGAAGAGACTGTTTTAGACTTTCGAGGTGGTTTACAATATTACTATTAGTACTCACGGGATATTTATCACGGTTATTGTTTTTGTTGAGTTTCGGCACAGTTACATGCGCCCTATCTAAAAGGTGTGACGGATAAGATAGGTCGAATTCTTGGCAAATTTTCCATCAACACTATATACACTCCACATAAGAAGATTGCCCAAAGCCTGCGTTCCCCTAAAGACAAAATTCCTTTTGATCACCCCGGTGTGTACAAAATCAATTGTAGTTGCGGAAGTTCATATATAGGGCAAACGAAGCGAACCGTCACGTGTCGCATTAAAGAGCACATTAAAGCAGTGAAGAATAATGAGAGACACAAATCTGCTATCGCTGAACATCTGCTCGACGCAGGCCCGAACCACTGGATAGAACTTCGCAACCCGCAAATTCTGTCTACTGAGCGCCATTATATACCCAGGATGGTAAAGGAAGCGATTGAAATCTCAAAATATCGAAATTTCAATCGAGGTGATGGATTTCAACTTGCCAGTGCGTGGAATCCAGTGTTAGGTGCCCTGATAAGTAAAGGTACGCGTCCACAATGTGACCAAAATACAAATTGTGTATTGTCGAGACTTGCAATCGAGTTCTAGTACCAGTGGTACCCGTAGCAAGACTGAGAAAGGGGGTAGATCGGTTTGTCTGCTCCTAAATTTCGTAACTTTTTTATCATCCACCCGCATCTTCAGTCTACCCGTGAACATGGCGCATGCAACTGTGCCGAAATATCGGGAACTCAACAAAAACAATAACCGTGGTAAATATCCCGTAAGTACTAATAGTAATTCTGAAGAGAGTTTGTCAAAGACGAAGTAATGCTGTCTTCTTTACCTTGCAATAAACGAGTTAGTGTAACATTTCAATAGCGCTAACAAGAAGTCAAATGTCATATGCATTTTTCATAGACGGTAGTGGTTCTTCCTCGTATAAGTACACGTATGGAGCGAGGTACGTCCTTCCGACGGCGACACGACACACTTGTTGGGCAACAGTTGGAAGGCCGACCGGTCGCTGCGCCCGCGCCGGCTAGTACGCGAGATTGATAGTCTACGATCTAAGCGCTCTCGTTGGAATTTATAGCATATCAATGTTCTGATTAGAATAATTTATATAAATTAGATTTTTGATTATATTATATTCTCACTAGTTGCGCCCCGCAGTTTCACCCGCTATTCTACAGTAACGGTATTTTTTTTTCAGGATAAAAAGTAGCCCATGTGTTAATCCAGAATGTAAGCTTCCTCCATACCAAATTACATTGAAATCCGTTCAACCGTTACAGATTTGAACGGAACAAACACACTTACATACTCACACACAAACTTTTGCAATTATAACATAAGTGTGATAAGACACAAGACAAAAATGAAAAACTTATAACATCAACTTTCATCCAATAATTTAGAGTGCCTAAATATTTATTTTAAAATAAAATACTAACTATCCGAAACTTAAACAAATACTTTTGCTCAATAATTAATAAATAAGCCTAACATTAAAAATTCCTTATCATTACGATAACAGCACATAAAAATTAACGACAACCTTGCTAAAATGTCTGGATAAGTAATCCTTTATTCGTGCAGACATTTTCCCGATATCAACAAAACAAAAACCCAGCGTTGGGAATCGGAATGGGAAATTATATGATAGATTAAACTTAAAAAATTCTTGCGATCGGCCTTTACGGTGAAAGTAGAGAAAGCCGCAAAAAACTCGACACACAGAACCATACAACGGTGATTTGGCCAAACCACAGAACTGGTTTGTCTTCATAAACTTGGGAAGGTGTGTTAGGAGGGGCAAGTGCATTTTAATGACGTCTTTCTATGCCTTGTGATCATCGTCTGATCAAATGACGTCTATCTATGTCTTGTGATCATCGGCTGATCAAATGGGATGAAACACGAGTTAAGAATCCAATAAGTACACATACAAAACTGACCACCCGTGATTATTAATAACATTTCAATTCTAGTTACCAACATCCAAATAACTAGTGAGATTTAAATCTATTATAGTATATTTCTATGAGACCTTGTACATAACATGTGATCATGTTCTTGTAGCGACGCGGTGCTTCAAGTAAAAAATAAACGTTGGTAATTAAAATGGACCTAATAGTAGGTTTAGATATAGAGAGCTTTATTATCAACAAAGACAACATTGTCACTTATGGCACGTTGTCGGTCGGTATGAAGCTCGGGGGAGGCCTATGTTTAGCAGTGGACGTCTTCTGGCTGATGATGATGATAATGATATATTGAGCTAGTTGTTTTTTAAATGCTTGAAATGAGGTTACATTTTAATAGTAGCATCAAATATATTAGAATACTACTGCAAAATGCTTATAGCATTTGAACAAAACGACAAATTTGCATTCTAAAATCCGTCAACCCATTTGATTCTATTGGTCACATAAGAACAGGCAAACGTGCTTACACCTGAAAAGCATTACGCTCCGTTTTGGGCAGTCCAAATTGTGATTGTTGTTGTCTCTATGAATACGTGCCTAGTAATAGCGACATTGGTTACACACAGAACTTCATGTCAGCCGGAGATCAAATTAACGAGTCTCTTGGATGCTTTCTATTCTTGCGTGAGTCAGGAAAAACTCTAGTCTTTTCGGTAGAGGCTAGAAGATAGAAAAACGTTGTAATCATAAGTAATAGACAATAGATAAAATGTTTATTTATGGAAAAAAAAAACCAATTGTACACAAAAACAATAAGCGGAGTTTTGGCGGGAACGTGAAGAATTCATGTCGCGTCATTTTATTATTTTCCAAAACTTGTGTTATTTCGCGTGTAATGTAATGTGTAAAAACGGTGAATGTTTACCCGTTAAGTGTTTGTGAACATCCACGAGTGTTGGTGAATGGTATAATGTCGTAAAACGTGACCTTTCATGTTGTTTCCAAAACTCCATAGAAGGCTCTAGTAAAGTTTTCACCACTTTACTGGGGCCTGACTTGGACTTGACCCTGACTTGCTTTGCTCGCCATTGACTGGGACTATACTTGACACTGGCAAATGCATAAGACGTGCGACGCCAAAATCTTCTTAGGAGAAAAAAAAACTATAAACAAAAAGGTAGATTTAAAAAAAAAAAAAAAATTACCTACACATTGGCGCCAATTCTGATGTACCAATCTCTAAACTAATGGGACTGTCCTAAATGTACCAGCTTCTATTATAATTCTAATAAGAGAGAAAAGAGTGGCAAAGTAAGTGTGGGTAAAAATGATTGGCTGGTAGTAGCTTAGAAGCTGGTACTACACACAATTATTACACATATTTACTAATGTCTGACGACATTAGTAAATATCGTCGGATCACGCATAGATCATCAAATAAGTAAAATCCAAATCGTCAAAACAATCGGATCACAAATGCCCAATTAATGGATTTTCATGTCGATTCCGTTTTACAATGTATTAAACTAGGTAAATCAATGTGACAGTTCTAAAATTGTTGCAGTTCTCAAATAATGAAATGAAAGGAGACGCAGATAGTTTCAGTCCTGTCAGATAAGTTTAGTGAGATGTGATACAACATATTCGACGTAAATTATTTCTTCCACAGTTATAAAATAAAATAAATAAAATAAAATATAGTTGTTCGTAGTCTGTGTTTTTTAGACCAGCTGTACTGTATCTACATAGGTATATTAGTTTTCCTAATGCAGATTACGAAAATGATAAAACTTTGTTTCCAAATTCGGAAACTAAAGAGTTTTCAAGACTCTTTTTCTCACACATTTTGCCACATGTAAGAGCATCACCTGTGAACGGCTGGACCGATTTGGGTGATTTCTTTTTTGTTGTGTTCGTAATGGTCAGGACCGAAAGTCGCGGGCATCAGCTAGTAGACAATAAAATGTAAGCCTTGAGTTAGTTAAATAGTAAAGTTTATTCCTAGACATTCCACGGAAGCATTGTACTATCTAAGCAAAAATATTACCTTTGTACCATTACATAATGGTCTTTATTTTAGTTTAGGTAAGGAGTTTTGAATATTTTTAGCAAGTTATGAATCGCGAAGTCATAACATCTTAGTTAATAGTATATTAGTATAATTTTATGTTCTATTTTATTACACTTGTAGCGTAGATTTGTTTGCATCGAATGATTGTCTACACGCGAAACTTCTTGGATAAGTATAAGCAAATGTTTTATGGACATAATAATATTTAGATAAGTTAATAACTGCGCCCCGCTTTTTCAGTAGTTCAGTAGTAGTACAAGTGACACGGTGAAACTATTAGAGTTTCTTCGTTGGATACGGAACCCTAACAGTGACATTGAATTTCGCACAGCACTAAATAAATCTGATGAATAAACTTCTTGCATCTGCATTTACATAGACAAAAACTTACACGTCTATTTAATAGACATTTGTTTAGCAAAGAGTACCTAGCCTTCGTGATTGGAGCCAAAATAAATAAAATACTTAGTTTTTAGGCTTGCAGATGTAACTACGTAAGCACGTACTTACTTAGCGGTCTGTAAAACAAGTTTTATAACTTTTTATATCTCTTCACTCATAGTTCACGTGTCTATAAAGTTGATTACAGCAAAAAATATGACGACCTAAAATATGATCTCTGATTTGTTGGATTTGTTCCCGCCCCAAACAGCAGAATAACTATTAAAACATCAGAAAAAAAAATCACAAGGTTTTCTATGAAAAGTTTAGCGAGGCCGAAGGCCGAGCTTGCATCTCGTTCGAAGTCACGGACATCAGTTAATTTGGTATAAATGACCATGCTTACAAAAACGTTTAAGTTTTAAAGAGACCTCATACGGCCACATAGGTACTCGACGATCGCGGGAAGTGGGTGTAAAGTGGCCATGTAACTCGTCCTGCCGCTCGTCTTGCTCCTCGTCTTGCACTGCCGCTCCCGAGTTTGTTGGTTTTTGAGCGTGAGTCAGAGGACTGGCGAGATAGATAAGCACGGTTATAAGGAAAGGATATGTTAAGCCGAAAAGGGCTTATAGTACTCATCGTTATTAACAACTTTTATTATGGGACCAACCATGAAATCGAGAAAAATAATCAGGTGTTCCATAAAAAATGTCAATGAAACTCGACAAAATGTATGGAACAGCAAATTTTTTCACGATTTCAGGGTTGGTCCTACAGTAAAAGTTGTTCACAATCATAAGTGTTATGAGCCTTTTCGGCTTACCATACCCTTTCCTTATAACCCTGTAGATAGAGCTATGGCAAGGCCAAAGACGTAGAATAGGGATGAATAGCGCGAGGAGAGGCGCCAGTAGAGCAGTGTGTCGCCGCGAATATTCGCGACGACGACGCGAGCAGCAGCGCGAAGAGCATAGTGTGGCCGCAGGGTAAGACAAAGATTGTATTGCCTTGCCTAATCCAAACTAAAAATATTGGCCGTAGCTTTAAATACTGTCTAGGATTTATTTCTGTTCATTCATTCAGTGCTCATTCTATCCAAATATGGTTAGAGAGTAATTTATTTTCATGGTCATGTTCACGAGATCTTTGTCGGACACACATTGACATAAATGGATTTCTTTGTCAATGTATACTCGTATCGTACTTAGTTAAGTATTAGGAACTAGGAACCGACTAATGGTGCGCTGTACAAGAGTTTACCTATTGACGTCCTCTATATGATAAATTAACATTTTTAAAATGCGATCTTTATCTACGCCTGAAATCTTTTACGTTAACGTTAAAAGAAGTTAACCAATTAAATTCTCAAAACCTGAATTTGATGACCGTCTAAGGAGATTATTCAAGAAAAGTCTCATTCCAAATTCTGAAAAGCGTTACTAACATAAAAGTTCTCGGCTTGTGCCTCAGATTGAGGTTCATAATGTGAGGCGTGTGCCATTCGGTTTTCGAACGTCAATATGTTGTCTATGGGGATGTGACAGCTTTGATAGACTAGCTTCGGGGGATACCCCCGAATACTGAAACGCTTGTTAACGTTGACAACAAATTAATTCTAATGCTGCCTTTGTCCAGCACTAAGAAAATGACAAAGGCAGCAACAGACTTAATCTGTCGTCAAAGTTAACAAACGTTTCAGTATTCGGGGGAAGTAATTATCACGCGCGCTTATTGCAGACTAGTCCTGAATACTAGTTGTGTATGTGTCTTTGCGAGTGTTCCATGGCAATGCCAAATTGCATCCCAGTGAGAGCTAAGCGTTAAATATACGTTAAAATGTTTCAAAATTTCTCTAGTCGCGGTGTGTAACCGTTCTCAGTGGACAGAATAGATAATAGTACTCGTTACGGTCCGCGTGTTGATGTTGTCATATTTTTGCCAGAAACCAGCCATGTTTGTGTTTCATTCGCTTTGTTCTGACGCCGTCACACGCTATAATTTTGGATATCTCTTCCGTTTTTTGCTATTATCGTGTTTGGATTGTTAGGTGCTTACATATTTATGAAAAATATAATAATAGCTATAATAATACACCTTATTGTATATCAATCGTACCTATTGCTTCGGTACGATTAATTACAGCTATTAATCAAAGACACAAATATTTCTATTTTAAATATTTCCAAAAGGATTCGTATTTTCTGAAGAGACATATATATTCCTGTAAATAAAACTACAGAAAGCCAAATAAATGATCACCTCTATGATAAGGCATTAATTCACATTGTAACGCCAGGGGTTCATTTTTCAATCGCTGATATTCGCACGAAAGTATCATGCGAAATGACTGACTTTAGATAGAAATTCCAAACAAAAGTCATATTTAGAGGGTGATGTTTTTGGGGTGTTTGTAAGCATGTGAGTAAAGTATGATTGTGTGGTCCTGTAGTACCTCTGACCGATTTTGACGAGGGAGCTGGCGTTCGATTCCTCTTTACATCCGGAGTGTCGTAGGCTACATTTTGCAGTCGGGTATTTAGTCTTTCTTTTAATGATATAACTTGTTGAAATAATCATATCACTCGCTAACGGAACGAGTGGTTTGAACTATTCGAATTTGCTTCTATCAATTCCATTCTATTTCTTTCATTTCGCATGACATATTTTCGTGAAATGCAGCAACCCCTGGCTTGATCCATAACTGATATATATATAAAGATATTTTTTCCTCTTATATCCCATTTTGAAATTTTGTATGTATCGAGAACTTCCTAGATGGATCTATTGAGATTTTTTCTTCTCGTTCATTTTGAAAGTATGGTGGTTCTATTGAGAACTGTCTTTCTCATTAGATCTATTGGTCAGTAGCATTCATTTGGTTTCAAGTTTCGCAAAGTTGTTCTACGTTTGAAATAAGAAATTCCATTGATCCAAACTAAGATACTTACAATTACAGCTCTACATATAAAGCAAACGACCTTCTAAGGCCGGTCAACCGGTCACTGATACGTGCAGTAACTATAACCTAGTCTGTGGTAACGTCCGCCCTTTGAAATAGTGCAATCACAAGCAATGTATTTTTCTTTGTACTTAGATTATTTTGTTTTTTTTTATCTAAGTGGGTCAGTTGCACAATGTTATTTTAATTCGTTTAGAACATTTTTACTTTTAAAGGATGTATCGACAACACTGCCTATATCTATCTATCCCTAATATATATAACAAATATTTGCAATAGTTCTTAGTTTTTTTTTAAAGTACCTAGCATAAATTATAAGCCCTGGATCTAGTAACAAGTGCCTATTCAACATTAACCTACTTGATGATCTGCCGAGTGTTTAATCCCATTACGCATTATTTTCTATTTATATTTCTCTTTTTCGTTTGCTTTCGTCTTACTACCAGCATTTCTAGCAGTAGTGTTGCACGGCGTACCTACTTCTAGTATTTCAACCAGTATCAAGAGTATTTTTTTCCTTTCGTACAGATATGTGCTAACCCAACCTACCTACGGTAATGCCGCCAGCATGCTGGGTACGCTGCCAACTGGTAGTGGGCTTGAACATTTGGATCATCTTTAGACCTTTAATGGTCTCTGGATAATTCAACTGTTATTTTTATGTAGTAGGGTAAGTAGTTTAGGTAGTTGTAGTTTGCATGTATTTTCCTTAGTTAATAAAGGCACTTGCCCCCTAAGTATATATTAACTACCTATATATTTTTTCTCATCTTAGTAATAAGATTGTTTTTTCCTGTCGTCTTACCACAGGTACATAGACTGGAAATTTAGTTTTCGTTTAGTTCGATAACTGTTACAGATTTAAATTAATTTTGACTTTGCGGCCGAAAAGTTCAACGATAAATACACTTTCTACGTAAAAAAACGTTATAAAATATATCCATTGAATTTAATGCCACATTAATGCCATGTGACACAGTGAGGAATTGTGACACCAAACAGTATGAAAATTACATAGTTTTGTATTATTAAAACTGGTTCTCAAAATTATACGCACAGCGAGGGTGTGAAACTCGCTACTGGAATCTGTATTTTCCGAAAAGTTTTAAGTGGGCGTCTTCAAATCTAGAGCAAATAGTTTCCTTTTAGATAAGCGTGCCCCTTCTTCGAGTTTTATCGGGAAGGAAGAAAGTAATCAGGCGTAAATCTCTTCTCGATCCCTGAATCTCCACAACCCCTCGACTGATTTTGCTTATACGAACTTAAATACTGTATTTACACGAATTAATTGCCTATAAAATTCTATGAAGATTCAATCAACAATTCGCAAGTTACCTTATATCTACACAAATATCTACACCTACACAAAAAAAATGTAAACTACATATAAAAAAAAGTCTTAGAGTCTATACCCCTTGTTTCGCTAGGTCAATACAAAAAGTAATATATTTTTTTTTATCATTGTATTACTGTATATCTAAATCACTCAAAAAACCTATACCTGTAACTGTACCCGCTGCAATGGTGCCCAATACACTAGCGGCCTAGCGATGGTCATCATTTGCATAAAGATATTTAATTGTATAGTTATGTATAATTATTGTGACGTTATACCGTTGTCCCTCTAATTTTATAGTTCATTGATTGATGGGCCGACCTTCGTATCGCAGTAGCGCGGGCTTTTGCAATCGTTGCATTCACCATCGCTTGCGACAGCTAGAATGTGTATGTGAGTATGAACGACCGAGCTATGGCACAGGATATCCAGATATGACATGTGATACTTGCTGCTACTTTTAAGCTATCTGTGATACTTTAGGACAATACACTTACAAACTAAAACTATGTCCCTAAACTACTTAGCCTACTACGTAAAACAAGCAGTTTGATTACCCGAAGCCCATCGAAGGTCTAAGTGCGGGTTAAGTGCGTATAATCGTCTATTATAGATGATTCTAGGGTGCAGCCGGGCTATAATAACCCGGCTGCATCCTAGCTGCACCCCAGCAGTAAAGCAGCGGGGTATCTTGTGAAGACATACCTTGATTAGCTACATCCCGATTAGTGATAGAGGGTCATAAGTTTTAACTTACAGCGTAAATTAATACAATATCATAATACTTTTGTTTTTAATCATAACAAGAATTATTGACCGTATGCGTATTATGTACAAGTATAGGATAACATTCAACTTAGTATTCTCTATTTTGACCCACGGAATACAAAGATGCACACTACAGAGACATACAGTGATACAGAGATTAACACAAACAAACATTACACAGATACAGATTACGGATTACAGATTTATACAGAGATTTTACATCTAATATCTCAGGGTGACGAGCGCAGTGCATTGCCGCGCGTAGTTTTGAACTGTTGAAGTTTAAAATTCTGGGTTGCACTGAACTGTTATGGGCAAGCGTGACGCTTAACATCGGGTGAGCGACTTGGTCGTCACCGAGAAACATAACAAAAAACAAGAAAACAAAAAACAAATTTGTTTATTTATCTGTAAAGAAATTTACAATGCAAAGGAATTGCTTGAGAACCTCAAACTCTGCTAAGCCTGTACCTTGACCCCCGATGGGGTTTTATAGCTCAGACAGACGACGCGAAAACTATCTTGCGGCTGCCGCGTACTGGTGTTAATTAAATACTAAGTTTGAACTCTATTTACTATGCCACAATATTCAAATTTCTTGCAATCACCGAACCGCGCGGCGACCGTGCGGCAGCCGCAAGAAAGTTTTCGTGTCGCATTAACGCGCCCTTACTAAGAGGATATTTCGCGCGCGCTTTTTTTTTTTACAAAACACAGGAAAGAAAAAAGTTTATAAATTACAATTCACCATTGAATTATTTAGTTAGGTAATTTATTTAATACACAATTCAAAAATGTTATTGTCCCATAAAAATCTATTCAAAATTAGTATTCTAGCTCCAAAATACAGATAATAATAATACATACTTTAAAAGCACTTTGTTCAATTAGCAGTAGGTAGCTTGCGAAATATAACATTGGCCAGTTCTGAAGGATAAATACATAAATAATTTTAATTTTAATTATATTATGTTAGTAATAATTTGTATGTTCAATAGCTGCGCCCCGCGGTTTCACCCGCTATTCTAAAGAAACGGTTAACTTTTTCAGGATAAAGTTAGTGTTGCACTTACATACATACGTACTTACATACTTATTAGGTAACTAGCATTTTTTTTTTGCAACGTAAAATTATGAGGGAGTCGGTGCTAGTTTAAAATAAATGCTTATACTCGATGGGTTATGGTTATTTTCAAGTAATAGTTAGTGTTATAACGGTGGATTTTTTTATCCATTAAGTAATTAAGTATACATGCATGAGTGATGTTAAATAACACATTGTTGTGAGCATTTGACTTTTTGTGTTGCTTTCAAAACTCGCAGAAACCACAAAGAAACCTAAGTAGTCTCCACCACTTTATTGGGACATGACTTGGACTTGACCGTGATTTACTTTGCTTGACTTAAACTATGACTGAGATTTGTTTTAATTGTGAAATTTACACACATTTGACATTTGACATTGGTTAAATACACTAATGTTTGGAGCCAAAACCAAAACATATGAGAAAAAATACTGGTATTATGCCTTACAGATACAACTGATAGCATTTTTATTAGAAAAATATTTCAATTAATCCTTTAATAATGTGGTGGACTAAATATTATAATGTGGTGGACTATTATTGCTAGGTAATCTGTAGTTTAACTAATTCAACCTTATTTTGTTGCAGGTATACAAATCGACTCCTAAACATTCATCAAAGTGATGCTTAGTGATTGAGACATTTAATTAAAAAATAAAATATCAAAATGTCAGTTGACACTCAGGAGTACATCAACGGAATGAGGCCAGGACCTTTAACGAGGGAGATACCTGAGTGTATGAGGGACAAATATACCGTCGTGCAAGCGATTATAGACATTATAGTGTTCTGCATCGGCGGCGTCTGGAAAGTGATTTATGCGATATACAAGAGCATAGTGGGGCATAAGAAGAAAGATCTCAAGGGTGGTATTGCTGTGGTTACGGGTGGAGGCGGCGGGCTAGGCAGCCTCATTGCGCTGAGACTGGCTCGACTCGGCGTCACAGTAGTGTTATGGGACATCAATAAACAAGGTCAGTATACAAAAAAAATACTGTTCCACTAATCGTCATCCACATCTCTTGCTGTGCCATCAGCCTCGGTCAAACGCTATACGAGTTCTGGTCCGATCATCGATGGTGACACTAGGGTAGACCCATCTCGCAACTGGGCGACCGACGCTCTGCATACCATTGAACTATTATGCACTACACAATTCTAGGTACCTAAATATATGTGTGCGATAGTCATACATACATCATCAACAAACAGAGTGCGCAACGAGAGCTCGGTAGTTGTATAGAGACGTTTCCTAACACATTGCAGATCTGCGCATGAGTACTACACGTGGCTTCTTATCGCTGCCTCACTCTTAAACATTGCTGTGAAACTTCTTGGTTTAACAATGTGGTTAATATATTCTTGAACTGAACCGTTCTTTTACTGAACGAAATGTTATCATTACATAACTGTACAATACAGTCAACACTCCAAAACTTCATCATCAGCCATAAGACGTCCACTGCTGAACATAGGCCTCCCCCTTAGAGCGCGTCACCTACCGACAGCGGGCCACTTGCATCCACCGGTTGCCCGCGCCCCAAAACGTAGTAGTAGTCCAATACGTCCTCCTCGATTTTGACGTTTAGTCGAGGTATTTTACTGCATAATAACACAAAGTTCAGGATCATTCTGGTTAGATTCAGTGCACTGATCATGATAAAATTTTATAGAAAAAAAGTATGGAGGAACTCTCAAAGTACGCTGCAATCATAAGAATACGGAAAATTGTTATAAAATTATGTAATAAAATATACAAAAAATCCACGTTGTACTTTTTGTTGATTTCAATTTTTAAAAAAAATGAAAAATCTCGGTGTTAGTTGCGATTGTCCTTGAATTTGGATTTACACTTGCAAAAAGGTTAAAACCTCCACACTTTGATGACCTCTACATTTTTTATAAATACTTATAAATACGTATATCACATACGTATTTATGCGCAATTTAAACAAATAAAATATTAAAAATATTACAAACAGACCCCTCCGCGCTTGATAAGCCACTGTCAACTTTTCGCTGGAAAGAAATCACGCACGAAAGCGAGACAAAAAATATGGAATAAGAGCGTTTATGAATAAGACGGTTATTTGTAATTAAAGTGTTTTGTTTGCGGATTTTGGTTCCGATCCGGTTCAACATATTTCAATTATCATAATAATATATGTTGCCATTTCCACTTTCGGTTAATTTGGTTCTTTGGCGAACGTCCTCAGTAACCTTAACTGATATAAATAGTAACTGAGTATTTTGCTGATACAAACACGTGACTTCGTTAATTGTATTTGCTTCATAAAGGTGACTGTAGACCTTCATCATAATATCCATTGTATTATTTTCTCATATTAAAATGTAACTTGCAAAATAACTAAATTATTCAAGTAATCTGATGACTGTTGAGATTTTTTATTTATTTTCATTGCAATTCTTACCTTTATTTTATTACAATGTAAAACATAATAATAATATAATGTGTGTAAATACTTCTCACGTATCTGAAAAGTTTCACATAGTAATAAAGCTTTACTATATCACGGAACAGAGACAATATAGCGTTATCTCTTTTATAATTTTGTATGCAAGTGATAGGGACAGATGACTGCATTTTAAGGTTAGAGGGCGTAAACAATTATTGGCAAGAACAAAAGATGAGCTTACATGACGTGCTTTACGTGGAGTGCTCCTACTTTTTATAGTAGTTCAACCAATGCAAGAAAATATCATCATTATTGTATACTGAACAGATATCAGTCTGAAAAACACGAAAAGTCGTAGGGTAAACAGGAACGCTAAACCAAAGACATTATTTATAAGGAGAATTCTGTGCGCTAAACATACGGACAATAGACGCGCCCGCATCGTGCAACCGAGAGATGTAGACTGGCATTTTCCCGCCATGTAAACGCTACTTCAGCTCATTTCGTTATTCCCAACCAATGGCGGCGCTGTGATTTTCTGATATTATCTCTGTCCCGTGGATAGAGTCTAGTGAATTGCTAATGACTGCATTTTAAATGATATCGTCATATCTAGCAATAGATAAGTTCATTTGCACAAGCTCAAATTACAACGCAATCATGTATTTATTGTTAACCTTACAGACACAGGCTATGTTGAGGAACGGCACCTATTATACAATAGGTCTATTAATTCGTCGTAGGTAAAAAAGTAATGAAAATATTTTGTCTTCATTTTCTTTTCAGTATTTGGCTACGACTTTTTACTTACTATACGCTAGAAAAACTAACACGTCAAATACCAACATACATAGATAGGTTTTTTTTTGCTTTGGAGTAGTGGTGGGAGATATTGAGTGATTGAATGGTGGAGGGTCGGTGCTAATGGGTTATTCCTTCCCTCCATCAAAGAAAAGGGGTTATGGGGGGGTAAGTGGTCTAAGAAGTGGATTTTATGGAGAAGTGTTCTGAGTGTGTGAGTTGGTGTGGAACAAGTAATTGGGATAATGAAGAGTGTTTGATGGTGTGAGAGGTTAATTTTGGAGGGAGTTTATTTTTCTGGGAGTGAGTTGTATGGAAAGAGGAATTGGGAGAAAGTGTTTTGTGGGAGTGAGTGGTAAGGAGCGAATCGTTAGGAGGATGGGGTTGAATAAGCGGTATGGAGGACATAAGACATATCATTATCTCTTGCATAGTAACGTTAATAACTGCAGCAGTCAGAGATCATCCGATAGCAAATGGACTATAATTGGGTTTACTACGCATCTTTGGCTCCATTTTTGACGCTCGTGTGATATTTCGTACAAAAATATCTTCGAAATTAATGACTTTCGAAAGAAACGCCAAACGAAAGTCGCAATGAAGAGATAATTATATCACTCGCCAACGCAACGAATGATTTATCCATTCGAATTTGCTTTTATCAACAGAAAATCTTTCATTTCGCATGACATTTTCGTGCGAAATATCATAAGAGCGATTCAAAAATGGAGCTCCTTATCTTTTACAAAACCACTATATAGCTGCATATAACTGACAAGGCCATTATGAAGGCGCTATAGTAATGTATTTGTATTTATTCCTTTAAGGATTTCCGATAAAAAAATGTGTATTTGACATTACCAAGTGTTGTGCTAACCCAGGGTCCGAATAAATGAATTGAATTGAATACACGTCGTGTATTTAGCCAGTGTCAACTATTGTAATATTTCAGATGAAGTCAAATACATAGTTACGTTACTTGAAATTGTCTAAATACACATGTGGAGCCAAAAAACACGAGAAAAAAAGGCACACGTACATTTTTTTGTCTTTCATGTCTTGACAGTGACAGAAAAACACATTATCATTACACAGACATCTATTGGGTACTTTTATTACCAGGTTTTTTTTTTTTTTGGAAAACGCCTCATTGAATCAGACAAGAGACGCGGCTTCGCGCGGCGGCACTCAGTAGCACCACAAAAATCTGTAAAAAGACTAATTCATTCGAAACAAGCTACTTCACTAGATATGGTCCAGGTATAGAATATTTAGTTCAGGTAATAAGGAAACGATATGTTAAGCTGAAAAAGGCTCGTAGTATTCATGATTATGAACAACTTTTACTATAGGACCAGCCCAGAAGTTTTGTCGAGTGTCATTGACGTTTTTCTATGGAACAGCTGATATTTTTTTCTCGATTTCGGTAATGGTCCCATAGTAAAAGTTGTTCATAATGATGAGTACTACGAACCTTTTTCGGCTTAGCATACCCTTACCTTATAACCCTGTATAGTTATATAACCCCAACCAAATAGGTTTCTTTTAGGGTTTTTGGGTCAATGTATCTTGCGACCAGGGGCCTTATCCCGTAACTCTGGTGGCGATGGTCTCCGTTTGCTATCCTGCTCGCTCGCACGGTGCGAGTAAGTTGGCGCGAGTGGGACGGCACGCGATGACCCATTGCCACCAGAGTTATGGGATAAGGCCCCAGGTCTCGGTTACCATCACACGTCATTAAATAGTTTATTTTTTAAACGCGATTTATAACATTGCAACGATATTCGTACATATTTATTTTACTTATATTATCTTTATTTAATTAGGATAACAATATTTTTTAAACAAAGTAAATAAAATGGTACCAAAACTGCACCTTAAACGAAACCGTTAACCGCAGAAAAGAGAAATAATAAAAAAAAACTCTCTTCTGTGCCGTTAACCGATAATAATCCTAAGACAGCGGTAAAAGTTATTAATCATAATTGTCAAGTTCAATCAATAAACATTTCTAGTTTTATAACAGTTATACACTAGCCCACACGGATTAGTTTGCGAACTACAGTTGGGGACGTTGGGAATAAGCCTTAATGTGATTCATTTCACCTTTTCAGGGCTTGGTTTTCAAAAAATCCTGAGAGGTTCATAATGCATGAAAAATATTTTATTTCCATACAAACTTTGGGGGTCTATTTTACGTCTTTAGAAGCAAATTTTTCTTATTGTTCACCTACACATACTTCTCAGTGTAGGTTACAAATATTTCACCTGTCCATCATACGCGGTTTGGTCTGTGCGTTGATTCCTAGAAAAGGGCATGTTCTTTTATATAATACTAGCTGTTACCCGCGACTTCGTTCGTTCACCTACAAAAAAAGTAGCCCATGTCCGTCTCCGACCCTCAAGCTATATATATGCAAAAAATCAGGTCGATCCGTTTAGCCGTTTAGCCGTGAAAACGCGACAAACTCCCAGACAGAGAGACAGAGTTTAGGCTTCGGCTTCGAGTCTTGGATGTTTTTTTTGTGGGTATGTTTTTGTAAATAGTTAACAAGTAATATTATTTATAGAAAAACTAAATACCAGAATGCAAAATGTATTATGCTTATGAATGCTTATGTAACTCCGTACAGAGGAACACAATTACACCGAACTCATCAAAAATGGTCAAACCGTTTAGGCTACAGGAGTTAATATAGTAACATACAAAATTACATAAATACTCACATACACCTCAAAACACATACCCTTTGTGAAGTCGGGTAAAAACATTATCCATAGTAAAAATTATATTGACATACCTGTATTACCCGTACCTAGTATAACTTACCTAGTTAGATAAAAATAAAACATTAAACAGCGCATTTTATAAATATTTTGAATATTCATTGCGGGCATCTTGGAAATCTTTTGTTCTTGCATCGTGTTACAACTTTCAAGTGCAGAGAGCTGTGTCCAGTATTGCGGCTGGCCTTGCACGTTTATTGGGGGCACGGAGTACCCCAGCCAAGTCAAGCACAAGGGCGCGGTCGTTTCTCGAAGCAACTTACAGCACTTTTGAACCGCATGTATCTTCATTGTGGGTAAAGCTAGAACTCTGAAACTTCAGATATCAAGTGTACTTATTGAATCTACCTCTACCCTCAAATTACAACCTTGTACCTAATATATAATATGAAATATCTCAAGTCAAAGTTCAGTTATTTAGTCACAGACACACTCACCAATCATCATTTCATCTAAGGTACTTCTAGAAGACCTACGAGCTTGAAATTGTTCATGCATGTAGTGTTTATTGTACATTGCAATAAAACTATACAAACATTGTTTGTGGCTTAATAACTTATATACAGAGCCTTTGCATAAATATGATTACCAGCTGCATACAAAAAAAAAATGTATTGACACGTTCGCGCCTCTAAATGATGGTAGGTAACTAATTAGGAAACAATTAATGACAAAGTTGTTGAGTAAGTGTTCCCATACTAACTTAAATGAATAGGTGCTTCCATACTAAATAAAATAACTGACTTGGCTTTACATGTGATATCACAACTTCTTACGGTGAAAGGATTGCTTTGCTAGATTTTTTTTTACATTTTATATTTTTTATGATCGGATTGATCTTGTCCGAAGTAGTCAAGCCACTCTTCTGACGACTAACCTTTAGACGTATTTGCCTTGACCGGTGCCGGTTGAGCGAAGAACTCAGTTCAACTCAAACGCGCAAGCTCACTACACAACAATCTAAATATTTATCTCAATCTTAAACACTATAGTCGATAGAGTACAATCCATAATACTGATAGAGTACTTAATCGTTTTTTATTACTTTGTATGGTTTTTAATAGAGAGTTATCTATTTTTCTATCAACTCTTATAGGACCCGGTTGTGTTTTAAACCAGCGACCAGGGCCCGTACCGTGAGGTGCTTATAGCAATGACAGTTAGGTTCAGCCTGTGACGCTGTGCGACCACGGACCGTATGGCCGCGAGATAAGATGTATGGTCGCACAGCGTCCTCGGCTAAGCCTAAACATCATCGCAATAAGCACCTCACGGTACGGGCCCAGAACTACCGCGAGGACTGCAGCCTTCTCTTAGTAAATGGTGAGCAGTGGTCGTCTCCTGGCTTATGATTATGAGAATGAAACTCTTATAACTAACTATAAGTCGGTATGTCGGTATGATGGATTAGGTAGTACTAGCGACCCGCCTGGCTTCACACGAGTACCAAACTTCACAGAATCACTAACTGGGCTAATCTGAAGACTGCCTGAAAATTTAATCAAAATCACCAGGTCCAGCCGTTTTGGAGTCTATAAGGAACATATATACATCGTCTTTTATATATAAAGATTAAGATAATTCTACTAAGTTGAACATATCTTCAAAACTCATTTCTTCGTCATAATTGCGTGAAATTTGGACATACCGATTGACAGACAATTTCACATTATTAAAAATATTAAAAACCTAGTAAGCACATAAGCGCTTAGTTATCGTGGCCCTATTAAAGAAACCTACAAAGAGCTAATTAGCCTTAATAGTTTAAACTGACCTAGAAGATAAACGAGATTAATACTATTGTAGCTGTTAATGTCTTTGTCTTTATATCACAGTAGGTAATAATCACGTTTTGAATTAAGAAGCTATTTCGAGAAAAATATAGCGCTATACACTTTCGCATGCAGACGAAAGAGATGGCTTTAGCGTGCACTACTCAAAAAATCACATAATTGCTAATAACAACTAAACTAGAATCAATCTAAATTATTTTCGTTGCTATCCTAGAAATAATGATTACCTCAATATTAAAGTAATATTAATTGAAATATATGCAAGCGGTTCGGAGATCTAGCGAAAACTACGTGTAAATCGGGTTATTTAATTATTATTTTTATCGACAAAATGTCATGCAATCGAGTTTTCCCTCTAAGCTGTACTAGTTTATAGAACCAAAAAAAACATATATCTTAATATAAGATCTTTAATATACATAACTAATGAGGTGCGCGAAATAGAAAAACCACATTTTTGTCAGTCTTAAGTTTCAATTAGGTTAAAATATCTGCACGAGAGTATAATTAAAAAACTTATCTGGATATATCTAACAATAAACTAGGTGTTTCACTAGGAGCTCGAAGCACCACAACCTGATTTTAAAGATTCTATATTCAAATATGCAATCACCGTTTTCGTTTATTAACGTTACCTACATTCCTCTGAAAATTGCACTTACATTGTTAACGTAAATATAATTTTTAACAGACTTCCAAAAAAAGAGGTTCTCTATTCGATTGTTTTTTTATTCTATTTATCTCAAAACTCCGTCATTTATAAACAGACAGATTTGAAAAAATATTTTTTTATTTGTAAGTTAGATACCTCCAGATTGGTCCCATTTTATCAAAATCCAGTTCTGATAATGGAATACATGAGGAACTGTGGGAACTCCTCAAATATTATAGGCATACCTATAGTGATTTTGGTATTTTCATCAACAAGTTCAACAAGTCAAGCATTTGCATTCAGAAAGTATCATTTGGTGAAGTGGAACTGATGAAAAAGGCCACATATTTATAGCCATTGGAAATCCACAATGATAAGTATTTCACGGGTGGCGCCAAAGATAATCTCGATTATGAGTATTAACATAGTTTAGCGACAACGACGAAGCAAATTTTTACCCGACTACGAAAAAGGAGGGAGTATGTATGTATGTGTATATAAATGTATGTATGTTCATAATTATGTTCCCTCTAATCTCCTAAATCACTTATCAGATATTGACAAGATAGGTGTCTATCGATACGTCTTCACACTCCGCGTGGCTATATAGAATTAAACTAACCTAGTATGGCGAATTTTGTAACATAATTTGTCAAACTATGACAAAAAATATTGACGTAGAAATATCGTGTTTGGCATCAAAATATCAAAATTTCAAAATCATAAGCATAAAATAACACGGAAAACAATGTTTTTTTTTTATTATTTGGCTCAGGCTTACTATGTTTATGATAACAGTGATTAGATAATGGCCACACGTATCGAATTTTCAGAAACATTCGCACTTGTTCTCGTAAAGGCATGCTGTTGTCTGCTATTGTTATGAACACGATGAAAAGCGATCTCAATTATTACTTGTCTATTGTGCAATACAATACACCACCGGTTGTTATAAGTAAACAAGTCCGTATAAACTGAATGGTCAGCCCTTATGTCAGAGTTTTAGAGCTTCCCGGGCCTAGGCCTCTGACATGGCCGAACGGTTATCGTAATACGACAAACAAGCGGGCCATACAATTTAAAGTGTTATCCGACCAGCGGTAGCATTTTGTTTTGAATGCCACCAGGTTACCCACCCTAATGGCTAGATGTCATTAAAAAAATGATAAAGTTGTTTCATGAAATTTAAAAGACACTTACCTAATCAATATAAATGCTTTAAACCTGTAACGAGGAGATGCGCTTATAGTTTACTTGGTATAGTTTGTAAATAATCCTCAGGATTTACTTGTGTTGTGCTCGTTCAACACCATGTTATGTTGACTGCAGACTTTTGGAAATTTATTCACATGACAAGGTACTGTCTTGTCATCTAATCTTTTACAAGGCTAACCAGTACCGCGGGGCGTACCAGACGACTATGCCATTAAAAATATTTTAATTTAAAATGTTAAAAGGTTTTCGTCTCATTTATTTATTCTCTGGCAAAGTGTAGAAAATAAGAATAAGAATTGATTGGAAAGGCATTTTTTCTGCTAGGGATAGACCATCACTCAGATCGCAGTCGTGGTACTGCTTGGCTATAGCTTAGAAATCTTGATTCCGAATCAACCTAATAAAATATGCAGCTCATTTCTAAATAACTTTGTTTCTTTTTTTTTATCCTATATTGATATTCAATACGTCGTATAGAAATACGTACAGCTCTTGTTTGTCTAGTGTCTCCAATTTGTCAATCATACAAAGTCTTTAATTTAATTAAAGTTTGGCCGATGTACGTACTTCGCAAATTCGCACTACATATAATCAAAGGAAATATCTAATCTTACTGCTATAGCATGTATTTTTTATTTTAGATAATTCATTAACTTGTGGGACCTTCACGACGACGCACAAAAATGCCTGTAAAAATTCCTGTTTTAAAATTAACAGATGAGATTAATGAGATTGTCAAAGTTTGTCACTATAAGGTGACAACCCAAGCATAGGTACAATTCTCAACTATCACATACCTAAATTCAAAATATTTCAAGACTTCGAATAAGAAAAATATTTTAGGAGTTTTTGACTGCGAGAGAAGGACTTTCCACATCTAGTTGCTCAAGAATGAACCAACGAGATCTAGATACATATTTTTATAATTTATAAACGATTTCAAGTGACACTATACTTAGTATAATTATAATAAGCGGCTAAATTATTGTCCTGTCATCGCCTTTAAATAAGATCTGTGTCGGTCGATCATTTCCCGTGACCCCGGTCGATAATATCCGATAATCCAAGAGAACCGGTCAAATGATTCGTTCGATCAATCGATCACGACCGATAACCCAAGTGAATTACTACAACTCATCAATCAAAAACCGACTGGATACCGTACGAGCCGCCTCGCGGGTCGCACGTGAACCGCGAGCTGGCTTCTTCCTAACTTCCTACTGGTTTCCATCATCATTTAACTTCACACCTTTTTACATGCAAAAGAAAAAGTATCCTTATGACTAAAGTAAAAAGACCCTTGTATTTTTTTGTCAATATCGAAAGAACGTTAGAGACATACTTAAATTGCAGTAGCGTTTATCTACCACCGTAAATCTATGACTATAAAGTCTAATTTAGTCCGACAGTGACGAGACCCGTCGGTCAAAATTGATCGAGTGTTTCGGAGAGCAGTGACCGACTCGATCACGCATGGGTTGCGAGGTGGTCGTTTTGACTCGGTCGGTCGTAACCGGCACAGGTCTACTTTACATTCACCTCACTGTGTTTCACTAAAAATACGTGGGAAAAGAAAAAACAAAACGTAACAAAACTAAATTACCGTATTGAGCTAGTACGCTATAGCTTAATGATTGAGCACTGAATTTTAACCTCGCATAGCCATGCATGTAATTTCTATAACAACCAGCTCATGTTCAAGAGGAGTATTTGTACACTACACTTCTCCGAACAGCGTAATGTCTTCCAATCCATGTGGCAGTTTAAGTGAAGTACAAAGATTTAACATTCTTACATGAATTGAGAGAAAACCAAGTCGTAAATAAGAAAATGTTGAATTTTGTTGCAGCACGTTGTACAGTAAGTGCTTATGGCGTTTCTCTAAGAAGAAAATCGGCCATACGGAACGGCGAAGTTTGGTATTATCCATGTACCAATCAAAACTATATAATACATATATTAAGAATGTACAAGTAACTTTAAAATTTAATAACGATTCGATTCTAGAATGCCTGGATTCTGATACTGGTATATTCCTAAGTATTGTGCTATTCAATGTCGGATAATAAAATTGTTTTTTTTTCTGTAATAAACAAGTTTTATGTTTTTTTTTTGTCAGAGGGGCTACTGTTATACTGTAGCGTAGTGCGTACGCTAGTACAAATTTTTATTTATGGTTGTGCGCTAAAATATAACAGTTTAATACAAGTATTATTAAAATAAAAACGAAAAAGCCGACTACGCAAGGTAACTAACCTTACCTATCAAGGAATCCAACGACATCTTACTTGTCAAAACTTAGGGTTAAGTTGTTTAGACTACAGGAGGTGATATAGGAACAGACACATATTATATACATACTTAAATACTGGTCCGTCTTTTTATTTATAAAACTGAAATAACATTCAAATCTAATAAACTGTAGTATACAAATAAACCGCCACTAGCAGGCATCGTGCCCAAAATAATGGCCGAACTACCGTTTTGAATTAATTGCGATTGCTATCCTTTGAGCAAGGCAGAGCAAGCACCTAACACCTTACATACTTACGTACATAATGTCGTATTTATACATACACCCCAAAAACCCCTCTTTCTTGGGCCGTCGAGTATAAAAAGGTACGATATGGAGTATCGCAGTATGGAGTACAAGTGCTCATCGCTCAGTCGGCGCCCCACCTCTCGTATTTTACGGGTGATTTACGTCAAACGTAGTAGAGTTAATTTGTGTAGAAAAATATGGACATTTTACTAACAATATGGACCCTTAAACCCCGTAGGTTGCTGCCGTGCATAAATAAATTATACTAAGAGTGGTGAGAAAGGTGCGTAGCTCGATTGCACTGATTAGAACGTAAGATGTCGCTAGTGCTTTAATTTGTCTCTTTATGTTAACCATATTTTCATGGGCTTTTATAGCGGTTTGGATATTAGCTGATTAAATACGTAAGCTCTTCCTAGTTATAAACACATTTTTCGGGGGTAAACTTTTTTGTATGAACAATTAAACACGCAAACTGCAACTGTAGAAATGGTTATCGACTTTTTTAATTAACGACCAACCTATACATTTATATTACACTAGCAGCCTGCCCCGGCTTCGCACGGGTATTTAACAAAAAAAATAAAAATTATAATACACACACGAAAACCCTTCTATTTGCGTCAAGTTACAAAAAAAAAAATATAACTATAAAGAGAGCTAAAAGGCTACCCAACAGCGAATGAATTTTTCAAATCGGTTCAGTAGTTTCGGAGCCTATTCAAAGCAAACAAACAAACAATCAAATATTTTCTCTTTTTTATATTGGTATAGATTATTCTATCATCATCAATAGTTTTCGCAGCGCACACGATGTAAGAATATTTTAGGTATTTTTTTTACATCTTGGGTTACATTATTGGAGTTTTAGTAAGGATCCCTAATTTAAATAAAAATATAATATAGCCTATGTCACCCGGAGATAGTGTAGCTTCCCAACAGCGACAGAATTTTTCAAATCGGTTCAGTAGTTTCGGAGCCTATTCAATGCAAACAAAAACTCTGCGCGGCAATTCACTGCGGTCGTCTCCCTATGGTATTAGATGTTATATCTCTATGTGCCCCGGTATTTCCCTTCAATTTCCTTGGCGTTAAATGTTTGATTTTATGCATTTTCAAAATAATTTGTTTTATAATTTTTTATACATATAAAGAACAAGTAAGAATATTGTACTCTGTAACTCTGTACTTCGTTGGAAGTTTCCCATAAAAAGGCATTGTTTGTCTAAAATTTTATTTTGTGATAATACTTATATTGCATACCGAAAATATTTTAACGAGTATTTAGTAAGGTACTGAGCAAATCTTTGATGGTTTAATCAGTATTGTAAATATTAAAAATATCCTCAGGAAACTTAAAATTCAGAGTAGAATTATGACGAAAGTGTCAATTACAGCACAAAATATTATATTAATGCCAAATTTAAAATATGTAGTACCTGCATCGGCCTTTAAACATCCCACTGCTGGGACCACTGGTGGGATATCCACCACGCTGGCCCAGTGCGGGTTGACAGATTCACATATAACCACAACAACAACTCAACTCAGGAAACCGTGTTCGGCCAATTAAAAATCGAACTTGCAAATTTCGAAACATCGATAGTACCGCGCCTTGTTCACGGGCAGACTGGCGCATGCAACTGCACCGCAATATCGGAAACTCAAAAAATAATGGAAATCATGGTTCATATCCCGTTACTACTAAGTTCCAATAAATTAAATGTAATAAAACAACTGCAAAACTCTAAAGCAGCGTTTTATAAATGTCAGAGATAGTAAATGTGTAAATGTGTGAGTGAACATATTTCTATTCATTCAACTCGGCAACGATTGAACGTATTTGCATAGACATATGGTATAGGTAAAGATAACCTTATACCCTGGATCAACTAGTCCCATTTTTATCGCAGAAAAAGTGCGGCCACTGTTAGATATCAGATAAAATCGCGAGGCGCTGCTAGTAAAAGGTAATTCACCTACAATTATTCATTAGTAGAGCAACCGTACCTTCTACGTACCTTCTAGCAATAATACTCATTAATAACTCTACTACAATGCATGCCAGTTTTTTAGACTAAAGTATTCACTAAAGTATATTTCTGCATTTTGCTTGCGGGATCCCGGAGTTTCGGGATCCTGATATACCGGGATTGCGTTCCGTACACCTAATGAACTTTGATAGTATCTACGTGAGATAGCGACTTTAATCGTACTTGATTGCTTAGGTAAAACAATTCTAAACAAGCATCGTGTAATTTCTACAGGTTTTCTTTTAGCTTTTTATGCCTAGTGCCATTATCATTGTCAGTTATTATTATTCTCTTTTATCATCTTGAAGTATGATGCCAGTTAAAATAGCAAGTAACTGTACTAGATACCTACCTAACTACTAGTTTCAAACCGTCGGAATAGCGCTAGCCGTCACATAAAGTGGAAAAAAAGTTAGTTGGGACTTTTATTCACCAATTAAAACGAATCGGAAAGTAGCCACTTCACTTTGATAGATAGATAGATAGAAACTTTTAATTATGTACAAATAATAATAAAAAAAAACAAATACAAAGCTATCTTATAAGCTAGTGCCATAAATGGCGGCCTTATCGTTAAAAGCGTTTGTTCCAGGTTTTGAGATGATGAAAGTGGCTCTAAAAATTATTATGTTTAATAACATAATAATAATAAGTTATGGGCATAATTGCCCATAACTTTGTACGCGATGCTGCTCGGCATTCGGCCTTGCAGGCTTAGGGCTTGGAACCGAGTTTCGATCTTTGGCCTCACATGTACAAAGTATAATAATTATGAACTTCCATACTAATTTTCATTCCTATGTTACTCAGAGTCGCAGTAAGTAACTAACCCTCTGGTTGCTCACGAGACCGTTCATAGGTACATCACTACATACTGAGAGACGTCCTTCTAAGCTCCCGAACGACGCCATTTAAGACTATATCTTAAAAAAAAGTTAATTAAACTAAACAGAAAATTACTTGATTGATTCTTATGTTTTAATTAAATAACATTACTTAACTACGAAAACTGACGTGGTTTTAACACATTTTATTTTAATCAATCGGGAATACTCACGTTAAATTCAGTCGGTTATTCCGACTATAGTTTCGATCACTTTCGGCGACCTTTATCAAGGAATGCTAAGCGTGACACGCGTGCTACCTCGTTTTATTAAAACAAAACATCAATTTATTTTAATTAAAATAATAAAGTATGATTATACCTTACTCGTTTAATTAAAATTAAAGAATGTTCCCTGAAAAAGCGTTCATTATAAATAACTAAAAGTCATGATGCCCTGATAAACATGATGAACCACCTCATATTGTTCGTGATACAGTTGAGAAGCCAAATGAACTACCTTGATCCACTGACCCTGCGGTGATCGAGTTTCGGTCTCCTTGACCAAACATCTGTCCAAACTGTCTGTATTTATGCAAATAAAGGATGAAACTTATATATATGTATATATTTTGTGAATTTTTTGACGTTTTGTATGGACTGACAGTAGTAACGTAGAGAGTTTTGACTCGCGCAAACGAAGTTTTTTCCTCGAGATGAAAGTATTCATTTTTATACCTCGAAGCTGATACGACTGCGGCTATATTCTTCTGAATTATAATATTAGTTAGAATTAGGATGGATACAATACAATATGGAACAGAAGTTACACATTGCATTCATATTTAGAAACATAGGCAATGAGCTGGATACACTCCCAATTACAGGAGACCACGTCATGCACGCTGAAGTACGACTAGAGTATATTGAAAATAAACCTTGTAATAGATTAGATGATAAGTAACTTACATCGTCTTGTAAATACATACTTTTTTTTGACTTTTAATTTGGCGGAGTATACTGAATAATTTGAAAAAATAAGTTTACTTCGATTTTTTCCATTAAATTAAAAGATATCAAAAGGAAAATGACATAAGAATCTAATATTGATGCAATGATAAAACGCAGATTCTTTCCCTATTACTATTGATAGACAGTAAATAAGATACAAAATAGATCTATACGGATTTTGGAAACACAATCTACCTAAAAAAACCTGCAAATGTGAAATAGCTGTGGCACGACTGTAAAGTTGTATACCTCTTAATGTCTTCCTGTGTTATATCACCGATGTCTGCCATATTATTGAAGGCATGAAATACTTAATATGCGTGTGATCCGGACACGTGGTGGCGTTTCCGAAGTGCACGCAACGTTTGACATAATGGACTTGATTGAAGTTTTTAAGGGGTTATTTTTTTTTTAAATTAAAGCCAAAGATGCAAGCTAGTCTTACTTATTGCAATTAAAAAAAAGGAATTTACTATGACTTGAAGAATAAGTATAGAAAAAAATATATATATCTATATGGTCGGTTAGGTTAGGTTAATTAGTTAGGTTTTATAGTGGTATTGAGATAAATAAATTAAAGGTAAATCAATTCGATACAAAAAGTTGTATATAATTATAATAATTCCTTCTTCTATTTATATAACTTCGGATTTAAGACTGTACCAAAGAAAACTTGTACCTACTTTGTTTCCTCTACGTATGTAAACATGCATTGCTTAAGCACCTATTTAACTTTCGTTTATCAGTGAATATCCGTTATATTTTATACATTATTTTAAATCTTACATTTTGGCTCCACACACAGTGTGACACACAGCCAGCCAATGTCAATTTTTTTTTTTTTCAAGTAAAGCACAGTATTTCACAATAAAAACAAGTCTCACTCATAGTCTAAGTCAAAATTTTTAGTCAATGTCCAGTCCATGTCATGCTCCAATAACGCGGTGGAAGCTTTACTGGAAGCTTCTATGGAGTTTTGGAAATAACACGAAAAATCACACTTCACGAGATAATACTATTCACCAATTTCACCAATACACATGCACGATCACGAGCAATAATACAATGACGCTACATGTCTTCTTCATGTTTGCGCCAAAACTCCATGTATGTGTTTGACTGTGTACTCTGCTTGACAACAAGACTATAAGTTGACAATTTAATGATAGAGTGGGTAGACAACTTTTCAATTGTGAACTAAACTAAAAATAATATGTTCTCTAAAATTGTGGCCCTGAAAATGAAAATAACTTGCCAAAGAGCACTACGAGCCATGCTTAGTAGAGTTCCATAGACGCGTAGGACGTTTGAGGTCTTTAACAGGTTTACCGGTTATTTCAAAAAGTTATTATCATATTTTGCACGAAATAATTTTAAAAGAAAGTTGTTACTAATATCTATCAACTCATTATCAGTATTAGCGTTGCTTTTTTTTTTGTTTAAGTCGTAAAGAAATATATCAATTTTCGTAGCTATCTTTCATAACAGCAAATAGCAATGCTAAAACTTCTTATACGTTAAAAGTAATCTTATTTTACTTTGATAGCAACGAGTGATAATAATAGCTATCAGCCATCATAAAAGTGTAATATATCTACAAGCACATATACATATACAAGTTTATTTATATTTAAAAAAAAACATCACAAAAACGACCGTTGTTTGAATAACACCGTTTGCGTCAAAGCTTTAACTGAATACCTATAAAATATTTTTGACGTTTGTAAAATGATTCCGTTGGAAACATTTCACATACCTAAACGAATTAAACATGTTTTATTGCTTTTGGTTTTGTGTATTCCATAAATAAAATTTTATCTATATTGCTATTAACAACACACGTCTAGAAAAGCTCAAAGTACTGCCGAGATATTTTCTGCATACCGATGTAACGACATGTTTACTCTATATATTTTGAAGGCAGTGACATTCTAATAAGACAGTTAAGTTTTAATTGAAGAATACAAACTAGTTTTGTTGGCGTTACGATATGACCGGGCTTTATCATGACCTCCAATACTTCTAGTAGATATTTAGTAATGCTTTGATAAAATTCACCAATATTGTCATTCTCGTTCCTGCCCAAGTTCATATCAGTTTCTAGATCCCTTGACAGTTCATCTATTTGATACGCCCACAGATCTATTTATCTGTGGCTACGCTCGACGGACTTTCGGCTTTTATTTTGTCCAGCTGTTGCCAAAAATATTGGGCTTCACCAGATCTTCCATTTATTGGTTCTTTGGAACCTCTAACTACTGTTATCCCTAAAATCATTGTAAGATACAAATGATATATGTACATTCTTGTTTTATTTACAGTCGACCAAACGGTGACCTTTTGGGCGAACTCCACTGAAACATAATCAGCTTTTAAAGCTCAGAAGGATTTTTTTGAGCTTCATTATTTTCAGCTTTCATTCGAGTGGTTTGTAGATCATAACAAAGCGACTCTTGTAAGACGTAATTCCCAAAATTAGAAGTTCTGACTCTTCCTTCCAAACTAAACGGATCATCTTGTTAAGAATAACTTAAACGAGTCACAGCACAGAGTTTAACGGTCAAACGAAATAATATGTATATTACGGCCGCCAAAATGCAGATTAGCTCTCTACAATTAAAGTACGTTTGTAAATAGGCTTATAACAAATTACCACAAATTTTAAAAAACATCCGGATTATTGATATTTTTAAATTTAAACAATTGACAAGGCTTATTCTATAGACAATTTTTTGAAAGTAAGGATATTTTAAGATTGAAATATAATTTTGCATAACTACTAAACTTGCTGAAGAACGAACTACTTTGCTTGCATACTGTACTTAGAAAAATAATAAAATAAAATTGAATCTAAAATTTTACATATTAGGGCTTTTTTGAAAAGAATAAATAAATAATTATAATTACTTGAATACTGTGTACTGTGTGGTATACAAAATCGAATAGAGTTTGCATACCGTCCGGTTAAACATGACGAACAACATCTACTATAACACATTGTAACAATTAAAATTGTAACACCCCATGTTTTATGAAATAAATTATTTGAATTTGAAAGAATTAGCACCGAATTCGTGAAATGATAACGGAATAATTATTTGTTACAGGTTTAGAAGACACCGTGAAGATGGTGAAGTGCGTCGGCGGGAAGTGCTATGGATACGTGGTGGACCTTGCCAGTCGAGAAGATGTTTACAGGGTGGCCAAGAAAGTCGAGAACGAAGTCGGCAGGGTAAGCTACCACTGCTGTATTTTTTCTAATACAGCTGCTGCTGGGTGCTGTATTTTCTAAAACAGCGGAAATTACCCAAGGCACTTTTTATTTTGTTTAAATAATGAAATGATGGTGACGATGTACTTTGTTTTTATCATTAAATTTTATGAGCTTAACTGACAGTTCTTCATCTCTCAGATTGTTATTAAAAAATATGGCTTATGTAATTGTTTTTTAAATTTATAAAGTGGTACATAGGAGATCTGTAGCTACATTTACCTACATTTGACGACATCACAATAATTGAGGCCAAATAATAGCTACATAATACCAAGGTAAAGCAGAGATGTAATCAGAATCACAAACTTGCGTTGCGTATTTCGATTACTTAACTACTTTATTTAGATTTAATTTTGTTGTTATTTTTCAGGTAAATCTATTGATTAATAACGCCGGAGTGGTGTCAGGACAATATCTATTGGACACGCCAGATCATCTCATACAGAGGACATTCGATGTCAACATTTTAGCGCATTTTTGGGTAAGATAATAAAATGCTATCAAAGTAGTCCTATTAATATGAGTGGTTGGAGAAATATAATATTACCTCACTGATATGGTGAAGAGGAAACAAAACTTAAAGTATTTTCTGTGTTAACAATAACAAACCTAGCTTCCATACCTAAATTTGTGCATTACAATAATTTAACCACAAAAACAATAAATACTCGGATATTTTTACTTATCAATGTCTTAGTTAGTGTCATGGAAATAACCATTGTTTGTGTTATAAACTTAAATTGAATAGAACACAGACTGAATATTTACGTGACCTTTTGACATTGATATTTTCCTTATGAGATCTCTTGCGTAATGAAGAGTGCCATGGGTTGACATTATTTCTACGTCTCGCCAACTTTATTAAAGTTCTCGTCTTTTTCTAACAACTACGTGACTTGATATGGCAACATTACATTTTAACTTAAGAACTTTACCCGCCGCCTTATTTTCATACATATGATTTCGTTTAACCAAAACTTGAAAACTATCCTTATTTTCTGTTACTTTAATTTTATCAAGATCAAGATGAAGCCAGTAAAGGAGAGAATAAAAGGAAATTAAATGCAGTGGAGATGCGAATGTTAAGATGGTTATGTGGAGTGACAAGAACAGACAAGATTAGGAACGAGTATGTTAGAGGAAGTCTGAAAGTAGCACGAGTGACTGAAAAATTAAGGAGTGGTAGACTATCGTGATATGGACATATAATGAGAAGATAGAATAGTCATGTGGCTAGAAGGTCCCTAGATATGGTAGTAAAAGATAGCACAGGGAGAGGGCGACCGAAAAAGGTGTGGATGAGCTGTGTGAGAAATAGGATATGCGTGAGAGGGGAGTAAACGTCGAGATGACGGCTGACAGTGTGATGCTGAGAATGGAAACGTGCTGTGCCTTCTGCTGCTGTGTTGTGACTTCGCCACCCCGTTTCTTTACAATACGATCGTTTTTTTTTTCATATTTAAACCTTAAAATTGAATTATATTTGCATGATCTTCTTGCCTACAAAATTTCATGAAGTTCGGATCAACAGTACGCAAGTTGTCGTCGATTAAGCATCTACAAACGAGTGCCAATTTCGTCCTCTAAAATCTAAGTCGTACCTTTCCTCGGAGAACTTAAAAATTGAGCATTGGTTTCATAATATTTTTTACAATCATGTTTTTTCAGACAGTTAAAGCCTTCCTGCCAAACATGATCGAGCAGGCCGACGGGCACATAGTAACCATCGCGTCGATGGCAGGCTACGTCGGCGTTGCAAAGCTGGTCGACTACTGTTCCTCCAAGTCTGCGGCCTGCGGCTTCGACGAAGCTCTGAGGGTCGAGTTGGAAACAAAGGGTGTCAAAGGAGTGCGCACTTCCCTTATTTGCCCTTATTTCATCCGATCAACAGGCATGTTTGAGGAAGTTAATTCAAGGTAAATATTAACACTGACGCATGTTCTGTCGCATCCGGTAGTATTCGTGGACAAATTGTAAGTTTAACGAACGGTGACATTTATTCGGCAGCACAAAAAGTTTCAAAGTCAGTTTTAATAACAAAGTTGAATATTCATTATTTAATTAGCTAGCCTAGGTGCTTTTGTATATATTCTATTTTGCATTGACGCTATGAATATTTGCCGTAAAAAGTATTCATCATCATCATCATCAGCTAAAAGATGTCCACAGCTGAACATAGGCCTCCTTATTTTAAAATTTTAACACCTTTTTTAGCCTTTTGTAACTCTCAATGTCTATAATCTAGAGCATTTTTTAATTTATTTATTAATACAGAAAATTACAATAAGTTGTTCACTATTGCCTATCTAGATTTATCTAGACAATTAGTTCTCGATAATATTAAAACAAAAAACAGTAAGAATAGTTATTAAATTAATACAAAATTAGTAAATAAATACACAAAGTCTAATTAGCTAAGCGCTGCGGGGCGAGCACACAAAAACAGCAGTGCCATCCAGAATTTTGAACTTCAACAGTTCAATACCTTGCGCGGTAATGCACTGCGCTCGTCACCATGAGATATTAGATATTAAATATGTTTATGCCCAGTAATTACGCTGGAAACATTGACCTCCAATCCAGAACATAGTAACGCTTGCACATTACTGCTTGGCGGTTGAATAACTGTCAAAGGTGTGGCACTTCCCCAGGCGGCCTTTGGAGAAGAACCCTACCACTACAACAACGTAAACGTCTATTACATATTTAAAAAAAAACAAATGTGGTCTAGGACGGAACACCCTTACCTCTTAGGTACTGACTCTAGATTAAACTAGTAGTTCGCGCCGAACTGAGACCTCGCGATCCCTATATCTTCACAACCCCTGGACCGATTCAGCTCATATTGGAACTTGTTGAACTTGAAAAATTGTATTGAAATGAACTACTTGCCTACAAAATTTTCAAACATACATACAAATGCCGATTTGTCCCAGTAAACTCTGAGACCTTCGCATCAGTTAAAATAAGTTAATATTTTTGCTGTTTATCTCGTACTTAAATGATTAAACCTAAGGTTGTTACTAAATTACAGCGTTACGTTTCAGATTCGTACCTCAGCTGAACTCGAACGAGGTAGCGGACCGCGTCATTCTCGCCATACGCACCGACGAGCCTTTCGCTCTCATTCCGGGCTACTTCCGACTGCTGCTGCCGTTCAAATGGTAAATCTAATCGTAGTTTATTACATTAAAATAGTTATTAAAATTATAAACAATAAAAATTACATACAGTCAAATAATCAATACTATAATATACTATATACAAATAATCAATAATCATACAGTCAAATTAACAAAAAAAAAAATTTTTTTTAAATAAATTATATATTTAAAACTAAATTACTCAAAAACTAAATAACCGCCCATAACTGTACCCGGTGCAATGGTACCCATAACGATAGCGGCATTACCGCGCTGGATGTCAATGGCCATCCTTTGCACCAGGAACGAGCCGGAACGGGAGTCACCACCGCAGTCCCAGGGACCCTATTCCTGTGCGCTCGAGATCATCTCGGTCACTGTCTCTCTAATTTAGAATTTAATGGGAGTGAGAGTGACCGAGATAAAATGTCATTTCTCCGAATAGGGCCCTGGTCGTAGTTCAACTAATTATATTTCGCGAATTTTTATTGTAGTCGTGATTCGCGCTACCGCCAAGTCAAGTTCTATCTAGATCAGTTTAGCCATTTAGTCGTGACTAGCGTGCCTGCACTGCTTCGCTCGATGTTCGCACAATAAATGTTTACCCCATTTCTGGCCTAGCCTTGTGGCTCAGTGGGTGGATTTCCGCCTTCTGATCTATAGGTTGTGGGTTCGATTCCCACCCAGGACAAACATTTGTGTGATGAACATGGATGTTTGTTCTTTGTCTGAGTGTTTCTATGTATTCTATGTATTTACAAAAAAAAAGTATTTATGTATTCTATCAGTTATCTGGTTCCCATAGTACAAGCTTGCTTAGATTGGGGCTAGATGGCGCTGTGTGAAAAACGTCCACCAATATTTATATTTCACCTCGTTAGGGGTTGATTTTCAAAAAAATCCCACGCCTTGTAATCCTCCATAAAAAATAGGAGTAAGGTCCATAGGAGTTGTTGCATTATCTGTGCCTGCAAGCTTAGAAAATGACAGCTAGCTCCTATCACACTGTTCTTCCGGCCCCCCTCGTGGGTGTTTTTTGTTTTTTATTTGAACCATTGCCTCTACCGAAGGCCCGTGGTCCAAATGGTTGGTCGGAGTAGTTGGACCACGACCACGTAATCCGTAACGTGCGCATCGGCCTTTACCATAGAATACAGAACGCGAGAAATTTTCAATTCAGTGGGCGCGTTTTTCTTTGGGAAATTTAAAGATTTATTTTATAATGACTTTTTTTGCAAATAGTGGTCAGACAGAAGTAATTTGTAAATAACTTTCAATTATTCTGTGTATTTGCGTCGATTAATTTCCACACATTTTTAATCAATTACCAAGGGACATAATATTTCGAAAGTGCTGTATTCCCACTTGCACCCGTGCACACGTTTATTTACACAGGGCGGAAAGTGTGATAACAGTGTATACATTTTGAAATTTTAAGAAGAATGGACAACTTTGTAAACAGTGTTATAAATAAAGATATATCAAAAATACATAAGCTAACATTCAGTTAATTCATTCGATTTCCTCGATTGTGAATCTCACGGAGAAGATGTGCTTGAATACTTCCTAAATTAACAGTGAAATTGTTAATTTTCATCTGGTGCTTTAATAAATAAAATTGCAACCGTATAGTGTCAATGTATGAGAGATGACCGTCAGAATGGTTATTATAGCATTGCCTGAGAGCGTTCCCTCATTAGTCTGTGTAAAAGCCTGATGCATGCCTTTATTTTTTTTTATGCTTAGTACACATATCGAGTTTCATTGTCTTAGCACATATTTTTTTTATTTCCGTACCAATTTTACTTTTACGCCATTAAAGGTGGAATTCCGCAAAACCCGTTCTTATTGTTTACGTCCATTTGAGAAGTAATGGGTTCAAATTTCACGTCTCTAAGCGGTTTAGTTTGTGTGTTGATTCCTAGAAAAGGGCTTGTTCTTTTATTTATAATTATAGATAAATATTACTAGCTGCGCCCCATGGTTTCAACCGCGTGAAAATCGGAGACCACTCAAACCTTGTGCTAAGTCATTGTCATTGTGTTAAGGTTACAATGCGATCAACTACTTATCAGTACTTACTATACTCAGTCTGCAGCTGCAGCCTGGCTATCTCCTCAATGGCTGCGGCAAGCAAGAGACGACGCTTAGTATCACTCAACGTATGAAAATAAAATTATGTACCTATTTTATGATAATGTTTAATGTATCTCACCTGTTTAACACACAACTAATTCACAATTCCAGGTTAGTGCCGTGGACATGCACATCGGACCTGATCCGCCGACTGGTGCCGGACGCGGTGCCGCACGCGCCCTCGCAAGGCACCACACACGCGCGTGTCTCCGATCCCCTCCCCGAGTACGACCCTGTCGACGTCAAGCAAGGCGCCCACGACCCGCGACCCGTCACCTTGATGTCACAGCCGCTTCACGACAGACACATGTGATCGATTACCTTTTTCTTAGCGATGAATTAAAGCATGAGGGACTTCGTCAATGTCGTAGGTTATAATCCAACTGTTTCCTCAGGATGAACGGTTAGTTAAACATAAATTTGTAAAACCTCTCGTTAATCGGGCTTTATTGGTAGGTCAAATGACTTACTTACTGGTAACTGACTTGTGGAAGAACTTATGAATTTAAAATCTAAATTGTGCCTTCTACATTTTTGTTATAGAAAATATTAGTAGGTATTACAATCGGGGTAAGGCAATGACATCTATCAGTAAAATATAAATCAGTGCTGTAAGTGTATTAAATACTAGCCGTATTATAATAGCTGTAGATATCTTAAGACAGAGTCCCTCGTATGTAAACGTTGGTTGAGGTAAAATTTACAAAAGCTTAGCTAAGTATGTTTTATATAGTTACCTCCTAGCATTGAAAAAAATATACTAGAAGAATGACAATTTCATACAAAAAAGTATACTCCAGAAAAAACAGCATAAAACTAGATAGCGCTTACGTATTTAGTTAGCTAATGTTTGAACCGCTATAAAAGCTGATGAAAATGTGGTTAATATAAAAACATAGGATTGGTATATGTCTGCAATTTAAGGGTTAGTTCAAATTTCAATATACGACGTAAAAATACGTTTCCAAAATTTTTAACGCCGTCTCTTGACAACCAAATTCTGCAAATAAAATATAAAGTTTACAATATTACTAATACAAAAATATTCCTAATAAATAGGTTTTTTTTATACGTATCATTACGAATGAGTTAGCTTGGGTTTCTTTTTCAAGTCAAGCAGAAATTGTGACGAATATGTCGCAGTTTAAAGCCCTAGCGACATCTTACGTCCCTATCGTTACTATAGTCGGGTTACGCATTTTTCTATGGCCATTGGCACTCTTCTGTATAGAATTTCTCTATGGTACTAGTAATTTTCAGACAAAATCCACGACTAAAATCAAACGCGTGATTAAATTTTGACACTCAGAAATAGATTTAAAAAGAATAAACGTGTAATCCAAAACATTTTTCAATAATTTTGAACAATATAATGTACAAAACTTTTAGTTGCCACTTAGATGTATCTACAAACTTACATAACATTTTCAATGGAACAGGAACTACATAATTTCAACCAAAAGTAAATAACACAGCATTTATGTTATTCTTTATCTGTGGTACTTAGTCAAACTAAGTTTGCGTTTAGAATCGATTGTTAAGAATTATGAATGTGATTTTAGCGATAAACTGTGTACATACTGTATACAAATTTAATTGTAAGTAACAGTAAATTTATATAAGACTTGAGTTTGTAACTAGTGTAATATGAGATTAAAATCGGTTTATTGCTCAGTTAAATATTTTATGCTTAGGGATTGTTTTGCTGGCATGTTGCTAAAGTGAGACACTTTCCATGTATGAACCTTTATAAGTATATCTAGAAAATTGTGATCGCTTTTTAGAATGCACTATTTTGATAACTAGAACCATAGGTAGCAGTTGAAATGGTCAAGAGTGACTCAGTCAAGTCTCACTGTGTTTAATAAATAAATAAAAAAGTTATCCAATTCATTTTCTACTATTTTTGAATTTTGTCAGTAGAGAACATCAGTCAATTTTTTTGGTAGCAGTTGCAAAAGTCAAGTGTGACTCTGTCAAGCCTCACCGTGTTAAATAAAAAAAATAGCGTCATCGAATGAATTTTCTACTATTTTTGAATTTTGTCAGTTGATAACATCAGTCAATTTTTTTGGTAGCAGTTGCAAAAGTCAAGAGTGACTCTGTCAAGCCTCACTGTGTTAAATAAAAAAAAAAGCGTCATCGAATGAATTTTCTACTATTTTTGAATTTTGACAGAGAACATACGAGAATTTGTGATTTTAATACAGTTTGATTGTAAATATTGTAATAAGAAATGGAAAGTGTTAAACATTATAAGTAATATTTGTATGTATCGGGCAAAATGGTAATTACTCGTGATAAATATTTTAAACTAAAATTACAGTATTTTATTTGAATTTATTTATTACCACAAGCAAAGAAACTTTACAGCCACAACATACGTAGTGTAGTTTAGTTAATTTAGTTTAAAGGCAAAAATAGGTCGTCTTAGCTTGTATCTATTTGCAGTCATAAGTTCGCTCCTATCTAAAGGATATTAAATACAAATAGATACAGATAGATTAAAAATTTATTGTTCACACTAGATTTTACATAGGTGTTTTACATAGGTTTACCTATGTAAAACACCTTTTAAAAAACTAGTGCAACAACTAAATGTTAAAGCGATTTCTTCCAGGCAACCTAACGATGGAGAGGATTCATTAGAGCGGAGAGGTAGAAGGCCCTCTCTATGTTGGAGATAATAATGTTGCGGTAATCTTTTTTTAGGTCATTGTTAAATACTTATCTGCTTCAGAAGTTTGAATAAGACAAAGGTACTGATACGATTAAACATATGTAATAATTTATCAATATTTTAAACTAAGAATCTTAAAATTTCCAAACAATTGAACTTGACAAAAAATTACGAGCTTAGTTTCTAGGAACTTAGTTAGGTAAATATGTACTTAGTCAATAATATATTTTTTCTCGTAATAATATAAGTGTATATTGTATATTGTTAATATTTAAGAGAAGTACAAGTACCACAATGGCGGTTTTTCATTCAAATAGATACACAAACGCAAGTGGTTTTGCTCGCCACTAAACCTGCAATGTAAAATTTAATATACGTGGACTTAGTAGGTACTTCTCTTAAGCCGCGCACCCGACCATGAGCAATATCTTTCACTTTTTCAACATTTCTGAAAATAATGAAAAAAGCGTTTTTTTTTTCTTTTACTTTGTCAATTCAGTCACTTAGTCATTTAAAATAATAACATGAAAACTGCTTCAAAACGCTGACATTGTTATCCTAACTAATATCATAAGTGTGAATATTACTCTGTCTGTATGTCTGGGTGCTTGTCGCGTCACGGCTAAACGGCTGAACGGATCAAGCTGAATTTTTGCATAGCTTAAGGGACGGACATAAGCTACTTTTTTTTTGTAGTTCTACGCGTACGAAGTCGCGGATAACATCTAGTTAAAATATAACTGACTGTCTGATAAATATTACTGTTTAATTTTAATTTCCACTCGGTGATTTTTTTATATTAGATAATGTAGAAATAGTGCGAATGAGATGGCCTTATTAGGAGAACGAGCTCGTAAGTCATATTTTTGCATTTTTTTTAAACAACTTCTTACCAGCAAATTACTAGAAAGCCTAAAATAATACGTATCTACGTACTATGAGCAAAACATTCGCAATTAAGAGGTGCAAATTACGTATAGAAGCGATGAGTGGTTAACAAACATAAATAAAATAAATTACCTACATAGCAAATATACCTAGAATAATGAGGTAACACTGATTTAAGTACAAAACTAAGTTTTAAATACGAGAGCAGACTAGTAATTAATTATCTCGTATCAGAGTCATAATACCAACGTAGCACCTTATTCATCTCAATACTTAACTACGAGAAAGCAAGGCCTACTGTCCACGTAGCGTAGTTTCATGCGCGCGCTTTCGTCTTTGCTGCTTATTGTTTTTGCCGGGTTACTTGCAGCTTGTGTATAAACAAACGTAGCTCTGCCCACGGACCTAAACGATTGCTTGCCACAACGCAAATGCTACGTTGCCGCTCTGTGGACAGTGGTTCGTTTGTTTATATACAAGCTGCAAGCAACCTGTACAACAAGTAGCAAATGACGAAAGCGCGCGCATGAAGCTAAGCTACGTGGACAGTAAGCCTAAGTGTTAATTTAAAAATTTAACAAAATACCTCAATCATATATTACATTAGATCAACTCAACATTAACATATAACATTATAGGTACAAAATTAGATTAGGCCTTAAACTTAAATGTCCGTTGCGTATCTAACCTTATCAAGAGTGTTCTTCCTATCAAATTATGCCGCAGAACTTGTGGAAACACAATTTTTCATAGACCTTTCAGCTTGTCTCTATTACAAATCAAATCAAATGTCATTTATTTCAACCATTTGTCATAGAAAGAAAGAAGGACACGAAAAAGATACAAAATTCTATAAATTAATTTAATTTAATTAATTACTTCAAAGCCTAATCATTCTTATCCCTAGGATACGAGTCCGGTAGCCTGAACTCCGAAATAGGCGATATGTACAAAGGATTAAGTTCCTGCATATGCTTTCTACTCTCTTGAGCTTCCTGTAAAAACTTGGCATAAGCTCTCCGATCAGACACGATCTGTGCGCTTTTCACTCCTGAAATTAAATAGAATATTTATTTTAATAACTTTACATTGATGACAATTTTAAATTTAGTAATGAATACTTCAATATTGTTCTTCAAATAACTGTTATACATAGGAAAGAGGGATATAGATTGCAGAGGTTGCAAGCTGAAGTGGCAATGAGCAGGCCACATCATTCAAAGAACAGATAACCGATAAGATAGAAAGGTTCTTGGGTGGCGACCACGAACTGGAAGACGCAGTGAAGGCAGGCCTCCCAATAGGTGGACCGACGACATTGTGAGAGTCGCGGGCAACCGCTGGATGCAAGTGGTACGTTGTCGTTCGGTGTGGCGCTATGTTCAGCAGTAGACGTTTTCTGGCTGATGATGATGATGATAGATAAGGGGGCTAATAAATTCTAATTAAGTAGGTAATGCAATTTTAAAGGCGCTCCGTAAAAAGGTTTTCATGTATAAATTCAGTAAAACTGTACCTAAAATTACTATAAGGCCAGCAGCGACTACGCAAGCCATGATGATCAGGCCGCTGGTCATGAGCCGAGCGCTGGTCGGCTGGAAGCACTCCTTGGATCGGATGATAATTTCCATCGTAACCATCGATTGGGAGACGGCAGTGTATGTGTACTTGTACTCGCATTCTAACGCGTCCTCGCCGACGCGCAGGATGCACGAGATCTCGTCGTCGGTTATTGGTTCTGAAACCAATTATATTACTCTTTGGATTATAAATACGAATACAGAGCAAGGAACATATTATCCAGAGTGACACAATCTAAGAAAAGTGACACAGTCAATGACATCTAACAAACAAGAAGATGCGTGACGATCTAATGTTCAGTCACAACCTGAAGTGACAACATTTGAGCTCAGTCATAGTCGAAGTCAAGCAAAGTGAGTCACGGTCAAGTCCAAGTTTATTTGTTAAATATTGACTTAACTTGAAATATTACAATACTTGACACTGGC
This sequence comes from Apocheima hispidaria, assembly GCA_947579745.1. Classification (NCBI taxonomy): domain Eukaryota; kingdom Metazoa; phylum Arthropoda; class Insecta; order Lepidoptera; family Geometridae; genus Apocheima; species Apocheima hispidaria. The sequence continues at coordinate 9,080,381 of OX388161.1, forward strand.
TAAATACACAACGTGTGGAGCCAAAACATAAGAGAAAAAACATCTGAGCTCGTGTTTGACTCGGGCTGGCTTGCACGATAGATGATTAATATTACTAGCACAGAAGAGAAAAAATTTTTACTTGTCTCTTCTGTGATTACTAGAATATTTAAGTGAGTGAGATAGCGATGTTCGCAACAAAGCTATGGAGTGACGTTAGGCTCAATATTTTTTTTCTTGTAGGTACCCTTTTCTGCTTCTATAAAACCCAGACTAGGTTTCATGATGTAGAGTCTGGGTTACGGGAATCAAAAAGAGGCGCTTAAGATATCGAATGATTTTAACAGAAAAGTTATAAATAAGGCCACAAATTCGAATCCCAAAGAAACAGAAGACAGTAGATTGGCTCTACACTACACTCTATTTAGCTTAGGGCCCGGGGAAGACTATCTAAAATGGTATATTGTCAAAATCTGTAATGGTTTGCAAATTTTGGCTATTTATAACCGTGAAATAGGTACGCATGGAATGGTATTGTTAATAAAGAATTCCATGCGAAATCCACGGAGTTAACGAGTTTGAACGAAGATACAGAATAAAGGCCCTTATCGGCTATCAGTTTTATATATTGACGGTATTGTTGAATAGATGTCATTCGCATATAGTAGTAGAGGTCCCCATGAACTTACCAGCGTCTTGCCGTTCGCTGACAGTATAGTTGACATTCCCGATGGAGCAGACGTCGGTGCAGCTAGTGTTGAGGTGGCAAGAGACGCAGGGCTCCGCGCTCGCGCAGAGAGGGTTCTCGCAAGTCGCGCAAGTCTCGCAAAACATGCCGGAGTACTTTGCGCCGGTATCCTGTACTGTTGAGCACTCGCAGCGGCCTGGGGAACAAGAGTTTGAAATGTTTCAGTGCTTACAGACCTATGGATTTGCTTCGCTTGAACCGCCGTCTAACAAACAAGAGAAAAAGATAGAGAGAGAGAGAGAAATATTTTTTCCTCTTATTATTTCTCGTTGGTTCGCTGCCTGTGATTTTGAGGTGTGTCAATGCTTTTTTTTAAGAGACAAGTGCCTGTTAACTTTGGCGTTGATTCTATAGAACTCTCTAAACCTCCCTATACAAACCAATTTGACAGTAGTGAAGCTATCCACAATTCTTTTCATTTCAATAAGTGACAAATGGCAATAATTTTAGAGATTTCTAGTTTAACTGGCACAACAGAGTCGACGTCAGTGCACATTTTTATCTATGGTCAGTATCACTCAAAAATACTGCTCTACACTACTTTTTGAAGACACAGCTACTTTAAAAAACCATGAGCAAAGCTCTCTTTGAGTATGTACAAAACGATCATTCGTAGGCGCCATTGAGCAACTCGGTACCAGCCGGAACGCTCCGGGTCGGCTGGTACCTACACTTTGCTCTAGTACCGAACACACACAAAAAGTACAAACTGCAACTAAATAAAATTGATGAGTCTCATCGAAGTTTTCCAATCTTATTTGTAGGAAGGGTCCGCGAGGACTGCGTCCGGGAGAATTAAAAACTCTGACATAACTCAAAACGCCTAGTAGTTTCCCACATTTTATTTAATTGGTTTCTTAACTTACCACAGACACAGTCCCCTTGCCCGGAGCAGGCGACATCTGTCCCGGGAGCGATGCAAGTGTCGTTCTTGTCGGTGCAGTCGCACGCGGGTCCACTCCAGCCGTCCGCGCAGGCGCACTGACCGCACAGGCAGTCTCCACGTCCGACGCCGCCGCACTCGATGCCGTTTTCTCTGAGAAATTGATAACGTTGGGTAAGTACAAGTTTTGTATCCAAGTAGTGGCCTTATTTTGTAAGACTGGTAGCGACGGTAAACCTTTGCCATCCCGCTCGTTCGAAAAATGCGAGTAAGAAGGCGCGATCAGGATGCCACGCGATGACCATCAGCACCAGACTCTATATGGCTCACGGGCCATCTTAGATGGATGCCTCAGTGAATGATGCGCTCATAGAGTACATACGGATACATACGGAAGCGATGCATGTGGCCGAGGACAGAGGAAGCTGACGCAAACGACAGAGAGATAGAGGGCTCGAGCTTCTGACACGAGAAGCAACTTGAGGAATAACAATAATAATATGTAACAAACTACTTTTCCACTTCTCCCGATATTTTTTTCGGTATAAAAAGTATTCTATGTCCATCACCATGATGCATACTAAGTACTTCCTTGCTGAACATCATCAGGAACAGTTTAACTATTCAGCCGAGAAAAGCTAACAAATAACACAAGAGCAGATTTACTTTAGTTATGATTATGATAACGATAATCTTTGATTATTCCAGCTGAAAACAAAATTATTTTACAAAATAATGACTCGTGCAGCGTTGAGAGAGAAAATTATGGATAATCATCTGATAATAATCAATAATTATGATTATAGATTATGCATCTTCTATGTGAACTTCGCGGTCAAATAATGTTGATATTTATAAACGGGCTCGTCTGCTAATCGCTACTCGATATCGTTGCATAAGATAGGAATTAGTACCTAAGTACTTAGTATCCTCGGTCTCAGAAAGTAGATAAGTACCTTCTTGGTATCGGTACCCGCTAAGTGTCTAGCCACAGGAAAACTTAACCAACAGGAAGTATTCTGCCACAGCGGCATTATTATATTCCGGTCAAAGCTCATTCGAAGAATATTAATCAAGCACCTATACAATTTTGGACACAGTTATCTATGCAAATCAGGGGCTTTGAAAGTCTTGCGGCACCAAATGGTGTTAATAATTTATTTACAATAGGTACACAAAACATAAACACAGTGATTGCATATCATCATTTTACTTTGACGTTTACTTTGACATCTTCCCATCAAACATGAAATTAAACTTTAAACATTGTCACAGAATAGAATATAGCACACGGGTCTTACAAGGTAAGGAAAGGTATATTTGCGGTAAAGGTAATTTAGATGATAAATTTCAAAAATAAACTTTCACAGTTCTTCTACTCCTTCTATTTGTATAGTCATCGTCATCATCATCATCAGTCAGAAGACGTCCGCTGCTAAACACAGGCCTTCCCCTTAATGCGCCACACCTTCCGACAACGTGCCACTTGTATCCACCTGTTGCCTGCGACTTTCACAATTTCGTCGGTCCACCTACTGGGAGGCCTGCCTACGCTGAGTATTCCAGTTCGTGGTCGGCACTCAAGAACCTTTCTTCCCTATCAGTTATCGGTTCTTCAAGTGATGTGATTTCTATAGTAACTGTGTGAAATTCTTGTTAAACAGTTATTGTTCCTATATTCCTGTTAACAATATCATACATTTCGTTCAGGCTGACAATGTCTAGTGTTCTAGAATGTCTAGTATGCCAAAGAGTCTAGTGCCCTTTTTGTCCAGTCCTAGTTTAGTCGTAATTCTAGGCATATGAATGGAATTTTAAAACATTCTCCAAGCTACCTCTACTGCCAATATAAGGTACCCTTACCATATCTACCACATTCCATGAAATTTTCAAGTGTTTGTTATACAAAATACAATAGCACTGCAGCGCATCTGTGGCAAAAGTTAATTTGAACAGACTCTACGTAGGTTTGATGATCTAATTATGTTCATAAAAACAGAAAAATAATTAGAATACCTCACATAATAATCAGTTTATTGTACTTCCCATAAACCGTAATTAAAAACCTTACCGAGATACTTTGGCACGCTTGCCAGACAAATCACAATAAAAACAAATAGGTGTTCGCTTCGTAGCCTATATTAGTTCCACACTAAAAATACTCCGGGAAAGCGTGTTGATGTCGAGTATAACGGTGTCTGCAAAACTTCATCTTGATTAAGTACGTTGTATCTAAGTGGGAACTGTTTCTGTTGAGTGTTCGATTGATTCAGACGAAACACTTCCGTAATCTGAATTAGCTCGGCTGGTGGTTTGTGTAGTAAGCGTCTCACGAACTAATTAGACCCAGATTGGATAAGGACCTAATGGAACATTTATCTTATTTGTGTCTGTGCTAGGTACTTACTCTTACTTAAATATAGCCAAGGAATAATGGTAAAGTGTTCTGATGGCATCAGGCTGTAAGGGCGAGGTAAGAAGTGGTAATTGTCGCTTTTGGCGCCTACAACATTGAGTTACACTTACAGGTTGATCTCGCAAACGCTTTAGCGCCTGTATGTTTATACCGGTGAGTGGTATTGTACTGTCATGAGTGATACCACAGATGAATAATAGTTTCTTTGGTGTTACTCACAGGCTGATCTCACAGGCCTTACATTGGCAGAAGCGGCCGCTGTACCCGCGGTCACACTCACAACGCCCGCACAGGCAGTCGCCGGCGCCGGAGCACGCGATAGTGCGTGTCGAATTCGGCTCTCGACACTGCGCAGCCAGCTGCGCTGAGGCGTTATCGTCTTCTATCGAGCAGTTGCACGACGGGCCAGACCTAAAGATGAAAGACTTTTGTTTTAAGAATTTTGTTAGTAGCCTTTCATTATTGTTTAGTATTATTTATAGACGTTATAGTAGTTGCTACTTAGTTTAATAGGAAGATGGATAGAAACTATTTAATGTGCACACCAAAAAACAAAACAGACAACTATCACACACACACACTGATCACAGATTGAATGTTGTCCATTAATTAATAACATTAATTAATGGACAACATTCAATCTGTGATCAAGACATCAATAATATATTTTGACAGCTTCATTCAAGCTTGAACGACAGTTGTAATTCAATCATAGGAATGAATCTGTATTTTTTCGGTAGGAGATCAAATACACATTATCTTCGGACCACTTTATCTCCGGGCACGACGTTTGTTGAGAAGACCACACAAGGTTTATGTAGCACACCTATAAGTATAGTAAATGCTTGTCAGTATGACCATAGATAAATCATACAAAGAGTGCTAATGTACATATATAGAAAGATGCGTTACTCGATTGTAGTACTGATAAGGACGTAAGATATCGCTAATACTTTAATCTGCGACATGATAGTCACAATTTCTGCTTGTTTTGAAATAGAAACCCAAGCTAACTCATTCGTACGTGGTACGGAGAAAATAAAAGCGACTTGTTATAAATATTTTTGCATTAATAATATTAGTAAAATCATTAATTTTTATATTTTATTTGCAAAACTCGCTAGGTTTTCAAGACAATGGCATTGAAAACATTATTCCTGAAAACATATTTTTTACGTCGTATATTGCTATCTAATTTGAACAAAACCTTAAATAGTGGACATATTACTAATACTATGTTTCAATTCTTATTTTCATCGGTTTTTACAGCGGTTAGGACATTAGCTGACTAAATACGTAAGCTCCTTTTAGTTATTAGCATTTTTTTCAGTGGTATACTTTTGCGTATGTGATTGTATATTCTTCTCGTGTAGATTTTCTTTGGTACGACTATGTTAATCGCGATTTAAGTCAGACAAAGAAGGTCCAAGCCAAGTTAATGCAGAGGTTAATACAAATTGTAAATCAAGATCCTGATAGTTGAATGAGATTAGATATTGAGATGAGCAAGATATTTGTACTGATATTTACAACGCCTGCAATAATTATTGCAGACTGAGCTATTTATACTATTGAAACATAGCTCGACAAATATAGCTTTTCTTATTCGATATAAAATCTGCCCAAGTGAGAGTCAGATTTGCACAACGAGGATTCTGTACCAAAAAAATACCCGACTGCAAAATGTAGCCTCCGGACATAAAGAGTTATCAAGCGACACCTCACTCGTTAACATCGGTTTAGGTTACAGGAGGTAATATAGGAACACACAAACACACATACTTGCAGGTTTACGTAAGTATCTTAAGTAAAATCAAATTGAAAAACTAACTGTTTTTTTTCACGTTCATGAAGAAAAAAACATGTAAAAAAAACCTGGCACCGATGTTTTTTTTTTTCATTGTCTCGATTCTCACCTCTCAACTACGTTCAATAGCGAGACGGAGAACGGGTATTCCTTATCGCGATACTTGGCTTTCGCGCGCTCCGTTCGTAAACGAAAACTTCAGTCAATGTTGCAAATATTTTCATGAATTTTTGCTCTACTGAACCAGGTTAATATAGTAGTTTAAAAAAATAAGATTTAGACTTAATATAAGTTCTAACATCGTCATATTAAACAATAACTGCCAACACAAATTAGAGATTTAATAACTTTTAATGATAAAAATCGTGTCCCACAAAAGACAAGACAGAAAAAAAAACTTTTACGTCACTAAGTACACTCCAAAAACATTATTCTTAGGCAATCGGGTAAAAAGGCAAAAGAAATGCTCACCATCCCTTGTTACACTGGCAGACGCCGCAAACGAGGTGCGAATTTTGTGGACACGTGAGCGACATATCCTTAATAAGGTCGCCTTCACACTTGCACCCACATTGAATCTCCACCTCCAGGGTCAGCGAGTCTTGCCCCAGTTGCGACTCCGAAATGGTGATCGTCTGCTGCGACTGGAATTCACACAAAAACTTGTAGGAATGCACATAACCATGTTGGAAACGAATGCATCGTTTCATATACGAGTGCGCTCTTGAAATTGTACGTGATGAAGTTTGAGTAGGTGTAACTGTATTTTAAGTGGGCTTGTCTGTATTAAGTTCATTAACTACAGGGCTGCTTCCAGTTTGAACACACCTAGTTTTATTTTCGTCGGACGAATGTTAACCGGTTGTCTATGATTTCCATCCGAAGCTAGAGAACGGCACTGTTATTAAACAGCGAGATGTTCGTCCAGTGATCGTCCGACGATCTAACTGAACTCACTCCAGGCTTTATGGCAAAGAACCTAGGCATCTATCTCCACACACTAATCCATAACTACCGTTTAGACGCTACCATTTTAGAAAGACCTATACGGTACAAAAACTTCACAGCTGATTAAGTCCGGTACTTGGCGATCGTGTCCCGGAATACAATTTGACACCGCACTCAAGTACCAAAGTCAAGTGTCGTGGATCTCAAGAGCGCACCGTCAACCATCTACCGTCCATACTCACCGTCTTAAATTCCTTACACGAATCGAGGCTGATATGCGCTTCGTAATTAACCGTCATGCCGTATTCCACTCCGGTACATCTCGTGACTTCTATTAAAGTCCCGCCTTTCACTCCGCAGTCAGTAAAGTACCTGACCTTCACTGGGCTCGAACTAGAGTCGTCCTCAAAATCGACTACGCTCACAATGTCTTCGTACCCAGTCTTTACTAGCTTTAGGATGTTTGAACTGTCGCTCTCGAGCTTAGCAACGTAGGTAAAGTCTTCTAGGAGTTGGTGTAAGCTATCGTAGTGGTCCTTGACGCTTTCCGTTACGGCAAATATCACGTTTACCTAAAATTCAATTTCAATGAGCTTTCTGATGATAAATGACGTTGAATTATGACTCTACATGCTTTAGAATACGGATTTGAATTCAGTTGTTGCAACTACATGAAATACCATATCTCGATAGTAACATCGTAAAGCAGATTTAACGTCTGCGCAGCCCCTTCGGCCGCAAAGCAGACTAAATCTATTTGCAAGAGAAATATTTGCATTATGTAGGTTAGTCATCTCATCCTTATCCTTGTGGTTTAAAGCTTCTGTTGTTTATGCTAAATGTTATGTAAGCTTCCTTATTTGTTATGTATTCCATATTTCTTAAAGCACATAACCTAATATACCTAACGTTTTATCTAGCGATGTTTCAACTTAGATTAACGAGTAAATAATCCAAGTGGACGTTTGGTATTTTACAATAAGTTAACAAATTGGGACAATAAAATTATCTACGAAATTACTTTATAGTCATCCAGAAGCCTGTATATTTGAGCAACAGAAGGATAGTCGTAAGTTGCAGCTTCGGAATAATAGCCGTTTTCATCTAAATGACACTGTTCATCGTTCTTTCTTATTGCACCACCTGAAAGAAAAGCAATGATAACGTTACACTGACCAATGATCACAATCCATCACAAAATAACATAAAATAACACATGGTCTTAGAAAAATCCGTTCCGTAATCCCGAGGCTTTGATAAATTTCTATATTCAACTTACCGAGTCTTCCATCCCCAGCTATATGTAGGTATCCATCGGATGATAGGATGACGATCTTCCTGCTGCGTGCGGACCATCCGATCTTATCCCCGCAGGTCAGCACCTGCATCAGCGCGTCCAGCTGTGCTTCAGCATTATCAAGGTTTGCAGTTACGGAACTGCTATTAACTTTTTCTATGAACTCGTTTATCTAAAACATTGAAGAACTTGGTAACTAAACTCAATTTCTTGCTCAGTACAGATTAAATATTTCTGAAAAGCCGTCGCCAATTTCATGGCCAAACACAAATAGCGTTTGAATTTGTATATTTTTTTTAATAAGATTCTTTTCCAATTGCTCTACTAAAGTTTTTCATCCTGCTTCTGAACCTGCGACCATTAGGATGGTCAGCTGTGATAGTTCATGGAGAGGTATGATACTGGCAAAATGTGTGTGTTCAAGATACGACAACTATATTCTATGGTATTTGTCTTACAATATATCTACGAAAGTATATATCTGCCACAAAATAACCCAGGCTTAAACAAGCCTCCCCTGTCCCTCCTCCTGTCTAGCCTCCCTTAATGGATCACCAAAAACATTATAGCGTACCTTATTAGTAAGTGACAGATGGTGCTTGTAGGCGTAAGTGGACTCACATGCTTCTTCTTCGACAGTGCAAGGGTTAGCACGTCTTCTGTCGTCCATGCTTATAAAGGGCATGATGGGCTTTTCAGCAAAACTGCCGAATCCTAGCCTGAAAATATAAATTGTAAGCATATCATTATCTGTATATCAAGCCATAGAGGCTGGATCGCGCAGTAAATTTGACACTAAAATAAACCACTCTCTCACTCAATCTACACCAAAAACAATAGTTACATCACTACTTTGATGGTGCCTATCGAGTTTCACTAAAAAAATCCTGAAGCTCCAGAAGCTTAATTAAAGCTCAATTGAAGCCTTATCATTTATTTACCTGAAATTGTCAGTCAGATTCTTCAGCAAAGTAGGCAAGTCGTCTCTCAAAGATACCAGCGTCTCCTTATCGTCCTTCATCGACCACGTCAGATCCATCAAATAGTAGAGGTCTAGTGGATAGTTCTTCGCTGGTCTGTACGTGAACTGGATCTTTTTTGTTTCTCCTTTAATAATACAAGACAATAAAAAAATCAAGTCCTATAATCAGGTACGTTCTTTTTCATAATAACATTTCACCAGGTAAAATATTACGAAACAGCTACTACATTGAAACTTTAGAATTGAAAACAGATAGCTTTGAAGTTCGTGGAAAGCCATGAGTACACAAATGAAGAAAAAATATTATACTTACGCGGTTTGAGAGAAAGTTTAATCTTCTGCGGCTGAATTTGCACCACGTCCTCTTCGCTGTCCGGTTGCACATCTTGCAGAGATTTGTTCTGGTGCACTTCCCAAATTGGTTTCTCAGGCCGTTGAATCATACCTTGACTGCATCCAGTGGCCACCAGGCTACAAGGAGAACATTTATTTTAGATAATTTTGATAAAAACATATCGTAACGCAGGTTAATGCGCAGCTAGAATTTATTATTTACCCGCTCGTGTTTTATTCATAAGTAACAGTCATAAATAAAATAAGAAGAATATATTTTACCACGATGTTTATCATAACAATAGAACGAAACGAGGTATATCAATAAACACAGTGTGTGGCATCTATGGAGATCCCAAACGATAATCGACTTACATCGCTATGATGAAATTAACTCAGCACGTTCCTATATAAAGCTATTGAAAAGCATTTATCCGACTGCGGCCAGTGTAAGCTCCACAATCAATAATCAATCAAATGACGATCTTTTGATTAGTCAAGCGTTGAGGCCACGAGGCCCAAATGTCGGTCAGCAAACGTGGGAAAGTACAATCGTAAAGAATGCGCTTCTCTTGTACTTGTACTTGTGGATAAAATTATTGGGCTACGAAAGCAGATTGTTCATTTTATTGGCACATGGTGAGCACACGGTTTTAACTGCTACCATCAAAACACGGTGAACATTGCGCTTGGTCACAACTGAGGCAGCAAGACAGTTATTTTTTTAATTATATCGTTTTTAAGTTTCTTTTAATTTGGGAAATAGCTTGATTATAAGGCCGACCAGTTCTTGACCAGATGTTTAATTAAATGATAAATTTAACACAAACTACGAAGCGCGGGAGATTTATTTATTTAAAGAAACACCATAAGTATACGTATTAATCATTAACTATTATTATTGAGGTTCTTGAGCATTCAACATTTTGAGAAGTCGACGTAAGATTTTGGCGCTTCTACGAGTATACACGAAGCGTAAATACATTCAAATAACAAGTACCTACACTGCAGGAGCGTACGTAGTATGTACCATAACATACCTGTACATATATCCTTACGTTATTTGTTAGCAAAGGCCATGTGTTTTATTTCACTATGCAAATGAATTCGGATTTATAATTTTCTAAGGCTAGCATTATTTCAAATAAGGACCGAAGCACCGCATGCTTTTCTGAATACAGTTACCATCATGAATATGCAATGATAAGTTCCAATATTTCACGGTTACAATGTGCTTAAAATTATGTATGAACTCCCGACTTAAGGCTTGGGCCCTTTAGGTCGAGTTCCGCTAACTATAGGCACATTCTAAGTTAAAATTGCTATGAACTGCACGTTGACAATTAGTAGTTCATCAACGCTGGCTGTCTGACTGAGACTGATAGAATCTGCATTCGTGAATGGAATATCAATGAACTAATTTTCCAATTGATTTATTAACCATAATATCATACGAGATACTTTTTGAAAAGTGGTGCCCCAGGTTTTCAAATTTTCCCATCGAACATTGGCGCACGCTAACGCGATAAACGTTGCAGAAAAATAAAACCCTTTAGAAATAAATGTAACCCCTTTAAATAAGAAACTATAGTCTAGAGTTATATAAATAAATAAAGTATAAAGCGAAAAGTTAAGTAGTAGATTCATTATACCTAAGAATTGCATAGCTGAAATAAAGGTTAGCGCACCACCTGCAGTGGCTACTGGCTATCTACAGAATCAGAGGCCACAATCTCCATACTCTATGCAGGCCAGCATATGTATGGAGAGATGTTAGTTATATTATGTATTACGAAGAAAGGAAGTGCTCACCTCTCGTCATCATTACACCTGGGAGCTGTAGAGCTATAGTAGGGGTCGGCGCACCACCTGCAGTGGCTGGCTGCAGAGAGACAGGGGCCGCACTCCTCATGCTCTATGCAGGCCAGCTTGTTGAGCAACTGCTCATGTACTGGAAAACGATGTCAGGTTTTTAATAAATGCTACGTTAAAGAAAAAATATACGATTACTTGTATACCAATACATTGGGTATGAAAACGAAGAAATCTAATGAAAAAAAACATTAATCTACGATGTCTTTTTAAAAATATTAATAAGACTCGATTGTCCTATCAAACTATTGTAATGTCCTTGTCGTTTGTGGTTTGGCTACTATCTGCTGTGCTAGGTAGCTGCTTAAGTAATGTGAAGAATCTTTGAATACCCTTTCTACTTTCTTATGAATAGATTGAATTGGTATTTCTTCATTTGGGTAGGTAGTCTATAGCAAAGCATACAAGTTGGTATATAGGTTAGACTGAAGCAGGCGTTACTTTAAATCTTCTTAGGCGTTTCTTTAAATCAATATATATAACGATCGAATCTCTAGTGATTTTCCATTGCAATATCGGAACTAGTACTTACAATAAAAAACAGAAAAAAAAGCCGTAAAGTAAAAGACAATTGCAGCGGAAAACAATATTCGTTTTGGTGATATTTTTGGTATTATCTTAATCTAGGTTGGTATAGATTTGGTGTGATGTAAAAATATTCTTTCGAAATTTTTCCTTAGCACACTTACATGTCAAAAAGCCATAACTCGGGAGATAACGGCATAAATTAACTATTCATAGCCGTCGTCTAAGCCCGTCGTCCAACTCTCCCATCTCCAAAATAGCTCGAAACCGTAAGTTAATCCAGCAACACAAAGCGGAAACGTTGAAATGAACTGAAAATATCTCTGGGCATCTCGGAAATGGTATCGAATGGAGCAGACCACCAAATCGGGTGTAGCTCCGTGTTGACACAATTTATGGGGGCGTTCGCGAGATTACAGCCAGACGCGTAAACAGATAATCAAAGCATAGGTATATTATACGCGTGTATGGGTTAGAGACATATTATATGTAACTATATTGTTACACAAATTAGGTACTCATATCAGTAAGCGTCAGGTCTGGTAGTGGTAGGGCTCTTCTGAAGAGTCCATCTGGGGAAGTACAACATCTTTGTCAGTTATTAAACTGCCAAGCAGTAGTGTGCAAGCATTATAGTGTTCCGGATTGAAGGGCAATGTTTCCAGCGTAATTACAGGACACAGAGATTTAGCAACTAATATCTCAGGGTGACGAGCGCAGTGCATTGCCGCGCATGGTTTTGAACTGTTGAAGTTCAAAATTCTGGGTGGCACTGAACTGTCATGGGCAAGCTTGAAGTTTAACATCAGGTGAGCGACTTTAAGGTTTCGTCACGAAATTCCATTAAAAAAAAAATAGAAAAAAAAAGCGTAGTTGAGTACGAGGATATGAGTACAGTATACCTACTGATGTTTAAAATAAATATAATGACATTAAGGTTATGCGTTAACTAGCGACCCACTGGGCTAATCTGGTTACTGAAAATTTTATCAAAATCGGTCCAGCCATTTTGGAGGCCATAGAGAACATACATACACACATCGAATGTTATTTTTATAGACTAAAACAGGTTCTCACTGACAAAGTTTACTATTTAATTGACTAATAACCTAAGTGAAAATACACAGAATAGTTGATCATGATCGTCATCACCCAGAATTGAGCCAAAAGATGTCCACTGCTGAACAAAGACCCCTCTTATTGCGCCACACTGAATCACAATCTGCCATTTGCATCCACTGCTTGCCTGCGACTCACAATGATGTCGGTCCAACTAGTAAGAGGCCTACCTACGCTAAGCCTTTCGGTTCGTAGTCGCCACTCAAAAACCTTTCTTCCTCATCGGTTATCGGTTCTTCGAGCAATATGGCGTGCCCTTTCAATGTCATTTTCCACTTCAGCTTGCAAACCCTGAAAGCTCTGCACGTGACTGGTTCTACGGCGAATATCCTCGTACCGGGTTTTATAGGCACAAACAAATTCCAAGCTTATCTATCTTACAACAATTATCTTTAAGTCGTTGACTATTAATATTTAAGTATAACTCGCTTCTTAATTTCATGTAGTCTGCACCTATAATTGTGGTGACGTTTAGCCTGTTTCTATTGCTTGCTTCCTTCATGTTACAATGGTGTACATCATATTGTTGTCTATTAAATAAATAATTATTTCCCGCTGTGACTCTGGGTTTCTCCATAAAAAACCGTCCAGAAAAATATTAAGTATTTAATTAAAAAAATCGTGTTCTAAATATTATATCTGAATTAAATCTTCTTATATCATATTTAATTTATTTTTCGTGGCCATCACAACATACTTTTCGTAAGGGCACCGTAACTGACACGTGCCTAATATTGGTGTTAAGCGATAGCACACAACGTAACAAATTGATTGAAGCGACGATTAGATAGAAAGCAACATGAGCCTTTTAACCAAGCGATGGTTCATGTGATAGTGTTTTAACTTTCAAGTTAATAGCTTAACAAATGAAGACATTATTGATGGGGCACGAGAGGGCTCATTAAGTTCTGTTTTTTTTTGTTGGCACACCTGGCACATCTACTCATGGGCCCATAAGTAAAAAAACGCTTATAAATCATCTTAAGCTTTTTAACTCAAAGTTATAAATCGATTGTGTTTTGGTTCGATGTTCTCTGGAAGGGATGACCTTTAGGCCACCTTTCTCTAATTTTTGCTATCAAATAATAATGAAATATCTGTAGGATATTCTTTGATTTTTATTTAAATTGCACGTTCCAATGGCTATACCACAGATATTTATTAGAATAGATACCGCGAGTGCGTCGATTTGTATGGAAACCTAGCGTGCCAGGTATTTTGATAACCTAAGTACTTACAAATTGTCTATTCGCATGGCCGTCAGCTTTTGAAAAGTTTTTAAATTTTTGTTTAAGTTTTGTATGGTCCAATTGTGCATTTTTGTGTTTCCGTTTGACGTACTTCTTCGAAGATTACTGAGATCGAAATGAATTTGGGGCGTGCTAGATGGAGCAATTCTCCTACTTAATAAAAAAAACTGACACGCAAAGTACGTAGACGTGCGGTGTCTATTCTAATAAATGTCTGTGGGCACTCCCCATTTTTGAATCGCTCGTATGATATTCGCACGAAAATATGCGAAATGACCGAAAGAAATCTCAAACAAAAGTCGCATCACAATAATATCACTAGCTAACGCAACGAGTAGTTTGAACTATTCGAATTTGCTTCTATCAATAGAAAATCTTTCATTTCACAAGATATTTTCGTACGAGTGGTTCAAAAATGGAGCCCCAATAAGGGTTGTTAAGTTATATAGAGGCCTTAGTTCGGCGTGAACTACGTTTATTACAATTTATTGTCATAAACTCGTAAAGTATGAATAACTTAGTAAGAATTATTACAGGCGTCACGACAAGGCTGCTGTAATGATTATAACTAAGTATGATGTCATACTGTCATACGCACAACTCGCTAGCACGAATGTTTCTTCAGCTGGAATTCTTATTTTTTTAATGCAAATTGGAAGATCAGACATACCTGAAAATGTATTCAGCATTTCATTCGTTTATTTATTTTTTACATACGCTTTATAATATACTTAATATTTTTTTCTTTTAGTCCCCACTAGGATATCATGTGTCAGGGTTGCCATGGAACACACACAAAGACAAAGACAACGCTAACACCCAGACATTTAAATTCATCATTCAAACATCTGCCCGGCCGGGAATCGAACCCGGAATTAATATAAAAGAACTAATGTAACTTTTTTTTTATTTCACATTTGGCTGTGAACAAAATTAAAGTTGCGTAGTTGATTATAGTTGCAGAGAGTCATGGAGAGGTCTATGGTGAGCATTAAAATCCAAGATCGAGTTCGGACCACTAAAATTCGGCGAAGGACTAAAGGTCGGTCGTCGGAACTGCAACGTGCAGGACACTTCGCTAGGCGAAGTGAAGTGATGGCAGGTAGAGTAATGTAGTCACCTAGGCAAGGTAAGCCGAGATGGCCGTCCGACGGCCAGTATGAGTCGACGATTTTTTTAAAACGTACGAGATAAACTTTTGTTATTATGTTGATTGATCGCCAAACAAAACAATAGCTGTTTATTAATTCCAAGATTTACACAAGTCAATGTTGTTATCATTACAAACAACTTTTACTTGGGGAAAAAGCCTAAAATCGCGAAAAAACACTGAACAACTTGTATGGAGCACTTGATATTTATTGGCGATTACAGAGTTGATTCCATAATTTTGTTAATAATCTTGATACCATAATGAACTCCTTTCGGCTTAGTACTACCGTTCCGTTTATTCCTATTTACTTGTTGCCGTAAGTAGAGATACTTCCTAAGCGTTGCTGACACCTAGGTACGATATTACAATCAAACCCGGTTTCAGACGCCCAACATTTATGTGACATAACAAGAAAAAAAATACTCAGTCCACGTCTAGAAATAAAACTGTCTTTCCAACAATGTCTCAACATAATATATTTCTATTTCAGGCAACTAATGTCCAAAACAGGTGCATTTCAAGCAACCGTTCAGCTATTTTAGTTAGAGCCGACATCAAATAAATCTTCATTTGAGCATTGAACATGTTGAGATAAGGAATTAGTTCTACTTTTACTTTTAATGTATTTCATAATAATGATAAGTGTTATTGGTATGAGTTGTGCTGCTCAATGACTCGGTTGTTTACGTTTATGCACCTATCTACCAATAAAATAATATAATATACACTAAACTTGTACAAATGCATAAGTTTTCTTATTCGTTTATTTGAAATAAATTTTTAGCCGCCCTTTTATTATTGCAAATAACGTATTCAACTCTCTGTTTTACGTTTTCAATACTAAGCAGCTGAAGCAATATTTGAAAATTCTTATTTTTAAAACAAAAACAAAAACCTGACTGCAAAATGTAGCATATAATTATCGTTGCTAGATATAGAAACGAATCAATGACGACTCGCAAACCGAAATCGGTCAAGCCGTTTAGGCGTTAGATACATAGGACAGACGAACTTACTATCATACACCGTAACGTATTTGTCCTTGGGTATTCGGGTAAAAACCAGAGCCTTTAAAAACATTTTAGCTCTCTGGGAAAATTTTGAATATCAAAAATCGTTAGTAACCCGCAGGTTTTTTTTATAACGATCTAGGCAAGCGTTTGACCACAATCTAACCTGATGGAAAGCGACGATGTGGCCGAGGGTGTAGCACATACCCAGGAGGTACCTATTGACTTTTTTCTTGAACAGCCCTGAATTGTATCTGTTCGGAAAGACAATTGGAAACGCTTAGTGCGTCTGAACGGTATTTCCAACATAAGAGGGTGCCTTTTTTTGTGCGTCTCGTGGTGTTGTAGAAGAACGGTGATGGCAAGATTAGGTCGTGCAGTTCTTGTGCTTTCGTAAAAACAAGCGAGGTGATGGTTAGTCATCGAAATAATTCAAAGAAATACCTATCTACCTATGCTACACCTTTAAAAATACAACCACATGTAAAAAAATATCTAACCACCATTATCAGCGACAAATCTTTCAATATCACAAAGTAAACACAACATACCTTGGCAATTCACATACTGAAACACTAAAACACAGGTAAAACTGATCACTAATTTGTACATGATACTGAACTGTCATGGGTGGGTATTCGCACGAATCAATGTGTAATGTGGAGCGATCGGTTTCGCGATGGAATGATAAGGGGTGATAAGGGCGCGATAAGGCGGCCGCGGGCGGCGACGCGGCCCGCCGACGACTCTCCGCCGCCACATCTGAAACGACTCTAGCCGCTCTACCGAGCCTCTAGTGAACGACTGTGCTGGTAAGAACTCTAGCACGCGACTCTACGGAAATCTACAAGCATGCTCTACCGCCTGTTGCATCGCTTTACGATCGTCAGTGTATTTTCGCGGATTTTCTAGCGGCTTTGTTATGGATGTTATCATTCAATAATAGTACTAATTCGATGCTAGTTAGAAAAACACTAGTTGAGCGATGTAAAATCTACATAAACCTAAATAACATTAATAATAATAATTATTAGTATTAGCAATAATTATATTGTAAATAATAATTTTATTGTAGTTTGCAAATTTGAGTCAACCTTCTTATAATTAGATATATGTACAGAATACAGATAGACAAACTCTTATATGATAGTGGACAACCTGCGGCCTTAGCATATAAAACAGGCTGTAAAATCTGCATGAACCTTTCAACAAGAATTTTATTTTATTGTAGTTTGTAATTTGTGTTGACCCATTTGTAATAGATCGATACGAATAGAGAAACTATTTGCTGATCACACCAGTTATTAAATACTAGATAAAAAAGCTTTTACACTAGTGTAACAACAATGCGGCCTTATCGCTGTAACGTACCTGTTCCAAGCAACCTTAGGAACCTAGCCCCAGCCCCAGCTCTAACCACGCCCAAGCCCAGAGGTCCCGTGTTTGTAGGCTCTTACCACTCTTGTAATTGGTGGATAGTGCTGTGGGTGGCATAGTGAATAATTAATCTTAGTTCTTTAGTTTTAGTTAATATATACTATGTCGCTGTTTATTGTCCCAAATAAATAAAATAAAAAATTACCACAGGAAGATAATACCGATGCCGTATTCTAGTGCCCCGGCATCAGAACGAAACATAACTTATACAAAAAAAAATTAATTATAGAAAAGGTATGAACATTTTAAGTTCCCAGTTCCATTTTAAGTTTCTTTTAAGTTAAGAAGTTACGTCCGAAACGATTTTCTACTTTACATACATTTTGCCATCGAATACATTTTCCCGGTTGAAATAATGCTACAGTTTAGAAAAGTGTAGTCTTTGTCAATTAGTTTATTAAATCACAATATCGAATATCTTTAATCTCTTCGGATTAAGAAAACAATTTTTTAAATGATTATGATAGATAAATAGATAGATAGATGATCGTAAAGGATTATTATTAGGTAGATAATTATTGTAAAATAATGCTGTCATACATGTGAAATGTTAGTTTCTCTTTTTTGTGGTCGTAGGGACCAAGACCAGACTGATATTTAACTATATATAATAATATAATACCATGTATAGACGGAATAACAGCTCTAGGTAAAGTATAGATTTGAATAGGCCAGTTAAATCTGTATTCACCAGCTGTCGCTTCGTGTCGCGGGAATTAGTACGATTGACATCTGCATGCACCGATAACGTGATTTATTGACTCATTCATACACCCTAGTTTTGCAGTTAAACGGAAACTTAAAACGATTTATAACTCGCATGTCGCAATTACTTTGAGCTAAACATTTTAGATCCCAAAAAAACACAAAACCACTCCGGCAGGCCTAGGAAAAGATAGCACCATGATGTTGAGATGCGAGAGAAGCGATGTCCAGATGCACCTGAAGAACTGGACGGCAATATTATAGCTATGGAGCGACGTCTTTAGGCTGCGGTGAGATATATATGACTCATACAAAAAAAACAATAACTACCTATCTTTCCAAATAAGAACACTCGTATTGTAATTAAATCAACTCTTCTAAATTATCATTCATACACCCTAGTTTTGCAGTTAAACGGAAACTTAAAACGATTTATAACTCGCATGTCGCAATTACTTTGAGCTAAACATTTTAGATCCCAAAAAAAAAAAACACAAAACCACTCCGGCAGGCCTAGGAAAAGATAGCACCATGATGTTGAGATGCGAGAGAAGCGATGTCCAGATGCACCTGAAGAACTGGACGGCAATATTATAGCTATAGAGCGACGTCATTAGGCTGCGGTGAGATATATATGACTCATACAAAAAAACAATAACTACCTATCTTTCCAAATAAGAACACCGGTCTTTAAGAATGTTTGCTCGTATTGTAATTAAATCAACTCTACTAAATTACCTACTCGATATTTTTCTCGTAGTTAACGCTTATTGTTTACACAAATGACTAAAAAAGTGTAATTATTTTAGCGTCCGAGTTTCTTCATTCCATCATAATTTGTAAAATCCCTGAACAGTTGTTAGTAGTATCGCTAGATTATAATTTTAAATATGATATGGGTGACCTGACCCTGTTATTTTATTTTGTAAAAAAAAGCTTGTTGATTGCCAGTAATTTCAGTGATATAGTTCAACTCGTGTTTGCGCTTGCTGTCTTAACCTGATAGATTTGGAAAGTATGTATAAAGTCTAGATAAACATAGGCCTGTTGATTTAAAAAAACTACATGGCATAGAGACATAGTCGTATCAACCATATTACCATATTCCAAGACTGTTATCATTCATCATTGTACTGCTTCACAACTTCACTTCTCCACTTCACTGCTGGACAAAAGCCTCTTCTTTAACACATCAATATTTCCGGTCCTGCACCGTCCTCATCGTTTTGCCCTTTGCCCTCACGATATCGTCCTTGCATCTTTCCAGTGGTCTGCCCACTGGTCTGATAGCTCCACTGGGCCATCAGTCTGTGACCATGTTTGTCCACCTGTCGTCCATAGTTCAATCGTCTTGCAATGTGTCCTGCTCACCTCCACTTGAGCTCCGTAATTCTTCTTCCAACATCTAAGACTATAAAATAAATACATTATATTATATTATATAGCTTAAAAATATAGTCCCGCAGATATTTTTAAACCACAGACCTTTTTGTAATTAGGTAGATAAACACAGTAACAGCAAGCGCTGTGTGTAAGGAACTCCTCGACATAAAATAACATCTAATACAAAATTTAGCTACGAGAACTACTTGATAAATTAAGCTTTCAAAATTAAACATTAGCAATAACTACTAACGAACGGAAACTGACGATAAATTCAACTAATAGGTACCTTCCTAGTAAAAGGCAGCGTCCTTCATCACCGGTGTCCTTCTAACTAATTACTAATTACAGATTTAACGACCTCGAGAGAAACACGGCGTCGGGACACGCAGATCGCCGCTCCCTCGCCGGCCGTGCTTACCTCACTTGTATCTACGTAGGTAGGCGAGCTATCTGATGTTAGTACTTAGATATATGTGTGGATGTGAATGTTAGTCTGTCTGACCATAACTGAGGCAGTAATGGAGGTTTTGCTACCCACTGATGGCCTTATTAAGGCTAGTAGTCAATCGTAAACCTATTTTTTGAATAAAAAAATAAATGATAGGTACGAAAATGAATTTCACAAGAGTTTGTCATCGAAACCGTGGGGTCCAACTGTTAAAAGCATAGTATTACCATAGATCAATAATACAGGATAATGTTCTTTGGTATTACGTGTCTTCAATAAGCAACTTATACAGTATAGGCAAACCGTCTTCTGTAAATGGCAACGAATGTGGGTGTACATTCGAGGCCGAATTAACAAAACGGAGACAAGCTCCGCGCTTCATATCGACATGTTACAAACTGCTAGTGGGCGCACTGGTGCCATAAACTTCTGTACGATATAATATTCCATGACGATTACGCAAATGTCATCATTGTAGTGTCATACAGGGTTATTTTCCAATCGAAACCGAAACCCTCTCGCAGGCAGGTTCCCTTCCCTACATCATCCTTAACAATTTTTGTTTCATAACTTCTAATAAATAGTTTTTATGCCCAAGAATTTTATTAATAATAAATTTTAATATTAACATAATCCAAAAAACGTATGGATATGATATAAGGAAGCTGGTTCCAAGAGGGTGTTGGTGAATTAAAAATAAACACCTTTGTTTTCATTATGCAATTACATAACGATAAATTATAAAAGCAAGTCACACGCTGCGCCGGTAGTAGCACAGCGCTTACTATACATATACACGCGGGCAGCGAGTAAAATGCTTTTATCGTCGCTTGCCTATAATAATGGGGGACTACTTGGTAGCCTACTCAAAAAGTCTGATTCAAAAAGTTCTATTGGTAGGTCCCCGGAAAATCGTTGTGCTGATGTAATTTTGATACTTGACCGATTTTAATTCATAGATATAACACAATACAGACTCGTTCTTCGTAGGCGGAATCTAGAGTCCGCCTGACGAAAGAGATTTCCGGTGTCTTACAAATAAACAGCGAAAAAAAAATTGTCCGTGGTTACCAGATAAACTAGTAAAATCACGGGCAAAAAGAGTTTCCCGTGGTGCTATCAGTAGAACTATACGGTAAGTCTACGGGCAACGAGTGACATTTTTTGTTAAGTTAAGCGACATTTTTTGCTTGGTGGCCGAACAACTGGCAAATAGAGGTGTGGTACCCCCCCCCTGCGAACACTAAAACCATATACTTATTATTATTATAAAATAATAGAACATACAAAACATTGTGACACAAAAACTCTTAGAACTACGCAATAATTAGCGTTAGGTATACCGCACCTTCCCAAATTAGCGATTGCTTGCGATATCGCATTATCTTTCTTAATTCCGTTTATTGTGGGTATATTTTTTCTGTCGGCTCGTTGTGAATTTGGCTACACGCTCAAACTTACTGTATTTACATTTGGAGTGTCATGGCTTCATTTTGCAGTCGGAATTTTTGTTTTTCTTTTAAAAATTATATTTGTGCGGTGTTCCATTCGTTTGAACCCATATTTTTGTTTAAAATAAAAATATAAATTTTTTGTAACGATATTCAAATATTCCCAAAGAACTTGCGTAATTCGTGACCACTGATTGCGTAGCATTAGAAATACACAGTTAGTCTATCAATCAAGAGTGTTTGTGAGCGATTGTATCCACTATGTTTACCGTAAGTGAGTTCAAACAAGTGTCATGGGGTCTAGTTAAGGTCTACATGAGTGCCAACCGAGTGTAGTTAGCGAGTTACGACCTCTTCACACCACGCTACCTCGAGTTTGGATGGGTGCAGCGCGCTAGGAGAGCCTAAAGCTACGATTCGTCTCATTATAGCATAGTCTGTACAGGCAAGGTATAGCTGTTTCCCAATTTCTTGTTTACACTGATCCTATCTATTGTTTACGTAAATGATTGTAACGAGACGGTACTTTACAGGTTCACGGCACTTCACACCGACAAAACGACATGTTAACTAATTTACTTTTAAAGTTAACGAGCCAGAGTTCTTTCAAAGAGTTAAAAGTTAATTTAGGAGACGTTAAACGTTGAATTCCTGTACGCTACTTACTTAACACGTACGATGGATCAAGCCTATCGAACATCTGTGATGTTTGAAGCTTTACGACGAGGCCAATAAAGCTAATACCTTCAATTAATGTCTTAAATCCTATGTCTTTGGGAGCCACCTATGAAACTAATAATAATGTTATACGGTTTCAGCTACCGCGATTATTTCTGCATTCTTATTAGTGGAGTTTTGTGAAAGACATCGCTCTGGTATGGTATGGTATAACATAGCCAATTCTGGATCTTCGGCTTCGGTATCGTGCTGCTAAATGGTCCTTTGGTCTCTTGTGTTCTTGTTTTGGCCAGATTTGACAATGTGACCACCAGTTCAAATGAGCCGAGACGGCGTGGTGTGGCTTGTGTCTCAGCTCAGCCACTTAGCCCAAATGACAAGCAAGCAATGTCCTTACTGCTAACTACTCCATCAAAATATACATGAAGATTAAAGAGAATAATCGTCATTTATTACAAAATTGGAGAACGACCCTATTGAATGAGTTTACTTAACCGACATTGTCAAAAAGAAGTTAGCTATAGACGCAACCATAAACGATCCGCTACACACTTTGTAATTCGACAGATTTACGTCGGCGCTGCTTCATCTTGGGCGTCTCTCTCTTGTCCAGCAGAGTATAGAAGTGATTGACCGCCTCAAACCAGCCAAAGCCTTGATCCGCCTTTCCCAGCCAAATGTGTCCGTTGGGGTCGGAGAGAGTCATTGGGCCGGTAGGGCAGTTCTCACTAAAAACGTTTAATGATAACATTTAACTAGCAAAACTTCCAAATAGTATCTATCTACGTAAATAAAATAACTACAGGAATCGTGAATAGCAAAATGTCTATCATATCCAGACGTCTAATCTAAACAAAAACTAAAGTACCTCTATAATTAATTGACCAAAACTTGTGCAAACAGAGGCGAAAATACATATAGAGATTAGATCTGGCGTATTCGAAACTTGCCAGTAGTTTCGATAGTGACCGTCTTACCATGGTCTTACCAAAACGTCATCATCATCATCAACCAGAAGACATCCACTGCTGAACATAGGCCTCCCCCTTAGAGCGCCACACCGACCGACAAAGTGCCACTTGCATCCAACGGTTGCCCGCGACTTTCACAATGTCGAGGGTCCACCTAGTGGGAGGCCTGCGTACGCTGCGTCTTCCGGTGCGTGGTCGCCACTCAACCAAAGTGAATCTAATCAGCGAAATGTCCGATTCTCAAAATGTTCGTGATTTTGCTACTAAGCCGTTTTGTAATAATACCTGAAAGCGCAGAACAGAACACTTTCATCCGGATAGGTGTACTTCCCGTTGCCAGTGTAGCACCAGTTACTGAAAGTGCCTTCGTAGGAGGCAGAGTCAGCGAAGGCGATGCTGACAGGCTCATTGCCGCCGAGCTTGTCGTAATCCCATGTCCCGGTGTACACGTCGCCTTCCGCTGTTATGTACACTCCACCTCCTGTAAATCAGGTAATCATGGGAAAAAGTAAGAAATAAGACCAGCAGAGCACTGACGCGCTATTTTCCACTTTTTCACACAAAAAACTACGTATCTTTGTCTTCGAGGTGCACATTAATACATTGAACGCTCACTGCTTACTAAGACGACAAGGCTGCCCGTCCTACGGTCATTCCGCTGTTTTAGGACCCGGGTTTTTATTTTCTTGGGAAAAAAGTATAGATATAGATATCAAAATGGAATAGGAACCTAAAAGTTTCAGGCATAGATGCCACCCAGATGTTTATCTAAGTACATAATATATAAAATCTGATATACGATAGGTAGTTAGTAATTACGCTAGAAGCCTGTAGTTTTAACGCAAGTCACAATAGTAGCGTGATAAATGGAAGAAACCCACAACAATTTTGATCCAGCTGTAAGAGTCCATATCATTCAATTCAATTCTTTATTTTAGTTTACCAACCGTCATTTAATCAAAAACGTCACTTACTCTAGAATCTAGCTTAATAACATATTTAAAAATAAATAAACAGCTCGCTTCAATGGTAGATAAAATGCCATTGCATGGCAGCTGAAGAAATTGTAATTACCTTGGCCAATACTTAATAACTGCTTAATAGGGTTATTAAGCAGTTCGCAAGCTATATTGGCGGTAAACTATATCGCCTACTATATTGGCGGTAAACTATATCGCCTACTATATTGGCGGTAAACTATATCGCCTACTATATTGGCGGTAAACTATAAAGCAACATTTCTCCTTCTAAACAAAGAGCCGGTAAATCTACAGTAACAAACACAATATAGTACTGATTACAAACGCATTGCGAGCAATTAGAGCGTATCGTTCTGTACGGGCCCATCGCATGCGATATGGTCCATTAAATCCCACTCGATAAAAGACAAAAATGCTCAGCTCAACACAGTGAATTTCACACATTTTAGCACCTTGTCACAGTAGAATCTATTCAACTTGACTAGTTCCCCTAAATTTTAAAACTTGTAGGAGTCTTTTTTTATATTTTAAAAACTATGCAATTACAGCGTTGACAGGGACAGATAATTTGTTCGAGCTCCATGTTCCTACTAACGTAGCAGACTCTTTTCAATATCATTTATTTCAGTAAAGTTCTAGTTGAATGTCTATATTGACTGAGATATAGTACAAAAGCGTGCGCGAGGTTCGTCGTGATTCGACTAAGCTGGATAAAGGTGAACCACCTCGTGGGCTGCACTTCCTAAAACGACAATACGTTTGTGTGAATTTTGTAGGGGAATTAGCGAACTGTTTGTTTCGTTTGTTCATCCATCCATACTAGCATAATAAATAATTTTAATTTTATATACTAGCTGCTCCCCGTGCTTTCACCCGCTACTCTACAGAAACCGAATATTTTCCGGGATAAAAAGTAGCCTATGTGTTAATCCAGGGTATAAGCTACCTCCATACCAAATTTCATTCAAATCCGTTCATCCTTTACAGAGTTGAACGAGAACGAACACACACACAAACATTCACTTTTATAATATTAGTGTGATATACTTTACTACATAGGTTCAGTATAGGTATGTTATGTAGGTAAGTCACAGCTACTATGTCAATGCCATGGCCCAAGAAAAATAATAATTTCTCTATGCTATGGCCAAATCACAGATTATTAATTAAATATAGACAAAACTACCTTTCATCAATTTCTTTTATCAAACACAATTTTGATAAAATATGACCTTTCTAAATGCTACGAAATCAGTTTTGCAAGGATGTCTTATCCAGCAACCTTCATTCGAGCTAGTGTAAACATGCACTACGTGTGCGCTTGTCTGCCATATGCTGCTAAATGATAAGTATATATGCTACTGCATTGCTGGGCTCTTAGAATCTGTTCCTAATATTAGGCATGACATAGCACTTTCTCGTCAGCACAGAACTAATTTATATGCCAATACAAGTAATTTTACTTGCCTGAGTCAACGAATAAATTTTTATTTGTTCGTTGGCTTTCATTGATGGAAGTTATGGAAAATCTGGATAAATCATTCTTGACAAAGTGCTTCGAGTCGGAAAGCCTTGAACAATGTAGTAATTTCTTTTCAGAGGTCCATAATTTTAAAGTTCTGACTATTAATATTCGAAGTATATGCAAAAACTTTAATTGTCTGATGATAGCTCTGATGAGATTAAGTATGAAAGTCGATGTAATGATTCTTACTGAGTGTTGGTGGCACCCAAACACAGTTATTCCCCAAATTCCTGGATATATATCATACAACACAACAAAGTACATAAACAAATGTGGGGGGGTTACAGCCTATGTTCGGAATATTTGGCCAACTATTGTTACGGAACCAGAGGTAAAAGACTGTAATTGTCTCAAGATATGCATAGGTGACGAGTTCCTGGTTTTTGGTATATATCGGTCCCCCTCTTTTACGGAAGTTAACAATTTTCTGACTTCCCTAAACGAAGCTACGTTGACACACCAAAATAAGCAATGTATCGTATGGGCAGGCGATATCAACATCAATTTAATTGAGGACCCCCAAAGCGAGGTGTGTTTGGAGTACCTGAGCTTGGCTGCGGAACACCAATTAATACCTGCGATCTCTAAACCAACCCGAGGTAATTCGTGCCTTGACCATATTTTCGTAAAACAATGTTTTGAAGCTGTGGGCGTGGTATGCAACTCAGCTATAACCGACCATAACCTCTGCATCGTAGGCGTAGCAAATTCGTGTCATCCTGTAGTCAACCAAATTCGTAGTCGATCCCAGGTTAAGATATATTTTTCCGCAGTAGTCAATAATTTAAAAGAAGAAGATTGGGTTTCAGTAACTAGTAAATCGGATGTGAATCAGGCCTTAGGCGAATTTGAGACAATTCTCTCTTCGTCTATCGCCACAAACAGTCATATGACAACTATTAGCCGCTCCAGCTTTAACCTAAAGCCATGGATCACTCCGGGACTCATCAAGTGCCAGAAGAATCGCGACAATCTCCATCTGAAAGCCAAAAAAGATCCTAATAACATAATTTTACAGACTACCTACAGGAGATATCGTAATTTTTATAAAGAACTTCTACACCGTGTAAAAACAGACTATGAAAAAGGTAAGCTCTTCGAAAATCAAAATAATCCCAAAAAACTGTGGAAAACGATAAATAACATTTGTGATAGAACGAAATCAAAATCTAGTTCATCGGAATTAATAGGCAATAATGTGGATCCCGTTGCATCTCTTAATAAGTGCAATAACTTTTTTGCAAATGTTGGGAAGCAATTGGCTGATAAAATTCTAGATAAGATCTCTGCCACTGAAAATACTCTAGTAGGCTTAGTTAAATCCTCTAATTCACCTGTGACTTCCTTTTTCATGTCTCCAACGAATAGCCATGAGATCGATAAACTCATATCCAGCCTTAAGGTCGATAGTGCTCCTGGATTCGATGGTCATACTTCTTCCCTCGTTAAGCATATCAAACAATACATCTTGTTACCTCTTACTCACATCATCAACTTGAGTCTTGAGAGTGGCTGTTTTTCCTAACAGCTGGAAGCTTGCGTTAGTAGTTCCAATACACAAAGATGGCGCCAAAGACACGCCCAGTAATTACAGGCCGATATCTCTATTGAACATATTTTCAAAATTATTAGAGAAAGTGGTCAACAACAGGTTGGTCAATTATCTCGAAGCCAATATGCTTTTATCGGAGAGACAGTTTGGATTTAGGCGGGGTAGATCCGCTGAGGATGCGGTAGCACTACTTACGAATACAATCTCATCCGCGGTAGATCAAAAGATGCGCTGCGTAGGGGTTTTCCTTGATCTCGCCAAAGCCTTCGATACAGTCTCGATCCCGATCCTAATAAAAAAGCTGGAGACTTTTGGAATTCGAGGTATTGCTCTGGAGTGGTTTCATAGTTACTTATCAGATCGGGCACAACGCGTTAAGGTTGGGTCGTATCTTAGCGATGAGTTTCCAGTGAGTTTTGGAGTCCCCCAAGGGAGCATTCTCGGACCCACACTCTTTTCTATTTACATGAACGACGTCTTAGAGCTTATGATTCCCGGTGCGAACATCATCTGCTATGCGGATGATACAGTCGCCGTTTTCAAAGACATTTCATGGGATAAAGTGATGAAATCGGCAGAGTACGGTATTAATCAGGTCGCGACTTGGTTGAACAAAAATCTATTAACGCTTAACACCAAAAAAACGAAGTTTATGACATTTTACAATACCCAGAAATCGATGCCAAAGGTTAATCTAAAAATGAAAATCCACCCAAATCCTCTTTTTGTTGTTGAATCGGCTTCCTCAACTTGCAGCAGCAGTGACCTGATTGGACGTGCAGAAAAGTTTCGTTATCTAGGTGTAGATTTGGATGAATCACTTACTTTCAAACATCACATTTCAAATTTATCAGGTCGTGTTCGAAAACTAATTTACGTAATGAGAGGTTTACGTGACTCGTGCGATGCTAAAACCCTTTCCATGGTTTATATGTCACTCTGCCAATCAATACTTTCATACTGCAACCTGGCCTGGGGAGGGGCTGCAAAATCCGTTATGATGGGTCTTGAAAGGGCGCAGAGAGCTGTCCTGAAGGTTATGTTGCACAAACCTTACAGACACCCGACAGATACCTTGTACAAAGAAGCCAAAGTGCTGACGGTGCGGCAACTGTTCCTCTTAAAAGCGGTAGTTTCGATGCATAAATCTACGAAAGAATCTAGTCGTTTCCATGAACAGCTGAATAAAAGAGTCTTTAAAGTACCTTTAGGTAGAGTGAACTCGGCTTTCGCAAACCGGCATCCGCACGCTCTCCTCCCACAGATTTATAACAAGGTTCTCAGATTGTTCCCTAGTTTAAAAAACGAAAGAACACATAAATTTAAACAATTTATTCTAAGTTGGTTACTTACCCTGTCTTACAATGACACCGAGAGCGTAAGAGTTGGTGAACATTCTTTCACACAGTCATATACTCAAACATGATCGATGCCCTAACACATACACAAACACACATCATCGCTGCGAACCCTGACTCTTTTGAGGACCCGAGTATCGCAGTGATGACACACACACACACCCACACATTTTATTTATTTATATACATTTATATTTATTATATTTACATTTATTTATATTTTTTCATTTACTTACATTACTATTATTTTTTCCCTTTTTGTTGTCGCTGGGAGTCTTAATGTAGTCTGTAGTGTAAAGTTGGATATCATATTTTATTTTTCGATATGAGTTCTTTTTCTTTTTCCATGATATCACATAGGGGTACCTTTAACTCTTTAACTATGTTTTCGCTAATAGAGGTTCCCACAATACGGGCCTTGAGCCTAGTGTGGGGCCGCAGGATAGCCCTGGATTATGTAATCTACTATAACTATCGATAGGCATTTTTATGCACACAAACTCTGTATCCAAATAATGTAACGTTTCTATGGCAAATAAACTTTACTTTACTTTACTTTACTTTACTAAACACTTAATTTCAGGGCCACACCACATGCACGGGTGATGATGATGCATCGTCATATTCTGCGCGTTTGCTATATGCTCTAACTAATATTATAAAATCGAAAGTGACTCAGTCTCTCTGTCTATCTGTATGAATTTTTGTCGCGTTATCACGGTTAAGCGGCTGAACAGATCTAGCTGTTTTTTTGCATAGATATATAGCCTAAGGGTCGGAGACGGGCATAGATAATTAATTTTTGTGAGACCCCAAAAAAAAAACTAACAAATTCGCGTGTACCAGCTAGTATAATATATGTATTTAGATAAGTAGGTACTACTCATCTACCCGTATTCTAGCAAAATTGGTATAAATTTGCTTTAAATACGAACTTTATTTATTTTTATGAAACTGTAAACAAAAATTAGTCAATGTTCAGATAAGTTCTCGAAGGCTCAGTGTATCTTACCTGACATTTTGGCAAGAAGATCCTTCTTTTTAATTTCAAAGCCTCCTTCGTAAGTGTCACCCGTGGAGTGCGCGAAGAAGCCTTCGTCGCGGACGACGGTCACTTCCTTCACGGGCTTGATGGTTGTCGCGGTCTCTTCGGTGTCTTCAGAACGGTCCGTCATTGCTCAGCACTTAAACCTTAAGAAATACGTATGTGGGAGTTCCCCATTATTTACAATATGAATGACTTCAAGACGCACGCAAGTGAATCGGATTCTCCTACGCAAGCATGCTCTTTTGTCGACCGATTGTATCACGATCAGTTCAGCTGAGGAAGGGCATTTTATAGGTAACTAGCGACCTTCCCCGGCTTCGACCGTTTACCAATCTTTACAGGATCACCCGCTGGGCTAATCTTAAGGTGCATCGTTTGAGTCCGCAATAATCGAAGGCCGCGCGCGGACTAAGCCGCGAGGCAAGTATACCTTGTCTCGCTTACATACGCACCGACAAGCTGGCAACGTCGCGTAAACCGCGTGACGCGCGCGCGGCACAACCAGTGAACACGATTTTTGCAAGACGCACGCACACATCTATATTTCACGCACACCATGATCGCATGATTCGCATGTAAAGAATACACCACTACAATCGTAAAATTTGTCGTAATTATTGGGTTGAAAAATGGTATTTCCTAGCCATGAACATTTTAAATTATCGACTTTGCGATACTTAGAGGCCAAATTAGACCTATGTTAAGTCATGCCCAGTTCAAAATCGTAGTAGGACGCCTAAAAAGTCATCGACAGTTTTGTATGAAAGTCGTTTATCCTTAAGCTTCCCTGAAAATTTATTCAAAATCTGTCATACATACATACCTACATTGCCTGTTATATATTACTAGCGAACCGCTCCTGCTTCGCATGGGTGTAATTTAGAAAAATATATACATATCTATAAACTTTCAGTCTCAAATTATCTAACGGATGGTGAAAACCGCATCAAAATCCGTCGCGAGGCTTAGGAGTTAGCGGATATCAGACAGACGCAGAAAGCAACTATAATTTATACTGTGTACTCAGAATACAGGCTGTTTATTTAGAAGATAATTTTACAATGACAGAGGTTTTTTTTACTTTCGCTGTCACACTTCATATTTATCATTATTATCAGCACGTTGTCACCCACTGCTGAACATAGGTCTTCTTGTACGCCAGTCATGTCGGTCCTGTGCCAAACTTATCCAGATTAATATGATTCCGCTATTTTCTCAATATCGTCGACCCGACGGCGACCAAAGCCTTGTTTACAGGCAGCCGCCACTCCGTCAACTTTTTTTTCCATGTGCCGTCGCTCTGCCTTACTTAGATATCTATATCAGTAATACTCATGGGAAATTGGGAAGGAAGATTTCATAACACTCAAGCATAGATAAGAGAGTATTGTAAATAGTACTCATGACCTGGAGCTACAGATAAATTATCTATGCCTGGAGCGCTCTGAGAAAATAGAGTTATGGCGAAGCGACGCGACTTGGATTTGTAGACAAAGTAGACAAAAACAGAGATTAAAAGTAAAAATTCTAACACTATCCTGCACTTTTGCTAATCCCGTAGAATAATTACTTACAATGAGGAACGTACGTACTTTCTACGTCTTTGCTTACCTATTTTTTTAATTATTCGTGATAATGATAATTTTGCACAAATGCGTGACAGTCAGCCCATGACCTGCCAAAAGCTAAACTTTTTTCGCACGCACAGTTATTTTCGGCCATGACCTGCTAGCTAACTATCCCTAATAAAATCTATTTGCTTGGCATTCATTTAATTAAAATGGACTACACCTTGATTAGCGTTTGCTTCAAATAACTAATCGACTTAAAATCAACAGAAATATATACTTATTGTAAGGGCTTCTTTCATCATCTGACAGTAAAGTATTGATTCGATACTTTTCGATTATTGCTAATAGGCAAGTATTGGTCTCATGTAACTTTAGTTTTTCTTTAGTTTGTGACGGTTAGCGCTACTCTGACATTTAGTTACTAATTACTTGCCTGGCGAACAGCTTTCTTGGGACCGGTGACGATGAAACTTGGGGCCCAAATATGAATTTCTGGGCCGTTATTCTGTCATCATCAGCCAGAAGACGTCCATTGTTGAACGAAGGCCTCCCCCTAAGAATTGTTTATTTTCTAGAATAAAGCTAAGTTCATAAAACACCACACCTAACTTTGGAATGTGATCCAATTTTGTGTTACGTACAGCAAAGAACTAACAACTTAAGTGGCCCGTGTCAAAAAAAAACATAATGTACTTTCCGAGCTTTTTGATGATATTGCTGAACGTGACGGGATATTCGCCCCACATCGAAAACTTCATGCAGTCCTAAAACAAGCATTGTAATTTTCATGTTATATAAATTAAATATATTTATTTACACAAAATTTAAAAAAAAAAGTATCTTCGTATAGGCCGAGTGGCGAGCCATGCCTATCTATTCTGGAAGCTGAGTAAATGCGCAAGTGAGGAGATAAGCTAAAGTTAATCTGTAATTTTCTCCCTATTTCTGCAGACAAGTATAAATATGAAATTGAAAAGTTAAAGGAATCCTATAGGCCTAAAGGATGCCAATTGTAATCACACGATATTTTGATATTTCTGTTCATAATCTGCCAGAAAAAAAACAAGTTCACTGGGACCCTATTCGGAGAAATGACATTTTATCTCGGTCACTGTCTCTCTAATTTAGAATTTAATGGGAGTGAGAGTGACCGAGATAAAATGTCATTTCTCCGAATAGGGTCCCTGCGCGCATCACCTCACTTCCGCGGTCACTTAAGGCCTCGCTACATGTCCTGACCTGACATCGTTTGAAAGAGATGGCTATATATAAGTTTCTGGAGGAGCGAAAGGGAGAAGCTATAACCTTAATAGTTTGTTTCTTTTGCTCCCGTGAAATTCAAATCTAGCTGTCCCTTTCACACGATGTCAGGTCAGGCCATGTATAGACACCCTTAGCTTGCAGAAAACAGGGGCTGGCAGTTTTTAGGTGACATGGCTAAGCGGTTGTTTTCACAAATAAAAGTCCGAGTACTATTAGTAAAATATATTCCACTAACATTCATAAA
Source organism: Apocheima hispidaria (assembly GCA_947579745.1). Classification (NCBI taxonomy): domain Eukaryota; kingdom Metazoa; phylum Arthropoda; class Insecta; order Lepidoptera; family Geometridae; genus Apocheima; species Apocheima hispidaria. The sequence goes on from OX388161.1 coordinate 9,113,320, forward strand.
ACATCTGGCATCATCGAAACATTTCAACGGTAACTTAAAGACTCGAATCCACTTTTGTTTAGCGCCACCTGTACAATGTACAATATTATTTACATTGGCTGCCCGATACTAGGACATCTCAAAATAAATCCACAATACATACAAGCGAAAATAAATAATAATAAACGCTACATAGATCTATAATCCAGAAACCTATTAGGCATATAACTTGTAAAATATTACAAAATAGAAATAAATTTACTAAAAACATTACGTTAATATGATTCCTGGTTTCTTCGACTGTTCGACATCAACAAATAATTATGAACAAAATAAATTATAAACGAAGACGGAGTTTTTACTTTGAACATTCATTAATCGGTCATAATTCCTTACACTAAATAAATAATTACTTATTAAATAAAAATCCATCGAATGAACCTTCGTTTTACTTTTCAAAACATAATATTTGAAAGCTATACACAAACTTACATCTCAACGTGAACTGGTCACAGAACATGAATTAAAAAAAAGAAAAGTAAATAAAAATCTCGAAAGTTCATTCCACGGATGCATGTTCGCGCCATCTGTACAATTTGATGATTGGAATCGTAAAAACAATTAAAAATAAATAAAAGCAATAATAAATAACGCTTAGAAATACATCCTTACAGTTGAAGGAAACATGATTATTTATGTAGTAGCCTTCACGATGGCGGGATGCGGAACTAAATATAAAAGCTTAAGTTGAACGCGATCTCGTGAAAGAAACAAGGCCAATTGCCCTCGTCAATTGCCAATTAACAATTCTTTCTAATTGCTATAACTAAATTTCACGATCAACGTGATCGGTGAACTCGACTCTGATATCGACAACGAGGCGTTTTACAAAAGTGCGTAATTAAAAATTACAAACTAAAATAGCTTATAGTGTTCAAAAAGCGAAGCATGATGTTTTACTTGAGATACGATTTTAGCGCTTTCAAAATTGCCTCGCAAATCTGACTTTAGCGCCCTCAAAATGGCCCCGCAGATCTGTTTTAGCGCCCTCAAAATGGCCTCACAAATCTGACTTTAGCGCCCTAAAAATGGCCCCGCAAATCTGTTTTAGCGACCTCAAAATGGCCTCACAAATCTGATTTTAGCGCCCTCAAAATGGCCCCGCAAATCTGTTTTAGCGACCTCAAAATGGCCTCGCAAATCTGCTATAATAGACAGATTTCATTTGTCTACATTCAGTCACCGTGAAGCAGCCCAACGTAGCGTTTTTGAAAATTTGAAGACTGACGCAATTATGATCTATTATTATTATGATTTGTTAAGATGCCAAGGCTAATAAAACAAAAAACATCTGATATCACATGTGAGTAACAAATATTTTTATTTATTTTTATTAATAAACAATTTCAATTAATTCCTACTATTCTAGAAAAAATCGATAAATGATTCCATGTTCTGACCGGATGTGAAGGAATATTCGAAGCGCAGTTGCCTAAATATAGCTATGACACCTATACTCCTATATCCCTTTTACTCTCTTACTTTTCGCATCTTCTTTCGCACTCTTTGGGAAACTTGGTTGCTAGGTTACAGCGCATTGTAACCAGCAACCAGAATGTAAACAGACTGCAGCGAAGTCGAATTCAAAGCGCCATTTTGAAGGTAAAAATTATATCTTAAGTAAAATATCATTGTACCTAAGTATGTAAAATACAGAGGCATAATAAAGTTTCGAGAAAAATCGCCACAACACAGATCACACAGACGCTATAGATACCGCATTACGAGATCTTAGTTCCGACAAAAACGCACCAAAGTTGGAGGAAAGCGAGGCTTGCGGGAACTGGGACCGATTCCCATTGGCTATCTCGAGGTTACGCCTACTCGCGCCTCGCAATGAACCAATGAGTTTTTATAGGTTTTTTGACAGACGCGTGGTGCGCTTCGATCTTCCTCAGTGCGTAATCTATAGGGGGTAATCTGTGCTCCACAAATATAAAACAGTCCAACCATGCAAACAATCACAACAGCATTTAGTAATAACATACACCGGCTGGTGACGTAGGTGACAACAACCTACGTCATCATCGTTCATAAGCAAGAGCGGAATTCGTAATTCAAAAAAGTTAGACAAGGATGGCAAAATGGCGGATAGTGACGTAAGTTATCCCGGACCCGGGTATGTCTTAACACTGCGATCGGAACCGCCGATGGACGGCATCAGCGTCCTCTTAGTAAACGGTGAGCATTCTTCGATCCCTAAGTCGCCTGCCAAGCGTGGGGGTTATGGCAACCCACCTCTTTGTGGGGAAGGCCTTTGTTCAACAGTGGACGTCTCCTGGCCGGTGATGATGGTGCCCGGAACGCCGGACCTTTTTTTGTACCTAAGGTTCTCAACTTCAGTTGTCTCCGATTCGGACCATATTATTTTTTTTATCACAGAATCATACATTAATTTTTATTTATGACAATCTAGGATGAACACACGGGATATATATTTATTGGGCATTGTATGCCAGATTAGGGTAGGCTGGTAGATACTAGCATAACATAAAATATAATATATCAGTTATTCACTGAATATAATTATCTGAATCGATATTCGCCATTATCACCGTTCAAGTAAAAAATACAGCAAACAGTAGTTAGACTAAAACCAACAGGTTACTACAGTAGATGTCTCATATCCGATTAACGATTCCAATCATCATCATCGGCCATAAGACGAGCACTTCTGAACATAGGCCTCCCCCTTAGAGCGCCACACCGACCGAAAACGGGCCACTTGTATCCACCGGTTGCCCGCGACTTTCACAATGTCGTCGGTCCACCTAGCGGGAGGCCTACCTACGCTGCTTCTTCCGTTTACGATTCCTATATGTTAGCGCAAAGCACTTTCATTAATTTCCGGCCACCTATGGTCACAATTTCCGCGGTCCTTTAGCGGACTAGTTCAGGATCTCTAGTTGCTTGAATAAGTATGATGTAAATATGTGTAAGAAAAGTTGTTGTCTATGACGGTAAACAAATATGGCGGATTGAATGTCATTCCGCCATATTTGTTTACACAATTGGACTTGTTGCGTATGACGGAATATATTGAATGTCAATCCGCCATATTTGTTTACACAGTTGGACTTGTAAATACAGCCTATAGAAAATATTCCGATGTTTCTGCGGTGTCCAGTCAACAAATAGCACGCGGCGTCGTCGCGGGGGCTCACAGAATCATGTTCGCGGGGTCTTCCATGTTTTCTTTGAAGGCTTTCATGAACTGGGCGCCCACCGCGCCGTCTATCACCCTGTGGTCGGCCGACGCGGTGAACGTCACGAATTTCGCTGTTCTGAAACTGTAGAAGAAGCAATTGAGTTATGGCGGGGAATTTTTGCCCGTTAAGTGTTCGTGAACATGCACGAGTGTTGGTGAATGGTATAATGTCGTGAAACGTAAATTTTCGTGTTGTTTCCAAAACTCCATAGAAGGCTCTAGTAAAGTTTTCACCACTCTACTGGGGCATGACTTGGACTTGGCCGTGACTTGCTTTGCTCGCCTTTGACTGTGACTATGACTTGTTTGATATTATTTAACAAAACTTGAAAATATATAAGTATACTTGACACTGGCAAATGCATAAGACGTGCGACGCCAAAATCCTCTCAGGAGGAAAGAGAAAAAAAAAAAGAAGCAATTTTTAATTGAACAGTAAATATAACCTATGTTACAATAGTCCTACACATGAAGGGAACTTGAAATCATTTTAAAAGAAATTATTTAAAAAATCGTGACATTAAATTGAACATCCCAGAGCGTGAACGGAAGAAACACAATCGTGCCCGAACCCTCCAAAGTGAAGGCTCCTTGGCTGTCTCAAAACATTTCGAGGAATGAAGCGGAAAAATCTCCAGAAACTTTAAAAAGTCGGTAAAAAAGTTTTAGTCTTTGTGCAAACAAAGTTGCATGTATAACCTAGTGAAATCTTTTAGATCTTTATACGGGAATAATTAAAAACTTATTAAAAATAATCTCGCAATAGAGTAGACTATTGGCTAAGCATACACAAAATGAACTGGTCAAAATATTACGAAAAAAAGCTCACCCTTGAGGTTCATTTTTATCGGGGATGACGAGCTCCTGCAGGCCGCCGCACGCGATGATGAGGGACTGCGGCGGGTTAATTATTGCGTTGAACATCGTGATGCCTGCAACAAAATAAATACATAAAATATGACATGCCATGCTCCTATTTCTTACTTACTTAGTTTATTGAAGAATTGAAAACATGGCAGCGGTAGATATAAATTTTATGGCATTTTTTCTGTAGTGTCATTAAAGAACAGGAGAATATATTTGTATGGTATAGACGGTCGCTTGGTCTCCTGTTAATGACCCCGTTCGTACGAATCAGCTGTTATTTACTTGAGTATATATTCGTATAATTTTTATATATTTTATAACGCATTTAGTTTAGCATGTAATCGCTGTTATAACCATGTTGTGTGCTCACGGTTTGGATCGCGGGTTCGAATAGAACCTTCATAAAAATGGTATATAATGTATCATCGGTGATCTGTTGTGTGTACCTAATAAATAAATAAATATCTGACAAGAACGAACTCTTCAAGAACGAACACTATAGTGTTAGCGATAATGTTCTAAGCGATAGTGTTCGTTCTTGAAGAGTTCGATGACCCCATGCAAACAGCTGTTTAGTTCAGTGAACTCCTCTATACTCACCATACATTCCTAGGTTGGAGACAGTGACAGTCCCACCCTGGTACTCATTCGGCGCTAGGCGTCCTTCCTTAGCCTTGGCTGCTAGTTCCTTCATATTTTTGGAGAGGTCGATGACCCCGCGGGAGTCTGCATTGAAAAGGATTGGCGTGATCAGGCCGCTGGGGGTCGCCACTGCTACGCTTACATCTACGTTTGAGAATCTGGAAAAAAAAACAAGTTTTGTTTTGGTAAAACAATTTAGGAGCGAAAGGGAGAAGCTATAAACCTTAATAGTTTGTTTTTTTTTTGCTCCCGTGAAATTCCAGTCTAGCTGTCCCTTTCCCACGATGTAAGGTCAGGCCATGTATAGCCAGCCACTCTTAGTAGGTAAATGGACTTACTGTCTAATGTATGATTCCATCCAGTGTGCATTTACGGTAGGCACCCTCTTGCACGCTGCAGCCACGGCTTTTACTATGAAGTCGTTCACTGAAACCTGAAATGGAAAATGGAAAAATAGAGTATACCTCCGTCTTGTCCATACAAAAAGCGTAGTCTGATGCCCACCCTTAAATTACGGTGATTTCTTTATGTGTTATCTACACGGTGGAAAACTATGTTTGATTTCTTTTTAATTTAGAAAAGTAGTTGTTATTAGAAAAACATACACATTTTGTGAAAAAACAAAACAGCGGCATATTTATCCAGTTTGGTCGGCACCATTTACCGGCCGATTTTGATATTTGGGTGAAACATTCGGTATTCAATTTTAAACAAGACTTTCGGATATGAGCAAAATCGGTCAAGAGGTTATTTTTTTTTTCTCTTTCCTCCTGAGAGGATTTTGGCGTCCCACGTCTTATGCATTTGCCAGTGTCAAGTATACTTATATATTTTCAAGTTTTGTTAAATAATATCAAACAAGTCATAGTCACAGCCAAAGGCGAGCAAAGCAAGTCACGGTCAAGTCCAAGTCATGCCCCAGTAAAGTGGTGAAAACTTTACTAGAGCCTTCTATTAAGTTTTGGAAACAACACGAAAATTCACGTTTCACGACATTATACCATTCACCAACACTCGTGCATGTGCGCGAACACTTAACGGGTAAAAATTCACCGTTTTTACACATTAACACTCGAAATAACACAAGTTTTGGAAAATAATAAAATGACGCGATATGATTTCTTCACGTTCCCGCCGAAACTCCCAAAAGGTTATTAAGAGGTCGTGATTTTATCGTTACGTCGTCGGTTTTTTTTTATAAAAATGTAGAATTGAGGTTGTGCAAAAAAGTTTTTGTTCGCGAGGTCTACTGTTCGCAGAAATAATAGTTAAATTAAAATTAGATAACAAACCTTTGTATTCGATTTCTCCGCGGCTAACTTGTCATTGACCAGCTTCCTCATAGCCAGCGTTTTCTCCACATTGACGGTAGCCGAGAGCTGGTAATGCGGAATCGTCTGCTTTGCGGCCGACAGTCTCTTCGCGATGGTCTCCCGCATGCCGGAGAGCGGGAGGTCCACGAAAGACGCGCCCGGCGCGGGCGCGGGCGGCGGGGCGGCGGCGGCCGCGGGGGCGGAGGCCGCGCCTGCGAGGTCACTGCTCTTTATAGACCCGTATAGGCCCGAACCTTCCCCTGTAGACGGTGTGAAGTAAATTAGCTAGTTTACCATAGAAAAATTATACTAGAAGAATGACTATCTCATATAAAAAGTGTACCCCCGAAAGAACAGCATAATACTAGATGGCGCTTACGTGTTTGGTCAGCTAATGTTCAAAGCGCTGTAAAAGCCGGTGAAAATATGGGAAATATAGAAACATGGTATTGGTATATGACCGCAATTTAAGCTTTAGTTCAAAATAGATGGCAATATACGACGTAAGAAATATATTTTCAGAAATAATGTTTTCAACACCATCTGTTGAGAACCTAGCGGGTTATGCAAATAAAATATAAAAGTAATAATTTTACTGATATTACTGAAGCAAAAATATTCATAACAAGTAGAGTTTTTTCTTGGTACCATTACTAAAGAGTTAACTTGGGTTTCTATTTCAAGTAAAGCAGAAATTGTGACGAACATGTCGCAGCTTAAAGCACTAGCGACATCTTACGTCCTTATCAGTTACTACAATCGGGATACGCATCTTTCTATGGCCATTGGCACTCTTCTTTTTATAATTTCTCTATGGTTTTACTGACAGCTAGGAAAGAAGTTACTGGATCTCATGGATTTGTGGAATTCATTGAGCTCTTTATTTCATACCATCTACAAGGTTTCAATTTGTGAAAATTGTTATTTTATACAGCCAACTGGAGTTGTCTTACCTCACCGTTTGCTGACACTTTACTAGTTGAATGTGACTCTTATCTCACCCACAGATCACACTAGATACCGCATTAGATACGAGGACGTAGTTCCGACAAAAAGCCACCAAAGTGGGAGGAGAGCGCAGGTTGCGGGGACTGCGACCAAGCGTTCTCATTAGCTATCAAATATAAATAAAATAACTTAAAAAATGTGAGTACATTTGTATAGTTGTATTTAGGCCGATGCTTGGTGCGCTTAGATCGTTCTGAGCGAGGAATCTAGGTGTGATCTGATACCTCTGACCTCAGTGCTGGTACGTGGGTTATGACTCCTCCAGGGGCCTCCTTAAAAAACTCGCTTTACAATAGTGAATAATACATGCAAATTTCAGAATTTCAGGTTGAAATTGAAAACAAAAAAACCTCGAAAGCATTTGGTAACAAAAAATATAACACAGATATGTTCGATTTTAACACGTCAGAAGCTATGGGGACGGCAAGACAAGGCAATATATTTATGTTAATTTGTATTAGTGTTACGTTTCAGCTAGTTTTAGATTATATTTGATCAAACAGTGCATCGAATATACAGCGCTATGAAGTTAGATTTTTTTTTGTATATACCAAGCTATTCGCACAAACACACTGCTTTCGTACGCCTGGGCCGTGCCTGGGCCTTGTGCCTCACAAACCAACATTTTCAATGTGATCACGATTGAAGCGTAAGCGTGTCATAAGATCCCACATTTATCATGCATGTGTCATAAATGATAAATAAACCTTGCATAACAATCACTCATCCGTGTGATAAAGAAGGTCAGTTTGAGGACGACGGACAAACATGAACTTACGATACAATTACGATTTTAGATATTAAGTTCAGTGACCGCGCAAGTGAGGCGAGACGCCAAGTGATCCTGAATTTTGTCTTACTAATTACTATAGAAAAAAAAGAGAACAAGTGCGAGTCTGACTCGCGCTCCGCGGATTCCGTACAAACTTACCTTTCTGCCATTCATCGATAAATAAAATAATAAAAATAAAAATATATATAAATAAATAGATAAATCAAATAAATAATTTGATTGATTGATTAATTGATATACGTCACGGTCATTTCTCCAACTATAAGGAGCCTGTTATCGCAAAAAATGTATAATAATATGTGAAATAAACTACATATTAATGATTTTCAGATAAGTTATTTTATTAATTATTAACTAGCTTTATAAGCACACAAATTATTGTGGGGTTAATAACTCAATAACACTAGGATAGCAAACTATTCATGGAGATTTATAAGATTGTGAAGTCAGTGTTGCAATCGACCCACATCACTCCTACGCTGGATATAGGCCTCTGCCATTATATGTTATGCTTCACACTCAAAGTTTCTCCACTAGGACTATGTCGGGAATGCCATGGAAGATGGAACTCACACAAAGTCATGGCCCAACATGGACATGGCTTCGTAACACTTTTCGTAAGTTGCAAGACTTACGCTAAGTTTCGCGACACGTGGTCTATTATACCTAGTGAGTTAATTTGAAATTAAAAGCCAAGCAAAAGAGCTTCTTACCACCAAGCCTTAAATTCTTCAATTCGGCTATCCGTCTAGCGAAGGGGCTCGCGTACACGCGGCTGCTAGTGTCGGGCGCAGGCGCGGCCGCGACGGGCGCGCGGGCAGGTGCCGGCGCGGGGGCTGCGGGGGCGGGGGCTGCGGCCGCGGGGACGGGCGCTGCGGCAGCTATACAGAGGAAGCAAGATAGTTATAAAAAAAAATATAAGGAATTTGTAAAATAAAGAAATAAGCTGGAATGACGTTACACCAGATGGTAATAGCTATTCAAATGTGTTCTATTTCATGTCGCATACAGCAGATTTTTTAGGATGACTAACTATACTCGAGTCACGCTAAGAAACATTTTAAGAGCTACAATAAAATTGTAGGTATCAGAACGAAAACTTTTGCTCTTATTATTTCACTGTAGTATATAGGCTCGCAAGTCGCAACTGCATTTTGACGTTCAAAAAACTAGCAAATTAATCGAAATTTAAATTTATAAGAATCTATAACTTTTTCATAGCGCGGCACGGGTGTAGGTTATGTGGCCCGCACGGAAAAAAAATGACTAATAAAAGAGCGTTCGGCGGAAAAAATAATTATCCCCATTTCACATGTAAACCCATTAATATAAAATTATGATTTTTATACAAAATTGTTAACTTTAAGAGACCTATTCAACGACACCCCACTTGATGGGGTACCGCAACTTTTTACATTTTTATTTCTTAAACTTGAGGTTTAAACTTAGAACTTAAATTTCTTGCATGTAGGTTTATAACTATGGAAGTTATAAAGCTGTAAAGGATTCAGATAGACAGACGGGCTTTACGAGCTTATAAGGGTTCCTTGTAGGTTATTACCCTACGGAACATTAAAAACGGATAAAGAAATAAATAAAATCACAAAAAATAACCTTCTTTATTTTTGGCTGGCTTCGGCGGTGGTCCTGTGGCTGTGGATGTGACAAACCGTTAGTGAAATCCATGCAAATGAAGCCTAACACATTATAACAATTGTAAGCATCACAATTTTGTTTCATACGAATTGAAAAAATGTATAAAAACACCCCTGTTAGCATTCATGTATGTTTGAATTTAAACCCAAAGACTGCCAAACTCGTCCGCACTAAACATGACAAATGATATCCAAACCTGCAGGCCTAGCACGGGCGCCGGGATAAAGTTAAGTCCCACCCATTTTGTCTTCGCGCCAACGCGAACGTGACGAAAATAGAATAAGGATACATCTGTCTCGTTCTCGCGGGACATATATGGTGGACAAAATTTTATCCCGGCGCCCGTGCTAGGCCTGCTGTACGACAACGTCGTCAAAAAATGACAAATATATAAGACAACTGAGTATTCTCTCAACACCATATCATACCATGGCACAGATCACACCCTAGATTCTGCATTCAGGACGCTCGAAGCGCACCACGCATAAATCTAAATACACTTATAAGAAATTACTCAGATTGCTTGATTGTTAGGCGCGAGTAGGCGTAAACTTGAGATAGCCAATGAGAACGCTTGGCCGCACTCCCTGCGACCCGCGCCTTCCTCAAACTTTGGTGACTTTTTTTAGGAACAACGAATCTCATAATGCGGTATCTAGTGCGATCTGTGTACCATGGTTATTGAAACAAAATCCATTCAGGAAAAAAGCAACAAATGAATATTATTATTCACAAGCAGGACCCCGTAGTTTTGCCCATTATCCTACTGAAAAGTTATTTTTTCAGATCAGAAAGTAGCCAATATAAGCCCGGTTATGGAATCTTATGCTTAATTTTACTTTCAGATTGGTCCCAGTTTTATCAAAATCCAGATCTGATTATGGGATCCATGAGGAATTGAAGTAGCTCCTCAAATATACACACACATACATATAGCGATTTTGTTATTTTTATCAACAAGTCAAGCATTTGCATTCAGAAAGTATTATATGGTGAAGTGGAACTGATGAAGAAGACCACAGATGGCCTCCGGAACTCATCAACAGGGTTCGCCTATATATATCAGCGGATATAATATATCAAGATATATATCAATTGATTTTTTCCTGTCTTCTGAACTAAAAATTTTGGAGATTAATGTTTACCCTAGCAACACATAGCGAAAAACTACAATTCAGAATAATTTAGATTGTTTCCCAAAATGGCAACCTCATTTAAAGTTGGGGAAATCCCCTTTACTTTAACTTACCAATAAAGCTAGCTTTTTTATTGAAATTCAAACCTTAACTTCATACAATATAAGGTTTATTTTACAAGGTAATCAAAAATGGGGATTCTCTGGTGCTCCTAGCGTTAATAATTTTCACTTTCTAGGGAAAATTTGCTTCTTTTTCTTAGGCTGGATTTTTATATATATCGGATATATATAAAAAAATCGGATTTTTGATATTTATTGTAAAAATCGGATTTTTTCAAACCCTGCTCATCAATGATACATATTTCACGGGTGGCGCCAAGATAATCTCGATTTTGATAGTAAAGCGACACAAAATGTTTTGTAGCGAGTCACAGAGGCCAAGTGAAGAAAAATTGTTTGCTAGATCAAATACTTTAGATATTTACTATAAAATAAAGGTATTCAAAAAATATACGATACACCTAAAGATATTGTCTAAGGAATGTACTCATTGGTTACAAAATAGGATATAATTTACTCGATCATATAAAATCATGAAAACTAAATAAACACATATAAAAAAAACAAAAAAAAACATAAGTCCTAAACTACTAAAATCGTGGGACATAATTATATGGAGTATTTTCGTAAAGCCAAGCGCTTTACGAAAAAAAATATGAGGAACCTTAAATTTTCGGTTGACGTCACCGTTTGGACCAACCTGTATAATGACGTCACTAAATGGCCGTCCTGGTTTTCGCGCGTTTTGGACGAAATTTCAAATTGAAAAAAAAAACATTAATGTTTCTTAAGAACTGAAATTCCGGGAAATAATATTTTTGGCATCGATATCTCACGACATTTAACCGTTTTAAACATTTTGTTGAATTAAGTCAACTACCCTATTGTAAAATTTGTCATCCACATATTAAGAAAACCCACTTCAATTCCAAACAAACGGCACCTGCAGTCCAGGCCCAACTTACAATCATCCGTAAAGTCCTTGAATGCTGCAACATCGTCTTTGCTCTCAACAATGATACAAAGGAGCTTGCCCACGGGCACTCCCTTCGTGCCAGCTTGGATCAGGATCTTTGCTAGGTAACCTTCCTCGGGCGTCTCGAAGCCCATAGTAGCCTTGTCTGTCTCGATTTCGCAGAGGAGGTCGCCTGCAAATGAAACAATGCAATGAGAAACCGCAAAAAGGTTACGATAGGGCTAAAACGCTATGACACAATTATGTCGATTTGATTCTGGGGTCACGGTCTGCTCCCGCCATGTCTGACAAAACAAAGGCACGGTCGTACCATCCTTTTCACGAATTACTTTTACATTTTAGATTTAGTAGTTGACAGCTGAGCACTGTAAAGGGCCTTGCTGCCACGCTAGCATAAAACATACAATAATACTACGAACACTGAACACACACTGAAAGGACCTGAATGTCCCTCCCACCAATAGGAGCTACCCCGCCCCGCCACCTATTCTGAGCTGTCGAGGAGCTGACATGAAGATGGGACGCAGCAGACGCGCACGACGCGAAGCGATGACGCAGCAAGACGGTTGTTTTTTTTACGACTGAGAAAGTGGTATTCTTGTGCCGTTTACGTTACGTTTTCTCGGTTTTTGTGTTCTGGGTTAGTCAATAAGGCGTTTTAAAAAAAAAAAAACCTGGTTATAAAAGTACCCAATAGATGGCGTTAGATGTACCTTGAGTTTTTTCTGTCACTGTCAAGACATGAAATACAAAAAAATGTACGTGTGCCTTTTTTTTCTCGTGTTTTTTGGCTCGACGTGTGTATTTAGACAATTTCAAGTAACGTAACTATGTATTTGACTTCGTTTGAAATATTACAATAGTTGACACTGGCTAAATACACAACGTGTGGAGCCAAAATTTACGATTTAAAAAATAAACATAAAATATTTCGACAGAAATGACAATGACAGGTAAAACGATAGGTCTGTTACGCCATCTAGTAAGTATTTTAGAACTACTTTTTTTTTTTTGTAAAACGCCTCATTAAACGTGACGTATAGGAGTTTATAGGAGTTTTTATAGATTCCCGAAAGATGAAATTTTGGTAACCTACAATAAGGAGATAGCTGTCACACGAGAGACGCGAGACACCTAAAATATTTTGGAAACCTAATTAGTGCTGTTACAGGCACTAATTAGTAGCAGTTCTTGCTTTTTTCTGTGGTGGTGGTATTTATTAACACTGGTGAGTAATTAGATAGCTAATTAACATAGTTGTTCGTTTCTAAACTAACCACAAATATGGAGATAGAACCTGTCCCCCCTGACCCGCCAGATATCCCCAATCCGTCGATCTCGGGAATAAAAAGAAGAGCCGAAAGCAATAATGTAAGTTCAAGCCCAAAAAAGACAATTATTAATCAAGAAATGGCTTCAGCTTCCATCCAGACTCTATATACTCACCCGAACCTCGTAGTTGGTATTAAACAGTATCTGACCTCTGATAAAGGTCCCTTCGTGGTACACATTTCCCGCATCGAGCCAGACCCTGCAGCTGGCACAACGATAAGACCAATTAAATTTGGCCAGTTCCTTTTCAAAAATAAAATCGGAAATATTTGTCCTGATGGAGTTAAAAAAGTAGGAAGGAATAAAATAGCGGTAGAATTCCAAAGCAGTTTAGACGCTAATAAATTTTTAGATAACCCCATCCTAGAAGAAAATAAATTCGAAGCAACCATTCCTTCGTACAACATTACAAAGATGGGTGTTGCCCGACAAATACCAGTGGATCTGTCTATGGATGAGTTCGCGGAGTCTGCAGTACTTCCTAACGGGTGCGGAATGATTTTGAAGGCCCGCCGTCTGAATAGGAAAACATTAGTTGAAGGCAAAGTTTCTTGGGTCCCCACACAATCAGTCGTCATAACATTCCACGGGCAGGTTCTGCCTAAAAAAATATTCCTATTTCATACCTCTCTACCCATTGAAGGATATCAATACCCAACCATTCAATGTTTGAACTGCTGCAGATTCGGTCATGTAAAGGCCCAATGTCGATCCAAGACAAGATGTTTCCGGTGCACACAACCTCATTCAGGTGAAACTTGCGTGGTTACAGAGAGTGAAGCTACCTGTCTCCACTGTTCGGGACATCACTTTGCAAACAGCAAGGGCTGCCCTGAACAGGGGAGGCAGAGAGCCATCAAGCTCTTGATGTCACAAGACAACATGTCATATGAAGATGCATCATACAGATACCCCAAAGTCACGAGGCCATATGCTGAAATAGTACAAGCATCCAATTCCACCTCATATTCCCAGTCGACTCCATCTACCCAAAACAGCCAACCTTCCTCAGCTCCTAGCATGTCATACAGGAAAACTGTATTCTCTTCCCCCCACATTAGAGCCTCCCCCGGAAAAACATTTGACAGGACTGCTCACAGGGCTATTGTTGCCGAAGAGATATCAGACCTGCCTAATGGTTTCGCTTTAACTCAGACTCAGACTTCTTCTCCCCCAACATCCCAGGAGGACAGCCTCCTAGAACTCCTGCTTTCCATGATCATTGGTATGATCTCTAAAAATAACTCAAGTATACCGTACCACGTTGCCCATAAACTTTCCCAAATCATTTCACTATCCAATAACTATGGATCAAGTCCTGCAATGGAACTCCAGAAGCCTACGTCCCAAGAAGCATAGTCTTCTTTACCTAATTAACAAATATTCCCCGTCAGTCATTGCCATCTCGGAGACATGGTTGGTACCTGGATCTCGCTTTCGAGTTTCAGGATACTCCTGTCTCCGGGATGACAGGGCTGACGGGGGTGCAGGCTGCGCCTTATTTATAAGGCGCACACTTCCCGTTTCCCAAATCCCCCTTCCTTCTTCCCATCCCGGTTTGAACATCGTAGCAGCTAGAAGTCTTGGCATCTCTTATGTGTCTCTTTATATTCCCCACCCACATTCAGGCATGATAGCTGATATTCTTTATCTAATCTCCGCAATTCCTCCTCCTATCGTCTTAATGGGCGACTTTAATGCCCACCACACTTCCTGGGGTTCTAGTGATAATGACACTTTTGCTCTCTCCTTATTAGAAGCCTTTGATGACTCTAACCTCTGTGTCATAAACAACGGTTCTCCCACCCGCAGAGTTTCTCCATTTCAAAATCCCAGAAGTGCAGTAGACCTCACCATTTGCACCCCATCCCTTGCTCCTCTGATTTCTTGGCAGGTTTTATCCGATTCGCATGGCAGTGACCATTTTCCCATAGTCATCTCTATCTCCAACAGAGTTATCCCTTCGCGCAATTTCCGCCCAGCGCTCAAATATAATCTTACTAACGCTAACTGGTCATCTTATTCTTCATCCCTTGATAATAAAATAGATTCCCTTCCCCCGACTTTCAACTCCAGCCCCATAATAAACTATTCCAAATTTACTGAATCAGTGATCTCCAGTGCAGACGAAAACTTCCCCCTTAAGAAACCTTCGAATTTCAAAGTGTCAACTCCTTGGTGGGATCCTGATTGTACAGCTGCTGCTAAGAAAAGGAAAGAATCAGAAGAAATTTATAGAAACTCTATGACCATACAAAACTTCCTTGACTATCAGCAAAAAAGTGCCGTAGCTAGAAAACTTTTCATAAAAAAGAAACAACAAGGTTGGGTTAACTACTGCCAAAACCTGTCTCCTAGGACCCCGTCATCATTAGTTTGGAAACAAGTTAAAAGATACAGGGGAACTTTTGCGATCAATAATGCAATTAATGCGGACCCATCTACGTGGCTCGAGGCTTTTGCAGATAAAATATCTCCTTCAACAGTGCCTTATGCAAGTTCACCCTTACCCCCACCAAGTTCTTTTCCATCCCTACCAGCCCCAAATAACCTAGAATCCCCATTCTCTTTTTCGGAACTTCAAATGGCTATTGAAGGTCTAGTAGACTCCTCCCCCGGAGAAGATGGAATTCCTTATTCATTTTTAAAGAATGCATCTATTAAAACTAAGGAATACTTCTTAAAACTTGCTAACAACTTTTTTGAACAAGAAATAATCCCCCCTCAGTGGAAAACACAAGTGGTAATTCCAATTTTGAAACCTGGCAAGCAACCATCTGACCCAAACAGCTATAGACCAATAGCTTTATCATCAGTTCTAGCTAAAATAACAGAGCACATGATCAAACATCGACTGGAATGGTTTGTAGAAGGTAAGAATTTATTGGCTAAAACACAATATGGGTTTAGAAAAGGTATGAGCACCCTTGACAGCCTCAGCATTTTAACAACCGATATCCGCAAGTCCATTGCAAAAAAAGAATACCTCGTAGGAGTTTTTCTAGATATAGAGGCCGCATATGACAATGTACTCCTTCCGGAACTCAGGAGTAAACTCATTCAGCTGAGTATACCCGAGAAGTTAGTGCGATTCATATTTTGTCTGCTTTTAGAAAGATCCATTATAATTAAGGGACCAAACTGCTCACTTCCTCCGAGATTAATTAGGAAAGGACTACCACAAGGATCCGTTCTTAGTGCTATTTTGTACAGCTTATATACTTACGACCTAGAACAAACAGTCCTCTCTTTCTGCCAAATACTACAATACGCTGATGATATAGCCTTATATGTCCCAGAAAAGTCACTAGAAGAAGCTGTAGACCGACTAAACTGCGCTCTCGATTACTTGTCAGAATGGCTTTTACAACATGGACTTTCATTATCAGCTTCCAAAAGTAGAGTAGTAGTATTCACCAATAAAAGAAGTATCCCTCCCGTTAGAATTTACATAGAGAACGAAGAGATCCCAGAGGATACTAAGGTGAAGTTTTTAGGTATCTGGTTAGATCGCAAACTGTCAGGTACCGCTCACTTTGACTATGTCACCCAAAAGTGCGAAAGAAACATAAATGTCCTCCGAACACTTTCCGGTGTATGGTGGGGCGCACACCCATTTACTCAGAAACTGCTTTACAATGCTATAATACGCAGTCATATGGACTACGGCTCCTTCCTCCTAGACCCTTGCAACAAATCAGGACTTGAGAAACTGGACAAAATTCAGGCAAAATCCTTGCGAATAATCCTAGGGGCAATGAAGTCCTCCCCCATAAACGCTATGCAAGTAGAATGCGTAGATCCTCCACTCCATCTTCGTCGTCAATATCTATGCGACAGATTCTTCTTTAAGCTAGCTCAGCATCCTGAACACGCCCTCCTTCACAAGCTAAAAGAACTTGCTGCTCTATACCACCCCCGTCGGTTAGACGATGACGATATACCCTGCTTACTTCGTAGCTTGATTCTACTCTCTCGACTCCCACACCCACTCTATCAAAACAGTAAATTATCATTATACTCTACAACCTTTGAAGCACTAACCTTTCAACCTAACATTATCCTCGACTTTGGAGTAGATAAAAACACTACAGAAGCCAACAAAATATTTGCACAGAAAATTAATACTGAGTACCATGACTGGGTTAAAATATTCACTGATGCTTCAAAATCCTCCTCTTGTCCGGTCGGTGCTGCAGTGTGGATCCCCATGACAAGGATAATCTTAAGCTATAAATGTCCGTCAATTACTTCAGTATTTACAGGAGAATCGATCGCCATTCTCGAAGCCATTCTGTTTATAAAATCCCATGGTCTTAACAATTCTATCATCTTATCAGACTCCAAAAGCTGCCTTCAATCTATTCTTTCCAACCCATTTCGTTCAAAAACCAGGCTCCCGATTATCATTAAAATAAGAGAAGCTCTATTAGAATGTCACAAACTAGCCATAAATGTCACTATAGCCTGGATACCGGGCCACTCGGGTATCCTAGGTAATGAATATGTCGACTCCTGTGCTAAGGACGCTTCCCTTACAGGATCACAAGATCATTCCCAAATATTTGCTCATGATATGTGTACCATTTTAAAACCAATGATGCTCAAGTGCTGGACACAAAAATGGCAGACCTCTAAAATGATAAAAGGCAAATTCTATGGCGAAATTCAACCTGAAATACCTCAAAAACCATGGTTCTCCAAATATCTCAAATCAGACAAAACGACCACCTCTGTAATCTGCCGTCTTCGGTTAAACCACTCCTGCACTCCAGTTTTCTTGTCCAAACTCAGGATTAGGGATCATTCCCTGTGTGAGTGTGGCCTCGATGAGGGAAATGTGGACCATATATTTTTCAGTTGTCCTTTAATGCAATATTCACTATATGATATCATCCCTACTGAAATCCCCCGTCCTACATCCTTTAAAACTCTCCTATCCCTTGTTTTTACTCCATTTGTAAAAATTTTATGTAAATATATTAAAAATAATAATATTAAGTTGTAAATATTCATTTGGAACATAATATAATTGTTTGTGTTATATGTTTGTGTGCGTCCTATAAATGTGTAAAAGTAGTTAAAATGTGTTTGTTCCAGAGGTGAGAGGTGCAGAAACAAAAACTGCCATTCAACAACCACCGATCAATACAATTAAACACCGTACAAATTCTCTACGTTTGATGGTCTACCTCATCACAAGTCATTGGCTAAATTGCAAATCACTCTCGCAGAAGCCATAAAACAAGAATTGAATTGAATTGAACCTACAATAAATAATTGTCATTCTTCAGATAAGTAAGTACTTCGTCATTGTAGTTTTTTGAAATTAAGTAAGTTTTTGGTGTGTACCTAACACTATTCAAATAACGTAATTGATTTTAGTTACTTATACATCACATCAGAACATTTTCGTTTGCAAAAACTTACGCAACTGTCTCACTCGCTCTATTCATACGCGGTAAAAACCTTAGACTTCACTCACACAACTGCGCGTGTACATAAACGACATTTGTGTAGTGTCTGTGTAATGGGTAGTTATACCGCAGCTTTTCTATAGAGATCTAGTCGAATATCCGTAATGTGACGCTAGGCTTTCTTACAAAATTATCATACTCCACAAGCTTATGCTCAGTTTTGCAAATGGGATTACAAAATGAGTACTAGGGCTACATACCTTCACTAAGCTTATCTCCCTCTTTCTTTTCCCAACTGACGATGGAGCCACTCTCCATAGTAGGAGACAGCGCCGGCAGATTGACCTTTGTATGCGTTGGCAGGCTGGAGTAGTACCGGGTCTGGACGGACCATGGTGCAGTCGGAACCTTCTTGTTTTCAGTAGACAGCACTCTGAAAACAGGAAAATATTTAATAAATATAAACTAACATTAGACCGCAGCTTCACTAAGGTTGTCAAAGTACTCACTCGTAGCCAATGTCGCTCAGGGATGGTGTGGCTTCATATTAATCATAGCCTTTTTTTTTAGCTGATGAAAACGTGGGCCATCGCAAATTCTAATTCTAACTAGGGGTGATAATACCTGCACCGTCGTCCCGCTAAGGGTGTTTTGTGCAAGTAATTTATTCATCAGCAGCAAGCATTTCAGCATGGCCAGCACTAGTAATGATATAAGTGAAAGAATTATCATAATCAGTTCAGTAGTTCAAGAGATTACATTACGAGATTATGTTATAAACACATCAAAACTCATGGGCTGTATTGAAACCCCAGGGGGGCATCACAGCAGGTTTTATGTCACCCACATAGAATTAGACTTAGAAACTATTATTATAACCATACCTCACTGTATCACGTATATGCAAATATAAATAAATCATAAAAAAATGCGTTCATCTACACTGTGAATGAATGGGACATTTAAAGTAGCTCTCAACAATACTGTGAACGGACGAAAAAAAAATTTCCAATCGTCAACACCATTAACGAAAAGGGTGTTACCGAGCAAGAAGTACAAATGTCAAGGAGCGGGAAAAAATTGCAGCGTTTGTCAACACTATGACGAAATGAACTGATGAATATAATATTTTTTTCCCAATCGTCAATAGTGTGGATGAAGGAGTGTAAATGAGCAGGAAGCATTTGATGAGAGACATCATAAGCAACACTGCTTCAAATCTTGTTATTATATAGGCACAGTTGCAGTAGGCAATCCTAACTAATATTGTAAATGTGAATGTAACTCTGTCTCTCTGTCTGTCTGTGTTTGTCGCGTTATGACGGCTATACGGATCAACCTAAATTTGTGCATTGACGAAGATTAATTATGATATATCATAATTATAATGAACAACAATGGACAAAGGCAACTTTTTTTTACTGGTCCACACGAATGAAGTTGCTGGTAACAGCTAGTAATAAATAAATAAAACATGGCACTCACTAGTTTCCCTGTGTCAGGGATATCATAGAACACACACAAAGATACAACTAACATCCAGACCCGAGCAGATACTTAAATTCATCATTCTAATATATGCCAGGCCAGTAATCTAACATAGAACCTGCTTATAGGGCAGGCACACTACTACTGGAGCTATTTTAGTTGTAAATATAATATTTCATTCTACATAGTGTGACGTCATGGCAAACCCATAAGAGAAAGCACAACAAATATTAATATCTTTGATAAGAAGTGGTAAGTGTCAGTACATGATCACCAACACTGGAATAGTCTGGCTAAGGCCTACGCCTTGAAGTGAGATTCCACAAGCTCAAATTTCAATGTTTTCCTTATGAAATGTGAAAATGCATCAAATATAAATAATAAATTGTTAATTACATTTCTAAAATAAGATGACTGGCACTGTCCATCTGTAACGTTCAAAGGTTCACCCAATGTATGTAAACATTGTAAGAATAACATACAGTATACTTAGAGAGCTTCAAAAAACAGTCCTTTCATGAGACATTCTTCCTACTAGCTTGACTTGAACATAAATTGAGAGCAAGCTCAGAAATACAGACGAATGATGAGACAAAACAATTGTTTGTGCGCCTTGGTCAGTGTAGACTCTTCACATGTACTATCATTGCACGTGGAGATGCCGGCTGCGTTCCTATGTCAAATTGCCAAGGTGAAGAGCACTGACGTTGTGGTTATGCAACGAGTAGTTGCGAATTCAGCACACGGAAATAAAAAGTAACCGCGCGTACAAACGAAACGAAGATTTCACGCTCTATCTAGTTTACTATCGTAGCGAACTTATGAGAAATTATTGTGAGCACAACTTACTTGTTAGAAAGTTTCCTCCTCGTCAGTTCCGTACTCACACATCTTGCGATATTTGACCGGATAGCCTTTCTCAGGCCATCATTCAGTAACTGGTTTCGTACTACAATCGTTCGCAACATTTTGTTTTATTCTATAATTGTGCTAAAACTAGCCCGTCCAGGTGATCGGGACGGTTTTGTCGGAAACCAAAAGATCAAGATCGACCTTTTACGAATTTGTAGGTCGTTGCTACAATCAGCACGGGTTTGCTTGTCAAACTGTCAAACTTGAACATCAAACAATCTGTCAACCTTGAACAAGAACGGGGGTCTTTTTTTTTCCTCCAAGTTTGTCAGTGAACAGGCCAATAATGTACGACCGATAATTGGTGTACCGGGCAGCCAATTATCAGGTAGTACGGGTAGTACAATCCCGTAACTCTGAAAGCGACAGAGCTAGTGCGCGAGCGGGACCACGCATAGTACGACTAAGTTAGTACGAACGGGATGGCATGCTCTCGCAATCAGAATCACAAACGTTTCAAAGTTAGAGGATAAGCCCGCAAGTCAATATATATTTAATTGGTATTTATGTATAATTATGTTCAGGCCCGTGTGGCCCAGACAGTTTATTGTGTGTGGTGAAGTTGTGTGAACTTGGCTTAGAGCAACACAGGCCCCTGGCAGACCGGTGGGCTTATTAGAAATTGTATTTGATTATTGAAATTGTATTAATGACGAAATCGAATCGTACTTGGTAGATTTTAACATAGTACTGGTATCCCTAATTCCCTAATCCAAAATTTCTGACAGGTCTGTCAATGTCATAAATAATTTCTTCTTTTCTGTCAACTTTTATTGTAGACAGGTTATCAAAATGGTGAGATTTTAATTTTAAATAATTACAGGAATCCTGGCACTCTTGAACCGTGTTAAATAACAAAACAAGCTTCAGTGATATGCTGGATTTAGTGCTGGGTCTATTTCACACTTATGATTTCTACTTTTTGCCAAAATAGTAACATCAGTGATAGTGGCCTGTGGAAGCAGTACAAACATGAATATTATATTTTCAGGCCAAACGCACGAAAAAGGTTGGAATTACTGGCAAATATGGCACCCGTTACGGTGCCTCCCTCCGTAAAATGGTCAAGAAAATGGAAGTGACACAACACGCCAAGTACACTTGCTCATTCTGCGGCAAGGTTAGTATCTTAATTCATAACAAACCGCGGTCATATAGTCATCATAAGACTTCATAGCTTTATTATATAGTACCTACTTACTACATTTTTAGTGTGCATTTTACATTTTAGAATGCAAACCCGTTTGGTTTTGTTGATGTTGTATTGATTGTAAATACATACCTAAACATAACCTCAATTTGAGTTCTGAAAACCTACTGTAGCCCCCAGAGAGGACCAAATAAAGCCACTAAAATCAGCTATTGGAGACAAGCTTTATGTAAAAAATAAGTTGATGGCAGGCCATTTAACTGACAACACAATCATTATCTATTATAAACCATGAAAATGCACAAACTTATCTATAAAGCCTTATGACAACTGAAATCTTCCATTGGAGATTCAGTTTTGTACATATAGCTATAAAAACAAAATTCCTATCTTCAAGGAAATTTATAAAAATATAATTGTAATTAATTCGTTAATAACTTTCATCTGTGAAAATTTAATTTTTTAAATATTTAATAGTTATTGGTGTTAATTCTGTTATGCCATTTTCTAAACTAAATTTGACAATTCTAAAATTGTTCCCATCCGTTTCTCTCATATTAAAATGCAGAAAGGGACAGATCATTTTAGTCCTGTCAGATCAGTTTATTGAGAGGTACAACAGTATTGACACCTTTGTTTGTTCACATTGCTTTGTTTAGTTACTACTCTGTTTGGCACAAGAACTTATTTTTTCAAAGCCCAATTGTTTTTACAATTTTATGATGATTTAACTAAATCAATAAACAAAAGCTTAGATGTCTTTTCATAACAACAGTAATAATGTTTTAAGTTAGTTTTCCCAATTCTACCAATTTTCTAAATAAGTTCTAAAATAATGCCATTATTTCCAGGATGCCATGAAGCGTTCGTGCGTTGGTATCTGGTCGTGCAAGCGCTGTAAAAGGACGGTAGCCGGCGGTGCCTGGGTCTTTTCAACCACCGCTGCGTCTTCCTGCAGGTCTGCAGTCAGGAGGTTGCGTGAAGTCAAGTAAACATCTGACATTAGGATAAGATAATAAACTAAAAAAGTTAACTTTTGTTTTATTTAGAAATGTGACATAGTTGGGAAATTAGGATCATTCTCGTTAGATCCCATGCTAATGGTTGTTAATAACCCATAATGGATCTATAAAGTAGGCAAGACATACTACTATTACTCCATACATAACACATACCGATTTTCCATTTTATGCACGAGGAACAATTTTGAATTTGTTATAGTCAGTTTTTATCAGCCTTATAAATACACAAATTAGCCTTTCCTGTTATAGTTGAGGATTTGATTAGAAATTAGAGAATCTGCAAAGTAACTAAGCTTGTTCAGATTATGCACATGACATTTTTTGAAAAAAATTGGAAAATTTCTCTGCAGCCATTCATCCAGCCATAGCCAGCAACAACAGTGGTTGCCGGAGGTAGACAGACAAACGCTAAAAAGTAATTTAATATAACTATTATTTTGTTTTATCAACAAGAAAACTGTTCAGGGCCTGTACCATGAAGTCCTTATTGTGATGATTGTTAGGTTAGGCCATTGATGCTGCGCGTCTGAAATGTATTGCCGTGTGATAAGGTTTACGATCGCAGAGCAACTGAAAATTATTGGCATTTCCAATCTCGCAATCTGAAAACATTTTCAGTAAAAGGTTTGACAAAATCTAGATTTGATAAGCAGTTTGGATAAGGGCTTTTTAAATGATACATTTAAATGTGCAACAGACACATTTATTAAACTCTTTTTGTATAAATTATTCCTATAACTCTAATTAAGTAGAAAAATCTTTTGTCTTTTCATGTTATAGCACCAGCGGATTTACACACTTACTGCTTAGATCAAGCATATACTTGATCAAAGGCTAAAAGATGAGAAATATTTATGTACAATACAATAGTATACAACAACGTACTTACAAAATAAAATTATAAGGTAATTTACTAACTTTGTAGCAGTTCATAGAAACTTACAAATACATTTAAGTACTTATTGGAGGTTTACAGATAATTATTATGGGCATTACTTTTATATGCCTCGCAAAGTTAAATCTGTAAGGTTTATAGGGTCGTGAGGTGTTTATATGTAAGTCCATAGTTACTGTATTATTACTAAAATGACACAATAATTTTTTAGCAATCAGATAAAGGCATCAAAAAATAAAACAATCTTAGCTTCTTCTGTGAAGTAGATAAATATTAAGTTTTCAGTCGCCTAGATCACTATCCTTGTCACCTATAGCATATAGGAAACTAAATGCTGCACCGAGAAGAGCTGTGCCCAGTAAATCTCCTAGTGCAGTCAAGTAAGGTATTGCCGAGTTGTCAGGGTCCATTCCCATCTTCCACATCCATACAACCATGAAATGACTGATTATGAGCAACAGAAACACCTGCAGTAATGCAGCACACATGTATACTAGTATGAATGTGGGTGTTGTGGAAGTGTGTCCTGCTCTCAGGTAGCCTATAGTATAAATGAATATGAGTTGGCCAGGTATGACCATAAGCAGCAACAGTTTGGTAGTACTGCTCATTACAGAGCCCTCTTTTTGCCCTGTGTGTAGTGCAGTAGATAGTCTCGATGCATGAACAGCCACCATATTGCCACCTATTCCATTTATGACTAGTTGGTAGACAGCAATGCCTCTGTATACTGACACTGTATGGTCCAATATCAATCCTCCAGCACTACTGATCACCATTGCAGACACAACGGGCACCCATCCCTCATCCAGGGCTTGTCTAGTGAAGTTATTCTTCCAAGCAATATACCCACACACTGGCACTAAAACCGCACCAACAATTATAATAATAGAAGGCAATATCACACTTGTCCCAACAGACTTATACAACAAAGATGCTATCCAAGATAACAGAGCCAAAGTTGTTAAATCTCCCAAACTGGCTGCAATAGGTGTGGCAATATTATCTGGATTGATGTTCATTTTTTTTGATATCACAATTACTCCGATCATTATGACCCCAAGAACAAAACTAGCAGATGAAGCAGTTAAAACACTAGATGCACACAACAGTAAGGCATGATGGATGTCAAATTGTCCTTCTGGTATCCAGCCCATGGCGACGGCAGCCATCGCAGCGAGGAATCCAACCAGCACAGCTTGACATTGAATGAGACACAGATTGCCTACCACCAGCGATTTCAAACTCGTTTCCAAATGACCCAAATGAGCATGAGTTGATAAACGAGACGCTAGTGTCATTTCTAAATTACCTTTGAGGCCTAAAAGTGCCGGTACCAATATGTAAACTTCTGATACTTTAAGGAATACATCCCAGTGCTGCACCAAATCCAGCAGTAGACTGGCTGCCACCATGCCAAATCCGGCCAGCAAAAAAGATACGAACATTTGTACGCCGGCCACCCATGAATTCTCTTTCTCTAACTTATTATCGGGTGGCTTTTCTCCATTGATGAGCCGATATTCACCTGACGTTAAACTCGTGTCCGCATCGAGCTCTGTGGATCGCTCCATCCTAGAGTTATTGTTCTTGTTTCTGTTCATAGTTAAGGAAATTAATTAGTCAGCACGTACGATAAGCCAAGCCACGACCAAGAAAAGAGACGTACTGGTCTATTCACTATTTTTGCTTCCACCATCTATTTAGATTTATCTTGTAGCGACACAAACTACAGCTCTAAATAATATCTATCTGTCTGTCTATTTTACTCAAAATCATATCAAATCAAAAAATCGCTGTCGCTGTGGCAATTTCAGAAAAATACAATAAAAATGAAATGAAGGAAAAATGAAAAACTGTTTTTTTTTTTTATCTTATATTTTGGCTTCACACATAGCTTGGCACATTCACATTTACCTAGTGTCATGTTTTGTTATTTTCAAGTAGAGCGAAGTATTAGAGAATACAAACAAATCTGAGTCATGATCAAAGTAAACTATATAAGTCACTGCATTACTGAAAATTTCTACGGAGGTTTGGAAACAATACGAAAAGTCACGTTTCGTTCACGACATCTTTATACTAAACACCACTCAAGCACGATCACGAGCACGTGAAACCTTCTACGAAGGTTTGGAAACAATACGAAAAGTCACGTTTCGTTCACGACATTTTTATACTAATCACCACTCAAGCACGATCACGAGCACTATACATTATCACTCGAAATAACACACGTATTGGAAAATAATACAATGATGTGACATGTACTTAATAGTAAAAAAAATAGTTTTACAATACTACTAGATGGCGTAATGACGCGTTTTCGAAAAAAAAAAAATAGTTTTGCAATACTTACTAGATGGCGTAATGAGGCGTTTTCAAAAAAAATAAGTTCTAAAAGACTTACTAGGAGTGCGGTTTAAAATGTGCACATAGTTACCATTTGCACTGTCAGCGTGCAAACAGTCGGTTTAAGATATATAGAGTGCGGTTTAAAATGTGCACATAGTTACCATTTGCACTGTCAACGTGCAAACAGTCGGTTTAAGATGTGCATATAAAGGCTCCTGCCAGACACATGACGTCATGAGTAACGTCATTTTAGCGTGCTCACGGTGCTCACAAGAATGAGGTAGTGCACTGTGTGCGCTAATGTCAATTTCAAATTGTCATCTGTGAATTTCGATATTCTCTGTTTTTTATAGAAAAAAATGGATTTAATGCAGACCACAGTTTTCTGTGAAGACAGAAATGAAAATGTGACCATCAAATTATGAGACACTGAGGCCGATGACCTGAAAAATGAAACTATCTGACATAAGCACGCTCATGAACGGTTTAAATTGTTGGCGCGCTGTGAGCGTACTAACAATTTAAACCGATCGTTAGCAGTGTACAGTGTAGCAGTGCGCAGTTTAAATCGTACTCGATGGCGTAATAGTCCTATCGTTTTACCTGTCATTGTCATTTCTGTCGAAATATTTTATGTTTATTTTTTAAATCGTAAATTTTGGCTCCACACGTTGTGTATTTAGCCAGTGTCAACTACTGTAATATTTCAAATGAAGTCAAATACATAGTTACATTACTTGAAATTGTCTAAATACACATGGGGAGCCAAATAACACGAGAAAAAAAAAAGGCACACGTACATTTTTTTGTCTTTCAAGTCTTGACAATAACAGCAAAACCTCAAGGTACATCTAACGCCATCTATTGGGTACTTTTATTACCAGGATTATTTTTGTTTTGGAAAACGCCTTATTGACAATGACAGGTAAAGACATAGGACTATTACGCCATCTAGTAAGTATTTTAGTGTTTTTTTTTTTTGGAAATCGCCTCTTACGAAGACTAGCTGCGGCGCCTGGCAACCCTGCCGGCCCTCTTCTCTCTCTTTTTTTTAAATTTTATCCATCCATTTCATTTTCCAATGTCCGTCTTGTGCCGCGTCGCAAATGTCACAGCGGATTAATTACGATGCAAAATAAAGATTGTTGAAATATTTCATGTACGAACGGAACTGTGTTAGTTTAAAACCAATGCTACAGTGTGTTTTGCCATGTAGGTACTAGAGTAACAGGTTTAATAGCCAATCGTCGTCAACATCCGCAATCATAGTTTTATTAATGTGTGCAAAGCTTTTCTCTCCTTTAATCTCGTTGGCTATTTCATTGGAGGATAACTTATTAAAACTGTGTAATAGTTCATTGCGAGCGCACCCCTAACGTAGTTATTCAGCGCTTTGTTCGCAAGTGTGAGAAATCGTGTGTTACAAGTGGACAGGATCGTGACTTTGTGTCAAAGTTGTCATGAACTCTTGGAGGCATTGAACTGAGAGATCAAGCAAAATGTTTCGGAGCAAGATAAGGATACACACATGCCGCATTATACTGCTCACTTCTCTGGTGTGGTTGCTGGTTGATGTGGCCCTGCTGGCTATGTATTCGGACTGCTTTGGTGAAGGTTGCAACAAGAAATCCACTAGCGAAAATATACCGGTAAGTAAAATATATCTACCTATCCACGTAATGACTCACTTGTACATACCTACCTTTATCAATTTTTGATCAGACAGATTCTCATTTAAATAGGAATTTATTTATTTTTGTGACAATGTTCGGGAGATAAAAGTAAATTAGTGCACTTCACATTGGCTCTGTCCTGCAGTCGTGTCCTCAAACTAAGATGAAATATCCAGTTTAAAAAAGGAAAATAAAGTCAATTACCTGGTTGACAAAAAGAGAAGTGTCATTCCACAGAACGATGCTGACTAGTAGTAGTACTAGTAATGACAACACGAAACTAACCATATTATCGATACGCGTATCCGTAATGAAGGCGTTCTAACCATATTGAAGCGACAGGGTGTGCGTTCTTATCACATTGTGCATTTCAACATTTTCATTAAATAAACACTAGGAATTCAATGTGAAAGTAATTGGGAATTGTCTATGTTAGTTAATTGAAAGCATTTCCATATCTATTGCATTGCAGGTACAATACAACACACAGATTCACAAACAAATGGTAGAAACAATGCAACACATATACAAATTATTATCCCCAATGTTATTAATTTTCTTGAACTATAGCATCTAAAAAATTATGAAGACAAATTATTTCCAAAAGCTATCATAATTTTATGAAAGAAGAAAGAAAGAAAGAAAAAACATTTATTTTACGCACAAAACACTACAACACCAACTTCACAAAATAAATAAATTATAATGATGGGAAAGAATAATATATAATTATGTTCAGTTGTCGCTGTAGTGTCCAGTGCGACAAAAAAGGTCAGTGCTCAGCGATAATGCTGCGGATTTCTCCGTAGCGCTGATTTTCAGCACTGACCGTCTGAGACGCACGGGACTGCTACCAAAATAGAAGGGGGGAAAACATTAAGGGAATATAATAAATTTAGTTATAAATAATAAATAACCATTAAAAACAGGGAAGTATACAACATTTATGCACACAGATAAAGACAAAGAAAATGAATTATAGATAATTTTATAAGTGTTATGTTATAATATGTTAGACTAGATAAAGCAGAGTGGGATGCGAACAATGGTACCTATAGAAAGATAACGATGAGTACTATGCTGGAAGAAAATAAATAAATAAATAATATAATATAATACTATTATGGAGGAATGAAATACAAGAAGCACTTGCCGAAATGCGGCTAGGAGTTATTTGCCTTCTGCAACTCCAAAAAATGCTTCTTGCACTTCAACCTAAAACTAAACTTGCATTGAAGCTTACGTATTGGTGGTGGTAGAGAGTTCCAGCATTTAGTGGCATTGAACCTAAAGCTACCACGAAACGCGGCAGAGCCATGTCTCGGTGTGCACAGCAGTAACTTGCAGGTGGTCCTTATCGGGTACCGCTTGCTGTCACAGGCCCAAGTAAGCTTGGAGAACAGGTAAAACGGCACCCGGTATTTGACCACACCGAACATTAAAGTGGCGAGGTGTAATGCACGTCTTTGTTCCATTTTTAGCATATTGTGCCTATTTATAAAAGGAGTAACGTGGCCACGGGGAGGCACATTAAAACAAAAACGAGCACAAGCATTTTGTACTCTCTGGATACGACGGGAGGTTTTCATAAAAATGCAAGGGCCATACACTGTGTCAACATAGTTGAAATTAGAGAGAACGAGCGAGTCTACAAGCATTATGCGAAGATCAGTGCTGATGTAGTTCCTAATCTTGTATAAAACTTTAAGGCGATAAAAGCAGTTCCTAACTACTTCACTAATGTGCTTTTCAAATTTTAACTGCTCGTCTGCTCGTCGTCTGCTGTTTTATGGAATCACCCATCATACACTTATACTATAAAAGATAGATGAAACTTAGTCTATGTTGTGTCTACATGTTTATAAAGCATTAGTAATAGAAGAAACCAAGAAGTCAGCCCTAAATTAGTTGTTTGGCCTAAACTACCTCGTAACTTCTGAATCTTTACAATCCCTAGACCATTTGTCTCATATTTTAAAACTTGAGAATATTTGTATGAACTAGATGTCTACAAACATATCAAAATAAACATATTATGAACTATTTAACTTATCTTTTAATATTACGGTCACACTATTATTGTACCATGGTATCACAAATACACAGGCAAAAGTAACATATCGTCTCGTCCCATCTCTATACAAAAAGCATCTAGTCTGATAGCCACCCCTAAATGTAATCCGATTTCAATGATTTTATAATGTTTCGAATATATATGTTAGCTACACCGTGTAAAACTAAAAGTTATCTAACATATTTTTTGTTATAGCCACTTAGTGACAATTTTTTTGTTTCGAAAATACGACAAATAAAAGTAGCTGTTGTTTGAATACCATTAACATTTTTTTTAAAACAATGCATAGCGACATAGATTATAGTTTTTCCAAGCCATTGACACTAAACATGAAAGATTTTGTTAAGATTTAAGGGATGATAACAGACTACCCTCGAACGGCTAATTTCATCAAAAAGTTAGGAAGATTCACTAACTCTCTCTATTGCACGCACGAGAAATGGAGCGACAGCTATACTATTTCAAATATTGAATACGCTAAAACCTCGCAAAAAGACTATTCTCTTAAGAGGACTACGATGTTTTTATTCTAAAAGCTGTGATTGCAGCAGGGTGCAGTTAGTATTTAACTGACTTCAAAAAATTCATTGTTTCAATATGCAATCTTTGAAACCTGCATTTTCTTCTTTTATACATTCATAAACAGGCAAGATAAAATGTTGTACCTACCTATCATCTATCTCTATATCGTCTGTTTAAACTTGTTTTATGACCTTAGCAACTAGAGTGACAAATAATGTCATTGACCAACTGAGTAGTAAGCAAAAAGTGAAAAACTTGTTCCATACATTCTCAAGATAACTATAATAATGTAATAGGTAGAAAAGTAAATGTAAATTATCGGATACCATATTTTTCTACAATATCTTTCTCTTTCGCCATCAGCTGATCCGTAAGCAGAAATGTATGTGTTGGCCTTGTGAGGTTGAGGTCTAGTGACATCTTATCACTGATGTACAATTCTTAAATTCCAGCATCTCCGTGCAAAGTACGAATATTCATGTGCGTACTTATATAAAATATGTATCAAATTCTCAAATAACGAGAATTCTGTGCAAATTCTATACAAATAAATGTAAATTTCGAAAAAAAAAAAATATTTTTGTCTATTAAACGTATTATCTGTTGTAAATTGATCAAAATCGCGCGATCGCTACGCTCGCACATCATTAAAGTTTGTTGAAGTACTGTTTTAAATAGACCAAAAATACCAAAGTTTTCTCGTTCGCTATACGCATCTTTCTCTTACTTCTCATCTTTATTATTATATTATATAATCTTTATATAGTGGTAAATAAAGTCGCTTTCCGCGTCTGTATATCCGTTAACTCCTCCCAAACGGATTTTCATCATCACTTGAAAATTTTTCACGGAAGGTTTATATATAAAAAAAATCTAAATGACACACGTGCAAGGGGGGGGGGGCTGGGTCGGGTCGCTGCTGGTATATATAATTTATTTATTTATTTATTCAAGTTCAAATTAAACACATAATTTACAGAATAATCCAAATTATTTCATTATTAATAATAAATTATATGCGTAAACACGTATCCAATTCTATTGATAAAAAAATCAATTTCGATGCATTCAAAATTTGCATGGAATTCGATACGTATTTATGGACGTGATTATTCATAATTCGCATGGTGTTAGTGACTGGAATGCAAGGATGTTACACCTGGGATATTCATAGCCTGAATGTCCAGTTCACAAGTGCAAGACACATAATTATACTTCTGCTTTGACGTACGAATATTCGCGTGCGTAAATACTATTGAATTCTAATCAAATTTTAATTTCGAAAGGCTAATTTGTATGGAATTCGATACGGATCTACGCACGTGCACATTCGTACTCGAACCCGTATTCCTAAAAATCTTCGATATATGCTAAAAATGGACTTATGTAGGTAAATCAAGAAGAGTACAGAGGGAAAAAGGCAGCTATAGCAGCGGCGTTACAACAAAACATAGAGGATGCAGACACCAATATAGAAGAAAATGAGATAAACCACGAGATCAGTGAAGATGGACTGATCCTACCTCCATACCCGAGGTCAAGACTAAAGAAGTGGAAGCCTGCGCCTACCGTGAGGCCCCAGGGCGATGGCCCTGGTGAATTGGGTATGTATGTTGTAAATATTTTTTGAACTACCATTTGCTATTTGTTGACAGCTGCAGTGTATTATCCTTAAGTGAAATGATAATCCTGTTTTAATAATGCCTTGTGGGCTTATACCAGTCATTGCAACTTGAATAGTAACTTGACTAGTGGGAGCTATGGATAGTCCGCAAGGCCGTGGTTGCGTACAGGAATACGAAACTAGAGCGTGTGCTGTGGCACTGAAACAGGAGAAACTAGAAATGCCACTGGATTGCGTGAGGTTCAGCGTTATCGTCATTAATGCAAAAACTACACCACTGGAGCGGCCCAGAGCATCATTGAAATACCGGTATTTCAATGAGCTGGGTTGACTCCAATATACTAAAAATAAAAAGACAATAAGATTATTTCACTAAGCTTAAATTGCAAATTATTTAATTTAATTACTATTAAAATGTACGTACATTTGTCACATAAAAGAGATAGCGAATATAATATCTACGAGATAAAAAGGGACACCTGTGTTCATTAGTTGCTCTCGAACCGTTTGACATTCGAAATACGTCTCGCACTTTTCACAGACAGAGCGACTGAAGGTGCATCGTTTCACTCATCGCGCGAAATTCAAATTTTCTTGCGTTTTTTGTCAATTACAGCTTAATTACTCATCGTGGATTTATTGAAACCAATTTTGCGCCAATAAATAAGTTGTTCTAAAAAGTTACGGGTAAAATTAATAAATATTAATATTAAATTAAAATAATAATTACCTAGATAACATTGGTTTAGCTACAAATTTCAATAAGCTGATTTTCATCTTGGTTTTTGGTTTAGTGGGAAATGTACTTATCAAAAAAAAAAAATTCAAATCATTTAATTCAGACTACAAAGGTCCATATTCACATAAAAAGAAATTCAATTACAATTAGAATACAAAATTAAATTATTAAATTAAATTATTATTATTATTTACTTATACTAGCTTTCAACTTGAATTTTTGGTTGGTGTAATTTCTTGAAAGAATATATTTATTATCGCAAAATTAGTTTTCATGAACCTACGATGAGTAATTAAGCTGTAATTGACATAAAACGCAAGAAAATTTGAATTTCGCGCTCTGAGTGAAGCAAGGTGAACTTTGGCGCTTATTTTAAAGGCTTCAAAATTCTCTTACTTCGGCTCGTCCATTAATTTTACTTCGGTCGAAGAATTACTGTAGCTGTCAGCGGTCATTCGACAGGAAACGGACTATAGGGACATTCGATTATAGTAGACTAGCTGCGCCCCGCGGTTTCACCCGCTATTCTACAGAAACCAAATATTTTCGTGGATAAAAAGTAACCTATGTGTTAATCCCGGATGTAAGCTACCTCCATACTAAATTTCATTCAAATCCGTTCAGCCGTTACAGAGTTGAACGGGAACAAACACACTTACATACCTACCTATCATAGTCGTTCTGACTTAATTACCAAATAAACGCGCATGTCACAATAACTTTCTATAGTCATCAAGCTAATCACACCATAACCTATTCTTGTAATCTTGTGGTATTGAACACTAACTACTCAATGTTTTTTTACGGCTACGTTAACAATGGAAGCATTAAAACTGCTTTGTTAAATACTCATTATAATAAAGACTGAAATGACTGTGAGATATTATAATCCAGAGGTGGATTTCGTCACTGATTTGAATGAAAATTGCATTATCAATGTTACAAATTGACCTTTCGGAAAGTAAGAGTAGATTATGTATTTATGTCATGCATTTGAGTCTAAAATATTATTTTATTGGTCAGATTACTAATGTTTTTCCAAAAAATTCTCTTTTAACGTAGTAATTATTGAACGAGCGAAGCGGAGGTCTCAGACTTTACTAGGACAAATCGGCATTTGTATGTTTGCGTGTATATTTGTCCGATGATTACTTGCGAACCGTTGACACAAGCTCAGAAAGATTCTGTTTATCGTTCGAAAACTGAGTGCAAAAGTGCATTTTATCCGCTAGCGAAGTTTTTAAAATTCGAAACTTTCTATCCTATAATTTTCTATACTGCCAGTCCATTAAAAAGCATAAATACTTATTTCATGTCGGTGCGCCAACCTTATTTTTAGAATAATCGCCTGACCAGCACGACGATTGCATGAAAAAAAAAACTTCTCTAAATTTTCTTCTTCTTATTCAATTCACTCCATCATTACTGATATTTTTAAGTTATACTCTACATCACGTATGGTCAACGCCCGGCTCGTCGCGACTTTTGATCCGGTCCGCGGAATACTCAGCAGTCGTTGTAAAGTGTC
The DNA here is from genome assembly GCA_947579745.1 of Apocheima hispidaria. NCBI lineage: Eukaryota > Metazoa > Arthropoda > Insecta > Lepidoptera > Geometridae > Apocheima > Apocheima hispidaria. Next base: position 9,147,751 of record OX388161.1, read on the forward strand.
TACAAGAACTACACTTTAACTGAATGCACTGATCGTGTAAAGCCATAATTGAAGGAAAAAGCCTACTGTAGAAACACCAACCGCGGTTTCACCCGCTATTATACAGAAACCGAATATTTTTCCGGAATAAAAGTAGCCTATGTGTTATCCGGGGTATAAGCTACCTCCATACCGAATTTCATCCAAATTCGATTAGCCGTTACAGAGTTGAACGGGAAACACACTTACATACTTACAAACTTTCGGATTTATAATATTACTAGCTGCGCCCCGCGGTTTCACCCGCTATTATACAAAACCGAATATTTTTCCGGAATAAAAGTAGCCTATGTGTTAATCCAGGGTGTAAGCTATATCAATACCACATTTCATTCAAATCCCTTCAGCCGTTACACAGTTGAACGGGAACAAATACACATACTTACACACAAACTTTCGCATTTATAATATTAGTGTGATTGTGTGATTGTGATCATCAAACCGTTGTTGCCAATTATACACAAACACATCTCATCTTCCTACGGCCTGCAACTTTATGAACGTTCGAAAGTATTCCAAAGATAGCCCACACATTTTCGTCATTAAAATTGATCCATAACAGTAATTTTATCGTCATACTTATTTACATACAAGAGACATTCACCTATCTGAATTGCAATACTTTATAGCTCTTTTTTTACGAGGTTATTAACTAAGGTTTACGTTTCAGGTAAGGCGGTTAACATCCCAATAGAACAAGAGAAGGTCATGTTGGACAAGTTTCAAGAGAATCAGTTCAATTTGATGGCTAGTGATATGATCTCCCTGAACAGATCACTGACTGACGTGAGATTTGAGAAGTAAGTGCACTTTTATTAATAAAGACGGCAGTCCGAAGTTTGTATGGCTCGTCTGTACGCTAATTACTAAACATTACGGTAGCAATTAGAAGTAGGCGCGAACCTTTGCGCGTAACCGGAGATGATTGGAAATGGTACCTTATTTTCAGTTCATTAGGATGGATTTTCTCGTGCGTGCTAATAGTATTACCGCGGTCGCTTGACTCTGCTACGCTAGTGGTCGGTAAAATCATTACCATTATTCGCCGTGTCGCCGTTTGCCTTAGCCCTTTCGTATGTACGTACAGATTTGACTAGCAGTCTATTATGACGAACCACGTCGTCCTGTTGAGTTGCCAGGCGACCGATCATTAGCATTAAACAGTACGCTTAGTTATGATGAAAACTAAGAAAAAAAAACATGCGTAATTAGTGGCACTGAAGAATTACAAGTCAGGGGTCAGAGTAATTGTTACTATTTTATTGAACAATTGAGTCTGCCCCTTTCAGGGGCAGGCTGCGGTGTCAGCAGCGGTGTAATTAGCGGATGTCCAATCCCCGTTCTGCTTTTTACCGTTTCGGCCACTATGATTGGCCTTCTGGTGATCGCTGCGATGGCCACCTTTGCAAGCCGCGTATGTGTGGAGCAGACCGAGTTGGTAGTGGCGCTTCAACGGTAACGTTATGTAGACACGTTTTATCGGTGGAAAAACGGAATAGCTTCAACCACGTGACATTGTAAATAATCAAATCAATCTTTACTAGACTACCTAAATCAGAATCAACAAGTACGCGATATTGATAAGAAGAATAATCGAATGGATAAATCTTATCGCTACTAAAGTACCGCTATCTTATTTTTGAGAGATACAAATGTTTTGGCAGTTCGCTATCTCACATTCTTTACATACTTTACAAAGATAAATAGTTATATACACTTTGGGCACAAAGTGACTGTTGTGTAATCTGTGGGCGAATACAAAAGGTGATAATTGGCAAAGCATTTCGTCGGTTATTTGAAAGTTTCGTTTGTCACACATTGAGTTTGTCAATGTTAGAGACCGGTATCGTATTTATGTCGATGCAATATGGTTCAAAATGATAGTAGGAAATAGTAAGGAAATAGTATAGCGTTACTCTGGCTGATCGGTGGGTGTAGCTTCGCATTCGTTTTCACTAAACGCCTTTCAAAACCACTCGTAAGCTCAATACTTCACAGGTATACGTATTTCTATTGCGAACTTCATTAACCTAAAAACTTTTAAAAGTCGACGAATCTTTATGAGATTAGCGCTGTGAAACCTTTCACAACCTCTCCTTCCCTCAACGGCTGATATCATAGCTGTAGAATGAGAGAGAGGGTGGGTGAAATTTTGTCGGCTGAGCCTAGTTCAATAAGGAGTTATCTTTTTCTTCGTCTAGTATAGCCAATATCATTATCCTAAATAATATTATCATTCAGAGGAATATACTATAATACAATACTATCCGTATATATACTATAATTCAATATGAAGCCGCAGTCGTATCAGGACTAATGAAGGTTCGAGGTATAAAAATGAATGCGTTCGTCTCGAGGAAAAAACTTCTCTCGCGCGATTCAGAACTCCCTACATTACAACTGTCAGTCCATACAAGACGTCCAAAAATGCACAAATATGGATCAACGCCATCTAGCGAACTATATGAAGTAACTTTGTCTCTCTGTCTGGAATTATGTCGCGTTATCACGGGTAAACGGCTAAACGGATCTTGATAAAATGTGATAAAGAGTTACTGTAAGTATATCACAAATACGGATATAGGATACTTTTTTTTTGTCCACGCGAACGAAGTCGCTTGTAACAACTAGTACTCTATAGGTTGGAAAACAAGATTACATTAACGTTTCTCGATAAAAAAATGCCTAACTGATTTACACACGTTTTTAGTTAGAACTCCGAACCCCATAATGTACCCCGAATAATAAGTTGAATACTCTTGTAATACAAGTAATTATTACCTACTCTAGTAGTGAGGTGATAATAACATAGTACACAATTTAGCTTTATTTCTTGATTTAGTTGTTGGCTATTATGTGATTTTTCATCTGCACGCGAAAGTCTACAGAAATATATTGTTCTAAGTTAGAGCCAATAATAGATAAAATTAAAATATACATGAATATAAAGGCTAGTAGAGACGAAAAACGGCAACTTCATGAATAAAAATTGATTGTAGCCATTGTAGGCAATAAATAACAATGTCATAGTCGGCCCGTTAATTTACATAAATCATTAGAAAGCGTCATAGAGCTCTGTTCCAGATATTAGTCACGACGGTTAAACGATTTATCTAACATTTATTAATCCTCCGACAGCCATACTGGAGAGGCATCGAAAACACAACCCAATAGAGGTGTAATACGTGACGTGGATAGAAATTAACTAACTAGTTAGGAATTTTTGAAATTGACCCCGTAACAAAAATTGACTGAAATTGACCTCTGTCCAAAACATATACGTAGAATATACATAAATAGCCAGATCTCATTTCTTAAATTTTAAAGAAAAAAAAAATGTATTTGTACTCTACTTAGTAAAGTGCCAATTATTATTGTATTACCCTTGCATAGGTGGTTTCGTTGAGTTCATTCAGTAAGTAGAGTACAAATATACATATATATCGGATATATATCCAGGCTAAGAAAAAGAAGTAAATTTTCCCTAGAAAGTGAAAATTATTAACGCTAGGAGCACCAGAATATCCCGATTTTTGATTACCTCGTAAAATAAACCTTATATGATATGAAGTTAAGGTTTGAATTTCAATAAAGAGATAGCCGTACTGGTAAGTTAAAGTAAAAGGGATTTCCCCAACTTTAAATGAGGTTGCCATTTTGGGTAACAATCTAAATTATTCTGAATTGTAGTTTTTCGCTACGTGCTGCCAGGGTAAACATTAATCTCCAAAATGTTTAGTTCAGAAGACAGGAAAAAATCAATTGATATATATCAAGATAAAAATCAATTGATATATATCTTGATATATATCATGATATATATCGGCGAACCCTGGTATTTTATTTCTTACAACTTTTTTTCATCACTTTGACTTTACCTCAGAGCATAGAGTAAAGAACTGGGTGATTTCCCGCAATGATTAAAAATTTGCTGTTTCTAGAGACTGTTCTTTGTCCTAAAATAATAACAGCCTCGTCGAAGCCCTTCGGCCTAAAATAGAGACCTAAAAACGGACATCAAAGTTGGCCGTCCGCCTGTAAGAAGTTTGTTACTATTTATAAGCTTGACGTAAGGATGACCAGGTTGTGGTAAATGTATGAAATAATTGTTTTGTTTATACGACGAAGTACAATATTATTAAAAGAAAAACAAAATACAAAATAATTAGCCTATGTCAATCCGGATGTAAAGAGGAATCTAACGACACCTCACTCGTCAAAATCGGTCAAGCCGCTTAGGCTATAGCAAGTAATATAGGAACACACAAACATATTTACATACTCACAGTCATATTTACTTACACCCAAAAAACATTAAACTTGTAATGGTAGAAAGATAAAATCTTACAGACAATGATATAAACGTTGCCGTAGGACTGCCGGAATTGTGTGCCTTGACCTACTTTCGGGAGTCAGTGAACTGTCACGGCATAAACGCTCACAAGCCATTCTTAATTTATTCGGTACATTTTATAATTAAAAGGTTCCATATCAAAAGGTAGGGTAAAGTCATATTGATAATTCTTCCGTCATGGACCAAAAGTCACAGTTAGTTCGTCTCTCTACTTGGTCTTGTTTAGCTTGAACAATGCGTGGATTACGCGCTGTGGACTCTTCATGCAGTCGATGTTCATGACTTGAAATTCTGATGCGCAATTGCTCATAGCACGGTATTACTAGGCTCACGTTTTCAATACTTTTAGCCGTCGCTTATGAGTACTTAAGTCTATTAATGAGCAACGACCTTAATTAGCTCAGCGTAGAGAAAATTATTGGATATACATATACTTATAGTTGCATTATCTTTTCTATCATATGTAGCTGGGTCAGAGGATAAAGTATAATAGTTACTACGTGCAGAGTGATTTTGATAATTATTATATCAATGGTCTTCAACATATTAATCCTCAGTTGAATATTGCTTGTTGATTATGACCCGACACAACATCACTCACGTATTCGAAAGCATAAGTTCTATGACACCTAATTTACAAGAGCACGAGCTGTTATTTCACGGCTTTTTCCATGACACAGAATTATGATAATGTCCGTCAGTGCCTGGGCGCTAAATAAATAATTATGTAGTGTCATGGTCGGTCACGCAGACAAATTTTCTATGAATATTTAATAGCTATAATCGTGCGCTTATGAGGTTACGAGTCGCAGGGGAGGAATTTACTACAAGTACATAAAACTGTTCCTTTTCAACCTTGGGCGACACAACAATATCATCATCTGACATTATTTTTCTCTGTTTAGTCTGAGGGAAACTGAACTTACCTATGAAATTGCCGTTTTTCAAACTGGCCATTTTGAATTCATTGATTCTTATGTGGGATTCCAAATGAACCGCAATATATTTGAATTTCAAATGAACAGTTTTAAAAACGCCTTGTTCATAGGTAAGGACCTGGTATTTTAACCTTATCTGAAGAAACTTTCATTTGAACATTTTTGCACGAATGAGACGAAGCAGTTGTTAATATTTATTTCGGTCCAAAAAACGAAAGTGAAAGTCGTGTTTCTTATCGTAAAGAGAAGAAGGAAGTAATTCCATCGTTATTCTCAGGTGCAAAGACAAAGGCTACCCCGACCTCCTGCCCACCACGAGTGTGGTGATCGTCTTCCATAATGAAGCTTGGACTACGCTTATTAGGACTATTTGGAGCACCATCAACAGATCGCCTCGTCCGCTGCTCAAGGAGATCATATTGGTAGATGATGCTAGTGAAAAAGGTCAGTACTTTTACTAATATCGATTCTGTTGTCATCATAATTGACCCATAGCAGTCGACAAGCCACCGCCCCTCAACCTTTAGGTCTAACGCCCAATGAATAGTCGAGGCGAGGAGCGGCTTGCAAGCGACAAGCCGTGGGACTGCCAACTCTTCTCGGTATTTTACAGTAGGTTCAAAATTATTTCGCTGCGTCCTCGCCTCTCCTGTCGAACCCGAGTAAATGAGTTACAATTTTGAACCTAGGGTAAAGCGGGAAAAATTGACTGTCACACCCGTTTGTGACAGTCAACTCCTGCGCCTCGCCTCGACTTCATTTTTACGGATCTAGTATGTCAACTAACTTACGTATATCTTAGCACCATCGATTTGCAAGGCGCTCAACGTTACATTTGCCTATTTGTTCAATTTACTACAGGATAACAGAGTGAAATAAATAAGGAATACTTTTCAATTTTTGGCGTCACAAAGTTATGTAAAACTTAGACAGTTGTCTGAGTTCTGCCTTTAACTATCGGACTCAAACTACTCTTGACAATATTTACATTCGTCAGGCATAAAATAAAATACTAATGTAGCTAAAATATATAAATACACATAAGTAGAAAATCAGTAAGTTTAAGACAATATTTTTTTAATGAACTTGTTTTTTTAGGAATGCACTCATTACCTAAGAATTTTAAATTATTTGGTATTTAAGGTGCCTTCATTACTTATCATTACTCATTACTTCATCATTAACCACTAATAGAGCAATAATACAGGCAGTGTTATATCCAGTTATTGTTATTATTGAAGCCAGTGAGGTCGGAAAAACAATAAATACTTCTTGGCTCAATTCTGCAAGAAGATTTCAAAATACAGTTGGATGTGGTTTCCGCCGACAGAACGTGTGTTAACGATGTCCTCTGATCATGCATGACTGCAAAATCTACCTACTTGCCATCATCTTGTTTATATTTTCATACTTAATGGATGCTGCCATTATTTATTGTTTTATGCATCTGAGTGACGATGCGAGCAAGACATCCACCACATGATAAACGTCACTCTTCTCCATAACAGTTCAGTGCCACTCAGAATTTTGAACTTCAACTGTCAAATCCCATCCCATCGCGGCCCGAGAAATCCCATCGCGGCATTGCATTGCGCTCGTCACCCTGAGATATTGCTCTGACCATATTGTATGAATTGTGATTGTTTTAATCTTATTTATTACTAATTATAAGGTAAGGTTCATCTCAAAATCTTTGTTTTTAAACTATTAAAAAGAGGAAAAAATCAGGAAATACAGAACCGATTCTGAAAATTCCTTCAAATATTTGTAGTGAGTAGTGGTTCGTTCGCAGCGTGGGTGAAACCGTGGGCAACAGTTAGTAATAAATAAACTTAGGAAACTCACGCCTCATCTGAACGGCATAATCAGAATTTTTTTCCAAAACACTGATCCTGAAATATTTTTGCATTAAATTTATATATACCAATTTATTTTAATAACCTAAATAACATTAAAAATCTAATAAAGTGAACTAAACCTAAAAGTTATAAAAATCAAAATAAATTAAAACAAACTAACTAACACTAATTACCTAAAAGAAATTGGACATCAATTTCAGGCAGCATGCCCAAAACGCCAGCCGCGTTGCCCCGCTGGATTGCGAGGCTTAGTTTCTGACTGAAAAACAAGCCAGCATTTTAAAGATCACGAGCAATTTTATAAAACTCAAATCCGTAAATCTAAATATATCAAACAGCCCACTTTCGTAGTGAGACATTTAGACAGATTTTTATCAAACTTAGCAATGAAACTTGCTTTCAAGTAAAATAAAATAACGCATCGTTTAAGAGTTGTGATGACACTGATAGACACCTCCATTTTTGAGTCAGTGGTTAGATAAAGAGAGAATTATAACATTCATTATCAGCCAGTCTGCATCAACTGTTACAATATCAGTTGGACGTAGACATTCTCTTATCGCGCTATTATTTCCGTTCCTGATTCAAACTAGACTTTCTAGCGTACAAGCACTCTCCAAAGATGCCTATTCACTGGGCAGGCGGCCACGTTGAACGATGCTGTGAATTTGTGACATAACGAAAACCGAATGTCTATTTCTCTGTGTTCCTTGGTTTATGTATTACCATCACTGTCGTTTTGTAACGGCTAAAGGTAGCAGACGGCGGATGGGTGGATGGATGGAAGTTATCACGATAACATTGTCAATAAATTAAGGCACTGTGCACGACACGAGGACGAACATTATTAACCGAGAGAAGAACGTTCAACGATATGTTTTGGTGATCCGATCTTCATGAAATTTCGAAGCATGAAATACAAAATGCAGATAAAAAACGATTATGAGCAATATCGGGCGAAGGTTTCTGATATTATATTAATTGCAAGGTCACATTTCTGTCCAAACTACTAGTAATATTTTTAATCGCCGAAATACAAATACGAAATAGTTCAACAATCATCTTATGTTTTAGATTACATAGTAACTATTATCTGTACTTTTACTATTTAGTACTCTACTTTGTACTTTAGTTATCTGCTGTAATGTTATTGATATAACAGTCGGAAGTATGTTTTTGTATGGCTTACTTGAAGACTGTTGTGGAACATTACAGAAACTCAAAATATTTTTAGCCTCGGCTTCCGCTTCTGTTTCCTTTCTTGAAGTGGTTAAAGTGGTGGCTGTGTATGTGTAGTCGGTGTTCTCAGGACAGTGTGATTTAACATACGTCTAACTGTCGCCCAATGATTTTGATTTTATAATTTTCTCGTTTATGCTGCACATAATTCCTTGCCAAATTAAATCAAGATCGATGAATTATATTAAATTAATAACAAATAGACAGAAGAGAGAGGGACACTGTTGCTGTCGCATTTGGAATAGGAGGATCTAACTGTGATCACACGGACACGGATGTTCTGTCAGCTTTCGAGTTTACGTTAATCCAGAAATACGCAGTAAAGACGTAAAAAAAAAAGTTTCTATAACGGTGTCGCCCATAGACAAGTTACCGCCCGAAAAGAGCATACATTTTGTCGAGTGTCATTGACATTTTTCTATGGAACAGCAGATTTTTTTTTCTCGATTTCAGTGTTGGTCCCATAGTAAAAGTTGTTCATAATGATGAGTACTATAAGCCCTTTTCGGGCGGTCACTTGCCGATGGGCGACATTGTATAAAGCAAACTGTCTTGATATCTAATATGCAATGGTTACTCTCATTCGGTCAAACTCAAGCACTACGTCTGTAGCCTTGCCGCCAGGCGCCAAAAATAATCTTTTGAATTACCTTTTATTTTTTATATTATACATTCGAAAAGTGAAAGTCTTCGGCTCTTCGAAGAATTCATTTCGCTACGTCCGGTCCATTCGCCTGAAGTCTGACATGGGCAAGTGATTCTAATGCACATTATGTACGATTGACTGCCTCTATCTATAGAGTCTGTATAATGTTTTATCCTTGTGTAGAGATTGGTTTATTTCTATGTAATTATTACGGTTAGCTTCAGTTTGTTCAACGGTTTCCGCTACAGAATTAACTTCTATTGTTTCGTCGTTGCTTCATCTTCGTGTTGAATTTTGAAAAATGAATGACGTAACATGACTTATTGAAAAGCAGATGGCAGCTAAGATACCTCAAGAAAACGAGCGCGGTGCATTGCCGCGTATGGTTTTCCGAGTTGCACTTAACTGGTATGGGCAAGTACGACGCTTACCATCAGGGAAGTGACTTGTTTGCCTCGTCACTTAGTTGCATTAAAATTGTTCGCCTCGTCACTTAGTTGCATTAAAAAGATGTTGGACTAGGTTTTTGAGCGAATTTGTGGTCGGGTGATAATTTTATTCGCCAAACTTTTAGGTTTATAAACAGAACAAAGACTAGTTTTAGAATTTTCTGAGAATTACTTTGAATCACACTTTACAACTAATATTATAAATGCAATTATATACAGGATGCTCGATTAGACGACGGATCTATTGTAAGATATTATTGTACTCGTCATTATGAACAACTTTTACTGTGGGACCAACCATGACGTCGGGAAAAAAGCAAATGCATGTCGGTGACGACAGAAACTTTATATCTGGGAAAACTGGATGTAACTAAAATAAATTATACTAAATGCATTACCATTGAATACCTATACATATCAAAAACTGTGACGCCACTTTTTCATAGAATAATAACAATCGATTTATTCAAATTGAGATCTGTGCCACGTTTTGGAAGCAGAATACATTACTTTAATAGTATGACTCAGTTTGACCTATATGCTAAGATAGCCTGATTTTAGGCCGGCTAGTATAAATTGAATTTGGTTTCGCTTGGTCGCGCATAGTGATGAGGTAGAGTAAGGCAGAGATAAAACTTCATACCAGTATCGGGCAATTTTTTGTCTTAGACTTGCTCAATCTTAATCTTAAGCTTAATCACAAATTAGGATAGTAATCGCAAAAAAGCAAATATGTACACATTAATGATTTTCAGATTTTTTTCTTTACTTGTGCTGTAAGACTTGTTGCCAAATTTCATGATCCTAGGTCAACGTGAAGTACCCTATAGGTTTAGAATTTTTTGCGAGTGTCAAAATACACGGCATAAATGGCTTTTTTTTTATTGCGTTGACTTAACAAAGCTTGTTTTTTTTACGTCTTCAAGTGACTGTAGATTTGATATTAATTTCAACTTGATAACTCCCCATGCGTTCCTAAAAAAGGGTCTTGACTTGAAAGGTAGTTGGTCAACGAAGTGGCCTATAAGGGTTCCCTTTTTCCCTCTGAGGTACGGAACCCTAAAAGTCATATCAGTTGTGTGTTTCAGCCCAATCAGATAAGCTTAGAAGACGAATTGTCGAAATAAATTTCCGGGCAGAAACTCAGACAACTAAAGATGGTTAGAGGCACAAAATTAAGAGTTGAGTATTACTGTCACTATTAGATGCCGAACGGCATCTAAAGGACTCATGATTTAACGATATTAACCGAATTTATGTACTGTTTATATCAGTATGTGGTGTATTATAAAACAAATCGTGCGAATGAGAATGAGTGCTCGTCTATATTTGCCGTTGTTCTCATGCAAAATTCAAGCGGCGAGTGCAGCGGCGCGTTTGGCTCTAGATATACTTGTTGGCTATGTTTATCGCTTAACATTAACTTAACCGGTTTCGAGTTTTGATGAGCATACTGATAGTAATACAAGCATTTTGCCTTGAAATCGAAGTTATTGATATGAGAATTGCGTAACTTTAAATTCTATCAAAGGTGGTTACTCTGTCTGTGTGTCTGTATAGTCTCGGCATATTAGGGTCAGACTGAAATTATAAATTCAACGTTTCTTCAAATTTCGCAATGCACATTACTTCGTGCCCGATCTTGAAATATAAGGCATATTTCAATAATATTAAATAGAAAAATTTCTAATGATATTTCGTGCATAAGGCCATAATAAATTTAAAAAAACAAGGTCTAGCAGCTTAGGTCACTATCCGATATTTTCTCGTGTATCGTCATCTTTATCTAACATTTTTTGTTTGAATTTCATATATCGCTCTTGTTTGTGCACCTTGATACGTATTCTGGTGTCACCCATTTAACCCTATAGTGCCAAACGTGGCGGGATTTAACAATCCAAAAAAATCTAAATCAAGCAATCCATATGTGTATGTACTTCAGTTATTCTAAACTCTTTTTTTTCAACCATTTGAGTTTCGTGGATGATTTTGAATAGAAAAGTGGATATTATCTTGTTATCATATCGCAGTCGATACGAATCATCACAAAATTAAAATTTATATTAGTGTTTGGTAAGTCCTAGAAATCTTGGAGATAAATGCTACCGATTGTTATTGAAATGCTATGCACCATCAGCCTTTTTCAAGATCAATTAGTTCCGCAAGTCGTACGCACACCATCTCTGCCTTAATCACCTTGTAATATGAGCGAGAATAATATGTTGCCTGTTGACGAAAGTGAGCGATTTTTTGAGCCAAAACATCGATCCCTTACTTAGATACAGGTTGTACGGTAATACGTCATATTTGGAGAGGTCTATCAGCAGCAGATGAGTGAAAGATAACCGCAATACTAGCGATTCAACTATGTGTCACCGATCCTGGGGTGCTAGTCTCGACTATTCGCTACAGCACTTTGCGACCGAATTCGGTCGCTATGACGCAAAATTCAACGCCATGCTTGCGTTTTTTCATTAATAATCCGTGTTTGTTGTCGAATTTTTGCGTTATAGCGACCGAATCGCAAAGTGCTGTAGCGAAAAGTCGAGACTAGCATCCCAGGATCGGTGACACATAGTTGAATCGCTAGTATTGCGGTTATCTTTCACTCATCTGCTGCTGATAGACCTCTCCAAATATGACGTATTACCGTACAACCTGTATCTAGGTGAAAGCAGGGGATCGATGTTTTGGCTTTTTGTACTTTTTGTACTTATACTGACATTCATAAGTGTACTGTGTGTACCCATATTTGAGAATAAATGAATTGAATTGCGCCCCAGAGATCAAAAATAAATCATCTGTTCCTTAGAAAAAAGTTATTGAAGCTCCACAAAATGTTTGGAGCAGCTGCTTTTATTTTATGATTAATCATGGATGGAGACCTCGCAAAATCGGTTCCGGCAGGATTAAGATCCTTTATCACGGATGCATCTGTAGCCGATCCATCAAAATCACTCACAATACAATCTGCATTTGTATACAATACGTACCTCAATGATATCATCCAAACCGCAACAGCACTTATTCTGCAGTTTTGACAATACCTTTGTAAAATCGTTACTCTCGACTCTTTGTTGGTATTTCCGTCAATACTTCTGTAAAGTCTTAAAAACAATTATTGCAACGCAATTTTTTCACACTGTTTGTTGACAAAATATCGTATATATCCCACCAGACCATCTGGGCAAGAAGTTGGAGGACTACATTAAAACGCTGCCGGTGTCGACGCGCCTCTTCAGAACAGAGAACAGGTCCGGTCTCATCAGGGCGAGGCTGCTGGGAGCGAAGCACGTCAAGGGTGATGTCATCACATTCCTGGACGCTCACTGCGAATGCACAGGTAAATAATGTCTCCTTTCTCCACCCGTAAAATAACGGCCAGGGAACACCTATGTCCAGTAGTCATAGCAAAGTTTTGTGTAATGGTTTTCCTCTGGCCTTCGACATTCTTCTTATATGTGTATTGAAGAATGTTTGTTATTGTTTCACTTCAAGACATAGCATAGATACAAAGTTGGAAACAAACGCTCATTATTTCATTCAAAACACGGGTCCAGGTGCGTTTTAAACTTGCCAATTTTGGATCTATTGCAAGAGTAACTCAACAACGCAACTCAACTCAAATCTCGTTGACTTGTGTTTTGCGCCCATTTTATATGAATATATAAGACGTACTCTGACTAAACTATTTAACCAATGTGTCCTGCTCACTATGACTTACGGTGCCGAAATATGGACGCTAACCATATTGTTTACACATGTAGCTAGCCATGGATACCTGTATCCAGGATCTGATCAGTACATGCTGATAATGTTGAATTTACTTACTAAAAAGATTTACTAATGCCAAATTCTGCTAAATAAATTTCTTGTATATCGTTTGTTAGCAGATTAATATATATGCATATATTTATTAGTATTATTAGCAGCCATTAGTAGAAAGATAATAAATTCTTAGTTAAAAAGTACGTAGTGCTATGGATACATTCTGTAGCAAATAGAACAGCTGACATCTAGTCACGTAGATTTCTGTCTATTTGCTATAGATATACGGAATAGACTCAACGCCTAGGGTAAACACGCTTCATCAATTTCATAACACAATAGGCAAACGGATGTAGACTTCAAATTATACAAATACGTAACTACCACATTTACATTTACCTCATCGGTAAAGTAATAGCATAGAAAAATTATACGAGAAGAATGAAAATCTCATACAAAAAAGTGTACCCCCGAAAAAACAGCATAATACTATGTGGTGCTTACGTATTCAATCAGCTAGTGTTCAAACAGCTATAAAAGCCGCTGACGATATGGGTAATATAGAAACATATTTTGGTATATGTCCGCAATTTAAGGAATGGTTCAAATTAGATTGCAATATATACGCCGTAAAAAATGGGTTTCTATTTCAAGTCAAGCTGAAATTGTGACGATCATGTCGCAGTTTAAAGCACTAGGCGATATCTTATACGTCCCATATTGGTTACTACAATCGGGTTACGCATCTTTATATGGCCATGGGCACTCTTCTTTGTATAATTTGTCTATGGTAATACGTATACTGCCCTACAATATAAAGCTAGCCCACATACTTAAAACCAACTCGGCTAAAAATAACCCTTTGAAATGTAAATCATCATTCACATCGTGATTCAAGTGACGAGCTGTACGTATCTTCACTCTTATGCTCGTCAATTAACGTGAAACTATATATGGCTCCGATACAGGTATGGTTGCGACCGAACCACCGGAGGACGGGCAGCAGCGTCCTCTGTAAACGGTGTGCTTGCTGGGATTGCATGCTTAGCGTGGTGATTATGGCAACAGAAACCCTATTGAGGACCTTTATTCTCGTCTTCGTCGTCATCTGGTCTGGCTGATTATAGGTTTCACAGCATTACAATTGGATAAATTACAGAATTACACTTTTTTTTAGACTGGACTCCCGTTTGACCTTTCCTCACAGAAGTATATACAGGTCTAAGGTGGACCATGTTTGTTAATAACACTAATTCGACTAGAAAATAAGACGAGTGAGGGAAGCTATGGTCATGGTAGAAGAACTTGGCGGCGCGCGTAGAAACTGTTAATATTATTCAAGTGGATATCTACAATGTAGTATCTTTTGTGCGTATGTTTACACAATTCGCAGACGGTGTCGGTGCAGCGAAATAATTTACTCCGATAAATTACAATTTGAAAGGTCTTTTAAAAATACTAATTAACTTAATTTTTTTTTAATCGGGCATGTGCCTTTATTTACGAAGCAAAATCCATACAAACTACAACTATCTAAACTACTTAGCCTACTACATAAAAATAACAGTTGGATCCTGAGACCATTAAAGGTCTATAGATAATCCAAATGTTTAAGCCTACTACCAGCTGGCCTCTTTAACTTAATTGATTTCCCAAATCGGATATATTCGCCGTTTGCACAGTAGTATTATATGGAATATATATAAAAGTTTCTGTGTATTGCAAGACCACTTCGTCTACTTGTAACGACAACAGAATTTTCGGTTTTAATTGTTCGGTCAATTTTTTTTTTATATTTTAAATTACTAGTATTTGATAATCGAATATAATAATATGTCACTGAACGATATTTATTTATCCACAATCTGCGCCTCGTGTTTTCCCCGCGGTATTTACGTTGTTTTCAGAGATAAGGCCGTCAGATGTTACATTATTTTAAACCTTTTATTTCTAGGTACGTAAGATCTGATATTATTTGATGTGATGTGAATTAAGAATGTAACTATCTATCCTATATCATTATTGACCGAGTGATCGCACCTAACGAAAGGTCTCAGTTTTAACTGGCAAAATTTGCTTTCATCTGTCCGTATGTTGGTACTCGCTTCAACCAGTTTTGACGAAAGGTTTTAAGTTTTTAAGTTCTAGTTTTTTTTTGTCGTCGACGATTTTTGATTGGAGGGGTATTTCTTTCAAAAAGGGGGAATATTTGCTGCTGCGCCATACAACGGCCGATTTTGGTAATGTCCGTATGTTGGTACTCGCGTACAGGTCGTATTTTACAATCAATCTTGACGAAACGTGGTACACAGTTTCTACATTTTTTTTGTCGTCGGCGTTTTTTGATTGGTTTGGTATTTCCCCCAAAAAGGGGGAAGTTTGCGAATTACCGTCTGATTTTTGATAATATTAACCCTAAACATTCAGTACTCAGATGTATAGACTAAGCTGCTTGCCCAATTTTGAAATGTGACGTTGTGTCGATAGATTCGTCTTAAAAATGCTTGCAAAAAAGATAAATACCATTTTTTATTACGCACCTCTGTGTTTAAGTTGAACCCCGGGACCTAAGAGTGCCCATAATACACAAAGTTTAGCGTTTTGGTTTTCAGTATCATTATTGCAGTTGGGTTTTTTAGTTTTTAAATTTAACACAATTATGCTTTGTGTCGTTGTATTACAAATTTTTTATTTTATTTCTAGAGGGATGGCTGGAACCGCTGCTGGCGAGAATAGTAGAAGACAGGACGACAGTGGTCTGCCCCATCATTGACGTTATATCCGACACCACCTTCGAGTACATCCAGGCGTCTGACATGACCTGGGGCGGCTTCAATTGGAAACTTAACTTTAGATGGTAAGTAATAAGGTTCACTTTTTTAGATATATGTTCGAGTGTCGTGTTTTGTCATATATATTTTGCAGTAAGTTACTATACGGCTTGAAAATTAGCGCAGGTAGGTTGTTTAATTAATTGAAAATAACGGGCTTAGAAGAATATAATAAAATATTTATCCTAAATAATATTGTAAATTTGAAAGTAACTCTGTCTGTATCTGTCTCTCTGTCTGGGTGTTTGTCGCGTTATTAAGGCTAAATGGCTGAAAGAATCGAGCTGAATTTTTGCATAGATATAGGTTTAGGGTAGAAGACGGACTAAGGCTACTATTTTTTAGTAAGTCCACACGAACAAAGTGGTGGGTGACAGATAGTAATAAATATATTAAAAAAATATTACAATCGCCTCGTAAAGGCTGGTATTTGGTGGGTATGGAAAGTGGATTCTCTGTTCCTTTCCTGTAAAGCTAATGTTAGCATAGAATTTGTATGGCACTTATGAAACATTGATAATGATAACAAACTTCTGCATAATGTTTCAAATTTTTATCATTCTATAATTGTGTGTATTTACATTTTTTATTTCTTAAATTAATTAATGACATATCATAATGTGACGTGCGTTTTGTGTTGATCTAAGTAACTGAATAAACACGACGACATATTTGATATTCACCACGACGCGCGACGTCTGTTATTCGAAGTTTTCGTTGACCGATCAGCCAAAAAAAAAAATTGTAGTTTCTTGCGTACAAAAAATCGTCATCGTCTATCGTTTTCTATCTAACCATGTATATAGTAGCGCACACGCACGAAAGATATACGTAATTTGCTTATGCGTCATTTTGCGTCGCCAGACGTCGATATACACGTTATTTTATGACTTAATAGTAGCGCCCTGCGGCTTCACCCGCAATACCATTGGAATAGTAGGTGTATTTATCCTAGAATCCAAATGCTATTACACTATTGAAGAGTTTTTTAAAGATAATTTTGACAATATACAAATGGACCGCTCCGCACCAACTGCCATACCCTAATAGGGTCATATGTGTCACTAAACCCAAATCATGTTATTTAAGACCTGCATGTATGTCGCAATAAATTATTGAGTATTGAGGATAAAAAATATACATCTCCATAACAAATTTAATCCAAATCCTTTCAGCCGTTACGGTATTGACTGGCAACAAACACACTTACATATTTACATACGTACACACAAACTTTCGCATTAATAATATTTGTGTGATTATAGTATCATTCTAATTTACAGAACTCAATTCTAATCTACAATATTTTACACATACAACATTTACCTAATAAATCACGAACCTAATAAGTTCTATTAAAGGTGAAGACCGAGTAAAATTGTCTCAAAGACCGTAAACATTTTATCGCAAATTATGACATGAGCGTAACACACTCGTGTGACAAATCAATGCGGCCACGGTTATTATTATGCACCTTTTATAGTATATTGTCTGCACCTTATGGTATCAGCCGCTGTCCTTTACTCGAACTGTTCGGCATAAAATTCTATATTATGTGTTTATCCAGGGTATAAACTACCTCCATACCAAACTTAAACGCGTTGAGCCGCTACTGAGTGAACGGGAACAAACGTATACACACCCTTACATACAAACTCCCACATTAAACTATTAGCGCACCTTGGTCACTTCTAACAATATGAATACTAGCACAACCTACCAGTGTCAGTATACGAACGCAAACACGTGAACGCCTCCCATGCACGCTCCCTCCTACGCAGGCACACACACACGCACACACTCCATACTAACACACTCCCGCACACACACCATCAATACTAACACACACGACACACACACATACAGACACACAGAGCCATACACACACACAGTCACACACACACACACACACACACACACACACTCACACATACTCGCTCGAATACATGCATACATACATATTAATCATGCCTACAGAATTTAAGTAATATTTAGACATTATTATTTTTTGCTTAGCTTTTTTGTTTTCAAGAAAATATTGCTTTGATATGGAATGAAAGACACTAGATCTCGCGACACAGGTCCACCTAGTGCGAAATCTAGGGTACTAAAATAAGTTATATTGTTCATTTTTGTTTCAATTTAAAATATTTGTATAAATCACTACAATTTGCATGGTTAATAATAATTTAAAGTCTTAAGTCGTACACAGAATTGAACTGTTATGGGCAAGCGTGAAGCTTAACATTAGCCAACTTGCTCGTCTCGACAGTCAAAACAAAAAAATAAATAAAAATTAATTAAACTCACCTAACAGATAAGTGTCAGTTCCTGTAGATAGAGTTCTGAGAAAATCGATAAATAAATTTATAATACAGGTACAGTTTAATGGGATTATATTGTTTAGCAATGATAAAGCTTTGTTTTTAAGATATTATCGCAATAATGTTAAGCGATCGATCATCAAGTAAAATTAACACTACTTAATTATTGACAGTAGAATTAACAGATGTACAGTCGCAGGATATTTTAGGCCTAACTTTTATAAAACCTACTCGTAGATGGAATACGGAGGGAACCTCTTTGGAGGGAACTAAAAAAGATAATAGAAACTTTTCTGTAAGCATCACTCGTCTTGGTTATAACACAGGGAAGTAAATAATTATAGCAAAGTGTACGGCCAAGTTCGCGGGGCTGTGGTCGCCTTCATCAGGATAACTACCATCATGTTCTGTGCTAAAGATAATCGCGTGGTACGACCCGATCGCGCTCAGTACTTAACAAAATGAAACGACACAACGGTTAACTTTAAGCTCAGCTATATAGTTAACGAATGTTTTTTTTAAATCTTTACTACAGAGTTGCTTTTACCCGCAGGCACACCCCGGACACTCGACTAGATCTCCGTACAAAAGCCGCGTTCTAACTACCTATTACACAAACAATACACACGTCGTTTTTGTACGCGCGGAACTGTGTGCGTGAGGTCTAAGGTAGTCACTGTATGAATAGTGCGAGTGAAACAGTTGCGAAAATGTTTAGAAATGTTTTTTTTCTGATCTGATGTATAAATAAGTAAATCAGTTACGTTATTTGTATAGCGTATTGTAGGAACATACCAAAAAAAGTACTTAATTTGAAAAAAAATGTCAAGTACTTATCTGAAGCATGACAGTTGTAGGCTACCAAGAATAATTAACTTTATTTTATTCTATAAAAACTCCTATCCTTGTAAAAAGCCGTAAACAAGACAAGAATACACAATACTTAACCGTTAAAAAAAAGTCTCGCCGCGTCATCGCGTCGCGTCGTGCGCGTGTGGTGCGTCCCTTACTCAAGTCAGCTCCTCGACAGCTCAGAATCGGTGGCGGGGTGAGAAAGCCCCGATTGGTAGGTCTCAGTGTCCATTCTAAACGTAGTATTATTATATGTTTTGTGCCGCAGGTACCGCGTCCCAGAGCGCGAGATGTCCCGCCGCGGCGGCGACCGCACGGCGCCGCTGCGAACGCCCACCATGGCCGGAGGACTGTTCGCCATAGACAAAGACTACTTCTATAAGATTGGCTCCTACGATCAGGGCATGGACATCTGGGGAGGGGAGAACCTCGAGATGAGCTTCAGGGTAATGTATTGAGGTTTTATGGCGTTAGGTTCGGTAGAAAAATTGTTAGGAAAAGTGGATTTAGATAAAAAGGTTAATATTAGGTAATTGGTTCAAAATATTATGGGGGTAGTTTGTTCGTTATCATAATAGAACACTATACAACAGACGTAGCCTAGACTGTTTCCACCAATTATATTTAATTGTTAGACAGATCTCTCTCCTACACGACCATTTTCCTATTGGTTAGATTAGTCTCATAACAGATGCAGAGCCGATCTCAATTCAGTACAAACGGACCAGGTTCGCCTTCAGGGCCCGTACCGTATCGTTCTTATTGCGATGGTTGTTTGGTTGAGCTAGCTGCGCGACCGTGACGCGTATCGCCACGCAATAAGGTTCATGCTCGCACAGCGTCGGCGGCTGAACCTATCGCATTACATACTTCACGGTACGGGCCCAGATCATTTTCCTTAAGATTCGTAAGATATAGCTAATAAACTTACCTATGAGTAGGCAAAGGTATGGCAGTGGAATTCTGGATATAATCCCGTTTTCATACGAGAAGCGCTTGATTACGCGCCATTGTTCTTGAAAGAGGTCTACAAATACTAGACTTCCCTGTGGCCTACTAGGCCTTGTATCCCAAAAGAGACAGAGTCGTAAAGTAAAAGAGTAGGTATCTAACGTCCGATGACTGGGTGGTAAGGTGTGGCAGTGCGGCGGCATCCTGGAGATAATCCCGTGCTCGCACGTGGGGCACGTGTTCCGCGACAAGTCCCCGTACTCGTTCCCCGGCGGCGTGCAGAACGTGGTGCTGCACAACGCGGCGCGCGTCGCCGAGGTCTGGATGGACGAGTGGGGCCAGTTCTATTACGCCATGAACCCAGGTTCGACCGTGTGACGTTCGTGCATAAGCTGCTAGCATTTTGACACCGAACTAATGACAGGGTTCTGTAAAAGTATAGAATTTCAAGGCGAAACCCATGGACGGGTCGAACGATTATTAGGAAGATCCTAAGTTACCAGGTTACCCAGGTAACCCTCCATATTATCAGAAGATGAGGAGGCAATGAGGATAATATTTTGTTTTTCAAAAAATCCTGTCTAATTCATTTTTTTCCTGGTTGTCTGGCGGAGGGCCTCAATTTCTGACATGCCAGGATAATTCCTATCACCTGGTAACTTTACTTATGTGGGATACGTAGCCTCGGTGCGACGATGTTCATTCAAAATTCGTGCTGGGTTTTTTAATTCATGAAAAACTTCCGATTCACATTTCCTGACGTCATTTATTAGTGCCTAAAACGAGCAGCTGTCCACACAAGTTTAAGAACACTTATGTTTGCGTATGTCGACGTTAATACACGTATGTTTGTACGAATCAAAGCGTATTAAGTTAAGAGAAAGCACAAAAATTAAGAAAAATTGAAGGCTTTTTTTGAGGTTTTTGCGGTAGTAGTTTTTATTATTGAGTTACTTAGGTCGATTATCAAAGTAAGGTACAAAATGTTAGCAGCTAAAGCACAGTCCTGAAGTTTTGTTGTGGCTTGGGTATTTAACTAACATAAAGTTAACTGGATTAATAATATCTAACGTAGCTCGTACTTAACATCTTAACCATTGCAGCTGCATTCATTCGTTTTTGCATGTTCATCCATTTTTTAATGCTTCTTTATTCTTGTCTCTGTGTTGTGTTTTTTCTGTGTTTCTTTCTCATTCAGTGTTTTTTACTTATTTTCTAAAAAGGACTGTGAAAGCTGAAGCCTGTGATGGTATATCTTGCTAACACATTGAGTTGAATGTTCAAAAATTATAAAGTCGAAGTTTTCATAGTCCTTTATTCTGATTACTAAATCTTTATGTATTTTCGATTCCGTGTCTTTGTTTTCACTTTTCCTTATTTCGCTTCTTCTAGTGCAGAAGCAATGAGGATGTAAAATAATTTTTAAACTTAATTGTTTTTTATGGGATTAACCACAGCAATCCTTTTTAGACGAAGAACTATTCGAACAAAAATACGCAAAAAAATGCTTGTTACTAATTTGTCTATAGGTCTTCGTCTATTCATGGCTTAATAGAATCATTCAAACAGATTGTATGCAATCTGTTTGAGTATCAAATGATTAATACATTGGCTACTAATTAATGACTAACTGGTATTATGATAATATCTCTAATGAAAAAGCCACATACTGCCTTGAAAATATGTTATAATCCACTTTTTGTATTACATTTCTTGGAACTAATACCTATCAGCGTTTGTTAATTGAAAGATTAACATTTGATAGATAAAGGCACAACTATATAATACTGGCCTAATATTATGACTTCATAAGGTATTATTTACTTTAGACACATTAAGGAATAATACATTTATAGTGGGGACAGTAATACTAACATAGCTTAGGGGTTTAGAAATAACAGCAATATCTGGCTTAGCTCAACAAATTGTTATACTTATTTAATATTGTAAGTTTCAATACAGTACGTAACAAAGTGACGGATATGTTGGTGTTTGGCAAGTTTTCCTCAGAAGGAATTACTTTCATAAACTCAAACTGGTCTTCCTCTGCTACCAAAGTACCTTGTATATCAGCGGCCCATCCACAAACCCTCATTCATATTGGACATGCAAAACAAAATCACAAATGAAATATATAAATAAATAGGATAGCCCGCTAATAGCGGCTTATCAGATGCCAATCCACTGCCGTTCCATACGGATTATTTTGGTAGAAATGAACGTTAGTTCATGGCCCTAGAGACCCATCTCGTACTAACATCTTATTAAAAGCATCGCATCAGTAAAACCAAATAAAACCTTTTCCCACTGTGGTATTTATGATATCAAACCGACTTCGCTGGGAGTAGAAGATTGGCGATTAATATTAATCTTGTGGTAGCTAAAGTGTTTGTTACATAACTGTACTCTATACTAATTTGTCATTGTGTTATGTGTGCTTTCTAACACGACTGTATTTATAGCCAACAGCGACTGCTTGACCAACAACAATGCCCACGGACAAAGCTAAACACTCTAAACACTAAGCGGGGTTGTTTTGTATTACTACTAACTACTAATAACAACCGTGAGCATTGTGTAAGCCTAGGAACGTAGCTGATCATTTGCATTTGCGATCTTTGGGAATAAGTAATCGTACCTGTATCAAATCTTCTCTTAAGATCGCCAGTTTTCTTCGAAAACTTGAAAGTTCACATCACCAATCAAACAAGTCTACTCTCTAATACTTATACAGTACCAATTGTATTCGAGAAAGTGCTCAGCCCCGGATCTACGAATTTTCCAATCCCGGACAAAAACTTCACATTGTCGCCCCAGTCTGCGATTTTAAATTATCTAGCCTTGGTAATTTGGTTTAATTCTCTTTATATCTTCAATTTAATAGACATTGATTAATTATCATTATTGAAGTTTAGTTAAAAGTCATAAGTAAAGTTAAAAGTATAAATTACTCTATTTAATTGCCGCTCTGGGCAAGCTTTCTAGAGCTGTCAAATTTAAAAAAAGGCACAACAGTGTCAACAACACTTACAAAACAAAACTTTAGTTTCGTAACCACCGCGGGACTTCAGGTACCCCGGTTTACGCCCTACATCCGACCGGGTTGCCTTTTAGGAAATCCGGATTACGCCCTTCAATTCCCCTTTACGTTCTGCTGCTTACGTTTCTGAGTCTACTTGTTAGTGTTTGCAAATGATCAGTACGTTACTCGGTGCGGGTAGGTGTGGATGTGCGGCGGGCGGCTGGAGATCGCGCCGTGTGCGCACGTGGGGCACGTGTTCCGCAAGACCACGCCGTATTCGTTCCCGGGGGGCACGGGCCGCGTCGTCAACCACAACAACGCACGCCTCGCCGAGGTCTGGCTCGACGACTGGAAGCATTTCTACTACAATATTAACCCAGGTTCGCGGCAACGCAACCACTCAGTCGAAATGGAATTTGCTTCCAACTTTTTTTTAGAAGCTTTCATTTTCATTGTTAGCATTACATTACATTACATGTTTTCGGCCAAAACAAGATAGTCATTCGAAGCACTTCTTGGCCATCGATTTTGTTTTTATTTTTTTGTCATTATTACGAGCAAAAAGCATGTATAGAAGAAAAAAAAAACTGTCACTAACTTTGATCTGCTTTGAACACGTTCTAACGTTGAAACACTCGCAGAAGCCATAAAACAATAATTGAATTGAAAAAAACTTGATGATAGGTGATGGTGAGGTCGAAGATGCTAGCCTGTGTGAGACTGACGTGAGACTCTAAGCGACAGGATTTTATAACTTATTTCTTTCATTACTCATGATGGTAAAAGTTCCGATGCGATAGAAAGATGTTATGAAAATTGATTAAATACCTATACTTAATAAAAACAGTATGAAACTGCACGGGTATACTTAGCCGAATAGAGCTCATTGTACATATCGTTATCAACAACTTTTACCATGGCCACATAACATATAAAATACTACGTCATGGGAACTAACCTAAAAACGCGAAAAAAAATTGCGGTTGCTAAAATTATTATGCCATTCAAACTTAACGAAAAGTATGAAAAAGCTGATAGATTATTTCCGCGTTTTATATGTTAAATTGTCAAATAGTACTTACGCAATTTTTATCACAATTAAGTTTATTTTTGCGTTTCCGATTTTGAGTCTACCAGTGAACATGACGCAACTGCGCCAAATATCCCGTGAGTACTAATTTAAATGTGTTGTTCATGCATGTACATTGTACAATAAGCTCCCTTCGGCTTGGTTTAATCCTTTCCGTGTATCCCGGTAGACATTTCCCAAACATTCTTCTGCAGGCTGCAGGCCTAGCACGGGCTCCGGATAAAATGTCCACCATATTTATCCCGCGAGAACGAGACGGATGTATCCATATTCTAGCTTTGTCACGTTGACGCGAATACAAAACGGGTGGACATAACTTTATCCCGGCGCCCGTGCTAGGCCTGCTGTATTGTTAAAATACGCGACTGAAAATTAGCACTTTATTTGTTTTCTTATCTACCACCTGTGATAACAGGACAACTTTTTTAAATTCCATTTCGACTGACTACATTGTTTTTTCTAGTAGTGCGTTTTATAATAACCTCGTGTTATTGAAGGCCTCAGTTATTAAATAATACACTGAAATAAAAATTATCGATTGCTAACGAGTAGGTAAGTAGTAAATGAATTAAACCTGAAAACAATTGCTACATTATTTAGTGTTACATGTGTTTTCATTAATTGCACGATTGTAACAATTAACTAACTACTATAACTGTAATTATTAATGATATACTATGTATGTAATTGGTACTTTATAATTCATTTGTCATTGTATGTGTATTGGGACATTACATGCTTTGTGAATAAAATTGATAACATTGCTGTTACTACAATAAGGTTACTACAATTCTTAAATCAAATGTGACCAACCAAAGATCTTTAAAACTTTAGATACTGCATTACCAATAAAACTATACTAAAATTTTGGTAACGGTTTTTAACTTAACGATCACTCTGAATATCCAACTATATCGCTATACCCTTACGAACTTATTAAAATGCGCAACTGGGAGTAATCGCATGGTTCCTGTCTTTTGCGCGCGTCGATGTTGAATTTATAGTTTTAAAGATCTTTGAATACACGCGAAATGTATCTTTGGGTCAAGTGTATCTTGGCAGCCTTATTTTGAGTCAGTATTTAAAGAGCTTTTCTAAAACAAATAACAGCACTTATCCGCTACGTTCGAAAAACGCATTTAAGCTTGAACAGGTAAACTGTACGATTCCAAATTCACTGTACAATCAGCCACTAATAGAACTCTGTTTTTACCCGACTGTCCAAGACGGAGGGTAATTTTTGGGGTTTATGTGCAAGTATGCTTGTGTGTTCCTAGATTACCTTCTGTAGCCTAAACGGCTTCACCGATTTTGACGATTCCTCTTTATGTCCGGAGTACATAGGCCACATTTTATAGGGTAATTTGTTTTTCTGTTAATAACTAGCTGTTACCCGCGACTTTGTTCGGGTAGACTTACAAAAAAAAGTTGCATATGTCCGTCTCCTACCCTTAAGCTATATCAATGCAAAAATTCAGCTCGATCCGTTCAGCAGTTTAGCCGTGATAACGCGACAAACACCCAGACAGAGACACAGTTACATTCGCATTTATAATATTAGTTAGGATATTACTTGTTGTAAAGAAAATTAAAGGATAATCAGAAGGGTCTCAAAATTAAGGTTTCCCAACAACACCATGCATTAACCCACGAAACGTGGACCAAAGATACACCTCGTGTTCCATAAACCACCTGTGGTACTATGATGCTTGGTACGATTTTTCCGCGTTTCGCTGTAGGCGCCCTGAACGTGCCTGTGGGCGACGTGACCGAACGGCGAGAACTACGTGAGAAGCTCAAGTGCAAGAGCTTCCGATGGTATCTCGAGAACATCTACCCGGAGAGCCAGATGCCGCTCGACTACTACTACCTGGGAGAGGTGAGGATAATGTCTTCTTCGACTTTCCTGCGTGGCTTCTACGGTGCTGCCGCAATTTTGCCATTGTCTTGTGAAGCATGACATATAACGTGATTTTGTAATAACGCAAAACCTCTCGCAGGCAGCTTCCCTTTATATATTATATATTTTAGAATATCATTGTACTCATCATTATGAACAATTTTTAAAACGGGACAAACACACACTAAACCTTTAAAAAAGCACGAGTTTGTTGAGATTTTGAAATGTGAGGTTTCATTAGATTTGTCTTTATTTCCGGGGCGTCGTAGGCTACGTATATAATTTTTTTACGCATTTTAGGTAAAAGAGGAAAGATTGGCTTATGACCCGCAGTGGGCTGATGACCTGCCAATGATGATGATGAAGAGTTCACTTCTTTTTGTATTTGTTAAATTAACTTGTCTAAGACAAGTTTTTCGGGTGTGTTTCAGATTCGTAACGCTGAGACGTCCAACTGCCTGGACACACTGGGCGGGAAAGCGGGCCAGCCGCTCGGCATGGGATACTGCCACGGCATGGGCGGGAATCAGGTTAGATAACACAATGAAGTAAGCACCACCAGGGACACATATTGGAACAATAAAAAAATCTCTATAGTACTTACCTATTTCAATGATAAGGAGATGCACTAACATATTAAAAATGTCATGGCGCTATAACTTTAATAATCTCAATTCAATTGAAAGCCCAGGTAGCTCATAGCGTAGCTCGACTTGGTGTTCCTACGACGGGCGACATGGTCAGTCTTCGGATGGGTGACCGTAAGTGCATTTATAACTGAGTGCTACCGTGGGTCGGATGTCACGTTAAATTTTAAGTTCTGAATTGTCCTAACAAGAACCGAAAGGCCACGTCTGACGCCTTCAGACATCCTACAATTGACACAAGAACTAGCCGCTCAAACGAACTCATTGAAAATACTTCGGTACAGGAAAAGCCACACGCGGCGATGTATATTTTCTGGAGGTAATGAAAGCCCCTGGAAATACCAGACTCGGAAAGGGGAGTCATCCTATAGCCAGAACATACGACGCCAAAAATATGGTTAAAGGAATAACTGACTGACTGATATTGTCCGCCATTTTTACATTTTGGACAAGATGTAGTCCGTTCTTACCACGACAGTACCCAACTTAACCAAAATAGAATAATTTGAGATTTTTAAAGTATATAACGTAACCTTATAAAAAGTTTTCTTACAGCAAACTCGTGTTGAAAGACTAAAGACAATTCAGCAAGTACGTTTATCTGTTAAGTTTTCACATTACAATGAACGGGTGCACTAGAATGTGAGCCCTATATGGTGTCAAGTTCGACAGAATTTCAAATGCACGTCGCGTTTCCCACGGATCAGAAAACGCAGTCTATCTATGGAAATTCTGATTTATGTGACACAGTATTTGCCCCCACATTTCTACGTCGAGAGTCCGAAGAGGTGTCGATCTAGTATGAATCATGCATCCATCCCAGCTTTACTAGTAAAACTACTGAAAACAACCCAATAACCCCACAACGCTTATCAATAACAACTTTTTTGTATAATAATTATTCGTCCTTATTAGTTGATAAACTACTCGTAGGACCTCTTTCGTCATCTCTAAGTACACTACTCGCCGGTTAAAGTGGTAAGTAACTGTAGGTTTCATAATGCTAACTGTCAAAAAACAAAAACGAAAACTAGTTACTTGGGACTATTACTCGCCAATTTACCTTGAGATAATGAAAAAGGTACTACGAGTAGTTTATCAACTGATAAGAACGTATAATTTTACACACTTCGTAATGGAATCAAATCATGGAAAGCTTTTATTTTGGTACATTTTATTGGACGACATATGTTTATGCACTTATTCACTGATAATAATAATCTTTAATTTGGGTGTTATGTAAAAAGGAAGAGAGTTGTCGGAAAACCCGAAATCCGATACACCTCACACTAAATCAATGGTGATATTAAAGACAGCAAGCTGAACAGGCGTACCGGCGACAGTTTGTCTTGAACGGATGCACGTTCACTATCAGCTAATTTCGATTTACATTTCATTCCTGTTCACGTTAGATACTCTTGCCGCTGCATGCGCGTACACCATGAAGCCGTATATGTAGATAGTAATACTGTTTATATCAGTACCTTTTTGAATATACGGCAAATGTGATCGTATGCTATCCTATTGGTGGCATTTTAATGTGCCATCCCAACATATGAAAGCATAGAGAAAGGAGAAGTACAGTAGAATCGTGCTGGGCCCCCTTATCATATAAATAAAACACGTTCTTTAGTGACGTTTATAAACTTAATTGGAGAACGCTTCAATACATCTACAATACCAGATATATACAGATATAAGTGAGGGTCCAACGGAGCTGTGGTGGAGCTAAAGCACGTTAAAACAAAACAAGGTCTAATAATACATTTTTAACCCTGCTTACTTTTACACAGCTTTGATGGATTTGCAGTCTGGTTTGCCAAAATCCTGTCGAACTAGTCGATCCAGGAATTACCTTCTAAATTATTTTAAATCCACGACATCGTTTCCCAGGTGTTCGCGTACACGAAGCGTCAGCAGATAATGTCTGACGACAACTGCCTGGACGCGGCGCACCCGCGCGGGCCCATCAAGCTCATCCGCTGCCACGGCATGCGCGGCAACCAGGAGTGGACTTACGACTCCAAGGTAAGTACCCACGCCTCCGGACTATAACCACTGTTACAAAATCACAAACCGATCGTTGAAGAAAACTGCAGAAGTAAGCTCGAACTCAATAGGAGTGTGAGCATAATTTTCTAGACATACACGTAACGTACCGCTTGTGAATATCTATTTTAATCTCCTGAAAATTAGGTAGTATTCCGATTCCGGCATTCAATCCGGCCGCGTTTCGTGCAAGCGCAGACCCTCAATATTAAACAACATTTTGCAGTTTGTGCTTACGTCCCTATCCATACTACCAGGGGCTACTACATTTGCGCGGGCAAGCTGATAGTCGACCTGACATCGCAATATCACGTTTTTGGAATGATATTATACTCTACCTAGTATACATTACATAATTATATTTACCGTAGCTGTTACACGCGACTTCGGTCGCGTGGCAAAAAAAAAGTAGCTTATCTGTCTCCTACCCTTTAGCTATATCTACGCAAAAATTCAGGTCGACCCGTGCTGCCGTTTAGCCGTGATAACGCGACAAACACCCAGACAGAGACACAGTTATATTCGCATTTATAATTGACCGAGCGAAGCGAAGGTCTTAGAGTTTACTGGGACAAATCGGCATTTGTATGTATGATTGTGTATATATTTGTCCGATGATAACTTGCGAAATTGCGAAATTTTGTAGGCAAGTACTTCATTTCAATACAATTTTTAAGTTCGAATATGAGCTGAATCGGTTCAGAGGTTGTGAAAATATAGGGGTCGGGAGGTCTCAGTTCGGCGCGAACTACTAGTATTAGTTAGGAGTATGTCTGTTGTAAGCATGAGTGTTTAATTCCAGACGCGCGCGATAAAGCACACGAACACGGGCATGTGCCTGGACAAGCCGGAGTCCGGCGACGTGTGGAAGCCGGTGCTGCGCGCGTGCTCGCGCGCGCGCTCGCAGCAGTGGCTGATGCAGGTCGACTTCAAGTGGCAGACGCGGCGGCACCGCGACACCGACAGCTAGTGACGTCACACGCCGCACGGTACCTCTACCTCTACCTTACCCGCTCGCACTCGCTTCATCTCCCACAACTATGTCCCGTTAAGGTCGCTCCCGGCCCGAGCTAACTCACATATTTTTAACATTTTGAAGATAAAAATCACTGAGCCAAAAAATATAACTTTAGAGTATCATTGCCGAGTAGTTTTCTAATTAGACTAATGAGAAGGAAATTAAAAAAAAATATTTTATAAATTCGTAATTGTACGTAGAAAAAACCCTGGTCGTTATGAATATTTTTGCATTAGTAGTATCAGTAAAATTACTAATTTTATATTTTATTTGCAAAAGGTAAAATATTGGGTTCTCAATAGATGGTATTGAAATGATTATATTTGGAAACATGATTATTTTTTACTGCATATATTGCAAACTTATTTGAATTAATTCTTAAATCGGACATATACCAATATGCAATGTTTCTATATTACCAAATATTACCCATATTTTCATCGGCGTTTATACCAGTTTTAACATTAGCTGACAAAATATTATGTCATCTAGTTTTATGCTGTTTTTTCGGAGGTACACTTTTTTTGTATGACATTGTCATTCTTCTTGTATAATTTTTCTATGATTGCAATTAGCTATGTCCTTAAATTTGAAATCGCTGTAGTAAATTAGTTACTAATAAATATTTGTTTCTTGTTTACAGGAGTGACAACGATAGACCATACCAGTCTTCCCCTCTCGTTAGATATCAGATTATAATATTCCTTATTCCTATATCTGAAATTTTATATCTATTAGATTTTAACTTATCGACACGAATATGTGCTCCTGTGAATCGTTGACAATACATAAATGTATGTAATAATTTTTATTCCCTCGTAAACATTGCTCAACTAAGTATTGCGACGTAAATTTTAGCGTTTTTATTTGATATGTTTCGTATTCGGATAATCGTAATTAGGAGAAATGTTTTTTATCGGTATGATGTATTTCGTGTGTTTTTCTATCGAGGGCTAGCTGTTTATTGAAATTGTTGAGTAGCATTTTGATGAATCGTATGGTTTCGCCTTTGGACTTTTGCCACTTTTAAGATAGTTTGTATGCATTTAGGTAAATTTGTATGTTTTTGAAAGTTTCAAAAAGTGTGCTTAAGTTCAATGGCTGCTAGTAACAATACTCCAATGTGACGCCATGATGAGATATTTGAGGTCGGTTATGATTTTAATCATCGTCGATCAGTGAAGTTGAAGAATTTAATATTGAATTTATTTTTATTTCGAAATTAAAAAACAAAGATAAATATTATTTTGCTGGTAAATAAAGTCTGCTTATTAAAAAAAACTTGTGCGCCAAGTGACATTTCTGGAATGCCTTAGTTTTGCCACATAAGCTATACCATAATATAGATAGAATCGCGATCCTCGTTCTGGATTTATTCCACAATTACATTTTACATTCTAACCTAGAGTTAATTTGAACTGCCATTTACGAGATATATTTCAGTGTTATCTGTACGTATTCCGCTAGAATAGTAAGGTTTGTTCGATTGATCTTGTACTCTCACTGCGTACTCACGGTTGTTGTGATATTATTCGCACTGGCACGGCGGTCTGTTTACGTTTTGATTCCCATCATTAAAACGCGTTACTTAGTACGCAGCGTATATGGTGGAGGTGGCCAAAAGCAGGTATTAAAATACTATTACTGCCCTTCCACTCATCTTTACAGATAAGTTGGTGTCACTGTGTAATAGCTTCATCTTTTGAACACTACTGAGTTAAAATGAAACATGTGATAAAAACTTAAATACCAATATTATCACATATTCTTTGGTCTTTGTAGTTAGGGCCTGTTTCGGCATCTCAAAGTAAAGTATTGATTAGCTACTTTCCGATTAGTGCTTATCGGCGAGTAAAAGTCCCAAGTAACTTTAGTTTTTATAATGTGAATGTGATGGTTAGCGCTACTCCGACAATTTGAACTAGCAAGCACTTTAACTAGCAAGTTTCTTGCTTCAAAGGCCTC
The DNA here is from genome assembly GCA_947579745.1 of Apocheima hispidaria. Lineage (NCBI taxonomy): Eukaryota > Metazoa > Arthropoda > Insecta > Lepidoptera > Geometridae > Apocheima > Apocheima hispidaria. The sequence goes on from OX388161.1 coordinate 9,179,692, forward strand.
CTGCCTATGACTTTTAACTTACAGAGCTTTATAATTGCGTACGACTAAACAATGATGGGTCAAAACGTAAATTTGAAATACTTTGTGAGATTAGTTAGAGCTGATATTTCTTAAACTTTATTGTTATTGTTAAATCTGCAAAGATTTTATGAGGGTTTTATCGAAATTAGAACTTTAGGTAGATAAACCGCTAAGTTTCAATCTTGTAGATATAACAATAGTTATTATTAATAGGATATTTATCTACTAATGCCTTATTATTTTATTATTTCCTTCCTATTTATAATATATTTAAATTTTCGGTTTTTTAATCTTACTTTTTGGACTTCTATTTCTTTATACGAACTGTAAAAATGGGGCCCATTACAACGAAGATTATATATGTACTTTGAAGCGTTAGTATAATCTATACAATATAATATTATATATGCTTTAGTTTCTTTAATTGCAATGCAAAGGTTTCGAGATGACCTTGCAACGCCGAATTATTATTTTTCTTCTGGTTAGTGATTTTATTTATTCTAAAATGATATTTAAGTACCTACATATTTAAAAAAAATATCATATCACTAAGTAATTTTATTCGATAGTTATAATAGGAATGTGCAGTTATAAAAAAAATATATACATCACAGATTAGCTGTATAAAATATGCTCCGTACAATAGTATTCTGAAGATTTTATATTGGTTTTATTTTGTTTTCATATAAATAATGTATTTTTTTTCTGTAATGTGGGTTTATGCCACAAAATTTAAATAGTCATGTAGACAGAATATTTTGTAATTATTGTAAATAAGTTGTTACGCGAAGATTCGTCCAACTGATAAACACATCATTGTAGTGTTCATCGAAGAAGCATTTATTTGTATAAGATCTGAATCTCAGAATATTTTTATATAGTTGACGATGAGAAGTGCCAAATTCGACACTTTGTTATGTTATTGTAAATCCCCAACACCATTCCAATAGGCAAAATTATATGACTTTATCAAAAATTAAATTATTTGGACTGAATTTTTACTTTTTGTTTTCATTTTCTTGTACCCCTACCGTCGTATGCATAAACGCTCAATAAGCTTATCTGTTGTATAAAATGATCTGTTAACTACCCTTTAGTAGTAGTTTGGTTGTTGGTACGTTTGACTGAACTAGTACAACTTTGTCGCTGACAAGAAGTCGCTCGTGGTAGCGGAGCAAAAAACTTTTCGAACAGATAAGCATATTGAGCTCTATGCATAAGAGGGAGCTGCAGACTGCAGAAGCTATAAGTAAAATTATAAAGGGTTAAACTTAATTAATTTAATTTTTAGGATTATTTCTCTGGAACTACTAAGCGTGCTAAACCGATTCAGTTTTTTTTTTCTCTTTTGAGGCTCCTACCACAATTCAACCCTAGATTCCGCACTCAGATCGATCGAAGCATCGGTCAAAATACACCTCTAAAAATGTATTCTCATTTGGTTCATTGCTAGGCGCGAGTACCTTGAGATATAGCCAATGAGAACTCTTGAAAATTGATAAAAAATATGTTTGAAATATTAAACTCGCAAAGGTATTCTCCTATTATGCGAGTTTCGCCCGCGGTACTACTGGATCGCTTGGTATGTAGTTATACGGGTTATTTTTTACCCGTGGGACAACTGGATCGCATGTTATGTAATACACACATTTACATGACCTCGTGCACTAAATAACTTCTCCACTCAAATCCTGAAATTAAGTTTTCCGCCAGAAGAACGCACACTAGTTCTACGGTTTTTTTACCCGTGGTACCAAAACGTGGGCTAAAACGGTTTCGCCGCATCACATGAATCGATTCAGCGATTTCCATTGAAATTTTTATTGTCCAACTTCAACTATATTTTAAACATTTTCGGGACAAAAACCAAAATGGTATAAAAAATTATAGTAATAGATTCTCCTTGTGATTCTGAACAAACTTAAACGCGGCGGTATATTGTATAGGCGCCTGTAAAAAGCTACACTATACCTGACATAGACTATGTTTTGTTTACGTAGCGAAGGTCAGCAGGCAAAAGCTAGTTGACATAGTTTTAATAAAATCATAGGTTTAACTTCAAAAATATTTATTTATTTTAACTGTATATTACACTTATCTAATACTGCTAATCTTACACTTTACAAAATTCATACACACATTGAACTGAATAATAACATAAAATAAACAAGGACAACAAAAAATGAAGTAGTAATGCTAGTATCCTCACTTTGTATCCTTGAACCAAGAGGTACAACAAAAAAAAACACAAAACATGACTTCTAAACTGTTTTTTTTCATACACTAAACTAAGCTATTTACTGGCAATTTTATACAGTAACATTTTTCAAAGTGAACACTTAGCTATAAATTTCTCTCTTATATCTAGAATTTGAATGGACTCATAAAAAAATAAGCACTAAAACGTGCTCTCGAACTAAATAATTACACAAAGTCATAAATTCACATTTGTCCATTGGGGAGATAATTAGTAAACGTAACAAAAGATTGAGTGTTAAGTACAATAAGGGCCACCACAGACGTCGGACATTTAGTCAGCAGAAGCATATAAACCGCAAGAATGAAAGGGTCAGGACCAACATTGTCTTTTTTAACGCGTATAAATCCGCTTCGCCTGTTGGTAAGTGATGTTGTGGTCGAAGATGAAGCACGCAGACTAGGAACATACCTATTTACTCTGGCCTCGAAAAGCCCTAGATTATAATTATCTCAGAAAACAAGAATGCCGGCAGTTTGTTCCTGTCCCTGGCTGTATGGATTGGGAACGTTCATTCAAAATGTTTTGTACGTATTCAAGGGAAATCAACTGTGTTATGATGGTAGTGTGGAGTCTTTATACTCGTCCTGTTGTAAAAGGAGGATAAGTTAAAGCGACACCCAAAATCCTCCGAATAAAATTCCATATGGCTGTGTGGTGGCCCTAATCAAAATCGATAAAATGAACACTACAATGGTAAAAAACATAACATAATCAGAACATACGCTACGCACGACTAAAAAAAACCTGTATACAGATATAGTTGAAGGCTCGTTTGGTGTGTTGAGATCAATGGTGCAAGTACGGTCTGTACTTGCCCTCCGAGAGCGTTCATTGCACTACACGCGTGGCGGTGGAACACAGCTTGTGACGTCACGACACAGTCCGAACGCCAGGTGTGACGTCTCGACGCAGCCCGGACGCCGGGTGTGACGTCTCGACGCAGCCCGGACGCCGGGTGTGACGTCTCGACGCAGCCCGGACGCCGGGTGTGACGTCTCGACGCAGCCCGGACGCCGGGTGTGACGTCTCGACACAGCCCGGACGCCGGGTGTGACGTCTCGATGCAGCCCGGACGCCGGGTGTGACGTCTCGACGCAGCCCGGACGCCGGGTGTGACGTCACGACGCAGCCCGGACGCCGGGTGTGACGTCTCGACGCAGCCCGGACGCCGGGTGTGACGTCTCGACGCAGCCCGGACGCCGGGTGTGACGTCTCGACGCAGCCCGGACGCCGGGTATGACGTCTCGATGCAGCCCGGACGCCGGGTGTGTTATTACGACACAGGCCGGACGCCAGTTGAGACGTCACGACGAAGTCCGGAAGCGGGTTTGATATCACAATACAGTCCGGACGCCGGGTGTGGCGTCACGGCACAGTCCAGACGCCAGGTGTGACGCCACGGGAGTCAGGCACCCGGTGTCGCGTCACGACACAGTTTGAGCACCGGGTGTGATGTTTTCGACATAGTCCGGACGCCAGGTGTGACGTCACAGCGCAGTCCGGACGCCGGGTCACTATAGAGTCCGCGTTTCGGCCGGCACCCGGCAGGGGGTCACTCGTGCGGCATGTCCTCTGGATGCAGCCAGCTGTCGTTCTCGACTCGCGCGAGCTGGTTCTTGAGGCTGCAATACAACTTGATCAGAGAGTCCTGGAATAAAAAAAAAACAATAATTATTATCTTTTACCTAAATACGGATGAGAGTTGTGATTTTGTTCAGTTCATTATAGTTATTGCACTACAGTTATTTGCAACTTTAACTGGCGTATAGTTTACTTAGAGATGATAAGAGGCAGCCATTTTTGTTTTTTAAATCTTTTATATAATTAAATGGTTTCTATTTTTAAGTTAATGTGATTAGCGCGTCACCTTTCTTTTTCTGACTAACGCTTATTAACTATACGGTGTTGGCAAGAGTACCCTTTCAGACTACGCTTCATCCACTTCACATGGTGGTCGAAGTCTTGCAAGGATAGTTACTACCCAAAACATCAGTGTGTTTAACGTATTGAGGAATATAAAAATACAATCAGAAATTCTCGAGCTCTCTCAAAATCCCGCAGTGGCTGAAGACAAGGGTCTTTAGCCAATGTGCGTTGCCAGTGATGATATATGGAACTGAAACGTGGTCTTGCCTTTTGGAGAAACTCAGAGTCACACAGCGGGCAATGGAGAGAGCTATGCTCGGAGTTTCTTTGCGTGATAAAATCCGGAACGAGGATATTCGTCGAAAAACTAAAGTCACCGATATAGCTTTCAGAGTTTGAGGCGGTAACTGGCCAGCCGAGTACTAGAAGGTAACCACAGCACGGCGGTAAAGTTACCACCATGCTATGGTTTCCTCACGATGTTTACCTTCACCGTTAGATCAACAAAATTTTTGCGACTTGAACCCACGCCCTGCGGCTAACCATTGAACTGTCTCCGCTACAAAATCCTTTCGTAATATCGGTTCAGTACCACCGTTTAATGTAACCCCATGTTATGTATATTACCTTCTCGTTTTCCAGCTGTATGATCTCTCGCTTCTGACTTAACTCGTCGTCGTCCATTTTCTCCTCCAGTTCAGATTTGTGATTGCTGAGATACGCCAACTCTGTTTGTATCTGGAATGAAAATTAAATCATTGAAATGACCGCGATTTACACACATTTTTCGCTGGATCTCCGACCTCCTAGTATGTATTGTACTCTAATAATAAGGTAATAATATTTATTTGGATAACGTAGCACAGAATTTTGATCGATTTCCTGATTTAGTTGTAATTAGCAATTATCGGATTTTTTTACTAGCGCGCGTCAAATCGAGCCCTGCGTGACCCTTCGGGAGCACGCAGCACAGAGCCGAGCGTACCCCTATTGCCAAACTTGTTTTTGCTTATGTTTCCGTGTCCGCTTTTATGTTTTAATGTTGGCTATAAATATTTTCTTATACTCCTTCTCTTTTTTATAGCTCGCGAAAGCGCATAGAGCTATCTTTTTCTCTAATTAGCTTTCTAAATAACTAGCATTACTTTTTACCTTAAGATACTCCTGCGCGAGTTTCTTCTTAATAACTAGCATTACTTTTTACCTTAAGGTACTCCTGTGCGAGTTTCTTCTTAATAACTAGCATTACTTTTTACCTTAAGGTACTCCTGCGCGAGTTTCTTCTTAATAACTAGCATTACTTTTTATCTTAAGGTACTCCTGTGCGAGTTTCTTCTTAATAACTAGCATTACTTTTTATCTTAAGATACTCCTGCGCGAGTTTCTTCTTAATAACTAGCATTACTTTTTACCTTAAGGTACTCCTGCGCGAGTTTCTTCTTAATAACTAGCATTACTTTTTATCTTAAGGTACTCCTGTGCGAGTTTCTTCTTAATAACTAGCATTACTTTTTACCTTAAGGTACTCCTGCGCGAGTTTCTTGTGTTCCTCGAATATCCTTTTGCTCTCGTCGTCGTTGAGGTCGGGCGAGATGGGCCGCAGGTGCGGGTCCAGCATCATGTGCATGGAGTCCAGCGCGGGGTCGGGCGCCGGCGGTTGCGCGCCCGCAGCGCCCGTCGCCCCTGACCCGCTACTGTTGCCTGCAACAACAACAAAACAACATTTACACACATTTTTTCATACATTTATATTTGTTACTTTCTCCGAGAAGACGGTCGTAGTTAATAATTTAGTAATAGAATCAGTACACAATAATTTTCGTCGTTACTATTTGAAATCGGAAAATTGGACGGGAACTAACCTAAACACTGCGACTAGAATTACCGGAGTATGGGCAGCAGGTAGTTTGTTTTAAGGTGATTTCAGTGTTGGTCCCATAGTAAAAGTTGTTTATAATGATAGAGCAGTATTCCGGCGTCTAAACAAACATCCTATACAGAGCGGGACTAAGGAGAATCCGTAAAACACCATCGAAAAATCCACCCATAAAGTGTTAGAAATTTTAAAGCCGCTCATTTGGAAAATCCTTTAAAAATGTATATTAAAAATTATTACGAAAAGTTAAGCTACGCAAATGCTACTCTTCAAATTATATAATACGATAGCCCAAATAATAACTAAACGAAATAATTAGATACATTATGAGTAATACCATGATATTGAAAAGATAACAAAAAATAAACAACCATGCATCCCAAAGAAAATAGATTAAAATCCCGCGTAATGACTCACCACCAAAACACGATATGACCACAATACTAGCGATGTATGTATTTCATAATCGGGCGCGGATATAAACAAATCGCCAAAAATTCTCTATTTAATGCCAACCATGTTTGATGATTCTCAAAACTTGGCCTCTTTGTCTGTTTCTTAGCAGAGCTGCAATGAACTGATCTTAGATTATTCTCATAAAAAGCGTGCGAGATGAAATCCAGACGCTGTGGGCTTGTAAACAATGATTGGGATACGAAAGCTGTGGCGAAGGAAAGTATTTAATTTAAGGTTACTAATAAATTTTGGAAGATATTTTTAATGATTTTTTTGTGTACAGTTGTAACAAACTCTAGTTGGTACACATTACGAGCGTCCTTTTACTAATGACAATCGTTACGTGCGACGCTGGAACTTCGGTACACACTGATTTATCATAGCAGTAACGTGCAACAGAAACAGTTACGCTCTGTAAACTTACAGAAACGGTTATACGACTTATCCGTCTTTATAGGATATAAATCAGAGCGATTAGACCCGAGTCGACGTGACCGTGTTCATTCACATATTATATCAAAATATACATTTGATAATTTTGAAGTGAATATATTGCGTGTGCCCACATAGTACTCTCCAAAGTAACGCCAATTAATCATGGTTAATTTTACATTAAGCAAGCGCAACGGACATGATTGTAAATATAGCAATCAAATACGCTCGCTCATTAAAATATACGCAGTTAGCGTGCGTACGGCGCATGCTCTATGACGCGTTGGGCCGATTGTCTCTACGGCGAGAACAAACGTGGCTTTGGTCCGTTTGGAGGAATCGCGCGCACAGAGTTAAATACGTCAGGAGTTAAATTTACTCCCGGTTGGTGATGTCAGACGCTTCACCTACATTTCTGGTTGCAACGCGTTCTTTCTCAATCGAACAGATGGCAGCAACGAGCGCCGATCGAAATCAATCCATCATTATCGATATATACTTTCAGAATCATAACTCAACATTGATGACCGTACATAGTACATAGTAACTAGCTTAGTGAAGCGCATGTTAAGGTAGCACGGACAATGGTGCCAAAGTAATGTACCCGGAAATGGATTTCATATGCCATGTTTGTACACTTTGATAGCGATAGTGATGTAAATTTATTGATCTAGTGAATTTGAAAAAAAATATTACATTATTTAACGCAATTTCATAAAATATATTATTATAACCGGGCGAAAACCCGGAAATATTGAATGGAATAGAAAACTTCAAATTTTAATGAAGGAATGTAAAGTGATTGTGTACGCTGCGGCAGCGGAGGGCCGCCCTGGAGTTCCGCGTAGGGCGGCCTGCGCTGGCGGCACGGGCGACGGAGACGGGGCGCGACACTCACTGTAAAATATCCAACTACAGCTGACCGTGTCCCTGATGGTGGTGACGATGCCAGCGGCGGCGGCGTCGCACGCGTCGATACGGCGTACGCGCGCAGGCGGCGCGGGTAGCGGCGGCATGGCGTGCGCTCGCGGACACAGTGCGCCGAGCACTGCCCGCTCGAAATAATCGGCGACGGAGCCGGGCGGCAGGCACGACCGGTGCAACAAACAAACCGCCGCTATTCGCGGTGCGGTGACTCACCACGTCAGCCCGAGCTAAATGCGGACTCCGTGTGCTGCCGCCCTTCGTGAGGTTTTCTGCTGTTTTCGCTGGCAGGGCGCGCACCGCACTGCTCTCTGCACCGGTCGACGACCCGCGCCCACGCCGCCTCTTGCACCCGGCACCGCCGCAGCCGCCGCAACGGCGCCCCACCACATAAGCTAGCTTATCCCGCAGGACCCCCTGTGTTTCCGTTCAGAAACACGATCACATCGCCACTGCGATAATTTCCTCGCGTAATCTTCCTTGGCGAAGCGTATGTTTATGATTCGCTGATGTTGACGTACACAAGACACAAACACGCATCGCAAACGAGGTGTGGCGTTGCTTCCGTCTGTCATAATTTAGGGCCCGGACGATTACAGCATACTATTGCCCTATTTCTTAGAATGATTGCGCATACAGCGGCCTCGCCAAGTGCAGTGCGCAAATCGAACGCGCGGCCGACGCAAGGGCATGTCACATCAGCATGTAACAAGCTTCAGAGGACCATAAAGGTACGTTAATAATTATAAGAATTCGGGTAAGGTTATTGACGAACACAATGGAGAGTAGACGCGTCTGGCTATGACGATGCTGTAAACAAATGGCGTCATAGAGGTGTTGTCAACCGTTTCACAGTTTCGTAGTATTGACCATCAGTAAAGAATAGCAAATAATGAGCAGTATGTCAGATGATAGGTCGATATCCCAGCAGCAGGATGTTTAAAGGCTGATGCGGATGCAGATTTAAGTGACATACTTTAAAAACTTCACAACGAACTTAGGAATCCCAGGACAAAACAAAACCCCGATTGAAGGAAAATGTTTACAGTGAAAAAACAGGACATACTCAAATTTAATTTTATTTTAGGATGACGAGCGCCTTGCCTTGCCAAAAAAGTTCAGAATCCTGTGAGACACGGGAACTGCTATGAGAGCGTTTTGTTTGAGTGCGTGACTGCCAAAAATGTTATGTTCAGTAAGCAAACAAATTTGGGAGGAAATACCTCTAAAAATATCTACATAGCAAATGATAACCTCTTACATCACGACACAGTAACCACAAACCGCAGCGACCGAAAAAGCGAGCCATTGAGAACAGCCAGGATGTCATAAGTGAGCAACACGTGCCCTTAGAAATAATGTAGCCGGCGCCGTGTGCCAACATCACCGTTTTAATAGCTCCATTACTGGCGGAGCATAACTTTCCTAGTCCTAAAGAGAGCCCAGAATAATCGCTCGCATAAATATTGCCACGGCGGAAGTGGAAAGAGGAGTATTTGTTTTGAACCTGTGATCTAGTTAGATTAGCGTTTAAGGCAGTCTTTAGAGAAAAACCGAGTCTGTCACATTGTGGTAATATGATTATATGATTATCATAATCATTTCTGCACTTTGTTGAGGTTAAGTAACAAAGGGAGCCTAAAAGATCATAAGAAGATAAATATATTGAAACAAAACTTACCTATTCCAAATAACAATAGCTAGATTCGCGTTTAAGGCAAGGTAAAAACGAAGTCTGTCGCATTGTGATAATATGATTTGACCTCAACAAAGTGCAGACAGGTTTGCCCAGAACGTAACTATTTGACCAAAGTTTGACCGACAAATCGCGTAGAGCCTCACGTACTACAAAACTGACTTTCGGAGGAAACTCTATTTTGTAAGATTTCATTTAGCACTTGGAAGCTACCAGTTTGATGGCAATTATTGGAGAATATGGGGCTCATTACGGTATGGAAGTGATAATGAACGCGCACGAGGCGCGGACAAGGCTGCGAAGAGTCGCGGGACGACAGATCGCCGGACGAGCATGACTCATACTAACCGCGGTTTACGACTACACATCGACCGAAAATTCAAAATGGGAAACTACGTCTCGTTTCAGCGCAAAAAAAAATGATAATCTCAAAAGGTTTAGATGGATATATCACGTTCAGTTTGGCATCAGTTACTTCGGGCAATGTTTGTTGACAAAATGACGTATGCGACTGACTGAAAATCACGTACAAATCCTGATTGATGGCGATCAAAGCCTCGAACTGACCTCATACCAGATTTTAGCCTCCGACTTGCTATATTTCAATTATGCCAAGATGTGGGTGATATAATCACAACTTGCGTCAGCGACTACTTTAGCTGTCACGTTTTGACAGATCAGCTCAGGTGTCACGCTTTCAGTCATTTAGATATCTCGCCGGTGAAAAATGACAATTGGAGAATCTTGGCACAGGCGGTGCTGTTATCAGATCGTGACCTCTGTTAATCACGTGCCTTCGACTCAAGGACGTAAGAGAGACAATTATGCCCTTCACAAACTCTGCTGATCACTCGTGATTCGGTGAATTTGTTAGTGAGATAAACCAAATAAGGCGTTTTACTGGCGCTTAGATAACGTTCTTACAAAAACTTTGGGCAAATCAAAAAACGATAAATGAAATGTGAACTAAAAATATAGAGTTAGCCTCTGCAGCAATGCAGAAGGCAGCAGCAATGTCAATCAAATGAATACTACTTGGTGCTAAGCCAGATGGAAGCGTTAATGCGTATAACGAGGACGGTTAGCTAAACACTCGGGGTAATTCCATAAATCCGGCGTGTGAAGGAAAGCTCGCTTTGATCGGCGCGTTAATATGTTATCGATTTAGCGTCGGGACGCGCGGCAGACCGGCAGCGGCGTCCGTTGCGTCAGCGGTGACACCTCGCGGAAACCGGCGACCACTCCGCGACACTTATTCTATTAGCGAGCCGATTTATGACCGCACACATGACAGCTCGATCTCTGTCTACAAACTCGGCTAACTCTCTTTGACGTTGATATCTCGCAGAGGCAGTTTCAGAATTAGAGATTTTCTCGTAAAAAGACGAATATATTTAAAACATAAGTGAGACACAGCACCTCGAAGTTTAAATCTCGGGATCGCTTTGAGCGAGGGACAGGGAATTAATTCGTACATCCAAGGTTAAAAAAAAGTCTGATTCACCGGAGACATTTTCATTCGATCCGGAAATATCCACGGAGCGGATTTAGGCGTCCTTGTGTACGGATTTAAAACGGCTAAAGGACAATGATCATATATTCGAGTCTGCAACGCTAACGTCCAGACAATCTCACTGAGTCACAGCGGGTTATAAGTGGATTAGACATGTTTATCATTTTTATTTTTTTCACAGCTGCGTTAAGTAAATCTTAGCGGAAGTTATTGCTTTTATAATAAGACGTGAAGTCAGAGGGTGGACAGTAATTTCCACGCGGGGCACGAGACAGAAGACGGATGGTGAATTGTTTTCTAGTTCTCTAGTTGGGCGCTATTTGGATTTTCAGTGCCTATAGTAAAGAGGGCAGTTTATAATTCCGTGCCAACTTCAAGGAACGGGAACTAGGGCAGTCACAGTTAATGCGCTATATAGGTGATCTTATCCAGATCACATCAAAGAACTGCCTGACGAGGGACGCAAACCAGGGCTATCTCGCGGGACAGACACACATTTTATTGTTTCTATCTTGGTAACAATTTACAGTGGTTCGTTATCTATTCTTGAGCTTGATTGCGCAACTAATGGATATAGATGTTTTATTCGTATATTCTAGAATTATCACTATTTTTATTAATGATACTATCAGCCCCTGTGCCAATTTACAAACTTTGTTTACTATCTCTCGGATTTATCACAAATTGTTGTCAGTCTACGCAACATTGGGTTATTTAAAAAGTAGTAAATAAACCTATGTAAAAATACAAGTTTTTTTTTAAATCTAACGCGTCGTCCTAATTGAACGCGATTACGTTCTAATCGTATTACGCGAATTTTGATCGTACAAACCCACGACCAAACATATTTATGTCCAATTAGTGTCCTAATTGACATTGTAGTCATCGCGGAACGCGTAATCGCGTTCTATTAGGACAACACCTGCTGGGATAAGATCCCGCCCGTTTCGTTCGTCAAAAGAATTAGCACGACTAATATCAAAAAAGAAAAATGTCCAATCTTAATATAATACTCAAGTATAGAAACGCCCAATCGGAGAAACTTCCAAGTATAAAAACGTACAACTAGAAAAATTACTAAATATAGAAAACCGACCAGGAATAGAAATGCCCAACCAGAAAAATTTGCCAACTATAGAGATGTCCAACATAATACAATACAAACTGCTTTTATAATTAGATACTTATCTTTTTAGATACTGTACATTTGTATACAGTCTTTTTAAATGTACTCGACGATAATAATGACAGATGTCATTAATGTCCTTTCATCAATAAATGAAATGTAAAAATTAAAAGCTCAAAGTCAACTTCTGTATTTCCGAAAACAGCACTGTTGAGAAAAGTTGTTATCTTGGGAAAGCTCCATTTACAGGCCGTTTATATCCATTTATATTTTATAATACAGGTGTAAATCTATTGTTCCAGATTTTCTTAAGTATGTAATGAACCTCTTTAACGTAATAAATGTATGTAGGGGAATCACGTGAAAGGCCGTATCATAGGTGCGGAATGTTGTTGTGATTCGGTTTACTACGCGAGTGGGTGGTCGGAAGAGGATTACTTGCTGAATTATATGGCGACGACGGCCTGATAGTTACTGCGAGTAGTTCAAGTAACCAAGGTAACTTTTATCGATATGATGTTGCATTCCGATAGGATTGACGTGATTTGACAAAACATTATCCTTCTTGGGTAGTCGGACAAAAATACCGGGATACTTAGGTGATGGGGAAACTGCCAAATAGTGTGACGGTACATTTCAAAAACATAGCGGTAATTCCTACTGAGCAGACTCCAAAATCATGAAACGCGCTGTGCTTTTTTTGTATGGTATTGAGACGAGACGAGCAAATCGCTCGCCTGATGTTAAGCCACACGCTAGCCCATAACAGTTCAGTGACATCCAGATGTTTGAATTTCAACAGTGTAAAACCATGCGCGACAATGCACTGCGCTTGTCACCCTTAGATATTAGATGTTAAATCTCTTCATGCTTAGGAATTTCGCTGGAAACATTGCCTTTCAATCCGAAACGCAGTTATGTTTGCACACTACTGCTCAATTAATTTTTGCTTAAACTTCAGAGATGTTCGTTCGCCTCAATATTTACTAACCATATTGCATGTATAGAAGTGTTCACTAGAGACTACACAGAATGTGTTGTAGCTTCTGTGTGGAAGCAGTCCCGTAAAGATATAAATAGTGGAATTATTATCAATGAAACTCAAATATTAATATTTTGCGCGGTACTCCGGACGGATATGAATCTAGGCTGTTATTTTGTCGGTGGTTTTTCGACGCTGTGTGCTAATTTCCAAGAGTTTATAAATGAATATGAATTAGATGGATAATTTACAGTAAGTTCGTTTACATTGCTTGGCCAGTTCCAGTATCAGATTTAGACCGTTCAGGCACGAGGTCCGACTGTTGTTATAAGACACAAAAAAGGAAATAATCTCGTATAGGCCGAGTCGTAAGCTGAGTCAAGTCAGAGGCCGACTCGACCTCTGTTATGGCTGAGCAGTCGTTATAAGACAAATAACTGGGACTACCATTTAACGTGTCATCCGACATACAGTAACGCTCAGTTATAAATGCCACTCGCATTCACCCATCCGAAGACTGACCGTGTCGTCCTTTATTTTAACATCAGCAAATGTTTAGGTACACCTAGTCGAGTTACGCTATGAGCATACAAAAAAAAAACTACATAATATTCATCATCATCATCAGCCAGACGACGTCCACTGCTGAACATAGGCCTCCCCCTTAGAGCACCACACCGACGACAACGTGCCACTCGTGTCGTCGGTCCACCTAGTGGGAGGTCTACGCTGCAGGCCTCCTATAATATTAATTACCTGATATTTTGTTTAGTACAAAAGTTTGATTCCCTGGTATAAGTAGATTAGAAAGAAAGAAAGAAAGAAAATAATTTTATTTTGCAACAACATTAACATGAAATAAATTGAAGGGTAAGCAGGTGCAATATCAAATAAAACAACGCATATCAGCTGAAACAGCGCTGATCTTCCGTCGAAGCCGTTCGGTGAAAACCATATATAAATAAATATAATCGTAGCATCATTGCGGAAGCGCTTATCGTTGTGCAAGATTCCCTTTTAAAATAGGGCAAGTATCGTTAAAACAACAACAAATCACAATCTAAATTTGGCGCATCATAAAACTCTTTTAAAGAGTAGGATAAGAGTACTGAACAGCATTAGGAAGTAATACAAAAGCTATTGGCAAAGGTATCGCTGTGAAACGGCGCGCTGACTCATAGATGTATTTCGGATGGCGGCCGACCGCGAGTGAGTCTACAACATAAACGCTACATCTTTCGTTAGTATATACGTACGTAGGTACTATATTTGTATTGCTATTCAATCTTACAAAGTGTGTATTGTGAACTAGCCGCTTTTTCCAAGTTTTCCCGGCAGACGGAGAATTTGCGATTGTTAGTCACAGTTCAGCTGTTCGGAGTAAGAAACAGGGGCCTTATCCCGTAACTCTGGTGGCAATGATCATAGCGTGCCGTCCCACTCGCGCCAACTTACTCGCACCATGCGAGCGAGCAGGATAGCAAACGAAGACCATCGCCACCAGAGTTACGGGATAAGGCCCCAGGTTTGTAAAATCCAAGTCCTAATCGATTTTAGGGTTCCGTACTAAAATAATAATCAGATGAAAATAAATAATGGTGAGAATCAGGTGTCTCTTGGTCTCAAATAGGCTGTAACATAAAGACGGACAGACGTCTGTTGGTTACAGCCTATTTTCTCAAAAACTAAATTATATTGACTTGAAATTTGGCACAATTCTAGACAACGTTTTCCCACACATAATTTTTTGCCTCTTTTGAACATGAGGCCTGAAATAAAGGAAAACGTTTTAAAGCCGCGTACATTATTACACAAGCGGGAATTATATGAAGTAAGTTATTTTTTTACCACTTTGGTACAAAGCTCTAAAAATAATATCTCTTACAGAAAATGCCATAGTCTATAAATATATATAAGAACTAGCCTTTTTCTAGAAATCAGCGCACAGACTACCGCTCGTGATATAGATGTGAAATTTGGACCAAATTTGACCAAATTTGGATTCTTCAAATGGTGGACAACAAGCACGGATTTCGCGAAATTCCACCTGTAAAGGGACATAACGGACCCCAAGTTTCTATGGAAATATTCAAATAATCTCATAAAAGTTCTTGGTCACGTTATTAATTTTTGCCTAAAAATGCATAATTTCAAAACAGGTATAGAGATTAGTATTAGACTTAACGTAACTTCGTAACTTAGCGAATCCGCGGGCGCAAGCTAGTTTAGCAAATATTATAAAATACTGTTTAATTTGATTACCAAAATGGGCGATAAAACTGAACTATTGATAACGAAACAATTGGTTAGTTAGATAATACGTCTTTAGGTTTTATTAGCCGGTTGCCACATATGACTGCGGTTATTATATCATATAGCCTTCTAGAGCCGGCCACGTGATGGTAAGTTTAGCCCGGAAGACCGACACAGCGGTGGCGTGACGATATTCAAACTAACGGATGCACCTGGAGGTGATTGGCACAAATCAGGGAATATTAGCGAAAGGGGGAGGAGACTTATGCTCTGCAGTGGGCTGCATAAGCTGCCGATGAAGTCTAGACTAAAGCTAGATTTCTAGTGTTGGACAACGGCGGGCCACCGAGGTCTGGAGCCGAGTAACTGCTTCGCGTAAACGTTAGCGCACGGAGCGGCGCGGCCGTCCGGTGACGCAGGCACGGGCCCCGACCTACTTATGTCGTCGGAAAAAATCAGCAGATGTTTAACTTTGAGGCGGGATATATCGAGCGGAGCCGAATGTGTTGTTCCGAATAGAAATAAACTTGTCACATATTTTGATTGTATCTAGAGCGGGAGCGGTTAGTCATGTCGCGCTGGCGATGCCAACGGCCCGGCGGCCTCCTACCACAGCTATAAAGGCAATAGTCAAGACTGAATCACGATCGCAGCAGCGGCAGGCGCCGTCTGCAAAATGTCTCACCGCTGGCTAATATACGTCGTACACCATAATTGTTATTGCTATCGAAAACGCAGCATTCCAGCCGAACTCTGCTCAATGTTGCTAATGACACCGCCGCGGACACCCGAATAATGTTTTAGCTTCGAAGGATATGTTCGAGATATCAGTAGAATCAGATGTCAAGTCTATACAAATGTTTTGGCGTCTTATTTTATGGTTTTAAATTGAAGGCCAGTAGTCTAATTGGTCATTAATATAGTCATTGATCGTTCATTGTTTTTGAGATCAAAGCACACAAAGGCTGAAAAAGATACAGCCGTAGTTTTATGTTTGTTGTGAAACGGTGCCGATGGAGACGCTAACAGAACGCCATCACAGGCGCTTCCCATCAAAGGGTTCCACTTGTGAACTCATCCCGATACCGGAGTGTTGTAAACAAATTTATTTTCGTATCTTCAAAGATTGTTTATTAGCGTCGCTTTAAGATCTCCGTTACAACAAAAGAGTTAACATTGGGAATAAATTTAGTGGTGATTTTGGACAGTCGCCGAGCCTGCCACGAATGGAATGGAGCGTACTTTTAATGCAAAATAGCCGGTAAGTAAACTATACGGTGAAAGATGATAAAACTAGTATCTAGTATAGATCGTGTATGCAAGAAAAATCTCCTCAAAATACAACTCACCGCGCCGGACGTGGTGAGTAGGTAAAGGCGCTTACAATTGAGTGGCTTTAAATTCATTAATGCATTCTGCTGTATGCATTAATGAATTTCGCGGCCGGCCGGCCAATCGCAGACAATCAACTAACTGACAAGAGTATGCTATTCTTCTGTATCAGCCTATAAACATCTCACTGCTTGGATATCAGCCTACCCTCGAAGGGTGATTAGGCCATATCCATCTCGCTGGCCCAGTGCGGGTTGGCGGAAATATGCAGATTTCCTCACGATGTTTTCCTTCACAGTAAAGCCAGTAAACATATATATATCCGTACGTAAGTTCCAAAGAACTCATTGGTGCGGGCCCCTGCCCGGGTTCGAATCCGCTATAGTATGCTATTGTGTGCTTAATATTTTCGTAAGGGGAAATAGCTATAACCTACCCGTGTCAACCGGTTAAATAGTTTGTGTACAGCGTACATAGGTAATTGTTTACATCGCGAGCGAGCCTGCCCGCGGCCGCGGCTCGTGCTCCATAAAATAATTAGCGGTGATTCAGAGGCGCGTCGAAAGCGTCACTACGCTATGATAGCAGTTACACGAGAGCTTTTGGCATTACCCTTTGACAGGCGATTATTTCACTGTCGACGATCGTTAGCATTAAATTTACCGCACGATCGCTGTGCCAGTCAATTTATATTTTTGCAATGATTGATGGATGCGCTGGAGCCGGTTGTAAGCAAAACTCTAAGACACCGAAGGTAATTTGTGAGAACAATAATGTTTCATCGGAAGTCCATTTACTTCATACGCGAAAAAACAAACAAACACCAAAGTTATTTAAAAGATACTCCTTCGGAAATACAGCTCCACTGATCTACATACGAAATTTTATTTTTCAAGATGGGATTGCAAGGTTTTTTTGTTGTTTGTTAAAGCAACAACAAAAGTAACGAATGCCTGACGACAGTACTAATAAAGAGAAAGATTCGATTTTCAGTTATAATATTTCAGAGTTATTCAGAAACAATAGAAACAAACACGATAAAGTTTACTTCATGTTCATGTTTATCTGAGAAGTTTTGAACTATGACAAAAACTTAATAGGTAAACGAAACTATAAATCAAAGGCACTAAAATATAATGCATTGTATGTATCACAACATAAATATCGTTACTTGGCACTTTTAATAACCAGTCACACCCACACCAGATAATGTATTTTAAAGTGTTTGGTTAATTCTTCTAGCCTAGCAGTTTTCCCTTTTTTCTAAAGAATTCCCATAGAAATATTTTTGAGTTTTTCAAACAAAACTTACTGTATCAGGCAAAATAATAAAAATCCACTACTCACTCATGAAAACGTCAACGAACACTTGTAACTTTTTGTAGTCGGGTTGCACTGTTATCGATACTTGAACGGAACAGTCCGTCTGAGGCATTTCACCGGGTGTCACAATGTCATTTGTATCTGTACACGGAAACTGGCCTCAAAGTAAGAAAAAGACATGAAGCTTCTAAAAGGTACGCGATTAGGTGCTGCAGAAATGGTACGCGCGATCGGATGCTAGGTTCGAGGATTTATGCGGTGCGTACGCGATGCGCGTGCGTCAGTGCGTGCGCGAGGGTGCGTGTCTGTGGCGCGGCTGCAGCGGGCGAGTGCAGTACGAGCGATGCGCCGCGCCGGCGGGAGCGCCGCAGACTGTGCGACGACCGACACCACCTCCCCGATAACCTTAAATTAGATTAATTGTATCGCTGATTCATCGCCCCGCGGCCGCGACGTTTCTTTTTGTTGACACCGGACAAATGCGCTAGCTCGATATAGCGATGATTATTATGAAAGGTGAATGAATTTTTTCCGCGTGCACCGCGATTTCACGACGTGTTAATGTCCGCGTTCAAAACTTTTATGATTGCGGCAAAAAAAAAAAACGATTGCAAAAAGCCATGACGAAATCATATTTGTGAGAAAAAAAATTGAGCATGAGATCACGGGGTTACCTAAACTCATAGAATTTGATTGATAGCGTTGAGCGATGAGGCAAAGAGGTCGAAGATCGAAGTGCGGTAAGCGCTACAAAAAATGTAAGAATCCGTCGGATACCTGGAATTCTAGGTGGGAATATCAACTGGCAGATGTTTTTATATATCGATAATCGATAGAAGATGAATCGGCGATGTTGTTAATCACGGCTCAAAGGAAGGCGTTACTGTATAAAAATCAACACGGATTATTTATTTGAGCAACACATAACGAGCGAGGTGCCCCGCCACGGCGGTACCCATGAAATTAACTACAGAAACACACTATAGAATCAGCATTTATCTATGTACTCGTACATATATTTTTTTACATATCTAAGTCTTCAACAGCTGGGAGGTAGCCTACATCACACGCGCCCCAGATTAAGAAAAGATTTAGAGGAACAATGAACATGTTATACCAATGATAAAATTAGTAACATTTATTGTTCAATTGGAAACACGCAGATATCTTTAGAATTTACGTAACAATGTAACAAACCGTTACAACTGTGTACCTTCTTTTCAGGTAAAAGCTTCTGGCACAATGAAGAAATTGCGCAGCTTCAATACAATACTTTATAAGTTCGGAGTATCTCTCTCATCGTGATGACGCGCGACTGAGTCACCAGAGACATCAGCCGAAGTCTGTGTTGAAGGAAATTGTCAACGAAATGAAGAACCTATGTGTGCATTGTTTTGGATATTTCCGTTTCCATATTTTTCTGTATTTCTGTGCGGCGGTGGTAGTAATAGCAGTGGTATATGTGATATGGACTTGCTGTAAGATGCAATACAACCAATACGTGAGGCGGAGGCTGCAGGGCCAACAGAGAAGACAAGAAATTACACATCTCCCGCCCCAAATATAAAAAATACAAATGCAGCAACGGCTAAATCATGCGTCAGCTCTACTCAATAAACGCATAAATCACTTTAGTAGGTACTTTTTTTAAGTAAAATAACTACTATTACGAATATTTTTTTGCCTTTTTATAAGCTTCCGAACCCTTACATTTATTATTTTACGAAAACACGATTTATGAGATTATTATACGAAAACATCTCTCGTCTCTGCGTTACCTTTTCACGGTAAAGCAGTGGAACCAATTTTGCCGCAATTTATCAAGCATAGAGAAATTATATACAGAGGAGTGCTAATATCCATAGAACGATGCATAACTTGACTGTAGTACTGATAAGGAACATGTCGCTAGTGCTTTAATCTGCGACATATGATCGTCACAATTTTTGCTTGACTTGAAATAGAAACCCAAGCTAACTCATATTTGGAGAAAAAACGCGACTTGTAATGAATATTTTTGCATTAATAACATCAGTAAAATTATTAATTTTATATTTTATTTGCAAAAGTACTAGATTTTCAAGAGATGGAAATATTATATATATTATTTATATTACTAAGCCTTAAATAGCGGACATATCTATGAATACTATGTTTCTATATTAACCATATTCTCATCGGCTTTTATAGCTGAGTAAATAGGTAAGCGCCACCTAGTTTCATGCTGTTTTTTCGGTGGTACACGTTGTTGTATGAGATTGTCATTCTTCTCGTATTCTTTTTCTATGATATCAAGGAAATAACGCATCAAACTCTTAGTTAGTCGGGGATGCAATGGAACACACACAAAGACACAGACAACTAACATCCAGACCCAGAGCAGATATTTTCTTCACCATTCAAATATCTACCCGGCCAGGAATCGTACCTGCGACCTGCGACCTAAGGCCGTACTAACAACTAAAGAGACATCACGAGGATGGATATATCATCCTCTTCATCATGGATGCCATCTTCATATTGAAGTTTGAATATTTTTTTGAGTTCAGAGAGCATACACTTTTTCTGTATATTCCAGTGAATCTCAGGTAAATAAATCAGTATAGACGACACCGACGGGTAAACACAGATTCGTCTCGCCATATGCGCAGACGCACGCGACGTTATCGATCTGTATAAAACGTTCATCGGTTCATGATGAGGTCATTATTTGAAAGATCATTGATTTAATTTTTAATTTTAATATTAATAATATTTGTAACTAGAATTTCAGAAACGATTCTATTAGCCAAGAACATCTTATGCAATATCTAGTTTTTGACCTTAGCTTAGTGCAAAAATACATAACCCACATGGGCCCAGAAACAATGCAAAAGGAAAAAAAAACAATCATAGAATTATCTAACGTGTGTATTTTGTTTTTTATAACTAGTTCTTACCCGCGGCTTCGTTCGCGTGGACATAAAAAAGTATTCTATGTTCGTCTTTGTGGTATACACTCCTAATTAAATTTTATCAAAATCCGTTCAGACGTTTAGCCGTGATAACGCGACAAACACCCAAACAGAGAGACAAAATTACTTCATATAGTTCGCTAGATGGCTTTGATCCATTTTTGTTTATTTTTCGACGTTTTGTATGGACTGACATTTATAATGTAGGGAGTTTTGAATCGCGCAAGCGAAGTTTTTTCCTCGAGACGAACGTATTCATTTTTATACCTCGAAGATTTATTGGTCCCTATACGACTGCGGCTATATTCCTCTAAATTATAATATAAGAACAGTATTGAAATCTGTTGACGCTACAACTGCTATTAAACTTTTAAACCGACTTCCAAAAAAAAAGGAGGATCTTCTCAAGTCGACTGTTTTACACAAAAACTGCACGCAACGGCTAAGCAACTATTCCCTAAAAAGTATATTACAAATCCGTCGACAACCGCGAATGCTTAATCATAACAGCTTCGAGGAGACGACCGATTCGGATTAACGAGAATACACCTAGGAACCGATGCGGTGGTGGATAAGCAACCCCGTTAGCGATCTAACAATACATCTGGGCGCGATCGGTCGTTGGTCCCGCTACACCCGGTTCCTAGAAAGTAAGCGGACACAGTCTAAAATAGTCGCGGCCTCTTCCGAGAAGCATGAGTCACTCGGGACCGCCGCATCTGGACCGCACTATACATAGCGGTAATAGTGCGTACGGTGCATTAAAAATTGGATCAAGGAACGAAGAAGAATTGTAGAGTTACGTCATTGATGGGCCGAGTAAGGCAAGGTAAGTAGCGAGGGAGTATTTTTGAGCGAATAGTTTTATTGACGATTGGCTGAATAAAGGCTCGATGGTTTTTTCTTGGTAGCAATTTTCATGTTATTATTTCTTACTTTGGCGTGTTTTATTCCTTCTCCTTCGCGAAAATGCTGCTTTTAAATATTGGCAATGGTATTCTTAAGATATTCTGTGTTTTTTTTTTTAATCCTCTGTAATTTTGTATTTAAAAAGGTGCTACGGGATGGCGGAATCAAGCGATCATCTGAACAATGAGAGCTTCTTGAATCGGCAGAGAACGGAGGCCGCAAAAAGGTCCAGCCTTCACAATAACCCAATGCCCCCAACTGCAAATAGCAACCTGATCAACCGATGAGAGACATATAGAATCCCAAGAAAATACTTGTAACAACAATCGCTTAACCACGTCAGAAGCCTCCAGGCTCCTCCTCCTAAAAACTGACACCAGGGCTATCCACGCAGCCTATACGTACTTCTCTGCAGACCTAGCACGCGTGATTTGTGTTCAAGCGTTGTCGTGAGACAAAACGGGTGGACAAAACTTTAACCCGGCGCGCGTGCAGGCCTACTGGTAGTCATTTATGATGAAAAAATTACTAGTTCAAACATATTGTATGCTAAAGCAGTTAAACGAATCTGCGTGAATGTACCGACTACATTATAGATTCGAATATAAGTTTCGAAGTTAGAACTCTTTGGGCTCTGGTCTGTTCGTCATCACACTCATGTTTGTTTCTAGAAATGGACCCGAACCTGCCTTCAAAAAATAAATGTGTCTGCAAGTCTGTTGTGGAGGAAAACTGGATGTTTTCTAAGAAGCTTTCTTATGAATCTTATTTTTTTGATGAATATTGATGAAGAGAAACAATTTCATTTTCCTTAACACGAACTGTGGTTTTTTCCTCAAGTAGACTAACTTTAGTCTGGGGCGCCGCCACAACCTCAAAAGCACTTTCATTTTAATGTTACGTTGAACTTTTTCGCGCTTTCTCAGGAGTAGAGAGTGAGATCAAGTTCAATGTTACATAAACCTTTGAAGCCCTTTTTTGCGAGCGAGAAATGCGCCAACGAGTAAGGGCAGCACGACTTTTTTAAACTGGAAATAGAAGGATTGTTTTAATAGTTTTTTTTTGTTATTGTCTTTATAAGTAACTGAATTTTAGTTGATAAAGTTTAAGCTCTTCGGTATACGATTTCAAAATTCGAAAAATGGTTTAGTTTTTCTAAAACCTCTAAAACGGGTTGGCGTTGGGTGTTGGCTCACTTCAGATGCGACACGCGGCCCTTGGCGTTCGAAAGGTATAGGATACTATTGAGACTGTGGTAAGCCCCTCTGATTACATAACGCGCATGACTATATGCTGTTCCTTTTTTAGATTTTCAAAGTGAATTACCAAGTCTCAAAAACAACTAAAAGAATAGACAAAACGCACGCAAACAATCAAGATTTATGGACATTTGAATACCACTGAGATGTAAATTGTAAAACGTTGGAAGTGTAATTGAAGTTTTAAAACAACGTAGTAAAAAAGTGACTCAGTTGTGCATTCTGCAAAACGGAACGCATCAACGCCCCCTCACTACACGATAATTAGTGGGATGGACCAATTAGCACGTATTTGTAGCTCGTCCAAAACATTACAGCACAAGATACATTCGATTCGCATATCTAATAGAACAAGCACGAACCAAGTCAACAAACCAATATTATAATACCAAAAGGGATTGTTATACAAAAAAAAGAAGACAGATGGAAGTAAAGAGAAAAAGAGCAAGCGAACAGTGGATGAGAGGGATAGAGAACTTAAATGAACGACTTTGGGGTAAGCTTGCTGCTACAACTACGTATACAGGGTTATAAGGGCTCAGCCGAAAATCATTGTACTCATCATTATGAACAACTTTAACTACGGGACCAACCCTGAAATCGCGAAAAAAAATTATGTGTTCCATACATTTCGTCGCGTGCCATTGAGATTTTTCTATGGAACAGCTAATTTTTTTCCCGGTTAAGGTGTTGCTCCCATTGTAAGAGTTCTTCATAATATTGAGTACTATGAGCCCTTTTCGGTTTAGCGTACCCTTTCCTTATAACCCTGTATATTTGGTTTTCTGAAAATTCTTTCACTGATAAAAATCGAAGTATTCCTGAGTGGCATAAGCAATTTTTAGTTAGGTATGCGGGAAAAGTTGCGGACAAAAACTAGTGATCATATACATATATTGCATTCGCTATACTGTAGGAATAGTATATTCAAGGACAAAAATAGGACAAAAAGTAGCCTATATGTTTATCCAGGGTATTAACTTCCATACCAAATTTCATTCAAATCCGTTCAGCCGTTACAGAGTCGAACTAGAACAAACACACTTACACACAAACTTTCGCATTTATAATATTAGTGGGGCCCATCTCACTAGCGCTAACTAGTTTGGCCTTAAGCAGCGCACACAGGACCGCCTTTACATCTAACCTTACGAGGGTGAAAGTGACAGCAATCACTCTTGCCTTCTCGCAAGCTCCATAGTTTCAATCCTCGATTCGACCAAACCCAAAGGCGAACACTATCAGTACAATAAAACGAAGAGTCTGCGATGACTAAGCGTTTGATATTTGAAGCGGTATTCGCCGTTAAATGGCGACGCAAACCGGAGATGTACTTCTTGGAACTGTTGGCGTTATATAAGTGCACAATAAATTAAATGTTCGGGCTTCTAAATAAACGAACACAGGAATAGAGATAGGTAATACCACAGTTCAAACTGGAAAAGACCGTTACTCTTGCACTCAACTGGAACATAAACATAACTGGTACAAAAATTAAACTCGACATTGTTAATGTACTACTTCAACGTCATTCTTGGTTGAGATTCAGTTCATGTCGCATATTGATTTACGTCATATCTATTAAAACTTTTTAAGAATCTGACGCGTTATTTCATGACTAGTCTTGTGTGATGTTTTTTCTTACCCCAGGCTAAAGGCTTCTCCTAAAGAACGCTACATGACACGATTTTCTGCTTTCTCCCCTAGCTACCAAACGGCTTTTCACAGGTCTCCGTTGAACCTGGCCACTTGGAGACCTTTTCTGCGTTTACTTCATAAATACGTGGTCTCCATTCTAGAGTCATCCACTTCTTATCTGATAGATTATTCTTTAGTTCCAATGTTGCGCATGTAACATTAGAATGTCGAATGTTAGGATTTTGTCCTAATCTACAAATAAGCTGTAAGATGCGAATGAGTCAGGATGGTCCAGGCCTCTGACATTTGTGATGCGTTTAGTCACGCTCTGCAATACGTTTTATTACTATCAGGGTTTTAATACTTCAATCATTGCATTAGTATGAGATTAGTAAGTGTTCCAACAAGTAGTTAAAATACTTCATAAACTGGAGAATAAATAAGCCTAAACTGGCGCATGCAATTTCAATAATTCATTTCGTATTGCTTCTGTCATTCTCGCCTCCTCCTTACGGAGGCCTGTAGGCCTTAATACTATTTACACTAACTACAGTTTTATTGGCGAAGACTATTACTAGTTCTATTTTATTCTATAAAAACTCATCATGTATGGTGCATTTAAGAATCACCATACATGATAAATTTAACTAAAAAGTAAAGACTCCTATATTTACGAGTTAGCCGATAGTCCTGCTTTTTAGTATTTATTTAATTGCATACCACAGATCACACCCTATATTCTGCATTCAGGACGCTCGAAGAGCACCACGCATCAGTACACTTATAAGAAATTACTCTGATTGGTTGATTGTTAGGCGCGAGCAGGCGTAACCTTGAGATAGCCAATGAGAACCCTTGGTCGCACTCCCCGCGACACGCGCCTTCCTCAAAATTTGGCGACTTTTTGTAGGAACAACGAATCTCATAATGCGGTATCTAGTGTGATCTGTGTTGAATGCCCAGCCCAAACGGCATTGGTCGCAATCCCCGCGACACGCGCCTTCCTCAAACTTAGGTTTAGATTTTGATTGGTGTATACATAACCGCCATTTTTTTTTTAAAACCTGATAATGACATCTTCGATTAGAATAGACAAAATAATGATTTACTTCAAGAAAGTGGCGAAAGCCCCCGGGTGAATCTGTAATTGCGAGGTAGTGGTTATGGATCAAAAGTCCTTCAGAATTCAGAAGAAATGATGGCGGTTTAACTGCGAGGCGTAGGCGAGTAATAATTTATCCTGTCCAAAACGAGAAATGATCGGTTGAGTCAGTGAGCCGAGCATGTCCTGAAACAGGATTGCTATTTGCACCGCGTTACTCATCCCTACAATGATGCATTGGAACTATAAGATATAAGTAGTTCCGATAGTCATCCTTTCCTTTAAAGAGCTATAAATAAATAACAGGAACAAAACACGTATAGCTGAGGTTCTGTTTTTTTTTTTTGTGCATTTGTTTGCGCTGGCATTGAAAATGTAAATTTTAAATCACAGCAAATAATGTATTTAGCAGAACATAAAAAATGTCATAAATATTGTACAATTCCAGTATTGAGTAATGGGTGCAACAGCGCATCTTTTATTCTTGTGTCAAGTACGATTTGCACGATGATAATTTAACAACCGAAAATAAAGATGGATTCAGATTAGCCGCAGCGCGTGATCACGAGATAAATTGGCCGCGTCATAAAACATTTCGTGAATCACGGCGTATAACTATACATATATACCGGGGCACGGAAATAACATCGGGATATTTGTATGCATCGGTACCGCTCGTAATTTTTACAGCATTTCAAGTACCTACTCATCATTTTAAGAGCAAAACAACAGTGTTTCTTATTTTGTTGGCAAGACAACTGCGATTAAAAAACGGCACGGTTTCCTAGAAGTGTCACGGTTTTTTGGCGAGTGTTTGAGAACCTTGCATTATGAAATGGGACTTGAGTGGCGGGTGTGATTTCACTTGGTAACAAGGTGACGCGATTTTCTTCTCTTCCGTATAAATAAATACAAAAAAAAAGTTTAAAAATATTGAAGAGCATGCAAAACTTACCCGTTACTGTATAGAAGTATTTGTCGAATCCAGCAAAGTTTTTGACTCCTCGGTACTCATCGATTGGTACGTCGATAAATTCCCACGCGTTCTGAAAACCGTAAACAGAAACATACAGAATCAGGCTTACTAAAAATAAATTAAGAAAATATTATTAACAAGTGTAATATGGGGGATGTAATGCAAGATCAATTTAAATAAGCAAGAAAACCATTCAAGCACAATAGATTATAAGATACAAGGAAAATTTGTACATAACATACATGCTAAATACGGGAAGAAAAACATAGATAGGTACATAAATACATAGATACAAAAACAATGACATAAATACAAATAAACATAAGTAAATGTAGATATTATTTGCTGTGATATTGTCAGGTCACCCATACCAGATAATAAAAGATTAATGGTTATTTATCTGTTTTTCAACTTACGGGGTCCACTTCAATCTCTAGGGGTGTTTGGTAATTGGCATCGGCCGGCCTCCGCGGCACGTTTCCATTCAGTTCTCCGGGTGACATGGGGCTGTTCCCAGCGCTCAATCTGTCGCAATAGTTCTGATTGTAGTCCTCTTTCCTAGAGTTGACGGTGCTAGTGACGGACGGGCTTCGTGCCGGCGAGTATCGCTCTATATCGATGTGCCTTGGATTCATATTCCCAACGTTGTAGTTATGTATCGGGGATAGTCTTCGAGGCGAGGAGCTCTCGCTAAACACGTGAGGGCTCGCAACTTGGAGTGAATCCTGCAGAGTGGAGACGCTGCCTTCGCTCGGGACGTAGGTCGAGGGAACGGGTGAGCTAGAGGTCCTTTCGATCGCGACCGGAGACCGTCCCGCTTCGAGCTCCGTGAACTGCTTAGGGATTCTGACGGGTCCTATTCTAGGGGTGGCGTTGGCGTCAGCTTCGTCCCTGTACGGCGCGGTTCTAGGATGCGCCTCGGCGGCCATTTTGGTCTGCAGTCTACTCACTTGAGTCTCGACGTAGCTGGGGCGCGGGCGGGGGAGGGGTTCGGGCCCGGCGGTGTCGATGTAGTCGGGGGATACTTGTGGCAGCAGGCTGTCAGTGTCCGGCAGGCTGTCGTGCGAGTAGGTCGTGTATTCGTCGTCCGAGCCCTCGGATAGGTCCACCTCGCAGTCGTCGTAGTTGATGGGCGTGTCTGCGCCGGGGAACAGCTCGCACAGGGCTGACATTATCTCTACCACCTGAAATCACAAATATTCTTGAAAGTTTTATGAATAACTCTTCGAAGTCACTAAAAGGAAGCAGCTGAACATGACTGTGTTCCAGATTGAAGGGCGAAAAACATACTACTACGAAAGATATACCTATAAGATGTTACTAGCGAAATTACTGAGCACATATTATTATCGGATGTCGAGCACAATGCATTGCCGCACATGGCTTTGAACTGTTAAAGAAAAAATTCTGGGTGGCATTGAACTGTTTAGAGTGTTACACTTAACATCAGGTGAAACTATTAAAGGCATTTAAAAGATATTTAAAGCAATGAGAAGATAAAAAAAAAGTTATCCCAATTTTTTAAATACCTTCCTTTCACTTCACTTTCAATTTTAACTGGGTGACAAAGGACCTTTAGCGTCAACGACAAAAAAAATGTGCCCAGGGCGCCTACTAGTTTAGGCATAAGACTTTTTTTTATTGATCTACAGGAAATCTATTAAAATTCTTTTTTTTAAAGCAATTTAATCGCAATTATTTAAAAGTCACTTAATTTAAGTTGATAAAAGCTTGATCCTTAGTATATTTTTTTACGATTCGAAAAATTGTTTGGCTTTTGAAAAGTTGCGAAAACGGCTAGAGAGCGCACTACCGATGCGCGGCCCTTGACCTGCAAAGGGTTACAGGCCACATCGCTCGCAGAACCTATAATAAAAAAGGTTCATGAGTGGCGACCACGAACCGGAAGTCGCAGCGAAGGTACGCCTCCCACTAGGTGGACTGACGACATTGTGAAAGCCGCGGGCAAGCGGTGGAAACAAATTGAAAATTGTGTGTTGCGCTCAGTGTGACGCTCTGTGGCCTCTAAGGCCTTGGTCCAGCACTGGGCGTCTTTAGGCTGCTGATGATGATATTAGAGTGATGCACACATAATATAAGGGATAGTTATACCTTAGTCATGCTGGGTCTCTCTGCGGGGTCTTTGTGCCAACATTGTGTCATCAGCTGCTCTATTGGCTCTGGGCATCCCTCTATTAGATTTGGTCTTTGACCTGAAATTTGGCCATATCACAATTAAAATTTGCCTTATAGTATTTTTGACTAAACTTTAATAAGAGCCACTTCGTTTAGACAATGGTATCAGTTCTTTTGTACCATTTTCTAAAATAAATTTGACGGCACTCAAATTGTTGCCATCCTTTCAAATTGCATACACATTGAAATAAAATATATATTAAACATATTGATATGAAAAGATAATCAGATAACTTTACATCTTTTGCCGCAGATTAGTCAAGTGAGTGGCACAACCTAATAGACACTATTATATCTCGTTTGCTATGATTGGTTTAGTTATTTGTTAGTCTATAACTAGCAGCGGCCCACGGTTACACCCACCATATGACAGGAACCGTTCACTTTTTCTGGATAAAAAGCCTATCATATTTTATTACTCAGTAACGGCTGAACCGTTACAGAGTTGAATAGTAACAAATACACACTTGCACATCCATAAATTATGCATTCATAATATACAAGCAACGCCCTGCGGTTGCACCCGCTATTCTACAGAAACCGAATATTTTTCTGGGATAAAAAGTTATCTGTTTATCCAGGTTGTAAGCTACCTCCATACCAAATTTCATTCAAATCCGTTCAGCCGTTACAGAGTTGAATGGAAACAAACACACCTACATACTTACACACTTAAACACAATAATTTCGCATTTATAATATTAGTGTGATCGAACATGGATATCAAGAATTCAAGGTGGTATTTGTTTAATTGCCTACATTGAAACACACTACACTGACATTAGCCCACCGGTTCACATGTAATTTCTTTAAGTAAGAAAAAACATTGATAATTTTAAGCGCAACTAGACAACCAAAAACGAGACAATTATAGAGATTGTTTTATGTGTGAACTCAAATAAACTGCCAGTGAAATGAATGCCTATGGTGTGCTCTTCATAGCAGATGACTCATTAATTCTGATATCAAATTTTACTGAGACAATAATTGGATGCCTTAATTAGTTTTACCATACAGGTAGATGTATTATTATTAGACTGCAACCAGTATTTATACCAATTGTAATGTATTGTAAAGTTGATAAGTGGCCTGCTCAGTATATTATAATAGAAACAAAAGTATGTCATTTTCACAAGCAGTGATAATGGCGTGTGGATGCGCTTTAGCTGTGTTTTCTTTTGTTTTATTGAAGACATCAAACCGAAGTTTTTCTGTGACACAAAAGGACAAAATCCTGTAAGTGATTAATGTCATTTTCACAAGCAGTGATAATAGTGTATGGATGCGGTTTAGCTGTGTTTTCTTTTGTTTTATTGAAGACATCAAATCAAACCGAAGTTTTTCTGTGACACAAAAGGACAAATTCCTGTAAGTGATTAAAGTTGATAAAATCAATAAACGTAAAATTTTAAGTTAAGAGGTAGTGTTACTGAATTGTTTGTAACTCGATGATACAAAATCATAATAATCACAGGTCGAGTTCTTGGTGTGCGTAGTTGTTTTTGTGGTTTTCCGAAACATTGTGATTGACTATTCATCTGGTTGTTTCTTCGTTTTTCGAAGTTTGTTTGATTGTTGCTGTTTTACACAGCTACAGCAATAAATTGAACGTTATTTTTATCTTAATTCAAGACATGGAGAGTGACAAGCTGATTTTAATCCTGGAACAGTTGAAATTGCAGGACAAATCTAGTATCATAAGAATGGTATCCTATAACAATTAACTGCTTTTTAGTTTATAAACCGCAGAATGGTAGCATATTTGCTTAACTAGCATGAGGATCCCGGGTTTGATTCCTGACTGGGCATTTTGACAAAGAATATAAATATCTGCTCTGAATCTTTAGTTATACATGTCTTTATGTGTGTTCCATGGCTTCCCCTACACAAGGCATTTTATTGGGAACATATAAAGTGAAAACTTTTTTTTTTAGTTGTGTACCTGTATGCACAGCCCACATTATCCTATATGCTGAACCTCCTTCTTCAAATGGCTTCCTTCTAGATAACACCTCCCATAGTATAATACCCCATGAGAATACATCACACTTTTCTGTATATGTAGAACCTTCAAATACCTGAAATAAATAATAGCATTAGCAAGCAGCAAGCAGTAATATAAATTGGGATGACTTAAGAATAG
Source organism: Apocheima hispidaria (assembly GCA_947579745.1). Taxonomy (NCBI): domain Eukaryota; kingdom Metazoa; phylum Arthropoda; class Insecta; order Lepidoptera; family Geometridae; genus Apocheima; species Apocheima hispidaria. The sequence goes on from OX388161.1 coordinate 9,210,929, forward strand.
AAAAATAAAAAAATTGTTGTGGGACGAGTCAATAATATTAAGTGGGCTGATTTAAGAAAATGACGCCATGGAATGAAGACAGAACAAGCCATAAAAAAGTATTAATTAAAAACTAAAAAACAAAAAAAAAAGGTGCATTCTGTAGTCTACAGACATTTATTAGATTGGACACTGCAAGTCAAATCAAATCACTTATTTCCTAGAATACAGGTACAGTATAAAGGTCTTAAATTAAATTTGTTCCTCGAACCTCCTCAAACTACTTTGTTTGTCTGTTATGTCTTAAGTAGACGCATTGTGCCAACTAGCACGCAGTCACCTAATTCAGTTCGATCTCAGTTATCTTCAAAGAAGTATGTCAAACATAAATACAAAATTGCATAATAGGGCCATACGAAACTTATACAAGTCTTCAAGAACTTTTCGAAAGCTGCTGGCCATGCGAAAGGACAACTTAGGTTATTAACATGCTAGGTTTTCATACAAATTGATGAGCTCGCATGTGTCTATTCTAATAAATGTCGGTGAGCTTATCACTCTGGTCATGAGGATGAATCGAATGACACCTTACTCATCAAAATCGGCAAAATTTGGCAACAGGTGGTTATATAAGAAAACAAAAACACATACTTATGAATGCCTCAAAATCATTACACTCCTGTTTTGGGCAGTTGGGTAAAAAAGCATATAAATCTGTGAAATGGACAGCTGACATGAGGTGTTCTTTCTTCCAGTACATACTATTTTAAACCTCAATTATATTTTTACAACTGATTGTAGATGTAAAAATAATTTATGTTATTGGATGATCGCTACGAACATAAGTTAATTATCCAAAAGTTAATGAAAAATTATGAATCATAAATTTTAATCATTTCTGCCAGCTTTTTTAATGTAAATTAATTAGTAGCAGGCAGTACAAAAACCGAAAGTCCAAATATAATGTTCATGTTCAACTTCATCGTCATCAGTTTCCTCGATTTCAAGGGATTTAAGATTTCATCTATTACAGAGTGTTATAAGCGTACTCTACAACTATCATTCCAAGCTATGAAAATGCAATGTCTTCAACGTTATTCCAACTTACCTCAGGAGCCATCCAGGCAGCACTTCCTTTGTTATTAGTCATGTACGTAGCCTTATCAGCGGCCGTCCCAAAATCACATATTTTTAACCTCACACCACCCCCAACTAACAATAAATTTGGTGGTTTCAAGTCCCGGTGTATTAGTGGCTTTGGCTTCATTGCATGCAGATATGCTACTCCCTGTAATTAGGTAGAATAAGACATTATGCACAGGTATATAGCTTTTTTAGTGTATTCGGAATAATCGTTGATGCAGTACTTTTTTTATTAAAGGTTGTGTAAATCATTTGTAAAATTGACAACTGGGTTTACCTACCATTTTGCATGGAATAAAACAGATAAGAGAAAAATGATGCAACACAATGTTTGTACCAAAATCTACTCTTATCTTTAACAGCTCTCGGAGACTCCTTAAATTTTATGTTAAATAAATGAGAAGAAAATGTAATAGGTACATACCTCAGCGCATTGCCGTGCCCAGCTCATAGCGTGAGCAGCAGTGTATTTGGGTTTGGGGCGGTTGTGCAAGACATTGTACAAGGAGCCTCCCTCTGCATACTCCATCACCAGGCAGACATGGGCGCCCTTCGTGCATGCCCCAAACAACCGCACGATGTTCGGGTGAGACACGCGCGAAAGCTGACGCACTTCTATTGAAAACTCCCGCTTCTCAGCCTCCGAATTTATGTGCTTCACCGCAACAAACGTGTTTCGCCACAGACCTTTCCATACTGCTCCAAATGCGCCTTTCCCCACGAACTACGAAAACAATGCGTTTTAATACACAATATTACTGATTTAAATGTTAAATTAAACATAAAAATATCGCAATATTTACCGATAATTCCTGTATTTCACTGTAATCTATCTCCTCGACAAATGTCTGCTGAACAGGCGAGTCTTGCACATTGGAAGCCATCGGTACACTTGTTATCACATTATCAAAATGACTAGCAATAATAAATGAACTCTATTTTTTTCAATTTAACTAATTTTCTTTACAAATAAGTAAGAAAATGGTTATCTCAATTTTCACAGTATTGTTTGGTAGAGAAAAGCAACTGCGACAAGGCCGCCATCTTTGAAACTGTAGAACAAATGTCATACTGTTGTAGAGATGTCCTATCAGTCACAAAATCGGAAATATGAATTTCCTCATAATTTTTACCGGTTTTCCGGTTTGACCCGGTCCCAGTACCTATAGAAATACTGGCCTCCTGGGACCCTATTCGGAGAAATGACATTTTATCTCGGTCACTGTCTCTCTAATTTAGAATTTAATGGGAGTGAGAGTGACCGAGATAAAATGTCATTTCTCCGAATAGGGTCCCTGTTTAGATACGAAGTAAAAAGGGTTTGCCGGAGAAGGTACCGTAGGCCGAAGTGACAACGACATCCGGCAGTTAAAATCTTCTCTACACTTTTTGTTGTGCAACAGGACGCAGCTAGGATTACACTACGATTATGTACTTATACATTTGTCTCATTTTCGCATGACATATATTATAGAATAGTGAAGATTTGGACGTGTACATGCTAGTGCGTCCGACCCGTAAGGGTGCAACCCCTTGTTTATTCTGTACAATTTTTCCTATCCTCTCCATCCCAAGGTTGTCTGGAAGAGATCGCTTGCAGCGATAAGGCCGCCATTTGTTACACAAGTTATTTTTTGTTCTGTCCTAGCTATGTACGATCTGGTAAGAACAATAAAGAGTTTATCTGTCTATCTACTACTTTTACTATAGAATTAAAAATTAAACCGTGAAAAAACAGTAGTTCTTTCTATATTAAAATAACATTTCATCCTCTTAGAAATGTAAGGAACATCTGTTTTGCCTAGTTTTTTTGGTACTACTATATTAGAAGTTGTTCAGAATGAACATAGAGGTCGTGCCCTTACGGCACAGATCACACTGGATACCATATTACGAGATTCGTTATTCCTACAAAAAGTCACCAAAGTCCTTCTCATTGGCTATCTCAAGGTTACGCCTTACTCGCGCCTAACAATCAACCAATCAGAGTAATTTCTTATAAGTGTATTTAGACTGAAGCGTGGTGCGCTTCGAGCGTCCTGAATGCAGAATCTAGGGTGTGATCTGTGCCATACGGGGTCGGACACGAGTTCCAGAATATCCTGTAGGTATATATAGGTACATAATATTTCTAAATCTGCATGGTAACTATTGCTTGTAGTGGCAATGGGAAGGCCACATCACTCGAAGAACCGATAACCGATGGGGGAAGGAATGTTCTTGAACGACGACTACGAAAAGTAGAACGCAGTGTAGGCAGGCCTCCCACTAGGTGGACCGACGGCATTGCGAAAAGTCGCGGTCGCGGACAACAGATGGATCCAAGTAGCATGTTGTGGTTCAGTGTGGATCTAAGGGGGAGGCCTATGTTCAGCGGTGAACGGTGTCTTCCAGCTGATGATGATGGTAACTATTTGTTGAGTGATGCTAAGTCGTCTTTATTTGTTTCGTTACTCTGTTCATTAATTGTAACTTTACGAGTTGTATAACTCAATTCACATTGACGTTGCTTTTCAGAACCAAGACTCTGCAACGTGTCATCGATAATCGTAAGTATGAAGGAATTTTCTGACACTTCTAAAAGCTCGTAGGCTTCTTTACATTTGAACAGCAAAGCGAAATCCTTTGGCGTTTCGCCTCTTACATTTCTAACGTTGGTTTTAGCGCCGAGTTGTAAGAGTTTTTTAATGAGTCGGCAGTTGTTGCCCATGGCGGCGATGTGAAGGGCTTGACGGCCTCCTGGTGCATCAGGGTCGTTGACGACAGCGCCCTTGCTCACTAGCAGTTCGAGTAATTGTTCATCTTCGTAAGTCGGTGTGCACATTGCAACAAACTCTGAAAATAGGCACCAACTTAGTGAAGCGGTCCAGTATCAACACAGTTATGACAGTTCTTTACACATACGGTTATAGCTAGGTCACAAAACATGCAATAATACTACGTACCCAAAGATAATAAAATCACCGATCGCTCAAGTAGAAGAAAAAAAAAACACCTCACCGTGCCTGTTGGGTGCAGGACGAGGACGAGGTAAGAACAACGTATTCTGATTCAAAACCGTATGATTTTATTTTGCAACGAATTATTCCAAGCGTCCTCGTCGATTGATTATATTATAATCAAAGCCCGTACAGTAGACCTATGCGGAACGAGGATATTCGCCGAAGAACCAAAGTCACTGATATAGCTATCAGAGTTTGCAAGCTGAAGTGGCAATGGGCAGGCCCCATCACTCGAAGAACCGATATCCGATGGGGAGCAAAGGCTCTTGAGTGGCGATCACGATTCGGAAGACGCAGCGTAGGCATACATTAGGTGGACAACAATTTTGGTGGTCCACTAGGTGGACCGACAAAATTGTGAAAGTCGCGGTCGCGGGCAACTGGGGCATGATTGTCGTTCGGTGTGGCGCTCTAAGGGTGAGGCCTATGTTCAGCAGTGGATATATTCTGGCCGATGCTGATGATGATACATATGCGGCGGGTGTGCAATTTGTATCCACCGCGTGTCTCGCGAGAAGCTTGGATTGGTACAAAAAATCCCACTGTGACTCGTTGGGATTTTTATCCCTTCGAAAATAATACTGACTCGTTCCAACCAGTTTTTCTTTCTAGGTTCCCAACGACACTCAGTGTAACAGTGTGACTCGATACAGACTCGGTACAGAAAAAACCCAACAAGTCTCACTAAAAAAATTCAGGTTCAATTGATAAGTAGGACTTTGATTATATTTTTTTCTGAGTCGAGAAAGCTCGACGTGCGCCCTTTTATGGTGTCGGAGGCTATTTTTTTAATAGAGTAATGATGAGTATTTCATGCGAAATTGCTAACGCTGCTCGACCGCGAATCGTATCACCGCGCGATAAGGTTCACGGTCGCACAGCATCGCTAAATTCGCATGAAATACTCAGGCTAGCGATTCAAAAATAGAGCCCCTGGTGTGCTACCTACCTACATAAAATAATGTGCCTAGCAAAGTACTAATGAGTGGAAATAAAAATAAAATAAACACTCAGTTATCTTTAGAATAACAATCATCATCATCAACATCATCAGCCAGAAGAAGTCCTCTGCTCAACAAAGAACCTTAGGAGCAGGGGAGGGAGTTGTTTATTTCCGCGTCAGTGATTTTTTATCTTCAAAAATGTGAAATAATTATAAGATAGAGCCAAGACATTGTGACACTGTGAGTTTGGCCGTTATGACACCTATATATATTCTTCCAAAGTATCTTACGTATGAACAGTCCCGTATCCATAGGGCCAACGCGCGGTAAAATGGTCGCTCCGTGATCGAACAAAAGATTCGCAACTGACGGCGTCGGGCTGGCAAATCATGTAATTGGAAAGGTTATAGGTAGTAATGGAATGATTGCAGTGACTGACCACGCCATCGTCTAGCACTGATTCAAATGAATGGCTACGTTTTCCTTCGCTTCTATATTGTCTCAGGTACTTCCATTTACTTTACCTACCTACTATTAATAGTCTTTAAGGCACGGCTCCCCTGGTTCTCGCTAAGTATCTCGTTCGCACTTTTTCTACATTTTTTTATATAAAAATTACAGAGAGAATATCATTTAATATCTTTTTAATAAGTACAAACTCCTTTTTTTTATGGCTAATTTCATGTTATTATTTTTTAATTTGGCGAAAGGAGAAAGTTCTTTTTCCTTCTCTTCACCAAAATAACCGATTCATTTTTTAAAATTTTGTTCTCATATTTTTATATTCAAAAAATGTTGATATAATTATAGCATACGAGATAGCGGGGAAGTGCAAACATACTATCGGACGCGTCCGTCAGCCGTGACTTGCGGACACGATCTACTTAGATACATTCAGACCATATTGTGCATATGTCGGTCGTGAATCGCGGATGTGTCCTTGGGCCGACCTTGAGCTCTCGGACGTCCGTTCGCAATCTGATACGCCGGATGTTTTTCTCAGCAAAGAGTGTCCGCGGACGCTTAGGACGAGTCCCGCGCGTCTGCGTTTTCGTTCGCTTCGCTCGCTCGGTCAATTATCTTTAGGTAGATACCGAGGCAAAATAATGGCTAACCGACCCTTCAGAGATCTTTAGGATAGACTCCAAGCAGAGATTTTACGAATTTCGACTGTTTTTTTTCTATTTGTTTGTTTGCACAAACATGTAGCCATTGTAACCGCGTGCTGATGTGGTGTCTAAGCAATATATATCTACCTACACACGCAAAAATAAAATGAGGAAACTTATTTACTTTTATAACCATTCAGTAGGAATATCCTACCTCGACCTAAGTATAGCAAAAATAACTAAACAAAGAGGCAATTAACAACTGCTTACTTCCTCATCAAACACAGCGACAAGGGTGTCATACCAACATTGTCCTTTATGTCAGGACAGATGCCAGCACTCAGCAGCAATTTTATGGAACGTTCGTTCCCATCACACACGGCTAAATGTAAAGCAGTCCTTCCGAGGTGATCCACTTGATGTATGTTAGTTTCTTTTAGTCTAAAATAATACATAAGATTTAGGTGCACATGAGTCCCTGTCGTAGTAAACACGGAGGAAGTTACAAAAACATCTGGTTGCTTTATGCAAGCCAAAGTTCCGTTACCGCCTTTAAAATGTACTCACTTTATTATCTTCTCCAAGCGTTCATCATCTCCAAGCTCTGCTGCTTCCAATAAAGCGTTATCAGAATGCAGATAGTCAATCGCTTGTCGCAGCTCATCATTTTTTTCAACGGTACATTCTTCAGAGCTCGTTGAAAGGTTGACAGATCTTGGAGACCCCGGGAATGAAGGTATGTACACGTCTAATGAGCTCTCCGATATTTCTGTCGACACAATATTAAAAGTAATTAAGTAATAAATTTTATGTAGGTACCTAGGTAAGCAAAAATGCCTTGTTTCTCACACTTTGCTTATAGAGATTGGAAGAAACCTAACCCTTTGCATGTCGACGCCATCCAGCAAATATCACAATAAATAATTTTGTGAATACCTATCCAAGCCACCTGCCAAGCGTAGGGATTATGGCACCCCTTCCCTATAATGGGGAGGTCTTTGATCAGCAGTGGACATTTTGTGGCTGGTGATGATAATACCTAGTAGAGGTAGATACTCTCGCTAAGCAATCGCCTCAGGTTTTATGTAACATATTATAAATTTTGAACCTTTCAACACGAAGGGTCGCGCATAGGAAGTGCTATCTATAATAAGTCAAATCGTTTTTCAAATATTCGTTTGTTTGTTGTTCTATGAGGATGATAAGATCTGCATTTCTGACGTCTCGTTTTGGGTGTTTTGTATATTCGCCCCTCTGCCAGCCTGCCCAAACCAGCAGGCATGGCCTTGGGTCGCTGACACACACCCGTTCCACTCCTATTTCGCCAGATGTTTTGTAAGCCCAATTATAAGCAATTTTTCGAGTTTTAGTGTCATCTAAACTTTTCGTCGGCTATCTGATGGAAGAACGAGTTAAGTAATAAAAATGTATATTAATAAAACAGTTTTTAGTAAGTAATGCCAATTAATTTAATAGAAACCCATTTAAATATTTCAATAAGTAATTCTTAAACACTGCTGTATTAGAAACTATAAATAGAGCATAGAGCCCAATTGCTTCAAAACAAATATCTATTCTGGTTCATCATCTTCTTTAGAATCCATTTTAGAAGGTAAATCATTGTTAGAATTCACAGGAAATGAGCTGTATTGTTCACCTTCAACGATTGTCTCCATTTTAGGCACATCATCTAGCAAGGAAGATTTCTTTTTCGTCGACAGTATCGTACCCTCCAAGTCTAAATGTGCATCTCTATTTCGAAGGTAAGACACGACGATTGATTCTTTATCGAGCTCTCTCTCATCGACCGGTATTTCATTTTCACTCTGTAGATTTATATCTATCACTTGCATTTCATCACTGGAATCTGAGCGCTTGAACGACAACGCTATATTATTTCGAAAGTCTCTACTGGTTGAAGGCATGTCAATAGGTTGAACGTTCTTGTTGTAATGTTTTCTCGCTATAGGTTCTCTGTTATTTTTTTCTTCAATGAGTAGTTCTTTGGAACTGGGGCTGCTGATGCAGCTCGAGTCCACAAGAACAAATACAGGTTCTCTGTCTTTAAGTTGGAAAGTGTCATCGGATGTGGACAGCGACCCCAAGTAGTCTTCACTGGAAAGATTAAACCACTTGAAAGCGTTGAATAACTTTTCACTTTTACCTGTAATTTGGGTTGATTGGTCGTGCGGTTTCTGGTAAAATTGTTTGATTAGAGCGTTCGTGAGAGGGCGCACTGCATTTGCGCTTGATCAAATTGTACCTTCTGTAGGTAACCGTTTGCGATTCGCGGTCGGAACGAAGGCTTCTTTGAATATTCATCAGTTCCATGATATGGGCTGGCATATTTTGATGGCAATAAAAGTATCCCAAAAGGGTTATAAATAAATCACTTAGAAATCGTATTATAAACATTTTAATGTAGGAGAGTATACAAATAAATGAGTCATACGTCGACCGTGGTGTGACTTGTCCATCATTCAGTCGAGAGCTGCTCTCAGTAGACACAGCCACGTCTCTGTGAGATACCTCTTTTGAATTCCTTACACTTATCAAACTATTACTTTTCTTCCTCTCATTCATATTATCAACATCAATAAAATTACAGTAAAATAGTTATTTGCAAATCTTGACAATTCATTATTGACTTTAGTTTTTTTTACTGTTTTTTTTCTAAGTTATATTTACAACTTAGCAAAAAGTTTTAATATATTCATAAAAAAGGGAATAGGTAAATAAAAGTCGAATTCTATGTCAATAAATTAATTGCTACTTTATTAATACGTCAAGTTTATCATTTACACATAAGTTTATTTAAATTTAATAAGACTAAGCATCAAACATGAAGTTTAACTTCACCGTAATTTCTATTGAAGTTAAAATATGTAGTTACCTAACAACTACAGAAAAAAAAACATTTAATTGGTATAACTAACTGAACACCAATTTGGGAACGATGCGATATATGCAATTAATCGAAGTAGAAGAAAAACATTAATGAAAAACAAATCGATACATGCTCTTGAATATTGTGTGAGTAGGTATTTACTACGACTTAGATTAGGCCATAAATTGTATAAAGAAAATTAAAAATATTTCACCTACAACTTTGTGTTTTCTTTTTAAAACTATCTTTCCTATGATTAGTTAATATCCGCTACAAACTGCGAATTAAATGCACGACTATCTCCCGCCCCAGAGGAATGCCTAATTAGGCGTCCATCTGACAACTGGCCAGCTAACCTGATGGCTGCTAGAGAGAATATGACAGGTTGCAATCACAGGCTGTTCGGATGGACGCCCACCTTCGTAAACCCTTTTACAGTATAAGCCGCCGGTACACAGGAATGTCTTGCTCTTGGACTCGCGGTGCAGAGCGAAGGAGCTCCGCCAACGTATACAAATCGTCACGAGGTCTGTAGTTGTTCTGTTGGATCATAGCAGAGTCTGATCGTTTCCGCGCGACCATGAACCTCTTCATTTTATTCGCATACTGCCTCTTGCGTCGAGTCTCTTCGTACCTCTGAGCGAGCTCATTGGGAGACATTTGGTTTATCGGGTACATCTCGGGGTAAGGTCTCGGAACGGCTACGCGGTTTTGCTCAGAGAAGTACGAGTGGTGAGGGTATTCTCGTTCCCTGGGTGCGATGACGACAGGCTCATTGTACCAAATATCTCCATTTTCGTCTACCTCGGGCTGGTCCTCCTCTGGGTTTGCCCGTTCATAATAACGATCAGCCGCCCACTGGTTTGCGTTCCACTCCTGCTTCCTTCGCTCTTGTGCCTCCCATAGGTTCAATAGAGCACGGACATCGGCGGCACTGAGGCCGGAATCACGCTTGCGACGTTCGGAGATGGGCCTAAAGAAAGGAAATATGATATAAGCAAGATCACCTAACTCAAATTTAGAGGTGGGTGTTATGCTGATTTTATTTTAACCTGAAGTTCTTTTTATTTCCACCGGAGCTCTTGGTTGCGGACTTGGCAGAAGCTGCTGCGCCGCCCACCTTTGTTCCACTGCCGCGCTTGCGACGATGTGTGTCGTGATCGTGACTCACCAATTCTATTGGCGAGAGATTGTGTTCCTCGGGCCTAAAAAGTACAACACAATTAATTTCGTTCGCCTTTATCTATGTCAGAAAGTGATTATATTTAAAAACATAATACTGACTTCAGGTTTTTCTTGCCAGATCCAGATTTGGTGGCAACTTTAGTCGCAGCTCCGGCACCGCCAACTTTAGTCCCACTGCCGCGTTTACGGCGCCTAGAGTCATACCCCGTAGATAAGCCTTCAATAGCTGGAGGCTCACCGTACAGTTCAGGCCTCATGATGAGATTATCTAGTTCCCCGTTGGATGGGGGGTTGTCGAACCGCTGTTCTACTGCTTGCTCAAAGCCTTCCGAGTTACCTGTAAAAATACCGTTCCTCAAATACCAAACTCTGCTGTTGCTTCAATTTAAGTAGGCTTTTTAGTGCCAGTCTGTTACCTTCTTCGCTGAGAGCTAGAGGGTAGGGTTCCAGATCGTTTTTGTCACTCTTGTTGAGGAACAAAGATTGCGTATCATCTTTCGTTTGGTCCCAGTTTTCCGGCAATTCGCCAATCGGACCACCATCTGATAAAGTTTTAGGAAATTTCAATTTATCCGTGACAAAGACATTGTTTTTAATCTTAGACTGGGAATAGCAGCATTACATTGAAACTCCATTTAAAATAATATTGAAATGTTTTCTTCGTAATATTATAACGAAGTATTTCAATAAGAGAGCATCTAACGTTAAAGCCGCATTTAAACGATTAAATCAATTGATAGTCTATTTAGTCCTTCACATCATTTGATTTGCTCTTTAGATGTTGAAAGTTCAACTATTTAAAGCCTATTGTATGTAAAAGGTCTCGCTTATATGTATCTGGCGAAAAGGGGAACTGCGCGGCGAAAGAGCGCAGAATGGACACCTGTTGCTAAATATAGAACGCACCCCGGCGCGCGACGAATAATCGATATCAACCATCAAAACATACCTCACTGCTTACTGCGTACCACAGATATCAGAACAACCTCTTGTTCTAATATCTGTAATGCTACCAAGGAATGCAAATACTCCCTAGCGGATGCTGAGTATACCCACGTACCTACCTACTCATATAGTGTTCCCCTATCAGCAGCGAATTAAAATAAAAAAATAGAACAAAAACTATAAACACCACAATTTTCTACCTGAAGGAAATGGGGTACAAGATAGTTTGTTTGAAGCCCAATTTTAATTAATAATATAATCTATATGTAATAATACATAGGAGACAAATCTGGAAAAACCCAAGTATTTGGCGGATCTTCCTAAACAGGTACGTATAGTTAGTAAAAAATAGTGCCATTGAGTTACATTTTTAGTTTCATAATCAAAGTGCAACTCTGAGATGATACCTAAGTGGATGCTGGAAGCAAGACTAAAATGGCTGCGTCAAATAGGTAATAAACACACTCACCTTTGCTGTTAGGTGTTGGCAGAGCATTGGTGACGATGAAAACCGCGGCGATCGCGGTGAAATCAAGGAGTAACATTCCCACGTTTTTAATCAATGATTAAGTAGCTATATATATTATTAATTACCAATGGTAATTGATAGCATGGATGCGACTGTGAGGTGACCGCGGAGGTGAACGAGTGTCGTACGACAGAGCCAGCCTGGAGAGAAAACCCAGTAGTCCTGTCGATAAATTTGCGACATGCGCAGTGGATTGCACAGGGACGGACTGGAACAAGGCCTGTATAACATGACCCTAAGACCTGAGAAAGCAATAAATAGCGACGTCTGTCGTGTGATAGTTACAAAATTCAATTTAATATATTTATATTTTCTAAGTCAATTTAAATAAAATCAATTTGTTATATAATAACAGGGTTAAATATTACTAATGACCGTATATATTATGAAATAGATATTCTTCAGAAATACATAAAAATTGATAATGATATTAAATAATTTGTCCCGTAATGGAAATTAGGTAGGCATATTATGTGCTATATTATAAAAAAACTTCGAGCATGTCGGGCCATGCATGTGCGTTTGTGCATGTGTGGGACAGGAGAATAATATGAGCGGATTGGTCTGTGCGTTGATTCCTAGAAATATTATTTCTATTTTATTATATAACATAGATTGGCTATCAAACGGCGTGTGAATGTGTGAATTTATGTATTTCAATTACTAAAACTTAGATAAATATCGTATCGTATTTTTACCCGACTACTCAAGAAGGACGGTAATGTTTTTGGGGTGTTTGTAGGTATATGAGTATGTAAGTATTCGTATAAGTATATAAGTATGTGTGTGTGTTCCTATAAGACGTCCTGTATTTTATTCCTCCTTATTGTGTAATAAAAATTGTAAAATAAAAAAATAAAACTATTAAAACCACTTCAAGATATTGTTTTTATGCAGCACGGATCAGTGATCAGTGATCCGGGATCACGGTCCAATAGAGCTAAGAGCAACCGAGTTTTGCCCCCTATTCCGCCTCTGCTCTGTGGACGTCTATCGTCTCCCGCTCAGCTAAACAGGCCCTTCATAAAACGAGCCTTATTGAGTGGAAGATGAACCGAGACGGCAGTGGCGACGTCTCTTATTAATCACATCACATTAAACATGCCCCAGCTTTTCCACTATCGTCCTGAGGGCGCACGAAGGTTGATTCTAATCCTTTAATCTTTGTATTGGAAGCACTTACGTTGATTGTTTATTCCTGACCTAACTACTCGACCTGTTAAATGTAATGTACTGTTTTTTTAGAAGGTTGCGTAGTACTCAATACCTACTGGGAAAAATTGCTTCATGAGAAAAGTTAGAGATAGATCTTCGGTCTTCGTGACGATAAGCCATAGAGGTTGTTGGGGCAAAAGATACGTCGTTTTAGGCTAAAATATCTTAATAACCTAGGTTACCTACGTTATTACGAGAAGGTAGATAATTTTATTACATTGGTTGTATATAGTTGCCTACACGCCTGCTTATAAAGTACCATAAGCAGTTTGATTGTCAAGTTGATAAGTCCCTTCCTAATCTATAATATCGGAACAGGTTATGAGTAGTAGGTAGGTATAATTTTGGATGATATTTAATTAATATTACGTATATAGATCCACAGCGATGGCTCTGCCACACAGGGCGCGCGTTTAGTCATCACAACACAATAGAGTAACTGCTGGCATCTCCTCGTTTGGTTAAGTGTTGCACAAAAGACCAATGGAACGTTCTCGGAGTCAACAGATGAACGTCCTGTAATAAGTCTTAGTAGGTATCAAGTAAGTATTGTATAAGGATACATTTGTATATAAATATAAATATCATATTCGAAGTGATGTATATCTACATCACTGAACTCGTAAGAAAAAAAAAAAAATTTAGGTTGTTCTCTTCCGGTTTTGCTGTGGCCGCCGACCGACGGTGTCCATATATAAGTAAGAATTTTGGTATCTACTTACTAATGTTGAATGTGAGTCAGTGCTCTAATTATAATATGCTCTATTTGACAAATTATATTAATAATCAAAGAATGACTATATTAAATATGCTTATTGCTTTTAATTGTATACTTCAATTGTTAATTACAGGAGCCATTTACTAAGAGAACCTGACAATCCACTATCTACTTATGATGAGAAATAACGTGGACTGGACCCATTTTATTTTACTTATGAGTACGGAATACTTAAGTACGTGCTTACGTTACTTTGAGTCGGTTATCGTAAGTATTCCCCTATTGTTAAGGGCGTACAGTTTGGTGACCTACACTGCCGATTCAAGAAGGTTGCTTCATCGAAGTGCACGCTTGTTCGAAGTTGCTAAGGTAGGAAACCAAGTTAAATGACTTACCATTAGCTAGGTATTGCGAGCTCCGTTCACTTTAATTGGCTATGTCCACAGGTGGCTTTGTCCTTTCTTAAATATTTATCCACTACCTTTTTTCGCGGTCATATCGCGTCGTCTACCTACCTGAAATTAAATAAGTACACGAGTTAAGTATATTAGTTAGGTATCTACTTTTTTCTCTACCTTAATGCTGTCCTACTGCTGGGCAAAATTTCCCCCCACGTCCTTCAAAAAATCACGGTCCATTGCCTCCTGCCAACTCTCCCGGTAAGCATCAAGATCAAAGCCACCAGCCTTTTCTAGGCCTTCCCTATGGCTGCATTCCATCAGGAACTCAGTCTGACGATCTTGGCCCATCGAGCGGAATGGATACGTGCCATATGATCCGCATAGCCCCATTTTAATCTAGCGGCGTTTTGCTCATGTCGACTACCAAGAAGGACGTTCAGGGAGGCGCCCATGACTCCTTTCAGTCAAGTCAGATCCTGCGGGCTTATCCTATAACTTTGAAACGTTCGTGATTCTGATTGCGAGAGCATGCCATCCCGCTCGTACCAACTTAGTCGCACTATGCGCGGTCCCGCTCGCGCACGATCACTATCGCTTTCAGAGTTACGGGATAAGCCCACTGGATCCGAAAACATGCGGCGAGACTACACAAACAATATTGGGTAAGTAACGAAAGCTGCAGGCAGCTAGGAATTAAAGCCTTTCCGGAATTAAGCCCGAGATACTCCCGACAGCTCCTAAACCTCAAACGTGAATAAGCTTCGGTGTGTTGTCGGAGTGATCATGGGACATTAAACAAACACCTTTTTTGCTATTGGGGTTGCACACAGCCCTCTATGCAGAGGCTGCTAGATGGAGGCCGAAGAAACGGCCGCACATTATGCTGCTTGAGCGCAGTAGCGTGGCAGAGCAAACGTCAATCCTCGAGGCCCGAACTTCAAGTACTTACCAAGTGCTCATGTCATCTACACCAGTGATGGAACGCAATGCTGTGTTACGATTACTTATGTTAATCGATCGAATTATTCGCACAAAAATAAAGTTGACTATATATAGACACGATGCTTTTTAATCGGCTAAGGTGCGGTTGCGAGGATTTTGTTATTTACAAGATAGATAACGAACAACTTTTGTTCTACGCATTTGAAAATTCATGAAAAATGTAATCAGAAGTTCCATACATTTTATTGACATTTTATAAGACCCACGAACATTTTGTATGAAACAACTGTTTTTCG
Source organism: Apocheima hispidaria (assembly GCA_947579745.1). Lineage (NCBI taxonomy): Eukaryota > Metazoa > Arthropoda > Insecta > Lepidoptera > Geometridae > Apocheima > Apocheima hispidaria. The sequence continues at coordinate 9,226,224 of OX388161.1, forward strand.
CCGTGAATTTTCAAAGTAGTAAAATAAAGTTTCATTGTTATTTTGTATACCACAACATCCTCACAGCTCCCTCCCATTTAGAGCATTGGGGATAAAAGCGTCGTCGGAACTACACACAACCGTAATAATTTATTATAAACTACCTGTTACCCGCGACTTCGTTCGCGTAGACAAAAAAAAGTTGGTCCATTGTATGAAAAAAAAAACAGCTTGATCCGTTCAGCTGTGATAATGCGACAAACACCCAGACAGAGAGACAGTTAGGTACATCCGAATTTATAACATTAGTTAGGCTGCTTCGAGTCAATTCTTAAAGTATAAATGGGATAGTATGTTTGTTCCTCTTTTACGCAGTAAATGAATGCGAAGAGTGACCTATGCTACCACATAATATAATACATCAGACCCAGTATCTTGTTCTAATATCTTGTTGGTGTTGGTGTTCCTGCAGGTGGTGTTGTACTTCACCACCTTCACAGAAGGAAAAATACATTTTCTCAATTACCTACCTCATTTATTTGCGAAAACATTACATCACTAATTCATCAGAAATTATTGCTCTGCTTAACTAAATTTACAATTGTTTTAACATTTTTAAGTGCTGCGGTATGCTGATATGAGAGAATTGTGAAAATTCAGTAGCAGTTAAAATAACCACATAAATACATTATGTACAGTACAAATACTATCGAAACATCTTAGTTACGTCTCGATAGAAAATCTATGGAAGAAAAACGGTCTACATTTTTGCCCTAAAATGCGCTCTCAAAAGATTGATTTGCAAATGAACTGAAGTTACAAGCGACCCACCACATTTTTCATTTTTTGACAGCTCGACGACATCACTTGAAGTACCTACGGTTTAAAATGCGAGTTATGCTCGTGTTGGTATATGATGAGTTTTTATTGTATTATTGGCTCTGTCAGCCATATGACGTCATGAGTGACAAAAATGAGGTAGTGCTTACGTAGTATTTATATTCTCTTTGGGTAGTGCATGGATAGTGTACGGTGTGCGCTATCGTCAAATTCAAATTCACGTCTTTATATGCAGGCCAGTGTTCTGTGAAGACTGAAATGAAACTGTAGCCATCAAATTATGAGACACTGAGACAGAGCCTGAAAAATGAAACCTATCTGACATAAGGACGCTATTGAACGGTTTAATTTGTTGGCGCACTATTAGCGTACTAGCAATTGAAACCGATCGATATCAGTGTTTGAGGTTTCTGCATTTTAAACCGCACTCTTGGTATACAAAAATTGCGCTTTTTTATATGGGATATAATTTGCTACGCGCTAGTATAAAATTATGTCGTCAATTTTATATGAGCTCTCAAAGACTGAATAAACTGGTGGGCAGACTTTGGATATGAACTTACTGACGGCTAACTTACACGGAGACTATTCCCCGATCCCCTCCAGTCACAGCCGCCTAAAAATGTTTCCATGTACCACAAGCACGCCAACGCTGTCGTGACAACATTCGGCTACAGCGAGTCTTTATTAAAATTTATTTTTAAAACTAATTTCGATTATAACTTTAGAACCGGCAGCATAGTCAAAGTAAACAACTTATTTTATGGCCGGCAGCCTCGAGATGGACGGTATGTTGTAGCTCTTACGGACTGCAGGACCAGCGTGCGCATCGCGACAAGATTTTCAAATTTTTTTTTTGCCGTGCCTAGACTCGACTACGATTACGTGAAACACATTACACATACATTATAGTGTTTCATTTTCGAACGACTTATGGAGTAAAGAATATTTTGTTCGTGCTGAACATGATTTTGCAGATAAACGTGGAAAGTTGAACTAGAACAACGATTTTTAAAACTACTTATAAATTCACATTTTAATATATAAAAGACAATGTATGCGCGTTCTCTATAGATCTCAAAACGGCTGGACCGATTGTAATAAAATTTTCAGGGAATCTTCAGATTAGCCCAGCGGGTGATCCTATGAAGTTCGGCACCCGTGCGAAGCTGAGGCTGGTCGCTAGTTACTTAGAAAACCGCGTTAAAATTATTGTGGACCGATATGACCATTATAAAAACCATCCATAACTACCAACCTATCATTATGAACAACTTTTACAGTGGGACCAAACCTGAAATCAAAGAAGAAAAATCAGCTGTTCCAGAGAAAAATGTCAGTGACACTTGACAAATGTATGGAACAGTTTTTTTTTTTTTCACGGTTTCACGGTTGGTCTCATAGTAAAAGTTGTTCACAATCATGAGTACTATGAGGCCGTTTCGGTTTCCCTTTCCTTATAACCCTAGGCTGTATTGCTATATATACCACGTTACGATAATATGCTTGATTCAAATGCGCCACTGTGAGTGATGGCGTGTTTCCTTCCCAATAAGCAATGCATATTGGGGCCTTTTTTGAAGACTCGGATGTTTTTTTAATCTATAGTTTTTAATATCGTTGGTCTAGAGCTTACACGTTTTATATAAGTTAGGTATCAACTTAGGATCTAGGGTAGGTACTTTAGGTACATATTCCAACAAATAAGAATATTACAGTTGCAGTTGTCTCGTCCAAAAACACAATTTGTAGGCTCCATTAGCTAGGGCAAATTATTTTGGATAATAACTTTGTTAACTTCTAAGAAATATTTAGGCGAAACGAAAACACTATTATATAACTCAGGAGGTTATTGAACAGAAATCGCGAAAAAAAAAAAAGCTTAATGATTTTTCTATGGAACAACCAATTATTTTTTTCTTGGATTTTATGGTAAGTCCTTTATGGGTTGTTCGTAATGATGAGTACAAAGATCCCCGAGTTAATATTACAGGCTTTTTGTTACACCATGTATAAAAATACAAATAACTTATGTACCTACATCTTTTTCGATTTCACACAATTCATTGTACTTGTGAAGAACAGTGCCTCCATTTTTGAATCGCTCGTATGACTGATTTTCGAAACAAATCACAAACAAGTCGCATTTTTGAAGTAATCAAATGCGACGATCTAAAGGCCTCGGTACATGGCCTGACCTACTAATAAAAATACTAATAATCATATGAGCGATTCAAAAATAGAGCCCCAGAAGGAATCTTATTTAGTTTGTGAGTCAGCCCAACAACAATAATTATAAGTAATAATAATTAGGTATACTTTGAAAAGTACAATCAATAGCTCTAAGGGTGTCTACACATGGCCTGACCTGACATCGTTTGAAAGAGATGGCTATATATAAGTTTCTGGGGGAGCGAAAGGGAGAAGCTATAACCTTAATAGTTTGTTTCTTTTGCTCCCGTGCAATTCAAATCTAGCTGTCCCTTTCACACGGTGTCAGGTCAGGCCATGTAGCGAGGCCTTAATAGATCTGCGAAAACTGTACGTCCGGCCCGCCGTGTAGCAAACGAGAGAGAGAGAGAGACATATTTTGCTCTTATTTTTCTCGTTGGTCTGCCGTACCATGACCGTGTGTATTCTGCAAGCTAAGTAGGTACCTAACAGCTCAAATGAACTTGCATTTCCTTGCCGATTACTGTACACACTATACAGAAATATAGTGATTTCACTTGGGTGTAGTTGCTTACAACACCACCCACATTATTCTCAGTGATCGGCAAGTAAAATGCTTATTCAGTTAATTGTTGAATAAACATACATAATCTAGAAGTGTAGATAGCTTAGGGTGTCTACACATGGCCCGACCAGACATCGTGTGAAAGGGACAGCTAGATTTGAATTTCACGGGAGCAAAAGAAACAAACTATTAAGGTTATAGCTTCTCCCTTTCGCTTCCCTAGAAACTTATATATAGCCATCTCTTTCAAGCGATCTCGGGTCGGGCCATGTGTAGACACCCTTACAGATCTGACAACGGACAGCAGAACAACGAGAGAAAATATCTTTCTCCCTCGTTTATTAGACGGATAAAGTGTTAGCACAGTAAGAGATCTTCAACCTAAAACTGTGCAATCCTCGCACTGCACTTTACTGTCTGCATATTAAGTATGGGGCAGTTTTAGCTTGGAATATCATTACATTATGTACAGACAACAAAATATGTTACCTTACATCCAAACTAGATTTTATGACCTTTGATTTGATTGTTTGGCCAAAACCAAAAAAATACTAATGTAAGTATAGTAGGCAAAGTAGCGGTATTTTGGTTTACCTTGTATTTTGAGGTTGATTTTAGTAAATAGAACTAAAATATTGCTAACTTGCCAGGACAGGAATATGTTAATCAGTTAAATTCTGTCAACTAAAGCCCTCAAAAACAACAAGTGTTTAGTTAAAAAGACACATGCTAAAACATAAAATTACAATAAGAATGTATGGTACAGCCGACTTATCTGTAGATGTGCCTAAATAAGGGAAATAAGATTTGTCTGTCACGTTAGTAGAGAAAATACGATGGCAGCTCCATCACTCAGCTCTACAGATAAGTTAGTTGCACTGTACTGTACTCAAGAGATAATAATAGTTAACTAACATTACACACATTTCATAAAAACATTTAAATTAAAAAATAATGTGAACCTTATAGAGCAAAAAGATCCTATTAACCGCCGGACCTTCATTATTTTATAAAAAAGTTTCTCAGCTCATGAATGCTCAACAACACTACATGTAAACTACTCTCAGCATGCACTGAGAAAATTTCAGCTTTTATAAAATAACTAAGGTCTGGCATTCATAGGATTTTGGACTATTATAAGCAATATAAAATTTATTGATAATGCACATACATTTTCAGAACTGGCCTGGGCCCGTACCATGAAGTGCTTATAGCATGATTGTTAGGCGCTAAGGTAAGGCTGAATATAAGAATCATCACAACAAGGGCTTCATGGTACAGGCCCTGGTCATACAAATCCAGACATTAATATCGTCGGCTAGCAAACACCACCGCTCGAGTTGAAGTTTGACAGGTTTGAACAGTCAGGTGAAATTAACAAATTTAGAAAATTTTTACTTGAGCGGTGTTTGTTTGCTATATCCTAAAAAATATTTTTTCAAATGAAATTGAGTCAATTGATTCCTTAATCTCTGTATCTAGTCAACTATGTTTTAAAATTTAGCTATGCGGCAGTCAATTTAAAATTAATTTATGTCCTATAATTTCTTTTTAGCCGTTTTACTTTTAGCGACTTTGGCGCTGGCATTTTTCTTACGTTTCTTTTTACTAGGTTCACTGTCAGAACTGGAACTAGTGCTACTGGATTCTGAGCTTGAAGAGCTAGAAGATGATGAAGAGGTACTACTGCTACTGCTAGAAGATGACACTTTTCGCTTTCTAAGTTTAGCACTTTTTTTCTTTCTTTCATCTTCGCTTGAACTTGACTCACTGCTCGAAGTAGATTCCGATGAACTATCTGAAGATGAAGAGTGTTTACGTTTCTTTTTTAACACTTTCGAGTTCTTTTTATTGTCATCAATCTTTTTGGTAGTTCTTCCTTTTTTGTCAACTGGTGTAGGAGTTCGAGGGTCTTTTTCTTTACGGTTTTTAACAGATTTTTCTCTTTTGGAGTGATCTGATTTTCTGTCCATGAGTGAACTCTGTGATTGTTCATCATGTTTTTGCTTGTGATTGTCTTTATTAGATTTTCTTCTGTCATCAGTTTTCTTATGCTCTTGCTTGGGATATTGATTTACCTCACTGTCACTATGGTCTTTATCAGAATATTTTTGTGGATTTTTATTTCTAGACTCAGAATTTTGTGCCCTACCATGAGTTTGTGTGTTTGTTCCAGAATCAGAATTTCCATACCTTGATTTGGTATCTTGTTTTTCAGATTTGTTTATGGCTTCATTGTCATTTGTTTGATCTTTTTCCAAGGACTTATGGTATCTATCATTGGACTGACTCCTTCTTTTTTTATTGCTTGAAGATACATCTTTAGGCTTGCTTGTTTTGAATTGAATTTTACTCCTTTCTGATTCGCTTCTTGTTAATTCGGAAGGTGGTATTTGAGTCCAATAACTGTTAGTAAAAGAATTTCTATATTCTTCAGAAGTTTTATCTTGAGATATTTCAAGTTCTCTGCTGCTATGGGCGGTACTATTAGCCATGTCCATGCAGTTTCTAGATTTGTCTTCTAATTGATTTTTCATGGATTGACTTGAACTGCCATCTTTAGGACCATCTACATTTTGGTTTGGAGATTTTTCTTTCATAATTTGTTGTAGACTTTCATTATGCTGTTTTGATTTATCCCTGGATCTACTCTTGTCTTTTATAGATGTATCATTTTCAGTTAAAATTACAGCTTTGTGTTTATGGTTTCTTGACTCATCCCCAGATGTTATGTCTTTTTTAGACGTATCTCTCTCAGTTACCATCTCAGTTTTGTCTTCTTGCCTTCTTGATTTATCCTTAGACTGGCTCCTGTCTTTTCTAGATCTATCTCTGTCAGCCAAGCTTTCATTTTTAACATCTTGGTGACTTGTCCTATTCCTAGTCTTATCCTTATCTTTTCTAGATCTGTCTCTGTCTGTTAAGCTTTCGTTTTTATCATCGTGGTGCCTTGACTTGTCCTTGGATCTGCTCCTGTCTTTTCTAGACCTGTGTCTTTCACCTTTATCTTCAAGGTGTCTTAAGTCATCCCTAGACTTAGTACTGTCTTTTCTTGACCTGTTTCTGCCACTTCTACGTTCACTTTTGTCTTCATGGTGTCTTGACTTGTCCCTGGATCTGCTCCTGTCTTTTCTAGACCTATCTCTCTCAGTTCTCTCAGATCTTTTTGATTTTCCTTTGCCAGATTTTTCTATACTTCTATCTCTCCTTGATCTGTGTCTATCAGTACCAGTTCTGGACCTACTTCTGTCTCTCCTATACCTGTCCCTTTCACTCTTTTTATGTCTGTCATGCCTATCACTTCTTTCATATTTGTTGTCTTTTTCTTTTTTTTCTGCACGATCCCTACTTCCAAGTCGCCTTTGGTTATTATCTTCAATTCTACCATTATTGTGGTCCCCTCTGTCCTTATCTTGATTATGAGTGTTTCTTGATGAATTATCTTTTCCATGTTCTTCCTTAGGTTCATTGTTGTTAAAGTACTTGATGCCTTTACCCTTCCCCATCCATCGCATTCTTGATACAGACTGGGAGAAGTCAACATGTATGCGTCTGTCATCAATTAACACATTATCCATCTTGAAATATGCATCTTCGCAAGATTTTTTGTCATCAAACTCGATGAAGGCATACTGTAGAGAGTCACCAGTTTTTTTATCTCTGATCACTTCGCAACCAACTATTTTGCCGAAACGGCTGAAAATTATTTCCAAGTCTTCGTCTGTTGTAACAGGGTTAAGCTTACATACAAAGAGTACATTTTCAGGCGGGGCTATTTCGGCATCCGGCAAGTCACCCACAATTTCTAAAATTGTTGCTCGAGCCTTAGCTTCCTTTTCCTCAATAATTTCCTGTATTTCCTGAGAAGACTTGCCCTGAGCTTCGTCAATGTCTTCGTCTGGGGCAATCCTGCCACCTTTTAGACGTTCGGCACTTGGAGATGGAGACCTTGAAGGTGCTCGAAGCCCTGGAGGGTCATTGAACGGGTCTTCTAAAACTACAGTATGAGTAACCCTTACATCTCGATACGGTCGGTGGCTCTCATCGCAAATTACGTCGTTTAACATTCTCAGAACATCATGGCCTTCTGTAACTTCACCAATTACACAATGCATACTATCTAAAGAATCTAAATCAGGCGCCAAGGTAAAGAAGAATTGAGAACCAACCATCATGTCTCCAGTACAGACCATTGAAAGGGTACCAGTGTTCGTGTGTCGAATTTTTGGTAGCTTCTCGCCCGAGAAGAAACGCTTTTCAGGGCCTTCAAGTAGACCGAAAATGGACTCTCCGCCTGATCCTTCAGCTGTTGGGTCTCCAGTTTGAGCTATGAAGCCACTTCTTATGGAGTGGAATAGGTTAAAATTGTAGTATTTCATCTTGCATAGCTTCAAAAAGTTCAAGCACGTCACAGGTCGTTGCTCCAAATACAAATCCACAGTAATATCGCCCAGAGTTGTTTCGATAACAACAGACATCTTGATTGTTTGGATTTGTTAGTTTGCAACGACTTTATTCATGAAATATTTAACATTTTATATAAAAAACCGTAAAATTGTCCTAGTTCTCATGACACATCACATCACATTTCATTGTTTGACATTTGACAAGCGGTTTGACAGTAAAGTAACCAACGGTGACATATTTTTTTCTTTTATTTTGCCTGTACACGTAGTGTATTTAGTCATTGTCAAGTTTTGTTATTTTCATGCCTATTAGTACAATAAAAACAAGTATAAGTCACAGTCAAATTCAACCATATCAGTCACTGTTCAGTCCAAGTCGTGCTTTAGCAAGATGGTGGAAGCTTTACTGGAAGCTTCTACAAAGTTTCGGAAACAACACGAAAGGTCACGTTTCACGACACTTATGCACGATCACGAGCACTTAATGGACAAAAATCCGTGCACGAGTGTTGGTGAATAGTATAATGCTGTGAAACATGACTCTTCGTGTTGTTTCCAAAACTCCATAGAAATCGCTATCAGTCTTCTCCATTTTACTTGGGTGTCATGACGCAGCCTTGACCGTGACTTACGTTGCTTGACTTAGACTATGACCGAGAAATATTTTATTTCAATTGAAATATTATAATACTTGGCACTGGCTAAATACACAACGTGTGGAGCCAAAACATAAAATAAAATAAAAAACTTTACGTTCCCGCCAAAACTTCTTGACCGGCCCTGACGGCCCTGGGATCCTATTCCTGTGCGCTCGAGATTATCTCGGTCTCTGTCTCTCTAATTTAGAATTTAATGGGAAAATGTCATTTCTCCGAATAGGGGCCCTGACGTCTTATACCTGTTTTTCCTCTTATGTTTTGGCTCCACACGTCTGTATTTAGTCAGTGTCAAGTATTGTAATATATCAAGTAATGTCAAATATTTCACAATTATACAAGTCTCAGTCAAGCAAAGTAAGTCACGGTCAAGTCCACGTTACGCCCCAGTAAAGTGGTGGAGACTCTACTAGAAGTTTCTATTCTAAGTTTTGAAAACAACACGAAGAGACACGTTTCACAACATTATACAATTCATCAACACTCGTGCACGTTCATTAACACTTAATGGATAAAAATCTACCATTTTTTACACATTAACACTCGAAATAACTCAAGTTTTGGAAAATAATACAATGACGCGATATGACCTCTTCACGTTCCCGCCAAAACTCACATGTTTGAGTTTCGAAGTTTGAGTTTGACGCACAATTTTTTTTTATTTCACACTGCGATTTCACATTTTGTTTTGTGTGTATATTTTTTATATGTTATTATTAAAAGTCCTCCAAGGATAAAAAAATTAGCAATAGAATTATTGCTACAGATTTGTTTATATTATTATATTACATGTTTTTAATAATTTTGTAAATGTCTACGTTTTAGCTTAACGCCATCTCTCGTAATCACATGAACTAAAATACTATAACAGGCTTCCTTCTATCAAAATAGTTTTTACGAATGTTACTAGATGACTCCTTGACTTATTAACTTTGAGATTTGCCAAAAAAAATATTCATCCCCTTCTTTACATGTATGGGAGCTACCCTTATAATAAGAAAAAAACAACTTTTTTTTAAACCGGAGGTTTATACTTAGACCATCGTTGTGCAAAATTTCACGCATGTAAGTACATTTACCTATATAACTTTGGAAGTTATAAGGCTGTAAAGGATTCACCTCGGGATTCTGAAACGTTTGTTAACTTTGCCTTTGTCTGACAAAGACAGCAATAGATTTAATCTGTCATCAAAGTTAACAAACGTTTCAGAATCCCGAGGTCAGACAGACAGACGGACATGACGACCTTATAAAGGTTCCTTTATTTTTTAAAACAATGTAGGCAATAGATAATTAGATACCAAAATTAATTCAATGTGCTATAATGTTCTAAAGGTGTACCATAGTTTGTATGTACCTATTGCATAGTACTAAGTACCTACTAATTTTACAAAATAGGTGTAGGTACTTACGTAGATTAGCAAGTATTATTACACTCCGGCCAAAAAGAGGAATCAACGACACCTCACTCTTCAAAATCGGTCAAGCTATTTACGCTATTTATAGGAACACACACATATACATACATTACATACAAAAATACTTACATACATACAAAAATACTTACATACTCACGTACTTACATACTCCCCAAAAACGTTCTTTCTTCTTGGGCGGCCGGTATAAAAAAAAATTTAAAAAAAAGACCCGACTGCATGATAATTCAGTCATTGAAAAGATGTTAACAAGGCTTTTTCAAAACGAAATCATGTAATTTACTCTCTCTCAAATGAAAAATTACACGATCTAAGATCAAAACACAGTCGGTGGCTTTTATACAGAAATACAGAAAATTTTATTTATGACAAAAATACAAGTAAAAAAACCATTAAAGTATAAACACACATAATAAAAAAAATACCCCATTTTTGTCACAAAACCGTCCCCAACTCAGCATAATGCTGATTGTACACAGTATGCACGCATGATATTCTTTTCTGAAAAAGATCGTGAAATATATGTAGCATCCGATAATAACAAATAATAGGTAGGCAGGTACACTCGGCAAGTACAAATTCAAAATTCCAATATCGAGGTGTCGGTCACAGGCAATGCACTACCTATTCACGTTTCTAGAAAATCTAATAAGGACCGTTTCACCCTCCTTCCGCCCTCGCCCCTAATAAAGTGAGTATTGAAAATTTACCAACCATTCTTCGGAGAATATAAGGTTAGCCCGCTATGACGATCTCGCCATGTACTCGCAACGCATTTAAAACTCTATTCGATTACCATAGAGTTCTGTCTAGAAGAACATTTATAGGTGGGAGTAAGTGGTTTGAAATTGCTCTGGCTAGACGATACTTCGAAATAATAAGTCTGTCTGATGGAAAATATGAAACAAACAAGAAGTTACACTTCGCATACCACCCTTTTGGGTGCAAGCTGACATTTTAAAATCAAGTTGGGCATTGCGAGTTCAATGTTGTAGATGTCTTTTTTCGGTGAGGCTCTCCGAGAGCACTTGGTTATTGCCGGTTGCCAGCCAACCGCACAAAACATGAATGAGAAAATAAACCGGCCAAGTGCAAGTTGGACTCGCTCACCAAGGACTGACCCAGGTATGTCCTAAAACTGCTACCAGAACTACCGGAGTACGGGAAGCAGTGTCTTCTAAGTAAACGGTGAGCATTCTGCGATTCCCAAGCCGCCTACCAAGCGTGACGATGAAGGCAACCTTCCCCTTTTCTCACGAGAAGGCCTTTATTCAGCCGTGGACGTCTTATGGCTGATGATGATGACACAACTCATTTTTCCATTCGGTTCGGAAACGTTAGCGCGAGTCCGACACGAGCTTGGTCGGTTTTTAGTGTTACCGAATTCTAAACAACAACATCGAAGAGCCTTGATCGATTTTTCTCGAATTCAAAATTCTCACTCGACCAATTACAATTTTGAACAACTTACAACTTTATTTTTGAAGATATAAATAAATAAAAATTATGTTTGTACTGTATTTACTCTATTAACAAGGTCTGAGCAATGATACACATCAAGGAAAAAATATATACTTACTTTTTTTGTTGGGATTTTCTTACGAATTCCGAGTGCGTGAGCCAGCATTTTAAACATTGACGTCGATTTTGTTGTACGATTTTCTAAACTAAACTAAATTTGACAGTTCTAAAATTATTTCCATCCTCAGATTGGTTTAGTTTATTGATAGTTTATATCGAAATTTCAGTCTAACTTATCTCGTCTCTTGCCATTCCGTTACGTTAACTCTACCCGATCAGTGGAATTAAAGTGAATAACTAGTAGTTCGCGTCGAACTGAGACCTCGCGACCCCTATATCTTCACAGCCCCTAGATCGATTCAGCTCATATTTGAACTTAAAAATTGTATTGAAATGAGCCACTTGCCTACAAAATTTCATGAAGATCGGATCAACGGTTCGCAAGTTATCATCGGACAAATATACACACAAACATACATACAAATGCCGATTTGTCCCAGTAAACTCTGAGACCTTCGCTTCGCTCGGTCAATAAAGAAAACACTTCAAGTAGTCGTACCGAAGGCGCACCGTGCCTTCTATTACGCTCGTGCACGCGTAGTTTCGGCAAACATTTACACTAGTGATTGCGTGGGATGTTTGTCGTTCCAGTGGCGGAACTGCCTCTTTCGTGGGCACGCAACTACACAATACAAGATATGTAAGTACGAGTATTTATATCTATCTATACTATCTACAGAAAGGCTACGGCAGAGAACGCTTACTCTTATCACTCTATAGCTATTCAGTTTAAAAGTCATAGTTATAAACATAGGTTTTTGAACTAAATCTTCCATCCCGGTTTTACCATCGAGACGGCCGCCATCGCCAGAAATGCTACCCACATATTATACAGGGTTATAAGGAAAGGGTATGCTAAGCCGAAAAAGGCTTATAGTACTCATCATTATGAACAACTCTTACTATAGGACCAACACTGAAATCGAGAAAAAAATATCAGCTGCTCCATACATTTTGTCGAGTGTCATTGACATGTTTCTATGGAACAGCTGATATATTTTTATCGATTTCAGGGTTTGTCCCATATAAAAAGTTGTTCATAATGATGAGTACTAAGAGCCCCTTTCGGCTTAGCATACCCTTTCTTATAACCCTGTAGATACGTGGAAGTCAATGCTTTACTGGCCAAGAACTGGGATCTTGACTTGTTTAATTGTACGGAGGCAGAGGTTCGCAGGCTAACCACTGAAATAAGTGTTTACGTTAGTATGTTACTTTTTATATATTTTTGTTGCTGTTTGTTTTATATTGTTGTCTTTCCAATCAAATTTTTTACTATTACATTTTCTTCTTCCATTCATGCCACAAGAAAAACTTAAGTTTTTCTTTTAATTATTCTTTGTTTGTTTTATTGTTGTTTTATGTTAGTTTAAAGCTTAGAATATGGACCATGGGTGGGCGAATTGGGGTAACCTGTGATGCCCACCCAATGGAAAAGAAACTATAAATAAAAGTCTCGTACTGTTCTATTTAATCGATAGTTTCTTCCACATACCTGTACCCGTGGAATGGCTTACCCCATTCGGTTGTTCCACCGAAATATAATGTAGACTGCTTCAAACGAAGGGTGAATAGAGTCCTCAAAGGTAGGCAACGCACTGACAATGATCTGGTGTCCAGAAGCAGCGGTGCCATCAGGAGGCCCGTCGCTTGTTTGCCACCTATAACATAAAAAAAAAAACTTTAGCTTTGGTGAAATATGTTATGGTGTGGTACTGATTTAGCGTTGATATAGAAATGGTAAGCTAAAATTGTAATGTTTATTTATGTAAGATTTACGTTAAGTAAAACAAACTACTTAGCCTACGATACTAACAAAACATATTATTTGCTAGTAGTAGTAGTAGTACTTGCGAACAGCAGACGTCGCGAGCACAAACTTTTTTGTTCAATTTCAATTCTACAATTTCATAGAATTTTCTTGACGTCGCGTCGGCGATTTTTGATTGATGGAGATATATATTTGTATGTTGTGAAGAGAGGACGTAAGTATCAAACTGAGACCTCACAACCTTACAATATAAGGTTATAATACAAGATATTATCTTGACAGCCTCTTGACCGATTTTGCTCATATTCAAAATTCTTGCTTAGAATTGAGTACCGAATGTTTCTGCCAAATATTATCAAACTCGGCCGGTAAAAGGCGCTGCAGCAAATTTTCCACCTTTTTAGACGGAAATGCAGGAAATTCCTATCCAATCAAATAATGCCGAAGAAAAATAAAACCTTTAAAATTATGGAACCTGTATACTAAGTTTAATTACTGAACAAATCGAAGTCTTTGACTTGATTGATAACTTTCCTATTTCAAATCCTAGACTACAGAATATAATTCTAACAAAAGGCAGTAAAACATCGCCAGGCGTTACTTAACGCGATAATTATGAACAGTGAAACTAACTTATCTCTCAACGTGGCTAAATCGGAGAACTAATATTTTTGACGAAAAGGATTTTACTTTAATTAAAAAAATACGATGGTTGCTCCCCCACTTAACTCTACAAAATTTGGTTGCGTACGTATCTACATGAAAAAGCAATCAAATCGCGAGTACGCGTCAAACCGAAGCTACAAATAACGTAGGATGTATTTTTAAGGCGGCTGAGACCAGGGGCGACGGTCGCTCTTATTTCCATACAAATGTTGCATAATTTAAAAAGAAATTGTCTCGGCGTGCCGTCAGAGTTATAAACCCAGAGTTTTATATGTTTCATTACACAACGCTTGAGATAAAACTACGCGTTTTGATGTTAAGATGTAGAAACATGAGCGTAGCCTGACTCTATCGAAATTTGATACGGTGTAAAACAAAAACAAGAACAGCAGAAAAAAAAAGGGGCCTTTAAACTAAAAAAACTTAGTAAGAATCTAAGCTCGCGTAAATCTTTCTATACTAATAAAACATTGGTCCAGACCACGGTAAAATTTATCAGTCAATACAAGCTACCGACTGGTTGAATCTATCTCCAGGCCTATCATAAATTGTCGTAAAAAACAGGACATGGCTATGATTATGTATACGTTTGTCTCATTTTCGCACGACATAAAAAGTAGAGATTATTTTGTCGCGGTGTGGATGCTAAAGGCTAAATATAAGCTTCATGTACCTAATATTACGCAGTCTCTCTCTCTCTCTCAGACACACACATATTATATAAATATATATATATATATATATGATTAATTATGTGTTTTTGTTTTCTCTTCTCTTTGGCTATAAGTACTGGTGTGATAATCAAAATTCTATTAATTAATAGTATTTTTATTTTACAAGTAGGTACATTGTTATGACTTAACATATACGTAGGAGAAGCCACTGGCACCTGACACACAGTCCTTTACTAGTTTGGGAGCCTATGGATCAACACTAATTGTAAAAACTGAATTATTGTCAAAATAAATAATTTTGTTGTTGTTGTTTTTTAGCTTCACGAAACACGTTTAGCTAAATCGCAGATAAATATGAACAGCAGCCCTAAGAGGATGCAGGATTGCGATAAGACCGTGTGATCTTATAAAAACCATGATACAAGCCAATAAACGGTAGAACGTCCCCGGAAGACGCCCCACAGATATATTTAATCTGTTTAGACTCTGCAGTAAAACACCGATAAAATAAAGTGAGAGGCGCGCAAAAATCGCAAAAATCTCCTTCTTATCGCCACCGAGCGAGATTACACATAAAAATGTTAAATGATCTTGAACGGGTATTGAAAAAATACGGGGGAAATTGAGTGTAGTCTGTACGATGGACTATGGTTCGATGCGATGTTGTGCAACACATCACATAAGGTCGAACTATGCATAGGATGCCACCCATACCACCGCCCATTAGACTACATGATATTTAATTATTGTTTCATCACTATCATCATCAGCCAGAAGACGTCCACTGCTACACAAAGGGAGCGCCACAGTGAAACAATCTGCCATTTGCATCCACCGCGTACCAGTTGCCCGCGACATTCACAATGTCGCCATTCCTCTCGGTTGAAGGACTTTCTACGCTGCGTCTTCGGTTTGCGGTCAAGAACCTCAACCGAAGAACTCAAGAACATTTATTTTCGTTCAGTTATCCGTTCTTCAAACAAGCTATGTCGGTAGCTTTGGTTCTTCGGCTAGTTATTGTTTAGTTTAAGTTTAATTATATATGTTCTAATAAAATTATAATGTATTGTATTCAACCTGAACTCATGTTAAAGTAAAATAAGAGGTGTCCCATGATCTCAGAAAGATTAGTCGGCGTCAAACCGACGACAAAAGCACCATGACCAATTTGCTGGCGCGCGATCTTGAAATAGCCACACTACTGACTAATAACCAATAAAGTTTTGTTGAAAAATTATCTTTGATTAGACTTTAGGTATTATTCAATTTTATTTTGTTCAGTTCTATAAATCCATCACGAATAGTTATCGATGAATTGAAGTCTATTTTAGTTACGTTTGGCCCTGACAGATGGCTTAAAGAGGCAAGAAAAAACACAAAAAAGCTAAATCAGAAGCTAATAACCCGTATCATGACTAGAACGATTTTATGGCATCGCACCTTATTTTATCAGTGAGTTTATGATGGGGTCGCGAATTGTTCGTGACAGTACGACACGCCGCTGACTTGTCGCCTCTTGTGTACTATCGTCTATTCTGTAGAAATGTAGGAATCTAATTTTGAATTTGCCAACAACCCGATGCACTTTTCATACTTTAGGCAACCTTCGTAATGACTATAATTTCGTTTAACTGTTGAAATTGCATAGCATTCCAGTTTGAGCAGTAATTTATATTCATTTAGAAAAAAAAAAACATGCATAAACTGTTTTTTGCCGACATAAACCAAATCTAAAATATTTAACTCCCCAAGTACAAGCAAATCAGAGCGGCAACATTACAAAATTATAGAATCAGTCCGTGTCTACGCCAATAAAATAATATTTTACGATATTACCATAGAGTAATGATATAAATAAAGAATGTGTCGTGTAAGAGCAGTCGGTAGGCCGATTGGCTTCGATTATGGGCCCGCGGAGAGTAATATCCTTTCTTTCGCAAATGTTTTTTTCGGGGAATGTTATTTTTTGGCGCGTCGGTCGCAGCTGGCGGGGTCGAGTCGTGAAATTGAGGCGATCGGAGTGTCTCCGAAGACGCAGTTGGGACGGTAAGTGGGGTCACTTACGTTAAGTGGGCTCTTAGCGTCGCACGTGCGCTGCCATCGGCAGGTGTGCAGACGATTGTGATTGGGATTGTGATGGCTAGGGACGATTTTTATTGCCCGTGCTGATGGTATTGCTGTTTTACGGAGATAGGTATTGATCTTATGTATTAGTTAGGTGTATTCCACAAATCACCACCAAGATGTAAAGATTCCTAGAATTTCCACAAATCGCTACCGCACACTTGCTTCAGAGGCATACGCGGTTTGGTGTGGATTTCTGTTTTTTTACCCGACTGTCTAAGAATGTTTTTGGGGTGTATTTTGTACATGAGTATGTAAGTATTTGTTTGTGTCTTCTTAAATTACCTACTGTAGCCTAAACGGTTTGTTCGATGAGTAAGGTATCTTTGGGTTTCTCTTTAGGCTTGGAGTGACATAAGCTACATTTCGATGTCAGGTTTTTGATTTTCTTTTGACAATAATTTCTTACTGAAATCCTAATGTATTAAAGAGACTGAACATCACCCTATAAAACGTGGTGACGCGGCCAGCTTTTTCGGAATAATTCCCACTGGTAGCGGTATTTTAGATTACTTACTACTACTATATCAGCCTTTAAACATCCCACTGCTGGGATATCAGCCTACCCTCGAAGGGTGATTAGGCCATATCCACCACGCTGGCCCAGTATTTTAGATTACTTACTTTAGTTTAACTGTAACTTGCTAGAAATTTTCATTTTCTTGGAGAGTTAGGTAGAATAAATATAGATTTAACCATACATTCTCACACCCATTCATAAATCACTACACACCCACACAAGAAGCTGTCAAAATTTTATTTTATTTATATTCTTTGTCATATTTATTTCTTGTCATCATAACAGGGGGCACGAATCTCTGAAATACATGCTTTGGCTTAGTTCAGAGATCCGAAGCCCACAGATATTTTTAAGGTCTATGTTGGAAATAACTAATTTTTGTATTGTATTGTATATAAATATGCGAATAAGTGGTGCTTAGAAATAATTTCATGAATAAGGTAGCTAAGATAACACTGTATGTTTTCCGAAAATAAATAAATAAATAAATAAAATATTCCTAAGTTGTGCGTGAGTAGTCAAACTTTTTTATTTTATTAATGTATTTACAACGAAACATACATAGTAATTTTACAAAGTTCTGCCAAACTGTATAGCAGTTTGAAGGCAGACGATCACTCTCATTATTAACATTTTTTAAACTATTATAACTTTTTTTTCACACAGCACCATCTAGCCCCAAGCTAAGCAAGCTTGTACTATGGGAACAGATAACTGATAGAATACATAAATACATTTTTTTTGTTTGTAATTACATACATAGAATACCCAGACAAAGAACAAACATCCATGTTCATCACACAAATGTTTGTCCTGGGTGGGAATCGAACCCACAACCTATTGATCAGAAGGAAATCCACCCACTGAGCCACAAGGCTAGTCTAAATGACGAGGCAAGCGTTTGTGTGAAACGTCTACCAATAGTTATGGGCTTATGCTAGTGTTAAGATTTTGCTCACTTTTGTTGCAGTAAAGATACTAATCCAAAATTAAAAACAATGCATTCAATTATAGGTGGCAATAATAGGAAAGTGCTTAGCGGCTAAAGTTCAACATCGCATGTGTAGGTTCGCTGAGCTAGTTATAATCGAGCGCATGCAGCTGCGTCTGAGAAATGAGCAACTGGGGTAGAGAACGGCGGCGGCGTACTAAATTTCGATATCGATAAAAAATATACCTATTAAATATTCACGTCAGTTATACTTTTTTTATCTTGTAGTGTAGGCGCCACACAATATATTTAGCCAGAGTTTAAAAAAAAAAAAACGCAAGACAGGCACTAGTTCAACGGTTACTAGTGGGAACTACAAATTTTTCAAGTGAAGAATTGTTTTCCAAAATAAAACTCAGTCATTGTGTAAATCAACAAAGTCATAATAGATTTAAAAAAGTGTTTTGTGCATCTTTCAAAAATCCGTAGCACTTTTCGTAGACCCTCTACGAATCTTACAAAAGTAGTTTTTTCAACCCTACGGGTCTTACGTAGTACATATTTGTCTACAGCTGAAATAAAAAGACATGCAAGTTTCCTTCTTAAAAAAAAGATGAATAAGAGATAGTTCTAATTTTAAAATGTAAAACGTATAGTAAACATTATCGACTTTGTATCCGGGCAACCCTTCCCGCCGCCATATGCCGCCCCCGCCCTTAAATTACAGAAGTTCGCGCTCATAATAGAGAGATATGCCTTTAATATCTGCCGGAACTGTTCCTTGTTTACTTTTTGCCTCGGTTCTTATATTAGACTCCGATATTACGGCTAGTAATTCCGGGATGCGCTTATTACAAATCTTCATTGCTCTTATTAAGTGCCTATTGGGATGATTTGTTAATTGATGGATGATTAATTTCGTTTTGAAAACGTGTGCTGAAAGTGAGTAAGCAGCACCAAAATCGCGATCTTATTAGGGCTTTCGAGCCAAATTGAGCTTTTAAGTCTTGGTAACTAAGTTCATAGAGTTATGTTTTGAGCATTTAGAATTAGACGTTGACCTCTGGATTCCATAACGTTTGTTAGCGTTGACAACAAAATAATTCTAATGCTGCCTTTGTCTGGCACTTGGCATATGACAAGGACAGAAATAGACTTAATCTGTTGTCAAAGTTAACAAACGTTTCAGAATCCCGAGGTGAATGTTATGATTTTGTATTCATTGTACCAATGACATAATTAATTTAAATTTGACATCGAATTATTATTATTGTTTTTACATTTAATTTAGCAAAATACCACACTACGGATCAGTATGAATAATTTAAGAATCATATTTTCTTATTCAAGCTTTTATGATGTTTATTACCTGACGTGTAATTGTTTTATTTACGAATAAATTTAATTGAATGAGTGAGCGTAGCAAACGAAAGGTCTCAGTTTTAACTGGCAAAATTTGCTGTCATCTGTCCTTATGTTGGTACTCGCGGTCAGGTCATATTTTTCAATCAATCTTGACGAAAATTTGTATACAGGTTCTTCAATTTTGTTGAATTTTTAGGTCATCGGCGATTTTTAATTGGTGGGGTATTTACCCCAAAAAGGGGTGAAGTTTGCTGTGGCACTATTTACCGACTGGTTTTGATATTTGTCATAAAAATTCAGTACTCAATTCTGAACAAGAATTTTGACTATGAGCAAAATCGGTATGGAGGTAGTTAGGATATTATAAGGTCGTGCGGTTTCAGTTCGCGACATCGAATTGAGAACTACTGTTACTGTATGAGGTCTACTGTTCGTAGAATTACTAGTTAATGAATAGGTAGTGTGCCTATTTTTTTTAACTTTTCGTAATTATTTTTCTTTCTGGCGAAAGAGAAGGAGAAACAACTTGATCGAGTTTTTTTGCCTCACCAAAATAAAAAATAATAACGCAAACATTGCTATAAAGCATTGGCAATGTTATTTTAATGTTAATAAACGATCAATTTTTTGCCTCGTAACATGCGAAAAATTGCGAGCGAGATGGCTGAATTAGGAAAGCGAGCTCTTAATACAAATGACGCATTTACTGTAACAACTCGAGTGTCGAGCAAACATTCAGTGCGCAAACAACATGTAAAAATTGGTTGTCAGAAAACATAATGTCGGCCAAAGAAAAGGGTTGGGTCGCGTGCCCTTTCCCTATTCTTGACATTTTAAATTGTTTATTTGCGAACAAGTGTCAAGTTATTTATTCAGCGACGGTGTTCGCGATTTGCTTCGTAGCTTCGCACCGTGAACTGTGTTTACATTTTGGATGTGTTTAATAATTTAGTTGAATATAGAAGGTTCGATCTGGTGTCGATTTTACTTTATGTTGGCATGTATTCTAAAGGTGGTGTTTAGAGTCTTTAACTTGTATTAAAAACGAATTCACTAAAATTAACTTGTAAAGTTGCGGATTTGTCCTCTTCTTATCTTGTCCATTTCCTAATATATACACTTTCTCGCCCGTTTCCGTTCCAGATTACTAGTACTACTGGTAGTAGGTACACATGATACAATCTGGTATCTCTAGTACTACTATAAAAATATAATATATTACAGTTACTTTTAGCGCTTCGACGGCCGTTACCGTGGCACCCTCGTTGCGTTCGCTCGGCTCGCGCGTTGTTTGTCGCAGTTCAAACATAACCTAACCTAGTATTTGGGGCCAGTATATTCTTTACAGTTACTTTTTAGCGCTTCGCCGCTGCCACGTTACCTTGGCTTTGCTCGCTCAGCTCGCGCGTTTTTTGTCGCAGTTCAAACATAGCCTAACCTAGTTTTGGAGGCGCTTGTATTTTTTGTTAGTAATTTTTTGAATGTGGACAAGTTAGGAAGAAAATAAGTAAGAAATAGACGAATGGGGAATGGACACGTTAGGATGTGGACGAATTCGGATTCGAAGGATGAAAATTTAGGAAAAGGACGTTGTAGGACTGGAACAACTATGGAAATAGACAAGTTAGGAAGTGCCAGTTGACATTTTATTCTTTTAAAAATTGAGGGATATGTCTACAACTTCTCAGTACAACATTTATGTACTTACTTTGGTTCAAAGATAATGTAAAAGTTATGATGCAGTGACAAATTGGGACGGATGAACATAACAATCTTCTAGGGGTTCTTAGTTGTACTGCAGAACCCTAAAACCCCGAAAAATGTGACATAATCAAATCAATATATTCTCTTTAATCAAACCATCATCGAGCCACAGAAAGGTCGTAAGTTAGTGGCAGAACGAATTAAAACTATTATTCCGTGTCACGAAGGTAGTTCGTCAAGGCGCACCCGCAGCGGCGGCGGCGGTGGTTAGCCAGAAAACGGCGACAGCGTGATTAGGGAGGTACATACACGCGTTTGTTTTGATATGCCGTGGCCGCACCGCGCCGGGCCGCTCGTCGGTCGCTGTGGCCACACGCCGTGCCGCGGAGTACTAAATCTACAGAAACTCGACTCCATCAATCCTTTAGTGACTAATTCGAGCAAAAAGATAGCGCTATATACACTTTAGTGCGCAGATAAGCATTTATGAACATTATAAGTAGAAGAAAACTTATTTATCGGGCAAGTGCCTTTATTAACTAAGCAAAATACAAACTACAACTACCTAAACTACTTAACCTACTACATAAAAATAACAGTTGAATTATCCAGAGACCATTAAAGGTCTATAGATAATCCAAATGTTCAAGCCCACTACCAGTTGGCAGCGTACCCAGCATGCTGGCGGCATTATCACGCTGAAAGAGATGTCAGCGATGAGATAGTACTAAAATTTAGATTGAAAGCATAAAAAAAAATTAAGGAAAAATAGGCTCAACTTGCAGGCTTATCGCTGCAAGCAATCTTTTCCAGGAAACTTAAGGATGGAGAGGATTCGTCGAAGAGGTATAGAAAACGGTATGGGTTACTGTGTTCCAGATAGAAGGAAAATGCTTACAGTGAAATAATTTGAACATAAAAAAAATAACAACTAATATCTTATCGTGACGAGCGCAATATTATACATTGCCGTGCATATTTTTGAGGTTCAAAATTCTGGTTGCCACTGATTTGATAACGAGCAAGCGTTTGAAATTTTGAATTGATTCGAAGTTGTGTTCAAACTTGACGCGCGTCGGACGGATGCATCGATTTCCATACAAAATCGACTGTTGTTTGTCTCGTCACTCAGTTGCATAAAGCAAAGTATTTTGATATTAGTAATCGTGACACGTTCTGTACCTAATATGAGTATTTTCTTATTAGATTAGGTACTTTTTATATTCGTGCGCAAGCTATTTTCGCTTGAAAGCCGGCATCGTGTCGTAGTTAATGACAATAAAAAGAGCACGTTAAGATTACACGATTACCTACCAATTTGTTAAAGGGCACTGGTGATCGAAATATAGGTAAATGAAATTAATAGAGAGCAAGTCTAAGCAAACGATCTGCAGGGCTAGCATGTGCACCAAGACAAAATCTTGTATACTCTTCATGTCGTGAAAAATGAGACAAACGTATACATAATCATAGCCGTGTCCTGTTCTTGAATGACAAAAAGGTTTTGTCGCGGTGCGCAAGCTAGCCCGGCAGAACGCTCTTGACATCTAACTGATCCATGTCACGTCGCATGTGTTCCAATCGTAAGCACTATACAGAAATCGCTGCGTATAACCTAAGAGATCACTAGTTTTAAGCTCTGGAGCTATATTTCTGTATATTTCCTACTCGATGGTCCCACACCATCTAAGTTCGACCCGCGGTTACGGACAGTTTGCGGCCGACCTTACACTCTAGTGTACTACCTCACTTGTTCGGTTAGGTTAGGATTTTGTTGCGGTTTTGAGGTATCGTAACTTAAACTCTTGTCATTTGGATATTTTCGATTTTCACAATTTGTTTTTCTACTTATCTGCAGAGATTCCCAAATAGTGTTTTTTTTAATGACGTACGGTAAATATTATATAGAACACTTATTTTGACATATCGCCTCAGCCTTCAAGACATATACCAAACATCAGCTACACCTAAGAAACTACAGTTTATCTATGGCTACAATGATGTTTTTTTAGCAAAATATCTTGAATTATCTTTTGCTGTCTATTGATCTGCTGTCATAAAATAAATACAATATAATATTATTTGATTACTTGACTGTGTAGTACAACGTGTGTACATAAAATGTGCTAAGAAAACATAAAAAAAAAAAAAAAATAGGATAGAAAGGGAATATGGGTGTTGTTAAACGTAAGAACCTCCGCTCCGCAACACCAGCCGCTCCCGAAAAGTTCTTCCAACAACTGTCAAGTTTCGCGCGCATTTTCCTCTTTCAGCGCATGCGTACAAGAAGAGCGTCAGAATATTCTTCATCTCTGTCTTGCCGAACGAGGTCTGCGGGTAGCGGCTAACCCCCGGCGCGAGGTTTGCGGCGGCAAAAATGTGTGTTTCGGTGTGCCGATAGCGGAGCGCCGCAGCCCCGCCCAGCCGCGGCCCGCTAACGCGTCTTGAGCCACTTAGCCGGTAAGACGGAGCGCACATTGCTATCTCGAGCGGCGATATCGAAGAAATGGGTGGTGTTTTACTGGAGACAGTTGATGTTAGCGTTTTTAAAAATGGAGACACGGTTTATGCGAGAGATGTATAATGTATACGGACTAATTAAATAGTAGAAGTTTGTGGATGCTAGGAAAGTGGAAATGCAAGCGAAGGTTAAAGCGAAGGTTCATAAGAAATAAAATTAACATTTGAACTGCCGTGATAGTAGTCCTTTAAAGCAACTTTAAGAAATAGGTTGTTTTCCATATAGGAAAACAGAAATTAGAAAGTAGGCATGTAGATGCACATTTGAATGAGTGTGGGGCACTAAAGATAAAAAAAAAATGTGTTGTAATAATAGGCACTGTTTTGTTTGACATATTTTAACTACTTTACAACTTGGATCTTAAGTTTTATTAGAACGTCGTACAAATATATGCGAATTATGAAATTATGAACTGTTAGTGAATATTAAGAAGGTATCCTTTGTGAACGCTGTCTTATTTCCGGCCAGATATGGAGCCGCGAGCTGTCAAAATGGAGTGGGAAAAAAGGCGGGAATGTGGCCTCGCTTTATGTGAAGCTCGTCATTGCGCCAGACAGAGAGATCTCTATCTCATTCCACGAGCCCGAGCGGGATAGCGAACACAACGTGGTTTATAAGAAAACCCAAGACGTTGGGCGTGTTTGGCGGGTGGGCGTGTGGGTTTTACGTTCGTAGTGGTGAATGTCGGTGGCCATGTGTGGGTGTATGTGGACATCGTGTGGCTATGCGGTCACAGGTGTGTGTGTGGGCCTTTGCGGGTCGAGAAGTTCTCCGTACTCATCCTTTTGTCAACGATACGACGCTATATCGGGCTCAGGCATTAGTTATTAAAGTGGGCAGTTAAATTTTATGTCGTTATAAAATTTCCATTGTCGGCCGGCTGGAGAGCTCGAGGCCCTTTATGTGGGAACCCTTGGCATTGAAAACTCACCTGTACTCAATACCTGTACTAAAATTAGCTATGTCGTTTATAAACTAATTAGTAAACAAGGATTGGTAGCCGTAGCAAGCTTTCACGCGTGGACATCAAAAACTTTACTAATTTGGTACTTTGAATGACTGGTTTGTACTTATTTTTTGCGAAACCTACCTATCAGTGAAAATTTTGGCATATTTTTTTTTGGTTTTACAATAATATGTGAGCAGGAAAGTTCAAGACTTTCTTGCGAAAATTATCAGTTCACAAAAACAAAAATTAGGTCATGAGATAGTTTTGATTGAACATATTGAAATATTATAAAAGAAAAAGTACTTGCCTGTATATAGATAGATAGATAGAAACTCTTTATTGTGTACACCAAAAATAAAAAGAACACACGTACAGAACTATCTTATACTTAAGCTAGTGCCACAAGTGGCGGCCTTATCGCTAAAAGCGATCTCTTCCAGGCTTTTCTTATATTTGATAAGTGTAGTCTGTGATTGGATAAGATTCACGTTTTGAATGTCAATGCTAAAATAAATATGGACCTGGGTATGTTCTAAAGAAGCGACCAGAACCATCGGAGGACGGGCAGCAGTGTTTTCTTAGTAAATCACGTTCTGCGATCCTCAAGCCGCCTGCCAAGCGTGGGCAAGTAGAAATCACCCACCTCCCTCATAATGGTGGAAGCCTCTGGTCAGCGGTGGACGTCTTCTAGCTGATGATGATGATAACCAGGAAATAAGACATTCGGCGAGACATGGGCATTGCAGTGGTAATTCGGTCAATCTTGTTTCATTTTATTCTGGACTAGATTATTTACGGACTGCTTTGTATAGCAGAAATTCGACTCAGCTTACATAAGCAACATCATTTAAGTACTTACGTGCTTACGACATATTTGTAGGTTTCATCTCGAGTTCGGTTGAGCTTACTTTTGTAAGTAGGGGTAGTACTTTTGTAAGGGGTGCCTATGAGAAACTTGATTTCTAAGGCGATATTTATAATTGTTTATGTTATGTTTATGTGCAGCTAATAACAGGTTTGCCGGAGATAAAATCCTCACAGTTTTACTTCACATTTTTATCTTAGTAATGATAATGGGTATGAGTTAATTGCTAATACATTGCTACTTACCTAATCTACGAAAAGGTCTACGAGCAAGATATCAGAATATGAAAAATATTGTTTAGAAAGATTTGTAAGAAATAGTATAAAGGGAGGCTGAAATGCGACATTTCCAAGGCTTTAACGTGGGGCGCTCGTATGACCCTCTGAATTGCGAATTTCTCAGCCCATGTACGGCATGGTGGCGACATATGGTAACATCGTCGGCGTAACACGTTTCGCGTGCTTGTCCCGCACCTAACTATCTCTTTTAATACTTATTTGTCCCACGCACACATCCCAGCCGTCCCCCCGTGTCGTCGATGCAGCTTTTCCAAGTGTGGGTGGACTTCTTTCGCCGTGCCCCTGTGTGCGCGCGAATTTCTTTCGAGACGTAATAAGGGGACCGTTTCTTTCCCGCTAAGGTTTTAATGTCGACCACGGTTCGGTGGCGGACGCGCGCGCTTTTCCGCGGTTACTGGTCGGAAACTTTTTCTTAATTCTTTTTTTAATCGAGTGTCTTAGTGTTGTGTCGTATTCGAGTGGATTCGATTTTTAACTTTTATTAAGGTTGGTTCGCAATGTCGGTGTAACATACGTAAATTAATTAGTAGAAAGTTTGTTAAGTCCGCAAACTTGAGCGAGGCGCGCGGGTGCGGTGCGTTGTTTTCCCGAAACCGCAGGCTCATTAGCCTGCGCGCACACTACGACCGGAGATTAAACTCCGAGATAAGGGCACGTGTTGTGATAACGCCGCCATATGTGGCCCCTGATCTAGATAACATTTTGAGATCATTTTAACGGGGAGGTTTAACGATGTGACGTGCTTTGTTATTTTGAAAGTAGATACTTGTAAGTTTGTAGAAGTAGATTTTATTTTTATCCCGATCTCATTTATCGATTGCTATTATAATTAGTATATATTTAACTGTCCTCTTAAAATAATAAATTTATCTCAACTATTAGCATCTATCTCTATCTCAGGGATGTCAAAAATCACAACAACATACAAATAAGATACAAATAAACAGCAGGAGAAAAACTTAAAATTCAAAAACAGTGATTTCTTTAAAACAAAATATTCTGTTATGTGCTCCTGCATGTGCGCACTATACATATTATAATGCAATTAGATACATATAGATTCGAATGTATTATAATATAGATTAAAATGACATAAGCGGCCAAATGCGGAACGATGTGAAGTTGTAACTTTAAAGTCCAATTTTTTATCAGCCGCGGAGTAAACTGACATTTCGATCTTGAGATGATGATCTAGTTCAGGTTTTATCGTTCAATAAAAACGGAACTGTAAAATAAATGAACAACTAATTAACTAATAGTTATAAATTGTAAATTAATTGTTTGATTAGTATTAACGAATAAGCATTCACTGCCATCAATTATTTAAAGTGCTTTCTTGACTTTATGAAAGACTTTAGAATATGTATTAGTGAGATAGTTCTCTGAACTGATATGAGTGAATCAGCTAAATATTTTTACCATCTCACTATTTTTGTTTCATGAAAAAGTGGCAGCGCTCGTAATGATTACTCCGTTTGATAAAAAATTCGACTTTAGTCATAATAACAACTGTACTTCTTCTTACTCGTGCACTCTTGGCAGAGTTGTTGTGAATGGTACACGGATGCTCCTCGCTGTTGTCGTCCCTACCCACCCCACATTAACAATAATTCCCTCCAGAAGCTCGCTATTCGCTAACGTCGCAACCAAATTATCTCCCACTTTATTAGCCGAGCTGAACTTGTTAAAAAGTGCGCGCGAACTCCCATTAGAGATCCCTAAACTTTCACCTGTAATTGTCGCGCGTACGCTCGTTACCGACTTGAGTGTGGAGACGCCCTTACGCGTAGTACTTTATTTAATCAACACCGTCACAGTGTTGATGAAAATTTTAGGGCGACATTCTTTTTTTGCGAAAAAATATAAAATAATATAAATCGTCGATTGAATTATTGTCACCCAACAACAGATATATGTACAAAAAAAATAAAAATTTCGTCTGGCGGTCCGTTAAGCGGCCAACGTAAGTGTGAAGACAAAGCTGTCAAAAAGCGATTTACATAATGGATAGACTATGGCTTTAAAATTATTGCTCGCACAAAATCAATGATATTTAATACCTACCTACAAAGCGTGTAACACCGAGATAATTCCACAGCGCATTCGTGAGATGGGGTTGGCAGCATTGTTCACGCGCCTCGTCTTGTTGTTTGCACGACGTTTAAATTTCGACTTTCTATGGAACGATTTGAATTTAGCACGTACTCTGACGTGTCGAATTAGAATTTTCCACTTTTAACATTTTCCTAAAAGTTTTATTTGTATTTTTACTAGATACCGTCGTACTGGCTGTATAAATAAAAAAAAACTTAATCTGTGACATCAGAATTAAATCAAAATTGGTAGAGGAATAGGGATAATTAAGCCACTGTATAATCACTAATAGAGAAAAAAAATAATGCACTTAGTAATTGTAGAGAAAATAATATGTTTCTTCTCTCTTTACTTCTGCCTATTTACTGATTGTTAAAATTGCACAGGGACAACGGTCATTGCCACCGGTGGCGTCATGTAAAAGGTAGCACTATATTAGATTAGATAGCTTATTCAATTTAAATGGGCAAAACGGTGAGTAAGTCCTGTAGCTTGTTTTTTTTAATAGTCCTCTACATAATTAATCTATTAAGCCAGTACCTACCAAGTTTTGTATTATTACAAGTGAAGTATAATTTTTCACGATAAAACTAGTCTTAGTCAATTTCAGTCACGGTCCAGTCGAAGTGGTCAACGGTGGAAGATTTACTGGAAGAGTCTACCGAGTTTTCCGCACATCTCGAAAATACTAGATTTACCAATTTGTATGATATTATACCTAAGCTTGTGCACGTCAGCGAACACATAATAATCCACCTTGATTACTATGAAGAAAAATATTACACTTGAAAGACTTTGTTTAAGTATTTATATAAAACAAAGTCAGGTTAGTTACACGTTAACAACTCGAGAACGGCTGGACCGATTTTTAAGTTCTTGAATTTGTGTGCCAATAGCGGAATTACTATTAAAACATCGGAAAAATTCACAAGAATTTTGTATGAAGAGTTTAGCGAAGCCGAAGACCCAGCTTGCATCGCATTCATAGTCGCGGGCATCAGCTAGTATCTGCATAAACAAGCTCTCGGAGGAATGTACTCTAATCAAAAGTCTTGTCTCCAAACTGTCGTGTTTTCTGGCGTTCGTGTTTTAATAAAATCCATTGCATTCCGAGCGGTTCTTATTTAGCTGCACGATTGCACCGGCGTTGTTTATTGTCACCAATATTGCGAAAGGGTCGGAGCTAAATATTTTGTCGACTTTAAAGTCGCGCACGGGGGTGAAAAATCAATTCACATGCTACATTACTATTAGTACTCACGGGATATTTAACACGATTTTTACTTTTGTGAGTTCCCATATTCGGCACACTTGCATGAAACGTGTACAAAAAAAAAAAAAGTAAACATTGTGGTAAATATCCCGTGAGTACTAATAGTAATGTAGTAAATAACCACGAAAGTCTAAAACAGTGTTTAGTTCACATGCTTACTGAAAAATATATTTTTCCGACTTCGTCAGTAATTTTGTCGTAATTATACTGACAAAAGCACGATTGCAAAGATTTGTTATAAATGAGCGTTCAGTGAAATGAAATGATATAATTTTAGAATTGATAGTACCTACGTATAGTAGAACATATGACATATAATAGAACATATGAAGAAGATAGTATATACGATAGAACAGTGAACCTTTATGAGAACGTTATCGTCCGTTCGTCTTTCGGTGTCGTCTCATTTTTAATTTTTTTATTCCATGTAATTGTACAACCTATTTACCAAGTTTACAATACAATACAAAATTTCGTTATTTCCAACATTGACCTCAAAAAAATCTGTGGGCTTCGGATCTCTGAACTAAGCTAAACCTTGTATTTCAGAGATTCGTGATCAGAAATAAATGTGACAATGAATATAAATAAAATAAAATTTTGAAAGCTTCTTGAGTGGGTGTGTAATGATTTGTGAATGGGTGTGTTTGTGTATCAACCAAGAAATGAACCAGCATACCACCACTGTAAGGTCTCGGTTACATAAAAATATAGGTACACGAATAATATAGTTTGAATATTAAGGGCCCGCTTCCCTGATTCAACAATTTTTTGAATGTAAACTATTTCGATTTTGACGAAGTCGAGAAAACATATTTTTGTCGAGGTGTCTTCATCATTAGCCACAAGACGTCCTCTACTGAACAAAAGCCTCGGCCCTTAGAGCGCTACATCGTCTGAGAACGTGCTACTTGCACTCACCGGTTGCCCGCGACTTTCACAATGTCGTCGTGACCGACGATCACTATGACTAGTGCGAGGTTTAGTTCAATTTTCTTTTTTATTTTTTTTCTTTTTATCTGGGACATTTTTGCACACACGGTCATCTGACCCCAAACTAAGCAAAGCTTGTAATATGGCTGCCAGAGACTGATATACGTACATAGATATTTTTTAAATACATACTTATATAGATATTAACACCCAGACATAGAACAAACACAAATATTCATCACATGAATGTTTGTCCTAGATGGGGATCGAACCCACGCCCCCAAACACAGAAGGTAGGTTAACTACCAACTGAGCCACCGGGGCAGTCAAGCGAGTCAGTTAGTTAGCGTGTAGTTTATTATAAGAGAATTGCTATAAAACATAGGCAAAGGTATTTTAAAGATAATTTTACGTTGTTTTAAAACTTTCCTCTCAGTAATTTTTATAATAAAAAAATTTGAAAAGTGTTGACGAGATAGCGAGAATAAGGGGAGCGAGTCCATAAGGCTGGCTGCCGTATTTGTAAATTGAAGCATATATTTTTTCCTCTACGCCTTGTGTTAGGTGTCGTTGAATAGATTTTTTAAAGTAAGATAAGGGACGTAAAAATGAATTTTATCGGATCGGATATACCCTATCAAAGTGGCCTATAAGGTACTCCACCCTCCTCTAATATCTAACTTATTAACTAGAAAACTGCAAAGAGCTCAAATATTTTATGTACTTAGTTCAGACATTACTGAAAAAATTTATATTATTTTGATATAGGAATTTCACAAAAAATAAGTAGTTTTCTATTCAGTTAGATTTCAAATACTCCCGAAAATTCCTTTCCAAGATGTCACAATACCTTTGAAAGTCATAATAAAATGCAACCCGTCACTACACACGGTTGGTTAGCCGCCGCGTCGCGTTCCTCCCGTCTTCTCTTTGATCTTTGAAACTACACAATTGCTAACTATGATGTTCGTTTTGTGCTGAAGGTGACATTTTTTTCAAGTCACGCAAGCTCGCAACAGTTCGAAGTCACTCAGAATTTTGAACTTTACAGTAATACATGTTTTTTTTTAAATGTTTGAACATACTTGCTAAAAAGTTTAATAGGGATTTGTTATTTACAATGTTATATAAATATTTACAATAAAATACTACATATAATTAAAACAACTAAAATTATAAGCAACAAAAATATGTACAAAAATCTAATGTACAAGCCCCTTGGTGGAGGGGAAGGTGGCCCAAATGCTGGCAGCATTTCCTCGCTGGATGGCAATGCTAAGTTTTTGCCCAAAATGCGCCAGCATTCTGGTCATTCGTTGCCAAAAGTTAAATGATTTTAAGTCACATAATTGGGAAGCTCTGTAATGTTAAGCGTAGCCCCGGATGACAGAAACAGGGATGGTACTAAAATAAAGTGATAACACTTGGCACAGCAAGATTGGCACAAAATAGGGAAGATTACTAAAAAAAGGGACGCTTTTGTCCTGCAGTGGGCTGTATCAGCAACTGATGATGATTATTATGTGATATTATGAAAAAGTATTGCCCTTTGACACTTGATCAAAGAAGATAATGGAAGAAAGAGATATAAGCTTATGGCGTTGAGTTACAGTTGATGATGATAGCAATCTCTGGCCGATGCCATACTTGTCTCTTGGTGATATTTAAACTTTTTATGTTAGTATATTGTCACCAAAATAAAATAAAGCCACATCGCCTTACCCTTCGTTGATCGCACTGCCATCGCCAATAATGTTCAGGATATCTCGAGCCCCCAAGGCGTACAAATAGCCCGTTACACGATACGTCGATTGGGATGTTAAACTTAATTCCGGGAAGGGGTGACATGTCTTTCACTGCCTTACATGGTATTTACTTTGATTCTGACATGTGATGTTGGCCTTTTTTTAAAGATACTGTGAATAGTTCTGTTCCAATTCAATTGTATTTTTTTTCGACATAATACCACAAAATCCCTACTAATATTATAAAAGTGAGTATGTTTTTGGGTTTGTTTGTTCCTGTTTTGCGCAGCAATAGAGCAACGGATTGACTTGAATTTTTGCTAGGCTTAGTATAAGGGTCGGAGAGTGAGAGGCTGTGTGTCATAACCCAAGCGAAAAAACACGTCGTTTCGTTGATTTGCGTGAAAGAGGAACAAATATACCAACAAACACATTTTCGACACAAATTTTGGTATTTATAATAATTATAAAGAAGAATTTACTTTCTACTTTATAAAAACTTGAATCGATGAATCATTGATGCTTAGGGCACTGTGATAGATTTTCTGGTGTATCAGTGGAGACACCCACGCTCAGGCTTTGTTTAAAACGGAGGTCTGGCCAAGGACGATAAGCCTTACAAATGTGTAATACTTACTCGTATTTTAACTTGTTTTGCTATGATATAGATAAGTAATCTGTTAAGGTTAATTTTAGAGAGCAAGGTTAGTCAATTTTTAGAAAAAAAAAATAGTTGCAAAACTTAACCAGTTTGAACTAGAGCCTAAAATAGGTCTTATAGTCTAGCAAACGGATACCTACAAAGTCCAAATGTCATAAAAGCCATTTTAAATTGTTTTTGCTAGCAAAAAGCGTAACCCACTCCACCATCAGCCGTGATTCCGGGCCGGATTTAACTCATGAATAGCATAGCCATAAAATCTTAGCGCAAAAACATACGTAAAGGGCTTGCTCGTAAATAATAAACCATGTAAGGGCGGCACAAATGTGTGGTACAATGCAGTAAGGGCTTTCACAGTTTTTCGATATTTTGTGGATTTGCAAAGATTTTAATGCCATAGTATTTTATTTTTTAATATTTTATCTAACAGCTTACAATAATTTTAATCACTAGACACGCAGAGAAGAATGCGCTCAGAAAACTGAAGTGGTTTTGACACATTTTGTATTTATAAAACGGTAATACTCACGTTTAATTGAGTCGATTATTCCGACTATAGTTTCGATCACATTCGGTGAACTTAATCAAGGAATGCTATAAGCGTGACACGCGCGCGACCTCTTCCTGCCTTGCACTGAAGACTGACTGACTGACTTTCTATAGTCGGAATAACCGACTCAGTTAAACGTGAGTATTCCCGTTTTATTAAAACAAAATGTTCTCGGCATTAATCGCGGGAGTATTGCTTGAGGCAAGGTTTTTGGGGCGCGTTCCTACCCTGTATCCGGTCCCTTCTATCAGGCAACTCAGCAGATAGATTTTTTTAAAGTGTATAACCTCAAATAGCTCGGCTGTACCCCGATGCAGCCACTAGGATAGGAGTCGGGTATCGTCTGAGGATTCAATCTATTTTTTTTTCTTTCATAAAAGCTAAATCGCCGACTCTTTGATAGTAGTGGATGTGTATCAAGTGGGCTTAAATCAAAGGTCCCAAATGTCACAATTGCGTCGCAGAAGAATTAGTGCATAATAGTACCGTCTTATTATTATAGTCTCAAAATCAACAGCGTGTCAGAAAACTGCGCGCGAGTGGTTGCGCTGGTGGTGTTTCGAGCAAGACAAAACCCCTTCACCTATGCTCTACCAATGTACTACATTTTCTAGAAGCACGCAGATTAATTTGGCAGTTAGTCGATAGCGTAGTACCCTTACTGTTAGTAACAGTGCGACAAGTGTGTACCGCTCGTTACGGCCTGCACCCTTCCACAAAGGAGCCGGGGAACGGCAAAGATACATTACCGACCGTTTCTGTTCCACTGCTCGCCAGCTTTCGGACAATATTTTTAAAAAACCTTCACGCGTCGACGGCCTTCGTTCGTTTTAGACGTTTGTTATGTTAACTATTGCTGATATATGTTCAATATGTAGCCCCTGTAGTCTTGTAGCACTGAAGCTTTCAATATTATCATTGCCTTTTTGTGAAGTTAGTAGCCTAGAATTACACGTACGGGTAGTTGCCGTGGACGCAAATGGCCTGAAAAGTACATCGTCATCATTACAGATGACTAAGTTGTACCTGTAGAGGAGATTATATTTTTTTTTTAATTCAAATTGCGCGATGATATGAGCTAGTCGTTCGCCTTATGTTAAACGACACGCTTATCCATAACAATTAAATGCCACCCAGAATTTTTAACTATAGCAGTTCAAAACACTGGCATTGTTCTGCACTCGACATTTTGAGATATTCATTGTTTAAAATCTTTCTTTATTTATTATTTATTTATTTATTGTGAAAGTCGCGGGCAACCGGTGGATGCAAGTGGCACGTTGTCGGTCTGTGCGGAGCTCTAAGAGCCGGTAGACGATAGGAGGAGGCCTATGTTCAGTAGTCTATGTCTTCTGGCTAGTGATGATGATGATGATGAATATCTTTATGCTCAGTATCTTCTTTATGCTGTACGTTGCCATTCAATCCGAAATACAGTAATGCAGTACACTACTGCTTGGCGGTAGAATAACAGCCGTAGGTGTGGTACTCCCCAGGCGGACCCTTCAAAAGAGTCGTAAGAGACTTTTGGCTGCAGCTTAGTAATTTAGGTAAAATACCTAATTTATATCTGTGCACAACCAATACACCAATAATGTTGACGGATAGTGTACAGTGATATTTTACAACGCAGAATACCTACGAGCTATTATACTTTACAATATTTGAGAGCTGTTCAATGAATTTACCGAATCATACGACCAATATGGAGTTCACAATGACGCACGTATCTGCGTTGCAAAAAAAAGCGTATAGAACCTATCTTTATCTTATAGAACCCATTCTATTATCAGCCCAATTTTAAAGAGGACGCGTTCTCAATCAATGGGGTAAGTTGTGAGCAGAAACGGGTACGGATTATTAAAGTACAGATTCAGACTACTGTGAAAATTGAGAGTGAACTTCACGGTTTTGGCTTTAGTATTCTGTATCACAGTTTGTGATGGTAAATCTTTTCTGTGATGTATCGATATTGCGGATTAAGGATTGCCATCTTTACCAACATTAACGTTTTGACGTTTATGGTATAGTTTGTAAAATAAAATAAAAAAATGTCGGTATATAGATTCATCAAGTGATTTGATTTTGAAAGTTCTTTATTTGAGATTTGTACTAACTAAGTAACAGAATCTTAATATTAAATTGTTTTATAGGCTAGGGTCGTCTTTTAAAACTTTTAGCTAACATATAGTTAGTACATTAAAAAGTGCGCTTTAAGTCGAGCACATTGGAGATACTTTGGAAAAAAGTGATCGGGTACATACTTTGCTATTTCGTAAGTTTATATCTTAGCAATATAAGAAAACAAGAATAATTAAGACATGACGCATTTTACTAGGAAAATTATATTACATTATAGTGTATTGTAGTAACAATATTACTACAAAAACAATTACAAATTAATTAAAATTATGGCTATAAATAATCAATTTTTGTAACTAATACCATATAAATAAGATATCATATAATATATCAACCTACCGAGCTTTTTTTTTAAAACGAATTATTAGCTTTTCACCTAAATCCTCCAAAATTATGCTTTTAGACATATGTACATGTAAACAAATAAGAATACAAAAAATAAGAGGCATGAAATACTACTATTAAAATTATAAAAAAAACCTGACTTCAAAATATAGCCTAGCTATCACACTCCGGATTCACATTCAAATCTAATGACAGCTTACAATTCAAAATCTGTTAAGCTGGTGTGCTAATGCGTAAACCTAGGACCATACTGGAAAACCAATTGGAAAACATAATTCTCCTTTTGGGAAGTCTGGTAAACTAAAGACGTTACATTTCGCGTTTAAAAAGATAGCAATATTTTTAATTCAAATTCAAATTATTTAATTTCACAAAAAGTAGTTACAAAAATATTACAGTTTGTAGCGCTATTCCCCAAACTGGGTGCATTTAAGCTCCCGTATCTTGGGGGCAAGCCCTTCCCGTCGTGAAACAATAATAATACAAACAATACAATACAATACAATACTAGTTATAACTAACAATATTAGTTTAGTTATATCAGCTATAAGCTTTCCAAATCAACATCTATACACATATGTCATCAACATCAGCCGGATGTTGTCCACTGCTGGGAACCGCAGAACACTCACCACGTACTGAAGGTGTGTTTAGACCCACAGATCACACTTAGTAGGCTCTTATTATAAGCAAGGGATACAGATGCCGTATTTTAGTGCCCAGAATCAGGGCAAGCAAGCAGCTGCCTAGAGCACTATTTTTTTCTAGATCAAAATATCTTTAGAGCATATGCAAGAATTCCCGTACTTGTTCGTTGTCGTTTCAGCTCGTTGGTATTCGTTTGGTGTAAAAGATGAAACAATTTATCGTTTATACCAAGTAACAGACAACGATGATCGGTGTTCTTGTTCCGTGTTCGTTTGCTCTAATCCCACCTTAAGAAGTCTTCTGATGTATCTGTTCCGAGGAGTACATACATACGTTATACCTACGTTTATTTACGAATATAGGTACATAATTTAAGAGACTGTGTTGCTTCTTCGGACCTATCCATCTCTATCTTCCTATTGTGACTCGGGGCAAGTGACACGAATTCCTGAGGGCCGTCCCTAAGGGCCGCCGCCCGTAGGACATGTATAATGATCGTCGGCCGACGGTTACAAATGGTTCGGATGGTGTGAACGGCGCAAATGGGTACCAAATGTAATATCCGACGGTGTCCAAGCCAAGATATTCAAATGAACGGTCCTGGACGGGATAAGACGGTCGCCGGACTTCCTGAGTGGAGACGCGTCTTGAATTAGGATCATCAGGATTGAGGATCGTGCATTGGGTCTAAAAATATTCTAAGCAATCAGAATTATATCAAGACTAGGTGTTACCCGCGACTTCGTTTGCGTGGACCTACAAAAAAAAAAAGTAGCCTATGTCCGTCTTCGACCCTTAAGCTATATCTATGCAAAAATGCCGTGATAACGCGACAAACACCCAGACGGAGAGACAGAGAGACAGATAGACAAATAGAGACATATGAACTTATAGTATTAGTTAAGATTATGATGTTGTAGTATATGTATTTTTCAACATCATCAAACAATAATGAATTCTATGGTTCTAAAACTGCGCTCAGTACAACTTCAGATGGGCAGCAGCGTCTTATTAGTAAACGGTGAGACTTCTATGATCCTCAAGCCAGCTTCTAAGCGTGGGGATTATGACAAACACCCCAACCAAGGGAGGCCTTTGTTCAGCAGTGGACGTCCTCTGGCGGATGATGACGACGAATAAATAAATATGGCTTCATATTCATAGCTTCTAGGTTTCTTTGGGTCGGGGATGGAACTTACTTACGTTATTATTATTTTATTTGGTGAAGGAGAAGGAAATATTTCATCTCCTAAGACAAATTAAAAAAAGTGTGAACTAAGTAGCTGAATCAGGGGAGCGGGGTCTTAACATAGGTAAGTGCGTAGAGTAAGTAAAAAGTACCGTAACACTACCGTCCGTGACCGACTAACCTTCACACTGCTCTATCACACTGGTGTGACGGTTAATAAGAAAATTTCCTGACCGTCTACCTGTTCGGTGTTAACTATAACTTCACTATAGCTTCAGGTCCGGTTCCCCTGGCTCTCATTATCTCGTTTAATTTGGCAAAGAAGAAGGAAGGAGGAAGGGTTTTATTTCTACTTCGCCAAATTGAAAAGTACTAACATGACAATTGCTACAAAACATTTGCAATGTTATTCTAAATATATTAAATGGATAACTTTTTTAATTTCCTCTGTAATTTTTATATTTAAAAACGTTTAAAAGTGCAAACGAGTAATCGAATCAGGTGAGCAGGCTCTTAATGTCACGCAACAGTATCTAGTTTTAACAACCCCGTTTCAGTCATTTTTGAAATCGTGATAAAAACCCTGTGGTTGCTTTTATTATTAACTGTATTTAGTGTTTAGAGATTCCAAAACGTAAAAGTATTTTCTAAAACACCAAAATTGGGATCGTAATACGTACGAGTATGAAGTTAAAAACCTCATATTTCACCGTATCCGCTTGATTTGTCACCCCGTATCCGCCCTAGCCGCCCTACGACCACGCATGCTCTAACGCGGAAGTCACTTTGAACCTTCACACTCCATTGTCAAGTCTACAGAGATCAAAGAATTTTCTGAATCACGTGTTGAATGAAGGAAGAGAATTTTGAAATCTATAGACGGCAATGCGCTTTTTTTTTTTTTTAATTAAAACAAATAGTTTATTTGACAGTAACTTAAATAACATTAAAAAGTAAATAAATTAAAATAAACTCTAAGTAAAAATAAATCATAAAGTTATATAAAACTTAAAACTAACCCTAATCTAATAAACCGCTACCAGCAGGCATCATGCCCAAAATGCTGGCCGAATTGCCGCGTGGAATTTGATGCGCTTTTTATGATTTTACCCGACTTAAAAAAAAAAAGAGGTTCTGAATTACACTGTATTTTTTTTTTGTTTTTGTTATCTCAGAACTCCGTTATTTATTAACAGATTTGGAAAAATCTTTATGTATTTGAAAGTAGATACTTCCAGATTTTTCCCATTTTTATCAAAATCCAATTCTGATAACGGGGTCTTTGAGGAATTGATATATTACAGGAATACCTAAAGCAGTTTTGGTATTTTATCAACAAGTCAAGCATTTGCATTCAGAAAGTATTATTTGGTGAAGTGGAACTGATGAAGAAGACCACAGATGGCCACCGGAACTTCTCAAAGATATGTATTTCACAGATTGTGCCAATATAATCTCGATTATGATCGAAGCAAATTTAAATAAATGTTTCTGATGAAGTTGTTTTTTTTTATTTAAAATTATTAATAAAATAGACATATATTACGATGAATTTGTTTCTATAATAAAGGTAAATATTTTTCATAACTATTCAGAGCCTATAAAATAATAAAATTAAAAAAAATGCTGGCGTATTAGGACAATTTTGCAGAATAACGACAAGAATGATGAAATCCCAGACAAGAAGGTGTTTCAATGATGAATTTAAATATCTGCTCTGGGTCTGAGTAATAGCTGTCCATTTCTTTATTTGTCTCCATGGCACTCTTGAATTAGTAAAAAACCTAGTGGGGTACTTTATTTTCAATTGTTTGTCATATAATATATTAAATTCGTCAATTTTATTCTGGAGATCAATGTCAGGAGAAAATTTAATTCTTAGATTATTTAATTCAAGTATTATACATTTTAAGTTATGAATATAATTAGTTACTCAGGTATAATGCCTGGTATTGGAACGTTACTATAATTATGTACAGCAATAGTAAATGTGAAGACGCCTGAGGAATCGTATTCTCATCTCACTATAGACGGGACGAGAAGACAGTTCTCAATAATTGCCTTCTTATAGCAATTAAAGCGTCTGGGCAACCAGTATCCAAAATCGTAATAAAAGATTTTTTTTTCAGGGCCTCACCACAATGTTAGCAGCAAAAGAAAAAAGGCTCCTACCACGAAACACAAAACACAACAACAATCGAAAAAAGACTGTAAAAGCTATGTGACGGATACTGTGAATTTTTAAGACAAAGTGCGTGAACGGACTAAGATGCATCTATCGAGTGAAGTGAGTTCGACTACGAACGGACTAGGGCACGAGGCGCCATCTTCGAGTTACGGTGGTAGCCTCAGTCAGCCACTTACAGCGGAGCTGCTGGCTGAAAGAACGCTGGAGGGGCTGTTGGCTGACCATCCAGGAGAGTTGGTGAAGACTGGGAGCCCACATGTGGTAAGTTGATCCACTTGACATTTTCAGACACTCATACTTATTTCGCAACAAGTACGAGCATAGAAAAATTATACGAGAAGAATGACAATCTCATAAAAATATCTCGGTTAGTGAATTTAGCATTTAAAAAAAAAAAAAATATTGCTTCGGGGTAAAACTATTATCTCCCTCTAAATTTTATCAAAATCTTTTATTTTTGGTGATAATGACTTGGATAAATAATAATCTAGGTGATAGGTTTTGTTTTTCCTTAAAATATTTTTGGTAATCTAATTCAAACTACTTTTCTTCGTCGTAATTTCAACATAGAAAATTGTTAGTCACTTTAGGTGCCGATTGCTACGAAGATATTGCGATAATTCAGAAAAACCTGTAAGCAAAGGTTCACGATGCAAATTAAAAAAAAAAAAACGCATAAAATGATATAAGGGTAGGAAACAGTTGGTGCTTTTTGTATGGAATGGTGGCTTACCCTAATCTCCTTCTCAAATACACAAGTAGTCTGTCCTCATCATTCTGAACAACTTTTACTACGGGACCAACCGCAAAATCGCGAAAAAGCGATGTTCTATAGTTTCGTGGTCTAACTCTATTGCCTATCTTGAACCTGGATAGGTTATTAAAACGAAAAAAGACGCAGGTAATTTTTGTGCTGTAAAATTGGTTTAATTTTGTGATTTGTTACATCAGTATTGATGCCGTTGTTGTCGTATATTCTAGAAGTAAAAGCTTTGGCGGCAATTACAAAATGGACCAAAACTATGCGTGCGCGCTGGTAATCGTATTTGTTTATATTATCGCGAAAAATGACAAATATCAAAGAAAGAAGCGAACAGGGCCCGTACCATGAGGTGCTTATTGCGATGATTGTTAGGTTCAGCCGATGACACTGCGCGACCGCGAACCGTATCGCCGCGTAATAAGGTGTATGGTCGCGCAGCGTTCTCGGCTGAGCCTAATAATCATCGCAATAAGCACCTAACGGTACGGGCCCAGGAAGGGACTCACTGTACTTTGTGGTATTTCCGCCGGAAAGTCCTCGAAAATCTAAGTCTAGGAAAGTCTAGGAAATACCTATACCTCGGCTTCTTTTCTGCTTGCAGTAATTCACTCATTTTTATTAATATTTTCAGGTTTGCACAGTGCTACCTCCACACTGGCGCTCGAACAAGACTCTTCCAGTCGCGTTCAAAGTAGTGGCTCTTGGTGACGTCGGCGACGGTACGCTGGTGACGGTCCGAGCTGGAAACGACGAGAATTGTTCCGCTGAGCTAAGAAACTGCACCGCAGTGATGAAGAACCAGGTCGCCAAGTTTAACGACCTGCGGTTCGTCGGGAGGAGCGGGAGAGGTCAGTTTTAAAACAATACATTAAGTGAGTGTTCTTAAAGTTTTATTTCAGTTTTTTTTTTTCTGTATTAAAGTATAACTACTGCTAGTTCCTCCTCTAAGTATTCAATAGTGCCTAAAAAGGGCTGCTATATAGTTTAAGTATAGATAGATCTCTACTTAGGAATACAAGTAGATACTATTTATACAGCGCAGAATGAAAGATTGTTTTAATTTGGGATAAAGTATTGTGTACTTTTCTTGTACTTGTCTTAAAAATGTTTTTTTAACTTTCTTAAAAAAAAAATTTTTTAACAGTTTTAAGTTCAAAGAGCCCTGCGCTATTAAACATTTATTTTTATGCGTTTTAAATAAGGTCTAGGAAAATGGTTGCTAAAGAATGAGCACAAGAGAAAATCTTATAATTTTAATATAATGAAAGTTACATCATCAAATTAATTTTCCTTACAACAATGAGGTAGGTCCAACTAAACAAACGAAGCCCAGCTAACTATCCATCAGGCTTAATTAAAGATTAACGCATAGATTTTCGTATACGCCTTAACAGATCAATTACCCCCATTGACTTAATATTCCAACAAAGAGAAGACCTGTTGAAATATTCACAAGTCAAGGCGCCCCGAGCTTTGTTTTTGAGTGCTCGCTCAAGGGAGAGGGGGCTTTTTTATGAGTGGATGTCTGCATTATCGTAAACATTGTATATGTTTACAGTATGCAGATATGAATGTTTTAATATGTTCTGAGTTTATTGGTTGTGTGTTTTAGATTGAATCTCAGATACATGAAAAATTGTCTTTTTTTTTGATCTAGCATATAAATTAAAAAACATCTGCAGGCAGCGTTGCCACATCAGTATTGATGTACTCTATCAAAATATACTTTTGCCTAGTTCAAGCCACTACTTCTACGCAAGTTACTTTTTGTTTTTTTTTCATTAGTTTCAATTTGTTTAAAACAGGCTGGCTTACAAAAACATATATTTTTATTGTTTTCTTGAACTAAACTTACATTTATCGCGGTCAACCGCCTCTCGGCGTCGGTCGCCGGCGTCTCGACGGCTACACTTGTGGTGATTCCGGACGGAACTAGACGATTAGTGGCCGATTAGCTGATCCATTGTACAAGTTGCCCTTTCATTTAGCGACAAGTTGAGCTAAAGACTGGGGCTACCGCCGTATCAGCCGTATCAATGATACGGGGCCCCCGGGCTACAGGGCCCCCGAACGTTGTTTTTTGAAAAATAGTGACCCTTCATTTGGGTCTCCCAACAAGTTTTGAAACGGGGCCCTTCTAAGGCAACCTAACCACTGACTAAAGACTAATATTAATCGATGATTAAACTTTTTTGGTAAAGTAATATTTACGCATGTGCTGTGGAATAGTTATTTAGATGGCCGCGAGACCTCATGACCCTTGATCGACTTTGCTTATATTCGAACACAAATTATAATAAAAATTATATTTGCATATACCTACAACTTGATTAATAGATAATTTTCCTGAAGACCAGATTAACGGTTTTAAAGGTTTTCTTAAAGATCTTAGACGTAGCCCTTAGTCTAGCACTAGTGGACGAATTTGGTCCCGCAGACCTTAATTACTTCGCTTCGCTCGGTCAATAATTTGAAAGTACACGTGCAAATTGTATTCATTTTCACTTCTTTGATTTACATTTATCTATTGAAAAAGTATCTATTAACCCTTAATTTTTTTCTCAAAAGTCTAACGAAAAATTTCTTTAATTACCGCGCATGTAAAAGCATCTTACGCACTTATACCACTTCTAAGTATCTTATTGCGCTAAAACTGATACTTACACGCTTAACCCTTAGTTGAAGGCGCGCACACCGAGCCAAGCGACAACCAAGTTCCATAAATTACGTGCTATTTATATCCGTGCTTAAGTTGGAGTCGATGGACTCAGTAGTTTACTGAGACAATCCGGTATGACATACTAAAGGATGGACACGAACAGACATATTACTTTTTGATTTTCAACCTTTTAAATACAGAACTCTATTAAGCATCTTGCTTCGCTTCTCCTTTGCGAATATCCCTTTCACCTCTCGTTTCTAATT
Source organism: Apocheima hispidaria (assembly GCA_947579745.1). NCBI lineage: Eukaryota > Metazoa > Arthropoda > Insecta > Lepidoptera > Geometridae > Apocheima > Apocheima hispidaria. The sequence goes on from OX388161.1 coordinate 9,269,704, forward strand.
ATTTTAATGGATAAGCCGGGTTAACTTATTACAGCGTGAAGGAAATGTTTTGTAAACAACATCGATCGCTACAAATGAGCAGCGTAAGGCGACCTACTCGTAAGTTTGGGGTTGCAAACAGAACATCCGAATTTCGCGTCTCATATTCAAATAGTGAAGGGAGGAGGAATGGAACTAACGAAGCGGGAGGGGGGCAGGAACGGTACGTCGGTTCATGTGGGTAGTAGAAAAAGTCGCGTGATTTCCAGAAATATATTTTGGGTAGTCTTTGAGAACATGAATCTAAGGGACAAAATTACTCGAGTAGGCGGAACAGTCACGTTTAAAATGATTCAGCTTATATTAGACGTTGGAACACAATATAATAGAAAATTTAAGTTTACTTAACTTAGTGTTAATAAGTCTTTGTAGACTGCTGGAGAACTCATCAGAACGTTAGTGGGATGAGAACCTGGAAGCGGCAGAGAAGTAGTGGAATAGAATAGCGTATGCACAGATGGCGCGCGCAATAGTAGACCTATGGAGGCCAGCAACAACAGATATGTAAACAAAATAACAACAGAAATAGATACATGATGACGATTTTGATAAAAGCTTCACGGTAATCATTGTGTAGTGTATATTTATTTATTTATTGAGATACGCCAACAATGAACATATTTTACATTCTTGTAATATATTTCTACGTGAGTGGGTACATGGAACCCTTTATAGATCACCCTTTATAGGCATATACAACATTCACCATAAATAGTGATTAGACAGGGAAATAAAATAATGTTAAACTATAATATAAACGGAATGTTAGTTAGAACATATAATATTTTCTATGATAAACCAAAAATAAAACATCATAATCAATTTTTTTTTATCTCTGGTTAGAGACTTTACTAGTTTGTTTTTGAAAACCGTTAAAGAATCGTTAAATACATCAAGATCATCCAAGTAAGCGTTAAATCCATTATAGGTGCGACATAATCTCTGTGTAGGGGAGTTAAGTCCCAAATTTGTTCTAGCAGATTGCCACGCACCTATTGTATATCTAGGTACGTTCAATAAATTACAGAATCAAAACTTCTCAGCAGAGATACGATTCAAGATTTACCTAAACAATATGATATTTGTATGTGAAGCTAGTTTACTGCTTGAATTTTGTAAGTCACTGGGAGGGCTCGGTTTAACTTGTAAGAAATATCAAGTTAACCCTTACCGGGGGAACAACTGTGTCATGCGATGTCGATACGACGAAAACAAGATGTGAATAAATATTGTATGTGGTAGCTGCGTGAATTGACAGCCTAGTGTAGAACGCTGAGTTGGCGAAGAGGCGTTACATTTCTAAATGCTGTGTATTCTAGTAATCCTTCAAATATATTCACTGGCCAATAGTTCTCGTAACGAATTCAGAGAAGCTTTTTTATTCTGTAATCTACACTATTCTCCGGATTTTGCTGTTGTTTGTGCTACAAGTAATATCAAGTTATCTAATTACAAAATGCGTGTTTTTGTAACGACTGTATATAGTTTACATAGACTTGACGAATGGCATTTTGGCCAGTTACCGCTTTAACTATTATAAAATTTGCCAAATATCGTGAGAAACAACTTGTAACAGGCAATAAGAAAGATAACATAGTCATACAAACAGAAAATTCTAAAATACCTTGTTCATCATTGATTAACAAAAATAAACATTCAGAAAAGTTTGCATTGATTTATGTCCCCAAAGCTCTACAAAGAAAACCCTCATTAAAAATTCCTTAAACAAACAAAAGCTTTCGGCTAGCGTGTACACGAAAAAACCAATATAGCCCTGAGCAGCGGGAAAAGTGGAAAAGAAGTTAAGAGGTGTCTATTTGTCACGTTCCTTCCTGAATAACGCTCTGCTTTCCAATTAAGGGTAAGCGCTCTCTTTGTTTATCTTAAATTGCGAGAAAATCTCACTCAAATTATCGAGTGAAAAGACAAGGGGAGATCGGGCACTGCGGGACATAACTTTGTTGGATAAAAAGTAGCGTATCTAAGGCCGCGGGACGAAGCGCGGGGAATTTTTAATAAGCGAAAAATTTAATGAGAGGCCCCGAACACTTTTTGCTGCGGATCGCTGTGTCAGCTGGATGGGGAACGGACAGCTTTCACTTTTGATATTGGATGAGAATATTAATTAATATAATTTTCCCTATCATCATCTTAGCCACCCCCTTTTCGTTGTCTTTGCATCTTACTTTTTATTCGTCTCTGGCATAATTAAAAGTGGTTGCTATAAAACGTATTGGCATTGCAAACGGTAAAGTCATTGCTCAAAGTCGTAGGTGGATAAGCGTCCGATAATTTACGTTTCAATGAGTTCATTTACAATATAATTTATACACATTCGAAAAATCTGTGAAGTTAAATAGAATAAAAAGAAGCACCAAAGGTAGAAGGAATTTAAATTAAACCTTACCTCATTATACCGTCGGTACAGTAAGAGACCAATTTACCGCACCAGTAGTCAAGAAGCGACATCTGCTAATCGATTGATTGACCCTGCCTTAGAGCCGCGATAAAAAACACGACAAATACGGCCCCAGCTCGTTTGTCCCCTCTCTCCCCATGCGTAGTCTCTTTAATTGCCTGCGCCGTGTGACTTTAATGCGAAATGCGACTGAGAATTGTACTTTAATACAAATTTGGCATTTTTAGAGAACATAGATATTTATTTGTTGGATTATCCAACACAACATTCTTCAAATACTGAATAATAACAAGAGTTCTTCAATGTTTAGATGAAACACAATTACTTGCTTTTTATGAGTAGAAATATACTTTGATAGCGATGTATCATAAGACAGTATAGGTGATTTGTTAACCGTTGGTCTTACGCAATCGTCAAAATTGTTATATAATGAGGCTCAACCTTATTTTGTCCATTACGCATTTTGTCCAGTAAGTATTTCAACCATTTCTATTCAAGGGGTCGAGTCCACATACATCGCTAACTCTTCCTAAAACAATGCGTCGGCAGTTAACCAAACATTGTTGGTAAACGACACAATAGGCTCGCCCCTAGCCCTCCACCTCACTCGCTAAATATTTTTTATAAAGCGCTGTAAAGATCTCTGCATCACCTTTGGTTATTAACTCCAAGGGCCCTTTTGATGCAGTTCACCCGTCTGCCCTTACCAAGTAATGATTTTAAGCCACTTTAAATTTTCTCCAACGCATATGTAGTATTCTACAGTATACAATTTAAGCTTTTGTGAACCACATTATGCTAATGGATTCGCTATTAAAATTTTATAAAAGCTATTATCCGAGTATTATTTTGGGTTTGTGAAATACTAATCGAAATTAATTTCAGAAATTGATGTCCGTTGTCGGATCGATAACGTATTTTCAAATGCACCAATTTTAAAATGGTCTGCTTCAAAATGTTATGATTATAACTGAAATACAGGAGCAGAAAAATAAAGAAAATAAAATTAATTAAGAGGGCTGCGATGTGGAGCCGCGCCGCAATTAACGAGAGAGATAGCAGCAGTTCCTCCTCAGTTTGACCGTCTTTTGGAGTTTCTCTTTTCCGTTTTTAATTATTGAACCACTCATTCCTAATTATTGTTATTAGCGCCGGGGAGTGGTGAAAATTGAGGGTCTCGCGAAGTAATATTGACCGCTCGGCTTGAGGTGCGTCCCCCGGGAGGTTTTTAATTGTGCGCGCTTTTGACTTTTCCTCTTGTTCGTTTGAGACGCTTCAATAAACTTGGATTTTACGGTGTCTCGCTTGTATTAGGTACGTTTTATTGGCGAGGGGTAAAATTTTTATACCGCTTCAATTTCTTTGCAGAAACCAGCTTGTTTTTAACTCCTATGTACCTAAAGTCGAGTGAGTGACATGAAGGGTGGATTCAAGAATGAGTTTACAGTCAATTCGCTAATGTTCCTAATGCGTATCGGTCCGCATTAGGTAGGTAAGTATTTTATATCCAAATTGGGCGAGTGAGCCGAAAATCCCCCGTAAGCCTTGAAACCGAGATCAAAAGAAGCTCGCAGCCATTACGATTGTGGCTCATTTTTTATTTAGTCCGGGAAGAGAACTCTTATCTTAACGCTCTGCGTACTTTATGACGTTATAAAGCTGATTTTTAATCTGAGGCGAGCAGGAAAGTTCGGGAAATAATTCCGTTCCGTTTGCGTTTGGCCGCGTAATTTTATTTTGAAGCAGGATTACACTCAATGTTTGAATATAGCCTTAATACATATTTTAACAAAATACATACTTAATGTACTTAACCGTATTATTGACCGAGCGAAGCGAAGATCTCAGAGTTTACTGGGACAAATCAGCTTTTGTGTGTATGTTTGTGTGTATATTTTTCGGATGATAACATGTGAACCGTTGATCCGATCTTCATGAAATTTTGTAGGCAAGTAGCTCATTTCAATTTTGCAATGCAATTTTTAAGTTCGAATATGAGCTGAATCGGTCCAGGGATTGTGAAGATATAGGGATCGTGAGGTCTCAGTTCGCCGCGAACTACTTGTTAGGAAAATATATTTTAGCTATTTGATGTAAACACACTTTTAAGAGGATAAATAATCTCTACAATTTATTGTAGTTGCTATCATATGTACCTACTGTGTTATTTTACTGAAATACGTACTGAACACTTATAACTGAGCTTCGCCCCTTATACAATAAAGTTCCACCTAATTACAACAGATGACGCTACCAGTTTTATTTTCTGTTATTGTGAATTCGACATTTTGACACCTTGATTACTTATTAGCATTTACTCATTAAAAAAATACTAGTATTTAATACTATTCAGTGGCCTATTAGTGAAATGCAAGTGGTTTATTTCTCTATGTGTCGGACAGAACAAGATGTAATTTCATTGCAATTGACGAGTGAGCTAAGGGAACGAGGTGTCTCTGCTTTATCTGGCAAGATTTACTTTCATCTGTCCGTATGTTGGTACTACGTACAGGTTGTATCTTTCAACTAATCTTGATGAAACTTGGTATACGAGTTCTACAATTTTATAGTTTTTTTTTGTCGTTGGTAGTTTCTGATTGCTTTCCCCCCTTTTTGGGGGAAATAGGGAAATAGAATTCCCCTCCAATCAAAAATCGCTGACGAATTTTTTTTCTATAAAATTGTATATCCTGAATATCTACCGAATTTCATCAAGATTAGTTAAAAAGTACGACTTGTACGCGAGAACCAACATACAGACAGATTAAAAAAAATTTTGCCAATCAAAATCGCCGACGGAAATTCTAGAATTTGAGGTTGTGCAAAAAAGTTTGTGCTCGCGAGGTCTACTGTTCGCAGAACTACTCGTTTTTTATTGGTTGAACTGACATTTATTAATTGAAACGAATAATAACGAAGTAAAATAAGAAAGTAAAATTTCCAGTTGTGGTATTTGTGTGCAAACTAAGCACTGCGTTCAACCGCCAAGCAGTAGTGTGCAAGCATTATTCCTGACTATAGGGCATTTTTTCCAACGAAATTACAGGGCATATAGACATTTACCTTCTAATATCTCAGAATGTTTAGCGCAGTGAAATGAAATGAAATATTTATTGATAGCAAAGCTACAAGTCGGTCAGGATAAATAAGGTTCAATTAATAGAGGTAAATAAACCCTTATAAAACAATAAATTAATATTTAATTGAATAAATTGCCGTGTAGAGTTACAGTGCATTGCCGTGTAGAGTTTTGATTTGTTTAAGTTTAAAATTTTGGGTGTTACTGAACTGGTTATGACCAAGCGTGGCACTTAACATCAGATGAGCCGATTGCTCGTCTCGTTATTCATTGCAAGAAAAAAATAACCGTAAACATTTTCTAGTCTTCCGTTTGGTTTTTTCATTCCAGCCCCAATCGGCAAGGCTATAATATTTTTATGAACAATCAGTGGCGCCCCCTCGTGATCAATATCAGCAGTTTATGAAGTGTGTCGCACGTGCTGTGCAATATGTTAGCGTCGCAGCCCGTCTCTGCTTGGGGGAAAGGCTTTTTTACGAATAACTCTATGATTTATGAAGTTGTACCGTTTTCTGCGCATTCAGTGTTTGCCCTTTCATGCGTGGCTTACCTTTTTTATGTTTTACAGAGAATTTTATCAAAATATTTAATTTAAAACATAAATAGAGCATCGATTTCTGTTGTCAACGACTCGTGAACTAGTAAATCGTCAACGTTAAGCAAATCTTATGCTTAAGCATATCGTAACCAATTGTCGGATTTCGATAAAACAAAGTCAGAAGAGAAGTGTAGAAAAAGTCAGATTTAGACGAGTAAAAAAAAATAAACATGAAAAAAACATTCAAATTGAGAACGTGTGAACTCTTTTGAAGTATGACCCTGTTGAATATCCGTACAAAAGGTCGACGCCCTCATACAAACGTCCTTTTCGTATCGAATACATCATACATTTTTTCCCTAGCACCAGATACATTCGCACAAAAACGCCTTGATATCTCTCAAGTCGGCTCTTTATGCGGGTTTTATGAAAATAAGCGGGTGGCCGCTCATTTCAGGTCTGGGGTGGTGGGGGTGGGTGTTTATACCGCTCTCATGGCTTGCACCACCGCGGCTTTGGCTTGAGGCCAGACGCTGGGAATGTTACTATCTCTTTTGTTTTGTGCACCGCGGTAGAATCCTTTAGTTTCTTTCCTTCTATTCTTAGTAACTATATCATTTAACTAGTCTCTATGGTTCTGTATATTTATAATTATATTTTAGTGTAACATTCAAAAATATGATCTTGATTATCGTGTTGATGACGTCATCCCAGCGGACTTCGGCCACGGCGACTAGCTCGTCACGTTTTCTATCCAGCTCGCGCTTTCTTTTTCTTAATGCGTGAACATGATTCTGCACAAATCGTCTCCACTCAGGTCGATTTTCAGTTTAGGACTCCCAACAAGAGTGCTCAATGTTGCATTTTTTCATGTGTCTCTTCTGAAACACATTGAGTTTCTTCTTTAAATCAAAAAAACTGTCCGCCAGGTTTCCGCTTGTCGCCCTGAAGTTTAGAGAAGAAAACGATTATGATTACTATCGTAATAAATATGAATGTATTTCTCACTCGTCACATTCACACTCTGGTTACGGCATTAGTCCCAATGAGAATTAGCAAAAAAAAATGACATGACTTTGTCTGATATTCAAAGTTGTAGCTAAGAATGTTTGTGAGAGCGTGAACAGTATATATTTTTGGTCTACTATCAATCGCATGTTTGAATAATCATCTATTTAAAGCATAGACTTGACTTTTTCTATTTATATACATGCCTATTTGTGGTAACTTTTAATTAGCTTTAAGTTAAAATATTAAACCTGTTACTTAAGCGCTAGCTGTTAGTTATCCTAAGAGAATAAAATAAAATAAAAATAATATACTCATGGATAAGTTTATATAAATACATAAGCAGGCTATAGTTCTATTCTAATACGATATAATTCATTGTTTTCCACTAATTATGAAACTACGCATGTATTTTTCTGTGTTAATGTTTATATATATTTTTTTATTATATAATTATTTTTTATTTCATATATATATTATTCATTCATATATACTTATATTATTTATAAACATATCATTTAGTTTATTTCTTTATAGTACCTATATATACACATAATAATAATACGATTTGTACCTACTTAAGTAATATGTTCAGACCTTTTATTGGCTGTACTATATGTTTGTTTAAGATTATTTTTATATTATGATTTGGTGCTGTTGGTCTATTAATAAAAAAAAAAAATGTAGTAATATGTAAAAAAGATAGATGAGTCCTCCGTCATAACTATTTTATATAACTAGCCATGAAAAAATATTTTAATTATCTCATAACTAGTTCTTTATGAAGATTGTTGTAGCTATTTCTTCATAAGAATCTAAATATGGCTCATGATTTTTAAAATAACTAGCCTTTTTTGAAGAGACATTGTTCCGTAAAACAATATTTTATAACGTCTTTCGTTTTTTTTTCTCCATTGCTCTGTGATGCACGACAATGCCCATTCTTTTATTGTACTTCAAACTAGAGATCACGTCTTCTCAGCCTTCCAACCAGCGACTTAGGAATGCACAGCAATCGTCACGAGCCGCGTTTGACGGTGAGGCTGATTTGTAGACCGCCGCCGCCGCGCGGGGCAACCGCGTTCCAACACAGAGCGCCGCATGCCTTGCTGTGAGATTTGAATTAAAGAAAAAGGTTGTTTAGACACAGTTGTTTACATAAAGAAACCGCCTTAGTGTTCTTTAAAGAATATTTGCGATCATCATCATTATAGGTCAGTCTGAAATCAGTCCTTTGCTTAGTACAAAGAACTCCTTAATCCGATCCTTGGCTTTACTTCTCAGTCCAGTCGATTTGTTTGCGGATGAAGAGAGGTAAGTAGGCACTCCTGCTAAATATTGACAATGAAATTGCCACAAAACAGTTCAATTTGTAGTTACATCGATATGGCAAATAGGAGTAGAACAAGTCTAAGCTGTGCTCCGTTACTTTAAGGAGCTCGGCTGGATTGGGGGAAATGCACAAAATACCCCAAGCCGGACGACAGTCAGACTTATCATTCCTACTTAGAATTAGTTACACCGATTATTTTAATTGAATGATCATCCATACTAGTGAAAATACGTTTTCTATTAAATGATTTCATTATTTTAGTGAAATAGTATTTTGATTCATCCGCAATTACGGTTCCGAGTGAGAGACCTAATACCGAGTGTTAGTATGTTACCGAAGCAGTCAAAATGATACATATTCACCGCAGAGAGGCCATAAACACCATGCCTTCGGCACTGTTTGCTCAATCTGTATTCATAAGTAATTTAAGATGATATTACTAGGTTATTCAATGATTTTTTATAGAAAAATATTCATATTAAAAATCAAAAGGTTTTATTATAAAACTAAATAAATAATTAAATATTTGTGGAGCTTTTTACACGTAGCGCCATCTAGTCCCGAACTAAGCAAGCATGTACTATGGGAACCAGATAACTGATAAATTCGTAAATAGTTTTTGTAGTAAAGTATTTGTAGTACACAGAATACATAGACAGAAACATACACAGAATACACAGAATACATAGATACACCCAGACAAAGAACAAACATCCATGTTCACAGAAATGTTTGTCCTTGGTGGGAATTGAACCCACAACCAAGCTCACAAAGTGAAAACCTTCCCACTGAGCCACGAGGCTAGGCAAAAAAACTATATTACTTAATTCAATTCAATGAGTATTAAATAGGGAATCTCTTATAGTTCTGTATTCTGCCACCGGTCGGGAGCAATCGCGACTGATACATTTAACCTTGTGTTCCACCTTGTGTTAGTACTTGACCGAGAGAGCGAAGCGAACGATGTCTCTGCGTCAACTTGCAAAAATTGTTTTCATCTATCCGTATGTTGGTACTCGCGTACAGGCCGTGATTTTTAACTAATCTTGACGAAACATGGTATACAGGTTCTACAATGTCATAGTTTTTTTTGTCGTCGGCGATTTTTGTTTAGTAGGGTATTTGCTCCAAAAGGGAGAAGTTTGCTGCAGCAGATTTTAGCCGTCGATTTTGATAATAAATTTGGCAGATTGATTCGGAACTCAATTCTAAACAAGAATTTTGATTGTGATCAAAATCGGTCGACAGGTTATCAAGATAAAAGGTCTTGAAGTCAAGTTAAACAGAAATTTGGTTTGTGCAAGAAAGTTTGTACTGTTCGCAGAACTACTAGTGCTATAAGTGCAATTAAAATTCACACTAAATTTACTATACTACATGCAAAAGTTTGTATGTAAGCGAATTTCTGGTTAGCTACGTAAGGCTGAACGGATTTGGATGACATTTCCTTTGGTGAGGCTTACGAGTATATATTTACTTTTCATGTGTTGCATTTCAAACAAATTTCAGAGAATATTTAAAATAGCGGAGCACATAATTTTTAATTTTTTTATATTTATCTAAGGTACTTAGATATTTTTTAATGGTACTAATTAAGGAGACGGGCAACCGCTCGCCTGAGTTTGTCATGTTTGTCCATAAAAGTTCAATGCCACCTAGAATTCTGAATTTTGACACTTTAAAAATATGGCAAGACACTGCGCTCTTCACCTTGAGATCTTTGCGTTCAGTAAATTTACAGGAACAATAGCCCTTCAATCCGGAACATAGTAATGTTTGCACAATACTGCTTGGTGGTTGAATAACTGGCAAAGGTGCAAAGGACACCACATACAAAATGTAACATTTGTATTTCAAATGGTTATTTTACAAAATTGATATCTATCACACACACTAATTAAAATGTGTATTCGTTACAGTAATCAGCGGATCTTGTATTAGATCTAGTTTGAAAAGTGTGTTTTCGCGATGCAAGGGAAAAAAGGTTAATATCGGTCTCTTGATTTTTTGTGAGTGAAACCACTCGATATTTCGTACGACTAATAAACTTATACTCGAATCAAGTGTTAGTCGAAATGCCATCGCAACACAACCACCGCAGAGCGGCCGCAAACAGCGGCGGCGTTTGAACAATCAATGGCGTATCGACACAGACGGTTACTGGTGAAGTTCGTCGGTTGATTCCCGCCCCGCGTGCTAATGATCACGTGGGTATGGTGTCGTATTAGTCTACTGTGGAGAGATTGATGAACTTTCTCACATCATTCTACACTAATTTCCGCTTCAAAGTACACTAATTTTATATATTACTAGTTGTACCCGCGATTTCGTCCGCGTGGGCGTAAAACTTATCCCATGTTCGTCTTTGTCATATACAGTAACATTATATACATATTCAGCCATTTAGCCGTGATAGCGCGAGAAACATCAAGACAGAGAGACAAAGTTACTTCGCTAGATGGCGTTGATCCGTTTTCGTGCATTTTTGACGTTTTGTATGGAGTGACAGTTGTAATGTAGGGAGTTCAGAATCGCGCAAGCGAAGTTTTTTCTCGAGACGAACGTATTCATTTTTATACCTCGAAGCTTTATTGGTCCTGATACGACTGCGGCTATATTCCTCTGAACTATAGTATTAGTTAGGATTGTGAGAAAATAATCAAGCACCCAATAAGGAACCTTTGGATGAAAAAGTGGATATCTTCATGATTGCTCTGTGTTTGTCATCTTACACATATTTTCCGTAATCATATGGAAACATATTATCTTACTGCGTGTTATCAGAGCAAATTATCGTAATCGTAATCGTAATTTAGTGAATACATTTTCTCAGAGCAAATTAATTCGAGTACAGCAATCCATAGTTTACCCGTGTATGTCCTAAAACAGCTTCCTCAAGCCGCTAAACAAGCGTGGGGATTAATGCCTCCCCTCATTTTCTTAGGGGAAGCTTTAGTTTACCATTGGACGTGTCTTCTGATGATGAGGAATCCATAGCCCTAGCCCAAGCAGTCTCAATGATTGGAACTAATTCTCACCTTTCTTTCCAGGAAAATCCTTCAGTCTTACAATAATGTTGGCCACGTCGCCTCCTCAAGTGGCCACCTACCAGAAGGCCATCAAGGTGACGGTGGACGGGCCAAGGGAGCCTCGTTCCAAGACTCGTCATCATGGATTCCATCCATTCCATTTCGGGCCGAGGTTCGCACCGGATCCTCTTATGGGGTCGCTGCCTTTCAAATTGTCTGGTAAGTATTGAAAATGAGGATCTAATAGGTAGTAATAGTAGTAATCGTAGTTAGTAGGTAAGACTTTTAAAGGCGGCACAATTTTGCGGCCTAGACTACCGATTCAAAAAAGTGGTGCCATTCTTATATTCACACGATATATAAGCTTATAAAATCTTAATCGAGAGGGTTTGGCCTATAAAAGTGCTTATGTAATTTACCTCCACGCGTTTTATCAGAATCAGTTCAGCTGCTACGGACTTGAGTGGGAACAAAAATACACAGAAACTGTCGCAATATAGAATACTAGTTGTTACCCGCGACTTTGTTCGCGTGGTCATGAAAAGTATTCTATGTCCGTCTTTGTGGTATACAGTAAGTCCTTATCAAATTTCATCCAGATCCGATGTGCCGTTTAGCCGTGATAATGCCACAAGCACCCATACAGAGAGACAAAGTTACTTCCTATAGTTCGCTAGATGGCGTTGATCTATTTTTGTGCATTATTTGACGTATTGTATGGACTGACAGTTGTAATGTAGGGAGTTCTGAATCGCGCAAGCGTAGTTTTTTCCTTGAGACGAATGTATTAATTTCTATACCTCGAAGTTTTATTGGTCCTGATACGACTGCGTCTATATTCCTTTGAATTATAATTTTAGTTAGGATTAGTTTAACAAAATTAATGCTAGCATCACCTACTACAACTACATACGCAAGCTTACGTCTGTATACGAAAGCACGCACGTAAATACCTCCCATGCACGCAATGCATGCATACAGTTATGGATGCCTCCCGCTTCTAATGCCGACTGGGTTCCAAACGCTTCTCAGAGATTGCGTTAGCCTGGCGGCTGACAACGAATTTGAGTCGTCCAAACAAAAGCAAACAAACTGTGGGCACCTGTGGGGAGCGCGTGGGGTATCTTGAAATAGAACGAATATGGTATCCTTTGATAGTACAAAAACTTTCCAACCTATAACAGCTTTCCAACCTATAAATACATGAAAAGTTATTTAAATTATTTAAACTCCGTTACGTTCTTTAAATATTAACAATAAATAATTTATATCCAAGTCTAATTTTAATCTATAAATCATTTAATAAAAATCGATTAACTTATTTTAACTACTTATTATTAATTTACTATCGAATTTAAATTCGTAGTATAATTTTAGTCTATAAAACAATCAATGAAAATTGTTTAACTTATTTAAACGTAAACGCAAATACTACTATCGAATATTTCCGAAATAGGCTACACCTTCCTGTATCCTTCAGCTACATTTCCATCTAGTTATTAAATTGTCACATCGGACCTTTGTCACTCCTCAAAAGGGGATTTTGTTTCGGCCGACAAGTTTCTCGCAACAATTAATTATCAATTTCGCAACCCTCCTTGACACCTGGCAAGGACAGAGTTTGGGAGCAACTTTATAATAGAGGTGTAGCTTCTTGGACTCTCTTGTTTATGCTTGAAAATGACCCTAAAGTGTGCTAGAATACAGCTTATGTTTTCCATTAGCTTCTTTTTTCAATATCATTTTCTGTATCTTATTTTTGCTGGTTTGGTCAATCATCATAATTATTTTTCATAACCAACTACGAAACAATATTTTTTATTTCCCTTTTCCACAGAATTCTCTTTATTAAACTTTTTCATAACTAGTTGTTTTGTTGACTCATTTGTTTATTTATGTCAAAATAGAACAGTAAACGACTATTAACAACAAATAATTCCTCTTACTGCAATGTCCACCTAAATGAGAGAGATAGATAGATAAACTCTTTTTTGTTCACACCAAATTGAACATAGCAAGGAAAAAAAAAAACTGACGATGGACGAGTGACGGATTGAGTAACGGTTGGGTTACAGTTTATTTAATGGCAAACATTATCTCGCAATTTTTTTGAAATTTTGAGGAAGCGTTCTAAGGGTGATTTTACCGTACCCTACCCTACCGTACCGTAAAGAATTTTCGTCTATATAGCTAAAAAAAAATAACAAGGTTTATGTTTGCGCTACAAAAAATAATAATTCACTGTTACTTTCACCGCAACATGAGTGCATCACTATTTTTTTAGCGCAAATATCAACTTACAATAAGCAAATACAACCTACCCGCCTACATGGATCTATCAAAATGTGATTTTAATTTCTCTCCTGCAGGGCTAGCATGCGCACCGCGAAAAAATATTTTTGCTATGCAAGAACAGGACACGGCTACGTATACGTTTGTCTCATTAGCTTAGAGAAGATTTTGTCGCGGTGCGCATGCTGGCCCTGCATGTTAGTCATAATTTGAACGTGCGAAACGTCGGGTTATTTCGCTATATTATAAATATATATATTTACTTCAAAACACCTTAGGTGAAGTACTCACAGATATAATTTAAATATAATGATTATATCTATATTCATTATATTCATTGGAATAAAGTTGGGCACCCTTCTACGCGCTACGCTTGCGCTACGTGTCTCGTAGCGACGGCTACGACGGGCGTCGCTAGGCGGCGGGTTGCGTTCTTCACTACGAGTATGATGGCAACGATTTACCCGCTTTGTAGTTTGCACTCACTTATGTTAAAAAAAAAGCTTAAATTAAAGACATATGTAACGTATACGCCCTTCTTGTTGTGAACACAGCATCCTTAAAAACTGTTAAGTACTAAAATAATTAATTTTCATCAGAGTACAAAGTAAAAAGTGGAGTTAAATATGTCTATGTCCTGACATATGCTATTTGTAGAACACAAGCGACACAAAGAAGAGTGCTGACCATAATTTGTACGAGCATAAGAAAGTTCAGTTAGGTAAATTCGATCTAAGCATTAATTGACATAATAATATATTTTACCGATAGACAAGAACATTAATGAAAACAATTTGTTTAAATGCTGTTAGAACTAAAGTTTGCTGCAGCGCTAAAACATTATTTGTGATGTCTAACTAATTATTTGTGTTTGTATTTGTGTGTCTGCCCCGGTGGCTCAGTTGGTAGTGAACCTACCTTCTGTGTTTGGGGGCGTGGGTTCGATTCCCATCTAGGACAAACATTCATGTGATGAATATTTGTGTTTATTCTATGTCTGGATTTTAATATCTATATAAGTATGTACTTTAAAATATCTATGTACGTATATCTCTGTCTCTGGCAGCCATATCACAAGCTTTGCTTAGTTTGGGGTCAGATGACCGTGTGTGCAAAAATGTCCCAGATATTTATTTATTTATTTTATTAAACTATTAAGACATACAGCGCAATTTCGAATTCTCGTATTATTAGCGACGCTCCGTACGCGTCCACATTGATGATGATCGCGCGTGAATGTCGAACCCAAACCAAAGTAAGGTGTACGAATTGCAGTACAGTTCAGTCGAACAGAATGTTCGGATCGCGAAATCTAGTGCGTAGTACATATATATCGATGGATCAAAGCTTTTAAAAATAACAGATAGCACCTATGCAATATGTAACAATGCAATATGTGCAATATGCCTATGTAACTTTATTGCAAAATTGACTTGCCGGGACAGTTGAACACAATAAAAATGAAATAATCCAACCTGGTTCTCAAGTGATGCTCCGTCATGCATGTGCCATTTGATTTTTATAAATACAAGTTGGTCCTACGGTGACGTCAATCCGATTAAAAAAAGGCTTATCATACCAAGGGCTTCACGAAAATATTCCATGGTATTCTTTGATTTTTCGTAGTTATGTTTTTTTTTTCCGTTTTTGAGTGGATTTTTCGATGGTGTTTTTCGGATTCTCCTTCGTTCCTTCAAAAAATCTACCCAAAAATAGATGGAATTTTAAGAATACGAATGCCTAAATTTTTCGGATTGACCCTTCCATTTGGACCAACCTATATAGATGTACCTATGTAAAATATTTTTTATATAAATTAAATAAACAGAAACAAAAAAAGGGTATACAGTAATTTATCAAATGATCAAAAAGTTATTTATCGATCACGAGAAGTTCAGTGTAAGAAAACAACTGTCAACCCTTCAACCTTCCTCTCACATCCAAAACTTATCAAACACCGTCACATCCAAATCTCATTTCGTCGGATTACTTGCATTATCCAAAGTGTCGCAAGTCGCTCACGCAAGTGGCGGGAACCTCGTTAGAGCGGGTGTCAAAGGGCTGTAACTCAATTACACACCTCGCGCCTTGCAACGGACTACGTGTACGGTTCACGTTATCAGTCTGTATAATAATTCAGTTTGGATAGTAATAAAAAAAATACTTTTAAGTTCTTTATTTGATGAGAAATAAATCCTAATCCTAACTAATATTATAATTGAATAAACGCCATCTAGCGAACTATATAGGAAGAAAGATTAACAAGAGGGATAACAATACAATAAACAGGCCCTCGCAACGTCTCAATAAAGTTATTTTTAGCATGCACAGAATAATGTAACTACCTGCGATAAATACCTATAGGTGCGGAAAGTGTGCAAGGAAGCGATAATGAATATATTTCTTTTACATCTAATTTTGTTTTCTGTAGTTTTCAAAGAATCGAATACAGTTCGAGCTTTTTAACTTTTCCAATATATAAAACAGGTCAAATTGTCTTTGGTATATTCCTTTTGAAAAGTCTTTAGTTTTTACTAGCTGTTACCCGCAACTTCGTTCGCGTGGACCTACATAAAAAAGTAGCCTATGTGCGTCTCCGACTCTTAAGCTATATCTATGCAAAAATTCAGCTTGTTCCGTACAGCTGTTTAACCGTAATAACGCAACAAATACCCAGACAGAGAGACAGATAGATAGATAGACAGAGACACAGAGCTACATTGGAATTTATAATATTAGTTAGGATATTAAGTTTTAGTGACAAAAATAGTTAAATTTGACAAAGGGAAGTCTGTGGAGCAAACATTAGAACCAAAAAAAAAAAGTTTTAGTGCCAAAAATTGTTAAACTAGACCAAAGGAAGTCTGTGGAGCAAACCTTAGAACAAAAAAAAAAACTATAGAAATGGTACTTACATTCACATTTATTTCATTTGCGTTAAGATCTAAGCTCAGTTAATTGTTTGGAAAAGGTTTTCAAATGGTTTTGGTATTTATTGTCTGTAAGAAACGCTTTCAAATAATTGTAATTGTGCCAGCTCGTCTCTTAAAAATGCCGGCTCTATTCTTAAAACTCTCTGGGACGAGTTTCATTTATCCAACCGCAAAAATTCCAAAATCTTAGTTTGACCAATTTACGCTCAAGTCACATTTTGCCCATGACATCATTTATTAAGAACGGAACGTATTCTCATTTTGTTGATGATTACAAAAGCATTTTTAAAATTATCATATATTCAAAATATTGCGACTTTATTGTTGCTCTTAAGCACGGCTATTGCAAAATGGTCGAAACGTTGAGAAAACAATAACTTCGTCGATTCAGATGTATCATAACATCAACTAAAGATCTAAAATCTTTGGCATCCTATTGTCATAATGAAAATGAAATACTATTGAATCTTAAAAAGATGCAGAAATTTTTAGTGCTGTCAGATTAGGTTTGCTTAGAGAGGTCCAACATAATCTACACCATTGTCCTAAAACTAAGGTTGGGCTGGCAAAAGATAGGTTAATATTATATTTAGATTTGTGGTACGAAAGGCTTTGGATGATGATGATCTACCTACTATTTTACAACGTATGCAACACTTCACAGTTTTCAACTCATCATCTAAGCAAAAGGTACTTGATTTCAAATTTCAAAATGAGACACTCATTCTCCTAAAACAATTTCTAAGTCCCTCACACTTGAGCGAATTCTTGTTTCGCGGCTGAAGAGTGAAGTGAGCAGAATGAGCGGAGTGAGCGGAGTGAGCGACGGCCGGTGCCCTCTCAGCTGCGAGTACCAATAACCCGGCGGAATCATGATAAATTATACACACTCACGTTCGCAGATGCTCTTATAGAGGCAACTTTCAAACGGGATGTTGTAAGATGTGGAGCAGACGAGAAATTAGGTCAACTACGATAATCTAGTAAACGGAATTAATACATCCTGCGGCCCTATTACGGAAGTAGATAGACAGACAACTTTACTCTTTATTGGTCAAACCAGAAATTATAAACAAAAAACGATTTAAAACTAGTGGAACAACTGACGGCCGTATCGCTTAAAGCCATCTCTTCCTTACTCAATAGAACCTTATTAATAAAGTGTTAATAGTCATGGAGACTGCATGCTCGTTCCAACTTATTCAATTATAATTATAATGCGAGTGAGCTCGATGACATCGCATTCTCATCATTATCAGGCTTCAGTGATAAGGCCGCGGATGAAGGTTTTATGTTCTTCTGTTTAGCTGTCGTGTTGGTATTTTGTTTCAATTGGTTTGAAGACTAGAGTGGACAGAACAATAAAATCACAAAGAATTAGATAAGTGTACACAGTTACACTACAGTTTTCTCTTTTTCCATTCGTTTACTCACTGTTGAGGATCGTTCCAAATCAACCACCGATATTGAAATTTTTTCCTGAGAGACGGTCCCCAGCTGAGTCAAGATATTCAGATGAAAAAAAGGCTTTAACGCACTGATCACTACCTGTAGAATCCGTGTATACTCAGAACATTCTCGAAACATAAATTAAAGCACATCATTTTGTAGTGAAGAAAAACTCATTAGACTACACTACCATTACTGCTTAGCATCACGAAAAAAAAACTACAAACATAGAATATGCGATATCTATTTACATTCGCGCATCCTTTACCTCGGCGTCGTGTGAGCGCCACTTAAAGTCGCAGCTCTCGCATTATTAATGAGGGAGCCTTAGAGAAAATTAAATATAGCATTAGGCCCGGAAGCAGGGATTATGGGGGGAGGGGAGACGAAGGCAAGCGAGCTAACCCTTCCCCCGCGACAATGCGGGTGCATAATTACGCATTTGTAAATTTTAAATGTCCCTCCCACCTCATTCAGGCTTTTGTATGACGTGATTCGCGCTTTTACACTGCTTTTAAACCTGAAAACGATGCGACGTAGGGATCCAACAAACAGTTAACATTATCGATGTTCATTTGTTTCCAAGCTCCGCGAAATGTCAACGATTAAGCCCGGACTCCATCGTAGCGGATATGTGCGAAGCCAAAAAGAGAGGAGATGCTTAGCAGCTAGAGTGTTTCCACCTTAGCTGTGTGGAGATGCGTACTGGCTAGACCGGAGCAGAGATATGTACTGGCTGGAACGGAGCTCTGAGCTGCGTGCGGCGCTGTACTAGAGAGAATTGAGTGGTGCTTTGTGCGAAGTGAGGGACCCAGCGGTGCGCCGCTAACATTTCTTCTCGTCTCCGTTGCGCGCCATTGCTAACTTGTGAGGCACAGCTCATATCTTGATTTTGTTCACTGTAAACAAATATAAGACATCTCCTCTCCTCTCTGCTCAACCGTCAAAGTTAAGCGGAGACGATATGTGTAAATAACGAAATCCTATTGGTTGTTTCTAACACATCTCATCTTTGCTCTTCTCGTCTCCGCTTTGGTGGAGTCTGAGATGGCCAAAATTTTGTTAATAAAACATAGTAAAAACGTTTCAAGCTCATGGCTCCTCCACTAGGATTCCCTGTGTCGGTGATGCCAGAAAGAAACAAAAAACTTGCACTAGACTCAGAGCAGGTCATTCAAATTTCTGCCTGGTTGGGAATTGAACCCAAGACCTCCTAAGCTTATAAAGCTGACGCGTTACCTACTAAGCCAGGATCGTTACAAACTATCTAATTATGAGCGAAAACTTCTACTGGATTGAATATAATTATTATCGTTTCGCTAACATGCCGAATCTTTAAACACTTATTGAGAGTATAATTATATCAAGATATAGGTCAAACTTGGTCTAACGTGAACTTAGTTTTATCGGGTGTATGGAAGCAAATCCACGAGCAAAAGCTAACAAATTACATATTAAGCCCTTTCATTTGATACCTAGCACGGCACCATTAAAACAGTTTTTTTGTAGTCCATAACTTTCCTCTAGACGGCGCCGTATTATTCTTAAGTATAGCCTTTAGCTAGCGACGATGAAGACACTTCCAACATACCTCATTTGTCAAATTATGATAAGTAGTTTAGAAATTATGAGGGAACAGATGAACATAATTATGTACATACACACATCGGTCAAAATCATAACCTTCCGTTTTTCTTCGCGTAGTCGGGTTAAAAGAAATTAAAAGCCGTTAAGACTACTGGAGGGAATATAGAAACACAAAAAAATACTTACAACCACCCCAAAAACATTACCCTCCTTTTTGGGTAATGGAGTAAAAAATATTACGATTTTGGACAATCGACGTAGGTGGATATCGATATTTGATGGAACACCTCTACGCGAAATTAATTCGCGCAATGATGACTCGTGCGCCATTAACTCTAAATGCGATGCAATTTTCATAACTCAATATTGCCTGTCGTTTGAATGAATACTACATGAAACGAAAATAGTTCACTTGCTGAGTTCGTATGATGTTAAAAGTATACAGCGACGGTGTACTATTTAATTATTAATGAATTGTTATTATTCAGTATTCTGATTTAAGCTTTACCTAAGTCGTTTAGAATTTGGATGAGCCCGAGATTAGCATACAGAATACACTGAGAATGATCGAAGCGCACAACGTATCGGTCTAAATACACCTATGAAAATTTGCTTTCATTGGCTAGGCGCGAATATGCGAAGCATTGAGATAGCCAATGAGAATGCTTGGACGCAGTGTCCACAACCGGCGCTTTCCTCAAGATTTGGTGACTTTTTCTCGGAACAACGATCTACGGTATCTAGTGAGATCTGTGCGTTGGCACGAGAAAGGTAAGGCCTATACCCAGCAGTGGGTCGATAAAAGCGAACGACGATTACGATGAACTAGTTTGGTTTTATTTCCTTTGCTGGCCTCTACTTCCAAGATTTCTTAGTTTTTACCTGTTTTTTTTCCAAGTAAAATAGTATCTTATGTATCCACATTAATTCTAAAATGCCAAAAAAATCCTTCAAACTAAGAAATCGTCAAAATCCGAATATAAGAGATATCAACCAAGTACAACTGGTTGATAAGAAATAAACGAGAAAAAAAAATACTAATTCATAGTGGACTATGAGTAATTCATAGTGATTATTTGTTGGAACAAACGATGCCTGGATTCCTTTTAACAGAATGTCACCGTGAAAGTTACAAAATAACTTCAAATTCCTAATAAAGTCCTATTTTGTCACTACAAAAACAAACAACCTTAACCCCTGTCACGACTACTATTTCCACGAAAGGTTAATTAAGCAAAACAAAAAGGGGTTAAACAAAATCAATAGACGCAAATTCATTAAGCGCTAAGCAGATTGAAATCCAACATGGCGAGCAAGATGGCGGCGGGTAAGGCACGTTGACAAAGCGCCGTCGTTAGTTCGGGAGCCCTCTTATTAACCTTATGATGTACGACGGCATCCGTCTTGGTGGCTCCTGGCTGTGACGTCATCGCTCTAGCTGATCTATCTTTACATGTTTACATGTCGGAACTACGCCAGAACTTTTTCTACTATTAACAGACTATTTCGAGAGAAAGAGCGCTGTACAACATCTTATTGAGTTACTTTCGCGCGCAGATGAAAAGAGATGGCTTTAGCGCGCGCTGGTCGAAAAATCAGGTAAATGCTAACTAAAATCTAAATCAGGAGATCAATCTACCTATAGTAGGTCGTCGCGCAACGCAGTATTGAGATTGTCCAAGATTGATGTTGGAGTTTATTTTCGTCATTAAATTCACGTCAAAAACTAGCGGTAGAAGCCCGACTTCTACCACTCCAATTTTTTACCTTGAAGACTACCTACTGTTTGGAACTAACCAACATTTCCAGTGACGTTTCTCTAAGTTTTCATTACAAGTATTTCTGACATAAATACTGTTGTTTGCTTTTTTTTTTGCAATTGTTTCCTAAATGTGTGTAAATACTAGTAATTCACGTCAAACTGAGACCTCGCGACCCCTATAAATCAAAACTCCTCCGATTTCACTCAATTTGGAACCTAAAAATTGTATTGAAATGCTTGCAACTTGCATTTCACGAAGATTGTATCAACGGTTCGCAAGAAATCATCCCACAACCTATGTGTGAATAGTTCCCGTAGACTCGCAGAACTTCGCTACGCTCGGTTTAATATGTGTTAAATTTAATCATACCCTAAATATAACACTATACGAACTGTAAACAGAATACCTTCTCAGTTTTAAGCCTCGCATGTGATCCCGACACTCGAAACTACCAAAATTAATTTAAGTGGAAACTTTCTCTGAGTATAATGATATTAAACGCGGCGCGCCTTTGGAACAAACAAAACGGCAATCTTAGTAGTTTTCACGAGATTATGTGACATACTGCCGCGTAAACTTTATTTAATTGTCTGCCTGAGAGATTTGACGTTACGTAAGTAGTTCCTTGTACTGATATTGTACTAAACTTATTTATAAATTAAGGTGCTTCACCTAACGCGGGTCCACGATAATTTTAAATTTAAAAAAAAACAGGCTTCAACAGAACCATTTTTTCTACGTCACTTAACTATCATAGTCGAGATTATCTTGGCGCCAGCCGTGAAATACGTATCACTGAGGAGTTCCGGAGGCCACCTGTGGTTTTCTTCATCAGTTCCACTACACCAAATTATACTTTCTGAATGCAAATGCGTGACTTGTTGATGAAAATACCAAAATCGCTATATGCCTATAATATTTGAGAAGTTCCCTCAGTTCCTCATGGATTCCATTATCAGAACTGGATTTTGATAAAAATGGTACCAATTTCTGGAAGTATCTTTTGTAGTAGTATTTAAAATGTTAGGACGTGTAGAGGACGGTGTGTATTTAACAGTTTTTCAGCTTATGTCAAAAAGTGATTATCACATCATGTTGCCTCAAATAACTTTAAAATAAGTTTCTACTATGATCTATCAACTTGGAAGATGGTAAGTTTCTGAGATACATAGTTTAGAAATGGCAGAGCCACATTGCACTTTGTCGGTCCATATTTCGCAAGCGGTACATCTGATGAAAAATTGGCGTAGGAAACCTTACTTTAATTTTAAAAGACCTATTCAATAATACCCTACACGTGTGGGATAGGCGAAAAAAAAGGTTGTCCACTTTAGACCGCTTTTTTGACGGAGTCAAAACCCTTTGATATAAAATTATGTTTTTTTTTATGATCTTTCAAAATTGTTAACTTTAAAAGATCTGTTCGACTACACCCCACATGACGGACTACAGCAAAAAAATTAATATTCACCCTCTTTTCCCCCTTCTATGTACTTGAGGTCTATACTATCAGTGTTTCCCTAAAAAGGGAAATCATCCAAGCGCTACACGAGTGGATGCTTCAAGAAACGTAAAATAATTACTCCAAAGAGCTTTTACCAACCCTTTCTCTAATCAAAAAAGGGTCTCAGAGTGTCGTTGAAAAAATCCGCCCTCTGCCCTAATCTAGGAACATCGGAATCACACTAAAGCGTAAATACTTTAATCCAGTTCTTTTCGGCCGCCTTCGCGGATTATCACGGGATTAGAGGAAAAATGCAAGACGCAATCTAACAAATGGCATTAAAATGTTTGGATTCAACCCTCTCGTGGCGGCGCGATTTTTCAAAGTCGGAAAAAACCCCTTCGTCCGGGGCAATGTAGCGGACTGGCACGTCTTCGGATGCGGCCAATCTGTTGATAGCAAGAACTTTGCATTTTGATACTTTTAACTATGCTGTTGGTAGCAAAAAAGAGTATAAATGCAAGAAATCTTTTTTTTTTTTTTATCTTAACAATACATTTTAAAGGTACCAAAAAGTGTAAAGTTATCTGGAAATAAGTGGAGTGCTTAGGAAATTCATATACAAGTTAGTGAAAAACTAGCATTGTCTTGTAATCTTTCTGTTGTTGTTTTTTTGGTACCTCCTGGTAGAATCCACATTTTTTTAACAAGACCACATCTATTGTTACTAGTATAATAAACGAAGTTATACCAAAGGACCTTGATTATAATAGATGCAGATAACTAATGTCTTAACCCATTTTCGCAGTATAAAAAAATATGTTAGTACCTGAATACAAGCAGGCAATTAATGCTAATAACCTGCCCCAATAATCACAATTAGATTATGTAAATACGAGCACCTATATATCACTTACTGAGCGCGTTATGCCTAACCTAACAGGCGTTATGCCATCCTATCTAATTAGTATGGAATAGCTAATTTGTATTAGCACCTTTGGAATGTACCGACCAATGACATGATTGCCGACATGGACGTACTCAGGGCTTAATATATGATAAGACCTGGTATCGACTAAAATGGAGAAGAGCGGACTTGAGACATATTGAACAATAGAAGTGGATAATATCAAAGGATGTTATTTGTAAAGTCTTTAGTATTTATATTCCGTTTTAGTTGATAAAATATTTGTAAAACTTGATAAATGGCACGGACCCCGGAGTCCGTGGAGCAATAAAAAAAAAAAAAAAAAAAAAAGGATGTTATTAGTCAACATTAACTCGGTCATATCCGTTTTGGTATCAATACTGAGCTTTAATATATGAGAATAATATGAGAGATAAGCTATGCCCCGCGATATGACACAAACAATCTATATGGGGATGTTTAAGATTCTAGTTTTCGTTCTGGATTTAAAAAATATTTCCTGATAAATTAATACACAATAGATAAGGCAAAGCGTGGGGATTATGGAAAACTTCCCTTAAGTGGAAGGTCTAGTCCAGCAGTGGACGCCTTCTGCCTTATAATGCTTACCTAATAATGATAATGAAGCCCTGCTTACCCAAATACAGGCGCTTCCTAGATACGTCCTCGTTAGCTAATTACGGACGCAGACTAGTCGGTCGCGCTATACTACGATTACACAAAGCTCACAATACAAAGAATTCCAACATTTTTAACGAATAGAAATCGTCTGTAGCTGCCCTTTCTTTTGCATCTTTCAACGGGGAATACAAAATGAAATGTTGCCTTGCCATTTTTCATGTCATGGGTAAGAAAGGATTCTTAAATTGTCTGGTGTCTCGAGTGTCTATTCTTTTAGAAAGTTCTATGTGAATATTCGAAGATTTGACGGAAACATTTGCTACGCAAGACATTTGAATTAGCTTCTATCCGTAAAATATATTAATATTCATGAAAACTACATAGTTTAGTTATACAAAAATAATATTGTGTAAATTACTTGAACCACAGAATAAATAACACTTACTTGTACAGAAGGCGCACTCCCGAAACTTCATTTATATAACAATAGACTCTAGCGACATCGTAATAAAGTTCAATTTAGCACACACAGCAAAGGATATCTAAACAGGTTATATTACAAAGCGCCTCGGAGCACGCGTCCAGGTAATTATCTACCTATCGTATTTCAGCACGCGAAACCATCTTTTCGCCTGCCATTTCGGTCATTTTCTCGATGTCGCTCTCTTCACACTGTCACTATTTGGCTCGAGTCGCGGAAAAACACACACATAACTTTGCATGGCGTCTCGCGGGTTACTTACTGCCCAGCACCTTACTACGCTTCCTGGTAGGGGCCACGCGGCGTAAGTATTACTTTATATCTAAGCTGCAAAAAAAAAGCCTGGCTGAACCGGAGAATTTACTAGTAGAAAGTACTTTTAAATTTTCAATCATTTGGTGTTTTGGTTTTGAATTAATATACATTTGAGTTTGATTTTGCTTCGCCATACATTTGTTTCTTCTACCCTTTGGTTCTATTCTGCTAAGGCGGTAATCTTGACTTTTATTTTTTTCCTTTCCGAGCGATGCGGATATTGTCTGCGCTGTGGATGCTCTTAGCTCAAAGAAAGCCTTAAATACCGCCTCTTGCCTAGTCGCGCCAGAATTAAACGACATTCTAATTGCGCGATAAAGTGCTGCATTTTATTAAACTCCATTGTGCTCTACAGTAACGTCGTACGAAACAATGTAGCTTATCGACCGAGATTCGACATCTCGTATCGTTATCGTAAAAGCCAGCCTCGAGACAGGATTAACCCCGGCTTAATCCTTAAAAGCAGCTTGTCTAATTGCAGCAAACTCATAAAGCACTACACCTATAAAGGCTAAGCGGTCGGATTCAAAATAATGTGTTTTACATTTTCGTTGCGATGGTATCTGCGACATAAAACGGCCTGTAATTTATTCTATTGCTGAAAGGGTCGGGTTGGCCCGGGGTGGGAATTACCCAAGGTGGGTGCTAAAGGGTTAAGCCGAATATACGGGATCGCGTCGGCGAACTTTGTTAATTTATGCGCTTAAAAATGTCAACTGAAAATTATGACACCAAAACACATTTCCTATTTTTGTTTTATGGTCGTGATTGGCTATAAAAATGTAATCAACAGGCCTTCTGGCTGTGCAAAAATATTTTACAGTGCTATTACGTCATCTACATTATTACCAATATGGATATCAATATCCTTCCTTATACACTTCGTTATAAAATTAAGCTTCATACTTTTTATTTCACGAAAGCTAAACCTGTGTACAAAATAACGTTAATTCCTCTTCAGAAACATTTCAAAGCAGACGTCAAAGAAGGCGTTTGTAGGTAACAATTGAGGAGTGCCACAGTCGAGATAAGGCGCCAAGTGTAACAAGCTCGCAGTACAATGTAAATCAGTACAGAAAGTATCGCAAGTTTGCGCGAGATTTCACACTCATGTGATGTTTGAATAGGTAAAAACGAAACGAAGTAGAGATTTAAATCTGTACTATGTACCTATTTACTTATTTAGCTGTTTCCCGCTCTACGCGTAGATAGCTATTCGGCTTACAAAAAATTTTTGTAAGCGAATAGATAATAATTTACAGTCGATGTAGAATTTTGAGACTGTTCTATTTTTTATTTTATTTTTTGGTGACACGTAATAAATCTTCATAACCCGCCTGCACCCCGATGCAGCTGGGATACGCGAGATTGTATATCCACTACAACCCCCTCGGTGGCCTGCCTTGATGCTAAACGGAGGGTTTCGAGAGCTTATGTCTTATGAACTTTTTTTTTTTTAATGTACGAACCTTCTCAAACAAGTACCTGGCATGTTTGATACAACATGGAAAGCTTTGTATCTAAATAATTTTACGGTGAGGAAAGTAGCCAATTTCATAGCCCATTTTATAGAGCTATTCAAAGAAGGCTCTCAAAACATCTCAAACAAATATAACATTATTTTTTATAATATTTAAATGCAAGGATCTAAATGCACACTATTTACACATTCATTTTTTTAATTACAGTATTTTATGTACTGACTGTGCCTTCAACAGGCTAGTGCTCGGGGGGAGAAGGGGCAAAGTCGGCTTACTCATTATTTAAATATTCTGATGAGTGCGTTAAGCGGCGCGTTAGCGTTAGTGGAGCATTTCGCGATAACTCTTAGCGCTATTGTTCTGTTGATTGAATTTTGAGCAGGTTTTCAAGAATTGCTTTTATGTTCTTAATGGTTGGCTTAATAAAGAATAATATTGGTTTATGGTTACAGCTCTATACTTAATTCAGTCATAACAGTTTTTTACCTAAGACAAAAATGGAACGAAATTAAAATAAAATTTGAAATTAAATGGGAATATAATAATGCAAAATATACCTTATTTTGCATTATCATATTATGCATTTGGGGATAGATATTTTTTGTGTGTATGTCTGATAACATTTTTCTCCAAAACGGTGGAACCGATTTTGATGCAGATTTTTAATTTAAAAGCAGGTTTCATTGTGGTTGATTTTAGCTATGTTTAAAGAAAATCTGTCAAGTAGCTTAAAAGTTACAAGCCCATTTCCGAATTGTACGGGAGCTACTTGAATTTTAATTTATACTTGTGGATAAGTGGATGGAGGATGGAATTAAACTACTACGAAATAAAAAAAAAAAAAAAAATTGCATTAATAACTACCTAAGTAGTACTGGGAATAGCGTGACATGAGAAATACGAAGTTCTTTGTTTTTTTTCCACTCTTCATACTCATCATATTCTTAGCCAAAGTGGAAAATAAAATGAAAACCGAAAAAATATTTTGTTCTCCTTGGCTAAAAATGCGCGTACGAGATAACCTGTAAGAGAAGTGGCCTCTTAAATGGAATAAGCCATAAAAATCTGCCTTTTGCAGGTATAGCCCACCAGCTGGCCGGGCTGCCTGGCGGTGAGTGGGGAGCCCTGGCGCGGCACTACCCGCCCCCGCTATTGCCTTCGCATCCACACTTCACGCCGCATGTGCTGCCGCCGGCGCACACGCAGCCGCAACACGTACCTCCACCACCACCCGATACAGGTGACTACATCTTTTACAACTTAGTTTATCATGTAGGCGAAGTGGTTGGACCTGGTGTGCTTGACTTAGGCAGCCCTATGGCTTCTGACGTGGCCTTACAATTTAATTATTTTCTTCACGAATAATAATAATTAATACAATAATTCACAATATAATGTGCCATTCGAACTCGTAGATTCATTCACGGCCCGCAAATAAACTTGTAAATGTCACTTGCACGGTCACTCATCCATAGATCAGGCTCATATCGGATCAGCTTGACTGTCTTCTGTCACGGTTTGGTAATGTTTTTGTTTGAAAACCATATATTTTTCATGTTAACTAAAATCTATCTTCGTTTGCAGAAGTGACGTCAGACAACCCGATAACAATGCACGCGCACAGCACGACGAGTCCGGCCAATTCACGTCCAGAATCCCCTCAAGACGACGACATATCCGTCACGGCCTCTAGCAGCCCTCCTCCCGACGAGCGGCCCGGTGCTTTCACCTCTGTAACGAGGAGAAAACCGCTGCAACCGCTGGCGGCACCTTCTAGTCTCTTCCACAGCGCGCTGGCAGCGCAACTGTTCCTGAATTCACCGCTGTTACCCACGCCTCCTGCATGGTTGTACTCACAACTGTACGGGGGCTATGACTGGTGGCTCCGACCACCTCCACCACAGGAGGATTCAAACACCTCGAGCCCGGATAGAGAAGACGAAGCTTCCACGGCTTCCGCGTCGGGTAAGAAGAGACCCGCCTCACCCGAGTGGAGCGAGCAAGGTGTTCGAACACGCAGCAAATCGCTCGTCACTCCAGAGAGACGACCCGTCGACGTGTGGCGTCCGTATTAGTGTGTCAGTAAATACAGGAATTTTGAATTCGGATTTATCAATTGGCTATTTTCCCGCAGTTTACCGTCCCGTGTTTGACGTTTACGGTTCTCGGACGATTTGTGGTCGTGTAACGTTGATACGATTTCGGTCATAGTGATTGTCATAGGTGTTTTTACGTTAGATTTTAATGAATGTGAACCTTGATTTGTAATTTTTAAAATTGTTGATTGTATTATAAGATAATGCAAAGTCTGTAAATAAAGTTATCGAAATTTTTAAATGCGTAGTTTGAAATTGAATTCTGCAATGAAAAATTGTCGAACGAAACTGGCGCGAGTTAAAAGTTTTGGATTGTATCCATTATACTGGAAACCACATCGAGCTATTTGGCACAGGTCATTGCGTTCCGAATATGCCTAGTAATGTATGTAGCGATAAAATGTAAATGCGTATCAAGTGCCTACTTATTAAATGCATTATCTCTTACATCACTGCAGCGGGCAAGTTTATTTAACAAAAAGATAATTTTGCTTTTCAATATTGTATATTTCGAATCGAAGTCGTTGAAACAGATCAGAATTTTAAATAACTTTAGCAAATAAAAAATCCCCAAGATCAAAAAATTGTATAACAGTCCAAGTCAAAAAGTTAAACCACCCTATGAAAAACATTTGCTTCAATGCGTGCAGAGTAAAAAAATTGTTTACGCTTTCAGATAGGATGCATAAAAGGCAGTCTAGTCATTTAGGGCATACACAAGACTGCGTGCTTCGGCATCTTCTGTCGACAAAGTCCATGAGCCTCATTACCCCGTGGAGGACTTCCGTAGCCGTGGATGTGATTTCTTCTTTGGGCAGGAGGAATCTGTGATGTTTACTTCTCAGTTCTATCATGTAGGAGTAGGGTATGTTGGCCACGGCGTAAGCCCAGTCGGTGCTAGTGCCTGCAGCGTAGTACATGAGGTCCTTAGTGCTGCCCACTTTGTACGTGTGACCACTGGTGTCGTGAATGGCCTTAAATAAACGATAGAAACAGATAAGTCAAACTGATTTTTAGCAATAGATTTTAAAAAAAAGTTGTTCAGTAAGCCAAGAAAAATATTTTGGAAAATCGGGTTTACGCGAGATTTTCTAATTTTCCGTATATTTATAGGACAGATGATATTATTATTGTATATGTATATATTATTGTGCGAACTAACTGGTCTAAAATTGAGTTGCAAGATTTGAACTTGACATACATACATACAATCATTGCAAGTTAAATAAAAGCTTGTAAAAAAATAACCACAACACAAAATTATTAATTAAAAAAAAAAAAAAAAATGTCCATAACAACTCAGTGCCACTCAGGATTTTGAAGTTTAACAGTTCGAAACCCAGCACGGCAATGCACTAAGTCCGTCACTCTGAGATATAAGATTATCCTAACTAATATTATAAATGCGAACGTAACTCTGCCTCTCTATCTGTCTGTATCTTTGTCTGTCTGTCTCTCTGTCTGGGTGTTTGTCGCGGTATCCCAGCTAAACGGCTGAGCAGATAGAGCTGAATTATTGCATAGATATAACTTAAGGGTAGGAGACGGATAAAGAGTACTACTACTCGCGGGTAACAACTAGTAATTTATAAAATAAAGTCATGTAATTAAGTAAGTAAGACCAAAAGAGACAAAGACCAAAAATAACTATAACTGAACAGGACAGTCTTACCTTGGCCATGGCTGTGCCTCCTTCAAGTAATTCGACGTAATCAGGACACGGGTCTCCGGTGTAGCCCCATGGGAATATTATCACTTCTCCGTAGCTATGAAATGATATGAACACCTTGAAAGTGATATCAGAGTTCCCTATTATACGCTGAAAAGGAAACAAAGCAAGTGCTATTATTTAAACAAATCAAAAACCCTACTGCAAAATGTATGTCGCATAAAAAGGAATTCAACGTCGTCAAAATCGGTCAAGTCGCTTAGGATACAGGAGCTAGTATAGAAACACACAAACATATCAAACAAAATCACACATTTACATACAAACATATACCCAAAAACATTATACTCCTTCTTGGGCAGTCCGAGTAAAAATCTTACAAATACATTTACACTGCGCCTCGTAGCTTCGTTCGCGGTTTTCCACCTTATCCGAAGCAAAAAGTATCAAGATCAGCAAGGAGTCTGTTTGGGACAAGGTAAAAAAAATTATATATGAACAGACAGACAGGCAGGAAAGAAGAGTTGTTTTTGCATTTATTAAGTTTTTTATAGACATGACGCTGTGACGTACCTCATTTTCAGCTGAATTGGCTAATAAATTCTTACTTAAATACTTACTTTCACTGCTGCTGTCTCGGGCTCAGAAAATGGTTTGGCTCCTCTAAAAAATATATTTCCGGGGTCTTCAGATGAACCTTCCTCTCCTTTCTCACCCCAGCCGTAGCTAAAAAATAAGCGAGCGTAAGAATAGCACAAAGACTCGTTTGATAAAGCAAATCTAACGTGGAGACAATAGTTTTTCTCGCCCAATTGTCATCAATCAAACCCATTGCAAGGGCTTTCTCCCTCTTTTGCCAAAATTCATGTTTGAAATTAATCTCGTCTTACTGTTTTTGCAAAATTTCTGTATGTCAACACGCCACCGCTGATCTTCCGAGGCTACGTTTACCTTTATTAACAAAATATATACATCCAATGAATTAAAGGTAGTTGCGAAACTAACTAGTTGAAAATATTCATCATCATCATTATTATTAGATAGAAAACATCCACTGGTGAATAAAGGCCTTGCCTTTTGAGTACCTCACACAACTATAATCAGCCATTTGCATCTACCGGTTTTCCGCGACCTTCACAATGTCATCGTTCCATCTAGTGGGAGACCTACGCAGCGCTGCTTGGAAGTCGCAGTAAAACGAAAAAGTTAGTATTACACCAGGGTTGTATTTTTTGTTGCCCTTTCACACATCTATATCTTAATACTATCTAAGACTAGCTACGAGTTGTTTTTGCAAAATAAGCAAAGAGCGCCATACTGAACGACAGATCTTCCATTTGCATCGACCGGTATTCCGCGATTCAACTAGTTAAAAAAAATATATAATTACCTGAAATTCCTGTTCAGATCTACGCCAACGCATTCCCCATATTGTGCTCTGTTTTTCCTCCACATTCGGTCATGCGTGTGAGTGTATTCATAGCCATCTGGGTTTAACACTGGAAGTATGTACCTGAAACATAATCAACTAAACGATGTATTTTTATATTCAGCTAGGTATTTCCTACATTTCGTCGAGAGTGAATAGCATTGGTTGGTTGGTCCCATAGTAAAAGTTGATGGTAATGATGAGTGATATTGTATCCTAGAATGAATGTCCGTCGTTTAACCGAATAACCATTATAGTATCACAGAAAACAGTTACCACAGGGGACCACCCGCGGGACCAGTGTTAGCCTGGCAAATCTTAGCAGTGCTAGGAAACCTTGGACACGGCACAACACCGCGAAGGCCCACTATAATCTGTATTATTTATTATGAGTTCTTACCAATCTTTATTAGTGACACTATCCGGCTGCTCATGGAAGGTCCTAACCAGCTTATCTACAATAAAGGTGACTACAGCCGAGCTGATCCACTCACGAGGGTGGATGGCGCCATCCATCCACACGCCGTAGTTACCCGATTTACCGTTTGATATTTTCAGCATCTGGAAAAATTGAGCACGACATTATCACCAGAACACGTCAACTGACGAACGAAGAGCGTGCCATTTGCATCCACCAGTGCAATTATCAAAGTCGAGCAAAGTCAGACACGGTCAAGTCCACGTAATGCTCCAGTAAAGTGGTGGAAACATTACTAGAGGTTTCTATGGAGTTTTGAAAATAACAAAATAAGTTTTCACGACGTTATACTATTCACCGACACTCGTTCACGAACATATAATGGATAAAAATGCAACGTTTTTACACACGAACACTGAAAATAATTCAAGTTTATTAAAATAATAAAAGTCGCGATATGACTTCTTCACGTTCCCGCCAAAACTCTCTTAAAACATTCTTACCTTCATGTCTCTCCCTTCAACAGATTTCCCAATGACTTCCACAGTGCACAGATACGGAAACTCTTGCGCAAGATTGTCCATAAAAGAATAAATGATGTCCAGTCGATGATAATTCTTCCAATCCATTGCTCGACCTACGGACGTAAATCATTACTTATGTCTCGATTAATACTGACCTTAAACAAAACTGTCATTGCTTAAATAATATCTAAATTTAAATTGAGTCATTTTTAATTGGCTACCAACACTAATTGAAATTAGCTCATAATTAGTTCTCATTATAAAATTATGTATATGTAGTTATCTAAGTAGTATTATATTAACTATGAAAAATAGTTATTAGTCAGAGCTTTATGGTATAATCACTAATTATGGTATAATCACTAATTATGGTATAATCACTAATTATTTTCTTAATTTACTTTTTTTTTTTCAAGGTAACACACATTTAAAATTACTTTTCGCATTTCTAGGTGGACCGACGACATTGTAAAAGTTATGCATGATCAGCATGATCAGCAACTACGATCATCATCGGCAGTTTATTCAAGCTCTAGGGAGCCATGAGGCCCTTAGCAGTGGACGTCTTCTGGCTCATGAACTTAAATTTTACATACGACTTTCGCAATTTGCATTTCGGGGCCTTCGTCATTTTGTTCGGCACCACCGTGGCATGTTTCACGACTTACTATTCTGGCATTGCTAAAAACATTTATTTCTATAACTTAAATATCATTAAAATCTAATAAAAACTATACTGTTAAAATGTATATCATTAACACACTTTATACATTAAGAAGTGTGTTATTATCACTATATACATCTATATACAATTAATATGAATAGTGTGTTACTGGTATTGTTATTACATGTTGCACATTAATATTTATAGGTATTGTTGCTTTAGCATAAAAGGTTGAGCTATTAGGTTATATTATGTCCAATTGGGTGAGGCAACATTTTTGAATTTTTATTTAACTCAAAGTCGATTAAAAAAATATGTTTATTCTCAGAAGCTCCGTGAAAGTAGTTCAGTAACGGAACTATTGCCCCGGTGGCTCAGTTGGTAGTAAACCTACCTTCTGTGTTTGGGGGCGTGGGTTCGATTCCCATCTAGGACCAACATTCATGTGATGAATATTTGTGTTTGTTCTATGTCTGGGTGTTAATATCTATATAAGTATGTATTTATAAATATCTATGTACGTATATCAGTCTCTGGCAGCCATATTACAAGCTTTGCTTAGTTTGGGGTCAGATGACCGTGTGTGCAAAAATGTCCCAGATATTTATTTATTATTTATTTATTTATTATTGAGACTTTTTTCGCGATAATATGAGCCAGATCAAATCCTTGTTTTTAAAACATGTAATTAGGTATTTTGGTTTTTCCTGAATAGTAAATAAAATAGAAACATGCTTTAGTCTTATAAAAATCAGATAATTTCATGAAAGATTTAAGGGGATTTATTATTTCATGATTTAAGGGGCTTTTAGTGGCCTCCTTATGTATTCTTACCCAGAAATTGAAACGCGCGTTCTTCGAAGTTGGTAAAATAATGATAATATAAACCTTACAACTTTGAACAACGCGGACTTCGAGCTCTCCATAAGAATGAGGCGAACTTCTTGAACGGCTGTGTAGGGTGACAAATGATTTACCGTTCATGGAAATCTGATCTCAAAACAAGATAAATATTCGTAGCAGAAGTAAAAATACGAGTATCATTTCGTTCTATACCAATAAGTGACAATACGAGCAAGTTGGTAACCTGGTTGTAGCGTAACGCATGTTTTTTTTTATGGATCTTGGTGGCGAGACGAGCTGGTCGCTCACCTGATGTTAAGCTTCACGCCTACCCATAACAATTCAATGCCACCCAGAATTTTGAACTTCAACAGTTCAAAACCACGAGCGGCAATGTACTGCGCTCGTCACCATGAGATAATTAGATGTTAAATCTCTCTATGCCCAGTAATTACGCTAGGAACATTGCCCTTCAATCCGGAACACAGTAATGTTTGCACACTACTGCTTGGCGGTTGAATAACTGGCAAAGGTGTGGTACTTCCCCAGGCGGACTCTACAGCAGAGCCCTACCAGTACTACCACCACTTGTGCTTGCCCATAACGGTTCAATCCCACCCATAATTTTGAACCAGAACAGTTCAATGGCCTGCGCGGCAAAGCACTATATACGCTAGGCCACTTTGAGATACATAACACTAAAAGAAATGCTCACGGAAACCACCAGCGTTCCCAGATCTTCTAAAAGTCTTCGAGATAGTTCCTTGTTCTCTCTCCATCAGTTGGTTTACGTCTGGAACAGCGACTGAGTATGGTATCTCCCGCTCGTGCAGCATGCCAGCTATTTGGGCAGCCCGACGGCCTTCTACCATTATATCCATTGTACTACGTTCCTCTTTCCATATGTTTATCGCTAGAAAAAAAAAGTATACCCGAATTGAGAACCTAATTTTTTAAAGGAGAGACTAAATGGTCGCC
Organism: Apocheima hispidaria; assembly: GCA_947579745.1. Taxonomy (NCBI): domain Eukaryota; kingdom Metazoa; phylum Arthropoda; class Insecta; order Lepidoptera; family Geometridae; genus Apocheima; species Apocheima hispidaria. The sequence goes on from OX388161.1 coordinate 9,305,064, forward strand.
GGAAAATTGCGGCGTGTTCTGGCTGTATTTATGTGCCCGCGCTTCGAGCTCTGAATCTTGATCTGATATTGATGATTTTCTTGAATCGGCAGTACAAGTATACTAATAGTTAAATCTCAAAAAAAAAATATACAAGAAAAAATATATGCTCAATATTTTGACTTTATTTTTCTTCTCAATATTTGTTAAAAGGCAGTTAATATAAATAGGTTGTTTTTATTGATTAACACTATAATAACATTTACCACTAAGTGCGCGCGAACCCACTTGTTTCAGCATTTATCATTCGTACTGCCAAGGAGGAGAATTTGGAGTTTGTTTAACATTACATTTACTTTGCAAATGTGTTTTACGATCGCTTAATATGAGAAGGCTCAAATGATCCTACCTAAAACAATTAAAAAAAACGGAATAAAACTCAAAGAAAGTGTAGTATTTGAGAGACAAATTATTCTCAGTAAATAAATGAAACAGCAAAAATGTAGCAGCAATGCCGAAAAACTGGTGAACTGTGCTGAGACTTGTAGAAAAACAAAACTTGTCTGATAAAATTAATATTTTATTCGTTTACATACAAAGACGCATTACGATTACCAAACTTGAAAGTGCTACTGCGAAAAACGATGGTACACACAGTTTTGTTAAATAAATTAATACCTCCAACTGTGTCCAATGTTTTAACGAAGAACCTCTGCCCTTCTCTAATAAATGTTAGCTCCCATACTTGGGTGGGGTTTACTGACGGTGCCACCTTGACTAGTTTCGATAAACATAGGACCAAACGTTTTATTTCATCGGGATTCAGCGTGAAGAAGAATTTTTCAGTGGTTTTCAGAATATATTGTAATTTTTTATGTTACAATTGTCCATTTTGACAATGATCACAGATGAGACTTGACACTGACAACAACTCGTGATATTTTAGAAAGAAGTATTGAAAACTTTTACCAAACTTTTATGATTTTTTTTGTTTTTTTGGCAATGTCTCTGCCAAATATTAACAAAGTCGGCCGGTAAATTGCGCCGTAGCAAACTTCCCCCCTTTTTTGGAGAAATACGCCTATAATCAAAAACCGCCGACACAAAAAAAAAAAAAAAAAATTGTAGAATTGAGGTTGTGCAAAAAGTTTGTGCTCGACAGGTTTACTGTTAATAGTACTACTGGTAGTTGTGTAGAAGTTTCAAATCAAACAAAAATAATTATTAACTTACGTTTCATCTAGTACTTCTAGGACTTTTAGTAGTACTCCTGGAGCCTCTAGTACTCGTACTCTTTAAACTTATTTTGTCCTCTTCTTCAGAATCTTTAACATATTTAATCCCAATTTTTAAAGGTGTGTAGTTATCTACAAACTCCATCAAAGCGATAACGCTACTCAAGATCTCTTTGCCCGTTTCTTCTATTTCTTCACTGGGCACTTTGAATCTGTGTTTCTTGCTTCTCAACTCTAGGAGGTAGCAGTATGGAATACCGGCGACTCCGTAAGACCAATCGTTGCTTGTGCCTGCTGCTCCGTACATCACGTCTCGTGAAATGCCCACTTTATAAGTATTGCCATTAGTGTTGTAGATAGCCTACAAAAAAACATGATAAAACAAAAAACCAGATAAGTGCTAGTCTGACTCGCGAAACGAGGGTTCTGTACATCGCTATTTTTTCTCGTAAAATTTACATGACATGTATTATATAACTATGAAACTACTGGACATTGTTCTAACGAAAAGATAAATCGGGTGGAAGGACAAGCTTCTTAAAAATATATTTCCCATACATAGATAGGGGAGGCCTATGTTCAGCAGTGGACGTCTTCTGGCTGATAATGTAATGTAATGTAATACATATATATACTTTACGGTCAATTCTCCAAGTACAAATTTAAGGTTGAAAAAGTAAAGGAAAAAAATCTGAATTTGTAGTAGTTGTATCAAAAATTTGATACAACTACTACAAATTAAGTTTTTTTTCTTTACTTTTGCAGAAAGACCTTGCTTCTTGCCAAATTTTATGATTCTAGGGTTTCAAGGGACGTATACCCTATAGGTATTGATTTGCTTGCGAGTGTCAAAATATGAGGCATATATAGCAGTACTTTTTATGGGGTTGAAATAGAACCTTGATTTTTGTACAGCTCCAAGGGACCGTAGACTTTGGCATTCGATATTTATTTCAACTTTATACCTCAAAAGCGTTCCTGCGAAAAGAGCCTCTAATGACAGACAATCAGACAGACGCGATCCTATATGGGTTCCTTTTGTGAGACGGAACCCTAAAAAGGCGTGCTCAGATAATGCCGTGGCTCTGGTATCCTCAGAGCGTCGGCCACCGTGCGGACTTACGAAGTTTGTCATCAACTCATCTATCTAACATTACCGACACGATTTTTTTACGAAGGTAATTTGAAACTCATAAAGATAAGCTTGGTAGAGATAGTTTAAGCTTTAATTAGTGGTGCCGTAGAGTTGGAACTGTGCTTGCTGCAAGTTATCGACTTGCTAGAGCCAGTGCTACACCGGAACCGATGGCATTCTCTGGTGTCGGAGGCCGATACTCACTTCGGGTAAGTAAGGAATGAAGTATACAATTTTAAGTTTGAAACTTAAAATTCGCATTTAACACATAACTACGTTTATAAGTGGGTATTGCGTGTCCAGATACGGTCTTAAGACATAGATAGAAAAAATCTTGTCAAGAAAATATTTGGAGATGAAAATGGGGAAGAATTTTGTACATAAACGGCCGGTAAAAATAAAAAAATAATAGTTATGTTAAAAACTAACTCTAGACATGATTGTGGCTCCCTCTAACAGCCTCACGTAGCTCGGACAGAGCTCGTCTTTGCACGCGAAAGGGAAGAGGATCACCTGCGCGTAGCTATGCAGAGTTATGTAGACTGTGAATTTTATGCCGGAGTTTAGCAGCATATCCTGAAATGAAGTAGGGACTACAATAAATTACTGGAGAACTACACGAAAAGCATGTGATTAAAAAGTAAATAGTGAGGGTTAAATAGTGATTTGCATTTCTGCCGTAAAGTAATGACAGTTTTTTTTTAAATGTAATTTGTTGACGAAACGAGCAAGTCGCTCACCTGATGTTACGCTTCACGCTTGCTCATAACAGTTGAATATCTGTTTGTTGAGGGGTTCTATTTTTGAATCGCTCGTATGATTTCGCAAGAAAATATCATACGAAATGAATGATTTTCTAGAAAGCCAATTCGAATGGTTCAAACCACTCGTTGCGTTAGCGAGTGATATGGATATTGTAGAAATTCGATTTTTGTTTGGGATTTCGTTGGGAAGTCAGTTGTTTCGAATGATACAAGAGATATCATCAAAAAGAAATGTCATACGAGCGATTCAAAAATGGTGGCCTAGGCCAGGCGTTTTGTTTTTTTTTTTTTTGGTACTCGATGACTAGACGAGCATGTCGCTCACCTGATGTTAAGCTTGCCCATAACAGTTCTGTGCCACCCAGAATTTTGAACTTCAACAGTTCAAAACTATGCGCGGCAATGCACTGCGCTCGACACCCAGACATGTTAGATGTTAAATCTCTGTATGCCCAGTGATTACGCTGGAAACATTGCCCTTCAACCCGGAACACAGTAATGCTTGCAAACTACTGCTTGATGGTTGAATAACTGGCAAAGGTGTATGTATGCGTATATCCCCACCTCACCTGATGTTAAGTGACGGTGTGGTGAAAGACAGTAATTACGCCTTGCTTGTATTTGGAACTGGCTCTCAAGTGAGGCAGCTGGAACACTCCGTTAGCTAGATAAGCGAACACTAGAAAGTTCACAACATGTCCTATCAGGCTGATCGAATACATAATTTTACGTGACCAACTTTATACCCTTTAAAAATAAAACTGGTCGCTCACAGTCACAGTCAAAGTGTACGAATAATCAATAAATCTCTACTCACAATAAGTACTTATCAACAACATTCGTCAATAAATGTGCACTGAATTGAATTCGTGTCGCCGCCATTCCACTCTGAGATTATAGGGCAAACAGGATTCACTCGTAAATTGAATAATTATCTGCCAATAAATCTACATTTGCAAACATAAGGCTACCGTCAATTTTTTCATGGTTTCATTCATGGCCTTCTAATTTAATCTAATCCCTTATCGATAAGTTTGTTCGATCCTAAGCTTTATAATATCTTACGTTCTTATTCTGAGTACGTTTTGTGAACTATATGGAAATCATGGAAATCGTGATTTTAAATTAAGAAGTCTTATAAAACAATACAATGGTCTAACTGAAACGTACAATATTTTATTCGTGTATTAGGTCTAGCTAACACAGTAATAAAATATTGTACGCTGGCGTTAAAGAGAGCTATGCTTGGCAATGAGCAGGAAACATCACTCGAAGAACCGATAACCGATGGGGTAGAGAGGTTCTTGAGTGGCGACCACGAACTGGAAGATACAGCGTAGGCAGGCCTCCCACTAGGTGGACGGACGACATTGTGAAAGTCACGAGGAACCGGTGGACGCAAATGGCACGTTTCCGTTCGGTGTGGCGCTTCGTCTTCTGGCTGATGATGATGATGATGTTGCTTAAGAATAAAGATGAAGTGCATAATACATTGAGTTTAATAAAAGCTTGTGTGCTTACCCTGACAGCGGTAGACTCTGGTTCAGAGAAAGCGAATGGTCCATGGTAGAACACATTTGTTGGTTCATCCGAAGATCCAAAGCCGCCCCAACCATAGCTGAAACAATTACAAGTAGCAGGTTTTGTAGTGGTAGATCTCTTTTGCAGACATCGCCTTGAAGTACCACACATTTACCTGTTATTCTACATCAAAGCAAACAAACAAGAACAAGAACGAGAAAACATTGCAAACAATAGTGTGTTCCAGTTTGAATGAGTTGTTTTTCAGTGAAATAACTTTTTTTTATATTCAATTTTGGTTTGCATTTGATCACTTCCGGCCTGATCATAAGCACAAGGCATAAAAGGATATAACATCTACAATACAATAACACTTTCTTGACGCCACAAAAGAACATAATAAGAAAATTACACTAGAGATAGGTACAACAAGGCGGTCTTATCAATCAGAGCGATCTCTTCCAGACACCCTTCTTTAATCTAATATCTCTTCCAGACACCCTTCTTTAATCTAATAATCTATTATTTGAGTAATCTATTAAGGCTTAATCTTAAGCACTGGTCATAAAAGAATTTAACATCTAATAAGGAAAAGCTAATCCTAAATAATATTATAAATTCGAATATAACTCTCTCTGTCTATGTGTCTATCACCCCCGAATACTGAAACGTTTGTTAAATTTGACGACAGATTAAGTCTGTTGCTGCCTTTTTCATTTGCTTAGTGCCAGACAAAGGCAGCATTAGAATTAATCTGTTGTAAAAGTTAACAGGCGTTTCAGTATTCGGGGGTAAGTCTATCTATCTGTCTGTCTATCTGTCTATCTATCTATCTATCTGTCTATGTCGCTATCTGTATATCTGTATATGTGGCTATCTGTCTATCTGTCTACCTGTCTCTGTCTACCTGTCTATCTATCTATCTGTCTATATGTCTATCAGTCTATCAGTCTATCTGTCTATCTGTCTATCTGTATATCTGTCTATCTGTCTATCTGTCTATCTGTATATCTGTCTATCTGTCTATCTGTCTATCTGTCTATCTGTCTATCTGTCTATCTGTCTATCTGTTTATCTGTCTATTTGTCTATCTGTCTATCTGTCTATCTGTCTATCTATCTGTCTACCTGTCTATCTGTCTACCTGTCTTTCTGTCTCTCTGTCTCTCTGTGTCTCTGTTTCTCTGCATCTCTGCCTATCTGTCTCTCTGTCTGTTTGTCTGGGTGTTTGTCGCGTTATCGATTAATATATTATATTCTATTCTATTCAAACTAATAAATTCTAGGTAATTTTTTAGTAATTACTAAAAAATATGACTGATCCCTGAAGATTATAATTTAATTCGTATAACGTAAATAACGTAATTCTAAAAAAATGCCAGGATGCTTCATCTTAAATCTAGAAAAATGCTTCAAAATGATCTCAGTTGTTATAGCAACAATTTATAGATACCTAAAGTTCCTATTCAGATCCACTCCAACGAATTGACCTTTATGCCAAGCTTTGTTCTTACGCCACATGCGATCCTTTGTGTGCGAATATTCGTATCCGTCTGGGTTCATTACTGGTAAGAAGTACCTAAAAGAAAATTTTAATACCGACAAAAAAAAAAACAGCCAGAAAATATATTTTTTTTAGTCAGGGACAACAACCAAAGGTCTACGGGAACATGTCAACAGTTGTATGTATATTTGTATGGTTGTATGTAAATGTGTCCGAAGATAAGTAGCGACCCGTTGATTTGATCCTCATGAATTTTTTTAGGCAAGTAGTTTATTATGATACAATTTAAAAATTATAAACAAAATGTGTCTAGAAATTTTGAAGTAATAGGAGTGGCGAGGTCCCAGTTCAGGGCGAACAACTAGTATATCACTAATAGTTCGCGCCGAACTGAGACCTCGCGAACCCTATAATTTCACAATCCCTGGACCGATTCAACTCATATTCGAACTTAATTTTTTTAATTGAAATTAACTACTTACAAAATTTCATGAAGATCGGATTAACGGTTCTTATGTTATCGTCGGACAAATAAACATACAAACATATTAATATAAAAACATGCATACAACTGCCAATTTGTTCCCGTAGACTCTGAGACCTTCGCTTCGCTCGGTCAATTATTCAGTGTGAAATGTACGTAATGTGAATAGTTACCAGTCTTTATTAGTCATGTATCCAGGCAATTTGCTAAAGTTTTTCGCAATATGGTCTGCAAGGTAAGTGGCAGTGGCAGGAGCAATCCATTCCCGAGCGTGGATACCAGCGTCTATCCACACGGCGATGTTTTTGGCGTTGCTGTTTGATATCCTGAGAATCTGAAAACACATGATAAACTAGCATTCTCGTTTTTCGCATCGATAATCGTAGATTATGCAGCAAGTATGTGGGCGACATATTGAATCCCTCGCTGCACTCAGGATTCTATCTAGAATTAGATCTAGATTCAAGATCACCCAAGAAGAAGACAGCTTCAAAAACTTTCTGTTTAAAAGAAATAACCTATAATCTTAGTAGCTTATTTCATTTACTCCAACGAATTGAATGTCTAACTATTCTCTTCACAAAAATCAAAACAGAAAGTGAAGACATCTTCAATTCCACATATAGACGAATAAGCTCACAGCGATGAAAGACCTTAGAAATAGAATGAGCTATGTAAAACACACAAACCTAAAGATAACAAAAAAACAAAATAACCTTCAAATCTCGCCCCTCAAGCGATCTGCCTATAGAACCAGTAGTGCATATCGAAGGATAATCAGACTCCAGCTTATCCATGAAGGAATGGATCACTTTGAGCCGATGGTAGCTGTTGTGATGTGATGTACAGCGTTGCGTAGGCTTCTCTCCTTATTAAATAATTGAAATAAAATATTTATTATCTATAAGAACAAGCATTTTTCTAGGAAGCAACGCGCAGACTAAGCCGCTCATTTTAAGGACGTGAAATTTGGACCCATTATTCTTCAAATAGTCTTGGTTAGTAATAGGAACGGGCCTTGTGAAATCCGACATCTAAAGAGGTAAAATGGAAATAAAAACTTTTTTATGGTTAGCCAATGAAACTTGTTTTATTTACTAATCATAAAAAAGGCACGTCACAGGATTTTTCAAAAATCAAGCCCTAACGAGGTGAAATGGGGTGTTTAATTTACTGTGTTTAACTTATAATGATCTCTATATATCTCTATATAGAGGCTTATAATGATCTCTTCGGCCTACTACTGGTCCAGCTTGTTGAATTTTGATTTTGATGACCTAATGCTGGGGGAGTAACCCTATCACAATATCAACTTTGAATGTACTGTACCTTTAGTCAAGGATGGAACTTTAATTGGTCTGTCCAAACGATTTCTGCTTATAGTGTAATTTTTGTTTTTTGTAACATTAGTTCTTTGTGGACTCGAATCTCTGTTGGAACATTTCTGCAGTCTACTCTTGCTCGGATCTTTGGTCTTACTATTCTTATTCTTTATTTCTAAATCAGATCCACTGTCTTTGAAAATATTTTCTTCATAAAAAGGATGGTAGAAGTGGTATGGACAGTCTCCACACCGAGAGATAGGATAACGCATGTCCTCGCGGGCCACAGACGAAACTATAGGGTACGTTGACATTTTGAGTTTTCTAATGATCATAGTTGCTTAGGTCATCATGAATGAACTGCGTGGAAGAGGCCATAAGTGAAAAGGTGGTGAACACAGATGGGAACTTGGAAAGGTCGCAAACCCGAATTCTCCTCAATGTATGGAATTCTTTCCGCCTTTTAAAATCCCACTGAGTTAGTTATAGTTTTACATTATCATGAGATGAACTATATTAACAAAACAAAATATTTTTTTCTCAGATCCGACGCCAAACTCGAATATGTCCGAATCCGGTGACCTTGAAAACATTTACCTGATCTAGTAGCAGTATAGATGGCGACTGTGGCCAAAAGCTACCCTAGTCTGTTTAGTTACATTGATGCCGCATCACATCATGTTTGATTTCGTTTTTTTTGCATGTATTTTTTTTAAAGTTTATTGGATAATGATGGGGATAAACATGGATCTTGTATCCTTCGTCTAAAGGGATAAAGCTCGTATAAACAGAAATTTTACCTCAGTATTTTAGTGCCATATTGACATTGATGTGTTATCGTCCTTACTGTCAACAAATTTTACGCCATTGTTTGTATTTTGCGATTATCCGAGGTTTTATTTACAATACGCAGTAATTATGTACACAATTATTATGCTCTTTCAGTTCATTGAACCGAACCATTAAATGATTAGCATTTCTTGATTTCATTGGTTTTATTCAAAATAGGTCTTAAAATACATAAAAGGGAATACATACATACATCATCTTTTATATATTACTGGCGATCCGCTTCGGCATCGCACGGGTACCAAACTAACAGACCTATACGTATACACCTATAGAGGGAACATACATACATCGAAAAAAAATAATACAAATATCATAATTTTAAATTTCACAATACAAACAAATTTCATTTTCAGGGAATCAGCAGATTAGCCCAGATCCTGTCAAGTTTGGCGCACGAGTGAAACCGGGGCCGGTCTCTACTATACAATATATGTATATCGATATTTCTCTTCGAGAGATAGCCTAAAATTTGCCGAAATCATCGCTTACCGTCACCTTGTAAACATCAAAGAGTAGGTACACAGCCGCTACGCTATACGAATTTTTTAATAAAACATCCAATAAAGCCTTAAATGTATAAAGAATTATCATCGCGTCTGGTCGAAGCATCTCGTGACCAAAATGCTGGCCTCTACCTTGCCCAAAGAATCGCCATCGCTATTCAACGCGGCAATTCGGCCAGCATTTTGGGCACGATGCCTGCCGGTAGCGGTTTATTAGATTAGGGTTAGTTTTAAGTTGTATATATATTTATGATTATTTTTACTTAGAGTTTATTTTAATTTATTTACTATTTAATGTTATTTAAGTTATAGATATTGAATATAAATTACATTAAAAAAAAAAAAGCCTTTAACATTCTAAATGAATAATCTACTTTAACTCAGCAGTTAAATAGTGAGTTTTAAGGATTAACAATTAGTCGCTAAAGACAGAGGGGAGGTTGGGGTGGTCCCTACCTTGTTTTTCATTTGGAGCTGCTTATGGCTTGCCGCCGCGCCACCGACCATAAACTTAATACTAACCCAAAATTAGTATTCAGACGGACTTTCTAGTGGTTTAAGAGATGTTAGTAATATTACAACATTTCTTAGTCTTAGTTGTTATAATTTTAGATTATGCTGTTTTTTACCCGAATACAAATAGATAGATAGCACTAGACCGTGGTCGATGGCGTTCTCTAATATCACCAAAACAAAAACACTTCTTTGAAAACAACAATGTAGTGAAGTTATTTTTTCGCATCCTTCGATTCCACCTTTTTTATACACACAGCAAGGATATGAATCTTTCTGTGTTTTCCTTAAAATACAATATGGGTCTTCAAATATAGACTATATACGTAGCTTCTGAGCTCTACCCTATACTACATCATAGCTTAACATCAGGCAGGATGTGAATATTTTAAGTTATAAGAGGTAAAATTTTAATTCTTACCACATTTAATTATTACTATCTAAGAATTTAAATATTATTTTAATTTTATTTATTTTTTAATTTATTTTATTTTACCATTTTAGTGCATTTATCGGTGCTGGTAACCTTTTGGTCTTATATGCAAGCGTGACCTAAAAACGTTCAAAGAACAAAAGTAATCAAGAATCTTATAACGAAAATAATAAAACATACCATACTGTAGGTAGGTACAAATAAATCTAGCCAGCCAGCAGCCACCCTACAGGGGAGAGTGGGGAGGTACAATTAAAAAGATAAACGCGTATAAGACCGAGTCGAGGCGACACTTGGGTGGCGACGAGGCCCCGCCGTCTGGTTAGCGGGCTACCGAGAGATCTGAGTACTACTTGTTGTTTTAGAACTCGAATCAGTTTCGTTTTTTACCCGACTACCTAAAAGAAAGTAAAAATGTATCCATCTGCCACCTGTCTTCATCAGTCCTACTTCGCCAAATTATGCTTTCTGAATAATGCCTGTTGATGAAAATACCAAACTTGCTATATGTCTGCATAGAATATTTGAGGAGCTCCCTCAATTCCTCATGGATCCCATTATCAGAACTAGATTTTGATTAAAATGGGACTAATCTGGACTATCCTTTCTAATTTTTTTTTTTTTTTACAAGTATGTTCATAAATGTTCTGAGGTAAAAAACATTTTAAAAAAAACGAATTGAGAACCTCTTTTTTTTGGAAATGGGTTAAAAAAGAGGGTAATGTTATAATCACAGAAGAGGAAAAAATTTTACCTATAATTATCATAATAATTTTCTATATACAATGAAGTCAAATTTCTTTCAAAAGTTTCTCTCTAAATGTTGCCAACTTGCAAAGAGTCGCTTGGTATAGATTTTTTTTATATACCACTCGTTGCCTTTGGAGGCAGCTAAAAACCGTTTACCTCTAAAATCCATACTAAGCGACCTTATGATAATGATAAAATCTGTGCACAAAATGATTAATTATGTGTATGTTTTCGCTCAAAATTGTAGTTTCTTCAAATCCACAACAGTGCGTTAAAATTATATACATGAAAATAAAATAAAATCAAAATGACTTCAAAAACGATTTTTTTTCGAAAACAAACAGTAGTGCACATTGTTTCATTAGAGGGGAGTGCATGAGCGAGACGAAGGCGACCGTTGAGGCATTTGTGAAAATATCTGATTACACGTAATTATCGAGCGAGTTCGCACTGGGTTCCTGGTAGCTAGAGCCTTTTCTGTGGGCCGACTTAGGGTGCTTATCCACAGGGTACACTCGTCCTCTACGAACGAGCGTACCTTGGTTGAATCAGCGACATGTTGACCAATTATCCTGCAACCGACACCTCTGCTTCCGTATCTAAAGTAATCAAGCCCGGTAATTATTTGGCGTCAGAAATCTTCGTGTTTCGATATTTCGGTTTTGATCGGACTATCATATTGGGCTTCACCCATTGGGTCTTCCTCCCTTTCTTGTTGAGCAATAGAATTTCACGAAATTAACTTGACTTAACCCTTACAACTTGAATTTAGTCAAGATGATGCCGTTCATCTTAGCTTTGTTAAAGACAATTTTCTTTACACACACACTCTCTCCGCTTTCTACCTCAATTTACTAGCTCCGCTTACTCGCTGCATTTACTCATTCTGCTTATTCTACCTACTAACTCACTTCCGATGGACAGGCACCTTTAGTTCGCCCACTTGCTTTCAAAGGCGCAACTCTATTGTTTGGGAGGCCGGGCTGGCAGGATGTGATTATGGATTGACGAAATCAGGGCAGTAATGCGAGGATTACACTTAATTGAAGATTTGGAAGGATTTGTTGAGATGAGACAATGTTATACTTTTACATAGCTTAAAGTTTGGGAGCAGAATACAAATCAGTATATAAATAATGGTAAGGGAATACAGAATTCATCCAATTAACGTAGGTATTTGTCAGGGAATTGGGTCTCGAGCAATAGCGTTACGTTATTTATAAAGATGCCGTAACTAAAATAGTTACATTTTTCTAGATATAGATAAATTCCAGACCATCTAAAACTATTTTGTATACACGCATTGCATAGTAATCTACGATGGTGATAAAAAAAACTTTGACATAACCCTTGACAATGCTTGTTGTGTATTCTAAATGTGGGCGGAAAATTATTTGTAAATAATGTTATAATATTTTGATGTTGCTCATTCGTTTATATTTGAACAAAATTAATCGTAGTCATTCAAAGTGGCACAAAATAGATATCAAATATGGGACGTGACATGTTCAAAAGACGGCCAAAAAGTATTTCTAAAAGGCTTGAGCACAAAAGGCGGTAAGATAAAAATATTATACGCATACCTAACACTCAAACACATATTATAAGGAGAATTCTGTGCTAACACTATTTATGTATCAATAAATAAGTCGAAATAAGTCAAACTGAAAGTCATCAAATTCTCAGTTTTACTGTTTATGTACTTAAAAAAACAAATTAAAAGCTATAACTATTACGAGTCCTGGACCTGTCGGTTTCGTTCACAGTGGGTTCACAAGTTTTATCCACGGCAATAATTACATGAAGAGAATAGAAAAAAAGAAGAGAAAGAGAAGAATTTAAAGAGAAACATTTCTTCGTCATGCATTAGGCACTTGTCTCACCGCCGGCGAGGAAGCGACGAACTATCGTCTGTTTACTCGCTCAAGAAACGTAAAATTGATTTGGACTTCGTGTGAATAAGAGATACACATATATTAATAGTTGATCGCCGACTGTTCACACTGCCGACGAAAACTCTCTTTACATTCGTTTGTCGCAGCGATAAGAGCTATAAAAGATAATATTCGCTGAACTATGCTCGCTTGGCGGTCATAGCACTCGCCGACAGAATCCCAGCGGTCATTCTCTACTACAGTGCGAGTAATCACCCGTCGCTCTCGTGCACTCGCTATAGTCAAAGTCAAAGTCAAAGTCAAAGTTATTTATTGGTAAATATTCATTTACAAGTCAAAAATAATAACCTTTTGTATACAATAGTATGCAAATTAAGTAGAGGCTATTCATTGAATACAATGATCATTTAAATGCGTTATACAATGTTAATAACATTCAATTATAATAATTATTTCGTCAGAACATGAAATGTCAACAAAAAAATAAGTTAACATAATTTTTTCCTCAAATTACAATTTACTTTTATTTATTCATGAACAGATTAAAGTCATAAAATGTTTGTTCGATAAGCCAGCGCTTCAGTCTGCTTTTAAAGCAAGTTGAGTTCGATAGCAGCCCCAGCGATAGCGACATAACTATAGGAACTATACACACACTTTTCGCTGCTCGCTAACTCGTTTCTTGCTTCTGACTCTACTCGCTGCTCATTCATCATCGGCGGTGGGATTAGTCCCTTATCATACAGAAAATATATAGTACTTATAATGGAGTTAAATACCGGAATGCTAGTTTGCGGATGAAGCCAAGCAAAGCGATTTAATTTTATTTTTTATCTCAATTTTAAATGCTATTTCCCATAAAATTCCTTGTCATTATCCGCGTCACAGAATCTCCAAAATTCTCCATGTTACATTTGCTAAAACAAACTTAGCTTATAATTCTCCTCTAACAAGAATATGTCGTACATACAACGAAGTTAATGCTTCGTTGTGTGATCTTGATATGTTCCACGACTCTTTACAAGTTTTCAAAAATAAAATTGTAAAACATCTAAATGCAAACAACACAAACGAATAATTTCTGACTTTTTCTTGCGTATCTATGTTTTAAACTATGTGTATATAATTATTATTATTTTTCAAACCACGCTTTTAACGGTGAATGCTGTAAACACCTGTTACTGGTGTACATATCAGAACTGTATCTAATTTAAAAAGTGTTACCCTGTAGATGATAATTAATATGTATACTGTTGGTGTTTCTTTAAATAAATAAATAAATATCTTATTTCTGTATCCTTTGCAAGTTGCTCGGTGTACAGCGCCACTCAGAATTTTGAACTTTAACAATTCAAAACCATGCGCGGTAAAGCACTGCGCTTGTCACCCTGAGATATTAGATATTCAATCTCTTTATGTTCAGTAATTTCACTGGAACATTAGACCTTTCAACGCCAACTAAATGATTTTCACAGCTTTTTTTTCCACAGCTATAAGTATTTGCAAAGAGCAGGATATGAAGATGGACGTGATGGTGGAAAGTACCAGGATATTACAAGTGGGGAAAATGTTAACCGAAAGAAACATTCCCTACGAAGTATCAGTGCCAGACTGCACGGCCATCAATTCCATTGGAGCCTCGCGAAGAGTGCTCAGCCCGATCAGGGCTGGTCGTCGCGGCAAGTCCCCTATTAGTAAATATTTCATACGACAGACAGTTCAAAATAAAAAAATAAAAACCGTAAGAAAGATTCGTAAACAACAGGCGACTTTACTCCTTTTCATAAAACTTAAGATTCGAGTTCCTAGGTTCCAAGTAAACTGGGCTGCTGATTATGAAACTAACTTAGACTGAGCTTTCTTGGTAAGCGTAGCGCTTATCTATAACGTGTCCAGTGGTATTATAGTTGAATATCAATAACGTTACGTGTAGCATAATTATGTTGCATAGAGTAATATAGTCACAAGAAGGCTCACGAGCGAATTCTTGCCTTGGCTGATCCAAAACAGAAGCATCAGTCACCACGGCCGGAATCGTCTGGAAACTATTTATAGATAGTTAGATTTGTTTTTCAATTAGATACTTCCACTATATATATTTGCTTCCAGAGCGTACAATAGATTGGCATGACTTTTATCCTCTAGACTGCGTTTATAAGTTCTTGGAATCTTTAGAAGTACTTTATCCATCGACATGTACCGTTATTGCCATAGGAAAATCAGTTGAAGGAAGAGACATCAAGGTAAAATTAACTAGCAATGATTTAAAAAAACTTTTTCTTATTTTTTTACCCGGCAAGTGCCTTTATAAACTAAACAAAATACATGCGGACTAAAACTACTAAAGCTACTACAAAAACGAGCTTGGCCCTTGTTCTCTATTGCCATAACTAGCTTGTTACGCGCCATGTTAAGTTCACTCCGTGTTAGTCGCATGAAACGGTATTCTCTAAGTTTCTTAAACGCGCGATTCTTCACGATTAGGAGCCGCTTTTAAGTTTAGAGCATGTTATGACGTCACGTTATTGGCAAGTTATCTCATGTGCGATAGAGAATATTAGCCCTGTTGGGTTACCCAGAGCCATTGAAGGTCTAAAGTCTAAATACTAAAGTTGGCAACGTACCTAGCATGCTGGCGGCAAAGCCACGCTGAATGGCAATGCTTTTTTATTACTATAACAGCCTATAACAGGAAATTAATTGTTTAACTTTCAGATGTTAAAAATATCCAATAGCGATGCTAGAAATACTGGCGTTTGGTTAGACGGAGCCATACACGCTCGAGAGTGGATCAGCACGGCTGTGGTTACCTTCATCGCTGGTCAAATAGCGCGGAACTTCAGTACTCTTGGAGAATCAGTCACGAACAAAGACTGGTACGAACCAGAGTATTATAGATAATGTTTTTTATTCTTTGGAACGAAATACTGCATGTGCGACATGTTTTCCAGACTTCAGTTACCCGATATATCTATAGTGAAATTGGCAGCCACTCTACTATTCGCAAAAAAAAATGCGGGTTTATCCTCTAACTTTGAAAGGTTCGTGATTCTGATTGCGAGAGCATGCCATCTCGCTCGTACCAACTTATTCGCACTATGCGCGGTCCCGCTCGCGCAATTCTCGCTATCGCTTACAGAGTTACGGAATGAGCTCACTGGGCCCGTATCGTAAGGTGCTGATTGTGATGATAGTTAGGTTCAGCCGACAACGCTGCGCGACCATACGCCTTATCCCCCGACGATACGGTTCGTGGTCGCGCAACGTTGTCGACAGAACCTAACAATCATCGCAATAAGGACCTCACGGTACGGGCCCTGCACTGACATCTCGCTTGTTCCAGCGCCATTTTACAACACTGTTTTAATAATAATCAAAATGACTCTGAATTATTATATATGAGACCTTGGTATACGATCCCGCTCGCGCAACTCTCGCTATCGCTTTCAGAGTTACGGGATAAGGCCTCTGGTCTCTTTTGTTTTATCTTATAGCATCCTTTACTCAAACCTATACCCTTAATCATGACTTATGAATTTATTACGATACATACACGCCTCACGTTTATTTATTTTAGGTATTTTCTGCCAGTGGTCAATCCAGACGGTTACCATCATACATTCACGTTGGATCGCATGTGGCGTAAAAATAGAGCTCGGAATGGAAATACAATAGTTGGTGTAGATTTAAATAGAAATTTTAGGTAAGTATACCTAAAACTAACCTAGCTTTACAGTTTTTTTTAATAGAATGCTTAAATTGCGCCTCTGGCACGTTCGAAATTGTATCCTTGTAGTTCTACTGCGTATATATTTTTAAAGACTTATTATTTTTTAAGTATGTCTTTTATCGCATACCCGAAAAACCCCACCCCGCGTATGTACTAAAACTGCGACCAGAACCACTGGAGCGTCCAGCGTCCTCTGAGAAGACTGTGAG
The DNA here is from genome assembly GCA_947579745.1 of Apocheima hispidaria. Taxonomy (NCBI): domain Eukaryota; kingdom Metazoa; phylum Arthropoda; class Insecta; order Lepidoptera; family Geometridae; genus Apocheima; species Apocheima hispidaria. The sequence continues at coordinate 9,321,892 of OX388161.1, forward strand.
CATTCTTCGATTCCCAAGCCGCCTGGCGTGGGGATTATGGAAACCCACCCCTTTGGCTTTTTCTTGTTACTTGTTCAGCAATGGACGTGTTCGGTGTTCGGTTGATGATGATGATGATGATATAAAAAAAACCGAACAGTGCCTGAGCAGACAAATAGCAAAATTTATCCAATGGCACTGTTTGTATAATTTCAGTTACCGTTGGGGGTACCACAGTACAGAAATGTCTTCTCACGATCCAAATCACATGAACTATCGCGGAAGTACACCATTTTCAGAACCAGAAAGCACTGCAATTAAGGTTTAGTCTCATTTAAAGTTAATGTAATTAAATATAGATTAACGATCTTATTCAGATACGTTATAAGATTTCGTTTTGGCGTTTTACTGAGCTTCATACAATTGTCTGAGTTTGTATTTGAATCTTTTGTATTTGAATTCCGTAGCGTAGTGTATGAAAGGCTTTAGAACTCATCGATTTAAGTATCAATGACTAAACAAGAAATATTATTAAAAGAGTAAAATACTTGACTGCAAAATGCAGTCGACGTAAAGAGGAATCCAACGACACCTCACTTGTCAAAATCGGTCAAGCCGTTTAAGCTATAGGAGGTAATATAGGAACACACAAACATTCTTACATGCTCACACCATAAACACATTACCCTCTTGTTTGGGCAGTCGGCTTAGCCTTGGTATCAGAGGTTTTAGGCCGCCTGAAGGTCCCTGAATTAGCCTGGCGATTGTTGTTATACGACAAACCGGGACGTGTCATCCGACTGATCCAACCCACGTAGCATTCTATTGTAAATCCACTCGCGGTCACCCATCCGAAGACTGACAATGTTGTCCGTTGCTTAATAGGGTCGTCCTGCTGCGAGGTTTTGCCGCAGTAAGTATACGAAAATTGTATTGCTGTCATTTCAAATGAAATGTCAAATTTTTTTGTTTGTTGTGAGAAATATAGTGAATTTACCTACATTTTAAGTGTTCCGTAATATTTGATGAAATTATCGTTTTTTGGGAAAACTGTTATCACCGCCTAAATCTTATCAAAATCTTTTATTTTGGTGTATTAGGCTTGTATAAATAATAATCTACGCCGATAGGATTTGTTTAAAAAAATGTTTTTGGTATTCTAATAAAAACTATTTTCTTTCTTAGTGATTGATTCAGGCTTAACCTTGCGGAAGTTCATTTTTCAAACTGTGATATGTAGTGTCTTGTGCAATGTTGCGTCTAGAGGAAAAAGAAAAGACAAACAAAGTAAAGTTCTGGACGAGACATTGCAGTGAAAAAACACTACAGATCGGTTATTATAGAGTTTGATTTTTCATCATTATTTCAACGCAAAAAAATCGTCACTTCAACTGAAGGTGTTGCGAACATTAAAAAAAACGTATAAGCATAGTTTTTCACGGTGTAGGTAGCTCATTAAAAATCATCGAAATCGGTTAACGATTAGGGGTGGGAAACAGTTGGCGCTTTTAGTATGGTACTCGTAGGTGGTATATTCTAATCATAACCCTGCCGATCGGTTAAGAACACCTACCCCCGAATACTGAAACGCCTGTTAACTTAGACAACAGATTAATTCTAATGCTGCCTTAGTCTGGCACTAAGCAAATGACAAAGGCAGCAACATACTTAATCTGTCGTCAAAGTTAACAAACGTTTCAGTATTCAGGGGCTAGTCAAGCTACCATATGAGCGCAGTATCAAATACTGATGTATCATCGGGCTTTAAAATAACTACAAGTATACCTACACTGGTGAATACGATTTGTACTCGTGGCATTTCATTCAGTTTTACTTATATATCTTTACAGGATATCATTTTATATTCAGGGACGCCATTCAAGATGTTTCTGACGTTTCACGCGTACAGCGAAGTGATCTGCTTCCCTTGGTGCTATTCTCCAGATCCCTGTCCCGATTATGTCAACCTATTGGAAGGGGGAACTGCAATGGCTAAGGTTAATCTGACTTTGGAAAAATCAGTCCTAAATGGAATTAAAGTTGGTAGATGATTCACTGTTGAATAATCACACTAATATTATAAATGCGAAATTTTGTGTGTAAGTATGTAAGTAGGTATGTAAGTATGTAAGTGTGTTCGATCCCGTTCAACTCCGTAATGGCTGAACGGATTTGAATGAAATTTGGTATGGAGACACACTGGAGGCTACTTTTTATCCCGTAAAAATATTCGGCTTCCATAGAATAACTAGTGAATCCGCGGGACGCAGCTAGTATTTTATAAATTTTCAGGCGATTTATGAAACGAACGGCCGCATGTACAAAGTTGGCAACTTCAAAGACATCATGTACTACGCGTCAGGCACGAGTATAGATTGGAGCTATGGTACCGCTCGGATTCCTTTCTCGTACCTTGTCGAATTGAGAAGCAAGAAAGACAAATTCATATTACCGAATAATGAAATCCAAGAATGCTGCAGCGAAGTCTGCAACGGCGTATTGGCGCTGGCGCGTTTCGTAGATGGAAAAAAATGCTTAAACTGCACAATATTTGAGAACAAAACAGATTAGTGTTTGTTTGTAATCTTGTGCTATAAAGGGCTATAAGGAAAGGGTATGCTAAGCTGAAAAGGGCTCATAGTACTCATCATTATGTACAACTTTTACTATGGGACCAACTATGAAATTGTGAAAAAATACAGGGAAAAAACAGCTATTCCAGTGTCATTAAATTCTTTCTATTGGTACAGCTCATTTTTTTCTTGATTTCAGGGTTGGTCCCATACTAAAACTTGTTTATAATGATGAGTACTACGTATATTAGCCCTTTTCAGCTTAGCGTACCCTTTTCTTATAACCTTATATAGGTTTTGTACCTGAAAGTGATGTTTATTATTATTAGTTAAAAAAATAAACAAGCCAAATCGGAATATAGATAGCGTGTATTGATTTGTATAAAACTCCACAAGACTTTCATCTTCACAAACTCTTAATCTTTACATGAGCACGAAACAACCGTGTTAAGTCTCAAGAAACAACCAATCTTTTCACATCTCAAATTGGTTCAGCATCACGTTAAAAATGTGAGTCAAATGAAGACATGATTTGGCGAGTAATATACAGGCTTCTTCTCTACATCATGTATGACGTCAGTAATCGTCATATGCCAACAGATTGTCCAGAAACTAACTAGTAGGGATCATCATGATGCTAAGCAACGATTCCTTGACTAAAATGAGTATACAGGCTAATCTTAGTGGTCATCTATGTAGTTCATAAAACTCTTTAAGCCGTTCCAGATTTCTAAGCAAGTATCCATGATTTCGTCTTTAGGGAGTTTGAACTTGTGCTTCTTTCCTCTGAGCTCTATCATGTAGGAGTAAGGAATCTTGGCTATCGCATAGCTCCAGTCTATGCTGGTCCCGCAAGCGCTGTATGTGAGGTCCTGAGTGCTTCCTACCTTATAGGTCTTTCCGGTTGTCTCTAGTATAGCCTGAAAATGGAAAAGTTGTCTAGATAACAGAAAACAGCTTTTAAGAAAAGTTTTAAAATAATCGGTTCGCCACTATTGTCGCTTGTAAGGCTTGTAGAACATTCAATTATTCATTTTTAAATATTTAAAACCAAGTTGTATTACCGCATTACAAAAATATTGTTTGATTGACAACACTAGATTTAAAAAAAAATGCTAGTTCATTAAAAGGGGTTCTCACATTTTCAATAATATTCTTCGTCACTGATTTTACTGTATGCAGCATTGAGGTGGTTTTTTAGCCAACTACACTCGCTAATAGCTAGACTCTATTCTTAAGCTGAAAACACACTGGCAGGTGGCTTGCTTAGCACCTATAGCAAGGCGAGTCACGTTGCCCGGGTACAAAGAAATAAACGTTTTAATGCTCGGGAAAAAAAACACAACATGCTCAGCACGCAACGCCGGCTGCATTGCGCGCTGAGCATGTTGTGTTTTTTTTCTTATACTCTTGCATACTCTCGTGTATCTCTCCAGTGTCAGAGTTCTCTAATTGTCCAAGTAAATTATAGAATTTCACAAGTAAAATAAGTCCGAGTCATAGTCTACGTCATCAATTTCAGTCACTGTGCAGTCCACGTCATGCTTCGGTGGTAGAAGCTTTACTGGAAGCTTCTGCGGAGTATTGGAAACAACAAGAAACGACACGATACGCTACTTTATACGATTTACCCACACTCATGTACACCATTATTTTAAATTATTTTGGAAAATAAAACAAAACAGAGACATGATTTTTACGTTGAAAGTGCCAAATCTTCCGTTAGTTTCTTCGTGTCAAGGAAATTTACTAGGCACTAAGCCAACCGCCAGTGTGCTATCAGCCTTACAAGGAGTTACCCTTGACATCGTAGTACCAGCTGCCAGCAAGTTCAAGTAGTCAGGGCAGGGATCCTTCTTATGTCCCCAAGGAAATATGATCAGCTCGAAGTAGCTATGGAAGGACAGGAACACTTTGAAGGGAGTCGCTGATCCTAAAATTGTGTCCTATGAAGGAAAAGAAACTATACTAAGACTTATGTAACATTGCTGTCATGAATAAAACAAGAACCGGGACGAATTGAAATTATACTGATAACCTGAGGATAATTATATTTATACATATTTTTATGTTTTCGTAGTACTTACAACTCCGATGTGTTGAAGTTTTGAGCGGTTGAAGTTAGAAATTGTGAAGAGATTAGAGAAGGTTAGAAGTGATAAAGTTGTCGATTCTATTGTGCCTCTCTCTTAAATTAACTAATTTGACAGGACTAAAGTTATCTCCGTCTCTTTTCATGTCAATATCCGAGAAAAGGACGACGACAGTTTTAGAGCTGTCAAATGTACTTGAAATTAGGAAAATCGTACAACAGAATCGAAATCACTAAACTGTTAAACTGACCCTCACAGCGGCCGTTTCTGGTTCTGAGAAAGGCGCTGGTCCTCTAAAAAATACGTTGTTAGGATCCTCTGATGATCCCATGTCTCCATCATTGCCCCAACCATAGCTGCAAAATACAATAATTATTTTATAGGCAATAAAAATATACAATTATATTCGGAATATCCGTCTCAATTTAACGTGAGTATTCCCGTTTTATTAAAACAAAAAAAAATATACAAGAATATTTTTTTATAGTCATTAAAATATTTATCTATATTTAGTAGTGGAGGAATTTTAACAGTATACTTAAGAAAAAACTAAAAGATAGTACGTGAATAAACGAATTTTAATGGTGATATAGGTACCTAAAGTTTCTATTAAGATCTACACCCACACATTCACCGCCGTAGCACGCTCGATTTTTCCGCCACATCCGATCATGTGAGTGCGTATACTCGTAACCATCTGGATTTAACACTGGAACTATGTACCTAAAAACATTGTATTAGAAGCTATTTCGAGAAAAAGATAGTGTTATACACTTTCGTGCGCAGATGAAAAGAGATGGTTTTAGCGCGCGATAGTAAAAAAAACTGATAATTGTTAATTTTAATTACATCTAAACTCGGACTGGGCCAGCATGGTGGATATAGCCTAATCACCCTTTAAGGGTAGGCTGATATCCCAGCAGTGGGAAGTTTAAAGGCTGATACAGACGACATCTAAACCAGGAACTAAATCTATCAATGATTTTTTTATCGAGAAAATGTCTGGAGAACACTAAACAGGAACATTTTTTTTTTCAAAATGGGTGTTAATTTTTGTAACTATATATTTGCCACCAGACTTCGCCCTGCACACATTCTATCTCATACCTAATACCTACAGTTAAAAAAGATTACATATTTGTTCCTTGTATTGTTCTTACCAGTCTTTATTAGTGATATCATTGGACAGTTTGTCGAACTTTTTGACTATTTGATCGGCAATGTACGAAACAACAGCTGCGCTGATCCACTCTCGGGAATGTATGGTGCCATCCAACCAGACTGCCTTATTAGACGCGTCGCTGTTTGATATCTTTAACATCTATATAATGATATCAAACTAATTAGTTACGTTTAGTAGCAACTAAAGAGACTCTCGACTGGACAGATTCTGATAGAATAGTATGACATTGAGAATCGAAAGGTGCATGAGGATGGCATGAGCACCAGAAATATTGGCATGTTTCAAAGCATCTTGGCTCCACCCATATGTGATGCGGTAAGAAATGTATGCCAAGGTCTCATATACAATAATTCAGAGTAATTTTGATTATTATTCAAACAGTGTTGTAAAATGGCGCTGGAACAAGCGAGATGTCAGTGCAGCAGGGCCCGTACCGTGAGGTCCTTATTGCGATGATTGTTAGGTTCTGCCGACAACGTTGCGCGACCACGAATCGTATCGTCGGGGGATAAGGCGTATGGTCGCGCAGCGTTGTCGGCAGAACTTAACAATCATCGCAATAATCACCTTACGATACGGGCCCAGTGGGCTTATCCCGTAACTCTATAAGCGATAGCGAGAGTTGCGCGAGCGGGACCACGCATAGTGCGACTAAGTTGGTACGAGCGAGATGGAATGCACGGGAGTGATAAGACTTGGGCCCCGTTAAAATTAACCAAAATAATATCGAACACGCAAGAATACATCCTGAATAGATTAATTTTGTTTTGTCTCTTTAGTCATCGTGCTATTCCGGCCCCGTTAAAATTCTAACATCCCTGTTTAATTTTGACAAAACAAAATTAATCTATCCAGGATGTATTCTTGCGAGTTCGATATTCTTTTGGTTACAGTTGCTAACACTAAAGGTGTAATGAGAGTGAGCGTGACCGAAATAAGCTCAAGAGCACAAGAATAGGATTCTTGCACAAAGATCACGTCTTCGACTGGCGAGGGATGTGGGAGAGTAGCGTGAGACGAGGAACGATGACATTCTCTCAAAATCTAATTTCATTGAAATCCGTTCAGCCGTTAGAGAATTGAATGTGAACTGTTTAACCATGCTTACACACTTATATGTATAAGAAATATACAAAATAAATATGATATGATATTATATTATATATGTATAAAATATTTTGTATTTAAAATATTATTATAAATGCGTTCTGTCATTTCGCCCAGGTGGATATTCTTATATGGTACATTTTCCTTACTAAACTATATCCATGCAACAATTCAGAATACAATACGCAATAATACGCAATACGCGGCAATAGAAAATAAAACCAACAAAAAAAAAACAATCTATCCGACAAATACAATAGATTATATAATATTAGTAGGGATAAGGGATAGGGATAGGGGATAGTATTTGTAACAATGTGATTTGATCAGAGATTGAATATACCTTTATGTCTCGGCCTTGCACTGATTTACCAATGACAGTAACTGTACAGATAGCTGGATAATCTTTTTCTAATTCATCTATGAATGAATATATCACGCTGAGTCGGTGAAACCTTTTCCAGTCCATTAATTTTACTGAAATAACGTAAATTTCATGAAATCAAATACAGGGTTATAAGGAAAGGGTATGCTTAGCTGAAAGGGGCTCATAGTACCCATGATTATGAACAACTTTTACTATGGGACCAAACCTAAAATCGAGAAACAAAAATAGCTGTTTTTGTCGTTTGTCGTCAATCATACATTTTGTCGAGTGTCATTGACATTTTTCTATGGAACAGCTGATATTTTATTCTCTATTTCCGGGTTGGTCCCATTGTAAAAGTTGTTCGTAATGATGAGTACTATGAGCCCTTTACGGCTTAGCATACCCTTTCCTTATAGCCCTGTATAAATTCGCAAAACCGCTCAAAAAAGTTTTTTTTTGATTTTCAAAACAATTTTTATACCTATTTTCAAAACTTAATTTTATTTTTCCTGTAAATTTTATCTCATGCTTTACTAGCCTAAAATAATTACAAAAAAAGTATATACGAAAACAATATTTTTTTCAATTGCTTAAACGAAGGCCTCTCGTAATGATATCCCATTTGACTACATTAGACATCTATAATATTTCTGTTAACCGTTTCTGGTTTCAGGCACAATTTCAAGAAAAACACAAAAAAAAAAACAGACAAAATTTGAGTAGATAAATCTCAAAAGAAAAAAGATTCCAGATGGGTAGACGATTTATTTGCACGATAATTGGTATTTCTTACGTTTTCTTTTCTTCGGCTTGCGATTTGGTGTTATGTGCCTCACACAGCATTGGTTTATTATACTTGAAGGTGATCCACGTGACGGAGAAGTTGAAGATTTGACTGAAATTAAATTATACGGACTATAATACTACTAAAAATAGTGGCGTGTACAGACTCAAGTGAACGAACGCAAACAAACGCTACTGAATGAGATCGAACGATTCCTTGTTAGAGCAAGAAGACGATTTTTATACACTTTCGCTTGTACATTGATTTTTTTAATGACTGACTGTCGAATACCACAGGGCAAGAGTTCAAATCATAACAATGAACTTGAGCATGGTGATAGAGTACTTTTAACCCGACTACGAAAAGGGAGTGTTATGAGTTTGACAGTCTATGTATGTATATATGTTTAGTATTCGGCTGGTCAGTGTCACCACCCTCAAATTGAAAATCTGTCGTCAAGCACCTACGGTGTTCCGGCAGCCGCACTTGAGAGCCAGTTTCATTTCGTTTCGTTTACCATTTTTGACGACACCGTCACTTAACATCAGGTGAGTTATGGCTTAACGTCTAGCCAGACGAAAAAATATACACACGTTTATTTTGATTGGTCTTCGTCTGTGTGCCATTTTCAGCTCGGTCCGGTTCGTCTGATTCTTCGTCATCAGTGGATTGAACAAAGAGGTTATTTTTACCAAAGACGTTGACAGTTAGCTGTGTACGATTTCCATCTCCAATGTTCATTTTAACCAGGTAATATTTCTATACTTTCTGAAACTTAAATCGTACTGTGTGTGGTTAGTCGACAGACATAGATGAAGCTGCTCCACAGGACAGCCATTTTTTGGGAAAAAGTCACACAGATTTTTTTTCCCATTTTTTCCCCTGTTATAGAAGTTATGCTTAGTGACGAGAATGATGATATTCTAGAATATATCTATCGTCTAGCCGAACACCTTTTACACATTAGACACACTTTTGATTTCATGGTCATAGGTGTCTCAAAAAATCTACTGCAGGATAAAACTTTTTCCGTTTTGTAGATTTGTCATAAACATAAACCATTAGTCAGGATAATCGTAGCTCGCGCCAAACTGCGAAACCTCGCTACACACTCGCTACACTCGCTCGCTACACTTATGTATTTATATTCTCTTTGCCTATAACTTCACACTTCTTCTTCACACACTTGTATGAAATCAAACACTGTTTTAGACTAGGTAATATGGGATATTTACACCCACATTCAGTCTACCGCTATACATAATATATAATATCAAAAATAATAGAAATCGTGGTATACATCCCGTTAGTACTAATTTAAATGTATTGAAATCTACTAAGTATCTACTAAGATATTTATGAAATTTTGTATGCAAGTATGCATACAAAATTTCATGAATATCGGATCAACGGTTCTCAAGTTATCATTGGACAGATAAATACGCAAGCATACATACAAACACTTCAGTAGACTATAAGAACTTCGCTTCGCTTGGTCAATAAAAATCACTTCGTTATATTTTAGGAATATCGATTTTAGGCAATTTTCAGAAGAGCTCAATAAAAATGAAGATCCAAAACCAGAGCACGCAATTAAATAACTAAAGGCCCTCAGTTAAATGTATACAGGCAGAGGGTCTCAAATTAGCAAAAAGATCAAAAAGCAATCTTACTTTCAAAATATCATACTGTTACTTTTTCATTTTTTACTAGAATTTGGATTGCAAATGATTTGTTATTGTTAATTTTACAAGATCACCTTGCAAGCAACTTGCTGTTATGGGTGTTTCTGTCGTATGTCAAATAAAAACGAAGCCTACTTTTCTTTTTCTCTTGTGTTTTGGCTCCACACATTGTGTATTTAGCCAGTGTCAAGTATTGTAATATTTCAAGATAAGTCAAATATTTCATAATTAAAATAAGCCTCAGTCATAGTCTTAGTCAAACAAAGTAAGTCATAGTCTAGTCCTCGTCATGCCCCAGTAAAGTGGTGGAGACTTTACTAGAAGTTTTTATGGAGTTTTAGAAACAACACGAAGAGTCACGTTTCTCAAAATTTTGTTTTAATAAAACGGGAATATTCACGTTAAATTGAGTCGGAATAACGTGAGTATTCCCGTTTTATTAAAACAAAATGTGTCAAAACCACGTCAGTTTTCATAGTAAAATTTCACTACATTATACTATTCACCAACATTCGTGCACGTTCACGACAAAAATCCACCGTTTTTACACATTAGCACTCGAAATAACACAAGTTTTGGAAAAACAATGACCTGACATGGCTTCTTCATGTTCCCGCCAAAACTCTCGAAGCCTACTTGATTGTCTTTGCTTGATGTCACAGATTAAAAAAACAGCAGAAAAGAGTTTGTTGTTCGTAAAATACAGATTGTCTGTACAGAACTATGATAATTTTGCTCTTAAACGTTGTTAACAAGATTTATGCCAACCACCTAAATACAAATGCACGGTAAACTTTTCTACAGGGATAATTTATTTATTTATTGTAATTTTTAGATTATTTATTGTAGTTCTTAGGGCGCATATTGATTAAATTTTTCTGTACATCTCAGTCGTACAAAGTAAGGTAAATAAAACTTTTAAATTGATTCTGACCTAAAAGTTCCACATAGAGATAAAATAATTCAGACAGCGCCGGAAATGTGAACAAATTTCGGCGCTCGGATTAGAAAACCGCGGGCAGAGAACTCGGTGTGGCTCCCGCCTCACCACGTGCGGTGCCAGCCAATCACACGGGCACGATGTCACACTGAAGCCCTATTATGGAAAACCAACCACATCTCGGCAGAATCGAACTCGCTAGTATACATTCATCTATGATCGAACTACGATTCAGTAGAGTAAGTCATATCATGACGACGATGTTGATAATTGCTTCGACGATCTTCGGGTGTCTACACATGGCCCGACCTGACATCGTGTGAAAGGGACAGCTAGATTTGAATTTCACGGGAGCAAAAGAAACAAACTATTAAGGTTATAGCTTCTCCCTTTCGCTTCTTCAGAAACTTATATATAGCCATCTCTTTCAAGCGATGTCGGTTCGGGCCATGTGTAGACACCCTTAGTATTGTTTTTGATGAGCAGCCATTTGTTGCTTGTTACTGTAATTTAAATCTGCTACCTTAATGGTGCACCGGTCTCTGGCTGTCTGGCCCATTCGGGCCGAAACAGAGTTTAAGTCTGCTAGCTTAGGCTTTAGGACATTTACCCAAGTGGCCGAGTGGTGAAACCTTCACCAATGCGCCATTTGTACTAGGCCGTAATATCCTAACCTCTTAATTCGATTATCAATTGGTCTGTAAATGCTGTCAAAAGTTTACCTGATCACTTTTCTCTCACCATATGGAAAAGGTTAGGTTTGACAGCACTACCTGGATTTAGATGAATACCCCAAAACCAGTTACGAGACAACGTAAAAAAATTTATGTTCTATTTCTTTCTGCTGAAATATCCAAGGAATTGGTCAGTTTGCTTTTAGTAAAATGGCTTAGACTCGTATGTATTTTGTATTCTAGAATAAGCCTCCTAACTTCCACCGTTCAACTTTGATCTGCAGCAGACAGACAGAAACTGCCGACGAAGTCTCTCTAATTGCAGACAAATGAGATTGATTGTAACGGACATGTGAATATGCGTACACTGTCCTGTCGGTCGGAGAAAAGGTCTGGTTAAGTGTCAATTATTCGTGGCGTAAAACATACTACTTGTAGTTAATGGTAACATTGGTTTATACTTGTTACATGTAATTGAGATCTTTTTGTTTATAAAAATATTTAGTAAGGTATTAGAGAAGTTTTGCGATCCCCAAGCCTCTGCTAATTGTGGCAATTATGCCAAGCTTTTAACGGAGAGGGAGGCGTTGTTTCAGCAGTGGACGTTTTTTAGCTGATGATGATGATTAGAAAAACTGTGAAACATACTGTACACATTACTGTGTAAGTATTATCTACTCAACGTTCAGATTAATGAAAAGTCGACGTAGACAGTACGAACATTTACGTTTGTGTTTTTATTACTTTATGTACTTTCGAATTCCATACAGGTTTTGAAACTGAGGTTTCAGATTTCTAAGGCCGGGTTGCACCATCTAGTTTAAAAAACTACAACAGTCATAACTGCAGTTTTTACTCCCGTTAAGCAGAAAAAAGGGTTGCACCATTTTAAATAACACATGCTGGCTATTTTCATGGTAAAAATTATAGCTAATTGAACTATAACAGTAACTATAACTGGGATTATGGCGCAACCCAGCCTTTATTTTAAAATTATTTTAAATGCGATACCTATTTCCGCCCTTTAGGGTCGGGTTGCACCACCTAGGTTAACTTTAAACTACAGTCATAACTGCAGTTAAAACTCCTGTTAAGCAGAAAAATCTGTTGCACCATTTTAACTATGCTCAAAATGACTGATAACATGCTGGCTAAACTTTATGGTTAATTTAACTATAACAGTATCTTTAACTGGGATTAAGGTGCAACCCAGCATAAGTATACTTACTTACTATTCTTTGAAAATTTTAAGGTACGTATACAAAGAAAAAAATTAAAGTAACTGTGAAATAAAAATAAAAAAAGTTCTCGATAGGTCGGTGGATCACCTCTCTAACATGGTTTCCAATACTTAAATACATTTTGTTTTACTAAAACGGGAATATTCACGTTAAATTGAGTTGGTTATTCCGACTATAGTTTCGATCACATTCGGTGACCTTTATCAAGGAATGCTATGCGAGACACGCGCGCGACCTCGTCTTGCCTTGCACTGCGGGCTGCGGCGCGTTTTAAAAATGTATCAAAACCACGTCAGTTTTCATAGTAAAACTTAAATAGGTCAGATTTTTAAGTTCTGATCTACACACTATTCCACATTTTCAAAAAACAGTTACGAGAATCCCACTGTCCCTTTCATCTCGTTGACCTCTGCCCTCCTCAAACTATCCTCCCCTCAGGGCATTCCGGCCTCTTTCTTTGTGAAGTGATCCTTCCGGCCGCCTTTGTCAATCGAGTGAGGCCTTCCCGAAGCACGTTTTAACATTTCATAGGAAAAAAACTGACAATGGCGCGAAAATGAAAAACTGGCGCGAGTCGAGATTGCGTACCGAGGGTTCCGTAACAAAATACATATAATAAGTGTATTGCTATTATTAAAAAATATATATATTTAATTTCATGATTCTGATATGATTCATGAAAGCTCAAATCTTAGCTTCAGTCTTTTTTTATTGACAATGTATAAGAGATAATATTATTATTTTGCACAACTTATAAAACAGGCAATTAAAGAAAACTTAAAAATACTAACTAAAAACTAAAACCTAAAATAACTGTATAAAAATTAAACTAAAAGACCATTAGTGGAGGGAAAGGTCCCCAGAATGCTGGCGGCATTTCATGATTCATGAAATATTTGGTTACTTTTTTTCTTTGATAAAACTGTATACAGAAGCTAACATAAACAAAAAGTTCTATCGCAAAAATTCGTTTACGCTTTTTTAAAATCATAATATTATAAGCGATTCACTCGATTGAGTTAACGATAAAACACACTAGAGAGATTGTGACTCACACAATGTTTTTATACAAATTTAATTTTTACTACTCTCACTAACTCAATAGTTTTCAATTAAAAACTGTCAAATATTAGATATTGTTCCTCCTGATGAAATGTTTGTATGTAAGTAGGTAAGTATTTTAGAGTGTCCCTGTCAACTCAGTAGTGGCTGAACAGATTTGAATGAAAATTGGTACGGAGGTAGCTTACACCCTGTAACACTTATATAGGCTACTTTTTATCACGGAAAAATATTAAATTTCTGTAGAATAGCGGGTGAAACCGCGAGGCGCTGCTATTAAAAAATATTTCTCAATGCAACCCATAGATATAGCTTGCTGTCAATTATTTATTTTTTCGGCCATACAGTACAGAATAAGGCAAATCTCTAACTTATTCAAGAATACTCCAAAAAGAGGACATATTTTGATCAAGTATTGCAAAGGTGAGAAAAGTGGGCGATGACCTAATAAAAAGTACAGGATTTAAAAATGGAGCAAAGATCTACAATTTATGTGGATAGCTAAATAAAATAGACGAAATCAGAAAGGGGACAAGCGGCGAATATAACGTCTTTGTATGCAACTGAACGAATTGTTCATTTTGTTCATTCATAGCATTATGTCAAGCCCTAATTGCGGCGAGTGAAATACTAAATATATCTATTTATTACTAGCGAACTCTGAAATAGTCTTCAAACAAATATATTACCAGAAATACTATAAACAGCTAGGTGGTGTCTAATCATGTCCCAGGGGATGAATCGCTGTGACCTCAGGATACAGGTATTCCTAGTCTGTGGAACAGAGTTCTTACCCAGGTACATAATTATTTAATAGATACTCTAAAAATTACTTAAGATTACTCAATCTAAATCAATAGTATTTTGAAGTCTACCCTTAAGAGTATGTACCGCTACACATAGGAATTCATGCGAGAAACGTTTTATTATTTATTTATTATTTTTTTTTATAAAATATTAGCGTGCTACGGAGGAGGCCTTTGCTCAGAAGTGGACGTCTTCTGGCTGATGATGATGCTGATCTATAAAATATTTATTATTAAAAACGTAATCCTAAATACTAAATATATCTATTTATTACTAGCGAACTCTGAAATAGTCTTCAAACAAATATATTACCAGAAATACTATAAACAGCTAGGTGGTGTCTAATCATGTCCCAGGGGATGAATCACTGTGACCTCAGGATACAGGTATTCCTAGTCTGTGGAACAGAGTTCTTACCCAGGTACATAATTATTTAATAGATACTCTAAAAATTACTTAAGATTACTCAATCTAAATCAATAGTATTTTGAAGTCTACCCTTAAGAGTATGTACCGCTACACATAGGAATTCATGCGAGAAACGTTTTATTATTTATTTATTATTTTTTTATAAAATATTAGCGTGCTACGGAGGAGGCCTTTGCTCAGAAGTGGACGTCTTCTGGCTGATGATGATGCTGATCTATAAAATATTTATTATTAAAAACGTAATCCTACAATTTCTTCGAAACCCGATATCATTCTATATTAAAATAAGGGTGAGTGTACACCGAGGCAGACAGGTAGCAGGCAGGTGTCGTTCACGCTTCGCGCCTGAGCGGCTCGGCACACAGTCGGCGGCGTTACTACGGCGACGGGGCACAAATTAACTGAGCTTGCTTCGCCTATAGTGTACGTGTGTACGCGTCCTTATGTAGACGTTCTTGGGATATACGTCTTGTAACATGTGAATCACTGTATAATAATTTGAATTTTGTCTCGGGCATTTCCTAAAACTGAGACCAGAACCACTGGAGGACAGCAGCAGCAGCGTCCTCTTAGTTAACGGTCGGCGTTTCGCGATCTCCAAGCCGCTTCCCAAGCGTGGGGATAATGCCATCCCCCTTCCAAGGGGGAGGCCTTTGTTTAGCAGTGGATGTATTCCGGAAGACTCAACTTAGGCCTCCTACTAGGTAGACTGCCGACATGTGAAAGTCAAAGGCAACCGGTGGGTTCAAATGGCACATTGTCGTTTAGTGCGTTCTAAGGGAAGCCTATGTTCAGCAGTGGACGATTTAAGAAAGAATGTGTTCTGGCTTCTGATCATGATGATGAATTTAAATTTGGTGAAAAGCCGCCACTGTTCACCTCAGATGCTTTTATTTTAACAAAATTGAACGAAGAACACTAGTTAATTACTTCTACTTTGTTCACCTGGCTTAATAAGTAGGTGATTTTATTTCGAGGTAATCAAAGTTTTCATTGCGATACATTGCGATAAGATCCGAAACGAGGATATTCGCTGAAGAACCAAAGTTACCGATATAGCTCTCAGAGTTTGCAAGCTGAAGTGGCAATGGGCAGGCCACATCACTCGAAGAACCGATAACCGATGGGGAAGAAAGGTTCTTGAGTGGCGACCACGAACCGGAAGACGAAGCGTAGGCAGGCCTCCCACTAGGTGGACCGACGACATTGTGAAAGTCGCGGGCAACCGGTGGATGCAAGTGGCACATTGTCGGTCGGTGTGGCGGTCTAAGGGGGAGGCCTATGTTCAGCAGTGGACGTCTTCTGGCTGATAATGTAATGTAAAGTTTACATTCACTTTGTTGACACAGGTGAACTCAACATAATGGAATAAACCATTTCGATGTGTGTATTTGATAATAATTAAAATATGACTTTCCAATAAGCATGTAGGTATTTAATATAGTATCTCCTTTTTTTAAATAGTCATCGTTCGGAGCAAGCTTATGGAGTGTTAAAATTAAAACGTCCCGCAGAGGCAGCACGTGAAAGTTGTTACAGAAGGTTATTTCCTGAAACTCTGGTTAAATTAAGTTGTCTATAGTCTACTATCGTTTTTTTGGAAGGAAAAATATTAATATTATTATTACAAATATTGTTCATTTTCAAAAGAACAACTTTTAAAATAAATCAAACCAATATTGGCCGAATGAATAAATACCCTGTTATCCGGTGTTTAACAGACCCGGGCTAAAGGGCATCGGCCCCTCCCGGCTCCTAATCAAAAAATTGAACTTTCAATAAAGGGAATCATTAATTCTGCTTAGAGAGGGGATCCCGTATCCTAACGAACTCCGCAAGAATCTTGGGATGTTTTTGTCGGATAATTATTTGAAAGAAATACTCGGACGCCGCGCCAGAGCGGACCACTTGGGAAATTGTTTTCGAAGGTTTAAAAAAATGTTCGGAGTAATGAGATTGGTATGCTGCGTAAATTATGTATCTATGAATAGATTTCATTTTTATACTGCTTAATAGAGATGGTGAAGTATTTTTAATGTATAAGTTAAGTGTCCTTTACTTTACTTGAACATTTATGGTCCCTACCCTAAATTAAACCCTGAAATTAAATAAAAAAAGATACCGCGCGAGGTATTTTTATCCGCTATACTGAAAGAACTATAAGTGTCCTGAGCAATAATAATTCAACCTATAAGCATTCTGCACATTCACACATATTTTCATTCAAATGCCGAAATGGAGATAATGAAAACAAACTCACTCTTCATTCACTTAGTAGAAACATTCGCTTTTATAAGAACTACTAATTTCATAGAAAACTTAGATGATATTTTTATATAAATATTCTAATATCTCTAATCTCAGTTTAACAACAACAAAGTAGTATCCCACAACAAATCCAATCCCGGATATTGATCCGTTACTTGGCAGCCATTACAATCCCGGCATCTCCGGCGCCGTCGACCGGCGAGAATTAATGATGTCCTTTATTGGAGACACAATTTTTTCAATCCCTCCAACGCCTGTGGCTCGGCTTACTTGAAACAGTATCCAAGCTCTCATATTTCACACATATTTCTAA
Organism: Apocheima hispidaria; assembly: GCA_947579745.1. Classification (NCBI taxonomy): domain Eukaryota; kingdom Metazoa; phylum Arthropoda; class Insecta; order Lepidoptera; family Geometridae; genus Apocheima; species Apocheima hispidaria. The sequence goes on from OX388161.1 coordinate 9,339,400, forward strand.
ATATTCTACATATTTTACAATGTTGGTTACAAGTTCGAATTGCTGACGTTGTCGTAGGTGTTTTGGCACGTAGTTGTCCCAAGAGTAGCTGAAGAGCAGTGCTTATGATTCTTGTATGTCCCCTTAGATATTATGGAGCCGGAATGGCCAGCCTTGGTTATTTTAATGTAAACGGGTATCTTACAAAGATTTTTCCCTTGTCAGCAAAATAGAGGATGCTTTTTATGGCTACTCGAAAACATCCACCAAGTTTCGTGGTTGTAGGTGCTGAGCCAAAGACGTCCGGGCACCTTCCACTAACCTTCATGCTTATCATCTGTCTGAGAAGTGAACGAAATGTGGATCTCGATCAATCTATTCATATTTATTTCTACTGATCGATCTATTTATATATTAATCTATTATAGCTGACCTAGTCAAACGCTAGTCAGTCAGTCTCTAGTGTGCGTTAGGTACTCAAGTTGAGCCTTCCTAACTCTTATTCACTGCAACTATGTTATGCCTACGGCAGAGGAACCCAAAGTGGTGTTTACATGCTCTGGGGTCTGGGTAAAAACAGGCGCTTTAAGGCATTATGCGGATCTGTCAAGGCTTACGGCATTACGTTGACGAAAGGGCTCAGCTTTTTATTATTATGAAGTGCTCGAGGCTTGTTGGCAGTTAAAAATCGGAGGGGTATGAAGTCGGCCTGAGTAAATCTTTCCAACAGGCCAATTGTAGGCTGAGGCTGGGTGGAAATGGGATGCGTTTTACCCTATATAAAATAATAAATAGATGATATATTACTTTTAAGGAGCGACAGTCTTGCTGCTACGGGATAAGTAGACGATATTGTCATCAATAAAACAAAACTGTACCTTATTTGAAAAAAATCTAGACAGATCCATGAGAGTGGTCTTCAGTCATGGGATAAAAAGGATGTTAGATAAAGGTTATGTAACAAATAACTTACAAAATTAAGACAGTTGAGTTTCTTTCTCAGAACTCCGATTAAAAAGCAAAAGTGAATTGCACTGAACTGTTGCCATTTTGTTTTAAATAAGAGTCTTTATCAAGTGTATGAAGGACTACAACTCTACTGTTTTAACAGCCACCGTACTAACATTAGTTTGTGATCACAAGGGCGACTCACTAATGACATCGCACTTTGACCAATCACCCCGTAGCCGTTGGGAGAAACGCAAACAACACCCTGACCGGTCAAGGCATACCGACCATCGGCACTTATCTAGTTGTCGGACCAACCAACTGGATGAACAAGCATCTAGACGACTATAAAGGGTTCGGTTAGAACTTTTTAAATGTCGATATGGAATGAGATCCAAATATAAATATTCGCATTGATTATCTTTTTCTTTCTAATAATTAAGGTTTTTGTCAATGACAGCTTAATTACTCAACGTGGATTTATTGAAATCAATTTTGCGTCAATAAATAGATTGTGTCAAGAAATTACGTCTAAAATGATCACATAGATAATATTGGTTTAGCTACGAATCTCAATAACCTGATTTTCTTCTTGGTTTTTGGTTTAGTGAGAAGTGTACTTATACTAACTTCTATCTTAATTTTTTGGTCGGCGTAATTTCTTGGTACAAACTATTTATTGGCGCAAAATTAGTTTTTATGAAATCACTATGAGTAATTAAGCTGTAAATAACAAAAAACGAAAGAAAATTTGGCGCGCAGAGGGAAACGTTGCACCTTAATAATTAGTTTTTTGTTTTTTTTCAGCCGATGCCCACTTTCTGGGCCACGCTATATCAATCGCCATAAAAGTTTCAAACTCAACGTGAAATAGTCCAAAATAGTCAAGTACCTACAACGACATGTACAATTTTGCGGCATATACTGTTGATTCAAGAAAGCCATTCCATCGCCATTATTTTATGCAGAGCTTGAACCACACGTTGTACGAATGTGGTCAGATTATATAACTTTGCCGAATCCACGATTTGAGCTCTACAATTGTGCAGTCTTATTAACTGATCACATTGTATATCCAGCTGCAAGTAAAGCCGTGTACATTTCGACGTAGAATAAGCAATTTATCATTCGAATATCTCAAGTCGCTTGTGGGACGTTTTCGACTGAGGTAAGCACTTCGATCAACATTACGTAAGTCAATCAGCGTAATCTCACGCTCTGTAGGCATCCACCAAAGGCATCCTACAGACCTGTAGACAATGTACACAGGGTACCTGTTTATTATAATATAATTTATGAAGGCGGCTACGAAATTCATTTCACAACAAGCTTAGTCTGTGTTAAATGATTAAAGTTTTCTAGGAGATAAAGCTTCGAATACATTACATTGTAGTGATAGGGCTCTCTTGCAGTGCCCCCCTGGGGAAGTACTACAGCTTTGCAAGTTATTCAACCGCCAAACGGTAGTGTGCAAACATTACTGTGTTCCGAATTGAAGGGCAATGTTTCCAGCGTAATTACTGGGCATTAAGAGATTTAACTTCTAATTTGACACAGGGTGACGAACGCAGTGCATTGCCGCGCAGGGTTATGAAATGTTGAAGTTCAAAATGCTGGGTGGCACTGAATTGCTATGGGCAAGCGTGACGCTTAAGATCAGGTGAGCGACTCGTCACCGAGTACCACAAAAAAAACAATACATGTACTTTTATGTCTATCGTAATGCACATAATGTTTAACGTAAAAAAAATTAACATCCTACATAGAATGTATATTCCTCTGCATGCTTTATTTATTTCACTCAAAGCAGCTGATCTTTATGATATTGGATATTCATGATACAAGATATTAATGAATTTGAGTGTTATATCTATCTACCTATATATAAAATAGCAGGTGCGTAAAACGCAGGAAGCCCCCTACAAAAGGTACTCTATCCATTCTTATACTTCGATACAAAGTTTCCCTTTAACACTCTATACTAAAGATAGTATTATAAAGCAGCTTGCAATACAAATTCGCCCTTGGCACGGCGGCATGCTCGGTTATCCGGGGAGACCAGCGGTCCTATACATCGGGAGGCTAGCGAGAATCTAATTTGGCTCCGTAGCTTGCGCTCATTTGTTCGCATTATCCCGGCCGAGACGTGTCCGAGACACGGCCGGGAGATTGGGGTGTCGTAAATGTAACAATAGTGCCTAAGAAAAATATCTGCGTTTGAATGATCGATGGACCAAAAAATAAAAAGTAGAAGCAAATTAAAGCTGTTTGAGATATTGGGTCCGTCATTTCGAAGAGTCTACTCCGCCTGGTTGATGCGACGCTGATCCAAAATGCTGGAGTTTATATGGCGCAACGCATTGCTAACGCCGTACGACGGGTACACAGCAAAAGTACCAAATTTTTTTTAGGAACGACACTAAAAAAAAAATTGCTATTACGAACTTAATTTGTATCTGGAAAATATACAGTGACGTATTTCGATGTATGGGGGATCATTTCCTCAACGACTATATTCGCGCTGGTAATCGTATTTGTTTTTATTACCGAGAAAGGAAGGCAAATATCAAAGAATGGAGTGAACAGGAAGGGACTTAGTTTTCTTTCGTGGTATATCCGCCGGAAAGTCCTCGAGGATCCGCGTTTGCCACCAAAGGCAGAGAACAACTAACACAGTTAAAGAAATGTTCGTTGCTTTAATAGCTAATTTTATGGAAGTTGTACGGATGCCTCGGTGCGCGAGTCAGATTCACAATTATCCAGTTTTTTCTTCGGTTGGCTATCACATGACAACAACATGGATTTTATAAGTTTTTTTTAGTACAAGTCTACGAAAAGGAGACCAGTTGGTATATAGAATGGCATGAATTTCGGCAGCCAATTTAGTTAGGAAGTTTGGCGTAGGGCGATTAACAAGATTACTTTGAGATAGTGGCCACCCCTGTTTGATTGAAATGTACTTTCTGTCTCAACACTTTTTGGCACTGGCATAAAGTTTATGCGAAAGAAGAACTACGTAAGTATTATTTGTGATATACGTTTGTGTGCGTTCTATAAATTGAGTAAGTAGTTAAAATGTGTTTATTCAATAAGGAAACAATAAGTTGCCATTCAACAAGCGCGTCAACAACACGTAGTCTATCTCATCAGATGATTTATTGGCGAAATTGTGAAACACTCTCGCAAAAGCCATAAAACAAAAATTGAATTGATCTACGTAAGTATTATATTATTATTTTATTTTATTTATTAAAACGGCAATTACAAGATACTTACCATTAGAAAGTAAATTAAGACAATCAAACATGGAAATAAACATGCATTGTGTTTTAATTTTTTTTCTTCTTTTAATTAACCCCATAGATTGTTAAGAATAGGGTATACCGCCGTCTCGTCTATACAAAAAGCGTAGTCTGATATCCACCCCTATTTTTTTTTTTGGTTATCTACACCGTCAAAAACTATGCTTGTATGTTTGTTTGTTTTTTTTATTTCGCAGTATCTTTATTGTTAAAGGCACTTAAAGTGGCAAGTTTCTTGCGACTCAAAAACGACGAAGAATAGTAGTTTTTGTTAGAATACAATAATTAAAAAAAAAAACGTAACGACGTAGATTAGTTCATTCAAGCCATTGAAACAAAAGATTTTGTTACGATCTAGGGGGTGACAACATATTACCCCCGGAACGCTAATTTCATCAAAAAGTTAGGAAAATCCACCAACTCTCTCTATTGCACGCACGAGAAACAGTGCGACAGCTATACAATTCAAAAATCGAATGCGCCAAAACCTCACAGAAGGACTATCCTTTTAAGGCTTTTGTTCAGTGTTGATGATGATGATGAACACCATAAATTTGTACCTTCACGAATATTGCCTAGGGCATTGACTTTAAAGTCTTTGGGATGTTCGCTCTAATCAATGTAGAGACGCTACAATACCAATATTTGACTGATACAACTCCCGTCTTATTACAGACTAACGAAGGCAAACATTAACATTTAAGGAGATTTACAGCACACGATACACCTTGATACTTGCGTAGCATGCTCACTTATTTTTATTAAATATTGGTTTTTGATAAATAAACTAGTAATTCGTGGCGAACTGAGACCTCGGGCCCTATATCTTCACAACCCCTAGACCGATTCAGCTCATATTCGAACTTAAAAATTGTATTGAAATGAACTACTTGCCTACAAACTTTTGTGAAGATCGGATAAACGGTTCGCAAGTTATCATCGGACAAATATACACACGAAATAAACAAACATACATACAAATGCCGATTTGTCCCAGTAAACTCTGAGACCTTCGCTTCGCTCGGTCAATAATAAATAATAAATATATCTGGGACATTTTTGCACACGCGTCCATCTGACCCCAAACTAAACAAAGCTTGTAATATGGCTGCCAGAGACTGATATACGTACATATATTTTTAAATACATACTTATATAGATATTAACACCCAGACATAGAAAAAACACAAATGTTCATCACATGAATGTTTGTCCTAGATGGGAATCGAACCCACGCCCCCAAACACAGAAGGTAGGTTCACTACCAACTGAGCCGCCGGGGCAGTCAATGATAATATATGTTACGTTATAACAATAGGCTGAATTCATTTAATCACAGAAGAGGTTTTTTTTTATCTTTCTCTTTTCTGTGCAAGTAATTAAAGCATCGATATACAAGTTGTTATGTAAGAGATGTCTGTTTGGTGCCGGTTATTCATCAATGGTAAGTGTTCATTTGAGTTTTGGCGGGAACGTGAAGAAGTCGTCGCGTCATAACATCATTTTCCAAAACTTGTGTTATTTCGAGTGTTAATATGTAAAAATGGTGGATTTTTATTCATTAAGTGTTCATGACCGTGCACGAGTATTGGTGAATAGTATAATGTCGTGAAACGTGAATTTTCGTGCTGTTTCTAAAACTCCTTAGAAACCGTTAGTAAAGTCTCCACAACTTTACTGGGGCATAACGTGGACTTAGCCGCGATTTACTTTGCTTGACTTAGACTATGACTTATTTTATTTGTGAAATATTTGACTTCACTTGAAATATTACAATACATGACACTGGCTAAGTACACAACGTGTGGAGCCAAAACATAAGAGAAAAAAAACTTTATTTTGTAAATGGCAAACAGATCGTGACTAAATAGATATTATTACAAAAACAAGAACCACTGAAGGATCAAAGTCGTTTTTACCACTGATAGAAAAACAACCCAAGAGAGCAAAGAACTGAAGAGCTTTACGCGAACATCAAAAATAGGTACTTATACTTTCCATTAATTAAATTCTGTTACTAAGTTGTAATTTACCTTCTGGTTCGGTTTTAATCATTATCATACGACAGAACCAATTAAAATAAGTGATAGTTTGTAAAGGGAAGTGCACATGAAAATAAAGGGCGTACGTACAATGTTATAGTTTAACTTTTCATAGTTATCCCATCCGTAGAACTTTGTCTATATCCTGCAAACGTAACAAGATGTGTTTCACGACCAGTATACCTTAGCCTACTCTATCCTTGTTTGAACTTGCGTATTGGGGTTCTGTTAAGCGTGGTCTACAGACACAGTGGTAGCGCGTAGGGTGTGTTTTTGCTTTATGATGCGTATAATTTTACTGTCGCGGACGCGGTGTCGGCGCCACGCTAACGTCAACCGATCGGTGTGTTTTCATACCAAAACTGCTATGTTTATTTTATTTTCTGCTCTAAAATTATTCACCCAATCAAAGCTAGCGTGTTTACCATCCTCTACTACAGCGCCACTTAACATCCGGTGAGTTTATGGTCAAATGCCTAGGCACGATAAAAAAAAAAACAAAAATGTCATTCACGAATGTAGTTCGTAATTTTTGCATTTCAGGTTTGGTTTCATAGTAAAAGTTGTTCGTAATGAAATCCTATAATATGTATTTACCTCGTATTGTGTAAAGGTCACCAAAGTCGGCATTTCTAATTAATGTTAGGGTTACCTACTTGCCTAATAAATAATATTATTAAAAGAAAAACAAAATAACCGACTGCAAAATGTAGCCTATTTCACTCAGGACGTAAAGACGAATCCAAGCCTCACTCGTCAAAATCAGTCAAGTCAACATACTTACAGACACTCCAAAAACATAAGCTTTCATCTTGGGCAGACGGATAAAAATACCAGAATATTTACACAGAATTTCCAGTATTTACATAGAATTATGCAAATGAGACAGAAGCGGGCTCGTCGGACGTCTAACTTTCTAAATGAGTATTGCACTAAGCAAACACTGGAGGAGTCCGGTGGACAAATATTCGACCCGGTCCGAGAAGGACCGGGTGGGGTTCAGTGATGAAAACCGGATTTCAATGGTTTTTACATGAGTTGTGATATGCAATGGAAACGCTGGCTCACCAAAATGCGTTTCTGCTTTCTTGGTGAATGTCGTGTTATGTCGTAAATTTTGGAAAATATATTTTTACCATTATTTTTAGTAGTTCTGTAGACCTCGCTAGCACAAACTTATTTGCACAACCTCAATTCTATAATTTCATAGACTTTTTGCCGTCGCCGATTCTTGATTGGGGTTGTCCTCCAAAAAGGGGGAAGTTTGCTGCAGCGTCATTTACCGGCCGATTTAAATGATATGTGGTATATAGAAACATGATAGAAACATTCTGTAGTTCTGCCAAATATTATCAAATTTAGCTGGTAAATGGCGCCGTAGCAAAATTCTTCTCTTTTTTGGGGGAAATACCTCTCCAATCAAAAATCGACAACGACAACAAAAAAAATCAATAAAATTTTAGAGCCTGTATACCAAGTTTCGTCAAGATGGGTTGGAAAATACGACCTTTACGAGAGTATCAACTTACGTACAAAAAGTAAATTTTGCCTGTTGATGCAGACTCTTGTTTGTTTCACTCACTCGGTCAATAATTCCCATTTTTTTCTGCTTTTTAATTATAATAGAACTGTAAACACAATAGCAAATACACCATTGACACCACAAAAGTACATTGCAAGAATAATACATTAGAGATAAGCACAACAAGGCGGTCTTATTACTAAGAGCGATCTCTTCCAGACCTTCGGAGGACCAATTTTTTATGAGATTCTAGATAACGAAAAAATAGATGAGCTATAAAGAACTTATTCACCACTAGCTGTTAGCTGCGACTTCGTTCACGTAAGCCATTACAAAAAAAGTAGTTAAGGTCCGCCTCCTATATTACCCTTAAGCTATATCTGTGCAGAAACTCAAGTCGATCCGTTCATTTGTTTAGGCCGTGAAAATGCGAGAAACACCCAGTCAGAGAGACAGACAGACATGTCTGTCTGTCAGACAGAGAGACAGATAGATAGAGAGAGAGTTACTTTAGCATTTATAATATTGGTTAGGATAATACGCATAAAAGTATGTCTGACACAGAAAAATGTCGTTCACCCCCGACAAAATGTAAGGAATGGCTGATTTTTTTCGCGTTGTCTGGTTTGCTTCCATAGTAAATGTTTTTCATAATTTCGACTACAACGATATCCTAGAATGTTTTCAGTGTCTAAACTCATCAAGTATAGATGGTAGCCTATATTTTCTACTGTTTGTGCGACAGTTAAAATATAATAATACAGTGACGTATAAACCGCGGGCCTGGATGGAAATGCCCAGTTGTCGTTCAGTATGGCACTCTAAGGGTGAGGCCTGTGTTATGCAGTGGACGTCTTACGGCTGATGATGATGATAAAACTATCAAAATCTCCAATCGTTGCCCAAAATCTCCAACTCAGCAAACCGATTAACGTTTCGCCTTAGATTTCCCTACATACACCGAACGACCAATCAAACGGGCCCGAGGGACGGTGTTCGATCACCGTCATTGTCGTCAGATAGATGGCGTGGCGCGACAAGGCACAGATTAAAACTCATTGTCGGCGAAAGTGGGTGCCAGTGAGTTGAGTTTTTGATATAATTATCCCGGCTATTCCACTTATCCCACCCAGCCATCTCACCTAGGAGGGAAAATGGACTAGATCGATTTTGATGATATCTGGTAAATGGTGGAATGAGTTAGGAAAAAGTTATATTATCTCAGTTTCATTTACTCAATACTAGTCTTTGCCTGCATTTTCAGCAGTGCTTTGAATAAAATATAACTTATGAGGAAGTTATGACACTCAGGGATAGAGCTTTTTACAAGAAAAATATTTTTTAGGGTTGGTTCAGTAGTTCTGAAAATTGCCATCAATCCGATCAAAACCATCAAATCAATCATAATTATAAAGTAAACGTCTTTATAATATTGTGGTACCAGCTGCGCCCTGCGGTTTTACCCCCATGCGAGGACAATCATAGTGGAATTATAGCTGTTTTTTTGGATAGAAAGTAGCCTATAAAAAAAACTTAAAAACACGTCAATCCATTTCTCTGTCCCTGAGTGAAAGGACAAACAAGCCATCAAATACACTTGTATATTCATAATATTAGTACGGATAGTTTGGGATAAAATAGCGTCTAATAGTTTTATCTGCGACTTCTCTAGTTTTCTCGACATTTCCCAGGATAAAATCATCTTGTTTCTAAGCCAAATATATGTCTGTTCAGATGATTAGTCATGAAAAGGTAAGAAACAGCCAGAAAAACAGAGGGGGAGAGAGAGAGAGACAATATGTGAGTTTGTTCATAGAATGAACGAAACAATAAAACAGTATTATTTAAATAATAATTCGTAGTGAATTTGTAAAACCTGCCTAAAATAATCCATAACTACACCAAACTTCGAAACTACTAACGATTCCTAGTGCCCCAACATCTCTCATAAGCGAAGATCCCTCAAACTTGTCACTAAGTTTCCAACTCAACCTCTCGGATATATTGGGAATATAAATATCCGTTGTAGCCCTTTCACTGCCACTTAAGACATCCGCCGTGACCCTCTTGCCCCTACCTACCCTTAACTGAGTACGTGTATGGAAATGTCACCGGTTGGTCCGTGGGAACCAAAGGATGCTCGCGAACTTTTATGGGAGAGATTTAACTTAAGAGGGTGCATTCCTTGGTTCTCGCTGTCTCTTTCGCACTTAACAGAAGAAATTAAAAAAAATATGTTATTATCTTTTTCTTTTGGCGAAGAAGAAGGAAAAACTTTTTTTTTGTTTTTTTTATACCCTTTCCTATATAAAAATAATAACATAAACATTGTTATAAAAGATAAGCAATGGTATTCCAAAGTGATTGATAAGACATTTCTTTTTAATTTCTTCTCTATTATTATTAGAAAATGTTGATAAAGTGCGAAAGAGACAGCGAGAACCAGGGTATGCGCCCCCTTAAGAGCGATGTCGTAGGATGTACGTAGAGAGTCATAGTGAGGTTGGACCACTGGTATGGAGAATTTTATTAGTCTGATATAGATTTTATGTCTTATTTAAAAAACAAGTATCCAATACATTTTTTTTAATTTCACGAGCTTGTAAGAATTTATCTGGTGTACAACCTATCTATAAGCAAAATTCGTGTTTACTCATGCCTGCACATATGCGTAAGAGTGTGGTACATCATGAAAGGGTAGATATATGACCTTCTCCGGGAACTCTTGGGAACAATTCCCACTGGTAGCGCTCTTTTAGATTAGTTTATTTATTTTTAATTATGTTTATTTTCTTTTCTGCAATATATTATTTAATTAGTTACGATAATTATGTAAATCATATTTTTGTTAATTATTTTTTTATATATCATTTTTTAATGCGTAATAATGATAAATAAAAGCAACATAACCAAAAAAAAGGCATTATTTTAGCTCACATGACGAAAGAAATAATAAGGTAATAAAATAAGTCGCAATAATTACCTAAGTTTAATCAGTACCTAAGTCATTTTATTATTGTTCTACTTATACTTAAAGTTCCGAACAATCCAGATAATCTCATTTCAGGCTATTGCATATTGGAGTTGACGGATATTAATTCTTTCGTCCTCTTTGCCATTTACGTCGGGCGACCAGACAAGCATTTAATTCAATAAGCATCAATGATCTACGAAGAAAGTAATATTAAGAAAGTGATACTCTATAAAGAAATTGTAACTTGGCCTCGTAATTAGCACTTCTGTTGTACCTGTCACTAAAATAAACTAATCTGACAGGACTAAAATTATCTAGTCTCTTTCATTTCCACATTGGAGAAAAGGGTGGGAACAATTTTAGAGACACCTATAATTCATTGTCTAGCTAAAAATGTTGTCTACGCGTTGTGCTTAAATTATTTTTGTGGTATAACGGTTGCTATTATAAAATCTTTTCATAATCATCATCATCAGCCAGGACAACAACCCGAACATACTGCTGAACATAGGCACCGACCTACAACGTGCCACATGCATCCACCAGTTACCCATAAAAAAAAAAAAAAATATGATATAACTAATGGAATACGATATGTTTGATCAGTGAAAATTAGTAAGAAATATTGAAAATTTATTAAAGTTTAAGTATTAACAACCTAAAACAAATTAATATTTGGATAATAAAAAGTACACAGTCATAAGCTAACTTGAACATCAGTCGTTGACTGGTCAAGATAGTGGACTGGCTCCATGTTTTGTGTGCCCGTTTGGCTGCTTCCAACGCTGCGCTCAGCTCTTCCTGTGCTGTTTCTGGTACCCTGTACTCAGTTACCATTTTGCTTTAAAAGAAAGAACAATACCGATTTCTTTGGGATATTTGGTACCAGCCAATACTTCAACATTACAATAGAACATTCACTTTGGCCCAAGTAAAAAAAAACAAAAAATGTGAAAGAGTGAAATGAGGTAGCCATAACATGGCTACCTCATTCCTTCGGTTTCCTAACTAACAAATAACAAAAACAAGTCCTTAGCCTACGTACCAAGTGGTTGGGCCTCTTTCATCAAGTAAAAATAAAGTTGTTCTTTTTTGCTTTGTACAGCTTGAGTTTTAGCATGCTAGAAATTAATTTACATAATTATTAGCCATTATTTCATTAGTTAGTTTTAGCCATTAGTTCGTTAGTATAGCCAATAGTTTCTTCTACATTGCGAGCACCAATCGTTGTCAATTTTCTTGCTCTCGTAACTTAAACAACTAGCTAGTATTTTTCTGTAAAAGAAAAGACTGCCGCATCCACCGATAAGCTCTAATTTGCTAGCAACACCGGATTCTGGGGTCCGGTCGGCAAACAGTTACTTACGCTGATTGAACAAGTTTTTCCCATAAGTCGGACAGGGGGCGGCCCGCTCTTGTGTGAAATTACCCAAGAATTCTGAACGGTCGGATTTCTTGAATCGTTCATAACGAGTCTGATACTAGTTAGGGATTAATTTCTGGTGGAATGAAGGAAAGTTCGAGTGGACAGACGTAAATATGTAATCAATGTTCCTAGGGTTTGTAATTAGTTTTCGTGATAGGAATATTTTACTAAAATTAGGTATTGGGTACGTTACGTGCATGTTTGCCGAGTTGTTTCAAATATCTCAGAGTGACGAGCATAGTGCAATGCCGCGTATGTTTTTGAATTAAAATGTTTTGGTTGGCACTGAATTGTTACGGGGAATAACGCCTGCTATCAGCCGAGCGACTTGCTTATTACTTGATAAAAATCTGAGATTTTATGAAGTATGAATAGTGCAGTCAAGTTACGGGAGTTAGTATGGAGCACCCGGACAAAATTCATAACATAACTATTGAATTTGATTGGCATAATTTGCTGACGTAAATTAAATTAAACATTCTGGGAGTATGGAACATAAAAAAAGCATTTATGCTTGAGCCATAATTCATTATCGTCGCCGAGGACTCACTGCCATGCTTACGATAGTCATCTGAAATAGACTCTAACGAATCGCAAATAGAAACGATATTGCAAAATGTAATATTTGTTCCTGTTTACTATAGGCATTTTGTTTAATTATTGTATATTAATATGAGAGGTTGGTTCTACAATTCTGTACCGAAAAAAAAAAAAAACTGTTATTAATTACTTCCGGGTGAAACGCTAAATTGACTGGGCTATGAAGATATTTTTGTATCCTAAGGTTGAAACTACACAGGCAGATGGCTTATTTATCGCATAGAGCATAGTGAGGTGCCTGACTTGGTCATAGAACAAAGTGTTTAGAAACATTTCACTAGCGAGGCTTACGCACGATGCGGTCGGGATCGAGTTTTGTGCGATTGTAATATGATTCAGTAGCAGGAAACTCGATAGACTCGAGAAACAAGCAGGCTCTTGCCATTGCCGGGTCAGTCTAACAATTACTTTACATTAACAGGCCCATACCACGGAGGTCCTTATTGCGATGATTGTTAGGTTCAGCCACCGATGCTGCGCAACCTTGAACCTTATCGCGTGGCGATACGAGTCGCGGAAAGATACAGGAACATTTCGGAATGAACGAGATAATATGTCAAATGGAAACTGCTTAGCGGAGAAAGCACAGGCTTGGGTGTTATTGGCGTTCAATTAAACGCGGTTCTTGTCACCCCATATCGAAATAAACGTGCCGCGCAAAGCATCGCGTATCCCTGGACGAGCCCTTAGGGTTCTATCCACATTTTTGGAACGATGCAAGTTCGTTGTATTTATCAAGTCAAGTACGCGGTAATGCGTCACGCAATAATATCTATCTGCATTAGCTTGTTTACCCGAATACTTACATACAATTACCGCTAAAGTCAGACAAATGACTTTGCTGAACTAATTAATGCCCTATTTACAGAGCATTACTAGGCATTAAGGGCTGTCAGGTGTAATTACTGGTGTTAGGCTGTTGTAACCGGCAGCGCACTGACTATGCTCTGAACTATATAAGATAGGTATAATATTCCTTACCATGCACTATACTGTGAAGTATGGAAAGAAATAATACTATGGTATTTTCAAACTCTTCATATAATAATTTACTAAAAATATATATACATAAAAGAACAAGCCTTTTTCTAGGAATCAACGCACAGATCATACCGATTATGGTAGAGACGTGAAATTTGGATTTAATACTCTTCAAATAGGTGAGCAATAAGAACGGATTTTTCAAAATTCCACCTTGTCAAGTTACGTTCTCTTAAGGACGGAATGTAAAGTCACTAGTTATTCAGGAAACTACCAACTACGACCTACATTGGAGGATGCTAAGAATTCAAGGAAAAACAGAAATATAGACAATCAATTTTAATTTTTAAATAAATATTTTCAATTATAATAAAAAAGAAAAACAAAATAACAAAACAAAAAACTGTAATACCAAACACAATTATTATTTTAATAAAATAAAATGTTATAGAATCTATCTGTCTAATACGACGTCTAGTTTAATAAATTCTGATATGTTTAAATATGGGAATCCTCTGTGGTACTATTTTTACTCTGGTGTACTACAGCCGTATCTGCCGTATCTCGCCGTGCTGTAACCACATATTTTAGAACAGAATTTGACATTTATGTGTGTAACATTTTTCAATGTAGGTGCTAAATAGTTTTCACATAGTCGGGTAGCACTAGCTAAGTTCATTGAATGATAGGGTGTGGCCATACCAGGGGGACGCACGTGCGTGGAATTCTACATTAACACACCATGTCGTATGTGTATTTCATCTGAGAGGTATGATTATTAACTAGGTGTTTATATTTAGCAACTCTATTTACTAGGCCACAATATTCAAATTCCTCGCAATAACTGAACCGCGCGGTTCGGAGATATTCTACGAGGTTTTACGAATCACCAGTCTCGGTAACATTGGTAGCGGTTATCATCATCAGACTACGTTTTTACTACGACCATGCTACGCCGTAGTAGCTGTAGGTGTAGCCTAGACCTTAGAGGATTTTCTTTGCTACGACCATAGATAAAATAAGTTTCTTTGCTACGACTAATGGCGTAGCACTGCTTAGTGATCCTAATTCTAACTAATATTATAAATGCCAAAGTAACTCTGTCTCTCTGTCTATCTATCTCTCTGTCTCTCTGTCTGGGTGTTTGTCGCGTAATCACGGCTAAACTGCTGAACGAATCGAGCTGAATTTTTGCATATAGCTTAAGGATCAGAGACGAACATAAGCAAATTCTATGATTATTCACCATCATATTGCACAAAGTTGTTTTATTACAGATAACCGGCGATTCGTGGATCCGTGTGTCTTGGTGCAGACAGACGTCGGCGAAGTTTGGCCGGTGATGTCCCGCGTGTCAAGCCCGTGATCACGCCAATATAGCCTGCGACTTTTAAACTACACGCCTAACAAGCAATAATATGCCTTAGCATTAAGGCAAAAGACTCGTTTTAGAGTAAAATATTAAAAATAATGCAGTGTTATATTTCCACAGAGTTTTCACGTGGCTGGACAGTGTTTGATGTTATTAAAATAGGCTCTATTTTATTTTATTCTGAATGTATCTTTGATAAAATTTTGCCAATACACAGCAGAATTGATTGTTGATAATATAATTATGTAAGTTGTGTATTTATAAGTAGGGTTAAACAATTTCAACAGTTTAAAAAATAATCTAATTAATACTTACGTACTCAATACGTATTGTCTGACATGTCAAAAACAAATAGATAATTAAATATATTTATGTTTTTCTAGCTGCGCGCTGCGGTTTCACCCGCTATTCTACAGAAGCCAAATATTTTACCGGAATAAAAAGTAGCCTATGTGTTAATCCAGTGTATAAGCTACCACGACAACAAAATTCATTCAAATCCGTTCAGCCGTTACAGAGTTGAACGGGAACAAACGCACTTACATACTTACACACTTTCACACAAACTTTATAATATTAGTGTGATTATAAATATAGTGTGAAGTGTCTATGATTAACGAAGATAAATAAATAATGACGTCATCGGGATGCCGATGACGAAGGGCGGCGGCGGCCGGCGCGAGCCGGGCGAGCCTCCGAGACGGGTGCAATTCGAGGTATGCCTCCGTGAAGGAATGTTCTCAGCTATTGCTTGGTGAGACTAGGTATGACGACAGTATTAGATACCTCACTGAACAAGTTTATGATACAGAACTTTGTAATTAATATTCCGGTCAAAATTTTCAATTCACAAAGTGGGAAACTTAATATTTTTCGGTAAGGCCCGGTTTTATAGTTGTCTTCCTCGCGCATTTTCAAATTATTGAAGAAATTTTTTTTTTTTAATATGTATATGTTGTGTCTGTTTAAAATGAGATTATATATTATGTTTTAAGCAAGTTTAGTATTTTATTTGTTTTAAAGTCATGAAGCGGCCTCCTTAGTGAAAAAAAAAACTCAAAAATAAGTTTTCTTGGGTCGATTTCGTCAAATTTAAAGAATTTAAAGCTGTGCGGAGACGAGATGCGTAAATCACGCAATAATATTAGTTGTTTCTAATGCACTCCTCTCATCTCGTCTTGTCTTCGCTATGGTACGTCTGGCCTTATACCTCTATACCCCATTACTAAAAAACGCGTATAAACCTTGGAGCAGTTACTCAGTCTTCTGTCTTTTTTAATCGAGTTCCAATTTCGAAAAGAGCGAAAAGGACTAAACACATAGTAACTAATCCAAAGTTTATCCACGTTTATTAATAAGGAGGCTAGTGTGAATCCACGGTATAAAGATGTCTTAATTAGACTTTACGAAATCCTGCAAGAAACAAATCCTAAATATATTTTTTGTTTTAATAAAACGGGAATACTCACTGACTACTACTGACTAAAAACCACGTCAGTTTTCATAGTAAAACCCTAAATAATTATGATTTGTTAACGAGGCCGTGGTAACGGGGCCAGCATTTTGGAATCAATTCCCATTGAAAGCGATCTTTTGGAGTAGTTAAGTTTAATTAGTTTTTGTGGTATTTTATGGTGACGTAGCAGTGCAGCCTGGTTTTACATGAGTAAATTTTTCCGAGATGCAAATTCTAACACAAGAAATTGCAGTTATGGTGTTGGTTTTGTGAGAAAATTGCAGGAAAAGTATGTACTAAAGAGTTTATAGGTTTCTATGTATTCTCCTTTAATTGAAATGTTAAATATGTAAAGCTTCTTTCACATGAATATGCAGTGGACGAGTGCTAGACTGGTATTAATTAATGATTAACAGCGAATGCAAGCTTAAGAGTTCTCCAGGCTTCTGCCCAGGATTGTCTGTGATGCCATTGTGTTTATTTTGACTCGTAAAATTGGCATTACTCTTTAGAATAAAACCGACCTGATCAGATTTTATATTACATTTTAAGGAAAAGGTATTGTCTGTTAACGTTCAGCTCACTGATATAGTGGTATCGGGAGTTACAATGTCAATTGCCCTAGAATCAGCCCGCAGGCCAAAATAAGTTACAATTTGAGTTTCAAAAGAAATTTTGGACCCTATACAGTATACATACCTACTTGATATAATCACGTCTGTATTTTAGGACTTTAATAAGTGTTTTTTTTTTTGCCCCTTTTATTTAATTAATAAATGACGTTAATAAATTTTGTTTTGTACTTGGGTAGATACCATTTTCTAGCTCCATCAATAAAGTCATTGATGATAAAGAACTAAGCATTAAGTTTTCAATTTGAAAAATATGGTAACATTCTAATATTCAGTTATAAAACACGGGTTTTAGATGGAGTCGCGCTGGCTCAGCGGATGACAGATGCCTAGGATATAGTGATTCTATAGTGTCGTTAGACTCGGTTTTGCCTGATCACCTCTGAGCCAGTAGTCTCCAGTCTTCTTCTGTTGAAATGTCAATGGAATTAATTTATAATCTACGCCCTAATCTTACAACTGTAAAAAATATTCTTTAAATAGACGCTATTGGTTAGCTAGAAAACTTGATTCTTGTAAGATTTTTGACGTGATAATTATGTGACATAATACACTAAATACTTTTTTAATTAAAATAAATCACATAAGCTTCTCGCACAGAGGAATAAACAAAAAAATCTAAGAAAAAAGTTTCTTCCTTTATCCTTTAAGAACTTAGTGGACGCAAAAAACCTAAGCCCGAAAGCTATGCAAATGTACAAAGGTCTTGAGGATCGGAACCAAGGGCAGGGTAAGCGGGGTGACGGGGGGAATGAAGGGGACTGGACAAGGGGCAAGGAACAAAATGCCAACGCTTTGTACCCGACAGTAATCCTTTAATAGCAATCGAGAGGAGCTGGATAGGAGACTATGCAAGCCAAGCTTAAGTAATGCTTGAAGTACGTTTATTTTGGAGAAAGCTATTTTTATTTGAGTTTTCCTTTGTTTATGCCGTATTGGATTCGCGTAATTTTCTTTTCTTGAAAAGAAAATGTAATATTCAAATTTCGCGTTGGCGTTAATATCTTAAGCCTAATCCCAACTGATATTATAATTCAGTGGAATATATACGCAGCTTCGAGGTATAAAAATGAATACGTTCGTGTCGATGAAAAAACTTTGCTTGCACGATTCAGAACTTTCTACATTACAACTGTAAGTCCATAAAAAACGTCAAAAAATGACAAAAATGTATCAACGACATCTAGCGAACTGTAGGAATTAACTTTGTCTCTCTGTCTGGACGTTTGTCGCGTTATTACTGTTAAACGGCTGAACGGATCTTGATACAATTTGAGAAGGAGTTACTTTATAGCACAAAGACGGACATAGGATACTTTTTTTTGTCCACACGAACTGGCTGATGATGATGATGAAAAAAGGGTAATGTGTTATCGCCCCCTAAATCTTACCAAAATCTTTTGTTTTTGGTGTCATTGGTTTGGATAAACCATAATCTATGCCGCTATCTTTTTATTTAATGCATTTATGATACCTACGCTAATTAGAATTACTTTTATTTGTCGTATTTTCCTCGCAAAAAATTCGTCACTTTGTGCCTATAACAACGAAGGTATTACGAAATTAAAAACAAACAAACATACGAGCATAGTTTTTCACGGTGTTGATAACATTTAAAAAACACCGAAATCGAATAACATTTAGTGGTAGGTATCAGACTAGGCTTTTTGTATGGATAAGTCGGTGGTATACTCTATTCTTAAGAACCAGTTCCCAAAAATTATTTATAAAGAAACACGTGGCACAATGTTATGTATTTTTTTTGGCGTAAAATTCCGTATAATTATCTTGCCATTTATGGGCAACAATATTTTAATAAATACATTTCTATTCATCGGAATTTCCCACCTGCTAACATAATAAGTGGGTCTACATTCCCCCAACTAGTTGCAGGGTCGTTTGTAGGCTAGTCACAGATTAGGCAGCAGTGTCAGGGGTCCCCGCGCACTATATCATATCACGAACATTACTCATACACACGGCGTTATTTATCATTTCTTTGTCCACCCCAGAGATTTATTCACACACGTGATCTTTGATATCTACGTAGTAGATACGTTACAAATGTACACATATGTAGAGCATACATTATATAAACTACTTTTATACTATCATATTTGCACATATTTATATATACTATATATATATTTATATAATACATCTATAATTTTAGTTATTAGTTAGTTTAGTTATCTTTAGTTATCTTCTGTTACTCATTTAAGTCTATTGCACTAATAACTGTTAGATAGGAATA
This sequence comes from Apocheima hispidaria, assembly GCA_947579745.1. Taxonomy (NCBI): domain Eukaryota; kingdom Metazoa; phylum Arthropoda; class Insecta; order Lepidoptera; family Geometridae; genus Apocheima; species Apocheima hispidaria. The sequence continues at coordinate 9,358,888 of OX388161.1, forward strand.
AGTAACCTTAGAATTTAAGAGTAATTTGTATTGCCATATGCACTCATGGAGCAAGACTCTGGTTTCCGAAATACAGTGCTATGCTAGTTCGGGAACGAGAGGCTTTGAAATTATTTATGTACCGCTCTTATGTGTCAAATAAAAAAACTTTGATTTGATTTGATTTTGATTTGAAATAAGTTTGTTTCAAAGTAGTCTGTCGCACGACAAATTGTTATTTCATTTGATTGCTGTCATTATTACTAACTGAGGCTTATCGGCAATATACCAAAATGCCAATGACTTATTGACTAGAATATCAATATATCCATAGGCATCCGCATTAAAGATAAGATAAGATAATTTTATTAATTGGCCGAATTACAAACATCTTATAATTAAATCTAAGAGCTGTGCATCACACCGTATTTCGTCATTAATACAATTTCAATAATCAAATACAATTTATAATAACCTAATCAATTTAATATAATTTTAATATAATAAATTTTCTATGTAATCGTAACAACATTCAAATACAGGTTCATAAGGTCTTGTCGGTGGAGTAATTTACAGGCTAGACTAAAAAAAAAACCTCTTCTGTGAGCTGCCAGCGTTTTCACCTCCTTGTACGAAATAAAAACTAACTTCCCTTTTATGCTAGGCTAATGTTAACTTCCCTGTTGTGATAAGCAAGAAAAATTCAATTTCACTTAGCTTCTCACCTCACCTCACTGTGTCTCAGCTTTCAGAATAGAACAGTCTAAGAATTTTTTCCTTGGTCTTTCCGGTACTTTCTTTCCCTCTATGATAGTTTTAATTAGTTTATCATCTGTTCTTCGCCTCTTCTTGATTCTAGTTTTGCTAGAAGACTCTTTTACTGTTTCAAAGAATTCCAAGGACAGAGGTTTTCCTGATCGATCTTTCAATATAAAAAAAATCTCAAAATGCCCACATCGATGACAAAGACAGGTATTTATAATCCGTATCATCAATTCCTGCGAATGTGAGAGTCATTTTTTAGTTCTAACGTATCTTTGTATTTCATGCTATTTACATCAGTGATATAGCCCAAGCTAGAACGTGATATGAGGACGAAACACGTTATTTATGGACTTCTCCGTCTTGGGAGCTAATTTGCCAAAAGGTACTCGTAGTTTTATATTGTATTATTATTAAGATTTAGATGTGTGATCAAAAAGTATAACTCTGGTTAAATACGAACTTTTTGTTTTTTTACCTCCGTTTTCCGAGCAGTGCAATGTGGTGCAGCTTTTATATGATGTAGCGTATTTAGCCTTCCATTAGGTGGCACGACATTGTGAAAGTAACCGGTAGATGCAAATCGAAGATTGCCGAAGATTGGCACTCTAAAGGGGAGGTCTTTGTTAAGCAGTGGACGTTTTCTGGCCGATGATGATGATGACGTTTTCCGAGGGGTAAAAAACTTTGTACGTCCTTATGATTCACACTATCCCTTCCCAAATGACATCAAGATCGGCTTAGCCGTTCCATGCCGTTACGAAAAACAAACAGAAAAAGAGACACAAAGTTACTATCGCAACTCTATCACTCTGTCTGGGTGCTTGTTGCGTTATCACTGCTAAACGGCTGAACACGGATCTACCTGATTTTTTGCATAGGTATAGGTTATGGGCTTAATTTAAGGTTACTTAAGTTATATCTATTCAATTATTTTTTTGTAGATCTAAGCGAACGAAGTCGCGGACAATAGTAACAGCTAGTTGACTATATTAATTACCTTGATGCGATATGGTATCAAAACCCTGTTCACACATACGTTTAGGTTTCTTTTTGTTTGTAGATTTGATTGCTTATTATCTCAAAAATAAGTAATTGGGGAAATAAATGCAATACAAAAATTAAATATTGAAAGATAACCCGGAAAACCCAAAACTTCTCTATTAATTAAAGCTATTAGCACATCTGAGTTTGGGTTGTAATTTAATACCGTGCGACTTACTTATCTGCAGAATCCATCGAGGGAGTCACTATCGCATTTACGAAAGAAAAGTGGGGAAATTTTAGTTTTATTTTTTGGCCAACTGCTCATATAAGTTGGTCGCCCCGTATTTTGTTGTCGATTCCTCCAAGGACTGTTGATTAATTAGTAGGGCTGATATGAGAGTACCTGCAAGTTTCTTGCCCTTAATAAGAAAAGTTGGTACAAAACGTCTTTTGGAAAGTTTGCCGTTTGACGACGGCCTTCTCGGTGGAAATATTTACGTGTAGGAGGTGAATTTCGGAGAAGTCGCAGAAAATTTTGCGTATCTTTTATTATTTGAGAGTCATCATCATCATCATCAGCTAGAAGACGTCCAAAGCTGAGCAAAGGCGTCCTCCCTCTTAGAACGCCACATTGAATGACACAATATGCCATTTGCATCCACTGCTTACTTGCGACTTCCACAAATGAATCCATAGTGGCCTACCTGCACTGCGTCTTCCGGTTCGGTTCGGTGTATTTGTACGTAGAAATAAAATAGAAATATAGGTAGATATTTAAGATTTTAATGCGACCAAGTACCTACATCTAACAAAGCGTAATGCCATTGTTTTAATAAAAAATGAACATTATCCAGATATTTTTTATGTGGCTAAGCTGCCCATTCAATAGGGTCGCACTATTCTTACACAGAGTTCATAGCGAGAGTTTTCCAAAGTTGGTAAGGTTATAATGTTCACTAGTAACGCTCTGTGGTTTCACCAGCTATGCCATAGAAAGCTTGTGTGGTAGGACTCTTTTGCAGAGTTCTGACTGGGGAAGTACCACACTTTCCTCAGGATTCTGAAACGTTTGTTAACTTTGACAACAGATTAATTCTAATGTTGCCTTTCTCTGGCACTAAGAAAATGACAAAGACAGCAATAGACTTAATCTGTTGTCAAAGTTAACAAACATTTCAGAATCCCGAGGTTTGCCAGTTATTCAACCGCCAAATAGTAGTGTGCAAATGTTACTGTGATATGGATTGAAGGGCAATATTTCCAGCAAAATTACTGAGCACAAAGAGATTTAGCATCTATTATATCTGGGTGAGGAGCGCAGTGCATTGCTGCGCGTGCTTTTGAACTATTGAAGTTCAAAATTATGGGTGACACTGAACTTTTAGATATGGGCAAGTGTGACGCTTAACATGAGGTGAGCTCGTCTCGTCAATCAGAGTCGAACACTTTTATATTGGTGTAATACGAATTTTTATAACGCAGATTCTTGGTTACCAAAATCTCCACGCATACCTCCCTCCCTCACTCTCTCTTTTCTAAGGAGGAGGCCTTTCTTCAGCAGTGGATGACTTCTGGCTGATAATGATGATCCTCAACTACACTATAGTTATTACTATAAACTCAACCGACTACATTAAAATGACATAAACGAAGAGGAGTAAAGGGCAAGGCTCATCTCCGTACATTAAATCTGTAAAAGCGTAATTCTACGCAAAGGCGAGTTTACACTTAAGGTAGTACTGTTATTAGAATAAGTGTCTACTCTTCGTATCGTAGCAACTACTTTTACTATGAAAAATACCCGTTTCTACACGTCAAATGGCAAAGATAAGCCGTGTTCACACGAGATGCGTATCGGAAAGGGTGACCCGTGGGACGAGGAATATATAAATCATAGTCCCATGCCCAGGGGCAAAAGATCCCATCTTAATATACTGCGAGAAAAAGTAACCCGATCCTTCGCTGGACAGCGAAATACACTTACTCGTACTTCTTATGTGCCCCGTGCTTTATGTATCCGACGTTTTTATGTGTATGGCCAGTAGCAGTAGCTCTTTAATACTTTAGTATTTAGGGATTATAAAATAGAATAACAGTAAGATAATTAGGGCGATTCCGAATACGTGATTATTAGCGGAAATTGTAACTGAAAAAAAATCCTTTTAAGTAGGTTTACATCTAAATATAAGGTTTTTTTTTATATATATTTTTTTGGTAGGTGTAGGATATTTTTGGTACGAAAAAAAAAGTAGGTGGCATTGAAATGTTATGGGCAATCTTTACGCTTACCATCAGGCGAGCAACTTGCTAGTCTCTCATCACATAAAAAAATAGGAGGATAGGAATTGACATTCGCGAAATTTACTGACCATAATATCTTATTCTTTACTAGCGGCCCGCCCGGGTTTTCCTTACATGTCTTTGAGTGGAATGATATTTTGCTATGGAACAGCTGATTTTGTTTGATGGTTGGACCCATGCTGAAAGTGGCTCAGAATGATGTGTAATACGTGTTTTCAGCTTCAACACAGATGTTAGTTAGTAAGTTATAATTATATATAGATACTTAAAAGGGTGAAATTAATAATTTAAGCAGTTAATTATTTTCATAATTTCTGCTGAGTAAATAAAACATTATATTGTGAGTTTATCCGATGCGTTGCCCTTGAAAATGCTTTAAAAATCAGAGATATCAATCTAGACGCATTCCAGCCTGTCGAGAGCAACAAAAAAGGTACCCGCAATCCTTTAGCTGTTCTAAGGCACGCTCGCGACCAGAGGCGACAATAAATCAAGCCTTGAGGAAATTGCCGACTACCCGACTAGGGTAGGGAAACATAATACACTGCTGTAGCAGTAAGGAATATCTCGGCATGAGCCTTTAAACATTCTACTTCTAAGATATACCCACCAACCCTCGAAGAATGATTATGCCATGTCCACCACACTGAACAAGAAGGGGTGGCGGATTCACATACACCATCGAATTACTTATTACTGCCCCGGTGGCTCAGTTGGTAATGAACCTACCTTCTGTGTTTGGGGGCGTGGGTTCGATTCCCATCTAGGACAAACATTCATGTGATGAATATTTGTGTTTGTTCTATGTCTGGATGTTAATATCTATATAAGTATGTACTTAAAAATATCTATGTACGTATATCTCTGTCTCTGGCAGCCATATTACAAGCTTTGCTTAGTTTGGGGTCAGATGACCGTGTGTGCAAAAATGTCCCAGATATTTATTTACTTCTCTGGATATACGTAGGGTTTCCCACGATGTTTTCCTTCACCGGAAAGCCAGTGGTATGTCTGTACATAAGTACCAAAGCAGTCATTAGTATATACGGGCCCGCCCGGGTTCGAAGCCGTGACTCCACGATTGTGAAGCGAGCTTGCTCCCACTGAGCTACCACGACTTAGTAATGAAGTATGAAGGAATGTGCTGATCTGAAATTCGTGGCTTTTTTTAATCCACAAACACTGTTGTAAGTATCTAAGCTTAAAACGTAGAGTGGACAGCCTGGCAAGATGGATCAACGACAACCGAAAACATTTGAAAGGCTGTAGTTTCTTGCAGTGACTCTTTTGCAGAGTTAGCCTGGGGATGTACCACAATTTGGCTATTTATTGAATAGCCAAAAGTGTGCAAACATTACTCTTCTCCGGGTTGAAGGGCATTGCTTCTAGTGAAATTAATGAGTATAAAGAGATTTAACATCAAATATCCTCAGAATGAAGGGTGTAATGCATTGTTGGGTCACAGAAAAGAGAAAAAAAAAACTCGTCTGTGGTCGGGTCGGCTTTAGAACTGTTGAAGTTCTAAATTCTGGTGGCAATGAACTGTTATGATCAAGCGTGACGATAATCATCAGGCGAGCGAAATGCTCGTATCACTCAGTATAAGGCAAGTGGACAAGTCGTTTCTGAAAAACCTTGAGATTATGGTTCATAGAAGCGTTTAAAAGAGTTACAGAAATCGGAATCGATCCCGTGCATCAATTCTAACATAAAACAAAACTGATAGCCTTTAGTAGTAAATTTTAGTTCCCTATTAAACCATGTATTTGTAGAATACAAGCGCAAATAACATTTTCAGTATTTATCTATGATAAAAGTAACCCGAGGTACATAAGAGGCCGTGGGTGCCTAAATGCCGTATGTTCGAAAACTACGACCAGAGCCACCGGAGGACGGACAGCAGCGACCTTTTAGTAAGCGGTGAGCGTTCTGTGATTCCCAAGCTGGTTGCAAAGCGTGGGGATTATGGCAACCGTTTAGGGGGAGGTCTTTTCTCAGCAGTGAACCGTAGACACAGTGGAAGTCTTCTGGCTGATGATAATGATGATATCAGTAATGTTTCAAGCACTGTGTCTTTACAGTGCTTTGAAGTTCTAGACGCTAACTAAGCATATTGCGTGAGTGCATGCTCAGCGTTACTGTTTTCATTTATACTGTGATTACGAGGCAGGGGCAGAGAGGGGGAGGCGGGAAGAGGAAGTCACTTCCCGCGGGGAGGGAGGCGATTTAATTAAATCTTGCATCGAACTCCTGAGGCTGCCTAACGAACGGCCATTGTATTTAAATAATGCGTGTGTCGACTTTTGTGATCGAATCATGATGCCAGAATGGACAAAAATTAGACGGAGCATTGAGGTGGAAAACTGGATGCGTGGGCTCAATCAGGATTTTGAATGGTACTTACCTATCAAGGAAAAAAAAGCTAGAAATATTGGTCTTATTGAATTTTTTATGTTACTGGATATCGAAAACGACACATTAATACTCGTACTGTTACTGGATATCGAAAACTTGCTGCTACACGCGACTTCGTTCGCGTGGACCAATAAAAGAAAAGTAGCATATGTCCATCTCCTACCCTTAAGCTTTATCTATGCAAAAACTCAGCTCGATCCATTCAACCGCTTACCCGTGATAACGCGACAAACACCCAGACAGAAAGACAAAGAGACAAACAGATAGACAAAGAGACAGTTACATTCGCATTTATAATCTTAGTTAGAATGGCAAGTTATTCTATTTCCTTTGTCTGTTTTCTATGTTGCAGGTTGTTGGTTTGCCCGATTATCACAATACGGCACAACTAAAATTGACCATAAGTTACCTATAATGAGTTCGGATATAAAATACTTTTGAACCAGGAAGAAATTTTAGAAAATTTTAAAACTAAAGTAAAGCTGCTGCTCCGTGAACTTTATTTAACCAGCCTTAAGCCTAGTTTCCATAATAGGCAAAAAAGATAACTGCAAGAGCGCCAGCATACGCGTAGGTGCTTGTCTCAAGGCGCACCATCATCGGGAGCATTCGTCTGTAATGTAACAATCCAAGATTAGACTTTGAGCATTACGTTACAATACTGCCTCAATAACTGCCAAGCATTCGCATGTAATGTAACAATCTAGCTTGCACGATACGTTAAAAGAGCGCTCTCACTCACTGCTGTAATCTAGAATTAAAAAAAAATCTTTTCTGTGACTGCAATGTTAAAAATTGTATCATTACAGGTTGCGTGCTATAATGCTCGGTTCTCCTCATTCATTGATATAATGTTATAAATTGTATCATTACAGGTTGCGCGCTGTAATGCTCGGTTCTCGTCACACACTGATGTAAGGCTCGAATCACATTACAGGCCAATGCTCCCGGTGAGGTGACCTTTAGAGCAATACGTCCTCTGGCTGACAGGTCCACGGACCGTTATCGATAGATTTAAGTATATTAGTGACCGGTGAGTAGGTTTAGGTGAGTAGGCTTTTTTTCATATGTTGTAGATTAATTCATATGTTAACGCACAGATTGTATAAATTCTAAAAAATGGTATTAGAGTTTACTGCTCTATTTTCCCTCCTTCTAAAACAATAATCAACCAAATTTTCTCATACTAAGAAGGATATTTCCGTAAAATTAACGGGCGTGCTTAGTACTTATTCTCCTCAATGGCTCATATTTCATTTTGGGGGTGCTAAATAAGGCTTTATTACGTAAATAATATCCCCCAAAATATTCTGCTAATTAATATAAGGGCTCGTTTGGGAAAGGGGATGAGGGCTTGCAATGCGGTAAAAATTTGTAAGAATTTACAACAAGGGTTATTTTGTAAGAATTTATTGTGACAAGAATCAGGGTATTTTGGTTATATCCCGCAAGTGCTAACTAGTTGTAATAAGGTTTAATGTTAGAAAAGTATTCGTCACTGAAAATATCAACTACCCACAGCCAAGAAGATTTCACTTTCGAGCCTTTAAGTCATTGGGCAACGCAAAGATAAGCATTCAGCCTAGTAATGCCGTCAGCATGCTGGGTACGCTGCCAACTGGTAGTGGGGTTGGTTTAGATTATATTTAGACCTTCAATGGTCTCCAACTGAACGTTTTGTGTAGTAGGCTAAGTCGTTTTTAGAAATTTTGTGTAGATAATTATAAAGGTACTTTCCAAGTAAATATTTTCAAGTTAATTTTGAGAAAAGTACTGTAACGAAATACAAGCGACGGCGATTATTAGGTAGGTATTTCTGAACTAACTTACTGTTAAAGTGATAACAAACGTGACAACCGTGGATCACATCCTACCGACAAAAAACATGACTTATGGATGATTCTACAAAATTACCAAAACATATTTGCATAGGTAAGCACAATCTTTGAGGCCCCATCCACCTCATGTCCTCTGATGAATAGTTAATGTGCACTCAATTCACAATAAGAACTCTCAAAGGAGACTCGGAATACAATATGTGAGGCATTAAAACCGTATTTCCTTTGGATGTCACCAGAGGGTGTCTAAAGTCTATATTTAGATGTACTTAGAGAAAAAGCTCAGGCTTTCTTGAAATTAAACTAGTGATTCTACGAACAGTAGACCTCGCGAGCACAAACTTTTTATCAAAACCTCAATTCTACATTCTCATAGTTTTTTTTGTCGTTGGTGATGTTTGATTGGAGGGTAAATAGGGAGGAAGTTTGCTGCGGCGCCATTGCCGGCCGATTTTCATAATATTTGACAGAGACATTCGGTACTTAATTCTTACCAAGCATTTCGAATGTGAGCAAAATTCAAGAGGCAGTCAAGATATAAGGTCGTACGATCCCAGCTCGATGTTCCAAACGGAGACTTCAGCTGTAGCACCGTTAGCGTTGTTAGCGTATTTGGGATCGTACTTAAATAGATAATTCTAATATCGCGCAATTTACGGCAATGTTTCTAGTGAAATTGGATTAAAACAAAGGCAATATCTCAGAGTGAGGGTTTTGTACTGCCATAATTCAGAATTCTGAGTGCGACTATTCTAGTATCATATCTAGTACCCCGATTATTATGGCAAGCTTGTATGCGTTTACTATCAGATAAACATCGTGCCCGTCTCGTCTCGTGCCTATGCTTGATGATTTTTCTTCTATACTTACAAGTTTTGCAATGTGATAACGGGGACGAATCAGAATTTAGTACAGTATCTATACTGTAGAAACCTATCTAGTTTTTTTCAGATTATCCAAGTGGCATCGATCCAATGCGGTTTCAAACGCGCCACTTAATGAAATAGAAATTTGCGACCTCTCAAAGACGACCTCCTAACCTTCGCCCGTCCCTCTCCTTCCCTTACGATGGCCCGCTCAAGTACCGTGCGAGCGAGATAAAATATATTTATACAAAGTCAAAGACGAGCGGCGAGTGGGATAGCTGTATTCATTATGAATATAATGCGGTCGCGGTTGTGTCCGTGCGTCTCCACGCGATAACGTGCGTGTGTGCGGCGAGCCTCGACAACGCGGGAATCAATATTTCATCTTTGCGAAGAACGAAGCTTTGCTCCAAATTTGCAACACCTTTAAAATTTTAATGTAACTCATACTTGAATAAAATATACCCTTCTAGAAATCACTTTTATGCTTCTGTATTTTTGGTTTGTTTAGTTTCTATTTTAAAATTTTCAGCTACAAAGCAAGGTGAACTTCAAAAAAAGAACATCATTAGTGGGATCGATGACAAGTCACGGTCTCGCGTTGTGGTTGGTTTGCGGTTAGTAGGGCGTGGCTTGCGGTTATATTTACGATCTCCCATTGGTCGATCACCTGACCTTTGCGGTTAGTCGTGTGGTTTCTAAGATTTTCACCCTCGGAAAAATAGATAGAGGAAAATATATGCCGCGAAAAGCTTGTGATTGGTCGGTTGGTAATTTTGCGGTTAACCGCGACATGCTATTCGTTAAGATCGTAATGGGTTGTGATTGTGGCTGCAATTGGAGATTTGTCGCGGGTTCGACGATTGAATCACTGGTCGGTGCGGTTTGAGGGTGTATTTTATATGACGAGGTTAGCAAATAAGCAAGAGTAGCGTATAGCAATAGGGGCTAAGCTTTGGTTAAAGTGAAGGGTGACGCGTTGAAGTCTTTTACAATCGAATAATTACTCATTCCTCTTAATAATTATTTTAAAAATTGCTATTCGGATTTCCATTCATTATTTTCTAAAATATGCCTACTGCCTATAAAACGCAACATTCAAAACAAAGCGTATCGTAACTCTCCCTTCAAAAACGGATATTCATAGAATAAAGTCGGCATTTTTCTTCAAAAACGTGAATGCGCCCTCTCGTGGCCCAGCATAGAACTTTGTCGTCACTATTTTTCACAAAACTCTCGAGAGCGAACCTTTCCGTTTTCTTCGAGTTCTTAAGAAAGTACTCCTTAAGAAAGTTCACGTATACCAAGCTTACACACTCACTGATAACTCGAACCTTTCCCCTAAGAAATAGAAGCCAATTTAAGTCAAAAACGTCCTAACAACCTTTGCACAAAATGAACAACCGAAAGATTGCAACCTTTCGGTTCTGGAAAGCTTTAAACGTTACACTCGAAATCCAAAACGGCTGAAGTCCCGTTTAGTTTGAATTTACATCTGACTTTTTGTATCCGTGGTTGAGTTTTCCCTCCACGCAAAAACAACTGTCACTCCTAAAACAACTCATTTTAATATCAACGTTGGTACTTCAGAAATAGAGTTGACATTCGCTTGATGTTCGAAAGAGTTTGAAGCAAAAGTTGAGTGTAGAATTTTTGGAACTTTTCCGCGGTAGCTGTGTGGGTGAGTATATTTACAGAGAGATAAAAAGTATGTGTTGTCTGTGGCGCTAGTGTGCTGTCGGTGTGAGGATCCACCGCTAGATGGCGTAACGTGGTGTTGCGGTTAGAACGAGTTTCTGAAATTGGAGCATGTATGAAGACTGGAAAACGCTTTCAAAAGATTACCGTTCTTGTAAGTAGTTGTGAAGTAGATTAGTTTAATTTGAACGATCTTGTTCCGTTTTGATGTGATAATATTGTTGGATAGACGGGAGTTTTATGAAAACAACTACTTCCGTAGCTGGCTCTTAGGTAAAGTTTTGAATTTACATGTAGAACTTTACGGAAGGACTAACAGCACCCCGCGGTTTCCCCCGCTATCCTACTGAATCCGTAAAAAATCCGGGGTTTTTTTTTTTTTTTTTAATTTATTTAATGCCAAAATTTTACAATATTAGGTACATCACAAGTTGTCTTAAAACCTAATTAAGGTTTGTCTAGACAACTAGTAAAATAGCCTATGTGCTAATCCTGGATATAAGCTCCCTCCTTACCAAATTTCATCCAAATCCGTTCAGCCGTTACAGAGTTGATCGGCAACAAACATTTACTTACATACTTACACACTTGCAAACAGATTTTCGCATTTATGGCATTAGTGTGATGAATAAAAAAAATGCAATTACATTTAAGAAAATAATTATCGGTAAGCATGTAGGTACTCAAGTGTTATAATAATAATATGTGACATCAAGTTACGCGATCGAGTTCGAAATATAAGGAGATCCGAAGGAGGACCAATGTGAAAGATATTGGATCTAATAATTACACTCGAGTGACGATGGGCAGGAGAGATAGATAGATGGACTGATGGAAAGATGGACAACGAAGTGATGTCATGATTCCTTTGGAACTACGAAACCCTAAAAAAAAACAATTATTGGCATAAAGTGCACTTAGTAACATTACCATGCACCATTACTATAGCGCTATTTCTTTGCGCGATAAAATCCGGAACGAGGATATTCGTCGAAAGTCGCTACTGATATAGCTTTCAGAGTTAATAACAAACAAAATAAAAATGTTTTGTGATTACAAGCTTATATATTATTATATAATTATAGTTGAAGGATTGACCGTGATTGTTATATCGATGTATGGAAGAAATGTTTTTCAACCACAAACTTAAGTTTGCTCGCTCTTTTCCAGTTTTTCGTTTTCAGGTAGGTTAGACTAGTTTTGTTAAAATACTTTTTGTGAAGCCATTATTTACCCGACTGCTCAAGAAGGATATTTTTGTGGTGTATGTAAGCATGAACGTATGTAGTATGTATGTTTGTAAGTATACTAGTATGTTTGTTTTTTGTGTTCTATAGCCTAAAAGGCTTGACCAATTTTGACGAGTGAGGTGTCCTTGGATTCCTCTTTACACCTGCAACCATGCGAACCGCGATAAAATATTATCTTCTCTTCATGTCGTGAACAATTAGGCAAATGTGTACATAATCGTAGCCGTGTCCTGTTCTTGCAAAACAAAAAGATTTTGACGCAGTGCGCATGCTAGCCCTGCTGGATTGACATAGCCGTCATGTTGCATTCGGAACATTGTTTTTTTTTAATAATAATTATTATTTCTATTATACTACATAAGATATTACAGCGGCAAAGACAATACATTACTCATAGATATACTTAAAGGGACAGACAGTGCAGTGCTCTATGATAATTGTGGGAGGCCCCCAATGGCTTTTATCTTCGTAGTCCCAGTTAATACCGCGTGTAACAGTCCTTGAAAACTAGCAAGCAGGGGGGAGTCGAGCTAGTTTGTCGTAATCGTTAAACTTGGAAGGTATTATTGCATTAATGTATTCACAAATACGGTTTGTAACATAGCGTTCGTCGTCGAAAGAAAATCGTTACTGCACTGCAACACATTCAGCTATTGAGCGTTGTATAGTGTTTGTGGAACCTAATTGATAGAGCGAAGATCATTCTAACAACAAATTGGAAACAAATTGCAACTTGTAGCTATTATTACTTATCATTACCACATCTGTTTATGTAGGTGGATGAAATGATGATGTTTTTTTATGCTTTACAAACTAGGCGTTTTGGCCAAAATTTACCTGATGTTATGTAATTGTGTGGTCGAAGAGAGTAGACACATCTAGCCTGAAATAGGAACAGGTTCTCAAATGAGGGTGCCGGAATACAACAAACTACGAACTTTCCTTACGATGTTTTTCTTCATCGATAAACAACTAAGATAAATTATATAAGCATAGCTTACAAGTATTCTGATTAAAATGATCAGTACGGCGTGAGACGTTCCGTAAAAAAAAAAGTTAAATCAAGGCGGGCGTGATCAGGTGGGACCGCGTAATGGCCCCCAAGGAACGGCCTCGACGACTTGAGCCATTGCAGTCTAGGGTTGCAACTCAACACACACGCATACAAAAAATATCATTATTGTTACTGTAATTATGTTATTTTTTGCTGCATTGTTTTACCCTCATAATATCTTAGGGACGATGGATCTTAGGGAAATTTATGGTAAATTAATTCTTGAAGATGAGATTAACGGTTCACAAATTATCCTCGAGAAAATATTCGCGATGCTGCTGACCCCGGGATTCTGCAACGTTTATTAACTTTGACGACAGATTAAGTCAAAGGCAGCATTAGAATTAACTTGTTGTCAAAGTTAACAAACGTATCAGATAAGATAAGATAAGGTAACGTTTATTGCTCAGAATTGCTATCGGACATGCAATATCCCGAGGTGTCAATCCCGAGGTGAGTCCCATATTGTCTCAGACCTTTGCTTGTTCAATAAAAAACAGGCTACTTTAACAATCTACGCAGCAGACCGTTCAGAGCGGCTTATCGACGTCATTTTCATAATGCATCGCATTTAGCCCTCCTCTATAATGCATGCGAGCCGTGCCACCGGACGAACACAACGTATTAATTACATGCGACGCTTAATTATTGATTTTTAGCATTAAATACGTGTGCATTTTGGCCGGCGACCGGACGTCTGATTTATGCGACGATAGGAATATACGATGTCGCCGAATTACGTTTATCAGTTAGTAGGGTTAATTAAGCGTTAAAACGGTACTTGGACAAAGTATTGTTTGAAGATTTGTCTTGACTTACGATATATGGCATTGCTGAAACTAGAATCGCTACTGGATTGCGTGAGGCAGCTTCAGCATCATCCATATCACCACGACAGCTTGACTGGCTCACGTCATCATCAATATCTACACTATCATCTACGGCACTGGAGCAATTGTGCCGGTGACCCAGAGCCTTGCTTCGGTACCTAATTCAAGGAACCTGGGTTGGCTTGGAAAGACGCTCACAAGGGGAAATGGACAATACACCCAACGTGGGAAGTCATTGTGGGACTTATCGCCCCCATCTCGAATAAGAATTGCAGATTCTATACATATTTCGCAAAATATACACATGCTTTTTTAACATGCCGATCTGCCCATGATCTAAATTATATAGGTACGATAGAGCCATTGGCTTGCTGCCCATCCTTAACCTTTCGAGTGTAGTAGGATTGGAGCAAGCAGCAGCAAGAAAGCAAGCGAGCAGCAGGAGGAATAGATTCTTCGTTATATTTTCTTGACTGTTATATTTACATAATTTATTTTGAATTATTACTATTCAATCGTGAAAATTCACTCTTGACACAGAGCATGGAATCTCTAAAGAGGTATATAATGCAAGGAGCATAGGTGTTTCTTTGTTTGCTATAATATAATATAATGATTCCCGGATAGAAATTAATAATTACCATACGTACATACGTTGTAAATACTTTCTTACTTGAAAATTATCACAGACCAGTAGAAGATACCAAAGAGATCTGTCGACTTAAGAACCTCCGTTTTTTGGAAGTGGGCTACAATAGTGTGTAAAAACGTGTATTCGTGTTGTTTTCAAAACTCCGTAGAATTTTACAGTAAAGCTTCCACAGCTGAAGCTTGACTTGGTCTCGACTGTGACTGAAATGATTGAATTAGGCTATGACGGTGTCCGGTTTTAATTTTGAAATGGTATGAAACCACAGATAAATTTATCTGTGTATGAAACGGTATTATGAACTAGATTTGGCTAAAACACATGTTATATTATTAAAGTTGAGGTTTTTGTGTATTATTTTAGTTTCCGCATTTTCAGTGGAGTTGTCACAATGATGAATCAGCCCATTATAATTACGAGTTCAATAACAGCATAGCTTGTGTTTGTGTCCCTGAAAATTACGACTCTGCTGTACTTCGAAATCATTCCAACATTACAGCTTCCCATGGCAGTTTAAAGGCACGTTTTTCATATTGACGTAGCTATGAGGTTATTTAATGAAATAAAATATTTTCACGAAAATGCATTTAACCTGCAATAATAAGCTGAAATTTCATGCGCTCATAATGCTTTCGAAATAAGATTCGGTTTTGTGTGTCCAGTGGTATTTGTAGGAAATGAATTATACAGGGACAGTGAGAGTTCACTGAACTGAAAGAAATAATTATGTTAATGTTTGATGTCGCCATATTGGATCATATATGAGGCAAATGGGAATAAATAATTCAATAGGGAATGTTTGTGCCCATTCCCGTGGAGACGATTGCTGTTGCGGCTCGGAGGCCAAGAGTCTGATTTGGGAGATAGGACGTAGATTAAAAGAGAAGACCGGTGACTCCTCCTCCTGTACCTGATGCAAAGGTTAGCCAATGCTATTCACTGCGGCATTTTTACGCCATCTAGTTTGTTTTATAAGAAACGAATTTTGTTCTCTGTTCCGTTCGACCCTTATATCTTTGCAACCCCTTGATCGATTATGCTCATACTCGAACTTGAAAATAGTATTGTCATGAACTACTTGCCTGCAAAATTTCATGAAGATCAGATCAACGGTACGCAAGTTATCGTCAGACAAATATACATACAAATGCCGATTTGTTCCCGTAGACTCTGATTATTTATTCTTGCACTGTTGCTACGGTACAACTGATTTCTATACAACGTCCACCAACGGAAAACACTCAACAGATGACAACAAATGCTGTAAAGCTAAGAAGAATTTTACCGTACCTGCATAGTAGGTAATTTGCCAGAGGACTATCAACTACGGCGACGTATAATTCTAGAATACAAGGGCGCCCCCAACCGAAATTAAGTGGAAGTCGGTCGGCACGTGACATCGGCAAATGCGATGTACCTGTATACTGCCTTTATCGTGTGACCGTATGTACTCGGCTTTATTTCGGCTGTGACAAACGGAGTCACAGCCGACTCCTTCTGAGTCGGAGGTGTTTGGGAATTTTGTATTTGGGAAGACCAAAGAAAGAAGTTTTGTATTTTTAATGTTTTGGGTGCTTTAATAAATAATCTGTAGTTACTACTCTAATAAGAATTTTATTGACTGGTAAGCATTATAAGTTTTCTTCTGTACGTGTAAATCTTCTAGCCTAGGGCTTCAGGACTTAGTTTAAAGGACCCGGACATAATTCATAACATTAATATAAAAAATTGTGTTTGGTATAATTTGCTGACTTAAAATCAATACTAAATTAAAATAAACAGCCTGGATGTACGGAAAATAGAAAAAGCATTTATGCTTGCGACATAATAAATTATCGTCGCCGACAAATCACTGCCGTGCTCACGATCGTCATCTGAAATAGACTCTAACATTGCGCAAATAGAGATGATATTACGAAATGTAAAATTTGAGTCAGTTTCGGATACGCATATCATTCAATTATTGTATATTAATATGAGAGGTTACGTTTACAATTATGTACCGAAAAAAAATCACGTTATTAATAAGTTCCGGGTCAAAGCTAAATTGACTGCGCTATTCGTTAAAGATTGGATCCGTATATTTAACACCAACCCACTTCTGCTTCTTTCTGGCTTGGATTGGCGCTGACCAATAATACTGGAAACTTAACGACTAACCTGGCTTAGTTAATAGCGCGTCTACGTTATCCCGAGTTCGATTCCCGTCCGGGCAGATGTTTGGATGTGACTTGTCTGTCTCCTAAAGCGTATTCCATGGCATCGTCAACACAGGGAATCCGGGGGGAGCAGTGTGAAGCGTTACAATGTTGACGCTTTTTACCGAGCCCGTTACTGGCTCTTTGCATCATGATAATTTAAAGTAATTAATGTGTTTTAAATTATTTCTTGATGATATCATGTTTCAGTACGTACTGTTTACTTTTGACTTGTACGTGGAGATTTTTCAAAAGTAAACTTACGATGATTCTTTTCCAGTGGACAAATACTAATTTTGTGACAAATATATAGGTACACTTCCTGTCTATTACGTGTATATTTAATTTATTATTATGTTTCTTTTGTGTGTCTGTATTTTTTGTTACGAAATACATATTTCTGTATTTCTGTATAAATGCTCATCATCATCATCATCGACCAGAAAAAATCTACTTTTTAATAAGGACCTCCCTTAAAAAAGAAAAAGAGGTGGCGTTGCCATAATCATTAAGCCAAAGGGGGGCTCATGCGAGGCGGCTTCCCGTCCTCCGGTGGTACTGGTCACAGTTTTACAGGACAAACCTGGACCCTAAGATACAAATGCTTGTGGATAGCTGTAATTATTTGTTATACATAGGCTACAATGCGAGAACGTCTTTGTTCTCTAATTGCCTATGTAAGAGCTAAACCCATTATTGTATTGAATTGTACGTATGTCATTAGGTGCTTTCATACGAACCCTTTTAATTACCAGTTCCTTTGAACTAAAATTCAGAGACGGAGTCCTAACGCGTAGAAAATTTGCTAAATTGATTTATATTCTATTACGAAGAAAATATGGTTGAATTTATGGTGGTGTAGACAATTCTTCGAGTTGATCAGAGAGTAGCACTGAGTTGCACGAGTGTAAAGACTCCTATTATTGTAATAAATGTGTTCGCATTGTTTATTATTGACATATAAATACTTGCCTTATTTTTGTAAACATAAGTTAGGGACGAGACAAGATAATTTTATTTCCACGGATACTGCGCGGCACCCACGTGCCCAGCGCCGAGTGATTTCGAACGAAATCACTCGGCGCAACGAAAAATAAGACTCATGTTGAACTATTTTATTTATTTTGAAAATACAAGCGTCATACGAGTGTTCTTAAAATTTCTATATTACCGTCCTTGAAAAAGATCACCAGGCGTGAAAAGAAACTAAAATAAGTTATAATTAGAGAAAAATAATAAATTTTCTGGTGATTATTCTCGTAAAGAAGCGTCGCTCGGTCTTCAGCGCGTTGGGACGAGGACATTGTGAAAATCGCGGGTCGAACCTAGACAAGATTGGCACAGGACCCAGATGAGTGGCGTACAAGAAGAGAGGCCTATACTCAGCAGTGGGCGATTACGAGCTGAAAATGATGTTGATGATGATTCTCGTGTTAAAAAGCATAGAACCATGTCATAATTATAATGATTATATAAATAAAACGGGAATACTCACGTTAAAATGAGTCGTTTATCCGACTATAGTTTCGATCACATTCGGTGATCTTTATCAAGGAATGCTAAGCAAGACACGCGTGTGACCTCATCTTGCCTTGCACTAACCGACTCAATTTAACGTGAGTATTCCCGTTTTATTAAAACAAAATGTATCAAAATCACGTCATTTTTCATAGTAAGATAAAAAAAACCCTAAAAACTACTGAAAAAAAAACCCATGATACTCGTATTAAAACTAATATACATAAGTAAACCTATACATAGCACAATATAAAAGTCGCTTTCTGCGTCTGTCTGTCTGTATATTCGCTAACTCCTCCTAAACCACGCAACGGATTTTAATTCGGCTTTCACCATAGTTAGATAGGATTAAGATAATTTATCACTGTAGGTTTGTTAATATAACTTTTCTAAATTGCACCAGTATTATACATTATTTACATTGACATTGTCATATTGATAATTACACTCAATTACTTTAGCTAATAAGTTAATTAATTAGCGATTCATTTAGAAGTTACCAAGGGTTTTTTTTTAAAGAAGGTACATAATTAATCAAATTTCAAATGGCCGATTATACGCAAGAAAAAGGTACATAAATTATGTGCTTATATAACTAACACTTTACAAGGCTTACAATTTTAGTAAAGGAATATATTTAAATTTTTAACCATTGCGAAAATGATTGTTGTTTTTAATTAAAGCGGTGAGACGCCGCCCCGAATCGGAATATTTTAATTATCACCAACCAGCGCGTAAATTTCCCACGACTGCTATAAAGAATAAACATTGCCGTTGTCTTAAGCCTCGCTAAGATATACTGAGGGGTAGGGTTGTTACTCCACACAATTTTAGAAAACAAGCTGTATTAGTGATTAGTATTTTTATCCACGGGTGATCCCACGGTTCCAATACATAAAACCACTCCACTTCCACTAAAACTCGGCAAATATTCCGCTCGGTCATGGCTAGCAAGAGGGCTGTTATCCAACTGCCCAAGATGAAGGTTAATATTTTGAGGAAGGGTCTAGAGAACATAGTCATGAAGTAAAAAAAAAAATTATAGTATTAACGTAACCGAATGGTCAACGGTAGAAGGTCTCTAAGAATTAAGATTCGAATGCATAACCGTCACACTAATACTCAATACTCAATACATTTATTGCAAACATTATGTAAATTACATGCAGATCTTAATTAGCATATTTTAAATAGGTAATCATAATGACCCTGATTGGTTATGGCAATATCGTGCGGAGCGGGCCAATCTATTCCATAATTGTCTTATCTTTCAAAAATTCGTTTAGGGTATAGTAGGATTTCGCGAGTAATACAACTTTTAGGACTTTAGCAAATTTGAACTCATCTTCTATCTCTTTTATCTGTACTGGTAGTTGGTTGTATATTTTAGCAGCCATTGGGAATTTTTAATACTATGACAATAGTATTATTATTAATTTTTGCATTTAATATGACAATATTAAATGCAAAAATTGGTGTGTTAGTTCGAGTATGCTATGTATGCTTGTTTTCAGTATAATAAGCAGCTAAATATATTTGAATTAAATTTGGTATTTGGTTTTAGTACAGTAATCCTACGTTCCTTTTTTAATGCTAACGAGACGATGCCTTGTTTTATTCAAAACCTAAATTCAAATTGTTTAGTACAAAACCCTGCGCACCAATGCACTGCGCTCGTCTTTGAGATATAGGAGGGTAAAACAGGGAGCTTAATACCTACTTATTTATTTCCACAGTTTGGTGTCTAGGCATTATATGACACCTGTAAAAAAAAATTAAGTAAAAAAGAACATAATTACAATAAAAAATAACATAATGCAGTAAAATAATTATATTTTTTGTATGTGTTGAGTGGCAACCCTAGACTGTAATGGCTCAAGTCGTCGAGTCCGGTCCCTGGGGGCCATTACGCGGTCGCCGCCTGATTACGCCCGCCTTGATTTAACCCTTCTTTACCGAACGTCTCACGATGTACTGATAGAATACTTATAAGTTAAGATACACATACTTTTTATCTGTTAGTTATATCATAAAGTTATAAACTAGAAGCTTACTCAGAACGGAGTCATCTAAGCCCCTATCTATAAATTAACAATGAGTGTGCTCCTTTTTTTTTTAATGAAATGAACTACTTGCCTCTAAAATTTCATGAAGATCGGATCAGCGGTCATAATTGTATCCATCTAAAGGTTGTCTGGAAGAAATCTCTTTAGGCGATAAGGCCGCCCATTATAGTACCATTTAATAAAATATATATTATTGTTAATTTTTTAAGTTCTAATTTTTTTTTTTAATAAAGTATAGTAAACGGTTCGCAAGTTGTCGTCGGACAAATATACAATCAAACGCTGACTTAGTGACGTAGACTCTGAGACCCTCGCTCCACTCGGTCAATTAGGATTATCTAGTATTAGTAGGTACCTGCAAGTTTATAGGACAAGTGGCACACATTATTAAATGTCTGCTATGTGCAAATTTATCAAGGGTATTTTTTTAAATTTCATAATAAGTATTCATCATGGATAAATAACCTATCTATATTTATATAAAAGAAATCATCCCTTTTCTAGAAATCGACGTCTATAATGGGGTAAAATGAACCCACAAAGTATGTAGGGATATAAAATAAAACATGCTAAGCCAATTAAACTCGGCTTGTGTACTATGCATAAGATATAAACAAAGGCATATCTCAAGATTTTTCGAAAATCAACCCCTAAGGAGGTGAAATGGGATGTTTAATTAATTGTATCTTATGCGAGCGATGCCGTGCGGGCAAGCTAGTCTAGCAATAGATCTCGATGTAGAAAAGGGAAAGGCATAATAATATACGTTGATGATCTAAAACTGCCAAATGAAAAGAATCGTTATCACCATCATGACCACAGAAGAGAGAGAAGTAAAAAAATTTTTCCTCTTCTGTGATCATGACAACCTAAAAGCCTAAAGCCCAAAAAAAATAAAAAATTTAAATCCTTATATTGTCGTTTTTTTTGGGAGACACAAATGCCTAATATAAATGTATAGTAATATAAATAATATTGCTAAAAATTGTAGCAAGTTGACGAGTCCATAACTTTTTTATATTTTGTAGTTATTATGAATGCAACTGTATGACAATAAATAATATTCATTCATTCGTTCATCGACATCTATTATACTTGTAAAATATGTAGAGGTCGAGCCGATGCCAAATCCTTAGGCAATTTTAAACTAATTATATCAAAAGTTTACACTAATATATAATGTTACTAATATATATATTATATTTTATAAACTATCAACGATATACAATTATATTCCTCAAATAATAATAAATCATAAGATTGCCAAATTTTATCTCATTTTCGTGTGAGGACTACTTCTTACTTACTTCATTTAAGATAAGATAAGATAAGAAGAACTTTTATTGTAAATAACTGTGGTTACAAAGGTTTTAAAATAACAAAATAAGTATAAACAGTAATTATTATCTCGGACGTACAATAATAATTAAAAATGTACCTACTTAACTGGTATTTAGCAATTTACCACGGACATTTCTCGTTCAGCTCGTATCTTATCGTTCTCGATTATTCAACTTCTCTAGCCATCGGTACGTTACAGAACATCTCGATGGGATAATTGCTGAATGTGTAAAATACGCTGTCCTTCACTTCGCATCTGATTCTGTCCTTGTATTCCAAGTCTGTCGACATCGGTGCTCCGCTCGCCAACAGGTTCCATTGTTCGAATTGATTTTCCGTTATCTTACACTCGTCTTATTGTGTGATATCCTAACTAATATTATAAATGCGAAAGTAACTCTGTCTCTCTATCTGTATCTCTGTCTATCTGTCTCGTTGTCTCTCCGTCTGGGTATTTGTCGCGTTATCACGGCTAAATGGCTAAACGGATTGACCTGAATATTTGCATTGCATTTTTTTTTGCATTATATAGCTTAAATATCGGATTTGTCCACGCGAACGAAGTCGCAAGTAACAGCTAGTTTATAAATTATATACTAAGTGCATAAAAAAACCTGTTATGTAACTCAGGAGGCCATTAAACTCATCATTACAAACAAATTTAACTAAAGGACTGATCCAGAAATCACGGGAAAAAAAACTGCAGTTCCATAGAAAAAGTTCATTGACACTCGACAAAATGTTTGGAACAGCAGATTTTTTTAATTCTTAATATCCGAACCGCTAAATTGTCAACAAAAAAAATGTTAGGAAGTGGTGAGAGAGCAAGTCAAGTTAGTCTACAAACATTAACATTCGAAACCTTTTGTCGAGTCTAATTCAACTTTTTCTATGGAACAGCAGATTGTTTAACCGGAATTTAAGCTTACAGTAAAATACCGTGCTAGGCAACGCACTACGTTTATCAAATTGAGATATCTATTTATGCCCTGTGAATCAGTATTTTCATGTATTATAAGCATGTATCCAATTATAAATATACCAATATAAGTGCAACGCAATCCATCAGAGTGGGATCATTACTAATCCTCATTAATTACCTCGCAATTTTAAATCTCATTATAGTCGTTCAAATCGGTGGGATCGATTTTTCTCTCTGTGCCCGTGGACCGATGGAATCGCATTATACATAATATTATCGCTAGCGCTCGGGTGACCATTGTCTTTGGTATTTGTGGTTTCTTCAAATTGATTGCTTGTCATGGTGCTGTTTAACTTATTGACAAAATACTCTTGCTTCATCCTTAACACTCCATACTACAACATTGAGTTCATTGCGTTATGCAATGTTTTACTTCTCTTCTCTGTTTTTTACTTTTACTAATTTCGCAACCCAATACTTTGTACTTCTTTTCTACTAAGTTTTCTAAAGATAGCAAAAAATATTAACATAAATGCACTTACGAAATTTTAAAGTTGCTTTCTTATTGTTTTTTATTCAAAATGTGAGCGTCATGCCAGCATTATTTATTTATTATCTAATAGTTAATTTTTTTATTGGTGATTAGCATTATAAAACACTATAACAAGTGAAATAAGATTTTCTGCTATTACCTACTTGAAATACTGGATGAAACTCTCGGGTGCTGGCACAGTTTCTCTAGTGGCATAGGTTCTATTCTATTCGATTTTTATTATTTTTCAATTATATAGGATTATTGGTAACTAACGCCCAACCTCTCGTAGGCATGTTCCCTACATTATGCCTGACAACTTTTGTTCTATGACGTTGTTCTGGTTGTGCGTTAGTACCAATGACCCTGTATAATCAATATTGTAAGTTTTTAGTAGACGACGTCAAAGGCCCTTGATTGTTTTAAAGCTCTAACACGGGAACAAAATTTTAGTAAATCTACTTTAGAAACCCTAGGATATACATATTTTCAGCGGTTCCTTTTTTGTATACTTAAGTATTCCTGGCAGAAAATCCGATAGTCATAGGAATCATGGCGGGTCTACAGTAGCGGGCGTGCGTCCGGCTGTCCATCGCATCGCATTGGCGCAAATTAATGAGGCCGGGATATTTATTTCAGTTTCGTTCACACTCGTATAATGAGATGCGTGACAAATAAAAACGATGAAATATTTCATGAAAAGCCTTTAAAGCACAAGATACTGACTAATATCGAGTCAACTGTCATTAAATCAGTCGTTATGAGCTTGGCACTGCGTTTTTTTTTTTTTTTTTTCCTCCTAAGAGGGTTTTGGCGTCGCACGTCTTATGCATTTGCCAGTGTCAAGTATACATATTTATTCTCAAGTTTAGTTAGATATAATCAAACAAGTCATAGTCACTGTTAAAGTAGAGCAAAGCAAGTCATGGTCAAGTCCTAGTCATGCCCCAGTAAAGTGGTGAAAACTTTACTAGAACCTTCTATGGAGTTTTGGAAACAACACGAAAATTCACGTTTCACGACATTATACCAT
This sequence comes from Apocheima hispidaria, assembly GCA_947579745.1. NCBI lineage: Eukaryota > Metazoa > Arthropoda > Insecta > Lepidoptera > Geometridae > Apocheima > Apocheima hispidaria. The sequence continues at coordinate 9,383,127 of OX388161.1, forward strand.
TCACTAACACTCGTGCATGTTCACGAACACTTAACGGGTAAAAATTCACAGTTTTTACACATTAACACTCGAAATAACACAAGTAATGGAAAATAATATAATGACGCGACATGATTTCATCACGTTCCCGCCAAAACCGGCACTGCGTTACCATTAACCTAGGAATGATTGTTGGAAGAAAGTAAGAGGCCTGTAATTATATCTGCAGTGCTTGGATTTGCTTAGCAGTGAATGTCGTTGGATGATGGCGATGAACACTGATTATGCCAAGTTTTAAAACATTTTTGCCAGTTTTTCAGACCCTATATAGCAAAAGATTGTTTAAGCACATAATGTAGAGGTATACATTATTTAGGTCTGTACCAAATTTCAAATAGAAATCATTTTTGATAATCAAACATTGTCTGGCTAACTTTTTCTTTAATTCAAAATATCCGTAATACATTTGCTTATCATGGGACTTGCATAGCGTTAGAGGATTTCGTACTGCATAAGAAAAAAACCGTCTTATCATTGTCAACCACAGAAGAGAAAAATAAATTACTTATCTTTCTCTTTTCTGTGGTGTCCACCTACGAGTTACGTTAAAAATACTAAATAAGTTACTAAATACCGCTTCAAGCAAGCAAGCAAGACGTAATCGTCTTGCTAGTAGTGTAGTGCTTTAAATTAACAAAACAAACACCAATGTATTTGTAAATTTTATTTATTTCCAATCGAATTCAACTAATGATAATTAACAGAAATAATGGCAACGATAATGAGGCAAATATAAAATTAGTTGCTACGCAATTAATTAGTTCACAAAATACGGTAAAAATTACAGAATTTAATTTGTGGTGATGATAATATTGATTTTGATATTATTAAACTGAATTTTATCAGAGGAAATTAATAACTTGCTGGATACAAAACTCAAATTAGGATTTCCGTTGGACCACTATCTGGGCTCGGATGGACCCCTGACATTGCAACTTGAACATTGCGTCACGTATGAGAATTTGCAGTACAAACGTTGGCATTCGAAGCTTGCACACAGTACACATTGTAATTTCTTTGGCACGAACTCTAACGCAACGTAGTTTTCTTAAGATTATTTAATGAAAGTACGGCGAAAAATAAGTAAAACGAATGCAGATGAAACTTTATTATCTTTCTTAGGATATTTTTCGACATCGCTTTTTTTTTATCTGTTTTTTTTTTCTAATCAGACCTGTTGACAACGTGTCTCTTTTTTTTCTGGTAATTAAAAAGTAGTGTTGTATAGGACCTGTACTTCAAAATCAGGGTCTATCCGGGCCTAGACAGAATCCGGTGTATAAGCTTTATGGCTTAATTTTGGTAAGCATATTAAAAAAGATACCCATAATAAGTAATTTAACAAAGACAAATATCTATGATATCTACAAATGGACAGACTTGACATAATTCAACAGATATCATTACTTAAATCTAATTTTTAGTATACACCTACTCAACTTTATAATTGCACATCTATTGCACTTTACAAGATGCATTTACAACAAATTATTCACAGTTTTATTTACATGAAAATCAAAACTATTTATGATGTAAAGATCTTCCAAGCTTAAGGCGACAACCCAGCGCCCAATTTTCAGCGCTTAGACTTGAAAAAAAACCTTTTTTATTATAATCTAGCGACCCGCCCCAGCTTTGTACGGGTACCAAACTTCACAGGATCACACGCTGGTCTAATCTGAATATTTTCTAAAAATGTCATCAATATCGAGGAAAACCGGGAGCGTATCAGTAACAAAATAAATCTAAACAAGTATACTTTTCAAGCCAAATTTTAGTAAAAATTAGGCGCTAAGTGAAGCCATTAGTCTGCGCTACTCCATAATATACTCCATTGAATTAGATAAAGGATGCGCAATTTTAGCTTGAAAGATCTCCAATTATATTCACTAAATCAATCTATCCTTTTTATGAATGAAAATGATTTAATTTTGGGTTTATTTTGCAGTTTCAAAACATACGGACTTCACTTTGATAAAGTTTTCTTACTCTCTATCTTGTCCTATAAAGAAAAATCGTATAATCTCAGGACGGGAGTGAACATCAAAAACATCATACTTTACACGTTACTTATGCCATAATTACAATTATCTATTTATTATACATCGTCGAGGTTTATTTCGTTGCTTTCAACACCCTATCTTTGTTTTATTGACAACTTCTTTCTCGTGTAAATCTACTGCTACGTATTCTTTACTAATGAGATCATAGCCAGCACTACACATTGTCATCTTCTGGGATACAAGACTCATTAAGTCCATGTGCATCACAATTTTACTCATATCACATTATAGCAATGTCTCTCATAATCAAATCGGCGGAAAGAAAGAAGTGTCACACTGATTTTAGTAGGGTCTCCACACAGCGTTGCTGTCTGGTTGAGGGTTACCCCTTTGCCCTAGATTATTGACTCGCCCATCATCTCCCCTATTCGCTGCTGCCGCGCAAGAACCACCTCCACCACCTCCTAATAATAGCTCTTGACCGTGATTATGTTGCCTATGATTGTTAGTCGTCGAAGAAATTTGATCCATCATAGTTTGCAACTCGTTGTGGTGATTCTGCGTCGAATGTATAGAATTCGAATGCAGGGGATGGAAGTTGTGGCTCTGATTCGCTGCCGTATACAATTGGCTATACAATAAACTTGCTGGCAAGACTGGGTATAAAGAATTGTTGCAGTTACTGCTTCCGTACGACGTGTTCTGTGAGCCCATTAGTGAAGGAAAGTTGGAGCTGTTCGTGTGATTGTGTCCTATGTGCGTCGTGTTTGAAGTGAGGAGATCGTCTTGGACGGGTGATTCTGGCTGTGAGCTGTTGTCGCTCAGCGACCGGGGGCCGGTTGAGAGGCTGTAGTCAGTGTTGTTGTTGTAACGAGGAAGTAGGCTGCCATGGTGAGACGGCGAGGATCCTACTAGGCCAGATAGTTGCTGGTCGAGGTCCACGCCCGTCGTGTCAGGGAGAACTGCACAGATAAAAAGCGTTTTAAACAAACTGTAGGCCCGTCATCATGTTTTTGGATTTCCTAGGCAACAATTTCAAAAGAAAAAGTGAGCGGCTTTAGACCTTTTAAGTTTAAAGTATCATCAGCGAGGCATATTTATATACAACTGATGGACTAAAATAGCTAATAAATGTGTAGCCGATTTTCCTTTCAAAACTTTGGTGTCTTTCGTGCAGCTGCATTAAGACCTTAAATTACCATTATACGAATACAAAGTATCTTAGACAAACTGTTTCTTCAACAAATCTCTAGTGTTTTTCAGGTGCTATATCGCGTCTTGAACATGGGTGTCAGTTTGACAAAATAATGGACTTCCGCAAAGTAACGACTGATTTAATAAACTACAAAGTTTTATGATCTGCCCTTAACAGGTGGAACTTTAGACCAAATCTAAACAACAACCAAATACAAATTTGCTTTCGTTCATACTAAATGTTAACATGGAAACATTGTTTCATTCCCACCACCAGGCAACAACTCATTAAACCTGGGTGAAATTAAATCTACCAACAGTTTTACGACAAACATCCTCTATATCGCTATTTTATAGACACAGTAAGCGATACAATGAGAAACGAAGCAAGTTTGAAAGATAATTGATATATGACATGCGAATAAAGCATACAAGACGCAACTACACCACCTCGTTCACGGTAGCTTCTTCACATCGTGGACATAAGTAGAATGTTGCATATCTGCATTTGATATTGTAACTGAATGCTACCGTAATCAGGTTGTTGGCACCAAAAACTTCAGGAAGCCTGAATACCTCTGATAGCTTAACAAATATCATAGCATAAGTCAAAAGGCTTTAGTCAAAGTCTCAGATGATCGCAACACTGTTGTGATGATTGCAACAGATCGCGTCGCATCGCGACGCATGACTCTTCCAGGACAGCTCAGGGCTCGTCGACCGGACATCAACCGACACTCATTATAATTTACAGCGCTCGGACGCGTCCGATACAGCGATGAATTTATTGCTGATGCGAGCCCAAAATACCATTCTATAGCCATGTTAAAACAACACTGAAATGCTGTCGTTTAACCATAGATTCGAAATCGTGACAGGAAAAGGGACAATTTAAAAAATTATATATATTCGAGTATATATATAATTAGAACTGAAATGACAGCAATACAAGAAAACAAGGAAAGGTATGGGCCTTCTTTTGGCGAAACAAAGAAGTCAGTCTACGAACATGGATACCGTTTTTCAATGTACTTATACTATAGTTCACTCAATTATACTTCTCGTCCATTTCTATTGGGCCGTCCTACAGCTTACGTAGCTTCATTTTTCCTCAGAAATGAATTTGTGGCCAAATGACATGTCAGAGCGTTGTTCAGCCACGTCGTTGTTTGGCCGCCGCTGATGACGACCAAGACCGAAATATGCTGAGTTGACGACAAACGGGCATGCAGGTCCGACAAGCGCGCATCTGGGAGAGGCCTAAGACCGTAAATGGGAATACTAAAAAAGAAGAAAAAAATGTAGTTTTTAATTTACCAGTATTGTTAGTAGTGAAGTCTTGCGTAGGTGCCTGCTCCGACACGGTTGTGCTAAAACCCAGTGCAGGAGGGTTGAACTGCGACGCAGCGGGCGCGGCACAAGAAGGCAGGTACGCTGGATATGCACCCGCACCACCGTATCCCCAGTGCGAGTTACTAGAACTCAGTCCGAATTGACTCATGTCTGAAAAAAAAACGCAATATCAGCAACCTCTCTTAATCGCGCCACGAAATCGGTCTTCTGCTCTCTCTCTTTCTTCTACTCGCGCCTGGCGATTCTTCCTGCTTACCGGGCGTCCTACTTTTCACTTGACAAAGGATGATTTCCATCCTAGATCTGGTCTACAAAAGCAGGTTACTGTTCCTCAAGAAATACCTACGTCCATCAATAGATTGATGATTATGAAAACCTTTGAGATATTGAGCTTTTAGCAATAATAATGATAGAAATAATTGCCCTTCACCAATCCAGATTCAAGTACGAACTATTATGTACAATACGAAATGTTTACTTTTTTTAGACATTATAATCATCACGAACGCTGAAATAAGTAGCGATCAATCAAGCGAATTTCGAACATTAAACATGCAATATTATTATTTATTAAGTTTTTGGGGAATTTTGTGATGAGACGAGCAATTCGCTCACCTGCAGGACTAGCATGCGTACCGCGACAAAATTATCTCTAGTCTTCATGTCGTGAAAGATAAGATAAACGTATACATAACGTATACCTTGTCCTGTTCTTGCATAACTATAAGATGTTGTCTCGGTGCGCATGCTAGCCCTGCTGATGTTAGGCTTCACGCTTACCCATAACAATTTAGTGCCACCCAGAATTTTGAACTTCAACAGTTCAAAGCCATGCGTGGCAATACACTGCGCTCGTCACCTTTGATGTTACATTTATTTGTTTCCTATTAACCAAAACTAGTCCATCACGTTCAGTAATCGAAAACAATACTCGCAGTGGGTCCACTTATAAAGATGTCGAGTGGTAGCGATCACCGTTCACGTTCTGCGTACACTTTATTTTTTCAGAGTATTACCGGCTTTTATTTGTCGGTATCACAGTTCCGTTTTTGGCCTGCGATCGGAGGCGGTTTTTATACGATATGCGCGTGCCCGTAGCGACGATTTGTGAATGTTTTTTTTTTGTTTCGAGCCACATGAGTTGTTTTGGGGTAGCCGTGGATTTAACCGGGGTCGGTGCATGCTCGTTCGATTGCGTCCGCAGTCAGTTCGCTTCTCTTTTTGCAGAGGGCTGATTGAATCCGCGCTTTAGTAAACGTAGTTTAACGTCGCCGTTCGGTTTGGTGACTCATTCACTTTTGAACTAACCGTTTCGTTCATTCAGATTTAGATATTTGGTTTGTGGTTATTTCATTCTCTTTAAATTGATTTACTTTTAAACGTTGACTTTTATTATGGGCAGCCTCCTGTCTATCTATACGCGCTATTTTTATAAATAGCTTTTCTCAACATACACGATGAGGATTCAAGAAGTATATTTCAAGTAATCTTTTTTGAAGTTAATGCCAAACTCCGACGGCAGACTAGCATTGTAAGCCACGCGAATATTCATTATTCATTGACCGAGCGAAGCGAAGGTCTCAGAGTTTACTGGGACAAATCGGCATTTGTATGTATGTTTGAATGTTTGTGTGTATATTTGTCCGATGATAACTTGCGAACCGTTGATCCGATCTTCATGAAATTTTGTAGGCAAGTAGTTCATTTCAATACAATTTTTAAGTTCAAATATGAGCTGAATCAGTCCAGGGGTTGTGCAGATATAGGGATCGCGAGGTCTCAGTTCGCCGCGAACCACTAGTTTAAAGCGATTGTAATAATAAACATATAAAACGCCGCCAAAATCACGAGAAGACCACGGTGGTAGAACAATATCTAGTGCTAGTCAGGTTAGCTACACCCCCAAGCGAAAATTTGTCGTCAAGAACCTAGCAGCACGGCTTTGCTCGAGCGAGTCAGTTCTCCATTATAAGATTATTATATTATTTACCATACAAGCAGTCTGTTATTTATAATAAGGTACTTACTTTGACACGTAGTGATGGGCGGCATTCTGAACCCCCCCAATGGGTCCGGCGGGAAAGGGAACGGCCGCTGCCCGAACGCGAAGTGGAACTGCTGCTGCTGCCCTAGGAGAGACAACACTACATCAGCACGTTACTAGCTGCCCTTCGGTACTGCTAATTGTGTGTATTGTATAGTACGGTAACAAATTAAGAAAAAAAATCTGTTGTACCAATTCCTTAACTAAACCAAATTTGACAGCTCTAAAATTGTTGCTGTTTTTATGTCACATATTGAAATGAAAAGAGAAGCAAATAATTTTAGTCCTGTCAAACTAGTTTAGTTTGGTGAATGTAACAACATAATAGACACCTTTGTTAGACTTTTTAGTATAACACAAAACATAATCAATGTAATTGTAACGACTAGCGTTTTCCAATGCACAGACTAAACCGGTGGATCTAGAAGCAAGAACGTTTGCAATTAAGTTTTTAATACGTCATTTTTACAAAGTATTTACGAGTCCGAATGCCGATCAGCACTGCGTATGAAGTTTTGGGCATCAGGTAGTAAAAAATAACGTTTGCATGAGTTTATATATTAAGCAAAGCAATAACTTTGGGTATTTTGTTGAGTGAAGTGGTGTGGAAACACCCGTTATTTGTTTTTTTGTTTTTTTATATAAGGAACTCAGTATGTCTCTGGTTCACTTGCGTATGAACTATGAATAGGCAAATTGTGTCTAAAATAACCAATCTGTATTTATATTAGACACGGCTTGAAAATAAATTTCTGCAAACGCCTGAATCAATCAACTACTTATGAATAGTCATTTCATTAAAAAACTTTGACTCCCTGAAGGAGAATTGCGCTGTGTGAAATTAGATCCTTCGGTAGGAGTAATAATATTCTGTTAATTAGATACTATATTTGGGCTAGTGGATACTTAAGTCTTTGTATATATTTATCCTGTGAAAATAGCCTCTGCATGTTCTAAAAAGAGGGAAAGTTGTTTAGAGCATGCAAGTAATTCTTAGCATCTTGCACTTGCATATAAATGAGAACAGTCATTAAACGTTACTATAGGAACACAAAAACACTCGTACAAACACCCTAAAAACATTAAACTCCATGGTCAGAGGATAAAAGAGGATAAGCGTTTCGCGTGCCTGTAGGCCTAGGCTCGCATGTCGAAGCATCTAACCTATCCCAATCTCTAAATAGAGACCTGTAACAGAATGGGTTGGCGAATTCCGTACCTGCACTAATTTCTAACATGTGCTCGGGGAGTGTCGCGAGTGTCGATGAATTATCGAGTGTCTCGGGACAAATCGAAGGGTGTCGGCAGAACGGTGCGTTCGTGCTAAATATTCACTGCTGATTGTGTTGTAGGGGCCTCGATCTTGACGGATTGGGCTGTCTGCTATGTTCTGAACAAACATCTACTAGAAATTGCTCGCAAAATGTAGCTACGTATTTGCTCGTGGCTCTGATAAGCTGAATATAAAGTGATAGATCACCAAAGAATGATTTAGTAAGTTTTTATGTTGGTCGCTAGCATTCTACTACGGGTTATTGAACTTAGTTTTTTATTTTTTTACTCGGTGACGAGACGAGCAAGTCGCTCACCTAATGTTAAGAGTCACGCTTGCCCATAATAGTTCAGTGCCACCCAGCATTTTGAACTTAAGCAGTTCAAAACTATGCGCGGCAATGCACTGCGCTCGTCACCCTGAGATGTTAGAAGTTAAATCTCTGTAAGTACGCTGGAAGCATTGCCCTTCAATCCGGAACACAGTAATGCTTGCACACTACTGCTTGGCGGTTGAATAACGGGCAAAGGTGTGGTACTTCCCCAGGCGGATTCTGCAAGAGAGCCCTACCACTACAAACAAAAAAAACCAATAGGGGTATACCGAAGTTTTATCTTTTTTTGTGCTCGATATGCTAGACCGTTTGGGTACTTCCCGCTCGATAGCACCCTTTAGTACACAGTGTTGACGATCGGGGAAAAAAAGTTCTGTTCGTGTTATCCCGTTCGTTCATACTTCGGGTACTTCTCGCTTGGTTACGCCCTTTTTGTTAACAGTGTAGACGATCAGGAAACAAAAGTTACGTTCGTTTACAGTTTTAACGAACGCTACTGAAATGACCCCTTCGTTCATAGTGTGCACGAACGAAACTTTTTGTTTGACGTGATTGGGCCATATCCACCAAGCTGGCCCAGTGGGGGTTGGTGGTTGACACTTTATTAATAAATACACTAAATTATTCACCCATTTACTGAATTTATTCACCCTTTTTTCATTCTTTTTTTTATTTTTAGTTTCAAAACTGTACGTATTTTTAATGTAAATATTTATGTTATTTTACAATAGATTTATAAAATTCTATAACTCTTACTATTTATGTAATTCGTGTTTTTGCGGACTTATTGAATAAGTAAAATTAAATACTTGAAAATAGCATCGAACGCTTTTGGAAGGTCAAAAAATTATGAAAGACGCTAGGTTTATATTCTAGCTACATTAATTTACAAGATAATAAATCTTGCCTATATTATGTCTCTTATTTAAATTCTAATACAGTTCTTAATCCTGAAATCGAAACTATAAATAAAGGTTTCGCAATATCTACGACAACATGTTCAATGTTGATAGACTTCCAGTCATTAATTGTTGACACTAGCACATTATTCAAAACAGAATGTGTTCATGATATACAAATAGTACACAACTATAAAACACGCACATAGACGTACACACTCACAAATGAACACCCCCGATTCTCTATTCAGTGCTCGCGACTCAGCACTTCCGAATTGCGTTGCAAGCCAATCGACACTAATCAAGGACGAGATACTTATCAACCGTCATGCATTGATTTCTATTTTAACAAATACATATATAGACGTATTAGACGTTAGTGAGCGTAATATCTCAGTTTTTTTTTTGTTTGTTGCCCGTTTTGTGCAGGCTAAAGCCTTTAAGGCCATACCACCTCGTCTTACGTATTTAACAGACAGAGTACAAAATAAAAATGGATGTCGATTGCATATTTTGTAGCATTACAATAATTTGATACCTATATGTATTATATTTCATTTACAGTGCTGATTACAAATTTATACAAATGGTAAAAAGTTGAACGAACCCTTCAACTTTTAAGCAGCTCGCTTCAGCAGCCATAGACAAAGCATGTTCGAAAATCAGTTTGACAATTATTATGATTAGATAGAATTGAATCAGAAAGCCGTTAAAATTTAAAATGGCAGTTATAAAAGGTATACTAGCTTTTCTTTAAAATGTAGATAAAAATAAAATAATATATAATAATGTAAATAGTGTAGAAATAAAGTACATTTATATATGATGAAAAAAAAGAATTTTAAAAATTTGGACCGGTAGTTATACAGCTTATCTCCTACAAGCAAACAAAATTACATAATTTGCCTCTTTATAATAATTAGTATCCTTAAGAAAATACATTCATTAATAGTATTTTCTTCTAGTTTTATCTAATTCAGGTCAAGATAGCAAAATAGCATAGCGACTTTATTAATGATATAGTTGTCAATTTATAGTAACTAATAAGTAGTTTGATAATGAGTAAATTCTTTTAAAAGACAAAAAAAGGCAGACATTTCCTGGTATCCAAGAAAATTTATTACGCGCTTGCGCGCTCAAATCTCGGGATTCTGAAACGTTTGTTAACTTTGACAACAGATTAAGTCTATTGCTGCCTTTGTCATTTGCTTAGTGCCAGACAAAGGCAGCATTAGAATTAATCTGTTATCAAAGTTAACAAACGTTTCAGAATCCCGAGGTAAGAGCCCTAACCATAGGGCGATGATACTCGATTGTACCTGTTTACAAAACGATGCGTCCAGTAAAGACCCTCTCCTGCCATGCAATCTTCCTTTCAGTTAAAATCGATCGCAACCCAATGCTATTAAACAAAAAGCATTCTCAGGCGAACTTAACTCCGTCTGGACGCACACACACATGCACGGCTAACTATTACAAATACTTGGCATAATAAATCTAACTAGACCGGACGGCACCCCTTGGTAATCCTTTAATCAGGTCCACACGGGTACAGTAGCCCTTGCCCGCACAACGCACCCTATTTTTCCCTCCATTTCAACCCCCAACCCCCCCTTTTCCCCTCGAACGGTGCAAATGACAGTTTCTAATTCCAACTTGCCATGAAAGTGTGTAATTGTTGCGCCGTTGATTTATACACTCGAACCTTTTGCGCGGGAACTGAGCATGTGTGCTTGTTAGGGTTGCTACACCTGTTTTGTGATCAGATTTCGATGGAGGTTACAAATTTTATTCTGTGATTTAGATGAAGTTACAGTTACTTGAATAATGTGGAAAATATTTATAAAGTACGTATTACCCAATAGCAAATAAATACTTGGGCGATTCACAACGCGGGTTGAATGGACTCAGTATTAAAAAACCATAGGTGATTCACACCACGGTGCGAAAGATCCAGTTAATTAAGAGCACTTGGGCGATTCACACCGTGGTCCGAGCTACAAGTGGTGTGAGATGCCACAGTACCCCAGTTATTTTTGTTATTATTTCTAGCGTAACTATCTTTATTAATTAATTTAGTAAGCTAGATAGTTTGTGAGCGTTTGTTACATATAAAGTTTTTATATAGCCAAAAGAACTTTACTTTTCAACCGATTATAATTATAGCATTACTATCCGTGCCCCGCGGTTTCACCCGCTATTCTACAGAAACTGTTAAATTCGTTATCGTAAATTCGGGATATGTGTTAATCCAGAGTATAAGCGACCTCCATACTAAATTTCATTCAAATCCATTTAGGCGTTACAGAGTTGACCGGGAAAAAACACACTTACATACTTACACACTTACACACTTACACATAAGCTTTCGCATTAATAATATTAGTGTGTTAGACTAAGGTCTACTATTTGTGCCGTTTGGGGTAAATACAATTGGACCGGGGGGCGGGTGCTTTTGATATTTATTTAAGGATTTGACAAGGAGACTAAAAAATCTCCTCGAGACCAAAATACTGCCCTGCATTTCGGACAGAAAGTAAGCCTCGCTATCCAGCGGGGCAATGCAGCTAACATTTTGGGCACGCTGCCTGAAATTAGAGACCGCTTAAACTATCTACAGCAGTGAACTACCCCTCCCAACAGCAGTGACCCCAAGAGCAGCTTCACAACCTCAGGCAGCCTGGACGAGAGCCGACATGGGACAGGTTGATTCGCCCCGTTACATCTTAGCCTCGGGGCCACAAGGCCACGCGAGAAACGCCTTCCTTGAATTCCTAGCCACATTGAGAGCGACTAGAGTAGTAAATCTCAGGAACTGCCATAACATCCTGCAGTTCTTCAGGCTAGGAAGTGAAAGTCTACTAAATAAGGGACTTGAGGAGGCGGAAGCAGCCATATACAATAATTTCACTTCCCAGGTCATCAGGGGAACCATGAAAGGACAATCAATATATGGCAGCTTACAGTGCAGAAAGTGGTTTTGTGGCACTGAACGAGACAGAAACGGAGCGAACAGGAAGACCGAAATACACGATACCATCGAATGACCCAATTGTAGTCATTGCCAAGTGCACCAAGATAATGCTGGACGACAAGATCCTCGAGATGGCTAAGACTGTCGAAGGGAACTCAGATGTCGAGGCAAGCTGGGAAAACTGGGTGATGCCAAAGATACAATGGGTCAACGGAGTTCCAGGATGTGGCAAGACAACATGGGTAATCAGAAACTTAGATGTGGACAGAGACGCAATCATCACCACAACAACAGAGGCAGCAAACGATCTGAGGGTGAAACTATCGTATCGCATAGGAGACCTGGTTAAAACCTTATTAAGACCAAGCCAAAAATGAAGCTGCACGAGAGCGTGTCACATGCGGTTGTTGCAGTATCGCGGCACACCGGGACCTTCGTCTACTACGCCGACGACATTGAAGACGATGCCATCAGTCGATTCGTGCGTCGAGCGTCGGCTGCGTCACCGAAGACCATTAAAGAGTACAACCTGCAGATGGCCATCAAAGATCGGAACGCGGCGGTGATGGAGGCCCTGGGCCAGGAGTAGGCGATTGAATTGTAAAAGATAGCGTGTATATTGTAAAAGTAACATTTATATTAGTTATTTTTTTTTGTTTCCTTTGTTGTAAGTTTGTGTGTATACCCCAGAGCAATCACGCTCACTAAAAAGCTTCTTCTTGCGGCGGCGTCGTGTGGCGGGTCGCCCTCTTCCCTTCAATATGGTTGAGGAGAGCGATGGCTGGCACATGCGTCAACTCGTGAACGGGTGCTGCTTGCGGGAGCTGGACTGCTCGGAGTATATACGCAAATCTATAATAGCACTTAGCTCTTTATTAGCATATTCGTTGGTATATTCCTTTTGTAAAGTCTTTAGTATTTATATTCCGTTTTAGTTGATAAAATATTTGTAAAACTTGATAAATGGCACGGACCCCGGAGTCCGTGGAGCAATATTGTAAATAAAAAAAATAAAAAAAAAACTATCTACAGGCCTAGATGGTTAAAACAGATTTATTTATTTTAATGTTTATTTGTAGTCAGGGTTTTTATTTCATTTTGATATTTATAACTATTATGATGCAATACATTTTTCTGGAACATGCTGAAAAAAAAAACATTTTAGACTGAAAAAAAGCGGGCAGCAAATTATTGCTGCTTTTCATACCTGATTGTATTTTTTTACCGGGCAAACTAAAACTACCTGAACTAATTAGCATATTACTACATAAAACGAAAAGCTGGATTATGCAGTCTACCAATGAAGGTCTAAATTTAATCTGTTTTTTTTTTAAATATATATTTTTTTGTTTTGTGAAGCGGTACAAATTTCAATGCGATCATCATCATCTTCCTGTCCTCATCACACTAGTCGGTGTCTGCACAGATAGTTTACTTTTTCACTTCACTATACCTATCAACCGTCATCTCGACATAAACGTTTTTTAACATAGTCACTGACATCCCTGGAGGGGGTCACCAAAGCGTGTATTAGGTGCGTCGGGAATCCAATTGCACGTCGATGTGTGCGTCTGCATTTGTCAATTGGCGCTCACAGCCGATGAGTGCACTCATTTATGCATTTTCTAATTATTCAAACCTTTGCTGCTGTTGTTTCATCCTCGTTTTCGCTAACTTTGATGGGTAAGTTTATTCCCTCGTGGAAAACTAATAACTAAATAAGGTAACTTCAATTATGAACGTTTTAAAAATGTAGTTAGGGAAGCGTCCTGGTGATGCGGATGCGTTGCGGGTTTTATATGCGTGTAAAACTGTATCAATTTATATATCAGAAGTATAGCAACCAAAGAGGTGAGCCAGTGACCTTGCCTTCGCCAATAAGTCCCTTCGGTTCAACATTGCATCAGCTCCAGGTAGAATGGCGTTTCCAGGCCCGCAGATCACAATCCAGAAGTGGTTCACGAATAGCACGACGGAGAGGTAATGACAGGGGCGGGTTTGTAAGGGTTGATGTGAAATGATCGTTATTTAAAGTTTTTAACCGATTAGTCGCGGATGTGGTTATTATGCTTCACAGTGATCTTATTACATCTGTTGTGGCAAGTACCTACAATAGGATAGATGACTATGTTTTTTTTAACAAGCTTAGTAAAGAATACCTTTAAATATATGACACATATAATGATAAATAAAATTAAATAGGTTAATACATTTCAGAGATATAAGCGTTTAAACTTTTGTTACGGATGGAGAAAGCATGTTATGCCTCTTTAATACAAATCGAGTTTTAGTATAGAATTTGGGGACACATCAACCATGACGTGATAGTTCAATATTTTAGTGCGCTCTCTGTTTAGCATGAAATTAATATGCTTCTAACTGCTTTATTTATGAAGTGACTTTTTTATCGTTCTTTGTTTCTTTATATATGGACAGCTTTTTTTACGAAGCAATAACACATAATCTGCCATCATGCCTGTTCTTTTCAGTACACTTAATTACTTATAACTATAACTATAATAACTTTCACCTTCAGAGAGAGAGCTGACATATTCTACGCGATAATTGTAAATAACACCTGGTTTCTGTTGAAAACGGCACAGGATTGAATTATGTCGCGTGCCGTGAAGAATGCAGACAATGCGGGATTCACGCTTGAATTATTATTTATGCTATGTCTGGCTTATTATTGTGCAAACGAGGTTTGTTAATTACAACATTCTTAGGTATAATTTAGATATTTTGATTGACTTTATGAAGAGAGTTTAATAAAAAGGGGAGTCTACGTTGTGTCAATGTGAACACTGTTAACTTCCCTTCACTGGGTTCGCTGGCTAGAGCCAGCGCTGTGGACAATAGCAATTTAGTCTCACGAGATTTTATCTTCACAGTCTGACCTCTATTTTGTGGTTACGATACCAAGGCATCGCATAGCATTACAATAAACACAGAACGAAGAACTCTAAATGCAGAACTCGCGCTGTAATTGCCTTATACGTTTGATATCAGTTGAGTTTGTGTTACGATATTTATCTAAACATTTAACGAGTTGTCTAAATCAGAATACTATTAGGTTAATTGATTGTAGAGTATCAATCTACTTCTTGAAAGATAATAACTTAGTTCATCAACCCCATACAATGTATCCCTTCAATATCCTAGCCCAAGTTATCCAATAAACAGCGCATCCTTGTAAACAATGCTCTGGCAAGCGCCAAGCGCGGGTGGTCTGCGCTCGCGCACCCAAAATAGCTGTCTGAAGAAAAACATCGTTAACGATGAATATTAAATTGTAGGCGGCTACTGGCTGCCAGCGGTAGCGGTAAAATGAGCCACCCACCCGGCTGGTAAAAATAGGGAAAGGGTCAGTACTGCTGGTAATAAGCAGTTTATGGATGAGGTCTGGCTTCTCGTTCATTGTAGCACTAAACAAGGAAAGACACAGTCCAAACTGTGGAAGTCCTAAAATTTGTTCATAGCGTAGTGGCGGCAGCCAGTTGCCGCTTATTAAATCTATTTATACAAGTAGTTCTGCGAACAGTAAACCTCGCGAGCACAAACTTTTTAGCACAATCGTAATTCTACAATTTCATAGATTTTTTTCTCACCGTCCGTATAAATCATCACATCAGCTCGCTGCCATAATATTATATTGTCATCGGAACTTGACACGCATGCAAAATTTCAACTCAACTGGTCTAAAATTGATTTCCAAGATTTGACCTTAACATACATACATAGAAACATTGCAAGTTAAATAAAAGCTTGTAAAAATAAAGAGAGGCAGGTCTCAGGATTTTTCAAAAATCAACGCCTATTAATTAACTGTAGTCTATGCGAGCCTAGCCGTGCGGACCAGCTAATATTTCATCTAAAAAAATATGTGTCACTATTATAACACCCTCAAAGAAAAATGACGAAATTGTACAAACGTCCTGATCTTAAAATACCATAGTTACCAAATATACATAAAAGCTAAATGCCATAGTAGCAAAATGTCTGAATCTTAAACAGTTATAATTAAAAAAATGGAATAAGCTAACACGCTTTATTGTACTCCTTATATTTTATCTAGAGCACAGGAAATATTATTGTTATTTTCACTGCTAAGCAATCGCCTGCAGCGGATAACCCTCACACTTCGCAGGCAGCTTGGGGATCGCCGAATGCTCAGCACTTACTCAGAGAAGCTGTTGCTCGTCTTTCTGTAGTTCTGGCTGCGATTTTAGTTCATACCCTGGTCCAGGCTAAACAGACGCTGCTGGGCAAATGCCCTCATTCCCTAGTTCCAAATTTCTCGAATTATACATGAAAACAGTCACGGAGAAGTCATAATGTAACAGAGTTCATTAATAAAATTATACTCTCAAAGTCTGTGAGCTTTATCATATTAATACATCACCCATATATACTACTTATAGATACGCATTACCAATTCCTATCGATTCATGTGTACCCATGTTAACATGAGTTGAAACTTACTAGAATTAAATAATATATCGTCTAAGGCTTCGCATAATAAATCAATATGCAAGGCATGCACACACGGCGAAGGGTGGAGGGGGGATACCCCTACCGCCCAGCCCTTTCTTGACTAATTAATTAAACAACCGATTCATTACAGCAGCCTCCTTTGTGCCCTCACATTCGTCTAGTGAGCTAGAAGTACGGACAACAGAAGAATTACAATACTACGAAAATATATAAAATTGTAGTTCAACTATTTGTCTTAACAACCTTTTAACTGACTGCCCAAGAAGAAGGTTTATACCCGGAGCGATATAGGCTATCATCATTACAGGGATATCCAAACGGTGACGTCAAAATGTAGGTACCTCATACCAAGGGCTTCACAAAAATACTCGATGTATGTTCTATGATTTTTCGTTATTTGTGAGTTATGATTTATTTTCTTAAGGATTTTCCATATCACTGGCTTAACCAGTCTTTATGTAGGTGGATTATTCAATCGAGGACGAAAAGATAAGGAGAATCCATAAAACACCACCTATAAGCCAACTCTTACTCGTTGCTGACGCTACTTAACCCTTCAACCTCCCTGAAAGGCCGGCACTATCCCGCGGCGCGCAATTATTTTAATTTCTTCCGCGCCACGGATTGATCGAGCGTTAGGTGAGAGCCGACACGTAATGAGGACGAGATAGGAACAGGGCGGGGCCGGGACGAGATGGGACTGCGTCATTTGTTAATGTCAATGCGGCCGTCGCTAACTATTCAAATTGTTTTGTTTTGTTTACCGTCCATTTGAAGACATTCCGGGAGAGGATTAGGGTCTATTGAAATCTGCGAATTTGTTTGGCTATGGTACATGTAAGTACTGTTATCTACGAGTTGTTCGCGCCAAACTGAGACCTCGCGACCTATACCTTCACAGCCACTGGAACGAATTTACTCATTTACAAACTTAAAAAATTAAAATTAACTACTTGCTTACAAAATTTCATGAAGGAAGGGCATGCTTTTTTGTCCCTTATCTATTTGTTATTAATGCGAGACGGATGGGCCCCAAAAACAATGTGAATATTTTTTGTAATCAGTAGATACTATAGAAATAAATAAATAAATATTGGTGGACGTTTTTCACACAGCGCCATCTAGCCCCAAACTAAGCAAGCTTGTACTATGGGAACCAGATAACTGATAGAATACATTTTTTTTTTAATTTTTTTTAAACACATACATTGAATACATAGCAACACCCAGACAAAGAACAAACATCCATGTTCATCACACAATTTTTTTTCCTGGGTGGGAATCGAACCCACAACCTATAGATCAGAAGGCGGAATTCCACCCACTGAGCCACAAGGCTAGTCTAAGTAAATGCTTAGAGGGTTATTTTAAATTAACACAAAACCTCTCGCTGACAGCTTCCTTACATCAACTCTTATTCCATGACTTTTCTACATACTTTACAGAAACATTGTAACTTTGTCTTGAAAAAATTGAATTTTTTCGTGGTTAAGAGTTATATACGTCGTCAGCTAAAATCCAAAAATTCCCCTGCGCGAGATAGTGATAAATGATTTTCAGATAACTTGTATATTTTATTTAGTATTTTTAACATTTGTATAATTAGACAACCCATATATCTTATATCTTAAAGATATTATTCAAGAACTATGCCTTGTCTCTAACGGAATCCGTCAACCCTCCATTTCACGGTTTGTAAGCATGAAAAGGCGAAGCATCAGTTTTCTCACAAATTATTAATAAATTACCACCATTAGGGCGGTGTTTTCGAATGTTTTGCGGTTTGCTTTGTTTGTTGTGAAGTGTTCCAAACAACCTTTCATGTTTTGAGGACGGTCTGCGAATAGTTGCTGATTTGGGTAGAGTACACACATGTTCATGTTTGCGACTAATTTCAAACATGGAAAGCACAATGTTGTTTCTATTTTTGAAATATTTATGTTTGTAACTTTACCCAAATTCACTTCATGAAAAAATAACTTAATAATTTCATGATGTAAATGTAAATCCTTAGAGCTCATGTTTCAGCTATGGTTTATTGCCTGGATTAACGAAAAAGCTATTTTGATGCAAGTAAAATATAGACACTACGTAATATGTAACTGAAACGTGGTGCTTGACCACTGGCCTTTTAGAGAAACTCAGAGTCACACAGCGGACAATGGAGAGAGCTATGCTCGGAGTTTCTTTGCGCGATAAAATTCGGAAAGATGATAATCGCCGAAGAACCAAAGTCTCCGATATAGCTTTTAGAGTCTGCAAGCTGAATTACTTAAATTCGGAACGGCTGAAAGGAAGAGAATTAAATTTTGATAAATAGAAAGATTACTCTAGAGGAAGGAAGAGTGTATTACGGAAAAAACACCATTTTTTTTTCGTGGTCGTCGTCCAAAAACCTGGTCCACAACTATAAAAACTGGACGTCAGTAACCTAGGGATCTATGAAGAACTTTATATATATATATAGCGAATAAAATATCGTCATAAAATATTGGTAAGCATATATACTTACAAGAACACCACTATCTTTTCCTAGAACAACGCAGGCGAAGCCGCGGCCAGAAATAAAAATGAAATGCTGTTCCTTGGTAAGCGCGTACTTGAGAACGGCTGGTCCAAAATGGCTATTTTTATTTTAAATGCTTATAATACTCCGAATCAGTTTCTTATGGAAAGAAAAACTTGAAAAGCTTAGCGAGGTCAAAGGCCGAGATTCGTGCCAGAGCACTAAACCTGCGAAAACGAAAGCCGAGATACATCACGTACGAAGTCGCGGGCATCAGTTAGCACAAAATACAAATGACGAGCTTCCATACAATTTTTAATCCCTTAGGGCGGAGTTTTGATTCGAAAAATCATATTTATATGAAATAAAAATCATAATCATACCTTCGTTACACGAGGAACTTAAAATAAAACAAAACATACTTCTAGAACAACTAGTTTTGGCTGTGCGTTGTCTTTCAGTCGGGCACAATTTCGCGGCCTTTGCTGTCGATTCAAGAAATTCGCGCCATTCTTATGCAGAAATTGAAGCGCGTGCCTTTTTGAATCGGCAGCGTAGATCGCAATATGGTGCAGTTTTATTGTTTAATTAAACAACAAACAGTTGAAACAGTTACAGTTTACAGTTCAAATTTTAAAAAACATACGGTTATAGTATCACCGCAGGGTTGATTAAGATGTAAGATTAAAAACCAGTCAGAGATAGAGTTAGACAATGATCTCTAATCTGCAAATTTTCATACTAACTGGTCTTTGAGCGGGGTTCTCTGGGTCCGTCGACGGTCACCTTGATCGCCTTGTTGTAGGTGGTCACTTGAGGCGGCGACGTGGACACGGTGATCGTCAGGGTAAACGACTTGCCTGAAACAATTTAGAGATATAATCAAGCATTTCCAATTGTGGTACTTGACATATCACTTGGGAACAATCCTAACTATTAAATCCTCCTAATTTTGACAGCCTTGTGACACAGTGGTTGGATTTCCACCTTCTGATCTATAGGTTGTGGTTTCGATCCCCACCCAGGATAATCATTTTTGTGATGAAGATGGATGTTTGTTCTTTGTCTGGATGTTACTATGTATTATATGTAGGTATATACAAAAAAAAAAAAAAAATGTATTCTATCAATTATCTGGTCCCAATAGTACAAGCTTGCTTAGTTTGGGGTTAGATGGCGCTGTGTGAAAACGTCCACCAATATTTATTTAATAATATAATTCAGAGGAATATAGCCCGCAGTCGTATCAGGACCAACAGAGCTTGAGGTATGAAAATTAATACGTTCGTCTCGAGGAAAAGACTTCGCTTGCGCGATTCGAAACTCTCTACATTACAACTGTCAGTCCATTCAAAACGTCAAAAAATACACAAAAATTGACCAACGCCATCTAGCGAACTATGGGAAGTAACTTTGTATTTCTGTCTGGATGTTTGTCACCCTATCACGGCTAATCGGCTGAACGAATCTTGATAACATTTGGTAAGAAGTTACTGTATATCACAAAGACGGAAATAGGGTACTTTTTTATGTCCACGCGAACGAAGTCGCGGGTAACAACTAGTTGATGGTAAATTGGCAGCGTCTGGTAACCTATATGTGCATAAAAGCTTAAGTTAAAAATATGTATTGTGAGTTAACTATAGCTTCAAGACGGTTAACTAAGCGACTGCTAGAAAAAAAAAAAAAACTTTGACTTTCTTTATTCACACTTTAAAATGTTTGCTTGTAAGAAATTATCTAAGTATTACTCGCTTCTTAGTTTCATGTCGTCTGTACCTATAATAATAATTATCGCGACGTTTAGCCTGTTTCCATTGCTTGCCTCCTTCTATATTACAAAAACGTACATCATGTTGCTATCTATTATAATAAATATATATATAAAACTAGTATGTATTGAAAGAAATCAAAAACCCGACTGCAAAGTGTAATACATGTCACTCTAGGAATGAAGAGGAATCCAACGATACCTCACTCTTAAAAATCAGTCAATTAGGCTACAGAAGCGAAGTTAGGAACACACAAATACACATACTTACATACTCACAAACAAACATACACCCCAAAAACATTATCCGCAATCGTAGGCGGTCGGGTAAAAATTAAAACAGCATTTTTTGTTATGAGGTTGGGTAAGCCTGACTGGGTAATGACCACAGAAAAGAGAGAAATAAAACATGTTTCTCTTCTGTGGTGATTACATTTCAGCGTGTTTTTATTTTATAGAGCCGTAAGAGAAAATTGAATTGATTTGAATATGCACTTCCTTTATGTATAAGTAGCTATTTAATGAATTAGTAAAGCTGTAAACTGTTGTTCTTCTGCAACTGGGAATGAAATCAAGAAATTATAAAAATCCTCGATAAACAATTTCCATGAGAATATTATTTTAAACAAACTTTTCACTACGAGTGAATGTAAGCCATAAATTTAATCTGTGGTCGTTCCCTTTCGGCGGTACCCACTTTTTGTAGTTCGATTTTGATCACTTGTTCGAAAAGTTTAAAATTTATATCCAGCTCCATTTCAATTTGCTTCCCGGATAAAAGTCCAGATACGTGAGCAATCAGCGACAAAAATAATTGTCAATCAAAAATCTATCTGACTTATGACTATAGCGGATAAATATCCATCATCATCAGTTTTACCATCGTTTGATCATGTGTGATTACGAACCAATGCAATGCTTAAAAATTAAGCATCCAAAAAAAAAAACAAAAAAAAGCCATCTCGTTTTGATAAGAGTATGCAAAAGAGCAGCTCGCCCGCAACACATCAGAGCGCGTCACAAACAGCGGGCCGGCCACTTCATCACGACGTAACATTGCCAATAAAAAAAACATTTCCATCTGCGGAAAAACCACAGTTAATATTAAACGACCGTCCGTCAAAGCTGTATTGTACGCTTTGGCGGCGCTCGCAACGGGATGCGGCCAATACCGATTTTGTTATTTTTCCTCCCGCCCAGGACCCCACTCATAGGGGGCTAGGGGGAGAGTGACATGTAAGCTTTAATGGGCCCGAGCGGCACGCCGCCGGTTACATGCGAAAAAACTGAAAAAAAGCCTCATTCATACGTGATTTCATGTATAAGCTACTTTCTGCGGGTTCGGCGGTGAGGCTCGTTAAAAATGGAGCTTGTACATGCGGCCAGCTGGTTGTGGAGTTTATTGACGCAAGTGGAGCACAGGTTCGTTACAAGTGTTTACGGGTTAGAGTTTGAATTTGTAATCACACCGTGTACAAGTGTGATTATCGATGAAATGACTGATGCGTAATTATTGGGCATACAGAGGTTTAACATCTAATATCTCAGGGTGAAGACTGCAGTGCATTGCTGCGCATGGTGAAGTTCAAAATTCTAGGTGGTGCTGAATTGTTACGGGCAAGCGTGACGCTTAACATCAGGTGAGTGACTTGCTCGTCTCGTTACTGTGTACTAAAACTATATATATATGAATAATCTTGCCAAGACCAATGTTTGTATTAATAGCCCAGTCAATTTAGTGTTTGATCCGGAAGCATCTAAACTTCGCTAGCGCGATTCAGAACTCCCAATATTACAACTGTCAGTCCATACAAAACGGCAAAAAGATACAAAAAAATGGATCAACGCCATCTACCGAACTATAGGAAGTTACTTTGTCTTTCTGTCTGGATGTTTGTTCACCACGGCTAAACAGGTGAACTGTGGGCTTGTCCCGTAATTCTGAAAGCGATAGCGAGAGTTGCGCGAGCGGGACCGCGCATAGTGCGACTAAGTTAGTACGAGCGAGATGACATGCTTTCGCAATCAGAATCAAGAACGTTTCACAGTTAAAGGATAAGCCAGACTCAGAACAGACTCAAATTTTACTATTTGCAATATCGTCTCTATTTGCGCGATGTTAGAATCTAATTCAGATGACGATCGTAAGCACAGCAGTGAGTCGTCGGCGACGATAATAAGACTAATATTATAAATTAATGCGAAAGTTTGTGTGTAAGTATGTAAAAGTGTTTGTTTCCGTTCAACTCTGTAACGCCTGAGCAAATTTGGTATGGAGGTAGCTTATACACTGGATTAACACATAGGCTACTTTTTATCCGACAAAGTTAATGGTTCCTGTAGAATAGCGGGTGAAACTGCGGGCGCAGCTAGTGTAGTATAAATGCTTTTTCTATGTTCCGTACCTCCAGACGTATAATTGAATGTTGATTCTTCGTCAGCAAATTATACCACAATTAATTTTATATGTATGTTAAATGTAAATAAATAAAAAAAAAAAGATGTTGACAGATTAAAATTTATTAGCAAATTTAAAACTCAATTTGATTGGCTTTAAAAAGTACCCACTAGTCATTCGTACCCATACAGGAGATAATATAATTATGACCACACAAACACACAAAACTTACATAAATACTTGCATCATAATAATCATGGTCAACTGCAGACAATATGCCTTCTCCCTCACTCGCCAATCTACCCTGTTCTGTGTCAACTTACATATTATACATACATGTTCTTTTTCTGGGTGTTTCTATGTATTCTGTGAATGTATAAAAAAAAAATGTATTCTATCGGTTATCTGGTTACCATAGTACAAGCTTAGTTTGGGGCTAGATGGCGCTGTGAAATGAAAAACTTCCACCTATATTGAAAAATGTCCACCTACAAACAATAAGTGAATAAAAGCAAAAAATAGAATAAAAAATAGTGCAGGAAAAGAGGGCAGTCGGGCAAAAGTATATCAGTTTCTAGAAATGTATGAAAAATTAAAAACACGCAACGATGCCAAATATCGAACGAAATTCACGTAGGACCCAGTTAAAAAATCTAACACAACAGAGGACAGGAGAGTGATGCGCGTTCAAGGCGTACCAGCCGCGGCTCGCCACCGCGCTACCTAAATAAATAACCCCTACTTAATGTACCCAATGCACGATACCTTTTATGAGTTCACAATTTGCTAGACCTTTTAGGGTTTGACTACACTGCGGCGTGCGACACGGCAAAAACGCTACTACCGAGAAGGATGATGAGAGATGAGGAAATCAGCAAAACTAAAATAACTAGTAGTTCGCGCCGAACTAAAACCTCGCGACTCCTATATCTTCACAGCCCCTGGACCGATTCGGCTCATATTCGAACTTAAAAATTGTATTGAAATGAACTACTTGCCTACAAAATTTCACGAAGATCGGATCAACGGTTCGCAAGTTATCATCGAACAAATATACACACAAACATACATACAAATGCCGATTTGTCCCAGTAAACTCTGAGACCTTCGCTTCGCTCGGTCAAAAATAAAAATTGTCAATTACGTGTCGTGATAAATAATTAGTACAGCTATCGATAGTACAGTCTATTGAAAGAAAATATATAAAACAGTGGTGTTGTGAACTTGTGACATTTCAAATAGGTATAACGGTTCTAAAGTTTTAAGCCCCTTTTCGAATAGATCAGTGTTTTTAAATATAAGAGAAAATTTCGAGAGAAAAATCTCTACATACACTTTCGCGCGCAGATGAAAAGAGATATTGCTAATTACATCTAAACCAATGAATCGAAATTCTGTTCCATGCAAACCTAGCTATTATTATTACATCACTATTAATATAATAATCATGACTATACACAAGGGGTTCAGAGCGTCAGCGAAAAATGTGTGAAAATCGATGTTTATTCAATATATTTTTTTAATGAGTAAATGTCATGTAAGCATGATTTCCTGCCATGCAATACTAGATGATACAACCAAATAAACATATATCCCAAAATAGGATTTTTAATCCGCATAACTAAAGAGATGCCTTAGAAAAATCACAAAAAAAATTGGTTATGAAGGGTCAAACAATACATTTAATTTAAAACCCAAAATCAAAGTTGCTACTAAAAACTAGGCCTATGATAATAATAATTATTTATTTCTAATTATAATTTACTTGACTGATTTTTTAAGTATTTTTGTGGAGACAACTATATTTTCAAAATATTTTATCGCATTGTTGTCGCATCGAAAAGCAGCAAACCATACCTATTCTACTGTGACCTTTACGGGCTCCCAATTTTCTCGCCCCTTTAAGCGTGCTAAACGATTGACACGGCAAGTTGAGGAAGTTTTCTTTGATTTGAGGGCGCCGCGGGCAATGTCGGGAACGAGTGCGTACTTCACGGTTTCAGTTTGACTGTAGTTTTGGTGGTGTTTATGACGGTAGGGTAATAATAACTGCAAGACATCGCTGGTTTATTCTACGTTTTTAAAACTATTTTAGTGGTATGTGTCCGTTGACCACCACCTATTTCGTAACCGCTGACTTTTTAGACCAACTTCCAAAAAAGGGGGAGGTTCTCTAGTCGACAGTTTTTTTTGTTTGTTTCCTCAGATCTACATCATTAATAAACCCATTTTTTTCAAAATACAGTTTCTGATAATGGGATCCATGAGGAATTGAGGGAACTCATTTTCATCAACAAATG
Organism: Apocheima hispidaria; assembly: GCA_947579745.1. NCBI lineage: Eukaryota > Metazoa > Arthropoda > Insecta > Lepidoptera > Geometridae > Apocheima > Apocheima hispidaria. Next base: position 9,408,709 of record OX388161.1, read on the forward strand.
AAGCATTTGCATTCAGAAAGTATCACTTGGTGAAGAACTGATGAAGAAGACCAAAGACGAACCACTGGAACTCCACAATGAACTATCATTATTTATATTGTTCAGATGTCATATAATGTATTGCAATGTACTTGTAATTTGAAAATAAATAAATTTGAAATTTGAAATGATAAGTAATAAGTATTTCACGGGTGGCGCCAAGAACATCTGGATAGTGCATTTTTTTCAGTGTTTTTTTTTTGTTTTTTTGTTACAATTATTTGTTTATACGTACTATAAACGTTTGCGCGATGACTAAAATGACATTTAGGACACCTAATTGGACATCAGTGTTTGTTAGTTTGAACAAAATTAAATTAAATTTGTTTATTGAGACAAAAACGACATAATCAATAACATTTATCTCACAAAGAAGAGGAAAATAATAAAAATAAATTCATAATAAAAAAATAGCACAAAAGATAAATTCGCGCGAACTATCGATGATTGTGTAATTGCGTTCAGTAAGTGCGATTTTAATATCGGATTCAATTAACTAGTACTGATACGAGTACTAATTAATCTCCTCATAGAGCATGTCTTCATTTTGGGCTGATAGTTGGAACAATTAAGTTAACTGTCTAGTCTAGCGAGCGAGCTTGCTTCGACACTTGCACCACTTAAACCGTGTAACACAATCCCATACGCGACGTTATTGGAAAATGAAGATATTCCTTTAGATTTTCCGCTTCAACAGCTGCGATTCCAGTAGGTTTTCAAAATATAGTTAATATAATTTGGTAAACAAAAGCTATTCGATATTATATTTAAACTAGTAGTTCGCGCCGAACTGAGACCTCGCGATCCCTATATCTTCACAACCCCTGGACCGATTCAGCTCATGTTCGAACTTAAAAATTGTATTGAAATTAACTACTTTGCCTACAAAATTTCATGAAAATCGGATCAACGGTTCGCAAGTTATCATCGGACAAATATACACACAAACATACAAACATACATACAAATGCCGATATGTCCCAGTAAACTTCGCTACCAGTACCTTCGCTTCGCTCGGTCAGCTAAAAAAATAAGGTCAGTTAATTCGTTATTTGTCTCAAAATATTGACCTCGCTATCCCTACGTATCATCAATTTAACCTTAACTAAACCGATTTTGCGATTAATTTAACTAGTTTTTCTTTTGAAATATACTACAGCATGCAAGAGTACTGGATATGATCGAAACTATAGTCGGAATATTTATAAACGGACATAGTTTAACGTGATTATTCCCATTTTATTAGTAGTAGTTCTGCGAACAGTACACCTCGCGAGCACAAACATTTTTGCACAACCTCAATTCTACAATTTCATTTTTTTTTAGAATGTCTCATTTCGATGTCCCGAACTGAGAACTTACGACCTTATATCTTGACAACCTCTTGAGCGATCTTGCTTATCCACAAAGTTCTTATTTAGAATTGAGTAACGAAGGTTTCAGCCAAATATGATCTATAGGACGTTAAATGGCTCCGCAGCATACTTTTTTGAGCAAATAAGCCTCCAATCAAAAACCGCCGAATATGAAAAATAACTATAGACTTGTAGAGCCTGCATACCAAGTTTCATCAAAATTAGTTGAAAAATACGACCTGGGCCCGTACCGTGAGGTGCTTATTGCGATGATGTTTAGGCTCAGCCGAGGACGCTGTGCGACCATAACCTTGTCGCGCGGCGATACGGTTCGTGGTCGCGCAGCGTCACCGGCTGAACCTAACAATCATCGCAATAAGCACCTCACGGTACGGGCCCTGTACGCGAGTACCTACCAACATACGGGCAGATGTAAGCAAATTTTGCCAGTTGAAGCAGAGACTTCGTTCGCTTCGCTCAGTCGATTAAATAAAATAGAAGACCGGATCAACAAACGGATTATACGTAAATACAAACATCGAATTGTTTCCGCAGCTTTAGATTTTCACTGTCAACTCGGTCGGTGCTCGGTCAACAAAGAATTTCTTGTATAAGTATAAATCAAGTGGTAAGTAGTACTTTTTATGAAAAGTATCCAAGAAAAACTACGCCAGTCAAAAAACGCCGATTAAACAGACATGTGAACCTTTTTCTCAAGCGATGTCCACGCTATGCTTTCGCCGGCGACATTCCCTAATAGCTGGATGCAATCCAATTTGACAGCTGTCAAATACAAGCCGCGCCTTGTCGACGCGATTACCGGAGAATGTAACGACGTGCTAATGCGTCACGATAATCGCACGGATTAATACGCCGAGTAAGGTGCTGTGATTATGACGTCAGAAAGGAAAGTCTCAAGTAATGATGTCGAGTTACAAAAAGCGCTTATTTTTTTTTAGGGCTTATCTGGAAAACCCTTTTTTGCCCAGAAAATAGTTGTTTGTTATGCAAGGCTGCAAAGTTTTTTTTTAGCGCGAGTACGCCTGTGAAGGATACTAGGATTGAATATAGAAATAAGAATTTGAATATAGAATCCTGAGCGTAGCGAGGGTTTCAAAGGTACGAGACGCAGAATACCTTTGCTGCCGAGCGAAACACTCAACTTTTCACCGCGAGGAAAATACAAACATTTTATATGTAGTCGTCGTGCTGGCCAGTGCGATAATTCTAAAAATGAGGTTGGCGCACTGATATGAAATAAGTATTAATATATTTTCACTGGATTGGCGGTATAGAAAATTATTGAATAGAAGAAAGATTCGAATTTTGAAAACTTTATCCACGCTAGCGGATAAAATGCACTTTTGCCCTCTGGATTTCGAACGATAAGGAGAATCTTTCCGAGCTTGAGAGGTGAACAATGTTTTTTGTCTTAATAATTTTGATAATTATTGTGGTTTGCCATAATCCCCACGCTTGGTAGGCGTTTTGGAGATCGCAGAATTTTCTCCGCTTACTATGAAAACGCTGCTGCCCGTCCTCTTGTGATTCTACTCGCAGTTTTAGGACATACCCGGATCCTGTCACTTTACACTAATTAGACATAAATAACTAATTTCTTGTATGTATTTAGTAATAGATGGCGCCCTAACTAGTAATTAAACTATTACTGGCGCCAGAGTCCTCCGAAAAAAGTACTACATTTAGTGGCATTTTGTATTGTTTATGTATTTATTTTGTTATTTCTGTTATAAAAGACGTGATAATGCAGCGAAAACCACAAGAGATTTATTATAGATAAAGATTAACATCAAAAATCACATCTATAACTCAGTTGGCAGCTACCAGTTGTGAGGCACATTTAATCCGAATGTCAGGTACCAGTTGTCAAAAGGTAGCTCAGCGAGGTTGGCATTTGATAACTGCGATAGCTACAAATGACCTGTCTCGCTATAAAGTGGACAAACGCACTGGTCGTGCGGTGACCGCGACTGAAGCTCGTTTTGGTTTAGCTTCACCGCTATTTGTATAAATTTATAAACCGCTCGCTGTGCTGCGCCGACATCATTGAATCATTGAACGTTACAATGTTTGCGAATGACCATTCCACAATGATGCTCGTACACTTCAGTCATTTGTACAGGTTGTTGTTAAACTCGTGTCCTCCCCGCGAGGGGCATAAACATTAAACATGTCTCAGTTAAAAAAAATTAAACAAAATTGTAATAAGAGTATATCTGAATATAAAATTTGTAAGTAATGACCATTTCAAATTTCAAACTAAAATCGAAATATTCTCAACACCAACTTTAAAAAACTGGTATCACGCAGCAAACGCCTCATAAAACAAATATTATTTCATCTGATTCTCGCCAATGTAATTTTTTTTTTAAGTTGCTTACTTTGGTTTCGTGTTAACTTATTTAGAAATGATTCAAATGTTCTGAAACACATTTTTAAACATAATATTAGGCTAAGTAGGTTACTTATCGATATAATGACTCGGACGCAGCTTACACAACACGCTGTATAAAAATACTCGATATAGTAAAATTATTTATAGTGAATTATATAACACACGAGAGGTCCACTAAAGCAATGTGTAATACAAACTTTCTACTATAATCATATGGATTACCCAAATCTCCGATAAGCAAACTAATAACAAAACATCGGTCAATAGAGCGTGGGTGAGCTGGCGTGACGCCGCAAAGCATAGTTAGGCAACTTGCGGCTTCTACTGTTAGCAACTACCCCGAAACCAGGGGGCAACCGTAAATGAAATGGTAGTTTTCCATCGCGGCTAACCGGCGTTGGTAAACCGGGCTGGTAGACCGGGTGCCGGCGCCGGGTCGGCCGGTTAACCCGGTTGTGGCCGCGTTATGGTTGACAAGGGCTGTTATAGTTGACGACCGCGGCCGTGCGTGCAGCCGCGCCGTCCCGCCTGCCTACACGATGTTTGCGTGCTCGCCGAGAGATTTTCGTTCATCGCCACCTTTTTATTACTTTGCTGTCTGTTCTTCTTTCATTGCTTCTTTAAAAAAAACTCTCTTCTATTTTGTCTCCACATATTGGCAGTGCGTAGCCAGAAGTTTTGTAATATTTCAAGTGAAGTTAAATATTCTACAATTTAATCAAGTGTCAGACATAGTCGAAGTCAAACAATACGCTCAAGTCCGAGTCATGCCCCAATAAATTGGTGGACTTTTTACTAGAGGTTTCTATGGAGCTATGGAAATAACACGAAAGGTATTTTCATGATATTTTACTATTACCCAACACTCGCGCCTGTTTACGACCACCATTTTTACAAATGAACACTCAAAATAACACAATATTTGGAAAATAATACAGTGACGCGACATGACTGCTTCACGATCCCGCGACAAAGTCTCTTTTTACATATGTTAAACATTTTTTTTTTATTAGGATAAAATTTGATGACATGTGCATTATTTTTGTCCCGTTTTAAGCTGTCTTTGTTCAGTTCGTAACTAGTTAAAATTTTCGGCTTACCACCCACGCGTCTCCTTTGAACGTATCCTTAACGATATAAAAGCGCTCATAAAACATCTGCCGTAATTAAATCGCAGTACTGTGCCCACGCACCGCAATATATTCAAAATAAAGAACTTCAAAGAAGAATTTTTTATTCAAATGGTTGTGCGACCGCAGCGCGAGCCCCGCCTCTACGGAAGAAATCGCTTTCCCGGCATTTTCCATTGGCTGGCGTGTCGAGAAGGCGGGCCGTTTCTTCAAGAACCCGGCAACTAACTTTTCATTTGCACAGTGCAGAAATATAGCCTTGGATTCTCGAGATTAAAGCGCAACGTGGAACTTTGGACTGCGGTTCCTCTTCAGACGGTCAATTTTTTAATTCGCATAACGAGTCGCTAATGTAACCTTTCCAATTTCCTTTGATCGGGTTGCAATCCTATGATCAGGCTGCAATACAAACTATACTTTGTACGTTCTTTTTTTTAAGCTTCCCCTGCCAATAAATAAATGAATACCTAAAAGAACGATTGTGCAAAACTGATCACATTTTACTTATTTGAATCTAATGTACACTAGTAGTTCGCGCCGAACTGAGACCTCGCGACTTCTATATCTTCACAACCCCTGGACCGATTCAACTCATATTCGAACTTAAAAATTTTACTAAAATGAACTACTTGCCTTCAAAATTTCATGAAGAGCAGATCAACGGTTCGCAAGTTATCATCGGACAAATATACACACAAACATACGAACATTCAAACAAATGCCGATTTGTCCCAGTAAACTCTGAGACCTTCGTTTCGCTCGGTCAATTATAGGAAAGATACATCTTATGGTACCTAAAGTGCCTGAATCAAAATTAGCCTCTGGCCGTCATTATAAATCCATTGTTTTGGACACAATTAAGAAAAATACTTTATACTATGAACGAAGAAAACATGCCATATAACTGAATTTGAATTCAAAATATTATTTTATGAAAAAATGACGACGGGCAATATGGTCTACCTATTCAACGGGAATTAATCGTGAAAATTAGTTTGTAGTGAAATTTTTGTCATTACAAAGGTCCAGAATTATACAGTGTTATGTCAAATGTGGTCTGTAAGAGCTGATACAAGAGAAGAGTGTTGGGTGTCCGCATATGTATTAAACACCTATTATATTTGATTGGGATTTAAAAACTTCGACATAAAAAATACAGTCAGCATAAAATATGTTTTTTACAAAACCACTCCCTCTTTCATGTGATTCAATCCTTTTTTTTTTCAATATAACAATGAAAATTGTCTATAGAAGCAACTGGCGTCAGATCACCAAATCAAAAAAATCTATCACACAACAAGTTTTCATATTAATGCCCACCCTAATCATACGTTATTATTATAAGCTCGTAATTTGTATATAATATCGCGTTTCTAAACCATCACCATAAAAATCACCGTGGATAAACCATCACTCACATATTTTTGTTTTCTTCAGAGAAGAAATAATAAGTATGAGAGTAGAAAGGTCACTCCGAGATGGCGTTTAAATAAAATTGGACTTTTTTGTATTGTAATAAAGTTAGCGTTAGACACTCATAGCGAAGCGTAACTGAGGTCCATGCCACAGGAGCATGAAGCAAGCGTACAGGCTTTTATCTATCACTAGTTGCACCCCGCGGTTTCACACGCTATTCAACAGAAACCAAATATTTTTCCGGAATAAAAAGTAGCCTATGTGCTATTCCAGGCTTTAAGCTACCTCCACACCAAATTTCATCCTAATCCGTTCAGCCATAACGAAATTAAACGGGAACAAATACACTTACATATTCACATATTTACAGACTTACACACAATCTTTCGCATTTATAATATAGGTAGTGTGATAATCCGGCACTCGAGAGCGTTTTTTGCATTGACCGTTACAATCGCTCTGTCACTTTTGCTCTCGTTACGTTAGATGTAAAAAATCCAATCTACGGGGCTCAAGGCGCAATGAAGCCGCAGTGAGAACCCTTGCTGTCACAAAATTAGCCTTTACTATATAGCCATATTATGTTTAACACAATTTCGGCATTACCTTAACGAATTAGCATAACGGATGTTTCATATAAATGTTCACGTTGATATTTTTTGTTTTAGTGAAGGAGAAGAAAAAAAAAATATATTTACTTATTTTTACAATTTTAATTCAATTTTCTTTTTCTTTTCCAAAAAATCTTTTTTATGTGTTGGCGTTAGGAGTGGGCTCTTACCAGCAAATGCTTGAAAGATGTACAATAGTAAACACTGAACAACACCTGAACAGTGTATCAATTAAATACACTGTTTAGGTAAACAGTGTTGACTTTTTCTCTCATCTATTGTTCAGTATTCTATGGACGTGATGTCAGAAATCACTAAACCTAGTGGAACCCAGTAAAGTCTAGTATGGCAGAGTAAAATAATGCTCAAAATGGTCCGATTGATGGTGGTGGTGCTGGGGACAATATAGTGGTTTTAACTTTATAGCCTTATTTCGTAAGGAGAATACTGTGCATTATGGTTACTTGACTCATAGGATAGGTATCCATTATAGTAAACTAGCTTTTACCTGCGACTTCGTTCGCGTGCATGCATATATACTTATATATCCAAAAATTCAGGTTTCGTTCAGCTGTTTAGCCGTGATAACGCTACAAACACCCAGACAGAGGGACAGAGAGAGAGAGACAGATAGATACATATGTACACACAAGAGAGAAGATTTTTTTTTCTCTTCTGTGCATATATAGACAGAGTTACATTCAAATTTAAAATATTAGTTAGTAGGATTAGGATGTCTAAAATCTTGAACGAATCAGATCTGAACTTACACCTCGTTATTTTTAACGTGAAAAATAACCTTACCTTACTTATTCCCTTTGTACAGTCTTTAGTTTTATATCTTAAGTTTTAGTGGCCAAAAAAATAGAATTTTGCCCTCGAACTGCGTGGAGCCAAAAAAGTTAAAAAAACTGTTTTTATTAGAAGACTTTTTCATAAGGTTAACCAATTGTTGTCCCCAAAACTATTGTATTTGGATAAGACATCTTGTTTATTGTTAACAATTAATATTAACTTGGGCTAGCATGATGAAACTTCGTCATTCTTCGTGACATTATGACCCAGATGCGTTTTATGCAGTTCTCCGCATAAGTCCTTATTATTTGAACGCATTCAAATAAACACACTCCAACCTTTTCCTAAAAAAATACTAAAATATTTAATTTTTCTTCATTTCAAAGTAGAACATTTAAGGATGGAGTACACTTTGAAAAGATTATTTTTTCCGGATTTCTGGAATATCAGTATTAAATTACAAACTTAATTAGAGGTAAAAAAAATACTTGACTAAAAATTATTATGGAAGACAAAAAAAAACTGTATGGATTGTAAATATCGTCCGAAGGCTTTGCTATTGTCTAACTATATTGTGTATAATTTTCACGAAGCATAAGCAGCCTTTCAAATATGAGACCACAGAAGAGGAATTTTTTTTATTTACTTCTCTCTTCGGTGTATGAGACTAGCATCCTTTGATAGATTTAGTTTCAAAGAAATCATACAACCTGTACCTACAACGTAGAAAAAAAAATAGGCGTTTTTTTAGCAGCGATGCGATACGTGTTTTCATCCCGACACTTGAATGCACACGCGCGGTCGTTCGAAGCTCACGTCCATATCTACACATCGATGTGCACGATTTGTATCGAAGCAGACACGCGTTGGCATCGTTATAGTGCTAAAATACCCGAAAAGTACGGATCGCAAACCAATAAGAGAAAATAAGAGAGAAAATATTTCTCTTTCTCTTTCGTTTGTTAGACGGCGCGGAGGTCGGCGCGAAATCCTGAGGTCAGTGAGCACGGTAACAATAAAAATGCACTAATGTTCGAAGATAGCGCGAGTTGCTGGGGCTGTGGTCATGCTTTCCCATTGGCTATAATCGAACTAAAGTACATGTCCATCGTGACAAAAAGATGCCAAAAACGCGTACATTCATATCGCTGGAAACGCTGTGTAAAAACGCCGTATGTAACCGCTGTTAATTTGACAAAAACATGATTAGATAAAAAAAAACCTCTTCTGTGATCACAGAGGATTTTTTATCCTTCTCTTTTCTGTGATTTTCATTATGCCATGACAATGATTGCTTATGGAAATCAACCAATTTAACACCAATTTTGCTGTATTTTAGAACCTTAAGTAATTTATTCTTTATAATTTTTTATTTATTGTATCTACATACATGTAGCGTGGGGATTATCGCTATCTCATTCGCACTTTATCAACTTTTTTAATATAAAATAACAGAAGAAATTAAAAAAAAACTTTTCTTTTAACTATTATATTTCCCATTGCCAACAATTTTTTTAACTATTTTCAAATTATTATTATTTAATTTGGAAAAGGAAAATAAACACAAAATAAAACATAATTTTTCTTCTCCTTCGCAGAAATGAAAAAATATAATAATATGAAACCTGTTTTAAAACATTAACAATGATATTCAAAGCATTTTTTTTAATGAAAATGAAAAAATGTTGATAAAGTGCGAACGAGATAAAGAGAACCAGGGTTAGCGTGTTCTTAAGGGGGAGGTCTTTGTTCATCAGTGGACGTTCTGACTGATGATGATGATCTATACACTATTATTTATTTTAGATTCAAGATTCAAGATTCAAGATATTTATTGCAGAATGTAGGTGGAAACAGTTCTTAAAAAATACAATTATGTACCATACAAACTACCTCCTTAAGAGGTGTGCAACAATATAAGTACCAAACGTCTATCAGCTCAGTTCGGTCTAGAGCAGCGATCATTTTGGTACTGAAATATAAATAAAATAAGTAGATGTCAATTTCACATTTTAAAATAATTTTGTTAGTTCATTAATTAATACAATTTCAATGTCAATTTGATTAAATAATAATATGGTCAATTACAAATTAAATTTTTTTTTCATTTAAATAGTCAGAAACCTTATAAAAACATTTACTTAATAACCAAGGTGTCAATTTTCTTTTAAATTCGTTCTTAGATAGCATTTTAAATTCGATTGGTAGTTTATTGTAAATTGTTATTGCCATTAGGTAAGCGTTTCTCCTACACATCTCAAGCTTATATTTTGGAAAATAAAGTTTTTTATAATTTACTTTCCTACTAATATTATTTCTTGGTACAATATCTGACTGATAATCAAAGTATTCTGGATACTTAAATTTATATTTTAGCCATGTTCCTCAACCAATCAACCATGTTTCTACGTTTGTGAGAACATAACAAGTGGTTACGCAGATTATGTCGCAAAGTAACTTCCGCCGCCCTACGTAAAAAGTAAACTTTCTTAAGAAAGGGCGGGCGGCCGTCTGGGCGGAAATAGCCGCCCAATCTCCCGCCCTCGTTATTTGACGTTCAAGTTAACTTCCCTAAGGAAAAAGTTTAGAAGCATTTCCCAATGTCAAGGACTTTTCCCCTACTTAAGAAGTTTGCATTTTTTTTTGTCGCGGCATTATTTTTTAGTTGCGATTGCATAATAATCTATGTCTTAAATATCATTTAAACTCGCAAGGTCTTAAAAATTAAAAATATTTGATTATTAACTCTCTCGCGATACGTAATATTTGGCTGGACTATTTCACGACATGATTAACAGTTTGATGTACTTTTTTTTTCGTTTCTTAATCTTCTAGTTTTTTTACACCGTTTTTCACAACACAGTGAGTAATAAAAACAAATTAAACGTGTCACAAAACTGCACCTTCGGCACTCACCGCGACCGCTGCGGCCGACGAACCTCAAGTCGTTGAACTTGGCCACCTGGTTCTTCATCACAGCTGAGCTATTCCTCAGCTCAGCGCAGCAGTTCTCGTCGTTCCCCGCACGGACGGTCACTAGCGTGCCGTCGCCGATGTCGCCCAATGCGACCACTTTGAACGCTACCGGCAGCGTTTTATTCGACCGCCAGTGCGGAGGCAGCACAGTGCATACAAAATGCGGGCTGCCCGTCCGCACCAGCTCTCCTGGGTGCTCAGATAGGAAGTCACCAAGAGTCCGCTCCGCGAGGATGTCAGATGTCATCTTGGTGTAGGTCTCGTGGAGCAGCGTCGAGCTGGTGTCGGGCGACACGGCGCCACTCGTTGCGCCCGTCAGGTGCATCCTAGACACCCGGGCTCGCTGCGTGCTGCACATATAGAATCGGTTTTCTCAACACTTCATCATAACACTGTCCTCACTCGTACCACGTCCTTCTCCGATACAGTCTTCATTCCTAAGCGACGACATCACTGATCGAACCGCGCACTTCACTTGTAACGTTTTGAGGACGCGATGACGAGATGTGACGATTCGTTGCTAGGGAACGTACGCGTGGCCACTTGACGCGGTGACGTCACGGCGGCCTTGCCACACTTTTTTCCCCGGTGAATGAAAAGTTCGGCGGCGGGCGGGCGAGGGACGCGAGGGGTTGATTTTTTCCGGCGCGAAGGGGTGGCTCCCCCGCGCGCGGCGAATAAACTTTCCACTAGTTTCAATGACGGCGGCACTTTTTGCGCTGCGTGTATTTACGCGAGGGCCGCACGCATGCTTTCAGTATTTTTTTTTGTAAGTTTTATTGTTACCGATTTCAGTTTTAGTTACCGGCGTGCGTGCGTGGTTGATAATGTTTATGTGCGAGGGTGGATGCGAGGCGTGCGCCTGTCGCCGCGGCCGTGGTTCGACTCGCGGCGCGAGGGTGCCTCGCTCGGTCGCGGTGACCGCTCGCGGTGGCTATTAATACGCGCGTACGAGTACGTCCGCGCCCGTCGACTTCGGACAAAGTTTCGCAGCGAGTCGGTGCGGCGGCGGCGGCGAGCGAGAGGCGGCGACGGCGCGGGCGCGGCGGGCGGCGGAGCGCACTTTGCGGTCAGGGTGGGTTGGGTTTAAAGCCGCCGAAGGATAAAACATACAAATAAACACGTGTTCGCGCCGGCGCGAGCGAGAGGTGCGCCGATTGCGGCGGTGCAAGCGGGATGGAGCGCCGCACTTGCGGCATTTAGCTGCCTCGCCGCGCTGTGCTCGCTGGAGCCAGTGCCGCTGCCGTCAGCCGATACCACCATACTCACTCTACATAATCATAAACTCAGTGGGATGTTTGCAGACAAATAATAAAAACAAAAGTGACAGTAAAGATTAAAATTATAGGGTGGCGGAATCTAAATTAAACGAATTTCTGTGTAACAAGTCTACACCATCAAAAGTTTAAAATGTTTATTCCTTCTTTTTTAAGATATTAAAATGTATGGGCTGAAAAGAGAATCAATTTCGTCTTATGCTTGCTCTTGTGTCTAAAAATACTAACACCGAATTTCTGTGTAACAAGTCTACACCATCAAAAGTTGAAAATGTTCATTCCTTCATTTTTAAGATACTAAAATTTATGGGCTGAAAAGAGAATCAATTTCGTTTAATGCACGTACTTGTGTCATAAAATACTTACACCAAAAATCTGTGGATCCTCAGAGCTGCCTTTTCTAAAATACAGCTTCGTGAAGGCTCCGAGGTAGGTGACGTTAATTAATGAAACACTTTGAGCTAACTAACGACGCACTTCCTACAGGAGCTGGTGATATACCCTTTGAGGATAGTCCCCGCAAACTGGAATATTAGAACGAGGGTTACTGATAACTTTGTTTACTTGTAGGTAACAACCAATTTTTATGCGTTAACAGTTAAACAAAACAACTTAAATTTTAAGATAAATTAGAGAAAAATACTACTTAGTTTGCATTTGCATATATACCAAGTGTAAGGAAAACACTCCCGAAGCCAAAACTCTACTATTCAAACACAATCGGAAACCAATTATCACACTACTTTTTGTTTTATTCTTGCTTTTGTGGTTTAGATGTGGCGCAGGTTGTTCGTTGACTTTTAGCATCAGCTTTAAAACATACATACATACATTGTGAACTTGAAAAAAAATCAGTACCACCTATGCCAGACTTTGTTTTCAGGAGCTTTTCCCTTGCACCCTGTATGTATATACCTATTAATGGATACGTCTCACGGAATTATCGTCGATTTTCAAGCTTCACTTGCCTTTTGCGGATACATGAAATTTTGTACTTTTGTGGTGAATTGAATCAAGATAAATTCATCCTCTTATTCTTGAAAAATACAAATAACGATACACTCTTATATCCACTAGCATGCCCTGTGTCGAAGATACCTGGGAAAACACACAAAGACACAACTAACACCCAGACTCAGAGCAGATATTTAATTCATCATTCCAATGTCTGTAATAATGTGAATCGAACCCGCAATCTCCTACTCAACAGGCTGACGTGCTGCCAACTAAGCCAGGATAGTCATCGGTTATAATATTAGTGATTTAGAAACAATTTAGAGATGCGCTGCCGTTGATTTAATAAACGTTCAAAAAATAGAATGCTACCAAAAATGTATTTACCTGTACCTCGTGTAATTTTATTCACCAGCATCCCACACCTACAGGGCGAGGTTCCCCACATCGTACCGAGTCACAGATTAGTCCACAGTGACTGGGCGAGTAGCGCGGGTCGGGATCTAGTTAACGAAGCCTATTAACTGCGCCCGGACAACCGTATCTCAAAATCTGCTTAGAGGATAAATCTAGGTTTATTTTAGGGATCGATGAGTCGTGAAGTGGTAATCTTTTGAGGTAAAATTATCCAAATGGTAGATGACATAGTGATAAAAAGACAGTGGGTTAAAAAATACTGTGGATTATGATAACAAGGTTTTAATTTAATTGCCTAAGCAAAGCGAAGATGTCATAGTTTTCGGGAACAAGTCGTTGTTTGTATGTATGTTTTTTAATGTTTGTGTGTACTTATCCGATGATGAGTACTTCAGTATCAAGATCTCAGTTCAGTGCAAACTACTGTAGTTTTGAGATTCACTTTAACAATTGGGCACTCTAAGCTAATTGAAATCTTTGATAGTCAATTGTAAATATGCTTGTTACGAGTATGTTCCGATGTGTGATATTACGATTATCGTAGAGATCCGCCGCTCTACGGCGTAGCGGAACTCGTAGACCTATACGAACTGTACAGATCTAAAAAAAACAATGTGTTGATATTGTTGTAGCTGAATTAAACATCTAAAAAGTAAACAAGTTATTTTTTTCTATGAAATTTGACACTTTACTAACGATTTCTGTTATTAATTCATTAATTATCCAATCACTACACTAAGCTGCATTTGTTACTTGATTACACAGTAAAATTGGCGTCTTTCTGTTCTCGGTCGCCACTCACGAACCTTTCTTACCCATTTATACCAATCGCAGTGGGTAGTAAAGAACACATATAAAACAAAATGTATGAAATAGTTACATACTGATAATAAGATATTATAATGGAACGTTGCGAATTGCAAACAGACATTATCGCAAACAGACAAGTTTCATTATATCCCTCTTCGAAGAGACCCTCCACCGATAGCCATTAGTAGTGCAGCTGTCATTTTCACAAGCATCGCCGTGCTCTTCCAGAAAGATAGTATTTAATTGTCACCTTATTTTTCTATTAGCGTACTTAAAATATTGAGATGTGCATCAAAACTAAAAATATACTCCCTGAATAATGTTTTTTATGCAATTGGGTGACAACTCGAGCAAGTCGCTCTCCTGATGGTAAGCGGCACGCTTATCCATAACAGTTCGGTGCTACCCAAAAATCAGAACTTCAAGAGTTCAAAACCATGCGCAGCAATGCAATGCGCTCATCATTATAAGATATTAGATTTTAAATATCTATATGCTCTGTAAGTTCAATGGAAACAATGCATTTCGATCTCGAACATAGTAAGGTTTGCACAGTACTGCTTGGCGGTTAAATAACTGGCCATGGTGTGGTACTTTCCAAGGCTGTCTCTGCAAAAGAACCAAGAAAAATGTCTGACAATAGAATGAGATAAATAAACATTACTGTACTGTAAAGATTTTATTTCCTGTGCTCCATAATTAACAAACGTTCAATAATATATAACAAACTAGCTGTGACCCGCGACTTCATTCGCATGTATTTACAAAAAAAAGGAGCATGTACGTCTCCTACCCTTAAGCTATATCTATGCAAAAATTCAGCACGATCCGTTGAGCCGTTTCGCCGTGACAACGCGACAAAGAGAGAAAGAGAGAGAAAAGCTAGAGAGACAGAGTTACTTTCGAATTTAAAACATTAGTTAGGATGATGCTAAGCAAATATCATCTTATCTAAAACACTCTTATCGGTTATTTTTGAATAACAAAAAAGTTTGTGCCTTAGTTTTAATTTTCTACTAATTTGGTATGGGATAGCTTCCAACCAAGTTAAATCAATAAAACCTCGGTTATCTACTTCATCGACCTCAAATACTGGGTGTTTGGTTCGGTAGATTTATTCTATGATATGCACTCGTCGTTATGGACAACATTTAGTACTGCAGCAAACCTCAAATCGCGAAATAAAGCTGCTGTTCTATACATTTCGTCAAGGTTGAATGACAGTTATTCTATGGAACAAAAGTTTTTTTTTTTTTTACCCGAACCGTGACGTGTTAATTGCGTTGAATGTTAGGTTAGGTCAGCCAATGATGCTCGCAACCGTGAACCTTATCGCGCGGTGATACGATAAGGACCTCACGGTATGATCCCAATATGCCTAATAATTAATAATTATCATTCAATCTCTATGACAATTATTCTGTGGGACTATTTATTTTCATTAAAAAGTAAATATTAAACTGTTTATTACTATTACAAAAAATCTACAATCATGCTTAGTTTAATCTTATAATTAAAGATTGTGTACTAGGCAATCTTTTTAAGTTTCTTTATATTGACAACAATTAACTGTCACTATGTTACTTTCTCATGATTTCATGTTTGATCCCGTCGTAAATGTTGTTCATAGTGACATCTTGGGACCGTACCGTGAGGTCCTTATCGTATCACCGCGCGATAAGATTCACGGTTGCGAGCATCAGCGGCTGACCTAACCTGAAATCAACGCAATAAGCACGTCAAGGTACAGCTAAAAAAAAACCGTTTGTTCCATGGAATAATTGTCATTCAACCTTAACGAAATGTATAGAACAGCAGATGTTTATTTCGCGATTTGAGGTTTACTGCCGTGCTAAATGTTGTCCATAATGACGAGTGCAATAAATGACCGTAACTTATATCGATGTATGGGATATCAACTTTCATTGTCATTCAGCGTGGTAATGCCACCAGCATGCTGGGTACGCCGCCAACTAGTAGTGGGCTTGAACATTTTGTTTATTTATAGACCTATAATGGTCTCTGGATAATCCAACTGTTATTTTTATGTAGTAGGCTAAGTAGTTTAGGTAGTTGTAGTTTGTATGTATTTTGATTAGTTAATAAAAGCAATTGCCGGTAAAAAAAAAAAACTACTAATTTAAGTTTGTACGGAAGCCTCGGTATGCGAGTCACGCTCGCATTTGTACGTTTTTTTTTAACTTTTCCCCTTATTCTCGTAGAATATATCCGTCTTCAAACCGAACATACAGTATATGCCAACTTGTAAACGAGCTCTGAATTATTAAATCTCAATTTTCTAATCGTATCTGCTTATCCTCTGGTCAAGGGAAAGGGTTGTTGAACTATCTCCCCGACTCTCGGCCTTCGCAAACAATGCGCCCTCTGTGTGCTTGGACTTAAATAAAAGGTTTGATTTTGTGTTGTAAGGGAGCTATGATCAATATTTGAGGAGAGGACCGCTGCAGTGCTTTATTGTAATGGGGGTTGGTAGGTACGGTTTCTACCTTTATGGAGACAGGAACGTTTTTCAATGATCGTCCTGTTGTTTAATTAATGAAGGTTGATTTTGAATGATGGCTGATTATTTATTTTTATCGACTAGCTAGGCTTGTCTCAGTGGGAGGATTTCCGCCTTCTGAGTTGTAGGTTGAAGGTTCGATTCCCACCCAGGACAAACATTTGTGTGATGAACATGGATGTTTGTTCTTTGTCTGGGTGTTTCTATGTACTCTAAACTCTTTAATTTTAAAAAGTACGTATGTATTCTATCAGTTATCTGGTTACCATAGTACAAGCTTGCTAAGTTTGGGGCTAGATGGCGCTGTTTTTTTACAACTACAAAGTTCAATTTTACCTTAAATTATCGTTAGAGTAATGTCAATATTATCAGTTTAGCAAAAAAAAAAAATTAATGGCTTACGTAAAAAAAGATATAAGGAATCTTCAAGCACGCATTAGACTCGCACTTATTCGATTTTTTTAATATAATATTAATTTTCGGCTTACATTTATGTACACTAAAATAAAATATTTATTTATGATTCAGAGTATATAAATAAAAATAATAATTGACTGTTACATAGTACCCATTAGAAGAAGATTTGCATCTAAACTAAAATAACAGGCGAGCCAGTAAGCCGGTAAGCAGACGGCATTTAACCGCCAGATTGCAATAAACATGGCGCAGCGGACGCGTAGCAGCGCTACGCTGGACACAGCTTGCTACGGAGAACAACGAGAGGTGTGGAGAAGACAATAAATGCACGAAATATGGTACATGAAACATGAAGCAGTGCTACGCTGGAACAACTTGCTACGGAGAAGAACGTGAGACGTGGAGAAGCCATGAAATACAATAAGAATAGTGCAGTGGACGCGTAGCAGCGATACGATGGACACAGCTTGCTACAGATAACAACGAGAGACGTGGAGAAGCCATGAAATATAATAAAAATAATGCAGTGCACGCGTAGCAGCGCTACGCGACGAGAGACGAGAAGAAGTCATGAAGCTTAATTGAGTCGGTTATTCCGATATAGTTTATAACCGACTCAATTTAACGTGAGTATTCCCGTTTTATTAAAACAAAATGTATCAAAACCACTCAGTTTTCATAGTAATACTATAATCATAATACAGTAAACGCTTAGTAGCGCTACCTTTGTATATTTTACCCACAGAAATCATTGAAAGTGTGAAGAAATAAATCTTGTAATAGAACAATTAAATAAGTATTGTGTAAAACTGTGTATAGACAATGATACGTACCATGAATAAATCATAACTGTTTTTAATTACTTGAATTAAATAGGACCACAATGGCAAATGGGAATCCATCAAACATAAGTAATTTTTATACATTTTAATTTACATTATATAAATAAATAATAAATATGTGGGACTTTTTTGCGCACACGGTCATCTGACCCCAAACTAAGCAAAGCTTGTAATATGGCTGCCAGAGACTGATATACGTACATAGATATTTTTAAATACATACTTATATAGATATTAACACCCAGACATAGAACAAACACAAATATTCATCACATAAATGTTGCGATTTACCTATGTATTATTTTTCAAATTATTATAAAACTAGTTGTATTTAGGTACTTAATTGTCCATTTAAAAACTTTCTAACTAAAGCAATGACTAGTCCACACCACTTTACGTCCAAAGGTCCTCCCAAACGAACGGAGCGTCCGTCGCCCTCGTTAGAGAAGCTCAAATTAATGCAGGCCATTCTCCCGGTGACACCGCCCAGTTGTTCTTAAATCTAATTACCGCCCGCCCAAGCTGCCCAAACATACACACTGATTAATTGGTGTGCTTAGACATCGAGAAGTTTAAACCAGAATAAAAAAACTATTCTCGAAAAATAGTGTCAGTGCTTATATCGGGGTTTAAAACCAAATTTAAAATGTATAAGTGTCCTCTCGACTTGTATCAGCAAAAATGCAAAACATCATATTAACAAAATCAGTTGTGTCTTAACCCAACTGCCCAAAAACGAAGGTAATATTTTTGGACTGTATGTAAGTAAATAAATATATAATCGTTTTTAAGTATATATGTTTTTGTGTTACTATAACTGTAGTAACACAAAATAAGCTTGATATTAGACATTCTTTATTAATAATTGTAAAAATTACAGGTCAGCATAATACAATAAAATTATAACAAATACGATACTTATCTTCTAAATATAATGCGGTATTTTGATACCAAAGAACTCGTCATAGTCATAAAACGAGATAAGCCATTTTTTAAATTATTTTTGAAGGATTTAAAGCTTGGAGCATCAATTACTGTATGTGGGTGTCTATTGTATACATCAGGCCCCATTACGTGTAGCATTTGTGTACGTGTCGGTATTACGTAGGTTGTAGCCTAAACGGCCGATTTTGACGAGTGAGGTGACATGGATTCATCTTTATGCCTCGAGTGACATATTATGCATCTTTTTTTTGTATATTACTCGGTTACGATACGAGCAAGTCGCTCACCCGATGTTAAGCGCCACGCTTGGTCACAACAGTTCAGCGCCACTCAGAATTTTGAACTTAAATAGTTCAATACTATGCGCGGCAATGAACTGCGCTCGTAGATATCGCTCGCAAGATATGTTAGATGTTAAATCTCTGTATGCCCAGTAATTACGCTGGAAACATTGCCCTTCAATCCGGAACACAGTAATGCTTGCACACTTCTGCTTGGCGGTTGAATAACTGGCAAAGGTATGGTACTGCCCCAGGCGGACTCTCCAAGAGAGCCCTACCACTACATTTTGCAGTGGGGGTCCTTAGTTTTTCTTTTATTAATATTATTTGATTTATCTACTATGTGGATCCGACGACAGGCCTGTTGACGAGTGAATTGGGGATAATGATATTGACAAAAGTACGGTATATTTTTTTTGGCGCCAACTTGAAAAAATCTTGTTAGCGCTTTGTATTATTTCCAAAAATGTGTTTTTGTTTCCTTTCGGGTGTCAATATGGTAGTGGTATAATAGTGGTGGATTATTTGTTATGTATTTGTTAACGTGCATCAGTTTGGATGAGTCGTATGAAGTGGGGAACCGTGACTTGAGATGCTGTTTCCAAAACTCCGCTGAAGCTTCCGGTAAATCGTTACGTTACTGAAGAATGATTGGGACTGGACTGTGACTTGAATTGTTAACTTGGACTATAAATTGAACTTGCTTTGTTTCCTGTGAAATCTTATGATTCACTTGATATGTAACAAAATTTGACACTGGCTGAATACACTACGTGTGAAGCCAAAAAAAAAGTATTGTCAGTGAGCACCAACATTTTGCTACTATTTCAAAACAAGCATCTTAACGAATCAAAATAGTTCCAAGTTTTGTGTTTCTATGCAGATGTGCAATAATTCTACAAATTTTAATGATCATTTTTGTGGTGCCGAACATTTTTGAAATCCACGGTTCCTGGAATCGGCTGGTTATAAAATAAAATGTTTAAACGTCAGTTTTATGGGTTACAACACGGTAGCTGTGTTCGTCTGGCCAATTAAAATATTGATTTGTATTGTCGCCGTACTACGCAGTTGTAGAGCTTTAGATATCTGACTTAGCTTTAGGTTATTAGACTTTAGCTTTAGAGTCAGTATCTGGATTTTAAGGTAGCCTTAAATCAGGTATTTAAAATGAATAGATTTTTAAGTTTCTTATTTTAAGGTAATTGACCTTAAAGATTAATTTATTAAATGTTCAAGAAACAAAAAATAATAATTCACTATCTTGAAATGCAAATTTCTTCCCAAATTCGGTTGCTATAAATTGGCAATATTTTCTAAAACAATATTTTCACATATATTGCCCCTGGTTTTAGGAAAAGTACTATACAAACTTTGGTAGCTACGGTGCATTCATATTCTTAATAACAGGTTTTTTTTTCTGTACATAATTGTACCAACCTCTCATATTAATCCTAACTTAATCTTGATAAAATTTGATAAGGAGTTACTGTACATCACAAAGATGGACGTATGACGTAGGATACTTTTTTCATATCCATCGACTACTAGTTAAATTATAATTGCGTATGTAATTAGTAATGTAATTTTTTTTTTAATAGTTAATATAATACTAGTTTAATAATTAATTCAGTTAAATAGGACTTAAAATTAATACTCAGCCTTATAATTATAATTTATGTAATTTTAAATGTTGCAAGTTTGAACCCTGTCTACACAATAATACTGTATTGCGGGGCAAAATGAAACGGATCGCCGTTTTAAAGGAACTTTTTAAACTTCCGCAAACACGCGAGGGCGCCCAGCTAAAATACAAGTTGTTGTCGAGTTTAGAATTGTTCCAACGAAAAAAGAAACTTTAATTTCTACATTTTAAAACAAAAGTCGGACTCGTGAGGGATAATGGCTTGAACGTGTTCGCCCTTCGCGCGCTACTTTGATATGTGGGTTGGTATGGGATTAGCTTTATACCAACTTTTATCAAGCACTTTGAAGTGTTCGTAATCTATATCTATACCTATAATAAAACTGTATCGAGGGGATTACTGTACATGGAAGATGTTTTTGAAAATGTATTTGTTTGGAGTATTTGGGAGCAACAGAACTCAAAAATATAGTTTTCAAAATGTTTTTCTGTCTGTCGTTCTGTCTGACTCTCCAGGATAAACTCTGAAACTAAGGCACGTATTTACATGCAGTTTTTTTTAAATATATTCTGTGAATTCCAGCGCTTAACATAGGCTTTGTTTCATCAAAATCGGTGCAGGAATATTGAAGTTATGCCGCAAAAAAGCAATGAAAAACTACAATTTCCCGTTTTTTTCAATAAGTATAATATGTGATTTTCAACATTAAACCTTAGAATTTTGAGCGGGTACAATACTCATTTCAAATCACGATCAGGCCTCGCCCTTAAGAAACCAATCATACTGTTATACCAATGTATGCAAGTTTGTTAGTATGTGCGTGTAAATGTGTTTGTTTGTTTGTCCTACATAACTCGATTTTGAGACTTGCGGTGTCGTTTATCCGGAGTGTCTTCCTAACTAATATTATAAAATCGAAAGTAGCTCTTGTCTCTCTGTCTATCTGTATCTCTATCTCTGTCTATCTCTCTCTGTCGCTTTGTCTGGGTATTTGTCGCGATATAACGTCTAAACGGCTGAACCGATCGAGCTGAATGTTTACATACATATAGCTTAAGGGTCGGGGACGGATATAGGCTATTTTTTTTTTGTATGGCCACGCGAGCGAAGTTGCGGATAACAGCTAGTAAGCTATACTTTGGAGTCGGTTTTTTGTTCTTCTTTTAATTTTCCCTCCTTTTTTTTCGAATTTAAAGATTTTATACAATAGACGTAAGACGCAGTCATGTTTTTATTTTCCAATATGATTGCTATTCCAACTAGATAAATAAGAACATGAAGAAAAAAGTCTTATATGAAGTTACTCAGAAAGGGTGGCTATTTTTCAACCGGCACTCTCTTAGAATTGGACATAATAGCATAAAAATACCTGGATTTAGTTCCCGCCGTTTTATCGAGCATGAGAGAATGAGTGAGTAATATGCGTCCCACTTGTTTTCTCTCGTTGGTCCGCTGTACCACATCCACACACATTTTAGCGAAGCGAAGCGTACAAGCAGCCGTGGAAAAGTGAACTCTTCCCGTTTTACCATAAGTTCAAAATCGTACCTAGAGTTTAGGACAGTTGCGTTGGGGACGAGAAAATGGCGCAGCGGGTCAATTTTGAACGTACTGTAAAGCGAAAAGAGTAGAATTTTCCACGGCCGCTCGTAAACCACAGCTCTGCCTTGACTTTTCAGTGGGCGAATGAAGAAAGACAGAATGTCGAGTGCGCTAGAATTGTCGACCAGCCAGATATTACCAGCCATTATCCCAGACAAATATCGCCTTTTCAGAATGCTTTGAGTCTTCGACGTGGAATGTAGGTGCAGACAAAAAGTGCCTCTCCCTGGCTTCAAACGAAAGGGTTGCCGGACTCAGTGCGTACTCGTTAGCTTGGACTGTAAATCTCAAACTTTACTAATGAGAAATTCAAGGTTTAGCTGAAAACATAACTTATAAAAATACATTTAAATATAAAAATAAAATTTAAATATTATTTTACTATGAAAACTGACGTGGTTTTGATACATTTTGTTTTAATAAAACGGGAATACTCACGTTAAATTGAGTCGGTTATTCCGACTATAGTTTCGATCACATTCGGTGACCTTTATCAAGGAATGCTCAGCGAGACACGCGCGCGACCTCGTCTTGCCTTGCAAGGCAAGACGAGGTCGCGCTCAATTTAAATATTATTGTTCATTTTTTTTAAGTTTGTCTTTTTGGTGTATAATAAAATTATATTGTATAGTATTGTATAAATCAGTAGGTAAGCATGGATCATCGTTACAGTCTAGTAACTAACTAATGGAAGTGAACTTGAATTGGACTTGAACTTTAACGATTAGGTAATACCAAAGAACAATTTACAGGAGAATTAATCAATGTAATCTATGGTAATATCTATTATGAAAACTATCGCAAAGTATTTGTATTAGAAATTTCTTCATCTAAATTCGATACAATATATACGATTTTTTGATTCGCGCTTAAAAAATGCAACTGTTTCTATTCTACCTGTTATTCTAAAGCTTTGCGCAGAAATAAATGTTGAATCAATCGAAGATAAGGCTGTGTAAACGTAACTTTATGGAGGTACTTTAAATGTACTGAAATATAGCTCTTAGATATATGAATAACTCTATATTGTTCACACCAGACATTACAGTCAAGCATTACCTATTCATTGACTGTAACTTCTAGTGGCTTAAGATTGTAACAACTGGTGGTCAATCGCTTTTTAGCCTATAGTTTAAAAAGTTATTACTAAAATGACAAAAAAGTTTGAGAAACCAACCAGAGGATCACTATATAAATCTATATGCAACAACGTAATGAAAATGAGCCCTTTCTTCCACGGTCAAGCGACCCTCGGACATGCCAGTGGCCCCTAATGTGGCCCGTGTGTTAAATGGAAAGCACTTGCAATTTATGTGAAAGGGTTAGGATTCTTCCCTTGGTGTGTTTTATGCGTGTACCGAAGCTAATTTCGTGCGATTTGGCCGTTGTGTGCAAGAATAAACAAAGGAATCACTTTTGTATTGTTTTGTCGTGCTTGTGGGATTGAAAATTAAACAAAATAAAGATTATGCATTAATTAAATCATCATCATCACCTTAGCTTATGGGTAATCATAAGCCATAAGACTTCTTTATTTTCTTGTGTGCGTTAAAACTTATCCCAGTCTCAGTCTTATACATGTATGATGACTCCTGACTTTTGCGGTACCGTATCTTCTTTTGCCAGTGTTTGGCCATCACACGGCCATCAAAGTATGAAAAATTGTGTCGGATTATGTATATCATGACTAATCGTTGAAACTGTACCTAAGATTCTTGCAGAGTTCATGTTATTCAAATTCAAAGCCCGGCCCACTAAATCCAGTTGCAATCCTTTTCCGTTGTGGCCGTGTCTTTAGGCATACTCGTACCAGCATCGAACCGTAAAGGCTAATTTTAATAAATTTTATTTAATGCATTTTGTTCTATATTGGAAAGTATTCCGTTTTCAACATCTTTACCGTCTCACAATTAAAAGTTTAGGAATTTTAATCATTAATGTTTTACTTTTGCAAAAGGCAATCAATTTAATAAGCATAGTTTGCTAATAGATAAGTTTTGAATCGTTCATCCCGAAAACTAATTAGCTCCCTAAAGCATAGCTGCTTCTAATTAGAAATTCCAATTAGATATTTGAGCCTTTATTTGGGCCGTTGTTTGGGCTGTTTCGTTGAATTCTCTGAGGTCCAAACAACAATTGTTATCGGTGGCCACCCAAGCACGAGGGCCTTTGATTTGCCGGGGAATTATTTCGTAACTTTCTGGGTACTGTCGATGAGAAAAGATTATTTGAATATATATTTTTAGTTTTCTTTTCATATTAGACTTGTGAAACGTAAATATTACTACTATGTCGTGCAGTAAAATAACAATATTTAGCAACGTAATAACATAATATCGCTGTCATACACTGCTCTCATCCGTTGTAAAAATTGCATACAAAAAATAACTTGCAATGTAGTGAAGTCAAAATATGGATAAGTAACACAAACTTCTACTTTTAATTACTAAAAATCAAACATTATTAAAATCAATATACAGAATACAATGTGGTGAGTGAGCAGACGAAGTGCACGATTCGATCCTGCCATCCTGCCGTCACCGTTCTTGTACAAAATTACCAGACGCACAAAAATAAGAGACCTGATCTTACCTGATGGCAAGCGACGTTGTGGCCGAAGATGTACGCTTACGCACGCTTACCTAGGAGGTACCTATTCACACGTTTCTTGAACAACTTGGATTGTACATTTTCATAAAAAAGGCAACACTCTCTCTCACATCTCTGCTGTTCTAACTAAGAAGGCGGAATGGAAACGCTTAGTACGTTGAAAGGTATTTCCACCATAAGATGGTGCTTCTATTTAGTGCGTCCAGGGGCGCTAGTCTCAAGTTTTCGCTACAGCACTTTGCGACCGAATTCGGTCGCTATGACGCAAAAATTCGACAATGAACACGAATTGTTAACGAAAAAACGCAAATATAGCGTTTTGCCTATTCAGGATTAAGTCGCGCCGGGGTTCGATTTTTGAATCGCTTGTATGATATTCCGCACGAAAATATCATGCGAAATGACTGAGTTTCGCAAAAAATCCTAAACAACTACAACTACTACCCGAGTAACTACAACATGGGGATCTTCAAAAGGGCTGTTAATAGAGTCTTTTAACGTCGCCAACTTATCTATGATGCCCCTGGTGTTACAGGTGTCCATAGGCGACGGTGATCGCTTACACATCAGGCAAACAGACATCCTTCTTAGTAAGGACAGCAGAGGTGTGGAACTCTTTACCTGCGTCTGTCTTTCCGAACAAATAAAATCCGGGGCTGTTCAAGAAAAGAGTGAATAGGTACTTCCTAGACCACATCGGGCACATCTTCGGCCACATCGTCGCTTTCCATCAGGTGAGATTTTGGTCAAACGAATGCCTAGTCAGATGTAAAAAAAAGGCAGCCTGTCAGCTTGTGTTTAAAATAATCATATCGCTCGCTAACATAACGAATTATTCGAATTTTTTGAATTTGCTTCTATCAATAGAATTTTTTTAATGTCGCATGATATTTTCGTGCGAGTTATCAAACGAGCGATAAAAAATTGGAGCCCCAGTTCTTGTGCACACTCTCAGTAATGACTTTATGTATTCTGTTAAATACCGTTTCGACTACGTATTTCGTTCTCGATTATACTTGATTCTCCCCTCTAACCATTCACTGGTCCATAACGTGAAGACGGAACAGATCTCTTTTTGATGTGTAACCACTTCCGCGACGGTAAGTAGGTCTGTCGTGAACGTACACACTTGGATTTTTTATTTTGTTTGCGAATGGTAGAGCTATTATCGTTTTGTATCTTCTTACCAAAATAATGGTAAATGATAAGATCTTATAATAGGCTTGAAATTGTTTTTAAATTTTTCGTAACCACAGAAAAGAAGATGTAATTATTTTTTCTCTTCTGTGGGCGTAGCCAAATATCATATTCATATTCATATTCATATTTATTTTAGCATTCCACAATGTATGTTGGTACTTAGTAGTTTTACATTTTGGTCACAATTGTGGACCCCGTCGGGTACCAGCTAAAGAAGTAGAAGAGTAGAGAGTTCATATTTCAGTTACTCATGTTTTTGGATTATGAATTACTAAGTGTTACCCGCGACTTCATTCGCGAGGACCTACAATAAAAAAATAGCCTATGTCTCTTCGACTCGCGAAAATTCAGATTGATCCGTTCAGCCGTTTAGCCGTGATAATGCAACAAACACCCAGACAGATAGAGATACATTCGAATTCATAGTATTAGTTAGGATTGTTTTTTTATTGCTCGTTAGCGATTATTATATTATAGAAAATATAAATATTAACAGAAATGACATAAATAGTATAAAAAATATTTAATAGTACAGGCGGCCTTATAACTAAAAGCGATTTCTTCCTGACCACCTTAGAATTAACAATTAGTGATGCATCAGACGGCAGTAGGTAGCATAAGATTCTGGATAATTAAATCTCTATCAGTGTCATACTATTGGTCTATCTTTAAATCCCGATTGTTTCATAAGGACATGATGCATTCAAAACATTTGACTTTATTCTTGAGTAATCTAGGTAGATATATCTTTGTGTCTTTAGTGTTATAGAGTGAACATGCACTTTAAAAAGCTATAGTCACACCTACAGCTAAAATATTTTGATAACCACATTTAACTGCCTCGAGAATTACTGCACCTCTGTAGATTGTTTATTGAATAAACAAGTCTTAAGTTGCTATAAACTTGAAACGATTCTATCAGTTTTATTAGAGGAACTTCCATAATAATAATATACAAATTAAACTACTTCCTTGTATTCGTTTGCTGATGAAGTTTTTTTTTTTTATGTTAAAAGCTCCGTGGTTTTACACGCCTCCAACAGGAACAGTACGGTTTTTCGGCCGTGTAAAGACCAATAATATTAATAATATTAAAAATCGGCTAATGTGAAGTGAAGCTTCTCTGATTCTCGCTATCTCGTTTGCATTTTTTCGAGTTTTTTTTAAATTTAAAAAAAATTGCAATTTCTTTAGAATAGCAATCTTAATGTTTTATCATAACTAATATTATAATTGCGAATGTAACTCTCTCTCTATCTGTCGCTATGAATCTCTGTCTCACTCTGTCTAGGTGTTTGTTGCGTTATCACGGCTAAAGGTCTGAACGGATCGAGCTGAATAAATATAGCTTAAGGGTAGGAGACGAACATACGCTCCTTTTATTTATTTGTCCACACGAACGAAGTCGTGGGTAACAGCTAGTTGTTTTATAGAAACAGGGAAGAATTCAGGCGATTATCACACTAAGCCGATCCACACGACGATGCGCGGGACGGGGTTTTTAACGTTGACCGAAGTATCTCAATTTGTATAGAAAACACGCGATGTACAACACATTAAAAACGTCTTTACCTGCCGCGCGTCCCGCACAAACCTATCCTTCTTTTCGGGCAGTCAGGTTAAAAACTTAAAAGCTTTATTTATTTATTTATTTCCAAAAAAACAAATAGTAAGCTAACAGTATACCAAAACGCTTACTATCTTAAACAATGAGTACAAAACAACTTAAATTCTCTAATAATAATAGTGATGTTATCACTAAATATTTATTTACATCTTTATAAAAACTTCATCAGAACATACGGTACTCTTCCTTCCATTATAATATCGATAATTGAATCTGCAAAATCCTAAAAAAACGCGCGCAGAGCTCTTATCAAATTCAGTCAATATAAACAGTTCACTATCCAAGAGGCTAAACAAAACATAAGTTGCCATATTATCATACAGAGAGCCAATTGAGCATCTATTTTCTTCACATCCCTTAACAACATCTTATCGTTTACCTCTATCATTATATTTGAACCCTTAGTCACAAAGTTAATAGAGTTTATTTTCGGGCGGTAGTATTCAACTATTACGGGAGTTATAGATAGAATGTCGCAAGTTTGTAAATTTGCATAAGACGCTGTCAGGAGGTCCTTAGAAGGGTTAAAATCTCGAGGGCTTTCCAAGTTGATCCCGTAGGCTTATCCTGATAATTATTTCAATTGTTTATGCCTGTCGACGGTGCATTTAGATGGCGTATTATAGTTTGTAGGAGTGCTGTCTTCATTAAGGAAGCAGTTGGCCTGTCAGCGAGTGATCTATGCGGAGGGATGAAGGTATAACCAATATTGCTGGCTTGGATTGAGATGTATCTCTTGGGGATTATTGTTGTTCTTGAAATGATAATTCTAAACAGTGAAAAAATATAAACAGTTTTTTTAAATCTGAATTTTCAGAACATTACATTATTAGAGTTTACGTCGTACATTGTACGTAAATTTAAGGGGTGTATGTATCACACACTCACTCACACACATTTAAGTTATTGTTAATAAATTGTGTATTTCCAAAAACCTGTAGTATGTGTTGGAAACTGTTTAATGTTCTATCTATAATAATATCTGAAATATTTAAAGACATATTCGTTTTGGTACCTTTTCATTTAACGGGACAAATAGAAAAAAGATTTTTTTATCGATCTCAAAATCAATAAAAAAATATTAAAACGAAAGGAAAATAACAATAATAAATGTATTAATTGATTAATATTAATATAAAACTTTTTGGAAATTCACTCTTATGCTTCCTAATCCTAACTAATATTAAATTCAGAGCAATATAGCGGCAGTCGTATCAGAACCAATAAAGCTTCGAGGTATAAAAATGAATACGTTCGTCTTGAGGAAAAAACTTCGTTTGTGCGATTCAGAACTCTCTACATTACAACTTTCGGTCCATAAAAAACGTCAAAAAAAACAAAAATGGATCAACGCCATCTAGCGAACTATATAAAGTAACTTTGTCTCTGTATGGATGTTTGTCGCTTTGTCACAGCTAAACGGTTGAACGGATCTTGATGAAATTTGATAAGGAGTTACTGTATATCACAAAGACGGACATAGGATACTTTTTATGACCACGCGAACGAAGTCGTGGGTAACAACTAATATTCATTAAAACGAATACTCTTAGTGATCTTCAATAATGTAAAATTGCGCGAGCGATTCTACTGCGACGCGACAAATGGCCTTTTCACTCCAGTATCTAAACGCCCGCGTGGTTAGAACAATAATTCTCACCGAGAACAAAATCATCATTATCATCATCACACGTCTACTTTGCTGAACAAAGGCCTCCCTCTTAAAAACAACGAATTAACATGCGTTCTGCAAACAACGTCGTTTTCCCTGATAGACCTTCTGATGCGGAGGGAGAACGCTGCTCCCGTTCTCCGGTGGCTCTGATCACAGTTTTAGGACTAGCCTTGTGGCTCAGTGGGCGGATTTCCTCCTTCTGATCTGTAGGTTGTGGGTTCGATTTCCACCAAGGACAAACATTTGTGTGATGAACATGGGTGTTTGTTCTTTGTCTGGGTGTTTCTATGTATTCTGTGTATGTATTTGCAAAAAAAAAGGATTTATGTATTCTATCAATCATCTGGTTCCCATAGTACAAGCTTGCTAAGTTTGGGGCTAGATGGCGCTGGGTGTGAAAGCGTCCACCAATATTTATTTATTATGCCCCATGCAAACTTGATCGAATATCAAAAGATTCGTTAGTAAGTACAAAATACAGAAGTCTCTAATTTTCCCTCCTTATATAGAGACAAATACCGTATGATTACTCACAACATTTAATAAAGGTATTCACACACGGCACATAATGAATTGTTTCCCCTCGCATCATTAGGCAGCGTCGATTCTTCAAAAGTTAAATATGAGAAGCTTCCCTAATAATGTCTCATTATTGTTCGGAATTATTAAAATTAAGACTCCACGTGTGTGCTTTGAAAAGCTTGTTTGGGAGATTTATCTCGATTATTAATCGTATTAGAAGCAAGATGAGATAGCTAATAAGTAATTAAGCCTTTATTTTTTAGTAAATCCAAAAATACACTTCATGCATTTCCGAGTACGAATAAACTTAAGTGTACCTATTTATATTGTACTGTATATAGTAGCTACAAAAGATATGCAGAGACAAGATTTTTATATTTGTAGTAGAAAGGTAATTTATCTTTACAATAGGGTGTGTGTGTGTGTGTGTATACTTGAAGCGCGTCAGACGGATTGTCGTTTTTATGAAATACTAAGGCTGGGTTGCATCATAATCACAGCTAAAGTTACTTATAGTTCAATTAACGAAATCTTTAACCTTAACCATGGAGTTATATATAGCCAGCATATGCTATCCGTCATTTTTTCCATAGTTAAAATGGTGCAACACATATTTCTGCTCTCGGGAGTTTTAACTGCAGTTATGACTGTAGTTTAAAGTTAACCAAGTGGTGCAGCCCGGCCTTGGTACACAAAACACTACGAGTATTAATACGTATATTCATATTCATATTTATTTTAGCATTACCCAATGTATGTTGGTACTTAGTAGATTTACAATTTGGTCACAATTGTGGACCCCGTCGGGTACAGCTAAAGAAGTAGAAGAGTAGAGAGAGGGACAGCAGTAACTATAATCTTGAGTTATGTAACCGTTTCTGTTAGATACTTATCTACAAGTACATTCTTCTTACATAGAGATGGACGTAAAGTTGTTTTTTTATATAAATGGATGACACGAGTAAGACGCTCGCCTGACGGTAAGACAGTAATACAGGGTGCTCGGTTAGACTGCGGACGAAATTATTAAAGGATTGGACTCGTAATTATGAACAACTTTTACAATGGGATCGAACATGCGTGGAATCCTTTACAACCCTGAAACCGCAAAAAGAAAACAACGAGACCTTAGAAAAATTTCATTCAACCCGACAATATATATGGAACAACTAATGGTTTTTTTCGCGATTTCAAGGTTGGGCCCACAGCAAAGTTGTTCATAATGACGCGTACAATGATGTTCTATAATATGTCCGTCGTCTAACCGAGCACCCAGTTTAAGGTTTTCTTCTATTTTAATGTAGTAATGGGCTCCTAAACTACCTATATCCAACTCCTCGATTTGATAAGGACAGGAAAAGATCAGGATTAATGTGAAAATTAGACGAACCCTACTCGTCGATTATAAAATAGATAATTTAAAAAAAAAATGTGTTATAAGCTACGAGAAAAGCATGTTGCCCGCATGATGGTAAGCGTCATTGTTGAACTAAGTCTTCCCCCTTAGAGCGCCACACTGACCGAAAATTTGCCATTTGCATCAAACGTTCATCCAAACTGAAACAACCATCAAAAATGTTCAACTTCAACTGTTCAAAACCCTGGTCGGCAATGCACTTTGCTCGTCTCTCTAATAATTTGTCTAAGGATATGAAAGTCAGTTACAAGAGGATGAAATACAGTCAAGCAGACTTGAATCAGTCATCGTAAGTTCCAAGATGAGAAGAGACTCGACCCAAACAGACTGTAGGTTGATTGTTTACCAACGCTCATAACATTTGACGTATGCGCGTAATGAAATGGAGTGTGTATTTATTAAGTTAATTAAACCGTTCTTGAAGGCCCGGCCCGAGGGTTCGGGATCGGAAGATATCAGATTTTGTACGTGTGATGTGCTTTGATGGGTATATTTAGAGTACGGGATGTATCATTTGAGTAGAATTTACGAGGTTTATTGGGAAGTTACTACACTGCGTCGTATAGGTACAAAATATCACACTAATATTATAAATGCGAAAGTTTGTGTGTAAGTAGGTAGGTAGGTAGGTTTAAGGTTTTAGGCTTTTTTAATATTGTATTATTCACATATTTTTTTTAATTCAGAACAATATTGATAAATAGAGAACAGAAGTTTCTTTAACTATGCACTGGTTTACGGATCCATGGGAGGACGATTGGTATTTGATATAATCAGTCAACCCACAGGTAAGAAAGTAAGTATATAAGTGTGTTTGTTCCCATTCAACTCTGTAAGGGCTGAACGGATTTGGATGAAATTTGGTATGGAGGTAGCTTATTCACTGGAATAATACACAGTCAAAGTTTTTTTTTCTTTTTTCTAGTTGTAATCAATAAATACACATCTAATTATTTGAATTATGGGAGAAAAATTAAACTTACTGGAATAACTTTTGCTGGTGGAAAATGTGTGATAATACCAAAACATTATGCAATGTCAGTTGAAACCACGAGTCTCATATCCATAAATCTAAGCCCACAAATATCACCAACATGATTATTTTCCCCATATTGTTACAGCGGGGTCGTGTGACCATATCCGACAATTTGATATTTTGCGTCACCCACACTCGTGTTACAAAAAAAAAACTGGTCACTCGTCGGTTGAAACACTCCAATTTGTTTATTTTACAGCACATGTGGCTGCAAAAACTTGGAGCCAAGCTGTCTGTCGTGGTGTTTATCCTGAGTATTTTTTGTAAGGGTCACATTTGATATTTTTCGATTTCCGGATTCCAAACTACATGCGGAGTTATGAGAGGATTCTGCTAATGTGTGGCATTTGCTTTGCAAATGCAAATGGCGGTAAATGTGGTTTATTCCATGCTTAGCACCTACCTTCCTTATGTAGTGGTAGGGCTCTCTTGCAGAGTCCGCCTGGGGAAGTACCACACCTTTGCCAGTTATTCAACCACCAAGCAGTGGTGTGCAATCACTGGGCATACAGAGATTCAACATCTCAGGGTGACGAGCGCAGTGCATTGCCGCGCATAGTTTTGAACTGTTGAAGTTCAAAATTCTGGGTGTTACTGAACTGTTATGGGCAAGCGTGACGCTTAACATCAAGTGAGCGACTTGCTCGTCTCGTCACCGAGTAACATAAAAAAAAAAATTTAAAAAAAGATGATAGCTGTGGAATAAATGAGACTAATTTTATCACCCCAAAATCTAAGCACCACTAAAGTGACACAACGTGACCCTGGGGTATATCAATTTGGTGCCTTATATCGTGTGTTGTCACTAATTCCAATATGTCATTCTGGAATAAGTAAGTCCATTTTTTTGATATTTTTAGTCAATACTTCCTCCTGCTCGATCCAGACGAAGGTGCTGATGCTGATGATGATGAACTCGTACGATAAGCACTAGACCACTAAAGCCGAAGATTGTACAATCTAGAACGAGGAAAGGGAGACCTTTGCCCAGAAGTTCACACTTATTTCACGTTAGACGCTACGTTGTACGTTTTAAGTTCGACTTAGTTTACCTACACTAGCACTTTAACTGTCTTAATTCGTAAATTGAACTAGGTAGAACCTCCAGTCCCGTACCAAAGTTAATACAACGCCGGGTAATTTCCCTAAATGGCAATTTTATAAAAACTTAAACCAACCGCGTACAATCACATCCGGCTAAAATGGCCCAAAAGCTAAAACAACAAAACCCTGGCGGGTCGTTAAATAAAACGATTACGGTCAAAACCTAACTGCTCTTCAAACACCCGGGGAAAATTACTCGGAACGGGTAAACAGGATCATCATTGTTACACGTGTAATTTCGCGTTCACCGGTCATTACTTCTGACCGGGTTTTTGACCGGGCGGGGTGAATAATTGAGCTCACGTGAGAGATGGACTCGTGGAAATATGAAATGATCCTGTCTGGAGTTGAGCGGGTTGTGATTTGGCGACAAATGCTGAGCATTTGTTTGTTAGCTCTGACGTCATATATCAAGGCTACGAAGGCTGTGATAGCTTTCAAAGGGATGCATAATTACATGCTTGTAAAGGATAACTTTGTGACTGTGTGCCACAGCTCTCACTCGCACATTTTCAAGTATTTGTAGATAGAATGTTATTTTCAAAAGATGTTTGTTTTATCTGTCTATCACAATAATTCAGATCATAAGGAGCTCTCCAGGCGCCTCGTCGAAGTTACAGGTGACCTAAAAGTTGGCGATTACCTCGGTCAAAGGATGATTATGGCAATTCAACGGGGTAATGTCGCCAGCTTTTTGAATACCTTAGCCGTAGACAGCGACCATAATGCGGTGTTTTATTTGTAGACATTTTAGATTTAATTTATTTAAGTATTTATTTTAATTTTGTTTTTAGTTTTAGTTGGTATATTTAAGTTTATATTATAATATAGTTTATATAATATTTTTAAGTTTGGTTGATATTTACTACATAATATAACATTAATAGATCATAACATAATATTGTGTTATGATTTGTTATTAATGTTATATAAAAAAAATATAAAAATATGAAAAGAATTAAAAGTAAATTGAATTAGAATTATTATTTGGACAACGTCATCATTAACGGCCAGAAGACGTCCACTGCTGGACAAAGGCCTCCACCTTACAGCGCCACACCGAACGACAACCTGCCACATGCATCCATTGGCTTAACTTAAAAGAAATAAAAAAAAAAATGCAACAAACAAAAAACGCTCTCATACATTAAATTAAAATATTAATATCAGTTCAATTAAATTGTCATTTAAGAGTTAAGTAGTTTTGAGTGTAAAAGTTATGCTCATACTAGGATATTACCTCTGAGTATAAAGTCTACAGAGAAACAGTTAGCACAAAGTTATAAGCAACTTCACGCAACTTTATTAAGTAGTTAATTTCTTAAACACATTTGTCATCTACTCATAAATAACATACACAACATTTATAGTTTTGGTGGTACGAAAACGCGCGAGCGAGACAAATGTGAACGCATTTAAGGACTTTCATTTTTGAAGATTATGCTTGTTAAAGGTTATTTTCTATTATTTTTTGTATTCTTCTTTTTGCTTAATATTTAAAAGCAAACATATAATAAACTTAAAAATACATACTACAATGCTGTAAAGCTTTTCAGAAGCCAGAAACTCGGCATCAAACCAGCAAGCCGTGTTAATCTCCACGTTATAAAAACTTGTTAAAATAATCCCATGGCACACGTCGAGTGTTCATATTTCAGGAAGCGAATCTGACACCGCGCCATAGTTCCTATCATAGTTACTGCACATTCGGTCACAGGTAGAGTATCAGTTACTACGTATCTTGCCATAGGTTAAACGATTGTTTCTATGAAGTTTGCCATAGATGATATATTAGTAACTATGTCCGTAAGGTTAGGAAGTAGTTGGTGTGCTTTGGGCCACCAACGAGCCTCCCCAGTTTTTGTTGCGGTGAATTTATAGGTCCGGCCACCTTTGGACTGGACACGTGGATAAATATAGAAACGATGAAAATGGATTAGTGGACTTGGCCACCATCATTTAGCTATAGGAATAATCTTTATTTCGTACTAGCGACCCGCCCCGGTTACGCACGGGTGTAATTTAGAAAAAATATTTATAAGCCTTCCGTGAAAAATTATCTCACAGGTGGTGAAAACCGCATCAAAATTCGTTGCGTGGTTTAGGAGGAGTTAGCGGATAAACAGGCAGACAGACGTGGAAAGTGACTTTATTTTATACTATGTAGAGATAGATAAGAGATTCACAAGAACTTAGATATTACTTACTGCTTATATTATTGTTTATATACTAGATGTTCGCTTAGACGACACAATATTTGTGGGTTATCATTTGATTGTTCTCATCAACTTTTACTAAGGGACCAAATAAAAAATTGCGAAATGAAAAAACTGCTATTTCATATAAAAATGACATTCAACCTATATAGAAGTTTTTTTTTTTTTTTTTTTTTTTTTTTCGTTTTTTCAGGATTATGCCCATATTAAAATTTGTTAAGCTTAGTGGGAGCACGCTAGTCTCACATTCGTGGGGTTGTGGGTTTGAACCCGGGCCGTACCAATGAGTTCTTTGGAACTTACGTGCGGATAATTATACCAATGGCTTTTCGGTGAAGGAAAACATTGTGAGGAAACCTATATATTTCCGGAGAAGATATTCGACGGAGTATGTTAATCCGCCAACCCGCACTGGGCCAGCTTGGTGGATATTGCCCAATCACCCTTCGAGGATATGCCAATATCTCAGCAGTGACATGCTTAAAGGCTGATGCAGAAAAGTTGTTCATAGTTATGTGCAAGTACAAAAATATCCTAGAACATGTTCGTCGTCTCACCGAACAGCCTGCATGTATATTAATTATTTTATTTTGCAGTAAGTTTGTACCTACTTACCTACTTCCGACGCAACCCATAAACTAGGTGTCGATTATGTTGTGCCATTTTGTAGACTAAACTAAATTTGACAGATCTAAGATTATCGCCATCCGCATCCCACATATTGAAATGAATAGAGATGCAGATCGTTTTAGTCTGTCAAATTGGTTTAGTTCAATGAGTGGTAAAACAAAACCGACGTCAATGGAGAGAATCATCAAAATCTAAACGAAGATCATTGGCGGGGTTTTGGCGGGAACGTGAAGAAATCATGTCGCGTCTTTTTATTATTTTCCAAAACTTCTGTTATTTCGAGTGTTAATGTGTAAAAACGGTGAAATTTTACCCGTTAAGTGTTCGTGAACATGTACGAGGTATAACGTCGCGAAACGTGAATTTTCATGTTGTTTCCAAAACTCCATAGAAGGCTCTAGTAAAGTTTTCACCACTTTACTGGGGCATGACTTGGACTTGACCGTGACTTTCTTTGCTTGACTTTGACCGTGACTATGACTTTTTTGGTAGTGTCTACCAAAACTTGAGAATATATTATGTATACTTGACACTGGCAAATGCATAAGACGTGCGACGCCAAAATCCTCTTAGGAGGAAAGAGAAAAAAAAAAGATCATTGGCGTAGATTCGATCAACCTTTGTTATAGTAAAAGATGTCTAGTAGGTCTTTATTTATGATATTTTTTTAAAGATATGTTGTGTTGTGTACTCGTAGTAAATACTAGTTAGCATTAAAAATACATAGATTTTCAATGGCAAAAATGTAAATTTTCGCTCTTACAGCGCCATCCCGTTGCTGACGGCAAAACGTTGAACTTTTGGGAGCTTACACGAAAAGCTTTCTAGTTCTGACCTTTTAACACAGATGGCATAATTTCATTTTATTTATATGTAAGGAACAATATTTTCATCCTATTATTGTTTCAAGATTAGTAAATGATATTTAAAGGTTTGAATACTACAAGGCATTAAAGTTTGAAATCTTTTTTTTTTTTATGGTTTCACAGATACACCAACAAAATTAAGTTTACTAGTTTTGGTAAATACTCAAGTAAAATTAAAATAGGTAAGTAAATTATGGAAATATATTAATGCGTGATAATTTTGTAAAGTAATTGTTAGAAACAAATCTAATTAAGTTATCATCGGTACTTTTTATTATTTAAAAACATATCCAAGTGGATATCGGTAATATTCGCTATTTCTTCTACACAACGACGCATTGAAATACTTTAAAAACATCATTGCATAAACAAGACGTGAGTAAATCACACTAATATTATAAATGCGAATGTTTGTTTGTAAGTATGTTAGTGTGTTTGTTTCCGTTTAACTCTGACACATAGGCTACTTTTTATCCCGGAAAATTTATTCGGTGTCTGTAGAATAGCGGATGAAACCGCGGGGCGCAGCTAGTAAAATATAAATAAGTCTGGCAACACTGAACGAGCGTGAAATCATTAGTTGCGGCCCGTTTTATATTTTATTTGGTAGTGCACGCGCTAAAAAGTGGAGCCTGCATAATTACCTACCGGGATCAGGGACAGTGAAATCTGTGGAGTCATGTAAGACTATAAATATCATTATTCATTAATCATTGGGAAGTCTGATGTATTTAATACAATAAGGACCGGCAATAAATAGGCTAATAGCTAATAGGCTTCGCAAACTTTCCTTGTCTTAGGGCGGACCCAAAAAACTTATGTATCAGGCTGTTAAGGATCTTTATGTAAGAAATGTCTATAATATGTGTATATCAATATATACAACAAGATACCGAATGACATTAAAGTGTTGGAAGGGAATAAATTTAAAACTACTTTGACTCACTGGCTTCTTAGCAACTGTTTCTGTAGCATCAAGAATTATATATAGCAATAAAATAATAATATATAATTTTATAGTAATAATACAATAAAATAAACTACTAATACAATTTATAAGAACATTATTAACATGTATTATTGCAAATAAATAATTTGATTTGATTTGATTTGAACATAAGGACCTAAAATAATTGGCCGTTTTCAAAATTTGTCATAAAATGATAAATATTAAATTCAAATACTGGGTCCTGGCGCAAACAAAAACATGTCATGCTTTGTATTATTTACCAAAACATGTGTTCTTTCGAGTCGAGATAATCCCCCATGATAATACGAATCATGGGGGATTCATGGATAATCCCCCATTTTCATTTGAAAATGGGGGATTATTATCCATTAGGTGATCGTTAACAAGCACGAGTATGAGAAAATCATGCAAAGCGATCAATCATATTGTTTCGAAAACTGCGTAGAAGCTTCCAGTAAAGCATCAGCCACTTTACTAAAGTATGGACTTGGACTGGACTGTTAAATGTCAAACGAGACAAATTTTGTAATATTTCATTTATCATAATATATCATATATATATATATCATATCATATCATATATCATATGTATATCATAGTATTTTATTTATTATTTTTTTATAACTTGAAATGCTACAAAACTTGACACTGGCTAAATAGACAGTGTGTGTAAGCTCTGCAGTACTTAAAAATATTTCCATATAAAAATTATGTGCAAATTTATAATTTTTATTCATAAAGAATTAGTTTCAGACTCGATTTTAGCCTGTTTTCAGGATTGTATATTATAGAGTAAAATACATCCTATCGTATAACCAATTAGTACATTCCTTACACAATATCTTTAGGTATATCGTATATTTTTTGTAAGACTGCTATTTAATAGCAAATACCTAAAATATTTCATTTAGCAAACCTCATCTTAAATCAAAACCGCGAAAGACGTGCGTGGTACTTCCCCAGCCGGACTCTGCAAGAGAGCCCTACCACTACAAATACCTATACCTATATTGGCAGCAGTATGATTTCTGGATAGGTTATCCTGAAATCGCGAAAACAAAACCAGATATTCTATAGATTTCGTTAAGTGACTTTTTTCCATGAAACATAATTCCCTCGTGATTTCAGTGTTGCTCCCATAATAGTAGCTCATGGTAGTAAGTACAATTAATTTCTTTTGGGTTGTTATTACTGTTTCGTGTAAACGAACGAAACAAACGAGTGCTTACTGGTCTCGTTACTCAGATGTATAAAAAAGCTTCAAGTAAACCACCTAACTGACATTTCCGTAATCGTCTCCATCGATGCCTCTGTTTAAACTCGGCGTTTTTATATGTTTGTCAGTGAATTACAACGAGAGGGCTGTAGTCAGTGAAAAACTGTTTATGCACTACGTAATGGTATGTATAGCAGTTGTGTCGACTGCTAGGTACGTGTACAGAGAGTTTGGAGTTATTGATCCTAAAATAATATTTTTTAGATCTTCTTAGATCTAACTATAGCATAGCCGGTAGGCCGCCACGCGCACCGCCCAGGGACCCTATTCGGAGAAATGACATTTTATCTCGGTCACTGTCTCTCTTATTTAGAATTTAATGGGAGTGAGAGTGACCGAGATAAAATGTCATTTCTCCGAATAGGGTCCCTGCACCGCTCCGACAACGCGCAAGTAGCTGCGGTACGAGACTGGCACTCCAGCCCCATCGGACGTGGAGCCTGTATCACACGCCGATCACTTAGTGATCATTTGTTAATTTTGTTCGTTTTTTCTATTTTATTTTAGTTTTAAATTAGTGTATTATGGATGCAAATCTGGAAATAAAAATCTTTCATTTCAGAAAAGGTCTATTATTACTATTATTATAGGTATGGTATTACAAGGGACCAAAATAACATTTTAATGATCAGGTAGCTATTTTGAAACCAGAGTGGAGTGAAAGCAGACTTAAGAAAAAAAAGGGCTATAGAGTAAAGTACCGAGCACAGCGAAGAACTTTGTAAACAAAAAAAAATAAAACCCTAGGAACACGAACACTCCGAGGAAAAACACTTTACCATACTCTACATTTTATCCGCCTCTATCACTAACCCGCTATTATAGAGACTATTTTACAGGGTTATAAGGAAAGGGTATGCTAACCCTAAAGGGGCTCTTAGTACTCATCAATATGAATAACTTTTACTATGGTACCAACACCGAAATCAAAAAAAAAACAGCTGACCTATAAAAAATTGTCAATGACACTCGTC
Organism: Apocheima hispidaria; assembly: GCA_947579745.1. Lineage (NCBI taxonomy): Eukaryota > Metazoa > Arthropoda > Insecta > Lepidoptera > Geometridae > Apocheima > Apocheima hispidaria. The sequence goes on from OX388161.1 coordinate 9,449,282, forward strand.
AAAATGTATGGAAGAGCTAATTTTTTTCCTCAATTTCAGAGTTGTTCTCATAGTAAAAGTTGTTCACAATCGTGAGTACTATGAACTTCTTTCAGCTTAGCATATACTTTCCTTATAGCCCAGTATATCAGTGCCTTCTATATGAAAAATAAATAATAGATACCAGTTTCATTTGTGTACTTGACCATGTATTTACTTGATTTCAGGCTACTTTTTTTTTGTCGCGGGTAAAAGCTAGTTTTTAACATATGGTTAAATATGGTTTATATTCTATTACCAACTAGTATTACCATCGTTCAACGCATAAAAGTTGTATAAAATGATGGTTACCAACTTTAAATACGAGCGTAATACTCCGACGGCCAAAAACAGCAATTATCTCGAGCCGGTTGGTGACCAAATAATTTGATTAAAGTAAAAAAAAAACTGAATCGAGAGGCGTAAGCCACGAGTGTAACCAAATTATCGGTGCCTAGGACGCGCCGGCATTCATTAGCCGGGTTTGTACAAAGCTTTTGATGGCAAATGATTAAATAACAGCTACGTGGAGTTCGGGGAGAATTGTGAATTAAGGTACTAATTGATAAGTCGCTCGCATCAGTTGCTATTTCGAAAACATTGGCAAAACAAACTAAAAACTGCAATTTCCGCTCAAAAATATACGTGCTCGTGAACTTTTCTATATATTTTGATATTTTTAAATATTTCATTATTAAGTACCTGTTCGCAACACGTCTTAGTCTAGATATGCAAAAACCGACCAATGCACACCTAGCGGCGTTCTATTATGCCTGAGGTCAAGTAAATTGGCAAGACGTGTGCCGGACTGAAGAATGAAGCTTGAGATAGGACGGAACGGAGAGACACTGTGGACTGTTCTCTGGCCTTCCTAGACCACCGCTGGACCTAGAAAATTAGGTCAATTAAAGTCAAGACTAGTACTATAATAACTATAAGACTCAAACTTATATTTAAATTCCTTTTTCCACTCAATAGTTAATCCACGCAACCACTACATTCCGTCATCAGCTACAGAACTAGTGTGGTCGGCCCTTAATCAGCCCGCTAGCGGCTAAAGAAGATTGATAGTGTCAAAAAATTATAAATAGATTAATTTGAAGCCGTCAATATGTTTGATGATCTACTAGCTAAACCCCAGTCTAGGTACGCGGTACTGCTTGGTCTTTAGCCTCGTAGATTCAGAGCTCGGGATCGCGGCTCGGCCTTCAACCTTGCAAATACACAATAAAAACTTTTTTTTTAAATCTAGTTTTAATTGGGGCTTTAGTCGCCATGCGATTATGCTAGCCTCGTTTTACTACAATTTTTAGATCACTCAAAAGAGACTGGAGTCTCTACGCTGAATCAGTATGTCCGAGATGTCGGCATACAAGGACGTCGCTGCATCACAGGTGGGTGCGGCCAGGATTCCTTGAAACATGCCAACATCTCGGGTTTTTTTTTTTTTAAAATACAACTACGTTTGAACAGACCACCTACCTAGGCTACGGACGTGGATACCGCAAACTCGAAAACCAACGTTCATCCCAATATCACAAAAACAAACAAGCAGAAAACGAATGCAGTCGAACTAAATCGATACCATATCGAACGACTCAACCATCGAACTTTTGTGATACGGGCACCACTCGCCTGACCGAACGAAACTGCAAAACTACACAACTAAATATTCCTAAACATCGCCCTGACAAAAGAAAATATAACTCGCATTCGGAACCAAAAAGCGTGATATCTCGACGGACGTTTTTTGGTGAAACATCCCCAAAAGTAGGTTAGTAATTCGGGTTTCAACAATGGACCCGTTGAACAATGCGTTCTCCAGCGCCGTATTACATGGTGGATATAATTAGTTATGGTGTATGGATTTAGATTTTGTTGCGATAATTTTTGTGAATGCTCCGAATAAACATCTGCTCGAGATTTGCAATCCGACAAGCGAGCAATCGCATTGAAATGTCAAGTAGAAAACTGATCCGTGTATTTACGCAACAATGACGCTCAAAAAATGGTCAGCACCAGTATTATTGAATAAATATGAGAATATTATAATACACACTGCTACAAAATCAGATACTAAAAATTTTATTTATTGCAAAGTTATTCCGCGACACTAACCTCGGGATTCTGAAACGTTTGTTAACTTTGACAACAGATTAACTCTATTGCTGTCTTTGTCATTTGCTTAGTGCCAGACAAAGGCAGCATTAGAATTAATCTGTTGTCAAAGTTAACAAACGTTTTAGAATCCCGAGGTAAGGCTTTTATTTTGTTGTTATTTTCATTTTATTTATTTATAGGTCAACAGCACAAAAATAATAATTCAAATAAATTACTTTAACTTATAAACAGCCAATTAAAGGCCTAAATATATTATTTTATTATGTAGGTAAACACAAACGTGATATTATAAATTAGAAAATAAAAAACTAAATATGAACACAGAAAAACTTAGATAATATATACTAAAACATAATTCAATATACGAATGGTCTTTCGGCAAATTACCGCCCGAAAAGGGCATAGTACTCATCATTATAAACAACTTTACCAGGTATGGGACCAACCCTGAAATCGAGAAAAAAAATCTGCTATTCCATACATTTTGTCGAGTGTCATTGACATTATTCTATGGAACAGCAGATTCTCTTTCCTCGATTTCAGGGTTGGACTCATAGTAAAAGTTGTTGATAATGTTGAGTACTATATGCCTTTTCGGGCGGTCACTTGCCAATGGGTGACATTGTATATTAAAACATGATTAAGTGTTAAAACACCAAAAAAGCTATGTTATAGCGTTCATACATCAGATGCATACGAGTACTCACCCATATACGAATGTACCTACTACTAGTTAATAGCTACCTATATTAGATATTTACATGATTTTTTTTTGATCTGAGAATAATTAGTTATCTTTAAAACAAGTATAGGTAAGTAAAACTCAATTAATGATCCATTTCCGCCCTTGTTCGATACCCCATATTTATACAAACGAAGAAACAAAACAGCAAAAAAGCTAAACGAGTGTGTTCCGGCACGCGTTAGACACGTCACCGGATCGTGACCTTCGTCAAATTGACAGATTGCTTGCATATCTATGGTATGCAGCGTCTGTGGACGTGGCCCGTTCGTAGCCTCCTTGGATATATTATAGACCAGGACATGAAACGGGACGGTAAACAATAATGAATGTTAGACTGACTAAAAACAATTTGCTCTCGTCACGTGAAATGTGTGATGAGAGCAAGTTTACTTCTGCTTTACTTTCGTATATTTATTTATTTATTTAAGATCAACAGCACAATAATACAAAACAATTAACGTAGATTCAACATGAAAGTAATGTCCCGTTCGTAAGATGTCCTCCACTATCAAAACGCCCTGTAATCAAAACAATATCTAAATGTCATAAAAATGCCCCACTGAATATATTGTGCTGCTTTTTTTTCTCAGACAATACTTGCAGACGTGTTTGAACACGTTTCCCTGGACGATTTATTTATATTTATAAAGATAACTCCACTAACACTAGTGCTGGATGCAAGTCACCCGAGACTTATTTAATAACGCACAAAGATACATCAGACGCCTTCGGGCTGCCTTAATACTCTTACACTCCACACAGTACACACGACAAGAAAGCAAATACAAATAATACAAAATACAAAATATTTTACTGATTTTATTATTCAAGGTACACATACAATTTAGTAACCCTGCCTCTCTTTAGCGTTAGCTGTGTTGCAGCAGGCAGTGTCTTCCCAAAAGTACAATACATTACAATAAAATAGGTAAAAAAAAACACTTGAAAAAAAACTACAAGAATACATACAGACTTAATTCAAATCTATTAACTAATACAAAATAACAATATTACACTACTATACACATACACATATACATAATACATAAATAGTTCTGCACGTAGAAAATAAATTAAAAAATTATGTGAGTGTCGGTTATATTTGTGTGTCATCTCTGAGATACACAAGTCCTCATAAGTGTCAGGGTTCGCAGAGATGACTATTCCACTTTGGTTAAGCAAGCGATGAGATAATCTGTGCATTGACCTCAGCAGAAAGTCTAAGTAACAGGTCCCTGGCTTATTCTTCCTTGTGTTCCCAGTCGACTCAGGCCGGCTTTGGGGCAGTTATTGTGCCACCCATGGCACTATGGTACTCATAACATAACATTAACTTCACTGACGTGTGAATAAGCGCTTCCCGCTGTACTTGTATAGGATGCATGGTTCATTAGATTTTCGCGAACTTTATGCAATTTTTCGTACGGGATAGACGTTTCCTGTTATTATAATTGTGATTTTTTTGTATTGAATGTTTTCTCTTCAATTTGAATTTAGCTGTTCCGATTTAGTATTATTAAGGTTTTAGAATTACAATGTTCCTAAGACTTAGAGCAAAAAAACAAAATGGGGAACTATTTTTTTTTTTCATCAGCCAAACGATTTGTCACAACGTACAACGTATGGCGATATTAGAAATTTAGTTTTCATACATTTTAATGATCAACTTCCATCAAAATTTATATATTTTATTTAATGTGAGGAGGTCGTCCGTTAATCAAGTGGGGCTCGAAAGGGAGAGAGGGGGTTCGTAAAAATCACGAAATATTACAAAGCGGGAGGGGTAGTGAGATCCTGTGTATTTATTTTTTCGTTGTACGACCGATTTCTAATGTCTGTCTGGAATTTTTTATCACGGTGCTTAATTTTCTAGAACTAATATATTATAAAGATAATATTCAGCAAATGCTTAAGATGTAATATGTATCTCAAAGTTGACGAGTGCAGTGCAATACAATAATACAATAATATGGTTTTAAACTCCAAAGTTCTGGGTGGCTCTGAAATGTTATGGGCAAGTTATGAGCGACGAGTCGTATTATTAAAACATATATATATATATAAAGCGTTCTGAAAGAATTCCGTCAATCATTTTGTCAGGGAGCGCCAATCTGCGTGCCTTCGTTATCGCAGCTATAAAGTCGCGCCACCGAATGCAGGGATTGCTAGATTTTTCTATTTTTACCCTATTTTTATTTCTATTTTTTCGTTTTTGCTTTCCCGCTGACCACAGGAAAATTCTGTTGGTCTTTTTTATTCAGTTCACGTGGATCTGTACGCTCGTTCTTTTCAAACGGGATGGACTCCGCAAAACAACTGTTATTTTTGTGGTGTATTTTAATTCAGTTTTAAAATCAATCAGCTTCAAGCTTAACGAAAAAATGTTTGGTAAATTAATTCGTATTTTAACATCAACGTCGAAATAAAGTCTGATATTCGTTTTGTAATAAGTCTATAAACTTTTGTTCAAGACGGATCTAAATGAATAATTCATTGCCACACCAAAAAAAAAAAGTGAAAAGGCCGCACGTTAACATACTGTTAGAGCAAATGGAACACCTTAGAGCATTGTATTATGGAACCTCTCAGAGTATCGAGTAGAGACTGGGAGTATCGAATTCTATAGTATCGAAAGGCAGCCAGTGTGACAAAGTTGTTTTATCTGTGGCGATAACGCTGAGCTTATTCATGGAACATTCAAAGAAGATGGAAAGAACACAATATAATTAACCTGCAGCCATAGGACGTCCACATCTGTACTAAAGTCTCCCCCTTAGAAATGGGGAGGGTTGCCATAAATATCACAATATCTGAGCATCCAAGCCACAGGTGGCTTGGACGCTCACCGCTTACTAAGAGAACGCTGCCCCTCTTCCGGCGATTCTGGTCGCAGTTTTAGGACGTACCGGGTCCACATAATACACAATATAACTCCCTAAAAATAATTTCCTTGAATTGTATTGGAAACTGAGTTTTAATCACTGTTTTAGACTTTCGTGGTGATTTACAACATTACTATTAGTACTCGCGGGATATTTACCACGGTTATTATTTATTTAAGTTGTGAGTTTTAATCATTTTATATAAAAGAACGAGGAAAGCGTGTGTCTCACTTATATCAAAATGCCGAGCGCGTGTCCAAACTCGTGTTTGATAGGGCCAAAATGTCCGAATTGTGAAATCCTAAATGTCTTTGGCAGTTTTCTGTCTAAAAAAACAAAAAACTATACTGTGGTCGAAGTAATGTTCTTAGAATGTAAAAAAAAATACAACTTTTCAGGCGCAATAGGTCATATTCTGTGGTTTAGCAAAATAAATGGTAGGAGATATATATAATATATATATCCCGTATAAAGCGGGCGGACAAATGAACACGGCGGATTTATAAAGGTTCCTTTTGTACTATGGAACCCTAAGAAATAGATACACGCTATTAGGTGCGCGTTTTTTGCTTAAAGTATGTGCATTTAATCATACTTTCGGTGACATTTATCCACCACACATGGCTTCTACGACATTCTATGTCATGTTATTCTGTGGACCTATTGTATAGAGGCAATCGGTAGCGTCGATCCGTGAAGATGAGCCCGCGACGCGACCGCGCGCCGCCCGCATCGGTTTATGACTCTCCCTCGAGGTTACTCGGAAATGGAATAGCGAAGCGTTTCCCTGAAAAACGATTGAATTACACAAGCTATATAAGTGTACCTACTACTGGTTCATAATCATCATCAGCCAGAAGACTTCCACTGCTGAACAAAACCGTACTGATTCATTATTATCAGCCAGAAGACGTCGACAGATGAACAGCAAGCCTCCCTCTTTGTTCGCCAGTTGCCATAACACCCACGCTTGGCAAGCGACAAGGATCGTAGAACTCTTACTGTTTACTAAGAGGACGCTGCTGCCTGTTCAGTGCTTTGGTCACAGTTTTAGGACGTTCCCGGGTCCGACATACTACTGATTAAAAACCACATACAAAAAAAAAACTTTATTATTCACAACACTAGATATAGATACCTATATTTGTAAGGTTTGAAATCTATTAGTAGTAAAATAAAATAATAAAAGATTTGATATTTACAAGAAATACAACACAGCTACGATTCAATTAATTTAATTAAACTAAATTAAACTAAAATTAATTAACTAAATTATTAACTAAATTAATTAAACTAGCAATAATAATAAAATAATTAATGTAAGGATTATTATTACTATAATATCAAAAAAGAGCTCTGTCAATTGTCGTTCAAAAGTAAGTCATCTCCAATCGTCCGTTCCAGCTGTAAACTCTCCTTCATATGGATACCATATTACACTTCTGAAGAGGCAATGAACCACAAACACGGCAACGGTCGACGGGTGTAACGGACCGTGTAATTTCGACTTTATACGCCCATTAGGACCAGCCAGCTTTGTTTGAGCATCGCAATTAATGCTTGAAAAGATAATCGGTGCGTAGACGCGGTAATCGAACTTACATCCGCTTGGACTTCGAGGAAACTTCTTCAAGACTTGACAGTGGCTGTTTAAACATGTTTGTGTCATTATCAAAGTTTTCAACCATTTTTATTCAACGTCGGTCCAAAATAGCACGCGAATTAAGTGCGCTTTTTTTTCTACCCTGTATATCTGTTTCGTCCACTGCTTCCTTGATGCTACCTTGCTTCTACTAAATCTAACAATAATTGATTTTCAGATAACGCATAACATTATTGTCGCGTTGACGTAATAAATGCTCTCTCGCTCGCACATTCCACATTTTTATAAAAAAATATGTATAAAATTACCGAGGGTTATATCAAAAAAAAAATGCATCAGTTTCCTAATTAAATTCATAATTATTTTTCACTAATTCTCATGTTGACTTCTGCGAGTTTTCATTTATTTAAGTTTTCGTTGTTGCGAAAACAGTATTTTATATAAATAAAAAATTTGATTGTGCGAGCGAGAGAGCGTGTATTACGCAAACGCGTGCTTAACCGAAAGATTTAGTAAAATAGAAATCGGTGGTCTAGAAATACAAAATGTTTCACAAAAGTTACTCATACAAGTATAAGAAAAAAAAAGCAAGCAAAATAAATTTCCTAAAAGGGAATTTATTTCAATGACCTTCGTGATTATATTCGGTCTCCATTTCTGAACAAACAAAAAAAAATGAAAGTACGTTAAAAGTTCACGGTTTCTCATCTTTTACAAACGATTAAAGCTTCATCCCGAAGATCCAAGAACCACCTACTCATTCCTTCCCCTCAAGTATGTATACCGTCATACGCATTGTTCCCGAGATTATCTGTTTCATGACATCAGCGGAAGCTTTCAATCACGCCGCTTTTTCCTCCACACAGATAAGATTGTTTCCTTCGGAGGGATGAAGGAGGGGAGGGGGAAGAGAGGGTGAGGAAGTGGCATTTGGCACGGGCAATTGACGCCGCTGATAGGATCGCGAGCTGAGTTAGCAGATATCGGGGCTGAAGGGCGGTGATGCGGAGGCTTTTCTGTTTAAGGTGGCACAGAAAAAAAATGGCAAATAGTTAATGCCTATACAATTGTAGTGGTAGGATACTTGGACCTTTGCCAGCTATCCAATCGCCAACCAGTTGTGCATAAACAGTACTATTTTCCGGATTGAGGGGCAATGCTGCTAGCGAAATTACTAGGAATAAAGAGATTAAACATCTTATGCCTGAGGGTGACGAGCGCATTGCATTGCCGCACATGACTTTGAGTTGATGAGGTTCAACATTCTGAGTGGTACTGAACTGTTATGAGCAAGCATGATGTTCTGTCAGACGAGAGAATTTTGCGTCTAACCACATAGTTGCATAAATGATATTTTCAAAATCGAAATCCAACATCTGTAAAAGTGTTGTTCAGATATCGGTTTCGCGAGGTCACAGTGTGGGGTTGACAACTATTTTACAAGCCATCATTATCATCATCATTCAGAAGTCGTCCACTGCTGAACAAACGTTTCCTCATTATAGCACCACACTGAACGATCTTCCAAATAGCAGAGCGCGCAGCGCTGGCAGGCTACTATGTGGACTGACAACACCATGAAAGTTGCGGCCAACCGGCGGCTGCAATTCTAAAAGTACTGTAATACTTTTCCATTAATAAATAAAACGCCTCTTGACTGCTATATTGCTGCCTCCTCGACCATCCCCTGTTAAAGTGAACGCGGTGCGGTGTCGGCTTCCCGCTACACCGCTTCCGATAAACTAACTATACTATTGATACACTGTACTGCTGGCTAAACCTTATTGTCTTTTCTACAAACTGGATAATAAATTCTCTAGAGAAGAAAATATCTCGGGATTATAAGATAGTCCCAAGTTAGAGAAATAAGCTTTTCACTCTACTTTTCATGTCGACAAGCAAAATACGTAAGAAATCTCCAAAATGGTTATTAATTCGCAGAATGTAAAAAAAAATATTACGAATACCCAAGCATCGCCAATTTTAAGAATAGAGTATACCGCCGTCTTGTTGATACAAAAAGCGTAGTCTGATACCCACCCCTAAATGTTATCCGATTTCAATGTTTTTTTATATGTTTTATATGTTTTTTGTCTATAACGTGGAAAACTGTGCTTGTGTGTTTGTATTTTTTTAAATTTGCAATATCTTAGTTGTTATATGAACCTAAAGTGAGATTTTTTTTGCGTCGTAATACGACGAAGAAAAGTAGTTGTTATTAGTATGCCATAATTATTTTTTTAAACAAATCATATATAATTTCTTATCCAAGCCATTGACATCAAAAACAAAAGATTTTGTTAAAATTTAGGGATTGAAACGAAAACTACCTTCGAAACGCTAATTTCATCAAAAAGTTAGGAAAATTAACTAACTCTCTCTCGCTATTGCGCGCACGCGAAACAGAGCGACAGCTATACAATTTCAAATATTAAATGCGCCAAACCTCGCGGAAGAACTATCTTCTTAAGCGACAGAAAATATGATCAAAATGATGATGATCAATCTTCGGATGAGTGATCGCGAGTGGCATTCACAACTGAGCGTACCGTGAGTCAAACATAACTTGTACGTCCTGCTCATTTGTCATATTACAACAACCTCTCAGCCGTGTCAGAGGTCTTCAGGCGACTTCAAAACTCGAACATAGGGCTAGCTACTCGGCCTAAGCGAACTAGCAAAGTGCTCCAAAAGTACACTGCTCGTCCTCCATCGGTTCTGTTTGCAGTTTTAGGACAGGTTAGTATTTTGATACCCAAGTAAAGAATATACTTCCACAAAGAATATTCAAAGCACAGAATAATAATTGAATGACTTGCTTCCAAACAACAGGTTGGTTGTTAATCGTCGTTAATTAGAAGCATTCGAATATTTTTAGCCAGCTGACGTTCCTTAAGACAAAAACTGATAATATACACCTGTTACAGTTATATGTAGATATATGGTGAAGTTTTGAATACTTATTTCGTAACTTTTAAACATAAATAAACTGAATATACCAGTTTTTTTTTACTGAAACGGCAAAATTGGTTTGTGGTAGGCACATGGAATAGACGCCAAAAACATTTACATTGTAGATTTTTAATTTTCTATTATTTTAATGAGGATACTAGTTAGCGCGACTTCTTTGGCGTGGACAAAAAAAGTATCCTATGTCAATCTTTGTGATATACAGTAACTCCTTATCAAATTTTATGAAGATCCGTTCAGCCGTATAGCCGTGATAAAACGATAAACATCCACATAGAGAGACAGAGTTACTCTCTTTAGTTCGGTTAATTTCGTTGCTCCGTTTTCGTGCATTTTTTGACGTTTTATATGGACTGACAGTTGTAGTGTAGGGAGTTCTGTATCGTGCAAGCGTTTTTTTTTTTGAAACAGGTATGGCAGTGAACCAAGGCCGTGCTTCATTATTTTAAGGAGCTCAGCTGGTTTGGATAAGCTGGCAGCGGGTTAAATGCGAAAAACACCACAATCGTGACGTCAGTGCGGGTCTTATCAAACCCAGTTAGAATAAGAATTTGGCTTCGCCACCGCCCATATGCTGCACGGTTGTCTTTCCTAAGCCTTTTCTATCTATGATTTTATAGGAGAAAATGAAATATTATTGAACAAACGCCCTGTATATACAGCCTATATTCCAGTATTTACAGTTAACAGATAGCAGCATTTTATTTGTTTAAAGCGGCATTAGAACAAATGCTGTCATTAGGTAAGCCGCAGGAGATGCGCGTTTATGTCTTTATTGGGTTTTTTATTACGATTGTAAAAAGCAACACGTGATGGAGCGTCCACAGCTGACGCGATTTGTTGATTGTATGAACGATTTTATTTTAAAAGCCCTCTTCCCTCATCGGCAATCTCGTGTTTTTCTCGTTAACTCAGTAAGACAAGTAAGACAATTTTCGTGGTATTTTATTATTATTTTTTGACTAAGGAGAAGGAAATAATTTAAAAAAAAACCTTGTTCTTCGTAAAATTGTCAGATTTGAAATTAGGCATCCGGGCTTTACAGATATGTACAAATTCCCGTATCAAGTGCCATCACAGAAGATTAATGTTTTTTACAATATTTTATTGAACTTGCAATATTTGTATGTATGTATGTCCAGTTCCATTATTATGAAAGTGAACTGGTCTGATGATGGATACGAAATGTGGAAAACTGAACTCCTAAGTAACTAACAGTAGATTGATGGAGCTTGAACTCATTTTGATCAGCTTACAGTACCAATAACTAATTTTATAAAAGCTAGTCTGGATATTTTTTTTTTGCTATAAAAACTTATTACTCCTACACTACCTGGCCCAAATCATCTGCCTGCCTTGAACTAAATGTTAATGCAATTGAAAAAAGGTTAAATACCCGATGACTTTTGATATGAAAAACGAAACATACCTCTTTAGTGTCGCCATTTTGGGAATTGTTTAGTTTACTTCAATGCTTGTAATGAACTAATTTCTAAAGAGAATAAAAATACTACGTAAGATAATTTCGGCTCTGAAAACACGTAAAAAGAAGTAGGTATGGATGACACAAGGCGTAAAAATAAATCAAAGCTTTCTTTAAAAGCACATGACTATTTCCTACTTTGCTACATAATCGACCCACCGTTTAATCTAGGAGTAGGTAGGTACATTTTTTTTCCCACATAAGAGCCAAATGCGGTACATAAGTGGTAGTGACCCCAACCAGCGAACCGTATCATGGTTACGAACCACTGCCTCTGTCGACCATTCCACATTGGTCGGACGCAATTGCTGCTTCAACGATATACCATATTTTATGTAAAAGAAGCGAGTAGTTTTCTACGGGGTTCTGTTTATTTTTTACTCGACTGGCGAAGAAGGAGAGTGATGTTTTTGGGTTTTTTTTCGAAGTACTTATTATTTTGTGTTCCTATATTATCTAAACGGCTTGAACGTTTTTGACGAGTGAGTTGGATTACTCTTTATTCCCAGATTGTCATAGGCTTGTTGGGGTTTTTTGGTTTATTTTAATAATAATCATTGTTCTAAAATATTACGTAATAAACTGTGTATCGCGGAATTTGCACTCTATTTGTAGTTAAAAGAACTGAAAATGTACATACCTTCACTAACTGCGTAAAGCTCGCAAGAAAGCGTGTAAAAAAATATCGTGAAGTGGGTCATTTGCAATAAATGATAATAATGTAATTTTTCAAGAAATCCCTATTATTTTGACTTATAACTCATTTGAAATAAGAACATGTGAATAAATTCAACACACATCAACATAATTGCGAAACAAAAGTGCGGGTAGAAAGGCGTCGCGTCGGCAGCGCCGCGTGAGCTCACGGCGGAGCGCGACGGGGCGTGGTCGCGGGGCACATTATGGCAGGGTTGCCATGGACATCGCAAAGATAAAACCAATCTACTCATTTAAAATTAATTAGATTTTAGATTCTCAGCTTTAAAACTTTACTTTAAACATCACACTGCTGAGATATCAGCCTACCCTCGAAGGGTGATTGGGCCATATCCATTCACATACGCCATCAAATTTCTTGTCCAGAAATATGCAGGTTTCCTTACGATGTTTTTCTTCACCAAAAAGCCAGCGGTATAATTATATCTGCATGCGCGCTGGTAATCGTATTTGTTTTTGCTATCGCGAAAAAATGGCAAATATCAAAGAATGGAGTGAACAGGAAGGGACTCACTTTTCTTTGTGGTATTTGCGCCGAAAAGTCCTCGAGGATCCGCCTTCTCCACCAAAAGCAGAGAACAACTAACACATCACAGTATTGTCGTAGTTTTTAACACAGGCATGATCAAATAATGTCCTTTTGGATTAAATCAAAGGGAGTACATCACCGTCGACCACCATTGAAGTAAGCCCATTTGCATCTCTCGATCGGCGAATAGATGCGTGAGAGTTTAACAAGGACGGGGAAAGGTAACTTATGTGGGATAAAAAGAGATAGGATGTATGACTTCTGCCATTTCAATTATGGTGCATTAATAGCATTCAATAGAATCGGAATATGTTATTTAGCGTAAACAATATCCGTACATGAGTTCCAAAGAACTCATTGGTACGGGCCCGCCCGGATTCGAACCCACTACCACACGATTGTGAGGCGTGCGTGCTCCCACTGAGCTACCAAAGTGAAAACGTTGTTTCCTACAAAAAAAACTTTAAAAAAAAAACTATTTTATATATATAAAGATATAGATTAGTATATCTCAAAGACGCTATAAACAACAGCAACAGAAATAACAAAACGAGAATACTTCTGAATTCAAAAATTCTTCGTGAAGTTGCAGTAATAAAATATTGATCAAATTATTAACAGCTTAAGTCCGTAAGCTATCATTTATAAATGCAATCGCGCTATTCCTGTCGCGCGCATATCTAAGTAGGATGATGTTAGCGGGATGGCATTGGAAGCTAACTGAATTTGGCTACACTTGTATGTATTTACTAGTTATTTTAATGCTGCCAACCCTACGAGTCTTGCTCAGACAACGGTACGAACCTCACAGGGGGAGTTTTGGCGGGAACGTGAAGAAATCATGTCGCGTCATTATATTATTTTCCAAAACTTGTGTTATTTCGAGTGTTAATATGTAAAAACGGTGAATTATTACCCGTTAAGTGTTCGTGAACATGCACGAGTGTTGGTGAATGGTATAAAGTCGTGAAACGTGAATTTTCATGTTGTTTCCAAAACTCCAGAGAAGGCTCTAGTAAAGTTTTCACCACTTTACTGGGGCATGACTTGGACTTGACCGTGACTTGCTTTGCTTGCCTTTGACCGTGACTATGACTTGTTTGATAATATCTAGCAAAACCTGAGAATATACATTTATACTTGACACTGGCAAATGCATAAGACGTGCGACGCCAAAATCCTCCTAGGAGAAAAGTGAACCTCACAGGGCTCACACAGACCCAGCCGCATTAGGGGTGTCACTGCGTCCATACGCCGAGTTTGTCGATGGCTGGTGACGCGGAAACTCGCATCTGACAGCCCTCGTGGGGAGCCGCGCTTACCGCCTCATGGTTACTCGTATTTATTTTCAGCTCATTTGAAAATAAAAAATGCTACAACACTGAAGTTTTTGTTGTGAATGATGACGTACCTAATTACTAGTAAGCAAATTTAATCAAACATTGTTTTGAATTTCAACTATTTGTTAATACAAAATACAATCAAATGTAGAAAACATTTATCAAATGAAATTAAAAACTTACTGCTAGTACCAAACTGTGTACGTACTTGTTTTCATTCACAAGTAAAGGTATCGAACATCCATAAATATTAAAAAAAAAAAAAAAAAAAAATTGTTTATAGCAAAACATTAAATAGGTTATAAGGTTAGGTGACAATTCTAATTCTAACTGGGGATGATAAGACCTGCAGTAACGTCCCGCTTGGGGTGTTTTGTGCATTAATCTCGCTACCAGCCTACCCAAACCAGCCGAGCTCCTTAAAATGACGGAGTACCCAAGGCCGTGCTCCGTGATATTTCCGTGATACAAGTGATATTTCTGTCTGTTGCGATAGTCAAAAACTGAGGTTCAAGGATAAAGTTTTTTTTTTGTTACTCGGTGACTAGACGAGCAAGTCGCTCACCTGATGTTAAGCGTCATTACCCATAGCAGTTCAGTGCCACCAGAATTTAGAACTTCCTTCAACAGTTCAAAACTATGCGCGGCAATACACTGCGCTCGTCACCCTGAGATGTAAGATTCTAAATCTCTGTATGCCCAGTAATTACGCTGAAAACATTGCCCTTCAATCCGGAATACAGTAATGCTTTCACACTACTGCTTGGCGGTTGAAAAACTGGCAAAGGTACTTCCCCATGCGGACTCTGCAAGAAAGCCCTACCACTACAAAAATTCGATTTCGATTCAATACAAGATTTCGTGCTACAAGAGCACGATGTTTTGTTCTTTAAGTTTAAGAAACTTCGAGTTTCGAGCTTCGAAACTACTTTTAGTTCCTTTTAATAAAGTCTAGTATAGCAAGAATACTATATGACACCATGTTGGCAAGGCACTCTCATCAGAGCCTCATCAGCTGATGCAGTTTCCAGCCAGCGCGCACATTGTGGCCCTGTTCATTGTACGCACCCAGAACCGAGGGTAGCTGTAATGGAATAGTGTTTACCGTGAACTTTTTTCACATTTGACGATAGAGGTAAGTAAACAAATGTACATCCATATCTCCATACCAATGTTATAGGTAAATCAGAGGTTTGTAGCCGCAGTCGTGAGAAAAACCAAAGCTTCGAGCACATCTATACATCGAAGTATAAAATGAATACATTCGTCTCCAGCGAGAAGCTTCGTTTGCGCGATCCAGATCTTCCCACGTTATAACTTTCAGGCCATACAAAACTTCAAAAAATGCGCAAAAACCTACAAAAACGAATTCGTGGGAACTGAATCTTAAGAATAAACATAAACTACTTTTTTTAATGAAAAATAGTATTATTTTTCTCGTAAGTAATGCGCAGGCGAAGCCGCGGGTGCAAGCGAATAGGTGCCAAGGTTTAACGGGCAATTGTCTTTATTAACTAAGCAAAATACATACAAACTATCTAAACCTAAACTACTTAGCCTACTACATAAAAATTTAAAAAAAAAAAAAAAAAAAATTAAAATTAAAAAAATTTACATAAAAATTAAAAAACAGTTGGATTAACCAGAGACCATTAAAGATCTATAGATAATCCAAATTTTCAAGCCCACTACCAGTTGGCAGCGTAACCAGCATGCAGGCGGCACTACCACGCTAAATGGCAATGCTTAAGATGTAGTTATACTGATAGGTATGTATTTACTCATAAGTATAAACAACTTTTACTATGGGACCAACCTAGAAATCGCGGAAAAAAACTGATTCTTGCGATCGCGATTTCAGGGTTGATCCCATATGAAAATTTGTTCATAATGATGAGTATATACATACCATTCCATACAACCACACCTTTAGTATGCACCTTGTATACATCACAACACAGTCTCTAAAAAAAATTGCTCTTTAAAAGCCCGTGAGAGATTTCATCTTCAAAGCACTGTAAACAATAACAAATGCACGGCTCCACGCGTCTATTTAAAGTTATTACGCACTCGCTATTCTTCAATAAACTCCAAAAATCGATTAGTCATGGTTATAAAAAAGGAAAGAGGGGTAAAACAGCGCAGCGCACTGTAGCGGCAGTTAAAAATCGCGGATATGAACATTTGTAGCAATAATTGGGGCCGCAACCCGTAGGGTGAGCCACGGCTGCTGTTGAAAGAATGATACATCATCAGACCAATAATAAATCACATATGATTCAATTAGAAAAATACGTCGTGCGGGCGAAACGGGATTTGTCGCGTCGCGGCACACATTTGTAGGGTAATTTGACGTTTGCATTGCGTCATCAATCAAGTGCAAGTGCAAACCTATGTGAGCGGTTGATGAGTCGCGATAAAGCGCACTCCGACTAAATGATGATTTAGGTCATTTACAGAAACCCAATAGCTGTTATTTTAGTGCCAAATTGTTAGAAACACAATATACCAAGTACCAACATGTAAGGTTATTTTTAATTAAAATGCTTATTTTAATAGACTCTGGTATGTCCTAAAACTGCGGCTGCAGCTCCCTCTTAGTAAACGGTGAGCATTCTGCGATCTCCAAGCCACCTGCCAAGCGTGCCATTATGGCAATAATATTGATAGGTGTGCCAATATGGCGGTTTCATCCAGCAGTGGACTTCTAAGAGCCGATAGGAAGATTTTTAATCTTTTGCAAACCGCTTCCCGAGTTTCCCGTCATCAAACTTCGATAATTTTCGTTCCATAACTTCGTTATTTTCATGTCTTTTTTTTCATCCATACCTACTTAAACAAAAAATATTTAAATTAAAACCCTACTTTTGCAATTACATAATAAAAAATATATTAAAATTTAATTTAATTATTATTATTATTTGTTTTGTTATTAAGTTTTCTGGGTAATTAAAAATAACTATAGAATCGGAGTCAGCTGCAATAGTATTAATACACTGTTAATAGCTTTGGTTTCCTATTCGTAACCATCACGCACGACAAAAAAAAATAACTCTAGAGAGAGAAAATGTACCGAAGGTCACTTAAAATTACATGTTATTTATCAAACGACAATTACCTATTTGCATGCCCGAGACTTTCACAATGTCACTATTAGTACTCACGGGTAGCATTTACCACGACAACTGCAACTGTGCCGAAATATCGTAAACTCAACAACAATAAAAATCGTGATAAATATCCGGTGAGTACTAATAGTAATCTAGTAAACCACCACGAAAGTCTAAAACAGTCTTTCACAATGTCGTCAATCCACCTAGTAAGAGTGTGAGATCTACGCTGCGTCTTTCGGTTCATGGTCGCCAGCGCCACTCAAGAACCTTTCTTCTCCGTCAATTGTTATCGGTTCTTTAAGCCGATGTGACCGGCCCATTGTCACTCTAACTTGTAAACCCTGAAAGCTATGTTACTTTGATTTTCAGCAAATATCTTCGTCCCGGTTTATATCGCGCAAGATACTGACTCTCTCCATTGGCCGCTGTGTAACTCCGACATTCCCCAATAGGTCAGCAGTTAAGGACCACGTCTCGTCTCATCGAGAGGAGTCCTGATTTTTAATTTACCCAGTTTGCACATCAAAGTGGAACATTAATATCGGTTAACACATGAGCTTGCCGCGTACTCAATAACTCATTGTCAACTCGAAATATAACGGTGTCGAGGGGCGAGTGGGCGGCGAGGCCGTGTCACGTGCCTGTAATGAGTTCCATACTCCCCAGTGAGGATTGGTTAAGGTATTGAGCGATATTAAAGCGGTAGCGGTATCAACCGCAACTTAGAGCAACACAGGCCCCAGGGTCGTTCGGGCCGGTACTGAGTTGCTCAGTGTATCAGTTGGTTGTTTTATCATCAAGCCATAAATAATCTATCTTAATTTTTTTAAATACATTTCTGATTATTATTCACAAAACAAGCGAAGGTTTTTTTTTCCATTTTATTGTACCTCGTGTGCTATCCGCAAGACAAAGTGTATGTATAGAATATTTGTAAAAAAAAAACATTACGAAATAGAGCAAAAATCAAGAAATATGAAAATTAGAGTATTACCACGTATATTAACTTGGCTGGCGCTGAACGTCACCTAAAAAAACGAGAGAGAGAAATATATTGTCTTCTTATTTTCTCTCGTTCTTCAGCGATCCCTGATTGTTACTTGACTGAACGAATATAACGCTATTTCGTATAGGATCGTAATTTACGGGTTATGCAGTCCCAGCGCTCCTGTTCTCTTCTCGCTATGGAATTTCACACTGTATGTGTGCGCCTCTCATTACTTGGATTTATAGCATTTTTTCGATAGCGAAATATTTACGTGATGTCAGGAGTCGAGGGTTTTTTGTAATGGTAATTTGCGCGCGCTTTTGCCCCGAATGTTTGTCAAAATTCATTAATCAAGTTTTATTCCGCTAACTCCTTTTAAAATTATAGTGATTCATAAACGGAGTGTTGATTTGATTGTTCGAAAAAGCGGTTAGGTTAACAGTTATACCAATTTTTTAAATAATCGCCAACAAAAAATATTTTCTTATTACATATTTCACTAGTAATATATTTAATAAAAAAAAATTAAGCCCTTCTCGTAGCTACCTTTCATAATGAACTGTATAAAAGATTTTATATTTTCTTTTTTTAAACTAGTTATTTATCAAGTAGATTTAAATCAATTTCGTAGCTATGTTTCATGTTCAGCTATGACAAAAGTGTATTTAAAATAGTGTAGTATTGTCATAATTAAATAAAAGTGCTTCTTTCTTTTAATTTCATTACACTCATACAACATTATTCTTCCTCTAAAGTTACCTCAATTTGTTACCTGCTGTTCACTTCCTGCTTAATTCTGCGTAATTACTCACAAAAAGGTTTATTGAAAACATTCTATCGTAGATTATGCAATAGTCCATAGGAAAGTAATTCATTTAAAAAATAATTAAGCTTGTATGCAACTTGTAAGAAAAAAGACTAAAGACTAAGGCTATTGTCTTTAAACTTAACAGAGCGCCTGGTTGACGCGACGTGTGACCAAAAGGCTGGCGTTTATTTGACTCAACGCATAAGCATTGCCATTCAGCGTGGTAATGCCGCCAGCATGCTGGGTACGCTGCCAACTGGTAGTGGGCTTGAACATTTGGATTATATATAGACCTTTAATGGTCTCTGAATAATTCAACTGTTATTTTTATGTAGTACGTTTAGTAGTTAAGGCAGTTGTAGTTTGTATGTATTTTGCTTACTTGTAAGTAGTTTAAATTATGAAGCCCCAGACTAACAATCATGTTGTGATGAATTCTAGGTTGATTAGATGGTAAATGATCCGAATAATTAGGTTACATGGTGCGTCTTCACATCACACTAATATTATAAATGCGAAAGTTTGTGTGTAAGTAGGTAAGTATGTAATATTTGTTCCCGTTCATCTCTGTAACGGCTGAACCGATTTGAATGAAATTTGGTATGGAGGTAGATTATACTCTGGATTAGCACATAGTCGCATCATTTTATCTCGGAAAGATATTCGGTTTCTGTAGAATAGCGTGTGAAACGGCGAGGCGCAGCTAGTGGCTTAATAAATGCTTTTAAAAATTGGCTAGCTAAGCATTTGTCCACAAACTCAACTGATGCTAGGTGTGGTTGAAGATGGTAAATAGGAAGTGGCTCACAAATGACACACACACCGGAACACACTGTTAGGTGTTTGGCGATTTACCACCACTATATATTGTGTCCTCACGAGGTTTTCTTTCACCGGTAGCATCAAGCTTATTCTTCAGATTTGAAGCCACACCCGCAGCGTGCGACCCATACGCGCTAACCATAGAACCCTCAGAACCATCACAGCTATAACTGTCATCATCATCAGCAGTAGGAATTCCACACTGTTGAATGTAGGCCTCTCTTTAGAGCGCCACACTGAACGACAATAGATCATTTGCATCCGCCGGTTGCCTGCGACTTTTACAATGTCGTCAATCCACCTAGTGGGAGGCCTGCCTATGCTGCGTCTTCCGGTCAGTGGTCGCCATTATAACATTTCTTCCCCATCCGTTCGAGATATGTCGCCAGCCCATTGCTACTTCGGCTTAAAAACCCTGAGAGCTATGTCGGTGACTTTTATAGATAGATAGATAGATACATAGATAACTTTGCTATGGTTCTACGGCGAATATCCTTGTTCCGGATTTTATCGCGCAAAGAAACTCCGAGCATAGCTCTCTCCATTGCCCGCTATGTGATTCTAATACAAACTATCGATACGTCGCAATAAAGTTAGTTTTAGTACGCCCACCAGAGCGTCACTACTTGCGGTAAATGCCAGCAAGCCGCAACGCGTGCAAGACGACAAGAAATATCATTCTGTCACTTTTGCACTCGTTGGGTTAGATGTAAAAGCTTTCATGATTCTCGTAATGAGACAGGCCTGGCAATAGATTGCACGATGTTGATTGTAAAGACATCATCAGTCATAAGACGTCCACTGCTGAGCATAGGCCTCCACCTGCGTCTTTCACAATGTCGTCGGTCCACCTAGTGGGAGGCCTGCGTCTTCCAGTTCATGGTCGCCACTCAAGTACCTTTCTTCCCCGTCGGTTCTTCGAGTGATGTGGCCTGCCCATTGCCACTTCAGCTTGCAAACTTGTAAAGACATACCTATATATAATGTACCTTAGTTATATTGTAATGTACCATCGTTATTGCACTCTATCAAGAGCGTAAGAAATGAGTACCAAATGCAAGAAATAACAGAATAAGCAACAGTGAGAAGGCATCACCTGTAATAGGTTGGCTTGAGGCCGCGGGCGCTTACCGGATTTTCTCTATTTGCACAATACTTACTGCCCTCTGGTCTGGTGTAAGTACGTAGAGCTCAGACACTTTAGAACTGACGCTCA
The DNA here is from genome assembly GCA_947579745.1 of Apocheima hispidaria. Taxonomy (NCBI): domain Eukaryota; kingdom Metazoa; phylum Arthropoda; class Insecta; order Lepidoptera; family Geometridae; genus Apocheima; species Apocheima hispidaria. The sequence goes on from OX388161.1 coordinate 9,470,637, forward strand.
ACCTAAAAGTACGAAACACCTGTATTAAGGATTTACTCTTATTTAATTGTAATTGACTGAGTGAGCTAAGCGAATATAAGCAAAATCAGTGAAAAGATTCGATGAGGTAACCATCGTAAGAACTCTATGCCGCTATCGTAAATAAATTGTAAATAAAATATCATTGTTCTGGAGTAATTCGTTGAGTACAATAAGAATTAAAAGAATAATCTCAGTTTAGGATTAGTTTAGCTCACAAATATCATGTATACCTATGTGGAAAAATAAATATAAAAATTAATGTCGCCGCAGTAAACTTATTAGGGTATTTCCTCCAAATAAAAAAAAATTGGAGGAAATACTCCTCGAATCATAAATCGTCGAAGACAATAAATCTAAGAAATTGTGAATTCATGTGTACAATTGAAGCTCAAAGCTAACATTTATGATAATTTTCCTAGTAGGATCACACATATTTAAAGAATGACTGATACTATATAATTGAATTTTTTTAAACTAGTTAAACAAAATACCAACGTCAAACAGCAAGCTCCAAGGTCTTCTCTACTGTCTTCATAACTCTATGAATCAACTTCCCTTTTCGGTATCCCTTAAAACTCAAGTGGCCAATTACGAAGTAACGTTCGGTCCATACATCCGTGGCTGAGAGCCCTTGTCCTTTGTCGTGCAACAATCGTGCAACGTTTAGAAACATTGCGGAATAAGTGGAGCTACATCAGCGGGGTAGCTGATGATGGAGCCTTTGTTGCACCTTCATTCGATCGTTAAATACGTTTTAAGAACATATTAGGAAGATTTATTGTAGTGCAAGATTATCCAAACGTAGGTACACTTCGCACTAGGTGGACCGAACAAACATTGAGAAAGTTGCGGGTAGCCGGTGGATGCAAATGACAGATTTTCTTTCATTGCGTGCCACTCTAAGAGGGAGGAATTTGATCAGCAGTGGACGTTTTCTAGGACATTATGATAAACGTTATCGACTCCGAGGAACACGTCCATAATTGCTCTACTCGGGCCTTCTAATTAAATTCAACCCTTTTGTGTCTTTGGCCTTGCCATCGCTTTATCTCTGACTCCCGGTCCTTTGAGTCGCGCTAAAAGCCGGCAAAATCGGAAGCGGCAGTGCAAGTCGAGGAAGACGAGCAGCAGGAAGAGTAACGACACGTAGCCACACTTCGCCCTGGCCTACTTCCCTCGTCGAGTATGTGGCCGCAGCATAAGGTAGTTTTTCAGCGAGTAGATCGGACTATTCTAGCGTAGCGTAGCTTAGGATAGTCAACTAACCTCGGATTCCTGAAACGTTTGTTAGCTTCGAACCTGCCGTTCGTCTTACTTCACTTTTTCAACGACAAGTTGTCGTCAAAAAAACTAGGTGCTTAATTAACCTTTCTACAAAAACTCAATCCAAAACCAGTTAATTACCAAAACTAATAAGTGAAAGGTCCATAAAACCTCACAGCCGACGTAACCCACATAACCCTTCGACATTTGTCTGCAATTAACAGTTACAGTCAATTCGGCAGTTGCTGCATTTCCGCCCGCGACCGATTACTGCGCCAGCTCGTTCGGACATGTGTTACTTTTTTATATTATAGCACTTAATCCACGAAGACGCGCCTCACCATTTAATTTTTTTTTTTTATGTTCCTCAGTGACGAGACGAGAAAGTTGGTCACCTGATGTAAGGCGTCACGCTTGTCCATAGCAATTCAGTGCCAAGTTAATTACTTAAATAAACAGATACACTATAAGATTCAATACATATTAATAAATAAGTTGTATTTGTACACTACTGCTTGATATTACTATAAACACAGGGATTTATACTTTTATGCTAATTATGCTAATATTATTGTAATATTTAATATTAACTAATATATACTATATCTTCACAACCCCTGGACCGATTCAGCTCATATTCGAACTTAACATTTTTATTGAAATGAACTACTTGCTTACAAAATTTCATGAAGATCGGATCAACGGTTCAGAAGTTATCATCGGACAAATATACACATACAAATTTCGATTTGTCCCAGTAAACTCTGAGACCTTCGCTTCGCTCGGTCAAATATTAATTAATATCAACTCTAATTAACTTAGAATCACCAGAATAATTCCGCCAAATGTAACAAAACGAAAATAAATAGTTATTTTGAGAGTCGATGACTCTATTCAACAACTCGGATTGAGACCAACGTTTTTTTTCTATTCGAGCGGCTTTTTGACATCCCTTCAATGTAGCCCGAAAGTCGGTAAATAGCTGACAAAGGGGGCTACAATAGCCCAATGCCAATGTTTGGCCCAACATAAAGGGAGTCTTAGAAATGCTTTGTGCGCCTGCGCATTGTTACAGCTCCGTAGTCCTTGCACAAAACCGCTCGGTAGCTACCGGCGCGAACTTCAAAGGTACCATGTTTGCCTACAATATAATTTTTATTGCTGTAATTGAGAGAAATTCTTTGACAGATCTATGAGAATCAGCGGCGTTTGTCCTTGCTTGTGGTGCTTTCTAATTTTTAACAATTTTTTTAAAGATTGCTCTATTTTATAAGTGACAAGCTGTGCCCCGCGGTTTCACCCGCTATTCTACAGAAGCTGAATATTTTTCCGAGATAAAAGTAGCCTTAGGTATGTGCTAATCCAGGGTATAAGCTACCTCCATACTAAATTTGTAAATTTCATTCAAATCGGTTCAGCCGTTTCAGAGTTGAACGGGAACAAACACACTTACATACTTACCTAATTACATACACAAAGTTTCGCGTTTATAATATTATTATAAACGCTGTGCCCCACGGTTTCACCCGCTATTCTACAGATTCAAAATAAAAAGTAGGCTATGTGTTAATCCAGGGTACAAACTTATTGACCTGTACCTATACAAAATTTCGTAAAGATTAGTTGAAAAATACGACCTGTACGCGATTACCAACATCAATACGGACAGATGAAAGCAAATTTTTACTATTGTTGTCCTGAGAGTCTGTCGCTCGGTCAATTATCTTTATATTATTTATTGTTGACGGGCTAGGAGTTTGACCACAACTACCACTACCGAAATTATCATATATGCGCCACTTCTGCTGCGCTTCTGTTACTAAATAAGTGGAATATCTAACAGTGAATATCTATCTACGTGTCAATAATTTAACGAGTAAACCTTAACCCAAAATCTGCACATTTACCCAAAACTTCCATCAATATCTATAATAAACTTTACAACCTTACCCGCAAACGTAAAATAAAATAATAAAAACAAATATTCGCAAACTTTTGCGACCATAAAGCCCGCTTTTTTTACAAAATTAGTAGCAATGCCAGTCATAGACAATAGGAAACTTTAGCGCGCGGAGTATAATAGAGATTAGAACGACCTCAAACGATGCCGGCAAAATGTGGTCTATGAAAAACTTACGCTTGTATAAGTTTATGGTCGGAAGACAATGTACTTGGGTTGTGGGTACCTAGCTTTTTAAAGCTGGAGTTATAAAATTTGTGAGGCGAAAAATTGATAAGATTTTTTATTAGATACTAGGTTTACTAGGTATATATATATGCCTTCGTGGATAAAATGTTAAGCCGTGTGGGCCGTGGTAGATCAGGGAGCACGCTCGTCTCAGATTCGTGGGGTCGTGGATTTGAACCCGGGCGGACCCGTACCAATGAGTTCTTTGGTACTTGCGCACGAACATATACCATTGGCTTTTCGGTGAAGGACAACATCGTGAGGAAACCTGCATACTTCCGGAGAAGAAATTCGATGGCGTATGTGAATCCGCCAACCCGCACTGGGCCGGCGTTGCGGATATGGCCCAATCACCCTTCGAGGGTAGGATGATATCTCAGCAGTGGGATGTTTAAAGGCTGAAGCAGTGAGAGAGATAAGATATTTGGTTTTTATCTATAGGTGTTCAATTGGGGTATAATTTAAAAAAAAAACCTAATCAAATTATGGGCTTGTAAATTACGTGTGTGAGATAAGAACGTTTATTAAATCTAGTGAGCAAGTAACTTAATTGATTAGTGTAATACTCCTTCATTCTTTCGAAGTTTCCGAAAGAGTTTTCGAAGTTTCAAGCCATTTAAGAGGGTCAACCTTCGGCGGGTTTTTGGCACAGTAGGTATTTAAAAATTATATGGCTGTCGCTCTGCGTCCCGTGCGTTTGATAGAGGGAGTTTTAACTACAATTTTTTGATGTAATTTGCATTTTGAGGGAAAACTGTTATCACCCCATTAAACCCTGTTGAATCTCATCAAAATCTTTTGTTTTTGGTTTCAATGGCTTGGATATATATTATCTATGTTATATACAATTATATATCCAATAACCTACGCCAACAGGTTTTTTTTTTTGGTTTTTGTTATTGTTATACTAATTTAGGACCTACTTTTCTTCGTCATAATTTCAATGCAAGTTATCGTTAGGTGTCTATAACTATGAAGATATAGCGATAATTCATAAAATCAAACTTATTTTTTTACCCTATAAACGCAGTTTTTCCTAGCACAAGCAACATAAAAAAAACATCGAAATCGTATATAAACATTTAGCGATTATGGGAGAGATAGTTGCCACGTTTTGTATGGACAAGTAGGCAGTATATTCTAATCTTAATAACTGGAAATCTATCCAAATTTGTATAATTAGTACGTAGGTGAAACGAGACTGGTTTTTTTTTTTTTTTCGTGCAAGTGCCTTTATTAACTAAGCAAAATACATACAAACTACAACCACCTAAACTACTTAGCCTACTACATAAAAATAACAGAGACCATTAAAGGTCTGTAGATAATCCAAATGATAAAATTGAATAAATAAAGTTGAGACAAACAATATTTTTGTTGAAGTCTAGAAACTACGTTCTCGTAGCATTCAAAGAGTTGAAAACCGCTACGCTTATACGCCTCGTAGCTACTTGGGCGATTCGTACGTCGCGGAAAGCGCGGGAAACTCGCGAAAGTTACCCGCAAGTTGTCGCTCCGCCTCACACCGCCCCCTACGCGTACCGTCTCGCTCACACGAGCACCTCTCGCTCTCACCGCTAGCGGCTAACCACACGCGGATGCGCCGCGGCGAACTAGTGGCAAGTTCACTTTCGTTTGGCACTGAGTTCTTGTTGAAACTTTTTTTAGACTTTTTTTTAAAATATTTTTGTTGATAATTATAAGATAATATGCAATGCATTCATGTTTTTTAAAAAAATAAAATGTGCGATTTTAAATTTATTAAGAGGTTTTATTACTTTCAGGACATTGGTTTCGGTGTAATGAAATTTATAAATAAGCAAAACTCAAACAGCTGATGGAATGCGGGTAAACCAAACGGCTTTCAAAATTATTATCTCCATAATTGACGTATCCTAGAAAAGTGTCAATCAAAAGGTCTGTTGAAATTCCTGGCATACCTCAGCGAAAATGAAGTGCCACCCCAAGTGCTCGCTCCCGCCGACTCCAAACATGAAAATCATAATTTTTCATGAGCTCGTTGATAGGTTTTCGCACCGGCCGCGGTTTCCCGCCGCCCCGCGGGCCTAATTACCGCCGCTCCGCGATACGTCACCGAAGTGATTCAAAAAAATCCACCTATCCCACTCCCTCCCGGTGGAGAGACGCCTCGGCGTCCCACTCCGACGGGTATTTTTATAAAAACGCCGCAACCGCGAGCGGCTGTCCCGCTCGTTCCCACCACGCGGCCCCATCACCCGCACCCTTCGTCTCCTTCCCGCTTTTTACGAGACGAAGGGGCCGCCACCCGGGTGGGGGCGGCGACCGCGCGAACGCAAAATATTGACCATCGGAAAAAGTCGCGTCGTATCACAGTCATCAGTCGAAACGGAGTTCTCGCCCGCGTTCCTCGGCCGGCACTCGGTGCGAGTCGTGAGTCTTCGGGTTGCGGTCTCGAGTCGCGCGCCCGTTTATTTTTCCGTCTCCCCGCCCGTCTTGCGCCCAACAAGTGGCGTGGAGTAGAGTAGACGCGACCGCGGCTCACACGGTGTCTCGCGCCCGAACTTTACACAACTTCGCCGCGCGCACGCGATCTCCGAGTTTCGAATTTGTTCGCGTGTTCCAAACTTTTCCCGGAGTGTTTATAGAGTAGTGGAGAGACTAGAGTGGGTTGTGTTGGAGGGTCGGTTGACGTCGATGCACCTCCCGCACGCGAGTCCCCCGGCGGCCAGCATGGCGGACGTCTATGCCCACATCCACGAGTACTACCGGCAGAGCCACGGCGAGCTGGTGCCGACTGGTTCACCAGCTGTTCTGTGCTCGGTGCTACCGGGACACTGGCGCTCCAATAAATCTTTGCCAGTCGCCTTCAAAGTAGTTGCTTTGGACGACGTACAGGATGGCACTCTGGTCACGATCAAGGCCGGGAATGATGAGAACGTGATGGCTGAGTTGAGGAACTGTACCGCAGTGATGAAGAACCAGGTGGCGAAGTTCAACGACCTGCGGTTTGTCGGCCGCAGCGGACGGGGCAAGTCGTTCTCGCTGACCATCACCATCAGCACCTTCCCGAGCCAGGTTGCCTCGTACAACAAGGCGATTAAAGTTACGGTGGACGGACCGAGAGAACCTAGGACTAAGCAAAGTAAGTTGTTACTTCTTCCTCAATTAATTAACGTTTAAGTATCAAACACGCCACGTGATCTTGGATAATAATCATCTTCATGGCGTCATTATAAAATAACGTTTAAAATTAACTTATTCAAGTTATATATTATATATAGGTATAGCTTTAGGAAAAATCAAAATGGTATTTTTTTCAATTTCCGTTGAATTAGATGAAGAAGAAGAAGTAGAAGAGAACTTACATCTAATAAAAACATGGTTGGGCTAAAATATATCCAAACAATATATTTTATTAGGTAGATTGAACAAGTGTGAACTAACCTTTACACTTAGCATAGGTTGTAGTATTGGTAGGGCTCTCCTGCAGAGTCCATCTGGGACTTCCCCAGATGATCCCCTTTGCCAGTGATTCAGACGCCAAGCAGTAGTGTGCGAACATTACTGTGTTGTGGATTGAAGGGCAATGTTTCCAGCGTAATCACTGGCCATAAAAAGATTTAACATCTAAAATGTCGTGGTGACGAGCGCAGTGCATTTCCGCTCATGGTTTTGAACTTATGAAGTTCAAAATTGTGGGTGGCTCTGAATTTTTATGGACAGGCGTGATAACATAAGTTGATCGACTTGCTCGTCACCAAGAACCATAAAAAACAGCACTAGACCACTAAAGTCCAAAGATAATGTAATTTTTCAATATAATGTCTTATCCATCACTATGCTGCTGCTGGCAGCTTTGCTGCATTAAAAAGCAATACTAATACATTGCAACCTACATGTTTAATCAATATTCCCAAACTTCCATTAATAGTTTTAAAAAAACCGGACAAGTGCGAGTTCGTCTCGCCCACCGAAGCTTTTGTACAACGTTTTTAAAGTTTTTTTATTTATTATTCATTACACAGTTACATTTTATTTTTAAGAAATGGAGCACCGCAAAATCACGTAACCATGTAAGCACCGAATATTGCTCTAATGAAAATTACGTTTAAGTAGGATTGAAGCCAAACTTTATTTTGTAGTCGAAAAAATTATCCCATACATCGATGTACGTCACGATCAACTCTCCAACTACAAATATATGTTTGTAAGGTAAAAAAAAGGAAATACCTCCTTAACTAGAAACTAGATTTTCAGGTTTTTCCTTTACTTGTGCTGTAAAGCCTTGCTTCTTGCCAAATTTAATGACTATAATTTATCGAGCAGTACCCAATAGGTTTTGATGTAATCGCGAGTGTCAAAATTTACGTAATAAATGGCCATAGTTTTTTTTGGATTGACTTAGGAGCTTTGATTTATTTAACAGCGCTATGGGACCGTAGACCATAATATTTTGAGATTAATTTCAACTTTATTAACTTTATTATTAGGTCCATGCGTTCCTATGAAACAGGGTATAAGACGGAGGAACAGAAAGACAGAAAAACTGACAAGGACGTTTCTTTTTTTCATTTTGAGCTACGTATCCCTAAAAAAACAACTTACAAAATAATACAGCTGGTAAATAGAATTATTCGTCATTCGACAAAAATACTGAAACAATAAAAAATAACAGATCCACACGTCAACGGTGCAGAATATGTAAGTGTGCGCGCGCGACTTCGCCTGGCTCGCCGCCAATCCAACGAGGTCGATTTTGCGGCGCCGCAGCATCTGACCACACTCAGACCAGTTCTGTTTTATTTCTGAGTCTAGTATTTAAAATACGACATTCAAATATCGATAAATATTAACACGTCAGCGTCACATGTCCAAACAATAATCGATGCCAAAAAACAATGCGACTACTAAGTCTACGGCTGGGTTGCACGATCTATTGTTAACTTTTAAACTTCCTGACTGCCGACTTCTAGGGATTATGGCGACTAAGTGTCATAATTCTGCCAATGTCCATTTTGTGCTGGCTTTTAAACGGTGTCTCAAAATAAGAGATCAACTAAAAATAATTTAACATCAACCGTCTATTCCCCTTTATGCCCCCTTATGCCCATCCGAAGGTTGTCTGGTGTCAATGGTAGTATAGTACTCATCATTATAAACAACTTTTACTATGGGACCAAACCTGAAATCGAGAAAAAAAAATTTGCTGTTCCATAGAAAAACGTCAATGACACTCGACAAAATGTATGGAACAGCAGATGTTTTTTCTCGATTTCAGAGTTGGTCCCATAGTAAAAGTTGTTCCTAATGATGAGTACTATAAGCTTAAGCCCTTTTCGGGCGGTCACTTGCCGATAAGCCATCCTGTATACCACTAACGTCTATAATTATTAGTAAAATAGTAATCAGTGTTTTATACATTGGAGATTGTGATGTCTGTCCAATCAGTCGACAAACCTCAACATAGTTTAAGATCGCTCGCACTATCAACATTTTTAATTGCAAAAAATAAGAACGGGTTATTAATAATCTTTTGCAACGTTTTCTTTATAAAATTTAACATGATTTAGTTTCATATTCCATTTATATTGAGTATATTTACATAATAATAATAGAGCAAGACAGAAACCATATTTTCGTTTAATAAAAAAAAAACTGTTTTGCCTCTCAGAGTTTGCAACCTGAAGTGGTAATAAGCCGGCCACATCACTCGAAAAACCGATGGGGAAGAAAGGTTCTTGAGTGGCGACCACGAACTGAAAGACGAAGCGTAGGCAGGCCTCCTACTAGGTAGACCGACGACATTGTGAAAGTCGTGGGCAACCGGGGATGCAAGTGGCACTTTGCTCGCTGAGGCGGTCTAAGGGGGAGGCCTATGTTCAGCAGTGGACGTCTTCTGGCTAATAATGTAATGTATGAATCAACATGAGAGCTGGCTTAAAACATCTCAAATCGTGTAATAAAGAACGTTGCAAAAACACTATTTAGTACTACTCAGTAATTTTATATAACTAGTAGTTCGCACCGAACTGAGACATCGCGACCCCTATATCTTCACAACCCTGGATCGATTCAGCTCATATTCGAATTTAAATGTTTTATTGAAATGAACTACTTGCCTTCAAAATTTCATGAAGATCAGATCAACGGTTCGCAAGTTATCATCGGACAAATATACACACAAACATACATACAAATGCCGATTTGTCCCAGTAAACTCTGAGACCTTCGCTTCGTTCGGTCAATTAAAAATATTAAATGAGCAAGCGAGGGAGAGCGAAATTCGGTTTCCTGGTCCCAAAAGCAAAAACTATACAGAAACAAACACCAAATAAATATACAAACAAAATTGCAATTGAATGATAATAAAATCTCAGCCGCCATATGCAATTGCCAGTACGTGAGAAACAGTCAATCACCGAGACATTAATTGCTACTCCTCTTAATCTCGACTACTCGAAGAATCGCTGTAAATGCGGACTCCCTCCCAAAATAGCCACGATTGTAGTCAGCTTTTACGACGAGGAATTAACTCTTAAGTGAGCGTCATGTTTTGACGTGGGGCTTATAAATGGTTATTGGTGTTTAGAGGACATGATTTTATACTTCGTGCATCGGTGCGGATGGTGTCACTATTTCTTGGCAAGGGTTCACTTCAAGAAATGCGTTTGAAATAAAGGTTATTATGCAACTATAATGGAAACGAAAATCATTATAATATTCTTTTATATAATAAGGTTGCCTGGAAGAGATCGCCCTTAAGCGATAAGACCGCCAATTGTTACACTAGTTTTAAGTAATTTTTTGTATTATGCATGTAATTTCTAGTGTGAACAATAAAGAGTTATCTATCTATCTATCTATCTTTTTTTGTGGCAGGACTCTTTTTCAGAGTCATCCTAGATACACCTTTGGCAGTTTTCACAAACTTGCTATTGTATTTTATTTTAATACATCGGGAATACTCACGTTAAATTGAGTCGGCTATTCCGACTATAGTTAGTAATAAATGTTCCGATTTGAGGTTCAATAACCATAAGCCTAAAGAGATTTAGTATCTTATATGTACGGGTGACGAGCGCAATGCCATGCCGCGGTGCTTATAATGCAAAAGAGAAAAAAAAAAAATTTAAAATAAAAAAATCCCATTTGGGCATCTGCTTCTGAGTGGTAATAAGTTGTACAAGAAGGTATACCTACAACTACATGTTGTAAATTAAATCATATCAATTACATAGTGACTTCTTATCTTAATAAGTGAACAGTTACTATAGCTATACAATAATAGCTCACCATCATGAGCTCTATTTTTGAATCGCTTATATGACTTCGCACCAAAATGTCATGCGAAATTAAAGAGTTTTTATTGATGGAAAGCAAATTCGAATGGCTCGAAACACTCGTTGCGTTAGCGAGAGATATGATTATTTTAAAAATGTGGCTTTTGTTAGGGATACCTTTCGAAAGTCAGTAATGTCGAATGATACAAGTGATATCAAACGAGCGATTAAAAAATGGAGTTCGGTAACAAAATCAGCGTATAACTAATTCTCATTGACGGTCAAACGACTTTGGAGCAATGACAATGCTTTATACTTAGATTCACTTTGATTTTTTTTATCGCCATATCCATAAGTCGGTGTAGGTATATGCTAAGAAATAAAATAAAAACATCGGATAAAATAAAAATAAAATTTTGATACTTGTTTTAGGTATTAGTTTTTTTAGTATTTTTAAGTTTTCTTTAAGTGTTTGTTTTTTAAGTTGTACATAATAAAATAGTCTACATATTTTATAAAACATCGGAATATTTTGTTTCAATTTCTCTATCATTACTATTGGTACTATTATAATAATAATAATTTTTATTACCAGAAAACTTACATTATAGATTTAGATTTTACCAGCGATCCCCAAACTAGGCGAGAATGCCTGTATTTTGGGGTTCAGAGCACGAGTTGTATAAGAGAAGTTAACGATATTAATTTATTACAATGGTGTTTAAAGTAGAAAAGGTTAGGCTACAATTTTGAAAAGTAAATTTTACAATATAATTAAGACAACTTAAAAAAAACTTAGGGTTTATGTGATGAATGTGTGTATTACGATACTATTAACATTCTTATATCTCCTCCATTATATCTTACGAGAATAATTAAAACAAAATACATATAGGTATTTGATCTTTTCGTACTCTAATAATTAATATTTTAAAAAGATTTCTTACAATTTATTATTACAATCTATTTTTAGTAATATCGATGAATCTATTATTATTCATTTCATGTTTGTTTTTTATTATTATTTTTATAAATTATTACAATTAAATAATTACAATTACAAATAATAAATTGCTTATTCTATACATATTACACCTACCTAATAGAACTTTTAGAAGTTGAAAGCAGTTCTGAAGTAAAAGACATCAATCCACAAATCGAAACAGTTCATAACGTTTTGACACCACATATCTATTTTGGACGTTACAGCATTCACCAAGACCGTCTGTGTAAACAAACAGTTGCGCCCAAACTTCGGCCAATAATAAAAACGACAGTATGCGGAAAAACTAACATCCTACCATCATAAACATCAAAGGCTCAAGTTCATAAAGCGATCAATGTGCACCGACTTAATAGCCGTTACAAACGCACTAATTATAATTAACTAGTTAGTAAAACGAACTCGGCTTTAGTTGCAGTATAAATAAAATTGTTTTTCACGACACGGTGAATTTAGTGTTTGCTCTGTTTACGCATTCCTAGCGAATTAATACTCGTAACTGTAGTGCAAGTTTGTTTTCATTACCGTGACATTGAAGTTAAAAGCAAAATATTCATAAAGAACAATGGCGAAATTTTATGTCATAAGGGTGTCTACACATGGCCCGACCCGACATCGCTTGAAAGAGATGGCTATATATAAGTTTCTTGGGAAGCGAAAGGGAGAAGCTATAACCTTAATAGTTTGTTTCTTTTGCTCACGTGAAATTCAAATCTAGCTGTCCCATTCACACGATGTCAGGTCGGGCCATGTGTAGACACCCTTACTTTTGGAACGTCTTGAAATATCATTTCAACAGAAAATATGTAAATATTTTTCTACGTTTTTTCAACTAAACATGTAAGGTAGTAAAAGCCAGATTAAAAAAGCACTTCATTTTCTTCATAATTATTTTAACAGCCTTCTATTTTTAAGTGTTACCATTTTATAAAATAACATATTTTTTTTTGCATTGGGTCATACCTAATATGGGGTTGGACTTTTGGCGGAAGCGCATAATATTTTTCATAACTAGTGTTTTTTCGTGTTATATTCATGGTTAAATACTTACTTAATAAAACAACACAACACAATCAGGTATACAATGACGAGGTCGCATGGCCATGATGGCTTAAGCTTACCCAACGGGTGAAAAAAATACAAAGACTGCCTATGGACTTTACGGATAGTGCTTTTCTTCTGTCTTCTGTTCTTTTTTTCTGTGTTCTGTATGACTGCGTGCCCAAGGATTCCAATTTTGCTTAATATCTAACGACTTCGTGCTGTTTTTAGTTGATAACAGTACCATAACCTACCAAACTTCGAAGCCTAATCACAATTTTTCTTGGCCTCCGCGATAAAAATATCTTTGACTAACAATCTCAAGAAATTCTGCAGAATTACTAGCGATATTTTTGATCTAAAGACGCCGTGTATTTTACTGACATAAAACTCTTTATGGGAGTTCGACATTGTTCTTTCATTTAACAACATTTTATTTTAATGTAAAACAAAGGCTCCTTCAATACGAAGATAAATCGGAAAAGTATAAGAAAAAAATGCCCAGTATCATTGTATCAGTACACAAACAGAATTATGTATCTAAACATTTAAATAGGTATCGCACTCATAAATCCGTTTACCAGTTAACTTAATTTTTTTATTTATTTAACAAAAAAAATGCAACTTTAAATAATAATATTTAATATGACTAAACGTCATATTTGTTTATACTTAGTTGGATACCGATAAGGAAATAACATGCGAACCCACAAAAAAAATATGTTTTTTCTTGATACAGAACGCTTCTTTGGCTGACAATATTTTTTTTGTGGGTTGAAATGTTATTGCTTATCAGTATCCAGTTATGCTTTATATGAATAAAATTAGAAAAAACAACATAAGAAAAATATTTTGAATTAAGAATGTCGGACACGGATATTGCACAAATGTATAAATATGCTGCTCAGCTTATAGTTTAACCTGGTCACTTTAGGGCAGGGTGTTTGGCGAATAAATCAACAAAACTCAAACAAATCTAAAGACTAATAGAACATAACGCCTAATGAAACCCATAAAAATCGTTAGTATGCCATAACTTTAGGGAGCAATCCTTTCTGACCTAATGAAACAATCGTGGAGCTTAGAGGCACACTTGCATCAGCAGCGGTTACCAAGTTCCTCGGTGCGGCGACGCGACGGAGTAACAGATGTAAACAATCTCTGGGCGCGTCGTAAACTCGCGTTTGATCTCCCCGCGGGCCCCCGCATCCCGCACACACACCCCCTCCACTAAAATATGGATTTTATGTCCCAGCTAGTTGCTAAAATACCGCATCCAGCGACCCTCATAACCAACTGGCTCACTCGTGCCAAGGATTCTGGTTATCAACTTTGACGAAATTAACGCGAAAACGGAAAGTAATTAGGATCAATGCCAAGATTGCATGATGAGATATCGTTGAGCAACAGACGAAACCGATATCGTAATAAAAAAGAAATATAAGTATGTCATCTGTTTTATTTGCTCTACAATGATTATTCTCTTTTATCGTTGTATTACTCACGCTCAAACTGAGAATGGTTTGACAATAAATCAATATTCAACAGAGACAATTAAACTAGTTCACACCAAGGCGCTATAAATGCGGCGTGGACGTCGCCACCCTGCCCGCCGTCCGCCCGAATTATGAGCCATAACTCTGATTCCATTTAACTCACGCACATCTCCTTACATTAATTTACGAGTGACAGCTCAGCCGGCTCGCATCGCATCTCGCTACAGTTATTTAATGCCTATTTTGACAATTATGCGTCGTATCATTCATTAGTTTATTGTTCGAGTGGTACCGATTTGGCCGCGAGTCTTTTGATTCGAGCCACATTCTTAACCTATTGTAAATTTTTAGGTCGACGGTGATTAACTCGTACGGAAATAACTTTATAGATTCAACTGTGATGTTAACTGAGAAATAAAACCGCGTTCCTCGACACTATTGTCTCCTCATAACTCGAATGATGCAACGTGTATTAATTTAGTTTTCTCCCGTGCGTTTTCAATTGCCGTTTGAAACCGTAATGATTAATCATTCACAATTAGAGACGCTCTTAACCCTGTTAATATTCAAAGCCCCGCATGTGTAACATTTCGGGAACTGAATTAAATTGAATACTGGCATTAACAAATGGAGCGGCCGTTTCCGAGCTGAGCATTTAAGTTATTACTGCAGCGATGCTCCTTCCGCGGCTCCTGGATGCCGCGTGACAGGGAGACGGGCCATCCATCACGCTCTTAATTTAAAATACCCGCGATTTAGGAAACCCTCTCTCAGAGCACTCGCTAATCTCCCCGCTAAAGGGTTCGACTCTAAATAAACTAATTGTTTTGTAAACACCCATCACAAAAGACTGTTTACGATCAAAATTAGCCTACTCAAAACAATAACAAACATCAGATAAAGAGTTCAAAACAAAGTAGACAAAGTGCCTCGTAAACGACTTAATCCCGTAATAAAAACGCCGATACACCTGATCGACACGATTGAGATTAAAAACGTTGTTAACCTAAAATAGACGTCGGCCGATGGCGTCTTCAGTAGTCTATCGATTAAACAAATAAAAAATCGTTTCGCTATGAAAGGCGAAAGGCAACGTGACGGTGGAGGCTCGTAAAAGCGTATGGCAAAGAGGAGCCGGCTAACTGCAGTAGTAAAACTGCTCGTTTTGTATACAGGACTCTTGTTATAGTCGGCGGGCGCGGTAAACAGCACGCGGCCGTGTGTCGCCGCCTTTATAGCAGGTCTTTGTGAGTTTAGTAGTCGCCGCGTCCGCACAAGACGGTGACCTTTCAGAGACGGCAGTAGTTCGTAAAAACGTAAATCACACAATGAACAATTTTGTTTGGTCGAAAAAAACCTCAATTCTCATTGGCTACACTAGAATATATTGGTCTGGAAGAAAGCATATCTCGTCTTTCTTGCAGAATTTTTTACTTTGTTGGTATAAGACTGCTGTACGTATAGTGAAAAATCTAACAGCTTTCTCCATTGTTTCAGATTATGGATATGGAATGCCCGGAGCATTTAGTCCATTTCTTCTCAATCCTGGATGGCTAGACGCTGCCTACCTCAACTACGCGTGGGCGGATTACTTTAGAACGCCGACAATGAGGGATCCCACCGCTTCTCTCGTCAAAGGTATGTATTGATTTAAAGTGCATAATTATTGTTGTCCTTAAACGAAAATAGCTTACTCAGTTTGAAATTAACAGTTTTTTTTTATTTGAGTACTGGAAATAAATTTCAAGAGAATAATAGTTTGTTTCAATACATACAAATAAGTTTTTTGCCTCGACTTTTAAGTATTCATACGTACAGTGAAGCTGTAACATGATTTTAGTAATCAAATTTTTCTTAAATTAAAAATTCCGGATTCAACAAACAACACTCAAAAAAATGCTGCTCGCAACTGAGCCGCCCCTCAAGGCCGTACAACGCAAAGCGGCTCAAATAAAAGGAGCATCTCTTGAGCTCTGCAAAACAACACCAGTCCGACCGAAGCATAACCACCCGCTGAAGTACGCCGCATGCTAAGGGGGGTCCGGAAAACGGACAAAAAAGCGCTGCTTTCGCGTTCGAGAGAGTGTGGAGTCAATTTTATTCCAATGTAGGCGACCGCGCCACCAGCCACTTTTTGTTTCCGTCGTAGAAACGCGAGAAGCGATGTACTCAAACACCTACGGAGTTTTATTAAACGTGCGCGCCGGAGTGGCCGAGCAGCGCAGATATTCATGAACTTTCATAATTGGACTGCATTATTTTCGGGTTTCCTTTTACCAGTATCGCGCGGGCAAACGGGAGTGCCTACAATGTGCGAGGGTTGCGCATTGCATATACAGAGAAGTACTGGTAGAGGCCTGGATGACGTTAGGGGTTCATTCATTATATTTGTAGTAGATAGATATGCTTCATATAACGTAATAGATATATCAGAGATAAAAATAATAAAAATTTAAGTTGCAAAAATATTGATTTGGACAACAGGATCGCCAGATTACTATAAGACAAAAGAGAATAACAAGGCTTAACCCAATAAGCTCTAATTAAAAATAACGTCCAAAAGTCCAAAGCAAAACAAAATCAAATTCAACGATCGGGAATCACCTCAATCAGGCGCGACGCCGATATTGGCCCCCACCTCACCAAATTACCCCCTAGTTACGACCCTCGCCACCCTCGCTGCCTTTTAAAGTGGTCTGCGCACTGCCACTGCTGCAAACAGAAAAAGTGCAAAAGAGTATCGAACGTAGTACCACCTCCGAGCTCTTTGTGGCCCAATCTGCGCCTCAGTCGTATCTTTTTTATACGGCAGCTTCTTGTACACGTTGTCGAGAATCAAAGGTTGCACGACAAGAACTTTTCAAAACAGCTGCTAATGAAAATTTCACGTTTCGAGGTCTCTTTGTCCGCGCCCGGAGATAGCGGCGCTTCCATATCGCGATCGAGCTTTGTGGAGCACATGTGTACTTCGGCGCCTCACACGTGCCTCGCATTCGTAATGCAACGACGCTCTTCGCAGAGACTTATCGTGCCAAATTACGATATCGTGTCCGCTTCGCAAAGAACTATGCCGTGCGCGGATAAATAAATACCTACCTCCTGCACCCTCACCCTCCTCATGTCGCACTAAAAAAACATCCCTTTCGGTGAAGCCGCCTTTAAACGCCTACAGATTGTACATTATCCTTAGTACGATTATGCACCCCCGTGTACTGGGAATCGACGGAGTGCCCTGTGCCTCGAGATATCCCCAGGGGCTCGTCTCTCATATTACGTCATGTTGCCGAATCAGACGGCGGTGGCTGTAACGGAATAAGTTATATTTTTACTCACATGTATTAATCCATTCTTTTTTTGCCAACAGGTAGCCCGGTAGCTTTACCTACGCCATCAGTGGCACTGCCCGGAGCAGATCTATTTCCGTTCCAGCCTGCGATGACAAATCTTCCACCGAATGGATTGCTCCCGCCTCCAGGAGCGTTTCTACCTCCAAATGGGCTCTTACCATTTGGACCACATCCTGCTGATCTCGCACTGAAATCGTTGCCCCCCGAGCTATCGCTGAAGAATGGTATGAACCCTTATGATGCATTGAGGCATTTACAGAACAATATATCACCGATGGATACATCGAGCGCACGCTTGTCCCCGACGAGCAGTAGACAAAGTGGCAGTCCACGAAGCATGGCCAACGCCAGCCCCGATAGATCGAAAGCGGACTCCAAATCGGAAGTGAACTCGATGCACGATGCTACAATTACTGACGAATCGGACGAAGAGCCGATTGAAGTGGTCAAGTCTGCGTTCCACCCGACGCGACCTGCGAACGTCGAATTGCAGGAGATGAAGCGTGTTCAAGCAGCGGACTCGACGGTGGCCGACCGGCCGCGGATCCGCAATGAACTCAAAGCGCCCTCACAACGGACCACAAGGGTTCTTTCCACGAGTCCGAATTCCACTAAAATTTCTAACGGAACGATATCGTCGCACAAGTCCGTTTGGCGACCATATTGACGATGCAGTGCTAGTTTTCTTAGTCTTGGACCGTCTTTATTTGGCGGATTCAGTAAAATGTGATATAACAATGAGCTTGTAAATATAATATAGTTATTATCCAAAGTACATTGACTTATAACAGATATTTATTCATAGATCTATTTAGGATTTCAATTGCATAGCTTAGCGATGGATAAATTTAGTAGGGTATTGTAAATATTAATAAATAGGTATTATTATTGTTAGAAATTTTATTGCAGATGTGTTCACGCTTATGGATGATTATTTTAATTTGTATTTGATAGACCTATATCAGTATCGATGAAAAGTTTGTAAAAAAATATGTTATTTAGGTACTTTTAGGTATTCTCTTATTCTTTGAAAAACGACTGATTACTTTTAACCAGCTCTTGTCATGGAGAGAAAATAATGTTGTACTTATAGATGTGTATAAATACTGTAAGAGATATATTTATTAATAAATTACGTATATTAAATACGAATACATCAGTCAGTCTGTCATAGTTGGTGTATATATAGATAATAATCGTGTAAATAATGTATGTAATTAGAATAGAGAAAAAACATTATAATGAAAAATCGTCAAAATTAATAATTGTTTTAATGAATCGAACCTGGATTTTCTGATTTCTTGAATATTTAGTTTATCACAAAAGTGTTTAGCTGAAGCGCATTGAGTTTTAATGATAAACAAAACAATGTGCAATGCATATGTGCTTACATTGTATCTTGCGTGTTTTATGAACACAGTTCGAGTGTAAACAGAGTACGTTCTCAGAGACTAGAATACATAATCACATAATACTGAAACTTTTGTTAACTTTGACAACAGATTAATTCTAATACTGCCTTTGTCTGGCCCTTAGCAAATGACAAAGGCAGCAATAGAGATAATCTGTCATTAAAGTTAACATACATTTCAGTATTCGGGGGTTAGCCTCTACTTACAATCAGTATAATTATTATTACGAGGAACAAATACTTACATATCTTATTCTTTTTTAAATAAAAAAATATATGGCAATTCACACTCGGCTTCCCGCTACGATTCCTTATGTCGGGGATGACATGACACAAAGACACGAACTAACATCCAACCCAGAGCAGATAAATTATTCATCATTCAAGTACCTGCCCCGCCGGGAATCGAACCCGGAACCTGCTTAGAAGGTAGACGTGCTACCAATTAAGACAGGGTCGTCAAAAGATTTGAGTTTAGAATATTGACATACCTTTTTCCACTCCTTGATTATTATCGGAGACGACTTCAAAAACTTCGCAGAAGGCTTACTTATGATTTATACATCAATGATCAATTTATTTTTCATTTTAAAAAGAAAACAGGTTTGTTAAGAAGCTCTGTATTCATACACGGATTCATTAAATATAGCCTATAGTTTATGTCATCAAGGGTCACGTAATCTATATATATATAAATGTATAAAAGAAGCCTTTTCTAGGCATCAACGCACATACCAAACCGCTTATGATATTGATGTGAAATTTAAAATCCATTTTCCTGAATTGGTCTAGGTGAACAATAAAAACGAATTTTGCGAAATTAAACCTCTAAAGAGGTAAAATGGACCCCCAAATTTTGTATGCAGTACACAATACAGTACAAAATATTTTTTTCATCCTAAGCCAATTAAACTCGGTGCCAATAAAACTCGGTATGTGTAGCCTAAAAAATAAAGTTTCTCAAGGTTTTTCGAAAATCAACCCCTAAGATGTGTCATGGTGTATTTTATTTACTATTAGCCTATGCGAGCAAAGCCGTACGGGCACGCTAGTATTTTAATGAAGCAGTTTCACAATTTCTTCTTTGTTTTTCTATACAAAAGAGAGGAGGCGAAAGCCTTACGGTGTCTGTGTCTCTATCCCCGAATACTGAAGCGTTTGTTAACTTTGACGACAGATTAAGTCTATTGCTGTCTTTGTCATTTGCTTAGTGCCAGACAAAGGCAGTATTAGAATTAATCTGTTGTCAAAGTTAACAAACGTTTCAGTATTCGGGAGAATGTCACACTTGACTTTTTACGTTCATCATCATCATCGGAAGACGTCCACTGCTGAACATAGGCCTCTCCCTTAGAGCGCCACACCGACCGACTACGTGTCACTTGCATCACCAGTTGCCCGTGACTTTCACAATGTCGTCGGACCACCTAGTGGGAGGCCTGCCTACGCTGCGTTTTTAACGTTAATTTATCTAAAATATAAATATTATATTAATTCCGTCAGTTGAAAGCATTACGCTGACTCTAATCACGTCAACACGCATCAGTTTCACGGTGTACCGATTGTGTTTGCGCGTAGATCCGGTTAGCTGATTGCCAGGCGGCAGCGGTCTCCCGGCGTTCAAACAAGCCGGACTGAGATATATAATTGCTGGATATGCCTTTAAAGTATTATTCGTTTTTTCAATAGGAACTTTCGTCAAGATTATAACTAAAGAGATATGGAAGAAGTACATTGCCATATAGGCGTCACCGAGCGGCAGGCCAAACAGCGGCAGCGAGTTAGTAGTGAAAGTAGAGCGGTGTTAGGTACAATAATATAATAGTACAACCAATTATTTCAATTATCTCAGATGGAGTTCAATGTTTTTGGGGTGTATGTATCTCTGAAAGGATGTTTGTTTTTTGCTCTAATATTTTGTCTGTAGTATTTTCCCGTATTACCTCTTGTAGACTTAATACTAGATTTTGACCAGTGAGATTCGTTGGATTTGTCTTTTTCAAAGGAATCATTCTCTATTGAAAGATAATAAATTTAGTTTCTAATGGAGCCAGTACATAAAAATACAGAATCTCAAATCTTCAAAACGCTACAAAGGCATCTTTTTTTTATTTTATAGAATTCATATCTACTTTTTGGGCTTCGTTCATTTGTGATATCGCATTGATTTTTTTGTGAATACACTCCCTCTCATTACCTGCTCTCTTTAATTCAAGTCTATCTGCGTGCTTCGGCTTATGATTCACTTTTAGTGAACACAGGGTCCGAAGAGTGAAAGAAATAACGAGGCAATTTATTACGAGTTAATGGTATCGATGCTGTTGTAGCATTTCTTATGCAAAACTAAATTTGAGAGCCCTAAAACTGTTGCTATCGTGTTCTCATATATTAAAATAGTTTTAAAGGATGCAGATAATTTTAATCTAATCTACAGCAGAATCGTCACCGTAAGTATTTCTGACAGATAAAGCATAGATCAGATAAAGCATGTATCAGTTACATTTATGAGACTCACCCCCGAATACTGGAACGCTTGTTAACTTTGACGACAGATTAAGTCTATTGCTGCCTTTGTCATTTGCTTAGTGCCAGACAAAGGCAGTATTATAATTAATCTGTAGTCAAAGTTAACGAACGTTTCAGTTTTCGGGGATATGTAGGCTTAAGTAGGTACTGCCTAGTTTCGTTAGACTATAGCTGCATAATGTATAAACTAAAATTGTTTCAAATAATATAAACTTAAAACTAAAATATAATATATATAATTATAAACAAAACTAAAATTAAAAAAATATATATATGTTGTGAATAATTATAGCTTGATGTTTTAACGAGTTGGCAAACCTCACTCTCACTAGTACCTAATGCAGTAAGAAAATGGTGGGTGGGCGAAATTTTGAGAACTATCAAACACTCGAATTAAACAAAGACAAACTAAATTGTACACAGTATGAAAATTTAAAAAAAAGTCCTTCATAATATTATTCTTTCCATATGTAACTGAATAATGCGTAAACTCCTCAACTTTTTTATCACACACATAATGCACCGTGCTATTTGGCTGTATTAAAAAGCTGTGGCTAGACAGCTGCGGCCCTCCGTTGAATCTGAATATTTGTTTGAGCAGACGCGCAAAATATTTCAATGCACGAGTGATTACGATATTATATATGTAGTATAGTATAGTATATGTACGTTCAACAATAGTAAGGAAAACTTTTATTTAGTATATTATAATCTAAACTTAAATGTACAAACTAAAACTAGAAACAAAATCAAAATAAATACTTAAATAAATTAAATCTAAAATATCTACAAATAAAAAACCACATTTAGGTCGCTGTCCACGGGTAAGGTGCCCAAAAAGCTGGCGACATTACCCCGTTGAATTGCCAATAAATTTTAAGGAAATAGTAGACAAAAATGTATAGTTGGGAGTTTGAAATTTCGGCAAGCGACAAGATTTGAAGCTTGATACGAGCAAGAGTCCGAGTTGAAGAGTAATTTTAACAAAAATGGATGTTTTCTTAGCAAGATGCTCGTTAAAAAACAGTCTTTGATGACTAGTGTTACAATATTATTACAGTCAGAAAATCTTCCGATTATCATTTTTTTTTTTGTTTATTTATTAGGGTGTTAAAAAGTGTTATTAAAATGATTTGATAATTTTTGTAACGGTCAGCAAGAGTGACAGAACCATAACATAAGACTTAGATAAAAAAAAGTGAAGTACCAAATCTCTCAAAATGTGCTTCTACTTAGAGTATTGGGGATTACCCCACATGTGGGGAACAGCCGAATCCCCACTTTACATGTATGACAGCCACCCCACAGAAATAAAATTATGATTTTTTTATTATTTACAAATTGTTACTTTTAAAACGACGGAACCCTAAAAAGTAGCAAAAACATAAAATGCGTTGGTTTGTGTTGTAAAAAAGTAACGTTTTATTAAGAATCGGAACATTGCCGTTACGATCCGCGCCTATGCGGGACGCGCGCGGTTTGATATTATATTTTTTGCTTACTTTTCTGATCTTGCGTAAGAATTATCTAGACCACCTCCCACCCCCCTGTAAGTAGAAATAAGACTTCTTTGGATTCCCTCCCCCCTTAAACCGCCTTACTGATTAGAGGCTTTTCGTTTAGTCACTTTAAATTAAACACTTTAATCACTCACTTCAATCACTTTAAACACTAAAACACTTTAATCACTTAAAAATCAAAATGAACAATTTTCAGAATACCCTTAACATGTTCATGATAAAATCCCTATTCTGTCGCTGCGCAGGGACCACGGCTTGAAACCCGCGCCGCGGGCCACGCTCCATCAACACGTATCGATAAGAACCCATGCGCAGTGTAGCCACTTGAACAGTACATAAAATGCTAAGAGCAATGGCCTTAAATTGCACATGTATTTTTTCATCTATCATGATGTTAGTTACTTGTTTTCGACTTTTTTGTAACCGATTTTGCTCACATTCGAACTGATAAATTTTATCAAAATGATGTACTACTCAAAAGAAATCAGCGGTTTACAAGTTATTCCTGGACAAAATATACAAACATACATACAAACGCTGATTAGTTCTCGTAAGCTTTAACACTAACAGCCATTCTTCCACGTTTACCATTCTCATGCAAGAAAGATAACCTCTTTATTGTTCACACCAAAAATTACAAGCAAATGATAGAAAATCTTAAGAATAACTAGTGGAACAACTGGCAGCCTTATCACTAAGATTGAGCACTTCCAGGCAACCTTAGTGTTAAGAAGGTAAAGTATGGTCACGAGTCTCATTACTGTAACCTTCAATCAAACACAAGTAGGTACTTCAAAGACTGTGGTTGTACCTACATGTAACATCTTACTGTCAGTAGCACACTAGTATTATAAATGCGCAAGTTTGTGTGTATGTGTGTAAGTATGTAACTAGGTAAGTATGTAAGTGTGTTTACTCCTGTTCAACTCTGTGACAGCTGAACGGATTTGAATGCAATTTGGTATGGCGCAGCATTTTTATTCCGAAAAAATATTCTTTTTCTGTACAATAGCGGTCAAAGCTGCGGGGTGCAGCTAGTTATTAAATAAAAGAATTTATAAAAAAAAAATGGCTTATTATATTTTCATATTTTTTTGCAAGTTTAAAAAAGCTTTCATTTTCGATAATCTTAACTATAGATTCTGCTTTCAGTGATTCTCTCGCATTTTTACTGTTCCGCCGTCGTCCGGAATACCGAGCGCCGTAGCACTCTGTAGCCGGTGCTACGCCGTAGCAATGTAGGACTGCCCAGAGGCGCTGAATAATCGGGGAAAAAAATGGAGTCCGTCCCAAATTGCAATTTTGTGTATAATAAAGCCTTTAAAGGGTTAAAGGTTTTATGTGTACTGAATTTGATGGACCTGTAATTGTTTACTGTTTCATAGAAATTAAGAGATCCTATCTACTCAAACGTAGCAAAAAGCTCTTGTTTTTATTTATGAATAAAAGAAATCTAATTCACCATGTTATTTTGTATTGACATAGTGTTAGTGAGTTTATTAATCACTTTATCAAAATTGCGTAAGAGGTACCAAATAAAGTAATCCGCTTACAAATAATTTTGTTGAAAAATATTTATATGAAATCATTTATTCCAGGTCACAGGATTTACACGAAAGATGGCGTCACTTACTCCTATTATAACCTTATGGACCAACATACGATCCCATATAAATTAAAGACGTAATATAAGGTATGTATAATTTTTCCGCGGAACAATTACTAGTTTTTTTCTGTGTATTGACACATTTGGGGGCTCTTACGTCAACTGAACCCGCCTCAAACTGGACCAGTAACTAATCACATTTTTCTTAATTACGGTTTAAGAAACGAATGTTGCTTGAAACCTATAATAGTTTTGGTAAAGCGAAAAATAAAAATAAATCGTTATTAAGTATTTTGTGAATATGAACCCAGATATAAATCTCGAAAAAGAATACCAAAGCAAATACTTTCCGGCTACTGAGATTTCAGCAATAACACGAAAATCCCCGTTTTCATCGCGCTCGAAAGTCAAAAAGGGGTGACAGGACTCGACTGGACAATGGCGTAGAAAGAAATCTCTCTGATAAAATTTTAATGCCTGTATAAAAAGGCTATAAATTTGATTTACGTTCCCCGAACCCCCGTAAAACGGGGTAATATCGAAAAATAACATGAGATAATGTTGGCTTACAAAGTGGGGTGGCCAGAGCGGGATTAGGCGATATTTGCGTTCCGAATGTACGGCGGTCCGCGCCACCACCGGGATTCGTTTTGCCACTTTTTACGACCCTATAAAATCGAATATTGATCTTTTAAGCAAGACATGTTGCGTAAGCAACATTTCTCTTAGGGCTAATACTTAACTAGTATTTTCATTTGGTACTGGGCTACGAGACGAACAAATCACTCGCTTGATGTCAAGCGTCACACTTGCCGAGAACACCCACCCAGAATTTTGAACTTCAGCAGTTGATAACCAAGCGCTGCAATGCACTGCGCTCGTCACCCTGTGATATTTAGATGCTAAATCTCTTTGTGCCCAGTAATTTCGCTGGAAGCATTGCCCTTTAATCCAGACCACACAAATGTTTGCATACTGCTGTTTGGCATAACTGGCAAAGGTGTGGCGGTCTGTAAAGAGCCCTACTACTACAAAAATCCTTATTTTGTCAATAAAAGAATAACAACACTCAGCAGTTTTGAGTACTCGTACTTATTTCTTCTAATTACGCACCCTCTCGTAAATCCGTCGCGAAAGCGGGAAAAATCCAAACAACCCAAAAATTCACCTCATAAAACACATAAAAAATTCGCAAAGAACTCTCTTCGAAATAATAAATTCCTTATTGGGCCGCGGCAGAAACACAAAATGAGTAGAAGAAGCCACTTAAAAAGATTGGCACTCAGCGAACCGGCATAATCCATGTAAATTACGTCAAATTAGGAGTCGTCAACACGCTGCGCCTTCTCCCAGTAATTTGGTAGGCAAACCCTCTTTTATTATTAATATTTATTCCGTACCATCTCTGAATCGAGAAAATTTAAAAAAAACCAAACGAATCTCTCCGATCAGTTGATGAATCGAGTAAATATCGAAACGAATGGTCCTGGATGATTATACAGTCGCTTTTTCATCTAATTTTTAGGAATCATTGAACTTATTAAGTACCTTCTCTGGTCTTCGCTTTCAAGGAACTCATGGTTTCTGAAAGACATACTGGACTTCATGAAGCTTAGTCTGACATTCGTGAAAGCGAAGTGCATTACCAGATAAGTTTCTCAATAAGGCCGCAGCTATCAGAAAAGAAAATATACACGCGTATAACTTAGGTATACAGAGTTATAAAATAATTAATAATTAGTTAAAGATAGGAGGCAGCTTTCTGCTTAAAAACTTTTGTCCACGACTTATTATTAAATTTAAAAAAGAGCTTAGTACATTCGCTTTACGCAAGTGGCTATGTGAGTGGTGAATGCTCCACTTGTGCTAGGCCCAAAATGGTAAGAGCATTTTGGTCGGTCCTATTATCAAAATAATATTGGTGGTGGTGGATGGTGGATGATTTTCACACACAGCGCCATCTAGCCCCAAACAAAGCAAGCTTGTACTATGGGTACCTGATAACTGATAGAATATATGAATACTATTTTTTAAATAGTTTATATGTATATGTATAAGTTCGTTTTTATATGTATAAGTTTTTTATAATTTTAATAGGTAATATATTTGAAGTTTGTATTTGCATCAGCCTTTTAACATCCCAATGCTAAGATATCGGCCTACCCTCGAAGATGATTGCGCCATATCCACCACGCTGGTCCAGTACGGGTTGTCGGATTCACATACGCCATCGAATTTCTTTTTCGGAATATGCCAGGTTTCCTCACGATGTTTTCCTTCACCGAAAAGCCAGTGGTATATCCGAACGTAAGTTTCCAAGAACTTATAGGCACAGGCCCATCCGGATGCGAACCCACGACCGCACAAATGAGAGGCGAGCGTGCACACTGAGCTATCACAGCTTAAATCTTGTATAGAACGTGCGCTGCGTCTTCCAGTCCGTGGTCGCCACTCAAGAACCTTAATACCAATAACCCGATATCATAAGTGACGCCGGCTTCAGTTTTTGAACCGTGATATACTAGAAAATTCCACACTGATATCTCTGTTTACCTGGACAGACAGTTAGCGATAGCATACAGTTTTACCTAAAAGAATAGACAACAAAGATAAGCAAGCTTACCTTATGGTTTCATACAAATATTAAAGAAAGTCGGCGAGCCTTTCAAAAGCGGCAAGATAAAAGTCTGAGGCAATAAACATCATAAAATGACCCAAAACAAGTTTATTTTACTCCGATTTATCTTTATTACTGGGTTCTTTTTGGTAAAGAAAGCTACTGTGGTGCTAGAGACAAAAACTCGGCTGGGTGAGATATTCAAAGAAATCCGCGTTACAATTAGGTTTTATTGGAGGTAAATTATCTTCCTTGTAATTTTGACTGCCCCAGTGGCTCAGTTGGTAGTGAACCTACCTTCTGTGTTTGGGGGCGTGGGTTCGATTCCCATCTAGGACAAACATTTATGTGATGAATATTTGTTTTTGTTCGATGTCTGGGTGTTAATATCTATATAAGTATGTATTTAAAAATATCTATGTACGTATATCAGTCTCTGGCAGCCATATTACAAGCTTTGCTTAGTTTGGGGTCAGATGACCGTGTGTGCAAAAAATGTCCCAGATATTTATTTATTTATTTATAATATAAAAATCATGTTTTAGCAACCCAAGAAATGGCTACTTTGAACTTCTCGGAATTGACACACAACCCTAATTGACATTAATAATGTTAGTTAATAATGGTTTCTGAAATTTCATAATAACTTAATATCATATACATAATTAAGTAAGATTTTAGACAATTTTAGAAGTCATAAACCCTTTTTTTTCTATCTGATATGACATCATAGTACAAAATGAATTAAACCATTGAGTTATTAATATACTACATACTAGAGGTGACACCGCCATAAATTCCGACGTTACATTTCATTGTGGTCAATTTGCTTAACTTCACTCGCTGCAGCTTGGTTTCTGATCACGCCTTGTGTTGAATCACTTAAATAAATATGGTGCACTACGAGAGACTTCTGTCATAATTATACTTTTTTTTTGTAGCAAAATACATACTAATGTTTGGCAAAGTAGTTACAATTAAATGCGACATGCTATGTACTGCGGTGTCGCCTCCATAACGCCGCAGTACATAATAGCTCAATGGTCATAACTAGTGTCGGTTTGATTGATAACGGTGATTGTGCCTTAAATTTTGATAAATTTTTGGACGAAAACTACCACTGTTTTTAACATGAGATTCGAATCCGGGTATATACTAAAACTGTGACCAGAACCTTCGGAGGCCAGGCAGCAGAGTCCTCGTAGTAAATTGTGAGCGTTCTGTGATACCCAAGCCACCTTCCAAGCGTGGGTATTATGGCAAACCACCCTTAAAGGTTAGGCCTTTGTCTAGCAGTGGACTTCTTTTGGCTGATGATGATGATGCATCGTAGAAAAAAAGACGAAATATTAGGAATGGAACTAATGCCATTAGGTATATGTTTATGCTATAGAAGCTTTTGGTGTATTAAAAATTACACGTACCAGTAACTAGCTGTTACCCGTGGCTTCGTTCGCGTGAATATTAAAAAAAAAGTAACGTAGCCTATGTTCGTCTCCGACCCTTAAGCTATATTTATGCAAAAATGTTGGTCGATCTGTTCAGCCGTATAACCGTGATAACGCAATAAACACCCAAACAGAGAGACAGAGTTACTTACGCCTTCATAATATTAGTTAGGTTGTTTGTTCGGCAGTGAATGTATATGATAATAATGACGATGAACATGAGATTCACAAATTCATGTCTCTATCGTGCTAAATATATTTTTAGCACTTTAGCTATATCTAGAGAAACGCCGTCAACAAATCCAGTCGGGTAACCCTACATCGGCTGCATACACAAATTGCATACGCCTAAATGGGTTTCGGCGTCCATCCACAGGGCGGCTAGTCATTAACTCACGGAAGCGAGTACAGCGACCAATTTCCCCTGGTCGTCAATTAACGGCACTTGGGCGCGAGTGGCCGCCCGCGCAAGGGTTAAGATGTTTGTTATGATTTACGAGTGAAAGAGGGACGTAAACTTTAGGGTTAAGGGCTTGGACCGTTTTGATCGGAAATGATGTTATGGGCTTGCGTTTGGGCGTATGAGTCTCCAAACTGAAGTTACTACAAAGTAACGCCTGGTCATATAATACTCATACCTATATATACCTAACTATACAGTTGTTAAACTGCTGTTTGGTCATTTGGTAATTTTGGATTGTCTAATTATCTATATACAAGGTGTGACTGAAAGGTGTGGCAATATTGAAAGGTATGTATGTAATCGTTATTATGAATCACTTTTACTATGGGACCAACAAAGAAATCGAGAAAATGTCAATGACACTCGACATAATGTATGGAACATGATGACAATGTTTTTTTTTCGCAATTTCAGACTTGGTCCCATAGTAAAAGTTGTTTATAATGATGAGTACATACATACCTTTCAATATTGCCATGCCTTTCAGTAACAACCTATTTATAAAAAGAACAAGCGCGTTTTTAGGAATTAATAAATTCATTATTAATTCATTCCATTATTGAGATAAGCCAACAGTGAACATATTTTACATTTTTACTATGAAAACTGACGTGGTTTTGACATTTTGTTTTAATAAAACGGGAATATTTTACATTCTTGTAATAAATTTCTACGTGAGTGGGTACATGGAACTGATATGATCACCCTTTATAGGCATATACAACATTTGCCATAAATAGTGATAAGACAGGGAAATAAAATAAGAAGGAATCAATCAATGCACAGACCTAACCGCTTATGGTAGAGACGAAAAATTCGAACCCAATATACCTCAATTGGTAAGGTGAACAATAAGAAAGTATTTTGCAAAATTCCACCCCTAACGAGTAAAATGGACTCCAAAAGCATGTAAGTATGGAAAAAAATAATTTTCATGCTACGCCAATTAAACTCGGTTTGTATAATAAACATAAAAAATAAAGAAATCTCAGAATGTTTCGAAAATCAATCCCTAAAGTGCATCATTTACTAGCCTGTGTGAGCAATGCCGTGTGGGAAAGCTAGTAATCTATATAGATATGATATCTATAGTATATGAATTATACCTAAAAACATCATGGATTACCAATATTTAACAGCGTGACAGATAATTATTTATCTGTAATGCTGGGTATTGGATGGTATTGGTAAACATAATAACAATTACTGATATTATGAGCCTATTTTCTTAGTATATCGGATCTGCAAACTCTAAAACAAGATGATTATATTATTATTTTCTTATGCATATAAATAAAATCGCTACGTCGATTTTGTTGATCACTCTGTAACCTTATCTAATCTCACAACAAAAGCACTAAAACTGATTTTTTTCTTTAAATATGAGACACTGGCTAAATACACTATGTGTAGAGCCAAAATACAAGAGAAAAAGGAGTTATCTTTAGTTAATTTTCGAATATGAGACACTGGCTAAATACACTATGTGTGGAGCCAAAATACAAGAGAAATAGGAGTTATTTTTAATTACTTTTCGAAAATGGTACAATATAATAACTGATTTTCATTAGTGTTAGCTAAAATTAAAATTTCTAGATCATTACTAAGCGGATTTAAACAATAGGAATACATAAAATTGTTTTCTTTCTTCTTTTTTACTGTAATAAATACAAAAAAGTTTTGTTAAAAATTATATCTGTACTAATAATCAGCCATTAGTAGAATTGTTTTATGCTCAATTTCATATCTTTTATACATAAAATACCTACAATTGTGTTATTCTAATCGTTTGTAAAGTCAAACACTTTGCTAACTTCCTACTTTTTAATGGGCTTTTTTGGGCAATATAAAAATGTCTTTATTTGCTTAGGTAAAAGTCGACCGACCCAAAGTTATTGTCCTAATATCGTTAAAAAGTAGAGCCCAAATGTAAAGCATTTTTTTCGGGATCTTTCGCTAAACTTTAACAGTTATATTTAAATGTTTATGCAACTTAAATAGGGCAAAGAAAGAAATATTTGTCGCAAAAAAATTAGAACGGTACATCGGCAATGTATTCCTGGTAAAGAAATGTTGTTTAAAATAATTATCTGTAAAAACGTGGTGAATATTTAAATTAGCTTTCGGCTTAACAGGCGACATTGTTAGAAACAAGAGAACAAAACAAAAGATTTCACAATTTATGACATTAGTTTCGATTCACTTTTATTGCGATATTCCAATTATATTTGCAAAGTTGCGCTGCGCTCTAGGATTTTACACAGATTTCCTGCATTTTTACAGATAAAAAGCATCCTCTGTCCTCTTTGCACTATTTCCATGTCAAATTTCAACAAAATTCAAAATCTCACGATTGCTTCAACCGAATCTCACGATTTACTCGTGAAAAGTTTACAATTAAACAGTGAGAGAGAGAGAGAGACAGAATGACAAACTTACTCGTGTATACGTTCGCATTTAAAATGTGTGATATGATTTAGTGTTTTTTGTCAGGACTTAACCACGCTTAAACTATTTCCTGACAAAAAAAAATAATGATGTGTTTAAATCGCGAAAGTTTAAAAGTTACATGTATTGATATGGTAATTAAAGGGACCTGTTTCACAAAACTCTGTTATGTTACATCAAAAAATGTAGGTGGTTCCTACTAAACAAATTGTTCGAAGTGTATTCCGCGTGGCTCCCAATTCGCGCCCACAAACCACTCGGCCGACGGGTGAGTTGTCACGCGCCACCACATCCTCGCCACTAGGGGCGAATACACCGAGCACAAAGCACACTTCTTTTTTAAAGTAAGTGCACCCTGTGATTTTCCACCTGATTCCCAGATCCAGTGTTATCCAGTTTCCTTCAATTTTAAGGATAAAAAGTATTTCTTATCTTTCGTAATCGACACTGCTTTCACTAAGAAAACTAACGTGGTTTTGACATAATATTTTGTTTTAATAAAACGGGAATACCTACGTTAAATTGAGTCGGTTATTCCGACTATACCTACTTTCGATCACATTGGATTCCACGTGCACTTGCAGTGCTAGGCAAGGCGAGGTTGCGCGCATGTCACGTTTAGCATCCCTCGATAAAGGTCTCCGAATGTAGTCGAAACTATAGTAGGAATATCCCACTCAATTTTACGTGAGTTTTCCCGTTTTATTAAAATAAAAAGACACTGCTTTCAGCTGCTTTGTTGCAAATTTCATCCAGATTAAACGATTACTAAAACAGAGCATGAAGACAAAATATCTAATAATAATAGCTCTCGGTGACAATCGCAATGGGATTCCGCGATTTGTTGACCGTTCATACAATTCGCAGGTCACTATATTCTGATTCATCCAGTCAACAATTCGTCGAAATCTTATTGATCATGGAGTAAGGTTGTTCCATGACCTAAGAAATAGTGTATAGTTTGAACTTAATGAAACTCAATTTCGAGTGACATTTTAAGGACAACCTTGACGTTAACCGTTAGATGAGGAATTTGCTCGTCTCACCACTGAGTTACCTAAAGAGAAACAGTACATTCGCGTTTTTAATATCAGTATGATATTTACCTATAATGATTTGTGTCACAGTATGAAATGTTATAAAATCCATGAAAAATAACGTTCCTGCGTCATCGCAGTGCTTAATTTTTTGTAAGTAAAAAAAAAACTTACTGCAAAAGAGTGGGATTAACTGCAATCGTCGAGTTTCCCGATTAGTAGATAAGTACTACCAAAGACATTATGATATTAAAATCATCAAGTTCATACAGCAGTATATATATTTTTTTTAAGTTTTGTACTCGCCTTACATAGATTTGCAATTATACAACTATTTTCTTCCGAATTTTAAAGCGGGTCCATTTGACCAAAGAAAAATAATAGAATTAATCAATTTGTCAACTCAAACTGCGGGGTCAGTTTGAGGCGGGTCTAGTTGATGTAAGAGCCGAAATTAAATAAATAAATATTGGTTGACGTTTTTCATACAGCGCCATCTAGCCCCAAACTAAGCAAGCTTGTACTATGGGAACCAGATAACTGAGTTTTTTGGCGGGAACGTGAAGAAGTCATGTCGCGTCAGTCTATTATTTGCCAACACTTGTGTTAAATCGAGTGTTTATGTTTAAAAATGGTGGATTTCGTGAACGTGCATGAGTGTTGGTTAATAGTATAATGTTGTGAAACGTGACTCTTCGTGTTGTTTCCAAAACTCCTTAGAAATCTCTAGTAAAGTATCCACCACTTTACTGGGGCATGACATGGACTTGACCGTGACTTCCTTTACTTGACTGAGACTATGACTGAGACTTATTTTTGTGTAATATTTTACATTACTTGAAATGTTACAATACTTGATACTTGCTAAATACACAACGTGTGGAGCCAAAACATAAGGAAAAAAAAGCTGATAGAATACATATTTTTTTTTTAAATTTTAATTGGTCATGGTTCAGATTTTTTATTGGTATGTGTATTTTCATTTATTTAAAAAAAAACATAAGATACAAAACAAAAGTATCGTGTTATGATTATTTTTTCTCCAGTGTAAACCAGCCGTAGTTACGGCCGTGGTGAAGTGGAGTTCCACTTCACCACTTTCTGCAGCTACTCTCGAATTCATAACTTTCCTTTCGCGCCGCATTATTCAATTTAGCAGGTGAACACGCGAATATGAATGAAGCGGTTGTGGCGTGTCAATTCGAGGAACAACTTTTCTTTACAACCGACCTTTAGCCCTTTTACAATTTGTAAAGTTGTATTCTGGTAGTCGAGATACTACATGCGTTTTTTAAAGCATAACTTACTTAATTTTTTAGCGAGTACTTAATATTTTTATTTTATTAATATTTCAAAACGCTACTTTTCAAATCAAAATATCAAAACATAAAATATTTTTATTTTTGAGAATATTGTCTTAAAATATAGATGCAATATAATATAATAATTATGAGTATCAAATGCTCTACCTTGAAAGTTGTAAAAATATATTTATAGTCATGATAGGTAATTCATTTTCAAATTTACAATTATTTACAAAATGTATCTTATCTTCTAAAATAAATTAATTTAATTATATTTTTTGTTATATGACGAGACGGGCATTTCGCTCGCCTGGCACAACAATGCCGACATAACTAACGGACAGTTCCATACCAGTTCAGTTGAGGATAAGTGCGGTGCGGTGTGGATACCGCCACCCAGAGCTTTGAGTTTTAATTCCAACAGTTCAAACCCATGCTCGGTGATTGCTCTCGTCACTGAGACATTAGATGTTAAATATGACAGACGGAAATATTGCTCTTTAATCTGAAACACAGTAATGTTTGCACACTACTGCTAGGCTGTTAAATAATTGGAAAGTTGTTGTATTTCTCCTAGTGGACTCTGCAAAAGAGTCCATTACAGAAACCATGTAAAACGTTTTAAAGTAAAGCACCTTAAAACTTTAACTTTAATAAAAAAGTCATATTGCGGGCAAGGGCCTATGTTAGGGGAGGCCTATGTTCAGCAGTGGACGTCTTATAGCTGATAATGATTATAATGATGATTGCGGGCAGCGTGGAAAACGCTTGTCCCTAAAGAATCGATTCCCTCCTGGCATGAAGACACCCAGAATTTATCTGTCAAGAAACACCACTCAGAAACAACATTATCGATGCGTCAACCAAAAATAAATCAAGAGCTCCTTATGATTTAGTTCACATTAGTATGCAAAAGTTTTCAAATTTCCTTGACAACTCATTAGATATTCTCAACCACAAACCACTACAAGCAAAACGCTGTTAACAGCATCAATTAAGATACAACATCCACACTCCACCGTACCCATATCATTCCTAAATTGACAGCGCCTCCAAAAAAGCGCTCTCTAATGCTGCTCCGTTTTTTCGACGGCCGTCAACAAATTGAAATTCATTAGTCGCCCGCGAGTCCACCGGGCGCGGGCGTTAAGGAGAATTAACGAGGCACATATGAATTAACACCCACATACACAGCTGCACAGTGGTCGACAGCGAGACAGGCGCGGATCGATAACGGCCAATCCGCGACAGTTTTTTGAAATGACACAGAGAGCACTGAGCTGCGAATCGAGCGTGGCTCGCAATTGCGCCCGACTACCGGCCGCGATATTTGACCGCCGGACTTTACAAACTGACGCTTTTATAGGCTTCAGCGGTCGCTTAGTTTATCCGATAGATTTAGATGATAGATTACGCTTTGATTTTAGAGAAAGATCATGTTTTAATTAAATATACTTTATATTTTGCATTTATGATAGTAGTATTCTGTAGTGGTTAGGACTCTTTTTGCAGAGTCCGTCTGGGGAACCTTTGCCAGTTATTCAACCGCCAAGCAGTAGTAAACATTACTTTGTTCCGGAATGCAGGGCAATATTTTCAGCGTAATTACTGAGCATTTAAGAGATTTGACATCAACAATATGTAAGAGTGACGAGAGCAGGACAATGCCACGCAGTCTTTTGAACTACTTTCAAAATTCTGAGTGGCATTGACATGTTATCGGAAAGCGCGACGCTTACCATCAGGCGAGCAAATTGCTCGTCTCGATATTCAGTACCATAAAATAAAGTACAAACGAAGTAAATTTCTTGAAAAAATATTTTAATTAACACGCTGCATGTTCATCAATTATTATCGTTTTATAAACACAGAGTAGCTATCAAATTTAACTGTAAATTCAAAGCCGTTTGCGAAAATACAACAAGGTATATCCAGAGTTCTTAATCTATAAGTAAATCCGTCCCCAAATAGCTGGGATCCGACAAACAGGAATAAAGACGCCGGATTATGTCGACTTGTCTTACTCAACGGCTTACATGTTTAGCCAAAATGGTCTGATAAAAGAATATATTATTTGTATTTTCGATTCCAAGTGTACAACAAGGAGTTACTTTTATCTGTGTGTTCCGAGTATTGTGACAAAAAAATATTTATGCAATATGTTATCTAAAATTATGTAAGTGATAGTTGTTACGTAGTTTTAAGTTAAGTTTTATCATGACAAATGATATCAATTAACTTAACAGACAAAAACTAACTGCATTTTTTTTTTGTTTCAATATTTGAGTAAAAGATGGCACCATTTTTAAAGCTGTCAAATTTAGTTAAGAAACTGGCACAACGAAATATAAATAAAATGGCTAGTCACTTGTTTTTGAACATAGATTTTAAAAATACTTATATGATTACCAGTGGAAACGATTAAATTTACAAAATTAGTACATTTGCAGCAGTAGCACCTGATCCATGAAATTGACCTGGCCGTTATTACCAAGCCTGCGTCAATATTAGCCGGCACTACATCAAGCCTGGTGGCGCCACGTGACATCTTAGCGATAATGTCATCGGGGCTGTGCTAACACAGGCCGTAATCTGTGCTAATCTCAGCGACAAACTATGCTTATACATATAAGACATTCTAAAAAGGTAGCAAGTAAGTGTATTTGATGACTGTGTTTATTCTAGTTTTTTCGTAGCGGTAGCACAGGACTATATAAATATATATAATACTAGCTGTTAACCGCGACTTTGTTCGCATGAACCAAAAAAAAAGTAGCCTATGTCCCATCCTTAAGCTATATATATGCAAAAATTCAGGTCGATCCATCCTGCCGTTTAGCGTGATAACGCGACAAACACACAGACAGAGAGACAGGGAGACAGATAGACAGAGAGACAGAGTTACATTGGCGTTTATTATATTAGTTAGGAAGTTAGGATTAGGATACCTACTTTTTTGTTTTTGTTAAAATTTGTTTTATTCCATAAATAAATAAAATACTATTATGATCAGACTTTTTTCGAGTAATCTCGATCGCTGTGAGGGGCTGCTAATACCGCATTACATTTTATAATGCTACAATTTCAAGCAACGGTACATCATTCGTCACACAGGACGAGGAAGTGAATACCCTTTCACGGAGAAAGTCCATTGTACTTTCTTCCAAGGACGAGTAACATTATTCTTTGTATAACTGCTTTTGTATAACCAACAGTAATACCATTACGGTGTCTTGTGTAATTATTCATAACGTGAAAGGGTTGGTAAAATGGACCAGTGATCCCGTTATTCGATGGTTTATGGACCATGGTGATGGTAACGGGACACCGCGCGATCTGTCTGTGACGTAGTTGGGTACCGTTTTGAGGTAATAAAAAAAATATAAACAGCTACAGTTTTGAATAATGAGAGAAAGAAAGAGTAATGTTTATGTTTGATTCGTTTCGTTGTTGAAGTGTCATATTTTATTACCACTGTTTTTGTAGTGGTGCACTTGTAGAATCCGCCTCGGGACGTATCCATGGTACAATTTCCAGTTGTTTAACCGCCAAGCAGTAGTGTGTGGAAATGAATGTCTAAGTGCAGGGCTAAGTTTCCATTTAAATAACTGGGTACAAGTTTAACGTCTAATATCTAGAGTGATGAGCGTGTGCATTGCCGCGCATGTTTTTGAACTATTGAAGTTCAAAGATCTGGATGGCACTAAAATGCCATGAGAAAACGTGAAGCTTCCCTTCAGGCGAGTGACTTCCTTGTCTCGTCTTCAGGTTTAAAAAAAACGTTAATATGAAATATTCATATTACGATTACTTATAGACAAAGGGATCTGAATAGTTAATACGGTTTAGCAGATAGGTAACACTTCAGGAACCAAACAAACATTGTGGAATTATCTCAATTAATTATTTCTTACCAGTCTTTACCCTAGTTTTCAGCTGTGTGGTTATGGTTGGGTCGTTAGATTTATAATAGTCTTTACAAATAAAACAACGCATTAAAATCATTTTAGAAAGTTGTAACATTGTACTTGTAGGCCGTTTTTGCGTTCGGGCCCCATTTTTTGCGCTCCTAATTTTATTGTCAAACAGCTTCTGTTGTCATAAATATTATTGTCTTAAAACGGCCACTGGTGTTACTTTAATTGTTTGTCTCTTTGTCATATTGGCAACGTCGCTTGGGGATAAAAGCTTGACCCATTTTGACGTATTGTTTAGAAGGAAGGTCGAAACAAAATATGCTCTTATGTTTCGTAGTAATGGGCATCTCAAGGCTTATAATAATAATTATATATGTGACTGTAAACAAAAAAATAACAGTCGACTTTAGAACCTCCTTTTTTTCGATTAACAAATAAACCGATTCCCACTAAGTTTGTTTGTGTGGTTATAATAGATAATTAAATGATATTTAATGGTATGGTACTTCTCCATACAGACTTTGCAAAGAGTCCTGCCACTACAATAAAGTCCTAGTACTTTCTTATCTATTACGATTGATTGATTGATACACTTTTGTTTGCTTCTTTCACTATCGTTATGAAAATAGGCCAACTTGTAATGGCTCTCCTTTTTCTCTGACGTGCAAATAATAGAAAACACCGCAGGATGCACGATAAAGGTGATGACTAATAACATAGTGTACACCTCAATCCCAACGACAGGTCCCGTCGACTCCCATAAACGTCGTTTCTATACGCTTACAGAACACAAAAGCCTCATGTAGATCCGTGAAATCGGACACAAAGCCTACAATGGTCTTAACTACATTTAACTTCCTAACAATCACACAAAGACGACAAAACAGTAAAAACAATAACACAATACACGCATTGGAGTTAAACAATGGCTGATTTCTTTAAAATTCCCGGTAAAGTTGTTGGAATAAAAGATTTCTTGGGCTAATGACAGATCTCAGACTGGCCGCATTGTGGCCCATTGTGGCGACAAAATAATGGAATTAGTTCCAGTATTTTGCCAACAGCCCTAATTCTCCGAAGGGGCTGAAATTGGGACAGACATACGAGTTAAAAAACTAGGAACGCGTGCCTCGGTTTACTTGTAGCTACTAGTATGCTCAAAAAATATTACAAAAACGACAACAGATCATTTATACTCGCATTTCGTTTGACAAGTACTTATTTTGATGACCCTCCTTCATTTTTTGTAGTGGTAGGGCTCTCTTGCAGAGTCCGCCTGGGGAAGTACCACACTTTTGCCAGTTATTCTACCGCCAAGCAGTAGTGTGCAAGCATTACTGTGTTCCGGATTGAAGGGCAATGCTTCTAGCGTAAATACTGGGCATACAGAGATTTAACATCTAACATCTCAGGGTGACGAGCGCAGTGCATTGCCGCGCATAGTTTTGAACTGTTGAAGTTAAAAATTCTGGGTGGCACTGTACTGTTATGGGCAAGCGTGACGCTAAACATCAGGAGAGCGAATAGCTAGTAAAAAAAAAAAAAAAACTTGGTTGGTGTCTGATAAGCAAGAGGGCCCGGATTCGATTCCCGGCAGGGTAAATGTTTATATGATCAGCTTAAATATTTGTTAGTTGTCCATGCCTAGGTCTTAGTTGTCCGTGCTTTTGTGTGTGTTCCATAACATTACAGACGCAGCAATCCTGGGAGATAAAAGTGCAAAGCTTTCTTGTTATTGTTGTTAGCAACGAGTGAAACACTGAAGAAAAATAATAAGTATTTTTCTTTAGTGGATCGAACATAGCAAGACCTAACGAAAGCATTTGGCATTTCGCTCTCGGCCTATCTCGGGCTGCCATAATTACAGTGGCTGTCACGGTGTACAACCGGCATTAGATCACTGTATGGCTTCTGTTGAAAGCTTGCTGTCCAAAACGGTTACCATGAATTTGTCTCTTCATGCAAAGTTCACTCGGCTCTACTTTTTACTCCCTGGTTCGGTCGGATTGCAATTTGCTCGGCACTCGTTACCCCCGAATGTTTGTCGGGCGCCGGCGACGCATGTCGAAAATACTTAGTGGGGTCGTGCCTCATTATAATCCCTGCATCACGCCGCCCGCCCGCGCGCCGCCCGCCCTGCGATTCGACCGATATATTAACACGTCCACGCACGATGTTCGACAACGTGGATGCGTTCTTTTGTTAATATTGGTAGGATCTCGACGATAACATGCTTTTTGAAATAAATGTGCTCTATTGGAGTTTCTCGGAACATGTCGTTATGTTATGATAACTTTAATTTTCTATTTTATTTCTGCAACTAATATTTTTGTGTTATTTCGATGACATCTGTCAGATTTCATTTTCGTTAGAAATCGTTTTTATTGATGATCGTTTCGTTAATCTATCTATCTATACCTATAAAAGGCTTTGTCCTGACTGACTGACTGACTGACTGACTGACCTATAGACAACGTACAGTCTAAACCGCTGGACGTAGAGACTTGAAATTTGGAGGATATGTTTATTGAGAGGTGTAAACGCACACTAAGAAAGGATTTTTTTTAAATCAACCCCTAAAGGGGGTGTCAAAGTTTGTATGAAACTCTTTATTCTGTCGATTGATACCAAACTTAATTGGATACTCTACAAGAAAAATAAAAACATTTTTCAAAATCAGCTCCCGTTAGCATAAAACTTTGGTAATAGTATGTTTGTTTCTCCTTAACTTTGTAACGGCTATACATATTTTGATGAAATTTGGTTTCGGGGTAGCTTATGGCATGGATTAATACATAAGCTATTTTTATCCCGGTAAATTGTATAGTTTCTTTGTGATAAGTATAATTATTAAACTCCATAGTAACTCAATGGATTATTATTGTTTCCCAGAAAAACGCGGGCGAAGCCGCGGGCAGGAGCTAGTGAGGAATATGACTGAAGTAACATTCGACACATTCTTCAAGCGTCATAAATAACGTACGTAGATACTTATGTATTTATGATAAAAGTGTAATGTTTCATTAAACAATAGGAATTTTTTTCTCTTTTCACTAGTTTTAACTTATGAGTGTTTCGTGGCTAAAAATAAAACACAAAACGTGTATGTGAAAAACTTCAACATAATTAAATATGTTTATTTATGAAAAGCCTTTTTTATGCTTGGTCTTCAGTTTTTAAACTGTGAGTTTGTACTTGTCTTGACGATATGATAATACAAATGTTTTGTCTTTAGCAACTACAGAGAAACTAGGACCATGGGGGCCGGCTATTTTCAAAAATCTATCAGAGCGCCTAGCGCCTGGTTGATGCGCCGCGTGACCATAATGCTAGCATTTATTTGGCGCAACGCAGCCTTGACATTTAGCGTGATAATGCCGCCAGTATGCTTGGTACGCTGCCAACATTAATTTATCTTACTATGAAAACAGACGTGGTTTCGATACATTTTGTTTTAATAAAAAGGGAATGCTCACGTTTAATGAGTCGGTTATTCCGACTATAGTTTCGATCACATTCGGTGATCACGTGCAGACGAGGTCGCGCGCGTGTCTCGCTTAGCATTCCTTGATAAAGTTCACCGAATGTGATCGAAACTATAGTCGGAATAACCGACTCAATTTAACGTGAGTATTCCCGTTTTATTAAAACAAAATTAATTTATCTTTAGACCTTCAATAGGTAATCCAACTGTTTTAATGTATGTATTTTGTTTGGTTGAAATGCATGCAACAAGACAGAGCATATCCACTTATGATTACCGAAATCAGTGAGTGTTAAGAGGGCGGCGTGCGCGCGGTGTGCCATTGTTATAATTTTCAATAAGGGGCGATATAGAGGGGGCATCGATCCACTACTACTTGGGGCGCATCCTGAGGGCATGGTGCAGCATCCTTGTGGTGTGCATCCAACTATAAATACCCGCTGAACAAACTCAATCTCGTCGACGTCGATTTTGATGTTAACTTTCTGGTATGTAATATTTTAGTCAAAAAAATTCGACAGTTAAATATTTACACATACAACTAGTACTTAGTTTATATAAAGAAACTAAAAATATTATTAATATTTTAAGCAAAAAGCATTATTTGCCCGAAAGGATATATATACACATTTTGGTAGAGTTTCCATTTCGATTGAAAACAGTCAAATCAGTGAGACTATGAGATGAAATTTATCAAAATAATTCTCAAACAAAGGCCCGTGGAATATGGAGGATTCTGTTTAAGCCATAAAAATATGTCAGATATTATTGAACCAACGACTAAAGGGCTGGTGCTTACCTCGGCCAGAGAATTAGCATTGCTATTCAACGAGGTAACGTCTCCATCCTTTTGGGTACCTTGCCTGCGGATAGTGACCTGAGCTGACCTGAGCCTTTATCTGTAATTAATTTATAATAATTTGATTGAATAATTTATTATTGTAGTTCAAAATTAATAAAGCTTATATTCTAATTCTATTATAGACCGATTTCAAGGTAAATCATCATTAGTATTACTAATTTTTGATGTCTATAGAAGACTAATTAATAAATGTGTGTTTATTTAGTTTATCACCAGAGAAATCAAACTTTGTCCCGCTAATCCTGCTAACATCCTCAACAGAAGCCCTGCGAGCCGCGCGGCATGCGGCACCCCTGTCCGTGAGTACAACCGCCCGGGGCGCAGGCGAATTCTATTAAAATCCAAACAATACTCGCTTCCCCAACTAATATCTGGACTAAATCCCTAATAAGTATGCCATTGTGTGAGAGGGACGCGGCTAAAGTGACAAAGAACACGTTATAGCGATCGGCCACGAATCTCGAACACGAAACGGTGCTACCACTAACTACATTCCAGACTATTTTCAACCCTATATAGTTCGTACTATATGATAAAATCGTTTCAACTCGTGAACGGTGAATAGGTGGTTTTAGAAGTGCGTTGCGGGAACAGAACACGCCGAAGTGTGGTGAGCGTCTGGCCATGGAGGCTCACCGAAGCAGCCGCACTCCCCTACAAACTAGATTTGCAGTCCGGTTATAATGCCGGGGCCATCCATTACGTTCGCACTACTGTTTGACGTGAACTTTACAATTTCATTGTTATATGTATAGTTGTAGTTTGTTGGATTAGCGATGGCAGATGTGATTCGGTTTGGATTGTTAATTATGTAATGATAGGTTAAGCGGTCATTTGCCCTTGAAACTGATATTGTAAGCCAGAATGTCCAGAATGAACTTTAACGAGTATGAATCGAAATGATAGATCGATAGATAGATAGATAGATAACTCTTTATTCTTCACACCAGAAATGACATACAAAAGACAAAAAAAAACTTAAACCTAGTGTAAAAACTGGCAACTGGTGTAATGATATATATATTTTCAAGATACCAAAGTGTTGGTAGCTTGAAAGCATGTATTCTTACGTAGGTAACGTTGGAACGTTACCCACGTAATAATAGCCTTACCTATAAAAATTGCTTAAATTTAATCAATGCTTAAAATGGTCCGTCTCGTTTTCGCGCGCGACATTTCACGTCAGCCACAAGTTGACAGAGCATTTTAAGCACTGATTAACTTAAAGCAAGGTTTTAAATGAAGCTCAATACAGATTAAAACTAGGTTACTTACCGCGTGATTATACCTCAGTATTTTCAAGTATTCGTCTTTTTCTTAAGATTTAAAGTATTCCAAGATCTTCATTGTGCGCTATACGATCGTCGAGGTTAGTAGAGTTCAGCCAGTGTAGTCGTAAAAATAAATAAATAGACAGACGAATTATCGCATTCATATTTTTTATTATTTTTTGTTTGTTTTTCTCGTATTATGTACGTATTATATTTATGTAATAATTATGTACATATTAGAGCCAGGGTTCGTTAAAAATCCGAAATTAAAATAAATATCAAAATATCAGATATTTATCCGATTATGATAAT
This sequence comes from Apocheima hispidaria, assembly GCA_947579745.1. Classification (NCBI taxonomy): domain Eukaryota; kingdom Metazoa; phylum Arthropoda; class Insecta; order Lepidoptera; family Geometridae; genus Apocheima; species Apocheima hispidaria. The sequence continues at coordinate 9,514,484 of OX388161.1, forward strand.
TATATAATATTAATATAATTATATGTACTCAAAAAGGTCGCAAATTTCATTTTGTAAGTAGTATTATCAGGTTTGTTCCCGGTGCCCAAAACTAGTAAATAAAACTTATAATACATTTACTATACATATTTTTAACATATTTAATTATTATACATCATTTTTAAATTAAATTAAAGAAAATTCGTTTCTGTATTAAATATTATATATACACTGACATAATTATGTATATATTATGTATAAATCACCTTTTCTGTTTCAACTTATAAATAAATAAATAAATAAATTATATCACCGATCCCTAATTGGCGTGGATCATCAAATACAAAACTTAAAGATAAAAGTCTGAAAAGGTAGTGTACCTCTCATGGCATAGATTGACATAAAAATTAACAAAAACCATAACAAATTTGGAGAAACTCAGGGTCGCACAGCGGGCAATGGAGTGAGCTATGCTCAGAGTTTCTTTGCCTGATACAATTCGGAACGAGGATATTCGCCGAAGAACTAAAGTCACCGATATAGCTTTCAAAGTTTGCAAGCTGAAGCGGCAGGAAGGCAGGCCACCTCACTCGAAGAAATGATAACCGATTTGGAAGTAAGGTTCTCGAGTGGCGACCACGAAATGAAAGACGCAGCGTAAGCAGGCCTCCCACTAGGTGAACCGACGACATTGTGAAAGTCGCGGGCAGCCGGAGCATGCAAGTAGCACGTTGTCGGTCGGTGTGGCGGTTTAAGGGGAAGGCCTATGTTCAGCAGTGGCCTTCCCCTTAAATTATCATTATCTTATCTTAATATCAGTCTTGTGGCTGATTATAATGTTAACAAATTCAAAGCAAATAAAGAAACTTGGGTATAAATGAAAATGCTTAAGCTGAGGCGACATTAACATCAGCACTAACGCCATTTTTTTAACTGCAATTGTTAACATCAATGGTCGCGAATGCTCTCCGAGTGAATCGCAAGCAGAATCGGCAGTAAAGTGTAGTGTCAACATTGCTTACTGTTTCCCGTGTCTTTGTGGGGAGACGCGGCGACCGTTCACTGCTGTAAGTTGAAACTGAGTATCTGGTTATCAAAAGTTCAAACTGTCTAAACGGTCTCGATATTTTTTTAGTGGGTCTTAACTATGTTTCTGTCTCTCTGTACAGGGTTATAAGGAATGGTATGCTAAGTCGAAAGGACTCGTAGTTGTCATGATTGTGAACAATTTTTACTATGGGACCAATCCTGAAATCGAGAAGAAAAATCAGCTGTTCCATACATTTTATCGAGTGTCATTGCCGTTTTTCTATGGAACAGCTGTTTGTTTTTTTCTAATCGCATACCCTTTCCTTATAACCCTGTATAGGAAAACTAAAATGGTTGCACAAATTTCAGAAATTGAAGTGATAAATGTCAACTTCTTTTTAAAATATTTACCAACAGAAAGTACACCGACAATCCAAACAAAAGCTTCCAAGCCTCATACTCCTAGCCTACAATATTTTACCTGCTCCATATGAGTTAATACTGATTTAGCGAAAAACCATAGCATTCATTGTTGAAGTTTTTCGGCCACAGATAAATAGATAGCTCTTTTTTTTATTTTAATAAAGTAATGTTTTATCGTTTTTATATGTTCAATTTTATTATTTAAAGTATTTATTTATAGACACAAAACTATTATAAATACATATCGTTTAGATTAGTGTTAGTTCTAATTTTACATTTACAGTTCTTTATTTTGTTTTTGTTCTTTATTTCAAATATTAAATGTTTATAATTACATCAATTACTTTAAAGCAGTCGGGTAATTAACTTAAACCAAAAATACATAACTAAATACTACATATTATTTTACCATAACCTTAACAAAATAAAATATTCAGCAAAAAAAAGTACAAAAAAGTATGAAACAAATGACTTTTTTAAATAAATATTTTCGACTCACCTCTACATGTGATTTTGATTTAAGATATCAATACACCTATCGGCGCATCGAAAAATATCAGTTACCGCGTTCTATAGTAAGATAAGTACATGTTAGGGGTGTGAGACAATAGCGGCTAACTACCCCTTTCTTGTAACGGACGGGAGGCGCGGGCCTAACCAAGCGCACACTGCGTTTTGGGGTGCCCGCTGCGGGGACTGCTGTTGGCAAAGGTGGTTTGAAAAATAAATCGGCTCTTTTGCAGATATTTTTATAGCTTTGACAGTTTCTTTTTCTAGGCATTTTCTCCTATAAGCTCTTAAAAGTCCACTGCTGGACGAAGCCTCCATATTAGGAGGGTGATTGGCATAATATGCAGACTTGGCACGTTTACTAAGAAGACACTGCTGCCTACTCTGGCAGTTCTGGTCGCAGTTAAAATAATTTTTAGATACTTGTATTGTATGGTATTGGTACTTCGTGTGTCATTATTTCAGAAGGGAATGCATTTGTAATAATATCTCACATAAATTAAACATGGAACAATGTTCGTAAGAAAATATGAGTAATATAGTATATAAACTGAGTACATTTTTGTGTAGTTGAAAAAGAGTAAAATTTTGTTCAATTTTAATGACAAATGTCACAATAGGTATGTGTACGCGACTGTCCCCAAAACTACTACTATATGGGGCTCCGCAGACCCACAATGCAGATTTGAAACGGGGGTCGTAACCGGATCTCCAAATTGAAATGTTTTATTCCATGCCCCCAGCTCGCGTAATGCCAACTTTTATATTGATAACCGAATGCGTATGCGCGGCTCACATGACGAAATACTCAACTTTTTAGGGTACCTCAGTTAAATAAGGAACCAAACTTGTTTACCAATTCTGTGAAAACTACAAAATACTACTTACATGATTCTGAGATCATTCACCTTAAAAAAAAAAACTTGACAAATACTGTAGGTGAAAGTGAAGTTAAGTTAAGTTTAGTTTAGAAATTAAGTTAAGTTAAGTGAAATTCAATTACAATTGCAAGGAAAATATCATACAATGCTAGACTTTCATGCTATGCTTATTCGAAAAACAAACATAAAATAATTGGGATCGACTGTGAAAACTTTATCGACGAGGAAATTAACTAGTTATCCCCTAAATACTGAAACGTTTATTAACTTTGAAAACAGATTAATTCTAATACTGCCTTTGTCTGGCACTAAGCAAATAACAAAGACAGCAATAGTCTTAATCTGTCGTCAAAGTTAACAAACGTTTCAGTATTTGGGGGTATTAGTTACAAATCGTTGTGACCTCTGAAATTAGGTTAAGTCCAATTAGCTTAATTTGAGCATCTGAAAACGTGTTTTACGGAACCCTAATAATGCACGTCTCGACACCAACTTGATTACTTTCATACTTTTTTTATGCTTAAACGCTTTGATGAATGTTTGGTTAAAAGTTTAACCGTATCGCCGTTTAAAGGCGACATTTTTCAAAGCTAATTTACATACTTCTCCGGCGGGTTTGGGTCTATTGTCTGTGATCATTTGCATGTTTTGTGAGATAATGTTTGTTTGTGCCACCGACTTACCCAGAAGTTGTTTTACTTTGATTGATAGGCAGTTAGCGTAGCGTTTCGCACTTCATAAAAATCAGATTTCTCTTTTAGCATACGGCGGCGGTGAGGCGTTGTGAAATAGAGAGACAAGATCCTGAAAAAAATAACAACAGTAGGTAATATTACTCTAACGTCTAGGTACTAACGTGGGTATATTTTTTTTTTGGAGTGAAAATTCTATTTTCCAGATTAGCGTGTTTTGCAAATATAATATAAAAATTATTTTAATTTAGTTTAGTTTTTATAGTTATTTTAGGTTTTAGTTTTTAGTTAGTATTTTTAAGTTTTCTTTAATTGTCTATTTTTTAAGTTATAAAAATAATAATTTTACTAAAAATATTCATTACATGTAGCTTTTTTTTTCTTCCCATTACAAATGAGGTAGCATGGGTTTCAATTTCAAGTCAAGCAGAAATTTTGACGATATTGTCGCAGTTTAAGGTTAAAAATCTTACGTCCTCATCAGCTCTACAATCAGGTTACACATATTTCTATGGACATTAGCACTCCTAGTATATTTTCTCTATGATATGGACTCTCTCTCATGGACTACTTACCGCGTCGTTATGTTTCTGCCTCTTAATTATCTACCGGAGATGAAAAGCTGTTGTTTTAATAAGTACATCGAATAGATCTACTTATTCATATAAACAATTATTATGAATTTAAATACATTCGAAAATCTTAAATTTTAATGGTGTATTTTATATTTTTATATATAACATCATATTCATATTCATATTATTAATTATGTGCATTCACAGCATTTTCTCATTAGCATCAATTAGCCAAAGCCAGGCGTGCGCGGAATACAATCCTCATTTTGGTATTTTTTTAATTATCTGTAATTTACGATTCGGTAGTTTTTGCTCATGATTGTATTTTGTTTAATAAATAAAGGCACTTGCCAGGTAAAAAAAATACTACGGATTACACGCAAGCTACTTGTTACCCTGAAAAAAAATATTGTAGTATCTTTCTGTATGTTATAGAGTAAAACCACAAAATACTTCAAGTTTGTTGTACATCTAATACCAATTGTTCGACTGTATTGTCTGTAAATATTTTGCCCCCAAGAAAGACATGGATATTCAGGATATCCAATTAGGTCCTTATTTAAAGCTTGTTATCAAAATCAATGTAAGTATAGCTTCGAAGCTCGGATGCAAATGTCGGGTAGAGTCGGGTGGAGTGGGGTGTGTGAACGCGCAGTTGGCTGCATTGTGTACCCTCCCCCCACCCCGGTGCACCGACACATCCCGCGAGAGTTTGTTTTTCGGGGCAAATAGCTATAGGCTTGATAATGGCCTCGCGGATCACGGGAACGATCTGAAGACTGCTCTATTTTGAAAGCAATAAAAATTTTTTTTGAGTACATCTTTTTTTTAATGTTTTAGCTTCGGTAGTTTTAGTTTAAATTTTAATAATAAAGCAGTAATACGGACCAGAATGTTCACTACTATTTACTAGTACTAGTTATTTGTTTTTCTTAACTGTTTTCTTTGTTCTTGCATCTTAATTTTTAAACAACAATCAGTCACACGTCCTCGGGCAGTTTGCGTCTTACGTTCTGTATATACCTCACTGGATGACTGGCGAAAATTAAGACTACAGTAAGTAAAACTAGTACTTCGCACCGAACTGAGACCTTGCAACCCCTGTAACTTTACAAACCCTTTACCGATTTCGTTCATATTTGAACGTCAGCTTTTTAATGCAATTAATGACATAATTTCATGAAGATCGGAGGTTCACAAGTTGTCGTTGTACTAATACACAATCCTTGTTGTTGTCTTCTCATATAATACAAACATACATACAAGTGCTCACATATATTTTATACTCGCTCCCGTGCTTTATAGACCTTCGCTTCGCTCGGTCACTAAAACAGGCTTGTAAGTAATAGATGCAGTGCACCGATTTTTTGTAAAAACTAACTATTGGACCAGTTCAAACTTTACAGTAATAACGATTTAAAAAAAAATACTTAGGTTAGTTTTAATAGGATAACTAGGAGAGATAGGAGATAAGAAAAAAAAACTGCCAGAGAAAAGTGGAAGTAGAGCACCTGACCAACCGTCGCCACTGTATCGGAGTAGCGGATGGGTTTTGATTTTTGTAGTTTCGTATTATTTGCGTATTTATCCGCCCGCCGGCCGGCAGATACATTTATTTGCGCCATTCTGCCCTCTGCGCCCCTTTTGCCCCCCTCGTTCGATTGATCGCGATATCATTGCGATAATCAGACCAGTGCGATCGAAGCGCGGTTCCGTCACGCAGATATTATGGCGGCGGTGCTGCGGAGCGTGACGGGTTCACTATTACGCACCATCATCCTACTCTGGTCATCATCATCTACAGCCTTCCTTGCCCTTAGTACTGCTTGATATACGCCGCTCTGGGTCTCTGAAATTAGCAATTTCACAGTAATATTATGCCAGAACAAAAAACTCTTGACAAAACTACCCCCAATGTCCTAACTTAATGCGCACTTTTTAATGTACTAACTTTTTGTTAGGTAAAAGTTTTAAAATGCGATCCTAGCCTAGAAAACAATTTAGAATTAAGATCTTGTTGTTTAGTTAATTAACGCTGAGTTTTTACAAAAAAAAAAACTTATTTATCTTTAAAAAGAACTGTCAAATCAATACAAAGATACATTAAAAAAAAACTTAAAAGATTTAAAAAACAAACTATAACAAACATTAATAAATATAGGATTTTTAGAAAAACAATAATGTTTTTCGGTTTTTAAATTAAAAAACATAAAAAAAACACAAATATGTGGGTTATATTTTACATATACCAGATATGTTATTTTAATTCTAATTTATTTGTTTCTATAATAACAACTGAGATTAAATATTATATCTTTGCGTCTACTGGGTGTTCGGTTAGACGGCGACAGACATATTCTAAGATATCGTTGTACTTTTCATTATGAACAACTTTCACTATGAAATGGAACCCATCGAGAATCCGCGACGAACACAAAACCGCTGTTCCAAACAAAGCAGCTAGCTCTACTTTTAGCGTATACAAATAAACTGCTTCTTTATAATTACCAATGTAAAGTTAGTTATAATGGTGGAAATAAATATATTGGTAGACTTTTTTACACACAGCGCCATCTAGCACCAAACTAAGCAAACTTGTACTATGGGAACCAGTTAACCGATAAAATACATAAGTACTTATTTTTTTTGTAAGTACATAGTTACACCCAGACAAATAACAAACATCCATCTTCATCACACAAATGTTTATCCTGGGTGGGAATCGAACCCACAACCTACAGCACAAAAAGTGAAAATCCACCCACTAAGCCACGGCTAGTCATAGTTGAGAGTAGAGATATTTGGTATGAGTTATTATTCCGTATAAACACCGATTTCCCTACAAATCAATATGTATCTGAACTTACAGACACATTTAGATCAACCAGCACAACAAAAGCGAATAGCACTCCACAACATTCAATAAAGGAGCACAAACACACATAAATCTGGCCGGGCTTGCGATCGTCGTCCAAATTATGCCATCAAATGGCACCTCCGGGCGATAGCTCCCGACGACACCGTCCAAACGACGGCTCCCGACCAAATTTCCATACAAATCGGTTCGCCACGGTGCCTTCGTCGGGAGTCACACTTCATAAATTCCGATTTTAATATTTACCCCCACCTTGTGTCGACCCTGTATTGTCCTGAGGCCCAAATTGTCGTGAAAACGTTTGTTTGATGGTCAATAAACGTAGATGGATGACATAATTAACAGGGCACGTTTGAAAATTCAATAGGTAGAGTTTTTAATAGGCGTTTTGATTAAAACGTTCCGATTTCCATGAAGCCGTCAATAGTTGGGGAACGATTTAAGAAAATGACGTCATGGGATGAGATCTATTCGGAGGAAGACGGAACAAGCCATCTTAAGGTAAGTTGTTTGAAATGTGCTTTACCATATTTTATTTATTTATTTTTTTAATGTTCTTGGTGACGCGGCGAGCAAGTCGCTCACCTGATGTTAAGTTTCACGCCTGCCCATAACAGTTCTATGCCATCCAGAATTTTGAACTTCAATAGTTCAAAATCATGAGCGGCAATGCACTGCGCTCGTCACCATGACATATTAGATGTAAAATATTTTTATGCCCAGTAATTACGCTGCAAACATTGCCCTTCAATCAGGAACACAGTAAAGTTTGGCGATTGAATACTGCCTACTGCTTGGCACTTGAATAACTGGCAAAAGTGTGGTACTGCCTCAGGCGTGTGCTACAGATTACGTTAAAACATTAGGTCCATGCGGCCAGGAACTCAACTCATTTAGAAAATTCTATTAGACCGCTTGCTTAATGCGAATCATGATCAAATGCTGGAGTTTTTCTGGCGCAAAAACGCATCATCAGAATGGTAACGCCACGAGCAAAATGGGTACGCTGGCATTGGCAAGGGCTTGAGCATTCTGATTATCTTAAGACCCCAATGGTCTCTGGGTATTCCAACTGTTCAACGGCCAAACCTCCGGGTCAGTTGGGCCACCACCGGCACCCCGTTTTGCCCGCGTTGCTCTAAGGTTTTGACATCTTATAATTTGATTTAATTGAATTGAATTTGACGGAATAGATTGAAAGCAAAAAAGTCTTTAACACTAGCCAAATATACTACGCGTGGAGCCAAAACATAAAAAAAAAACTGTGTCCAAAATAACCGCAACGTCGTGTACTGTACAATTGGAATAAGGATCAATTGTTTGTTTTTACCTTATTTTAATTAATATTTTGAATACAGATACAATACACTACAGATTGGTTATTTTAGACACAGTTTGAAAATGAACTTCCGCAAATTTACGCCTGAAACAATCAACTACCAAAATATAAAATTAAAAAAGCCTTGAACAGTACATATTTTTTTACTTTACAAAATCATCCGCTAATATTAACCCATTTCACCTTTTATCAGTATTCAAAGCTGTTGTAGACATCGTTGCGTCTGCAATCTCATTTCCACTAACAGATAAATCTACGGCAGTTGTTTAAAAACTCCTTACACTCCGTCACTGCGACAAAAACAGTATGGGCATTATTATTGTTTCCGACCATTGAGCAACTCGGTACGGGCCGAACTGCCCAAGTGCTGCTTTAAGTTTCCAACTACATAGCTGATGTCAGTGATTCTCCTGTTCTTAGGTATTTGTGTACATTTTTTTAAAACAAATATAGAAGTTTTATGGCCACAATAATCATAACTTTTTGCATAAATCAATTAATCATGAAAAATTTGGAAACAGACAGAGATCCAAAATGTCATTATAGATGAACGTCCTGGCCGCCAGGCCGCCAGGGAGGACGGGCAGCGGTGTTTTCTTAGTAAACGGTGAGCATTCTGCGATCCCCAAGCCACCTGCCAAGCGTTAGGATTATGGCAACCACTATTGGGGGATATGAGAGAGGCTGCTTTAGTGGACTTTTAAGAGCTGATAGGAAGAATAACATTTTGTTCTGACAATATTTATATTCACATAATTATTATGATTTATTTACATGAATTAGTATTTGTTATGTGATGTGCTGATGTGATTTTTATTATCTCTCTCTATGTTAATATATTCTTGAGCGTAGCTAGTGTTGGTGGACGTCGGCGGTGTAATTTACAGGCTCGACGGTCTTCTGCCAGCGGTAGGTATCACCTCTTTACACGACATTACATCTTCCACAAAAACATTTTATAAGGAGAATTCTGTGATCTTCCATCTCTTTTACCTGGTCTAAGACATTGCACAACAGTTCACAAAATTACAATTAAATACTTAAAGATGGCAAATGTGCCGATCGCGCGAGGCCTGAAGCCCCAATCGGAAAAAAAAACAGCTAATAACAGAACTTGTTTAAAATGCCTGTGGTACTGTCCTTACTAGCTCTACACATGCGACCCTAGCCAATTCCTCCCGACCATAAGCCGCGTGCACACTGGCAATAACAGAGATAAGGTGCCGGCTGCGGAGACGCGATTCTATCTCCTTATTGCTATGTAAATAACCTCCATTGAGACACAGATCGCAGATACGCCGCCGATGTGGCAGCGGCTTTATGGTGCTCTTATTGTCCTTTGGGACTATAAACCTTTGATATGTATACAAACGTAAACATCAATAATGCGAATCTATGACGGTTTCTTTTGAGTTCTTTTTGGCTTTACGGCGAAGCGTAAGTAATAAAGTCGTCTATACTTATGTGATAGTTGCACATAGATACTTAGAACCTTGGTTGGTATGTCTGTATGTATGTATGGTTGGTAGATACGCTACCTTGGTACAAGTTACCAAAGCTTAGTAAAGAGGATTACACAGAATGGTGATTCTTGGTCATTACTACATTATTATATAATTTATGTTTTAAATAGATATTATGGATTGTTTCGTCTTCGCCCGATGTATCTCATCACATTTCTTGAGTCGTCCTAAACGCGTATAAAGGCTTGTATTATAGACTTGTAAATTTATATTTTATGAATAAATTACTTATGAACAAATTTTACTATGAGACAACCGTTATATTTACAACCGTAGTCTATGTATGATAGTGATTGTAAAGATGGGAGCAATGTTTTTAGAAAACTAAATAAATAACTATGTATTCAAAAACGAGTAATATAGTAAGTACTTTGGTCTAGAATATCTGACAATTTATTAGCGATCTGGTTTTTCATACAATGATTCCAGCCAACCAATGATTAAACTCAGGAAATTCTACATAAAGAAAAAATACGAAAAATGTCTCCTATTTTTTTTAAACATGCTTCCAAATATCCAAACAAAAACATTTTCCTCAAAAACATTTTGCCTAAAATCTGTAAACATATTCTACGTTACGGAATAAATCGAGTCCGTCCTTTCAACAGCAGGTCGCCTATCTCTCATCGCCATAGATGCAAAAAGATAAAACCGTATCATTTGCTTAAAATACCCCATAAAATTAAACAACACAACAATAACCCGGAATGGAGCTGATAAAAAAATCACAATGTATATTTTTTTCGTCCACATTATGGGATGATCCGTCATTGTGCCCACGGCACACAGATGGCGCTGATAAGTGGGCGCATCGCTTTATTAAAATAGGCAATTCAACCAATATACGTTGACCTACCTAAACTGACAACTTCGTCTGTTTTCATTCCGCACGCTTAGTTTTGATAGGGGAGTACAGTTCAAGTTTGGTTGGTTTAGTTGGAATGTAACAACAGTATCGGACGCTCGAATCTAGGGGTTTCATTCAGAAACAGAGATGTGCAGTGATTCGAGATATTTAATACCTTCCCACGAGTACTAGCTGGGCACACGCGCGAAGAATAACGTGGGAAGTGCAATACCTGTCTGTGTACATTACAGACAATCCCTAATGTGAACATACTGTAATTAAATTTCGCACAACTTTCAAAACCAATCCTTATCATCCGCGCCATCCTTGTCACTTAACCTGCTTTGTAGTGGTACTCTTTTGCAGTCCGCCTGGAGCTTTGCCAGTTATTCATTCTCCAAGCAGTAGTGTTCAAACATAGCTGTGTTCTGGATTGAAGGGGAAATTACTAAGCGTAAAGAGATTCCGAGAGCAGTGGTAGCTCAGTGGGAGCATGCTCGCCTCACATACGTGGAATCGTTGATTCGAACCCGGGCGGGCCCGTACCAATGAGTCCTTTGGAACTTACTTACAGATATACCATTAGCTTTTTGGTGTATATTTCCGGAGAAGAAATTCAATGGCGTATATGAATCCTGCATATGGGAGGCCTATGTTCAGCAGTGGACGTCTTAAGGCTCATGATGATGTGAATCCGCCAACCCGCATGTTTAAAGGCTGATGTAGAACGAGACTAAAAATCTAATATCTCAGGGTGACGGGCGCAATGCACAGCCCCGTATGATTATGAACTGAAATTCAAAATTCTGGCTTGCATAAACTGATAAGGGCAAGTGTTGCGCTTACCATCAGGCGAGCAACTAGTTTGTCTTGTCACTCAGTACTATGAAAAAGTCGTACACCAAACTCGCAGTAATCCCTTATCCCTTATTCAAGTTATACTCATCTTGAATGTTTTATGAACATTGGTCTGGGTATAGCCACATAGGTTTTCGTTACTTTATGCAGAGCGCAAAATATGCCTTTCAAATGCAAAGAAGCACCGACCGTCGCTCTCGATGGCCGTAAAAAGGCGAACATCAAAGCATCTACAAAATGAAGACCATTACACCGCATTATACCCGTAATCCACCAACACGGGCGTACCGGGTGTGCTCCCGAACATTTATTAAAAGTTACAGGGGTAGGGAAGCCGCATGAGGCCTAATTAAGCCTCTTTTTACAAAAAGCTTGATACGAAGGGTCTCTACTTTTTACCCTTCTGACTCCTTAATGAGCTGTTGCCGGTCACCTACTAGAATATATGAGGCTCGCAGTAACATAACTTTGCCTACAGTAGATCAAAACAGAATGACTTCTAAAAAAATGTTAGGTGGCTTGGCCCCAACGTCCCTCACTAACCTCCACACGATTTCCATTACTAAACTGGTTTGAGTAACCATAGGTACAACAAAAAATATAACTAACATGTCAGTGATTACAAAAAAAAAAGAGAAAAAAGAAATGATAGACGAAATACATGACATAGACAAAATATGAAGCTTCCACATCGATTTTAAAACTTAAATGATTTATACCATTACTAAATTTAATCTAAGTATGACCTTATTTAAATTAGTTCATCTTTTCTATTTACAGCTCAGAGATGAATCAACCGAACGAATACCCTCCGTCATATTCAAAGCCGGCTTAAATGCTCTTTTTGCAAACTGTACCCAACAAACTGTTGTTTTATTGAAAATTTGTTGAGATGTACTGTGTTAATAATAGCAGGTAATATAAATTGGAATGATTCGAGAATAGAAAAAATTAAAAAATATGTGTGGTACGAATCAATAATAGAAAGTGGTATGATTTAAGAAAATGACGTCATGGGATGAGATCTATTGAGGCGAATTCGGAACAACCCATCTAATGCACTGATTGAAAATTATGTAAAATTGTTATTCACTCTTTTCTTAATGGCTGTATGAAAAAAAAATAGACTACATTTAGCATTACTTGATTAACTGTTGATATTCTTATACTACGCTTAGTATGGATCTCACAGGACCTTTGTTTTGATATCATGTGGTGAGAGGCGGCCAACGTTTTTGCAATTATTATGTGCGGAAAATATAAGATGTATGAAGCAATAGGATAGAGGAACGTTCAGCAAAATCCCAATATTTTTGTTTAATATTTTTAAAGTAGATGTTTCATCCAAAGCGCAGAAGAAATATGAACAAAACATGATATCAGAATTTGGGTGACCGAATGTGCTACCCTAGTATCTAATTTGATAGAACGTGTGACAAATCTACTACCACAAGTTGAATAGGCAAGAGTCACAGATTTCTACTAGTTTTATAGATGTCGGTGCCAAGAGTGCTGATAACAACTGTGATATAGTTTATGATATAGTATGGCTAATCGGCGAATGGATTTGTTCAAATGTTTGAACTCGTACTAATCGTTTCACCCACAGTAAGAGATCTTAATCTTGCCTACAGTTTTCTCCATCGTGCGTTCTTACATTTTTCAACATATACTAATCACTAAATGATAAAATTAGGTTATGATAAAAATATATTTTTTTAAAGAAACTTGCGTTTACCTTTTGATTTGACGGAAAAGATAAAAATCCGAAAATTACGTCAATTAAAAAGATATCAGAAAGAAAGTTTTTTATAATGGTGAAACATTTCTAGATGTGCGAGTGAGATAGCTGTTGCACGACAATATACCCCTGAATGAAAGGGTATTTATCTCTGAACAGTATGGAAACAGGTCAACGCATAGATCATTTCATCAGCAAGCCCCTTAAATTAGAAGATGTGCTTAAGGTAATCCAAGGGGACTTAGGCGCTTTGCTTGGGCACTTTGTGCAGCTTGACCGACTTGGGCGGGCCTTGGGCGGTGCAATTAAACGGATCTCGGGCCGAAGCCAAACAGAAGGCCCTTTGAGGACGGCAGTGGTGGTCACGAGACATTGAGGACATAAAGTTTATTTAAGGTATACCTATAAAAGCTGATACCCTATACGGTTTTATGAGTTGGTATTATTAGTTGCAGATAATTTTTGGCATCTCCGGTACAGAGAATCCTAGTGTGGAGCTATCAGTGACAAAAAAGTTATTTTACAGCGAGAGCATAACTTTTCAATTATGTAATTGTTCAACTACTTTCGTCGAAGCAATTATAGGATTATTCTCAAAAGCCGAGTTTCAATATCGTCCCACAAAAAAATGACGAACTTCGAGATTTCTTATTCTCAATCACAGCGCTGTTTTTCGAGACATTCACGATGGCTAGCGTGAATATACATATATTATCGAGATCAGAATCTTGAAGTCGACATCGATTTGTCACATCCCCGAATAGGGCCCCTGATGTTGTGACGGTGTGATCTAAGATGGTAAGCACATCTAGCCTGGAATGGGATCCGGCTTTTATTTGAGCCTGCGGAAACATACCGAGGTGGTCAGCGACAGATATTCAACTTGAGCCGAGTCGATACTAGAAAATACCCTACGACCATGCTATGGTATCCTCACGATGTTTTCCTTCACCGATAGCTCACAACTCATTGTTTGGTTTTAAGCCCACACCCTACAGCGTATAATCAGAACGCTCTAACCACTGATCTATATCATCGCTACAAAATCACTGCAACACTATGTTACTAAAATAAACTAACCTAAATTCAATTTCAGGTCACACAAGGTAATAAAGTTCATTCTTAAGGCGGCACCTTTGGGGAAGTACGGAGGGAGGAGGTATCAAACGTCTTGCCCCCTTCACCTGAATGTGGCCAAATTGGACGACCGGAAGCCGAGAGCCGCCCGCGACTTGACCGGAACTGCGCCGCCCGCCCACGACCTTACCCTCCTTGCGGCTTGTTCCCATTGTGTTTCAGATTTTCCTTTTGTTTTTATGGATATTTTACAGGTGAACATTTTAATTCATAATATCATAGACAAATCAAACGAGAAGAATGGCAATCTCTTACAAAAAAGACTGACCCCGAAAAAACAGGATAAAACTAAGTAACTTACGTATTTAGTTAGCTACTGTTCAAACCGCTATAAAAGTCGATGAAAATATTTTGTTATAAAATACGTGAAATGGTACAATTATGTTGATCCTTTTTAAAAAAATTGGCTCCCTGAAACAAGGAATTTTGAAGATGTTTTAGGAAATTTTAGGCATAATTAAGGAAAAACTAAAATTGAAATTAGAAACAGTAGGTGCTAGCCGATGCTTTATTTTGCTATATAAATGTAATAGATTTGGAGGATTCTTTGCTTTTATTCAGTAAGTACAAGTAAACAAGAAGTTGAGGGAACTTAAATCAAGTAACTAATATATGCCAAAAAGCAGGGCTTTCAATAGACTAAGATCCAGATAAGAACAAAGGCCACCTATCTAAAGTTTTTTTAACATTAACATTATCAGCCAGAAGACGTCCACTGCTGAACATAGGCCTCCCCCTTAGACCGCCACACCGACCGACATTGTGCCACATCTAAAGTTTGAATTTATCAAATTTAATAAAGTTGATTTTTTCCTAAAAATCAACGTGAAACGTCAGGAACGGTAGCTACACAAGCAAGAAACAATACTTTCCGTCTCTGTCGTACATCACAAAAAAATTAAAGGAGAAAGATGAAATCGACACCATTTCGTATTTACACTACATTTCTGTCAAATCGACACCATTTCGTATTTACACTACATTTCTGTCAAATCGACACCATTTCGTATTTACACTACATTTCTGTCAAATCGACACCATTTCGTATTCACACTACATTTCTGTCAAATCGACACTATTTCGTATTTACACTACATTTCTGTCAAAACGGTAGTACTATGGAAACTCGCCCCACACCCCGTGTCGGGAGGCAGTTTGCGCAGGTGAAGTAAGCGAGTTTACACCAGACAAGACCCAGCTTATTGAGGTAGGGCGCCACATTACTCTAATCACATCATGAGTCCTGATTTGGGGCATTTGTGACCAGTCCTTAAATTAAATTTACTCGTGTTAGGTAGTTTACTTAGTGTCTTCTGCTTAGTGCCTAAAGCTTCTTTCTGAAGTTTGAATTTGGTTTTGGTTTAATTGGTTGTTGTTTTTTAAATTGATATTGTATACAATAAAACAAAAAATAAGGTCAATGTAAGTATTACAGTGTACATAGATTTGCGAATGCGACCAAAACCACCGGAGGACGGGCAGTATCGTGCTTTTAGTAAACGGTGAACATTCTGTGATCCCCAAGCCGTCTTTCAAGCGTGGGAATTATAGCAACCCCTCTCCCTATTTTCTAAGTGGGAGGCCTTTGGTCAGCATTGGACGTCCTGTAGCTGACGATGATGATCTCTTGCCTGCTCTAATGTAGTATATGAGTAAAAATAATGTCAAATTATGAATTTCTTTTGTCGCCTTACATTCGATTAAAATATAAAAACAGCCCATTATATACACCGTATATTATATATACGGTACCTATCTGACGTAACTGTCCAGTGGTGAACTCTTCCCCTCTCAATCCTTTACTTACGCATGTCCACCCGAAAATGACTTCCGAATTCAAACAGAACAAGGGCCGTTTAAACAAAGCTTAGCCGTGAGTCGCCGTGAGTAAACGGCCGTCAAATCCCTGCATCCATTGCTCCGCACACGATCCTCCCAGATGTATGGCCGCGTCGTCCGAATGGCCTTTTGTACAGCTATCTTGAGCCATTGACCGTCAAACGAGTGGTGGCGACCCTCAGCTAAGCTTGATTTATTTAGAGTTTAAGTAGGCACATGTCAAAGGTATTTAAAGCGATGAGACGCTTAGAAATTTTAAGATCCTAAGCTTTTATTTGAGAACTCACTTAGTTTTTATTGAAGAACTGTTGAATGAGGGAACAAAAAAAACTTTTATTAATTCTATAATTGAGGACTATGCCAACTTACCCCTTTTGTAATGGGGAGGCATTTGACCAGCAGTGGACGTCTTCTGGCTGATGTGTGATGTGAATTCTATAAAGTCCGTTCAATGTTCAAAAGTTTAAAATGCATCTCCAGGAACCAATATCACCCTTGAAAAATAAACAATACCGTTATAATGCTGATAGTGCGTTGGAAAGCCTTTTAACTCCATGCGCTCGACACAAAAGCGCCTCATCAAACGTCCATCTCCCTCCGACTCCGCGTCTTCGTTTTGCCGCGCCGAGCGTCGGGTGTTCTGCAAAAAGGACAAGAGTATGTGCTGACCCGATCATTAAATAGATTGATGGCACCTGGGCGCAAGGCTCGAGCGATAAATAGTGGCGATTCGGGTAATCCTCCCGGCGGCCGGTGCCTGACGATGGGCGGCATCCATTCTCTTTATTGCACCGTGCTTTATAGCAACCTCCAGCTCTGGTGTCGCCTTGACGCGCGATGTACAGGCCGACTAACGTATCGCCGATGCAACGAGCCTGTGGAGATAGCGCTACTGCATTCGCTTTTGAAAACGCTTTGGATGGAAAAGATTCCGGTTGGTATTCAGCTGTATCATTCCAAATGCAAATCGAAAACTGATACACGTAAAAAATAACCCGAATACTAAAATTGTCATCTTTGTTTAAATTCAATCATAAAGCTTTGTAGCTGGCGATAATAAGTGTATTCAGCGTGTAATTCAGCTGCCAATAATTTTCTGTGTTTTTCTGTTTACTCTTTTCAGCTAATTAATACGATTAATGGTCATTATTTTTATACTTCTCATTATTTTTATAAGTGGCCAGTAGTAACTTAGTGCTAGTACTATTAGAATAATTTTAACAAAAAGATAACCGACTTCTCCAAAATACTCTGAATAAATATGCACTATCGCGATGTTGGCGCCAGCCGTGAAATATCAAACTTGTCATTATGGAGTTCCAGTGGACATCTGTGGTCTTCTTAATCAGTTCCACTTCACCAAATGTTACTTTCTGAATGCAAATGCTTGACTTGTTGATGAAAATACCAAAATCGCTATACACATGCCTATAATATCTGAGGAGTTCCTTCAATTCCTCATGGATCCCATTACTAGAACTGGATTTTGAAAAAAATGGGATAAAAAAAAATCCAAATCTGTTTATAAATGACGGAGTTCTGATAAACATAAATATTTTTAAAATATAGTCGACTTGAAAACCTCCTCCTTTTTTGGACTTCGTTTAAAAGTATTACACAACAAAATTATTATCTACGATTTGAACCTTAGAATAAGATATTGAAATTAGAATGATCTGACCTACTGATCAGCGATCGCTTATCGCCTTGGTGGCCGCCAGTTGTTACACTAGTTTTTAAGCCTCTTTTTAATTGTATGTAAAATTTTGTGTGAACAATAAAGAGTTTATCTATCTATTTACCGTCGCAAAATTATGGGTAGATAAGCTTCTCCAAATTGTTCGTAGTAGAGCTCTAACAAAAAAATGCAGACTTCATTAGCACCTTCTCAGACCGACATGCAAATGATAAATGATCCTCACCTTGTCTCTACCCAGAATATGCGATCAGACATCACCTCTAACGTTTATAATCAATTAAGGTTGCCCAAAATAACAAAAAGCTTATCTATTTTATGGTTTTTAGCAAAAAGCTGGCGTCAGTGGGGAAAACAATGGCAAATTAGTGATGACGGGTATAAATGACGCCAGTATTGGCAGGTCAGTTACAAATGTCCAGCGAGGATGAACGCGACGACACTGCACCTTAATTTATAAAATCCTAATATTTTGTATATTACTGTACTTACGAGAAATTGAAAAATAAAACTGAATATAGCATACCTTCCACAAACATTCTAGTCATATTCAACTCTTTTTTATGTTTGATAGGTCAAACGCCTAAGAGTTTGACTACAACTCACCGGATGTTAAGTGTCGGTGTGGTCGAAGATGGTAGCCTGGAATAAGAACTGACTCTCAAGTAAGGCCGCCCGAACATACCGAGGTGCCTGCCGATAGACTTTCAACTTGAAGATGGTAGCTAGCCAGCCCGTACTAGAAAGTAGCCCAGTCAATTTAGCGTTTGACCTGAAAGAAATTACTAACAAGTTTTTTTGTAACAATAAGCTTCTTACACAATGTTAGCACACTTCAACAACTGAACATAAACTTCAACCGCATAAAAGCTGTCCCGCAAAACGAATACCCGAAGGCACCCATTTTATTAATTACGTGTTTTTGTGCTGATCGCACGCTGATAACCAGCAGACATCAGCTCGCGCCATCTTATGGATGTCTGCTGTCAACTCCTGTGTACGGAAGTATTTTTTAGTTTTTTTTTCCTTTTGAGCGCATAAAATTTATTTATTTTCTTTTTTATCGAAGGTGATATTTTTATATAAAGTGAAATCAAATAACGTCATCAAATTTCGTTTACAAAATATACTAAGTTCGATAGTTTAAAAATAAAATTGACAGTCTAGACTTTTGAATATATGATAAGGATTACTATTTATGTAATAAACTATGTTTTATTAAGTGACGCTGTGGTCGAGGATGGCAAACACATTTAGGCTAGACTGGGAACTGGCTCTAAAGTGGGGATGTCGGAACACGCCGAGGTGGTTTGGCTAATGATTTTCAACTTGAGGGTGGTAGCTATCAAAAACCAGAAATATTTATTGGCCATAAATAACATAAATATTACAGGCAAGTCACTATTATAAAAATACTTAAGTTTAGAACTAAATTAAATAAGACAAACTAAGTTATTAATTCTTTGAATAATTCAATAATATAACATGACAGGTAGGTATTTATTATACTTCGTTTGTTGTTCATACAAAAACAAGTACTCGGTAGTAGTTCTAGTACTCGGCTGGCAAATACCATACCACCAATATTCCTCCCGATATGATACGGTATGACGTCCTAACGATGTTTTTCCTAGCCGGTAGCTCAAACTCAATGTGAGGATTTCACCCCACGCCCTGCGGCGTCCAATCCGAACGCGATAACCGCTGAATTGCCATCACTACAAAAAAAAACAGTTGCCTTGAGAAACTCTTTTTTTTTTTTTAAGTCGGTTAGAAATTACTGATGGCGATATTAAAAAATGTATTTGAAAGATTTTTTTTTCATTTTAAAGAAATCCTGATATTGATTGATCCAGGAATTTTTTTATTTATTTAAACGAACGATAACGACAAGTTGTTTTCTTCATTGGAGTATGTAACATGTTTCAATAAAATTGATCTTAATCTTCAGTGATCTTAGGGATCTAACTGTTCGTTTTGTGTAGTCGGCTAATTTAAAAGAAACACCTAAATACAATTACATTTAAAAATATTACATTTTGTTATATAAATCGATAAGTATATTTATTCAAAACAACACATCATTCTGTTAAATATTTCAGTCCAAACAATCAAAACTCCAAGCGTTAACAACGCAGTTTAACCGATTCCGCTCATAGGCGCGTTAGATAATTCACAACGGGCAAAAACGAGCGATAGCAGAACGCGGCTTTATGATCCCATTCTCTTGTCCGAAAAATCCCGATCGCGGTCAAAATA
The DNA here is from genome assembly GCA_947579745.1 of Apocheima hispidaria. Taxonomy (NCBI): domain Eukaryota; kingdom Metazoa; phylum Arthropoda; class Insecta; order Lepidoptera; family Geometridae; genus Apocheima; species Apocheima hispidaria. The sequence goes on from OX388161.1 coordinate 9,534,687, forward strand.
GTACCCAGTGCAAGTTTCAAAAGCCAGCAGGATACATATTTTATAAGTTAGCTTCGATTGTTCCGACGCGGTTTTGGCTTTTTTCTCTTTTTATCGTTTTTCCGCGTATCCGTATCATACAGCGCGTTCGATGCGTCCATCGACACGTGGCAGGATTTTTTCTTGTTTTAAAATGATGGGATTGTTTGTACAGTCTTTATGAAGAATGGGATAGGAGTGACGTCTGTGATGGCTAATTTAAATAAACTTATTTAGACTGCGTACTGACTTTTGATAAAATGTATTACAGTCTGATTGAGGAAAGTCCTCATTCCGTTTCAATTTAAAAATCTGTAAAATGTAACCGCGTTACATTACGTATACTTTCATAAATTACTTGAAGTCATCATCATTCAGAAGAGGTCTACTGCTAAAAACGCCCCTCGAAAGTGAGGGATGCCTTAATCCCCACGCTTGGCAGGCGGCTTGGGGATTGTAGAACGCTCACCGTTTACTGACGCTGCTGCTCGTACTCCGGTATTTCTGGTCGCAGTTTTAGAACACAGATATAGGTACACGGCTCATAAAATTGTTTAGAAGGACGTAATTATGTTTCCTTCTCTATATGTATAGAAAAACTCAGGCATGTACCTACATTTTAAATTGTATAATATACTAGTGGTTACCCGCGACTTTGTTCGCGTGGACATAAAAAAGTATTATTTGTCCGTCTTTGTGATATACAGTAACTCCATATCAAATTTTACCAAGATCCATTCAGCCGTGATAACGTGACAAACATCCAGACAGAGAGACAAAGTTACTTCCTATAGTTCGCTAGATGGCGTTGATTCATTTTTGTGCTTTTTGACGTTTTGTATGGACTGACAGTTGTAGTGTAGGGTGTTCTGAACCGCGCAAACGAAGTTTTCTCCTCGAGACAAACGTATTCATTTTCATACCTCGTAGCTTTATTGATCTGATACGAATGCGGCTATTATATTCCTGTTCCTGTTACTTATAATATTAGTTAGGATCTTGAAACATTGCTGTAAAAACATAAGTATTATAAAAGCAACTAAAAGCCAAATATGAGTTGCCAAAATGTTCAATTTTAAAATCTCTCTCACGCATCAAAACTGGAACATTTCACGATAAAAATAAAAAGAGCGTCGTAACTTTTAAAGCAAAAAAACAACAATGCAGGATATCGACGGCAAGATATCGCCTCGGGCTTCGATCCCGTATTCCCGGTGCATAGATCCGCGCTGCCGCTGCACCGGAAGCTCTTCCTTCTCACACGGCATTCGTTCCCGAACAAAAGGCGCATTTTCATGACAAATTCGACACGGCCGATTGTCGTCCCTTTCAATCACAGGCTCTTTGTCCGCATATCATTTAATAAAATTTATTAACATCTATATTTTCGATATCGATCCGAACATTCCGCGTTAAGGTGCAACGTTTCGCTCATCGCGCGAAATTCCAATTTTATTGCGTTTTTTGTCAATTACAGCTTAATTACTCATCATGGATTTATTGAAACCAATTTTGCGCTAATTTATAAGTTGCTCTAAGAAATTACGGGTAAAATGATCATATAGATAACATTGGTTTAGCTACAAATCTCAATAAGCTGATTTTCATCTTGGTTTTTGGTTTAGCGAAAAATGTACTTATACTAGCTTTCAAATTGAATTTTTGGTTGATATAATGTCTTGAAACAATCTATTTATTATCGCAAAATTAGTTTTCATGGGCCTACGATGAGTAATTAAGCTGTTATTGACAAAAAACGCAATAACATTTGAATTTCGCGCTCTGAGCGAAACGATGCACCTTAAGTTTTTTTTCTGTTTACGAGTGTTTACTTTACGCAGCGGCACAAAGATTAAATCCGGTCATTGTTCGGATGTGGAAGAGATATTAAAAGCACGTGTGGCCAAACAAAGGTTGCGTTATGCGGGGGATTATTTGCCAATTTATGGCACTTTTTGTAAATTCCGTTGAAAGCTTCGCGCCGGAAATTTGGCTCCATTTCAACAAAATGATCTTTTAACTATAAATATTACGCGAATGTTATGTTTGTGACAAAAATGGTCGCATGATGTGTCGCACTTTACTCGTGGGATTTATTCTCTCACTAGCTGCGCCTCGCGGTTTCACCCGCTCGATATAAAAAGTAGCCTATGTGTTAATGCAGGAAATAAGCTACCTCCACACCGCATAAATTTTATTCAAATCCGTTCAGCTGTTACAGAGTTGACCGGGAACAAACACACTTACATACTTACACACAAACTTTCGCATTTATATTAGTGTGATTTTCATTGCATAATTTAAAACATAAATAGCTACTAATATAATCTTTTCATAATGATGATATTATGATATATACTAATATACTATACTAATAAATATAAATTGTATATGTATATAAAATGTATAGCCTACAAAATTGACTAGGTACATAAATAATTATGCAAGTAACTTTTACATTTTTAATGCCAACTTTGTATTTGTTAATTTTAAGGGAATTACTTTCAAATTAAATCTTAAAAGTATAATTAAAACTGCTCATTTTTAGGCTGGCGAAACGTGGTCTCTACAAATCACCGCGGCCGACCATTAGAGGTGATAAATTTTTATGGCTGTTCGATACTTTCTGAACGCATGCCGCCGACGGCGACGCACGCGACGACGACCGTCCGTAACTAAACGTGTGACGCGGCCCTTAGAATATTTAAGGGCTGGCTTCCCTGATTCTCGCTATCTCATTCGCGCTTTATCAAGCTTTTGTAATATAAAAATTACAGATAGAAATTAAAACAAAACATCATATATATCTTTAGAATACCATTGCCAATGTTATTTAGCAATTTTCATGTTATTATTTTATATTTTGGCGAAGAAGAGGGTAAGAAAGGTAAAAAAACTATCGAGTAGTTTTCGAATCGCCAAAATAAAACATAAATAAACATAATAACTATAAAACATTAGCAATGTATTCAGGTAAGTATTCTCGATCTTATCTGAAACGCTCTAAAGATCTAATTTATAACTTTAGTGCCATAGAAATAAGCTCGAGAATAAAATAACCTCAGAGCAGTTTTCGCCTCAAATGCGTACGAGTGCGTTTTCAGGTAAGTAAAGTGCGTAAAACCTGTATTTCACCCGCTAAAAAATGTTATAATCCGTCTGCGTATGTACGATTAGGCACGTCACCAACGCAAGCCCAGCGCGCCAGCTCATGTCGCTACGCCGCCGCGCCATATTCGATCACACATCGAATTCCGCGTTATTGCATTCCAAATAAACTCCGTACAAATCTCGCGCCGCCAATAAGCCCGCGTCTAAGTTTATGTCGCGTGGAATATCAGTTTTCCGACTTTACCCAATAAAGGGTAGCCCCTGATCCGTTAAGTAAACAGAAAAAAGGAAGGCTGGCGGGCCGCGAGGCGACGTATCGAGTAAATCACGGGTAAGCCCCAATACGAGACGCGCCGCGCGGCAGCACTCGTGAGCCCCGTAACCCCTTTAAGTTCCACCAGCTCACCTTCCGATACCGTATGTGCTAAATAAACGAGCCGTGTGCTTTCTCGTTTCTTTTTCGAGCGCCATTTTTATGAGCCATTGTGGCGAACTCGCTTGTAGGTGAATTGTGCACCGAATTTGCATTTTAGATTGCTGGTAATGCTATATCCACTTAACGCTACTCTATGCCCGGATAAGTACAGCGGATTCTGCAGAATACTTTTTTTTTTCATGCAGAAACGCAACATTTGCTACCATTACAGCTTTGACCCTTTATATAGTTATTTTATAAATCTTGCCAAACAGACAAACTTTTCTACCAATTCTCCCTCTATCAACCTACAGGCGATATCTCAAAATCGTATTGGCATATAAAGTTTTCCATAGCTACCATAATCTGGGACCTTTTGATTCTTAGGCGATATCGTAACAATGTAGGCAACAAAGGCCAGTATTGAGGCAATTGGCCCACGCGCGTGACCGAGGCCGCGGCGGGCTCGGGCGGCCGCGGTGACCCGCCTCGACCCGCCGCCGCCTCGCACTACTTTGCCCCAACACCCTTTACACAAATTGATTTTAAATGGCGATTTATTTCCGCCTCATATCGTCGATCCGATCTTCCTATGAGTTTTACGGGCGGCTTTACGTGGGGTTAAGAAAGTCCCAGTTATAAAACGGTTTATTTCTTTTCATGGCGGTACTTAGCCGCCCTCTAATTACGTCGGATTAACCCGCCGAATACCTTCATTATACGGCATAAAACGATTCTCAACTTTATCGCTACGATCGAGTTTGAAATGTCGAACTCTTTGTAAGGACAAAGTCCACGTTTACTCTGAAACGAAGGCTAAATGAGTTGTAAAACAGAGTTTGAACTGGGTTTTTTATATTCCATATTTTCTATACAAATAACGGGGGATTGGAATGATGTTTTACCCTTTTGCGAATTTGCGCAAATTACTTTATGAGCGGGTTTTCAATAAAGGGTTTTTTGTAGAGATAGTTTACAACTGCAGTGCTATGGAACTCTAAAATCTGTAGAGTAGAATCCAACTGCGTTTCGGAGGGGCCCGAGTTTTATGAGTCCCGCGATCCGATGTGTACAACACTAAACCGTCGTATAATAGAAAATAAATAGTAACCCTTCGGTGGCGGCGCGTTTGCTGCCGAAAGGTTTACTTTTATTGCCGGTGACTTTCTTTTACTGAACCCCTTCATAATTGCCAGGGCTGAGCGTAAAAAATAGAGAAATCGTTGTTTCTTTGCGAAAACCCTTTTGTTTGTTTTCGCAAATTGCGTGAGTATTGTTTAAAAATTGCAATAACTGTATTTTTTACGCGACATTAACGAAACTAAACATTTATTGCGATTTTTTCGGAAATAGCAAATTCATTGGATTTTTTGCACATCGCTTTTAAGAAATCTCAATTAAGGATTGGTGAAAGGACGTACTTTTATTAATGTGTCTTCTCAGCGGGTATTTTACCTGCTGGAACGGTAATGCAAAGAGTACTATAATTATTTTTTTTTTTCTTTAATGGTCGTTGCGAGATTAAGCTATTTTGCGACCGCAAAGGTTTTTCCCAGCGGGGGTTGTCGCCGACTGACGTGGTTTTTTCGTTTCCCTGGTAGCTGTCAGTGGTGACAAAGCGACGCGAGTACGCACTGAGTTACGATGTGAGATACGCAATAGAGACATCAGTGAGAATTTGACAATGAAAAGATACTTGTTAGTATACATTTTACGGTCAACATTTTTGGGAGTTAAGTCAACCGGTCGTATCGATTGTGGGCATCTGATTTTTTGTATTTAGTTATTCTTTGTAGCCACTTCTTGCATGGTAGAGTCCTTGTGATGTATTTTTAAACAAAAACCTACATTAATTTATTGTGAACGCGTTTACGTATGGAGCTAACGAATTTGAAATTTCTAACAAAAATCTTAAGGAAGCGAGAAGTACTTAACTGTAAAGTAGATATGTTCTTTCTTAATTGAGAGCAATTTTGGGACAGAGCACGTATTTTATTTAATGAAAAAAAAATTAAGCGGAACGAACATAAAGTTAGGGGTTAGTAAGTACCTAATCAGTAATAATTTAATGTAATTACTCAGATAGACTCTAAAAATAGTGTTACCAAAGATAATCATGGTGTTACTAATAAACTTACAAATAAGATGCGTTTACATGGTGCGGCAAATTGAATGATTTTGATATCTCTGTTTTGTACATATAAGTTAATAGTAGTACATATCGTTTTATTGGCAATTCAACGGGGTAATGTCGCCAGCTTTTTGGGCACCTTACCCGCAGACAGCGACCTAAATGCCGTTTTTTATTTGTAGATATTTTAGATTTAATTTATTTAAGTACTTATTTAGTTTAGTATAGTTTATAGTTTTAGTTTGTACATTTAAGTTTAGATTATTTTAGTAAAAATGAAATATACTCTTCATTTAAATATAATCGTTTTATTTATACTAAAGATTGTAAAGATTATCTTGTAAAGATTCTTGTAAAGATTCTTGTAAAGATTCTTGTAAAGATTCTTGTAAAGATTATCAATACTTTGCTTGATAGAAGAAGAAAAAACGCTTTTTGGGGCGATTAAATTGAGGTTTTGGAGAATAAATAATTATAAATTGCTAGTTACTGTAAAAGTTGTGTAAAGAAGAGCATTACGCTTACACTGAGTACAAAGTACTTTATGAACGTCAATTTATTACATCATCATCATCAACAGCCTGCAGACGTCCACTGCTAATACAACGGCCTCCCCCTTAGACCGCCACGAACTGAAACTGAACTGAACGACAATTTGCAACTTGCATCCACCGGCTGCCCGTGACTTTCAAAATGTCTTCAGTCCAGTAGGCCTCGTCTTTGTCGTCAGTACATCTACTTAGTGTATTTATTTCATATCACATTTGAATTCAGATGAAAATTATAAATTGACAATACTTTATCAAGCTCCTTATCATCTCCATGTGGGCCCTAACCTTATTCCATCTGATATCTGATTCTCGTTCACACTTTATCACCATTTTTTTTTTATAGAGTGATTATTTTATTCTCGAGCTTATTTCTATGGCACTAAAGTTATAAATTAGATCTTTAGAGCGATTCAGATAAGATCGAGAATAAACTAAACTCGATGCTTGGAACGCATCTTGCAAACAGATCTGAAAGAGGTCTTATTCAAATGCACTTGGCTTGTAGCGATGATTGTTTATCAGTCGGCGATGAAATTCTACGTCACAGGGCCTAAATCTCAATGAACTTGAGCTGCCGGTGAAAGGAAAATCATGAGGAAAAGTACTATATATAAAATAATATATAAATATATCTAGTAGTATAACTCTACTGTAACCGGTCGGTAATTTACTTTGTACGTGTGAGACTTTTGCGTCGGTCTAATGTATTTTATGATTCACGTACAAAATTAAATAAAGTAAATATTAAAGTTTTGAAATACTTCATAATTTTTATTTGAAGAAAAGTGTAACCTGGACGACTGCGTAATTTGTGTTTGGAGAGTTTATATTTATTTAGTATTTTTTGAGTATCAAAACTTTGATTTAAACAGGGTTATAGGGGAAAGGGTACGCTAAGCCGAAAGGAGCTCATAGAACTCATATTTGTGAACAACTTTTACTATGGGATCAACACTGAAATCGAGAGAGAAAAGCTGCTTAGCTGCTCCATACATTTTGTATAATAAATAACATTGGCATTTTACTATGGAACAGCTGATATAATTTTTTCTAGATTTCAGGCTTTACCCAAAGTAAAAGTTGTTCATAATGATGAGTACTATAAGCCCTTTTCGGCTTAGCATACCTTTTCCTTGTAACCCTGTATAACTCAACTGACAAAATAAATATTTTAGCACCTAGTAGCGTTAACAAAGCACGAGATCGTTAATCAACTATTGAACTAGTTTGGCACGTAAGCGCAAGAAAAACACGTCATTTATCAAATACTCCACATAGGTTTCTTAAATACCCCATAAATGCCCACAATTCCTTTATTGAAAGGTTAAAATTCGGAAATCTAAACAATTATGTTCACGCGATTTAAACTTTTTTTAGTTGTGGACAATGTGCACTTATAAATCAAAGATGTACAAGATATTGAAAGCGACGGTCGATGTAACAAAAACAGTTGTAGGTGTCTTTCGTGAATATTTTTTTCTAACAGATTGGCTGCTGATCATTTCATTGCCATATTTATATTCGATTCATTCATAAAAATTAAAAACATTTATACGTCAGTTACATTATAACAAAAAAAATAAAAATATTTAATTATTTGAATGTATACTACAGCGTAATGTAGTGGGTACCTTCCTTAATTGAATGTCAAATAATAATAATAATAATTCAATGACAAATGTAAATTAATGTCATAAGTTAGGTTATATAATAGTTATAGGTTAGTATCAAATAGATTAAAAAGATTTTAGAGAAGCTATGCTTTAGCGCTATATTTAATGTTGTCAGCACATTCCAACTACATATACTCCACGCCACGGTTTTACAACATCCAAGTAATTATTCATAATTTAATAGGATGAATTCTGTGTTCTAAGTACTATTAATTAGCATGATTATGATACATTTTGTTTTAATAAAACGGGAATACTCACGTTAAATTGAGTCGGTTATTCCGACTATAGTTTCACAGAATGTGATCGAAACTATAGTACGTGCGTATTCCCGTTTTATTAATACAAAATGTATCAAAACCACGTCAGTTTTCATAGTAAAATGATTATGATATCTTGTATTTCTTATATCTTGTCTCGGTCTCTGAAAATTAAAGGGTTCTTAAATTTTCAACACACACAGGCCATACTACAAATGAGGCGTAAGATCAAGCATGACAAAAACTTGTGAACACTAAGTAATAATGCCTAACTATAGAGCTATTAGATTTTGTCACTGCTCTGACAATTATAACAAAATAATGGGAGCTACTTAGGGAAGCAAGTCAATTTTGATTAAGAATTACCTCCTCATGGGAAACACATTCAATCAAATCAAAACGCTAACATCCAAACGAAACACTACCACTGGTGTTGCCAGATGCACGCACATAAATAAAACATTTGGGGGACATTTCGGGGAATGAAAAATGAGGAAAAAACACAAATAGAAAAAAAAATGGAACCTGTTCAAAATGCTAAGTACAAGTTTTACACAATACCAGCCTAATTTTCAAGACCTTGTTTAATAAAGGAGGATTGAACCAAGAAGGAACACACCTCATTGTTTATGCGAGCCTATAGTTTTTACTTTATATTTATTAAAAGCACGTAATTAATATAACAGCTAACGTAAAATTGGATAAGATGCGAGCAAAGCGAACTCAAAACTTTTAAAACAGTTTAAAATTAAATTTCTTAAACAGACCATTTTACAGTAGATGTAGATGTAAATTGTTACCTTATGAATATGAATACAGAATACCGTTATTATTTGAAAAGTTAAACGTAAATGTAAAAGAAAGCGAGCGAATCGAGTACTTTTGTATTCATTGCATTGGCACTAGATTGGCTAAGAATCAGACGCGAACGCAAAAAATGTCACATTAATTCAAAGTTACAAAGAACAAAATTTCATAAAGCTAAAAAAAACTACGCGTTGAACACAAACGAGACTTATGACGTGCAACGAAAGATTTTAGGAAGTGGACGCGTTCTTATAGGGCCGAAAAGGGGGACACCAGCAGGGCTAGCAAGCGCACCGCGACAAAATCTTCTCTACTCTCATGTCGTGAAAAATGAGACAAACGCATACATAATCGTAGCCGTGACTTTTTCTTGCATAACAAAAAGATTTTGTGGCGGTGCGCATGCTAGCCCTGCTGGCAACACTAGCTACTACCATCTGTGCCTCAGAACCTCATTCTACAGAAGCCCCTGCACTCTGTTTGCACACAGGGCGCCCCGCGGTGTTATTTTTTACAAATCAATGAACCAGATCCATTTTTTATTCGTATTTTGACAAAGAAACACGACATGCCTCTAAGTGGATTATACTTTACCTTCGCATAGAAGTGATTTCACGTCACATTTATCCGAGTAGTGTCTACAATGCGTCGTTACGTAGGTGTTGTTACCAATGAATAGTTAAACTTTTTATCATAAGAAGCTTTTAAAAAAGATAAAGCCTTGGACATCTGTCGCTGTTTGTGGAATCCGCGGCTGAAAGGATCGTTATCTTTGAAGAGACGTAAAAAGAGCAAATTTTTGTACTACATTTCTATAAATTTGAGGTTTTTTTCAGTAAGTTTACTCGTTATTAACAGACACAACGTAAACTTAGCCTAAAACGTCTTAATCGAGGTGGATTAAATGTTAATAAAATCGTAGTACTTAGTTGATTGAATACTGGCGTTACTTTGCGGAAGTTCTTCTTCAAATAATACAAATAAATATCTCTAGGAACTAATATCTAGTTTTTTTTTTCGTTGTAACAACGCTTTAATAGTTTTTGTAAAATGAGAGATAAATAATAAAATCTGTCAAACTGCCATATTTATTCCTTAGACTTAGTGACGATTGAAAAATCAGCCCTAATGCCTGTCTGCCCTAAACTTTGACAGCTTCTAAGTTCATACTTAGGTAACTCTCTAGGACTTACCTAACAATTGGATACTTATAAGAAATAGCATGTCAACCCACAAAAAAAAATTATTGAGTTAATGATACAGAACGCTTCTTTGGCTGACAAAGAAGCGTTCTGTATCATTAACTCATTTTTTTTTTGTGTGTTGACATGTTATTGCTTATCAGTATCCAATTAAAAATGCGTTGCACCAAACTTTAGGAGGTAGCCTAAATGTGTAAGAAATGTCCTTTCCTTTGAAATGCCTAAGTCTGACTTAGTTTAGGTGATGCTAAGCTATAGTTTTATCTTTGTTGACTTTAGTGCAGACGGGCATAAGTGTCATAGTTTGTTAATCACGATTGTGAAAAACTTTAAAAAAAAACTCTTTGCTGTAAGACTGAGGCATACGGCATACGGCGAAGTATTTATATATAGTAAATGTGGTATAGATACTTTATCAACAACCATTTATACAACCACTAACAATCATTTCAAACAAAAATAATGAAAGTAGCACAACAGCTTTGATTTCGATCACTAAGTTATGTAGCGTTGATTTTTTTCCCCAATAAATAAATTATTTTTTATACTCAATGACGCAAAGGCAAACCAAACGATTCATTCATCCCACTTGATTCATGGTTCTGGCTCACCTTCTGGCTCCATCGGAGACGCAGCCTACTTCGTATCGGAGGCGTTCCTCCACGTGCAAAACAAACATATTTCGCGGCTAGCTATAAATCAAGTATTATTATAAAAGGGCATATTCGAGTAGCCGTATTGTCGCTTTATGGATGTTATGCCATTCATTACACGCCATTAAACGCATTATAATCCACTGACCAGCCACTCCAGACCCATCTCACTGCTCTCAAGAGAACTTTTTGATACCACGCTAATAGAAATGAAGAGTTCAGGATGAGGTGGTCGCAGATACCTCAGAAAGCTTTGTTTGGGCACGATGCGACAAGCCATTGATAGGAGATAATAAATGGCAAATGTTGGTAGAAAAGCCCCCGGTCGGTAGATTCAATCTACAATGAGAGTATTCAGGCGGGCGTGGTGCAGATATTCTAAAAGTGTTTATTATCGTGTGAAAACCTTTGAAGGGCTTAATAGGTAAGCAACTGACTAGAACACTAAAGAAGAAAGAAAGAGGAAGATAGAGAAATGCTGCCAGTATTTCTGGGGCACGTTGCTTCCGGCAAAATTACATATTACATATAAGAGGACGCTTATACACACAGCGCCATCTAGCCCCATACTAAGCAAGCTTGTAAACCAGATGACTGATAGAATACATAAATACTTTTTTTGTTGTAAATACATACATAGAATACATAGAAACACCCAGACAAAGAACAAACATCCATGTTCATTACACAAATCTTTGTCCTCGGTGGGAATCGAACCCACAACCTACAGCTCAGAAGGTGGAAGTCCGCCCACTGAGCCACAAGGCTAGTCAGAAATTACCAGGCCCACTATCAGGCACAGCAGAACATAATCCCACATAGCCCGGCCTTTGAAAATTTCCCCGTCACCAAAACAAAGGTAAGCTACTGTCAGGGATTTCCATCACGAACTACCTCGTGAAGCAAGCCGTCTGAGCGTACCGAAGCAGAGCATCAGTACCTACCCCTGGCGTTATTACTGTGGAAAAAACTCTTGTAAATGTTCGGAAGGAATAACAATGAACCAGAAAAGTGCAAGACTCGTTTATGCTCTTCTATGGTTTCGAAATTAAAAGCAGTATGATAAGCGAGAGTCACACCCTCATTTGAATGTGTTTGTGCACTGAAAAGAGAACATTTTTTTTTTCTCTTTTGTGTGTTTGTGGGAATGCCCAAGATTGAAAGGACATGTCTCTTATTTCGAAAAATGAAAATCGCAAAAAAATACTTTTTATTTAGATCGTATTTTATGTATAACTTATGTATAGCTAGCCGGCACGGCTTCGCTCACGTAAGGCTACAGTAAATAAAACACCCCATTTCGCTTCTTTAGGCGCTGATTTTCGAAAAATCGTGATATGCCTTTCTTTATTTGTTACTAGTTGTTACCCGCGGCTCCGTTCGCGTGGACATAAAAAAATATCCCATGTCTATCTTTGTTATATACAGTAGCTCCCTATCAAATTTTATCAAGATCCGTTCAGCCGTTTACCGTGCTAACGCGACAAACATCCAGACAGAGACTAAATTACTTACTATAAGTTCGTGGCTTTGATACATTTTTGTGCATTTTTTGAAGTTTTGTATGAACTGACAGTTGTAATATAGGGAGTTCTGAATCACGCAAGCGAAGTGTTTTCCTCGAGACGAACGTATTAATTTTTAATATTTGAACTTTATTTTATTTTTATTTTATTACTCCTGATACGACTGCGGCTATATTCCTCTAAATTATAATATTAGTTAGAATTAGGATGATTAGTACATAAACCGAGTTTCATTAAATTAGATTCCTTTAGAGTTGGAATTTCGTAAAACCCGTCTTTATTGTTCACGTAGAACATTTGAGGAGTATTCAAATTTCACGTCTCTATCATTAGCGGTTTGGTCTGTGCGTTGATTCCTAATAAAGGGCTTGTTCTATTATAAATATAGATTATTCTAAATATACCTCAGATCATAAAAAAAGGATATGTATTTTTCGAGAATTATTGTTCGTGTTCGAATGTCTCCGTACTCCATTTAATTCTCAAAGAAAAATAATATTTTTTTGTACTTTGTACATACGTGTGAAATGTGCTTTCTTCTTTAAAGTACAGCAGGTATTGTTGCGAACAACCACCGAACACCGAGACATTTTGTCAAAAATTCACAGAAGCCAAGCCAAGGCGAGTTCGTTCGACTAAAAACGAAAGCTTCTGGCCTGTTCTAGGCGAATTGTTCCCTCTACGCCGCTTCTCATGATGTCGCTCTGCGCACTACTACTAGTCCCACTACGTCGCACGCCGTAACTCCTATACAACACTTCCCACCACACCGCTCTCCGCCTCTAAGACAGTCCCATAACGTCGCTCATTCACTCAAAGGATCATCCTTTCGCAGAAAACGCTGAAATCATGAATTTTGTGCTTTTATTAAGGAGCCAGAAATGCCAGATGAGTTCGCACCTGCCACGCCACGCCCCTTGAAACATTTCGCTTGTTTTCTGATGTAAAAATTTCCCTGACTTATACCTGAATACGTTATACAAGTAAATAAGACAGTGTTTCTTTGGAACGACATGCGACAGCCAGTCTGCTTTATCTGGTATAAAAAACGCAAACTTGCCTAAACATAAAATTCTGAATAAGACATCAACTTTTTGCCACCAGCAATAAAAGTAAAACTCATTCATAAAGGAAAGATTAATAGTCGTAGAGCAAACTGTCTTCTTTTTATTCAAGAGAAACTTTTAGAAAAGTTTATGGCGTGGAAATAACAATTTGCAGTTCTGGTGATGTTCCAGGGTTTTCATTGTGCGTTATAGAGGGCGTGACCGCTGTCCGGGTCGACGAAAAAATGTATTCAAAAATATTGTGAACGCACTATCCAAATATTTACTTGGACGACATCTGTTTATTTATAGGTTGGACGGTCGGTGAACTTTTTACTTGATTAGTAAATCGAAATCGAGCGATAGTACCAACGTCGCAATGTACCCGGGTATGTCCTAAAACTGAACCACTGGAGGGCGGACAGCAGCGTCCTCATAATAAACGGTGAGCGTTCTGCGATTCTCAAGCAACCTGCCCAACCTGGTGATTATTATTGATACGTGGTGATGATACGTGGCGAGGTTTTGGCGCATTCGATATTTGAAATTGTATAGCTGTCGCTCTGTTTCTTGTGCGTGCAATAGTAAGAGTTAGTGAATTTAACTAACTTTTTGATTAGATTAGTGTTTCGGGGGTATTCTGTTATCACACCCTAAATCTTAACAAAATCTTTTATTTTTGGTGTCAATAGCTTGGATAAACCATAGTCTATGCTGCTAATTTTTGTTTTTTCAAAAAATGTATATTGTATTCTAATAATAACTACTTTCCTTCATCGTATTTTCGACGAAAAAATTTTTTCACTTTAAGTACCTATAACAACATATTGCGAAATTTACAAAAAAAAACATAAGTACAAGCATAGTTTTTCACGATGTACCTAACCTAAGAAAAAAACATCGAAATCGGACAGCATTTAGGGGTGGGTATCAGACACAATCAGACTACGCTTTTTGTATGAATAAGACGGCGGTATAGCAGTGGACGTCTTGTGGATGACGATGAACATTAACGATAAACTTTTATTTATGTTTAGCCAGTAGCAGTGTCAAGTGTAGTAAAATATTTCACAATTAAAACAAGTCTCAGTCACAGTCTAGCCCCCGAATACTGAAACGTTTAATAATTTTGACAACAGATTAATTCTAATACTGCCTTTGTCTGGCACTAAGCAAATGTATAAGACAGCAATAGACTTAATCTGTCGTCAAAGTTAACAAACGTTTCAGTATTCGGGGGTTAGACAAGCAAAGCTTATCACGGCCAAGCCGAAGTCATGCCCTAGTAAAATGGTTAAGACTTTACTAGAGGTTTCTACGGAGTTTTGGAGAAAGCACGAAATTACGAAAAGTCACGTTTCACGACATAATATAAATTGTACTATTCACCAACACTCACTTGCGCACGTTCAAGAACACGACCACATTAACAAAAATCCACCATTTTTACATAATTATTATAACACTCGAAAACTGTGTTGTTTTGGAAAATAGCAGAATGACGCGACATGACTTCTTCACATTCCCGCCAAAACTCCGGACATTACTTATTATACTATAAATCTTAAAAATAAAATCATGTACATACATACATTCATTCTAAATCTATAAATGTATCTATAAAAAAAAAGTGACTGGATTTATAATTTTAAACGATTCTAAATGAATATACATAGCGCCATCTACTGAACAGCTGTCAAACTTCCAAGCTAAGCGCCATCTACTGTTTTACCCACTAGACGGCAAACTTTTGGGCTTACTCAATTTTCATTTGAGCTTACGCTGTGCTTTCCATAAGTACTTCGGGTTCATAAAAATTGTTTAACAAAATAAGGAAGATGGCGCTGCTCAAGTTTATTGTATATCATAGATAAATAATACAGGTTATTTGTTGTAAATAAAGTAATAGCGGAATCCAGTTTCAGAACAAGGAAATAAATTGGTTCAAAGATTAGATTAGATTAAGATTAAGTTCGCTGACTCGAAATCCATAATTTGATTTAAAATATCTTCGGTCGGTGGCCTTGTCACTGAAGTTCACTGAACTATTCTAATCAGCAGCGTGTAAAAAAAGTGATATGAAATTAGTCATCAAATGAGTAGTGATAATTTCTTATTTGTATTTATACAAAATTCTCCATTGTAGATATATTTTTATAACTTAGGTACCTAACACACCTAACTACATACCTACCGTACCGTACCACCATTAGGTAACTTACATACCTACCGATTTGACCATTACAAAAATAAGAAAATAAAATTATATATACCTTAGTATCCTTTTACCCTTTTCGTATAATACATACCTTTTCATCGAAATATTATTATCGAACCCAAGTAACACAGACCATCTATCCTTTTTCGAGGTTAGGAATTTAGCTGATTTTCACCCGGCTATGCGAAGCAAAACGGATGACTATGATTTTGACCGTTATGTATGTACTTATGTATGTTCATCTATTCCTTCATAATTTCTAAACTACTTATCTGATTTGACAAATGAGGTAGGTATCGTTGGAAGCTTCTTCATTTTGTCTTCATCGTCCGCTGTTATAGGCTATGTGGCGTCACATTAAATTGAATATGGCGCCCTCTAGGGGATATAAAATCATGGGCTAAAAAAAATTATTTAATGATGGCATTTTGGGTATCAAATGAAAGGGCTTAATTAGCACATTTCAAAATTATATATACAGGGTTATAAGGAAAGGGTATGCAAAGCCGAAAGAGGGTCATAAGTACTTATGATTGTGAACAACTTTTACTATGGGACCAACCCTGAAATCGAGAATAAAAAATCAGCAGTTCCATACATTTTGCCGAGTGTCAATGGCATTTTCTACGGAACAGCTGATTTTTTATCTCGATTTCCGAGTTGGTCCCATAGTAAAAGTTATTCATAATGATAAGTACTACGAGCCCTTTTCGGCTTAGCATAACCCTTATAACCCTGTATATATATTGTTGGCTGTTGCTCGCGGCTATAACTGCAGGCACCCGATAAAACTAAAGCTTACGTAAGGCCGTAGCCGGGGTTTAGTTTTTCGACCTCTATCTTGTTATTAATTGCCGTTGACTCAAACCAACAAAGAAACGTATAATAATTACGATCGAGGTTCCGACTTAGGTAATAGTGGTCAATGCGGCCATGACGTCGAATTACAGATAGCATGACGCATAATAAAATATTTACCTACTTACAGTTACACTATGCTCCATTTCACATAGCATGGTACGGATTGACTGAATTGCGGCCAACCTCAGAGCACAGTGAAGTGTGTGAATATTTTGTACCTTTAAAAACAATGTCTTTGTACAAACTGTTACTGAAAGGTGCAACAATATTGAAAGGTGAATAAGTATGTATGTACTCATCATTATGAAAAACTTTTACTTTGGGACCAACCCTGAAATCGAGAAAAAAGTCAAAAATCCATAGATTTTGTCGAGTGTCATTGACAATTTTCTATGGAACAGCTGATATTTTCCCCCGCCATTTTAATGTTGTTCCCATAGAAAAAGTAGAAATAAAATTTTGTAGACAAGTAGTTCATTTCAATACAAATTTGTTAAGTTTGAATATGAGCTGAATCGGTCCAGGGGTTCTAGTTATAGTGGTCGCGAGGTCTCAGTTCGGCGCGAACTAGACCGACTATATTTGATACATACAAAAGCTGGTAAATCCATCATTACAAGTGGACACATAAAAATGAATCATTATTGCAATAAAGAGGAATAACGTACCAACGTCAGGCCTTTTAGGTTAATCAGTGAATCATCATTCTAATTCATTGTGTGTCGGCTAAAGGAATTAAATTTGAATAATTTGAGTAATGTATTAAAATACATTACTATTAGTACTCACGGGATATTTACCACGAATTTACTTATTATTTAACTTTTCATCATCCACCCGCATTTTAAGACTACCCGTGACATGTTCACGGGTGGACTAAAAATGCGGGTGGATGCGGAAAATGCAACTGTGCCGAAATATCGGGAATTCAATAAAACCAAAAATCGTGGACCCATTCATTAACCCTTACAGTTATTTTACAAATAAGAACGTATTTTTATTTTTCTAAACTGCGGGTCTATTACTTAGAGACTTAGACTATCGTTGTGCAAAATTTTATGCATGTAACTTTATAACTTTGGAAGTTTTAAGGCTGTAAAGGACTCAGGTAGACCACAGAAGAGGATTTTTTTTACCTCTAGAGGTAGACAGACTGACATGACGAACTTATAAGGGTTTCTGTTTAGTACTACGGAACCCTAAAAATGGTGTATGAAACCTTAACCTTATTTTAAAAGACCTATTCAATGATACGAACAGCTAATGTTTTCTTTCACATGGAAGTAAATTTTATTGAATAACTTATAATTTGTTACATAAAAATGTAAAATAACTTTAAAAAATAACAATTGATTTTTGTTGACCAATTAGTCCAACGCCAGTCCATCGCCAGTCTGCCGACTCTCGAGAATTGCTTGACTGATACAACATGACAACTCAACTGATCGAGCAATGATCAAATAGCATTGACAAAATAAAATTAGTGTTTCACCCTTGACGGGTCGGCCGGAGGCCTGTGTTGCTATAAGATTACAATCATGGATTTAGATTACAATACTTGAAACTGGCCAAAAACACAAAGTATAGAGCCAAAACATAGGAGAAAAAAAAACTGAGAAATAGTCGTCAGGGCCGGTCAGGGAGTTTTGGCGGGAACGTAAAGAAGTCATGTCGCATCATTATATTATTTTCCACAACATATGTTATTTCGAGCACGGTAGATTTTTCGTGAACGTGTTATTTCCAAAACTGCATGGAAGGTTCTACTAAGGTTTTCATCACTTTACTGGAGCACGATCCAACTTGGACTTGACCGTTACTTATACTTTGCTTTTTTGCCTTTGAGTGTGACCTTAGACAAGATCCATGAGTGTGACTGACTTCTTTGACAATATTTACTGCAACTTGAAAATATTTATATACTTGACACTGGCAAAGGCACAAGACGTGCGATGCCAAAATCCTCAAAAGAGAGGAGGATAGAAAAAAAAAAAATAGACGTCATGGTGTCGTGACGCTCGTAGTATTTATATTCTCTTTGGTGACGCTATTGATAATGATAGAAAAAATAAAGTGTTGTGTTCCTCACCGCTTGCTCGTCATTCGGAAAACTAACAACGCTTTGTGGTGGTTATCAGTCGCGCAATACTAGCAACTATGCAATTAGCTTATTTTCATATTTATGCATTTTATCAGCACAACAAAACCGCAATAAATACATACGCAGTAGATTGCCCATCCCTACGTTGGTACCCTTACTAACATTCCCTAAACTGAAAGCATGATATCGAGTTTTCGGAGTACTTTTTATTTATTTATTACATATCTAAGTTAACTTTTTTATTTTTGATTGCCACTATAAAACCTCGCAGAGATTTGTCTTGGCGCCAGGCTCTCTGCTTCTTTGACGTCGTTACGAAAATTGGTACCTATGATCATACTTAGATTCCGCACTCGGGACAATCGAAGACAGCAAGCATCGGCCTAACTACACCTAACAAAATGTACTCTCATTGGTTCATTGCTAGGCACATGTAGACGTAATCTTTAAAAAGCCACTAAGCACTTTTGTTCGCAGCCCCGCAACCCTAGGTTTCCTCGCACGTTGGTGACTTTTTGTCTTACAACGATCTCGTAAAGCGGTAACTAGTGTGATCTGTATGTAGTTGGTCATCATCATCATCAACCATAAGACGTCCACTGCTGCAGGAAGATAGGCGTCCCCGTTAAAGCGCCACACCAAACTACAACGTGCCACTTGCATCTAGCGGTTGCCCGCGACTTTCACAATGACGTCGGTCCACCTCGTGGGAGGCCTGCCTACGCTGCGCCTTCGTAGTCGCCACTCAAGAACCTTTCCTCCCCATCGTTTCCATTCGGTTCCTCCTCATCTTTTTCTGAGTAGGTTTGTTTTTGGTCAAATCCTCCCTGCTGATGTCGCCCAAACTCAGGCTCCGGTAGAGAGTTCCACATCCATACAATCAAAAACATAACAATACAAAAATGTCAAGTCTCGCTTATATAAGACAGGGCAGTGGCGGCAACAACCCCAATCACTATTTATCGGAGGGAATAATGCACATTGTCTCACTTGTCTCACTTGACACGTCATTGTGACGTATGTTGTAACCCCATTTACCGTGCTATCCCGCACAAAGTTTCTCGTACTACATGACCATTCTACGACGCAAATATGCTATATGTCGCAAATATGTCACTAGCAAATGGCTTACTATACTCATACTAGTACATAAACATAGTCTCTCTAGTACTCAAGCATTGTCTCTACCTCATTCAATTTTAGCCATATTCGGCAAAACAGCGACAATATCATGTCATGTCTGTTGATCCGATCTTCATGAAATTTTGTAGACAAGTAGTTCATTTCAAGTTTTACAAGTTCAAGAAAAGTAGTTTTTTAAGTTCGAATATGAGCTGAATCGGTCCAGGGGTTGTGAAGATATAGGGGTTGCGAGGTCTCAGTTCGGCGCGAACTACTAGTTTACTAAGTCTAACATTTTTAATCGACCGCAAGTAGCAGTTTGGATAGTCACTAATTGATCCGAGGGTGCCCTGCGGTCGGTTCCTTGCGACCAGTGCCCGCAAAAATCGACGGTTACGTAGCCTATGGTTGCGGGTTGCGGGATGGCTGCGGGTTGCGGTTATCGAATGACACGCCACTTGTACAATTACGTCACGTGGTTTCTTTTAGTCGTCTAGGATAATGAATGAGGTTAACATTGGGTCAGGACGGTTAGTAATTACTAATTACGTACAGTTACTTGCTTGGGTTTTTATTTGGATAAACAGATTTGACCGCAATATTTTTTGTTCATATCATGGTATCAACCACGCATCTGAATCTGTGATACGTATATAAACATGAATCTACTTACAGACAGCAATTAAATAAACGATATGATAGTTCAACGTTCATACATTCAGCGTGGTAATGTCGCCAGCATCAGTACGCTGTCAACTGATAGTGGACTTGAACATTTGGATTATCTTTAGACCTTCAAGAATAATGTCTGGGTAATACAACTGTTCGTTTCATGTACTGGGCTATTGAATTTGTGTATTTTGTTTTAGTTGGTATGTATTGTGTTTAGTTAATATCTAAAGGCAACAGCCCGGTAAAAAAAAACGTACATACTAAAATTAGAAGCAGTTTGTACCCTCTTCGAAACATAGATTTCGGTCGCTCACAGCATAACATACTAGTCACCAAAAAAAAAAAAAAAAATGGATATTTCAAAGGCCGTACAGAATTCTTATCAGAATTCAGAAGTAATTCGTATTATTAACGAAATACAAAGCTTCAGGGATTTCAGTAGTCGCTCGTAGCGCAACAAGTGTCACAAGCGCGGCGTGCGTTTGCGTTGCGGTGCGGCGCGGCACGACACGGCGCTACATTTTTCAGGGCGCGGGAACGCGTCTTCGCGACAGTAGGCGGGTCGCCCCGCCCAGCCGAACACACGCCCATCGACGCTCCTTGAGATAAGCTCTCTCTTCGCTACTCGACTAGTATTCAACGAATCCATGATTACACCACATTGACTATATTACAGGTGAATTAAAATTTTAAGCTAATGAACCTGCTAAGCTCAAATTTAATGTATCAAATAACATTAATTATTTCGGTAGCAATCAAACCTCATTGCCAACACTAATTTGGACGGACATTAACCACCACTGTCAAACAATGTTATGTAATATGTAAATTATTTTTGTGGTTTTTGTGATAACGAATTGATTTTTATATTAACTTCAGTGCTCATACAGTGTCTATCTTTGTTAGACATATAATAAGTAGTTATAATAACAACATAGGAAGTGTCAACGGCTCATAGTCCAGAAGAAAAATGACATTGTATCTTTGTCGTCTGTAGCTGTTACAGAAGCGCAACAAAAGAGATGAGATATAAAATGAAAAACGTCATATTTTCTTCTGAACAATGGTAAACAAAAATATTTGACGACACAAAACTTGCGCGCGTCTCGCTCGCACCACTAATGAGAAGCGAGCGGGAGAGCGGGAGCAGAACCCCGCGCATTTTCTCGACAAATGAAGCGTGGCTAAACCGCAGATTGACCGCAGAGAATGGAGGCAGCGAGTGACAGAATGGCGGCGGTTCAGTAGTATAGAGTCGCGCGGACAGTGAGCACGCGAGCCTCCGAGCGCTCTGAGTCACGCCGCGTACCTGCCGATCGCTAAACGCCTCATCGCGGGGCATTACGCTACAAGCACACACGGCGTGATAAAATACACACTTTACATAATCACACCGACATCACCACCGACTGACGCGCGGGGAAACATCTTATTTAATTAAACTCAGCTGATGTTGACACACTGTTCGCGCCTCCGGACCAGCGCGCTCTCAGTAATTCCACCGGAACTTTAAATGATCGCGAATAAATAAACGACAGATACTGGAGCGCTCGTGACTCATCTAAAATGACGAAAGTGAAGTTGAAGAAATCATCCAGGCCTCTAACTTTAAACTGAGTTAGGACAAGTGAAGTTCGAAATAAGGAAAAAAGTTCATTTAATACTCACGATTGTGACAAAACACGAGGACGTTTTATGTGATATATTGTGTTCAATAATATTTTTTGTTTGTTTACTAACTTTATAAAATAATCAAACGGAGCTGTAAATCAAATGAAGAGACTGAACTAGTATTATTGTCCAAAGATCGCCTAATCAGTAGCAAATTATCGCGTTGTCGCTAACAACAAAGTTCAAAAAACCTCAACATTCATTCAGCAAACATATCGATAAGAATTGGAGGTGTGCCAGTGCCACCTTTGGAGTGAAAGATACTAATCTTGCCCCAAAACAAGAATCCACTTGACCTTGACACGGGCCCGAGTGACAATTCTAATTAGTGACGTGTCGATTGAAGGCTTCGTGGGCTGGGTCGGAGGCGTCGTGAGGTCGCGACCGTCGTGTGATGGTGTGAAGGATGCATTTGCCGTACGAGTCCCGGGGTCGACGCCGACGGGAGATGGCAGAGTCGGAGCCGTGGTGGCAGCAGACCTTGATCGAGGAAACCTTGCAGGAGTTCGGAACGGATCTTGGTAAATATTTTGATAGAAGATACTAATGCCTTAAATTCGAGCAAATTCCATTATTTTACAATTTAATGAGTGACTAACATTTAACTTAGTATCTAAATATAAGTATTACTTAACACTTAAACTTCGTGTGTCAGCACTGTTGCCGCCAGCCATCTGGGTCGCACCGTCCACGCACCGTCAGCCGCAGCGGAGGATGCCGCTTTTAAAAAGCGACAGAAGTACGCGGCGATGGAGCCGCATTACTTATTTGTGCCCATTGCCGTGGAAACGTTGGGCTGTTGGGGCTCGGAGGCCAAGAGTCTGATTTGGGAGATAGGACGTAAAATAAAAGAGAAGTCCGGTGACTCTCGCTCCGGCTCGTACCTGGTGCAAAGGTTAGCCATTGCTATTCAACGCGGCAATGCGGCCAGCGTAATGGGCACCTTTGCGCCGGGTACAGTTAGGGGTGGGTAATTTTTGTAATTTTAATTGACTATATTTGTAAGTGTTTTCTCGAATGGAAATTAAAAAAAATTTATCTTAAACTCGATCAATAAATAATATTTGAATATCTATTTATTAAAAATGGACGGTCTTTACAACTAGACTATTTTTACCCGACTTAAAAGGAGGGTAATATTTTTGGGGTCTATGTAAGTATGTATGTTTGTGTGTTCATATATAACCTTCCGAAGCCTAAACGGCTTGACCTACTTTGACGAGTGAGTTGTCGTTGGATTCCTCTTTGTGTCCGGAGTGACATAGACATCGGGTATTTTGTTTTTCATTTAATAAATACTACTTGTTAACATTTTATTAGAATAATTGAACGATTATGGAAATAATATTTATTACAAACTTTTTTCTATAAATACTCTATGAACCGATTGGAAAAACAATAGAGAAAAAAAAATGGCAAGTTTTGGTGTACAGTATAATGTTGTGAAACGTGACTTTTCGTGTTGTTTCCAAAACTCCATAGAAACCTCTAGTAAAGTCTCCACCACTTTACTGTGGCATGACTTGGACTTAATCATGGCTTATTTTGTTTGACTCAGACTATGACTGATACCTTGTTTTATTTGTGAAACTGGCTAAATACAAAAAATAGTACAAAGTTTAAAATAGGAAGAGTTTGTATCTGCTTACTCAATTAACTCTAACAAAAAAAACTACAACCACATTGGCGCCTAAAATAACAAGACAACCTAAAAGTACTCGACATTACATAACATAACCACAAGCGTAAATAGAGATGATATAACACCTGTCAAAATTCAGTCCCAAATATAAGGAAAACGAAAACCGCTGACAGAAACTCTCCTAATAAAAGATTTCAACGCGTACACAGAGAAAGTCGCGCTACCGCCACGTCAATTCAGTTGTACCATTTTGTAAACTAAACTAAATTTTACAGCTCTAAAATTATCGGTATTCACTCATATTGAAAAGAAAAGAGACGCTGATAATTTTACTTTTAGACTGATTTAGTTTAGTGAATGGTACAACAGAATCGACGACAGTACATTTTAAGAACATCTCTTTGAACTAATTAACTAAAATCAAGTTGGATAATGCCCAAAAAATTAACACATAGGGTACTTTCTATACCGAAATTGTAAACAGTTTTATTAGAATATTTTATTTTATTAGAATACCCGGGTGAAACCGCGGGGCGCAGCTAGTAATGTAAATAAATGAAGGCACATGTATTTTTCATGCTTTTATATCGTTCTTTTTAATACGCTAAACAAGGAAACGAAAGAATGAGATGAAGAGAGAGAGAGAAACAATTGACTTGAGAAACTCCTCCGTTTTTTGGAGGTCGTTTAAAAATAATAGTTAAATAAATGAAAAATATAAAAGCGACAGACGCTATGCGGACAGCGTATAGCTTTTAGTGGATACCACGGTCTATGTATAAAAATTGCCAGACAACATGTTATCAGCAAAAAAACTGTATTTTAAGTGTACTTTCGTTAACCAACGGAAAATACACGGGTTTTCCTTATTTTTGTTTGGTTAAGCTATACCTACTTCCTAGTGCAAAAATAATGATTTTATGAGTATACGCTTGATATGAGTATACGAGCTTGAGAACTTCGGAGTGACAGAGGAGCTATGAGAATACTAGCTGCGCCCCGCGGTTTCACCTGCTATTCTACAGAAAACGAATATTTTCCGAGATAAAAACGTAGCCTATGTGTTAAAGAAGGGTGGAAGCTACCTCCATACCAAATTTCATTCAAATCCGTTCAGCCGTTACAGAGATGAACGGGAACAAACACACATACTCACATACATACTTACATACTACATACTTACACACAAACTTTCGCATTTATAATATTAGTGTGCAGTTGCGTTGAAAAATAAGTCCCACATAAAGGCCTAGTCTTTGATCTGTTTTATTTTTATTGTTATAGTACTAGGGTTAATTTACGATGGGCCACACACGTGGTAATGCGGACGCGGGTCCAGACTAATGAGGTCAGTCGTGTTACTACACTAACTATTTTACCTTTTGATAATTCAACAACATCACGCTTTATAGTATCACACTAATAATGTTCGGTTATACGACAGACATATTCTAGGATATCTTTATGAATACATTTTAGTATGGGACCAAAACTGAAACAGCAAAAAATAATACTCTTCCAAAAATAAAAATCATTCATTATTCATTCATTCTTCACAAAACGTATGAAAGATTGAAAATGTTCATAATCTCACCAAACAGCCAGTATAATAAATGCAAGAATCTTGGTCTATCTGTTCATTTAGCTCTCTGTTGATGTTTCTCTGTACCTAAATAATTGAACCGATCTTGATGAAAGGGGTTTAAATATTTTGTCGTATTTTACTATCCGCCATCTTGTTTTTTCTTTTCAAAGTTACACAACATGTTACAGTTAAACAATATTTATAGAGCCATTTCATACCTTAAATTTAGTTCTAAGTCAATATGCTGGAGTCAATATCAGTCATGATGCGCCACCAGTGTAACTTCGAAAGCAAGTATATTATATTGGAAACGTGAGCTTGAGGAGATTCTGTCTCATACAAACCTTGATCGTAATAATGTCAGCTATCAATTCATATAAGCTTTATTAGTGGCCGCTATTTATAAGAAAACAATAAAATGGCGAACAGTAATTGTGCTAGGTTTCAAACTAAAATATTCAAGGCCCTTTGACAAAAAAATAGAGTGTATATTATAAGGACTCACACAATTTATTTTTTATTCCTTCAAACTCAAAAAACTGTTGTTAAAAAAAAAAGCCACGATGTAGTTTCGCTCCGCGGTTTTGCCACTGCCTTTCCAGTTTCCTTATAACTACGATGCCAAAGGAGTTTAAAATGATTTTGACAAATTCAAGTAGTTATAATTAACTCGACTGTGGAATGCAGTAACAGTATAATTAAAGTCAAATTATAACTGCAAATAATAATTCTTCTCTAATTGATGTAACCACATTCATTTAAAGCAGGTTTTATCGTAAATTTTGTTATGTTGTCATCATCTGTAATTTGTAAAAAATGTGTATCTTAAATTACTTTGGATAAAATCAATATAACTTAAACAAATATTATAATATATTGGTTATATATAATTATTATTATATATAACCAATATATTTATATATTGCCGCACAGAGTTTTATACTGTTGATTTATAAAAAATCTGAATACCTCAGAAATGTTATGGGAAAACGTGTCGCTTACCATCAGGCGAGTGACTTACTCGTCTGGTCACTTAGCAGCACAAAAAGTCATAGCTACTTCATATATACTTCATTTTAGTGGTGGCAGGGCTCTCTTGCAAGTCCGCCTGGGGAAGTACCACAACTTTGCCAGTTATTCAACCGCCAAGCAGTAGTGTGCAAGCAATACTGTGTTCCGGATTGAAGGGCAATGTTTCCAACGTAATAACTGGGCATACAGAGATTTAACATCTAACATCTCAGGGTGACGAGCGCAGTGCATTGCCGCACATTGTTTTGAACTGTTGAAGTTCAAAATTCTGGGTGGCACAGAAATGTTATGGGCAAACGTGACTCTTAAAATCAGGTGGACGACTTGCTCGTCTCGTCACCGAGTAAAAAAAAAATATTAAGAATTTTACAGACGCAGTCATTAAACAAAAATAACCATAAAAATAATATTAAACCATAATTAATACCAATATATACCAATATTTGTTACCATAAATAATATTTTCAACTAGAAACAAAAATGACCCAAAGAAACCCACCCACAAAAAATATATAGTTCCGCAAGAAAGATCCGCCCGCAAACATCAAAGTTCATTTTTAGCATCGTAACAAATTGGACAACTAAGGTATGATTCACGCTTTAGCACAAGCCGGTCGGGTCCATATAGAATTAAACTCATAGATCTTAGGCCTTGATAATGTTTCGAAAGTGGGGAAGACCAAGACGTGTTGTAAATAGCGTTTAAATATTGTATTATAGCACTAATCTTTTTTTTTATTTTTTTTATTGGCGTTGCCTTTGCTATCTAAGCGAAATACATACAAACTACAACTATACCAACAACTTAGCCTACTAAACAAATATAACACTAATCTTTGATATAATATTGAAAACTGAACATTAGTTTTTATTGTAAGTAGGTGTTAATAAACATAATTATCAAGTAATGGACAACGGGCGGTAAACATTTGCTGCTCGTAAATGCAGTTGCAGAAACGCATCTTGGCGCAAACGAAGGTTGGCGGATTGTTTTCCTCTTCTTCTTCTTCTTTATCCTCTTCTTCATCTTCTTTTCCTTCTCCTTCTTCTTCCGCTATTCTTTATTTAAATGGATATTTCTTTAAAAAGCAGTCTAGTCTAATTACAGGAGCTCTGAAGTGTTGTCTTCCTATTTGTTACTTTTTTTATTTAAATGGTTTTTTTAAGTAATCGTTATAGACTTTGTAATGATGGATTACAAGATGGAGTATTTTATTATTACTACAAAAAAATGACAATAACTGCTTTTGACTACATATTGGAAAACATAACGAAGCACCGATTTCTCCATAACTAGTACGTAATACGCATCATTCTCGAAGAAACATTGACATTACATTACATTATCAGCCAGGAGACGTCCACTGCTGAGCGTAGGCCTCCCCATTAGACCGCCACACCGACCGACAATGTGCCACTTGCATCCACCGGTTGCCCGCGACTTTCACAATGTCGTCGGTCCACCTAGTTGGAGGCCTGCCTACGCTTCGTCTTCCAGTTTGTGGTCAGTGTGTGTCAGTGTGGTTGACAAAACTAAGTGAATTCGTCAAAAATTGCATTATTTGTACGCGACAGAATGGAAAACTAACGTTAGTTTTGCGTGCTGCGGCCCTAGCCACCGACGGCAGCCACCGCTCGACCCGCGGTATTTGCACACTAAAAGAGTACACTTCCTTCTTAAAATCCTAAGGTACCTGTATAGAACGAATTTGCCTAGTACATAAGGAAACAGATGTTATACCCAAAACCTATAGTTCGTTATAAGGTCTAGAGATAATAAATGTCGATCACACTTACCACTTGGTAGCCTACTGCTATGCTGGCTGGATTATCACACTGAATGGTAATAGTTATCCTTTTTTTAGACTAAGTGCCTTTATTAACTAAACAAACTAATATAAACTGCATAAACTACTGCGCCTACTATATAAAACGAACACTTGATAATCCAGAGACTATTGAAGCGTTAAAGATAATCCAAATGCTCAAACTTAATACCAGTCAGCAGCGTACCCAGCATGCTGGCGGCATAATCATGCTAACTAGCAATGCTAATAAATTGCGCCAAATAAACGCCAGCATTATGGTCACATGTCGCATCAACCAGGGACAGGTACTTTGATAGATTATCGAAAATAAGCCGGCAGGCTTCCCACAAACCAATTTTCTTTACCTCAAAACTACTACTTATGTTAAGTCAGATAAATTGAATTTAATAATAGTAGTAAAAAAAACACTGAAAAACTGCATTTACAATATACGCTTTTTTTTGGAGTTTTATAAAAAACAACTTGGACCCGAATAAGTATGTCCCAAAATTGCGACCAGACAGAACCATCGGATGACGAGCAGCAGTGTTGATGACACGCTGTCCCGGCCTATCAATCAATGGATATACCTATAAATGTTCCACAACGACTTTAATTTCCATCTCTAGATTTATATCGTCTTCGAAGCGATCACGCTGCCATCCCAGGCTTCTCAGGCCACCTCCAACCGCACAACCCGCACCGCGCCCCACAATTTGTAGCTAGCCTCAACTTCCGTAAATAGAGAAACCACACTCACTATTTAACTTTTTACGATTTCACCGACCGTTACGTGGTTCTCAAATCCCGCGCTGTTAAATCGTGTAACCGCATCTTTAATTGCGGGAGGAGTTTCGGTTTTGGTACGGCTTGAAACATCGACAATTTTAGTTACAAACCACAACTTTTGATCCCGAATATGACATTTTCTTCAAGACGAGCGACTAGAATTTTATCGACTCTCTCGTTGAATTTGTACTTAAATAGATAAACCAATATTTAAACTTTTTAGACGATTTCACTGAGGACCGCTACGCGGTTCTCAAACCCCACGCTGTTAAATCGTTTGACCGCATCTTAAAAAGCGAGGTTATGGATTTGCATTGATTTTGTTAAATTTTAAATTATTAAATACAAAATTTCCGATTGACTCATCTTGTTTCAGATAAATTTGGATCCAGTTTTAACTACCCTTTATAGGCATTTTTTTTCGAATCAAAATAAGTTTAATTTTGGATAATCTATCTTAATCCAGTATAAATTTTGTTGTTCTTCTCCAAATGAATGAATTAATAAGAGGACAATAACATTTTAGGTTTTTACGGTTTTGTCTTTAGTTAAAAACTAAATAAAAAAAAACCTGCAAAATCAATATTTGTTTATCAGATTCTATTTTAGTTCTAAAACTGCATTTTCTTTGTCGACAGTAAGAACGGGCAGCCCTGACTACATGTGCTCGGTGTTGCCAGTGCACTGGCGGTCCAACAAAACGTTGCCCGGCGGGTTCAAAGTGGTAGCTCTAGGAGAAGTTCTCGACGGGACTCTGGTCACCGTCCGAGCGGGAAATGATGAAAACTGCTCCGCTGAGCTCAGGAACAACTCGGCGGTGATGAAGAACAGGGTTGCCAAGTTTAACGACTTGAGGTTCGTCGGAAGGAGTGGAAGAGGTGAGTTGCTTTGCTACTAAATAAACTTTTTGGTTCGGCTTTTAGCTTGTGGAAACCCAGAGTCAGTAGTACTACTGAATACAAATGATACAATCTTGTACCTCTAGTACTACAACTAGTTCTAGTTACCTTTTATGGCATGGTACTACAGAAAATATGTCATGACCATATGTATACTCTGAAACCTAACTTCTGGTTAAAAACATCCCGCGACTTTTCCAGTTTTGGTGTTTGTTTTGCTGATACAAGTCTTAACAGTCTCTGCCAGCCGAGTCACTTTGTTAACTACTGTAAAGTGCTACTTTTTTTTAAATATTGTAATCGGCTATTTTGTGCTATCAAAGAAATACCCCGATATTTCTATTTAATTGGGAAGTACCGTTTGTTAGAGTCTCTGTAGATGTTTGAATACATTCAGAGATATACGAGTATGTTTACATATTCAACAAAATATGTGTACCTACTTATGAGTATGAGTAACATATCTAAGTAAATGGTACAATATACGTTTTTTTTTGTAATGTTACTCGGTGACGAGACTAGCAAGTCGCTCACCTAATATTAAGTGCCACGCTTGCCCATAACAGTTCAGTGCCACCCAGAATTTTGAACTTCAACACTTCAAAACTATGCGCGGCAATGCACTGCGCTCGTCACCCTGAGATGTTAGATGTTAAATCTTTGTATGCCAAGTAATTATGCTGGAAACATTGCCCTTCAATCCGGAACACAGTATGCTTGCACACTACTGCTTGGCGGTTAAGTAAATATACAATACCCTAAAAAAATACTGTTAATTCGATATTGAATTACTATCTATGGACTTGGAATACTAAAATGATTCACTTCTCCGGGTAGAGTGTAGGTCGTCATTTTCTACAGCCTATAAAATTGGCAGCTCTGTGATTAGGTTTGCCCACAACTCACAATTACCTGGACAGGCCCCATTTACATCTCGTAGGCTGAAATCATAAGATACACGGCGGCTAATTGAAAAGCTAAGATTAACTCCAGCCGGCGCCGACTTCGACCTGTAATGTTGATCAGCTCTACCGAAACCAATTTTTTGGATATGTCTGTATCAATTATACTCTTCAAATCAAAATCAGAAAGATGGGCTTGTTAAAAGTCTCAAATTAGGTAAAACAAAAACATGGGTAATGTTTTTGTTTTCCTCCTTGGACAGTCGAGTAAAAAGTTATTTAGTATAGGCCGATTTGCTAGCCCTGATGTCAGATTTTGATGGTTCTTCCATGCAGCGAATCTAGAACAGAGCAGGACAGCTAAAATAAAATGTTTTTTTTTTTACAAAATCATTACACAAAAAAAAAGTTATAGTTCATAGGCCTCTTGAAGGCCTCTGACTTTGGCTTAGCTATGTAAGTTAGGTTTTCTTATTTAACCTAAGTACAATAGATATAATAACTTCGGAAAAGACATTGAACAGGATAACAGGATAACAGGATTTGAAGAACAGGATAAAAAAATACTTCTTAATCACATCATTTCGAAATCCGCAGGTACCTATGGGTAATAGTTTCATTTCCTGATATTCGTTACTTATCCTTACTTTACACGTTTATTACGTTAAAGTTATATTAATGTTCGTTTATAACTATTTCTGTTTAATTATTCCAACCATGTGTCCACTTTAATAGGTAGGTATTTACCTATTTACTTCAAACTTCGCCATTATTTTAATATTCAGTATACCTAAGAAATATTTTTATTGCAAAAAGTAACGCTATACTACGCGTGAAAATAAATGTAGGGACGGCGTAAAAACCAAATAAATTGCTAATTGACACGAAAGATGACGAATAAATAAAAAAATATATTTTTTAATCTAATATGTTTTTCCTTTTCTTTTTATGTACTCCAGATCGGGAACTAACTGAAGAACTAATATTCCTACTGTTCCTTCGTCTAGTCATGAATGGCGCATAATAATACTTATCAAAGTAAAACCGTAGGGTACCGCTAATATCTAATATCTTAAAATATGCGTGTTTCTCGATGATTTTTAAGTTCGGTGCGTTTTTTTCTTTCAAGTAGTGTTTTACTCTTGCCTTGGCAATATTAAGATAATGGTTAAGATTAAGATTGATTTGACTGCCGGTGGCTCAGTTGGTAGTGAACCTACCTTCTGTGTTTGGGGACGTGGGTTCGATTCCCATCTAGGACAAACATTTATGTGATGAATATTTGTGTTTGTTCTATGTCTGGGTGTTAATATCTATATAAGTATGTATTTAAAAATATCTATGCAATATCTATATATCTGGCAGCCATATTACAGCTTTGCTTAGTTTGGGGTCAGATGACCGTGTGTGCAAAAATGTCTCAGATATTTATTTATTTAAGATTATTATTTAATTTATCTAAAATCACACTACTCTATCATTTGTGGATAAAGTGTAACCAATGTAACTGACTTAGCTCCTACTGGCCTCTTCAGATGATGCAGTAATAAATTTAATCTGCTCATTACGCTTTGTGTTCACAAATCACACCCTCGGCGCAAATTAGCCAATTATTGTCATACATTACAAAGCAATGGGTAACTGGGCTTGCGAATATCACAAGAGTGCCTACTGCATAATATAGCAGGTAAATTATGTTCATCGAGGAAATGCAAATAGTTTAGGCTTGTATCAAAATAAGTATCAAATAATCTCCATCATTGCACAACCCGTCTTCTACCTCTTTTATGAATCCTCTCCATCCTATGGTTGCCTGGAAGAGGTAGTTTTCAGCGATAAGGCCGCCAGTTGTTACAATAGTTTTTAAGCCTGTTTTGAAATTATGTTAAATTTTGTGTGAACAATAAAGAGTTAATCTATCTATCTATATATCCATAAGCTTACATGTTTATTTATAAAATATAAAACTACTCAAAGATTTTAGAAAAGAACTCAGAAAAACATTGTTCTAATAATAGGTTAGACAGTTACTGGTACATAAATGCTATTACAGCATTCAGGATTTTCTTAGTGAAAAAACGTTTTGAGTTCACGATGTCGTCATAATTATAAATTCAAATTCACAAGCAATTTGTTACATAAAACTGTTAAATACATTAATTATATTGTAACTTTGTGACACCCTTACATGCAGGGTCCATATATACATAGTAGCAATAAGCATATACAATGCAGACTAGACTTGGACTTTTCCTTGGTGTAATATTTAAAAAAAAACAGTCAATTTGATAACAACTTCCTCTTTTTGGAAGTCGATTAAAAATTCTGAATAATGATAGAAAAGCATTTTTTTCTTGTCGTGGAAATATATATAAAGTTGTAGATTGTATTAATAGTGTAGAATAATACCTTTACAGAGAGGACACTACTTCAAAAAAAAGTAGTTAAAAAAATTAAAAGTTATATTTAAACTGCCACCATCTATATTAAAAAAATCTAAAAGGTATCCAGAGCTGTTTTAATATAGATGGCGGCAGTGCGCATCTTTCGCCTCCTATCCGGCGAATTACTTTTTCATACAAGTTTTATTAGATGTCTTTTTTATAGTAACTTAAATAACATTAAATAGTAAATAAATTGAAATAAACCCTTAGTAAAAATAAATCTTAATTATATATATACAACTTAAAACTAGCCCTAATCTGATAAACCGCTACCAGCAGGCATCGTGCCCAAAATGCTGGCCGAATTGCCGCGTTGAATAGCGAGTGCGATTCTTTGAGCAAGGTAAAAAGTATTTTAATTTTAAAACTTTTTTATTGAAACACTAAGGAATTCTAACTATTCATGTTCCATATTCAAAACTCATTACTTCCCTCTATTAAAGTCTCGTCGACCTACTTTGTTCGAACTAATTGGCAGATAAATCGCCTATATTATTTTTATCATCTTTTTTTTTTTTTTTTTAATTTGCTCCACGGACTCTGGGGTCCTATCAGCTTTTAGACGTCCACTGTTGGACGAAGCGATCTAAATTTAGGGATTGCCTTAATCCCCACGCTTGGCAGATGTGGACTTGATTCTGGTCGCAGTTTAAGGGCATACCCAGACCCATTATATTATAGAATAATATGGGATATTTAAAAAAAAAACTAAGAGTAAATAAAGCCTAAGGAGGCCTTATCCGACAAAAACTATCTTGCTTTGTCAGAAATGGTCCGCGTTTTTTTTGTGTTTCTGAACCGCTATTATCACCTTTTTAACACATCATAGCAACAACGCATTTTTTGCTTAATCACTTGACCTCCATCGAGCATTCGCAACATCAAGTGCCATTTCTCGACAATCTGTTGAAAAAGCAGGGAAAAACATGAGCGCGTAAAAAACCCTAGAAATCCTAGTTAAATACGTCATAAAAAAGTGGAAAATTGTAGGATCAGTGACGAACTGAGATGTCGATGACGGAGCTGAGGCTTTCGAAGACGCTATCATGAACCGGTTTTCCGTGTTGTCATAACGAAGGTCGTGGATTTAATTGAATATTCATACATGGTAAGTGATTTTTGTGGCATCTGGTGGTTTAGTATTTTATATTGTTGTTTCGTAGTGACGTTTGGGGGACGGTATGACACTCCCGTTAATGATTGGTTGGAAGAGTTACTCTTCCATTCATGCTGCTATTGTCCTTATTTGTAGATTACGCTACGAGTATGTACCTACCATAGTCGTACTTAGGGTAACTGAGATTTGAATTTGGATTTGGACTTAGATTTGTGAAAGTCGCGTTCAACCGGTGGATGCAAGTGGCACATTGTCGGTCGGTGTGGCGGTCTAAGGGGGAGGCCTATGTTCAGCAGTGGACGTCTTCTGGCTGATAATGTAATGTAATATATGTAATGAGATTTGGCCCGGAAGGAATTAAGTATGCAATGGAATTATCCGACCAGGCGTTTTATTTTATTTATATAATAGTAACAAAACAGTAACAAAACAATCTTTGAATACATACAACCTTTATTGTTCACAATACATCAGAACTTAGACGTACACTGCTGGACGAAGCGTCCCTATCGGCGTATTGGGAGGATAGTTGCCGTAATCCCTATGCATGCCAGGCGCCTTGGAGATCGCAGAATGTTTACCGCTTATTTAGAGGACGTTACTGCCCGTCCTCTGATCGTTCTGGTCTTATTTTTTGGACACAGCCTGTAGCTAGAATAAGTAAGTATGTATAAATTTTACATACTAAAATAAAAAAGCTTAAAAATACTATGTTTGTGTTAGCCCCTGAAAAATTCAATTATATTTTTTTTTCCTGCTTACGAAAATGTCTCGCGGAACATTCCTTTTAACTTATAATGATTTGCCGCATAGTGATCCCAGAGACGTTCTCGTTGTTGAATTTGCTGCTAACGATTTGATAAAATAAATTTGTATTTAAACTTAGTAATTACAACAAAAATTACTATCACTTTTAATGTCAATATTTCTACTTAAAAATGTGTATGGTTACAATTGGACTTTAGGTGAAGTGTTATGTTTACTATGTTGATATATTGTATGTTAAAATAACCTGTTGTCAGTTACCGAACCTATTTCAGTAAAATAAATATGTTTTGGCTATGCCCTATTAATTTTCATACAACTTTCACCATCCGTCACGGAACTGAAATAATTGAATTATAGGTATAAATAACTTGTGAAGAGCAGGTTGGGGCATGCTTAGTAGGGTTCCGTATACACGGTTGGATGTTTGAAGTATTTAACCGTTTTTTTTTCGTTTCTTTAAAAAAAAAAATTGCATGCTGCTTGAAATATTTTTGAAGATTTTTTTTTACTAAGATAATAAATTTTTAATAATAATAATTTTTTTTTTTTTTACTTGGAAGGTAATAAGTTTTTAAGATGCATAATTTAGAAGCGGCAGGGGACACACATTGCAAGCTACTTTTTCGGCCCATATTTTGCAAGTGGTACATCTGATTTAAAAAAAGGTGTTAGAAACCTCACCTTCGTTTTAAAAATAGCTATTTAATGATATCCCAGATGTAGAAACGAAAAAAAAAGTTTGTACTTTACATGTATCTCTTTAATATAAAATTATGATTTTAAGACCTTCTAAAAATTTTCACGTTGAAAAACGTATTCAACGACACCCCACATGACGGGATAAAGCGAATTTTTTTTTCATTCTCTTTTTGAGCTACCCTTTTTATACTAAAAAAAACTATTTTATTAATTTATACTTGGGATCTATAGTTAGACTATTATTGTGGAAAATTTTATGCATGTACGATTATAACTTTAAAAGCTATAAGATTGTAAAGGATTGAGAAAGACAGAATGATATTACAAACTTATAGAGCTTCCTTGTAGTAATACGAACCCCTAAAAAGAAAACTAAACGATCACGCGATTAAGGTTTGTACAGAGTCCCCTTCATAAACAAAATAATCGTTTGCGGTAAGGAAGCGCACATTTTCTAAATCACGAATGGGAAAATGCATTTGCGATGTCGCTGGAGTTGCTAAGTGATCATTTGTTATCGGATTGAAAATTGAATGGAACATTCCAGACACCGTTATTGTTAAGATTAGAGAAGACCGCCTACTGGTGGCCTGGTACTGGTGTACTAGTGGCCAACCCGCACTGGGCCAGCGTGATTAGGCCATATACTTA
Source organism: Apocheima hispidaria (assembly GCA_947579745.1). Taxonomy (NCBI): domain Eukaryota; kingdom Metazoa; phylum Arthropoda; class Insecta; order Lepidoptera; family Geometridae; genus Apocheima; species Apocheima hispidaria. The sequence continues at coordinate 9,571,061 of OX388161.1, forward strand.
TCTGCTAAGATAAGGCCTAATTACCCTTCGAGGGTAGACCCATATCTCAGCAGTGGGATGCTAAAGGCTGATGCAGAGATACCTACACTTGCGCCAACAACTTAAATTTTATGCGATTTCGATTTTTTTTATATGCTATCTACACCGTGACAAACTATGCTTATAGGTTTTCTTTTTTTATTTGCATAAATTTTATTTCTTCTCTTAACAATATTATTTTATATTATTTTATTGAAATACATTAAATGAACTTCAACAGTTTAAAAATAATAATAATATAATGGTTTTAATTATCGCAATATCTTCGTAGGTTACAAGCACCTAAAGTGACGTTTTTTTGAGTTGAAATTACGACGAAAAAAAAACAAGCTATTGGCGTCGATTATCAGCAGGGCTAGCATGCGCACCGCGAACAAATCTTTTTGCTATGCAAGAACAGGACACGGCTACAATTATGTATACGTTTGTCTTATTTTTCAGGACATGATGAGTAGAGAAGAAGTTTTCGCGGTGCGCATGCTATCCCTGCTGAGCTAAATGATTTAAAAAAAAACGTAATAAGCATTTCAACTACACATCAGGTACTTGATTACTGTGAGTGATCAATACCGTTTATATCTACCTAAAAGTCAATGCTCGCAATGACTGCACTGCTGGCAACGTATGACGGGCTAAGCTCGAGCTAAGCTTACTTACGCTCTCGGCCTTCGAGCTTGGTCATTATTGCAGCCCTTGCTGTCCGCGCTGTAAAGGTCTTGACCTTTGACTCGGCCCTTATTCCAGCTTGTCCATCAAGGGCTGCAATGCTCACCTGTTGTGATAGCCTGAACCTGCGCTAAGCTGCGCTTTCGGCCATCATCATCACTGCCAGCAACTCACTCACTCATTACAGACCGCGACGGTTATGTACTATCTACAAACATCTAAAATCTCAGTGTTACGACCCCAGCGCAATGTTGCGAAGGGTATTGAACTGTTGAAATTAAAAATGGAGCTGAACTGTTATGGGCAAGCAGATACCTTACCATTGGGCGAGCAACTTGCACACTTGCGACTGCTGCACTGAAAAATTAGTGTCTTCAATATTCAAAAGTGTCTTGCGTATAAAAATAATATATTTTATTATAAATTCCAACCTTGGACTTAAAGGAAAAATAAAATGACCATGACCTGTCTCAAAAGCGGAAACTATGCACATTCTCCACACTTGATTTTCGAATTCTTCATTTTGAATTGCTCGAATGTAGAATGAATGTCATGGTCTTAACGATATATTTTTTTTTAACTTCTTAACAGATTTTCTAAATAAGTATTATTATTAAAATAAAAATTGAAACAGGAAGTAATATAGGAACACAAACATATTATCTACATACTTACATTTTAACAACAACTCGGAATAACCGACTCAATTTAACGTGAGTATTCCCGTTTTATTGAATATGTATAATATGAGTCAAATCGCATAAGTTTTCATAGTACTTTTACTTACAGACTAACATACATACATCCCAAAAACGTTACCCTCCTTCTTGGGCAATCGAGTATAAACAGCTGATTTTAACGTTTAATATCAAGTAGTTTAAACTACAAAGTAGTATAAATTCAAAATTGTGTTACTTTCTTGATCGGGCATAATTTTAAATAACATTGTGTTCTTTTATTAGGAGAGGCCATCGGCTCCTAAAATACAATTTTAACTAGTTTAGGAGCCTTTGGATTCATTATACTTTCTGTACTTGTTTAATTTATGCAAAAATAAATGATTTATTATTATTTATAGTTTAAATTTATATTTAAACTTCGTACAATATAATAACTACGTACTTGATATAGTTTAATATATAATTAGGTATAATCAGGTAAAAGGTATTCTAAATATACTCTTAGCAATAACATATATGGCCACTCCTTATTCCAATTGCACTGTTACTTATTTTCCCACTAACTAGGGTAAATTCCCGCAACACAACAGTATTTTGACGTCACCAATTGTCATTTTTCTTTGAAATTCGTGAGGGCAATACAGACGTCATACAATTGTAGGTGAACAAGTTTGACTCGATTTTTATTAATTGAGTAACTCTATGAAAAAATATCTACCTACGTATTTATAGTTGCATAATTTTGTCATTAACAAGGTGAGATAGTGATTCACGTCGCCTCTTGCTATAAAGATAGGTATTTCCGTTTTTGCAATAATTTAAATTGTATCTTACGAAATTGTACCAATTGTGGGGAACCGCTTGCAACTCAAACATCTCAATAATCCAACGGATGCTGAACACTATATTGAGAACAATAAGCGAAGTGTCCTGGTACACAACCAATGCAGAAATTCACAGCAACCTAGCGATGACTACAGTCAAAGAAGAAATATCAAAATCTCACAAAACATATAGGCACCGCCTACTACAACATCCCAATCAGTTGGCTGTGAAACTCACAGAGCAAGGATACAAACCCAGGCTGAAGAGAAAGCATGTGCTCAACAACTGACTACAAGTCACCCTATTCATTAAAGGAGATGTGCTCACTGGAGCGCACACTTACCCCGCCAAACCAGTCACACAAAAAATCTGCTTATAGTCCAACAGATCGCAGAAATAACAAAAAAAAAAAAACTTACGAAATTTAGTGATCGTAACATCGATGATAGTAACATAATTATGTCGAACTAATAAATTATCATTTTAGTGTAATGTTAAATATCTCGATTTGACTTGATCAAATTGTCTAATCAAGCTTCGAGGTATAACTGTTTGATTTCGTTCGATATAGTCGGTCATTTCGCATGAAAATACTAAGGCGTGCTTTTCAAAAGTAGAGCCCGATCTGAGTTTTCACGTGGCTATGACATACCATGAGATCGACGAAGACTTGATTTTAATTTCGAAACCGCAGGAGAGCATAAACGAGTCTCGAACTTTACTGTTCCATTGTTGTTCCGTCCGCCATTACAAGCCCTCATGGATGGATGCTATAAATCGAAGAATTCTGCTGCAGACATGTTTGTCTCTCTTACCTACATAGTTCTGTTCTAAAACATTAAAGATATTATTTATGCAATTGGCTTGTAAAATTTTTATTCACTAGGAATCTAAAATGATTCTATCAGATTCAGAATCAGAATCAGAATTTTTTATTGACATAAAGAAACACGATATCAAAATTAGGTACTATCATTATTGTATCATAATACTCAACACCATTCACAATATGTCTCGTCAAGTACAAAAAATAATGCTACGCTGTAAAGGGGCAATTGTATATTGAAAACAAAATGTAGGTTAACTAAACTTACCTAACCTAACCTAATTTGATTGATTGTTCTAGTCTTAGGGAAAATGTTCACTTTCGATTCGAATTGTCTAAAATAGAAATTTGACAAAGTCAACTGCATGAATTTATTATTTTGTGCTAAGGTAAAGTTCTAAATTGACATAAGTACACTTAAGGAGACGTCTGTCACCTATTTGTTAGTCTTGATAAATAAACAAAATGTATAATACATATACGTCCATGATTATAATACTAAAAATTTATATTTTCGTAATAATTAACTATAATGTCTTAAATTGGCGCCTAATTTTCAATTAGCTTTAAGCCTCTTACACTTGAAGAGTTAACTTTTTTGTTCTATTTTATTATACTACTGCGGTGTTTTTATTTACTTACAATTTATGGCACTTCTTTGACGATTCAAAACACATGTGATAATAACATAAATAAATAAAATAGATTATAGGAAGTGGTTCAAAGATTAGTAAAAATTAGGCGTTAGTTGAATACGCCTTCCGCAAAGTTTTGGCGCATTCTATATTTGAAATTGTATAGCTGTCGCTCTGTTTCTCGTGCGTGCGAAAGTGAGAGTTAGTGGATTTTCCTGACTTTTTGATGAAATTAGTATTGTATGTATCACCCCCTAAATTTGAACAAATCTTTTGTTTAACTGTCAATAGCTTGGATAAGCCATAATCTATGTCGCTATGTTATTTTTTTATTTATTTCAATAAATGTTGATGTTATTCTAATAACGACTATGTATATTTATTCATCGTATTGTTGACACAAAATAAAAATCCACTTTAAGTGCCTATAACATCAAGGCTATTGCGAAAACTAAAAAAAAACTTACAGGCATAGTTTTTCACGGTGCAGATAACATAAAAAAAACATCGAAATAGGATAACGTTTAGGGGTGGTATCAACCTACGCTGTTCGTATGGACAAGACAGCGGTATACTCTATTCCTAATTGTGTTCCAAGTACACACATAATATTAAAGTTGTAAAGCGTGTCCTTGGGATGATACATTTATTATTATTGTTTTCGATCCAGTCGGCTGAGAGATAAAAGCTCTGTGTTGGAAGTCCCTGGTGACTATTTTAGTGGAAGTAAACAAGATAACAAGCTGCGTTTAAGTATTCTCGTTTTATACGGGCTATCCTGAGACAAACAAACATTCTAGAATCCCAGACAAACAATATTAATAGGTATACCTAGAGACTGTTGTTGTTTAATTAATTATTACTCAATGGCGGTAAAGAGGCAACGGATTTTTTATTTGTGTGCAATATTGTAAAGTCCCGGAAAGTCACAAAAGCTACTCTGTGAAATCCCGGACAGCTAACCGTCATATAACAGGTCGGCCTACTTTGTTAACCTATCAGTCTAGTACCTAAGTATAGGAACCCCTGATCTATTAAGAGTCAGCTTCTCTCGTCAGCTAACCCGTGCACAGATTTTTAAAAAATTCGAAGATGTTACTGAATTTACACAAAAAAAAATTACAATAGTATTTTGAATTACAATACAAAGTTAAAGCAATCTATTATATATTATGTTATATAATTTTTTTATTTTAACGGACAAGAAGGAAAAAACTAAAAAATTGTTTTTCCCCTCTTGTCAGTTAAAACGAGTAGTTCGCGCTGAACTGAGACCTCACGACCCCTATATCTTCACATCCCCTTGACCGATTCAGTTCATATTCGAACTTAAAAATTGTATTGAAATGAACTACTTGTCTACAAATTATCATAAAAAACGGATCAACGGATCGCAAGTTATCATCGGACAAATATACACACAAACATATACAAATGCCGATTTGTCCTAGTAAACTCTGAGACCTTCGCTTCGCTCGGTCAATAAAAAAAAACATGAAATGATTATAAAACATTAGAACGATATTCTAAAAGCAGACTCATAGCAGACTTTTTTTTTGTTTTTTTCTCATTCTGATATTTTGCCTTCAAAAATGTTGAAAAAGTTTGTAAAGAATAGGTCTGGCCTGGAGCTCCACATAACTAACCTAATAAAAAGCATTGAATGAGACTAATATGTACCATGTAATGCGACACCGGTAGTTGAGAACCAAAGAATTCGAACTTCAATATTGGACTAAGCTATAGTGACATGGTCATCTAAATAACGTATCCAGAAAAAAACTTGATTGGTATTCTGTAATATAAAGTTTATTATGGAATTGATTTTATACCACCAAAATGTAGACTTTAGCAAGTATAGTATACTGTCTTGTCCATACAAAAAGCGTAGTCTGATCCCCACCTAAATGTGTAAACCCTAAATGTTATCCGATTTCGATGTTTTTTATATGTTATCTACAACGTGGAAAACTATGCTTGTATTGTTTTTTTTGCAATATCTTCATTGTTATAGGCACCTAAAGTGTCAATTTTATTGCATCGAAAATACGACGAAGAAAAGTAGTTATTAGAATACCATAAACATTTATTGAATAAACAAAACTTATTTATTTCATTACAACTATTTTTACAGGATAGCACCTAATACAATAGTGTAGTGTGTCAACTTTTTATTTATATAAGAAATTAATCCAGAATATTAAATACATGCAAAGTCAACTAAATTGTACAATGATTATTATTATATTAAATTATTATACAGTCAATATTACTTATTATTATAACAGATCAAAAACAATACCGCTTTTTTAAATTCTGAAATAGAACAAATAAATAGGTCTATTTCCTCTGCAACTCGATTCAGTGCTTGCAACATCCGCGTCAATGGGGTCTTAGCGAGTAAGTTAGTCCTAGCGTGAGGTACCGAGAACAAAATTTAGACTTAGATGCATAGATTATGGTTTGTTCAAGCCATTCAAAACAAAAGATTTTGTTATGATTTAGGGGGTGATAACAGACTACCCCCGAAACACTAATTTCATCAAAAAGTTAGGAAAATTCACTTACTCTCTTTATTTCACGCACGAGAAACAGAGCGACAGCTATACAATTTCAAATATTGAATGCATCAAAACCTCGCAGAAGGACTATCCTCTTAAGGGTCACGATTGCCCATAACAGTTCAGTGCCACCCAAATATTTCAGCTTCAACAGTTCAAAATCATGTGCGGCAACGCACAGAGATATTAATAACCCTATATAACTCTGTGTAAAATAATAACCGTGGTAAATATCTCGTGAGTACTAATAGTAATGTAGTAAACCACCACGAAAGTCTAAAACAGTGTTTAACCCTGTATAACCCTAAACATGTTACATTACCAATCCAACGTGTATTAACGTGTAATCCTAAGATTCCTCAGCGTTTCGTAAGTGACTGTGACTAACATCTCGCTCTAATCTGCCCGAGTTGTGTCGAAAGACATCTCTTTCGTTGCTTGTCGTCAAATTGAACATATAATTAGGGGCGAAGTACAGTTACCTCTTGATTGTGCCGGTTTCACCACTGCAATTTACTTGATAACTATTGGTTAAACCTCAGAATAAATAACCTATTTAGATAAACAAAATTAAAGGAACATTTAATTTTTATTCCACATAGCGTGGTGCGGGCGGACATGAGTTTTTACTGAATTGCGGCCACCACACAACACAACGAAGAGGGTGAACATCATCATCATAATCAGCCATAAGACTTCCACTGCTGAACATAGGCCACCCCCTTAGAGCGCCACACCGAAATGATGATGTATGAACATGATGTAACTATATATATAAAGAGATTCTATACATAAAACCATGCGTCACCCGCACCATGTTAGATGGAATGGATTATAAAACCTTGAAAGTGTTTTACCCGACTGCCCAAGAAGTATGGTAATGTTTTTGGGGTTTATGTAAAATGTTAATGTTCTTCTAGCATATTCTGAAGCCTAAACTGCTATACCTATTTTGACGAAGGTGACTTTGGATTCATCTTTCCGCCTGGGCCCCTATTCGGAGAAATGACATTTTATCTCAGTCACTCTCACTCCCATTAAATTCTAAATTAGAGAGACAGTGACCGAGATAATCTCGAGCGCACAGGAATAGGGTCCCTGGAGTGACACATTTTGAAGTAGGGTTTTTTAAAAATAACATTACTTGGTGTATTAAAGTATATTTATCTATGAACCAGCAGATATTTTTTTCTCTATTTCAGGTTTGATTCTATAGTAAAAGTTACTTAAAATGAACAAGGGAGTAGCACCCTTGCGGGTTGAACATACTATAAATACTGATAACCTATAAAGTCGCCAAGATAGGCTTTAACATTTTATTTTATAGGGCTTGCAGTGGAAAAAATTGTATTGCCTCTGTGCATGCTATCATTAGGAAGGTACACAATATGATAAATGTGATTTTATCCACTAGATAACTTATCAGGGAATTGTGAATGAGACCCAAGAAATCTTTATATTAAGTTATAACTTTATTCATATGATGTTTGTACGTAAACGGCACGACCAGGCCCTGAGTGCTGTGACCAAATGATTTTATGTCGAGCGCTCATCAGAGTATCACGTTGTTTCAATATTTTTTTCTTTGCTTTAGGAGATCGCACACGCTTGTTTGGCTTCTTGAAGTCTCTCGAATATGGTGCACCTGCAGAGATATCACTTACACTTCGTAATAAATGAAGACTTACGGAGTTTTTATAAGAGAACATTCTACTTGGGTACGAAAAATGTAGAGTTAGCCTCGCCTTTGGTACCAAATTTTTACCCGAGAAAGAGGGTAATGTTTTGAGGTATTTTTAATGTTTTTGTATACTTCCTAAAAACGCACAAGACGCCAATAAGGTACATTAGTCAATCATATTATAAAATAAAAAATAAATCATGTCGGAAAAAATAATTGTAAATTACTAATCACAATTAGTACATGTGAAAAAAAAAAATGGCAACAATGGGTTTACGAGAGTATTTACTGCGTATGCTAGATATTGGTATGTACTAATTGTTGTATGTTTCTATATTACCTTCTTAGATTAAACGGCTTACTGCATTTAGGGGTGCGAGGTGTCGTAGGTTCTCTTTCATCTCCGAAATGTAGTGAAAAAATTACATTGGATACATTTCAAAGTCTGGTATGTTGATTTTCCTTTTATATGTTTGTTTAAACATACATTTGACTGCCCCGGTGGCTCAGTTGGTAGTGAACCTACCTTCTGTGTTTGGGGGCGTGGGTTCGATTCCCATCTAGGACAAACATTCATGTGATGAATATTTGTATTTGTTCTATGTCTGGGTGTTAATATATATAAGTAGATATTTAAAAATATCTATGTACGTATATCAGTCTCTGGCAGACATATTACAAGCTTTGCTTAGGTTGGGGTCAGATGACCGTGTGTGCAAAAATGTCCCAGATATTTATTATTTATTTATTATTATTTATTATTTACGCAGTGTTATTTACCTACTTATAGAGTTACACACGGTGCAAGTCCAAAATTTCTGCATTCAAAGTACACTACTAATCTGAGGTCTGTAATGTAGTCTTGACTTCTGCCAGTAATACCAATATAGTCTCGAATATAATTTTTTGCAACTTTTCTTAGGTACATATAGTCAAAGGCCAAGATTTCAGCCTTAGATATCATTCATATAAATTATCTTTCTTTTTCTTATTTTGCAAATATTATAGAAAAGTATCGGTATTACAATATTACGAATAAGCTTTTGAGCTTACATTTCTAGCGATTTTAACCCGTATGAAAGGCAAACGGTCTTGCGGTTAGGGTGGCAAGCTTGAAAGATGTCTTAAAGCAAAAAGACATTGAGTTTTTCACAGGTTTAGAATTGAACTATTAGTTTGTTATCAAAGTTTCGGTTGACATTTACACAAACAAATTCTTAGAATGATTAAAACTTGGCGTGTTAGCTAAACGTAATAGTCAAACTATTTTATAAAAATGAAAACATTCATGCTCCGACTTGTCCATTTGCACATCATGAAGCTAATAACATTACAAGTTTATGTATGTACAATATCGAGAGCTCATGATCGGATTCACCCTATGAAAATGGTACAAAAGTGATGATTCCATTTCATTGCATCTATAAGCCGACGCTAGCTGCGAAGTCGCTATACTGACGCAGCAATATAGAAGTAACCGCAAGTAAGTTTCCTGAAAATCGCGTCATAACGCTGTGCATAAGAGACGGCGCACGATTCGTCTTCACTCACAAATGTCACTCAGGATTTACGTTCCATCGTAAATCAAGATGGCGTCCGTCCCTCTCGCCCCTCCCTGCTGAACCCACCAGCTGCGTCGGCGCATAATAATTGAATATTTCACGCGTTGCACTCAACACCTCCTGAAGACGTTACAATGTAAATTTTACAACTCCTCAGGTATTGTGTTAGGTCCTAAACTGCTGATGAGTGATCATGTGAAATGCATTAAGTTTAATGGCGATTTTAAAAGCAATATTTCACATCGTTCGAGACACGCCTTTAGCGTTTAGTGACCAACGTTTATGATGATTTGTTTCCGTATTGTAGCTAGTTAAAGTTCTCTTTGTGACAAGAGCGACACTGATATTGCTTCATACATTATTATGTCGTGTATTGCAGTGATTGTTACTTCCCTACTCGACTAGAATACTTATTGGAACCCAAATGTTGATTATTCTTTTTTTATGAGACTAACCCCCGAATACTGAAACGTTTCTTAACTTTGACGACAGATTAAGTCTGTTGCAGCCTTTGTCATTTGCTTAGTGCCAGACAAATGCAGCACTAGAATTAATCTGTTGTCAAAGTTAACAAGCGTTTCAGTATTCGGGGGTAAATGACGAGACGTCCATGTCATTTGCTTAGTGCCAGACAAATGCAGCACTAGAATTAATCTGTTGTCAAAGTTAACAAGCGTTTCAGTATTCGGGGGTAAATGACGAGACGTCCATGTCGCTCGCCTGATGGTAAGCACAACTCTTGCCCATAACAGTTCAATGCAATGCTTCCCAGAATTTTGAACTAAAGCAGTTCAAAACACTGCGTGGCATTGTTAACCCCTTTATGGTCAGCAATTATACTGGAAACATAGCCCTTCAATCCAAAATACAGTTATGTTCTCACACTACTGCTTAGTGGTTGAATAACTGGCTTTTACCACACTTTTGTGTGGTACTTCTCAGACGGACTCTGTAAAAGAGTCCTCACTGCTTCAGCCTTCAAACATTCCATTGCTGAGACATCAGCCTACATTCGAAGGGTGATTAGAACATATCCACCATGCTGGCCCAGTGCGGCTGGCAGATTCACGTACGCCATCGAATTTCTTCTCCAGGAATATGCAGGTTTCCTAACGATGTTTTCCTTCAACGAAAAGCCAGGGGTATATCCGTACGTAAGTTCCAAAGAACTCATTGGTACGGGCCCGCCCGGATTCGAACCCACGACCCCACGAATGTGAGGGAGCGTGCTCCCACGGGTAATAAAAGATTCGTGGTAGGACTCTTACAATATTTCATAGTATTTAATTTTCTTACCTTTAGTTTATTAATTCTTTAGTATATTATTTATTGAACAATAATAAATTTACCTCAAGTAGTTATAGCAATAGTTATTTCCGATATTTCATTACAGAACCAAAAAATAATAACACAGATTGAGTGGGTGAGTGAGTGAGAGGGATGAAACAATTGTGTTGATTTTGTTGTACCGTTCTCTAAACTAAAACAAACCTACAGGACTAAAATTATCCGAGTGTCTTTTCATTTTAGTATGTTACAAGAGGGTGACATTATATTTAGAGCCTTCAAAATTAGTTTAGTTTATAAAATGGTACGACAGAATTGACACCAATGTGATGACTCCATGACAAGCGTGTTCAGTAATGTTACTGTTTCGGTGATAGCCTGATAACACATACCGTGAGAAAATACCACGCTGTTTCACATTATGTCCGTAAATAAGTTGTTTTTAAATTGTATATGCTGTTTTTTGTTTAAGTAGTAAGTTAATTAGATTAGGTAGTTTACCTTTTATGTAACTTTGTTCAGTAATTAGGGCACTTGTGCCTTAAAACAAACAACTCATAAATTTCATATTTCAGGAAATTAAATTAGGTTAGTAGATTATTTCTGACGCAACTTCGAAACACAACAAAATAATAAACACAACAAAAATCGTCGGTTAATATTAAAAAAGTGTTAGTGAATGTCGAGAAGCATGACTTGTTGTTTCCTGTGCTCCATAGAGACGAGTAAAGACCACTAGTACTGGAGCATCACTGAACTTGACCGTGACTTGTTTTAATTGTAGAATATGTTACTTTCCTTGATATGTAACAAAACTTCACATCGGCTTAAAACACTATGTGTGGAGCCAAAATATAAGAGCGAAAACACAATACATTAATCGGTAATATGATATATCTGTAATAATTAATGTAATTTGACAATTAGAATACGGTAGTCTTTGGTTGTTGTGCATAAAATTAAATGTCATATTTTATATCAGCATAATGTAACCTACACTAATGATCTATGATCTATTAGCATAATAATAATCACGCATAAATGCTTAGGCATAATTATTCACCCCAAACTTCAGTGAGCATAACAATAACCAGGCATAATGCTTTGTATCCATATAGCATAATATAAAAACGCATAAAGGCACAAAATCATAATACTCATCAGTATAGTAAATACCTATTAAATTCAACATATAATATATTTTTTTAGTTTTTATAAAATAAATAAATTCATATTAAATTAATATTTACTACTGACAAATATTAAAATGTATTGCAAGCCAATTACTAATAAATATGTAAAACAAATAACTAACTGTTTTTATTATCATTATCATGTTTGAAAAAAACATTCAGAATAATATGCATATACTAACTTTTATGCGACTCAAACATAGTCCAACCGAAAATAGCCGAAAATATAGTTATACAGTACGTCGTAAAACAAAATATACTAAAGTATAATTATGCCATAAAAAATATGCCAAAGTAAAATGGGAATAACAAACATATGCAAAACAAAAGGATACCTTAAAATACAACACGATACAAACAACAAAATAGTTCTAATCAGAATACCTAAAACTGCCAAATCAATGAACAAAATTGACCGTAATCAGTCATTAATACTGCACCGAGCGCTCTACACACGAATTATCTGCATTAGACATGTTAATCCACTCATTTTAACTGTAATTTTATTCGGTATTTATCGGTGCATTCATTATTGGCGACCGCAAATCGGCGCCCAAAAAGCTCGCTATTTTCCGTTATTCAGGATCGGCAGTAGTTAGGGCGCAATGGGAACCCTTAGTACGGATACATTTAGCTGTAGCCTGGCTTTATGTAGGATATGCTGTTTAGTTTCATACACATGGTCCAGTAAATGACACGACTGTCCATACAAGAAATTTTATGTTTTCAGAGTACCTATGTACATAGATCCTTTATCTTGGATATTTGTATACTTATTATTATGTATACATTTTATTAAGGGACCGAATCTGATAGCGCGAAAAAAGGGCTGTTCCATATTATTTCGTCGAGGTTCAATGAAATTTTTATTTATAGCAACTCATATTTTTCTATCTCTAAAATCCTTACCTACATTATCCCAGAGTAGGAGTTTTGGCGGGATCACGAAGAAGTCATGTCGCGCTATTGTATTATTTTCCAATACTTGTGTTATATCGAGTGTTAATGCATAAAAATGGTGGATTTTTATCCATTAAGTGTTCGTGAAAGTGTACGAGTTGTTGGTGAATAGTATAATATCGTGAAACGTGACTTTTCGTGTTGTTTCCAAAACTCCATAGAAGCTTCTAGTAAAGTCTCTACCACTTTACTGAGGCAAAAACAAAATAGGGAGAAAAAAAATACGGAAGACAAGGCGGTGTGGCCTTAATGGCTTTAGCCTGCCCAGAAATGGGCGAATAAATAAAAAAAAAAAACCCAGAGTAACGTAAGCTGTTGTTTTAATTTCTAGTATCGACACGACTCGACTTCTTGACTTCTTTTTTCGAGTTGTTTTGATTTCGAGTTCGACTCTTGCGGTTAAAGTAGACAAGGTCGCGCGGCGTGAGAGCTGGACGCACGTATGTAACGATAAGTGTGTCCTTTTCAAGTTTCGCAGGTGCTTGAGGAATAAGTTTCAGTCAGTTTTGTGAAAAAAATATTTATTTTAGACTAGCATTCGTTTTCTTTACTTACGACGCCAACAGAGTAGTAACTTTTTTTTTATTTGTTTCAGGGAAAAGCTTCTCGCTAACAATCACTGTATCAACGAACCCGCCGCAAGTGACCACTTACCAAAAAGCCATCAAGGTGACCGTGGACGGGCCGCGGGAACCGAGATCTAAAACCAGTGAGTTGCCAGCAATAACATTGAAAAAAAAAACCTTTTTTGACATTTCATGTCAATACAAATCGTTTCTTTCATGCAAAATAGGTGTCGTGGTAATTTGTAAACTATATCCTTCAACTTTGACAGATATTGCTTAAAGATTACGTCAACTTGACAGATATTGGTTTTAACGATCGCCACACGATATATTTAAGATGAAAGGAGTTTTGGCGGGAACGTGAAGAAATCATGTCGCGTCATTATATTATTTTCCATTACTTGTGTTATTTCGAGTGTTAATGTGTAAAAACTGTGAATTTTTACCCGTTAAGTGTTCGTGAACATGCACGAGTGTTGGTGAATGGTATAATGTCGTGAAACGTGAATTTTCGTGTTGTTTCCAAAACTCCATAGAAGGCTCTAGTAAAGTTTTCACCACTTTACTGGGGCATGACTAGGACTTGACCATGACTTGCTTTGCTCGACTTTGACAGTGACTATGACTTGTTTGATTATATCTAACTAAACTTGAGAATAAATATGTATACTTGACACTGGCAAATGCATAAGACGTGCGACGCCAAAATCCTCTTAGGAGGAAAAAGAAAAAAAAAAAAAAAAAAAAAAAAAAAAAAGATGAAACTGAATGAAATGTCAAAAAAAAATACGGCTCGTTGCACATAAATGCAATACTCGTAAACTGTAATTGAAAAAGTCTAAAAATAAATAAATCATTATAAAACTAATATAACACGCAATTCGCCCGCGTCACTAGCACAGTTTATTATTATTCGACGACGCAAACCGCATGAGGGACACGAACAATTAAAATATTTATTATTATTAACGTGGCCATGCTTACAGGGATCGATGGAACTTTCGGAATTTAGTTTAGGAACCTATATTTTTTCGATTGACGTCACCGTTTGGACCACGCTGTATAAAGGCCTCGCTACATGGCCTGACCTGACATCGTTTGAAAGAGGTGGCTATATATAAGTTTCTGGGAGAGCGAAAGGGAGAAGCTATAACCTTAATAGTTTGTTTCTTTTGCTCCCGTGAAATTCAAATCTAGCTGTCCCTTTCACACGGTGTCAGGCCAGGCCATGTAGCGCCTTATGCCTTCCGTGAAAAATTATCTAACTGATGGTGCAAGCCGCATCAAAGGTATGTGAAGGTCAGGAAATTTTCTTCCTAACCGTCACACCAGTGTGACAGAGCAGTGTGAAGGTTAGTCGGTCACGAAAATTCGTTGCGTGGCTTAGGAGGAGTTAACGGATATACAGACAGACAGACGTGGAAAGCGACTTTAATTTATACTATGAAGGGGAAAAATAAAAAAGACTATAATGTTCACACCAGAAATGAACATAGGACAAAAAACCTACTTCTACCTCTCTACCTGGCAAAATATTATTATTTATTTATAAGCTTACTAGCTGCGCCCCGCGGTTTCACCTGCTATATGGTTAACTTTTTCAAGATAAAAAGTTATTCCTATGTGTTATTCCAGGGAATAAGCTACTTCCATACCAAATTTCATCCAAATCAGTTCAGCCGTTACAGAATTGAACTGGAACAAACACACTTACGTACTTACCTACTTACATACTTAGACACAAACTTTCGCATTTATAATATTAGTGTGATAAGTATAGATACCCCTCCATAAATACACTCGTCCCACATTTAAATTAACAAGTGGTGTTTCTATTATTATCATGTATAATTGTATTGCGCGATACGAGTAGGTATATAGATACCTACCAATTCGGTTGTGCGACCGCGATACCGATAGCTCTCCTTCCCACGGGACCTGCTGATAGCGAAGATATACCTAGAGGTCAACTCTTTATCGGAATTTTATTTACTACACATATTATAAAGGCTTACACAGAACGGTGATAAGATATCGAAATAATAATTTGTGAATAAATAAGGATATGACAACCTAAGAAGCAAGCAAATGCTGCACGACCCATGGACTAGGTAACAGGGCTGTCACGCCAAAACATTAATTATCTTCATTAATCATTAATTATTATCTTATAAGTAGTTATTAAAGTTGTACAAGTAATAATTTGATACATAGATATACAGTTAAGTAGGTAGACTAACCTTAAACATTAGCTTATTAGGTAGGTGTATATAAAGCTATTTATGGAGTGTTAGCACCCGAACAAGATATTCTGTATCTCGGATACTAACGTCTTCCTGCAGTAGGAATAATTTTTAAAAGCGAATTAATTTTCAAATTTAAATTTCCTTTAGTTACAGTTTTTGATACAATGTATATGTTCTTTACCCGAACTGAATAGCAAATTTGAACAGGTTCTGAAGCTTTTTTGAACTCTTTTTTTTATCAGTGGACCGGCGACAGCTTATTTATTGCAAAAATCGCTGGCACTGCGCACACGCTTCATGATGAGTTACGGAGTTCGCATCTGCGAAGCCCTGTCAAAATAAGTAATATTTCTCGAAGGACCTGCGAAAGTGAAATGTGATGATAGATGGCGCAATTTGGCGTCAACAATCAGGTTTTGAACTTTGAAAGGTTAATTTCCTTTATACTTTTCTGTTTATACAAATTAAGTGACATTTATGTCAATGAAATTCTCAGCATTCTGATTTTTGTGAATAGACAAACGAAACGGGCATAATAAATACTACCTGTCATAATATTATTAAAATGTTTAAATAACTCATTAATTTTTCTAAAATTAAAACAAATTATAAACAATAATTAATAAATACAAAAAACCTAATCTACAAGCCCTTTGGTGGAAGGGAGTATGGCCAGAATGCTGGCAGCATTGCCACGCTGGATGGCAATGCTGAGTTTTTGCCCAAAGTAGGCCCCAGCATTCCGGTCACTCGTCACCTCCACCAAACGTTTGGCCAGGTCCCTATAAAGTTCGTGAGCGGCCGGCCCCCATGGACCTAAAGTCTCAACCCCAAACGGCACAAACATGTACGACCGGTCTAAATAACTATATTTGTGCCGTTTGCCGTTTTTTTTCTTATTTCATTCTAAACATAAGTTTAATTTTTAAGAGTGACTGCAATTATATTCAATTTTATTTATGGTCAATAAAATGATTCTGACTTCTGATTCTGAATGGACAGAATGGATAATAGTCCGAAAAGAGCTGATAAATCCAATCAGACAAGACGGTACAGGAAGTATTATGGGAACACATACATACTTACATTCTTTCATACTAATTTACATACTTACATACATCCCAAAAACATTACATTCATTCTTTGGTTTTCGGGTTAAAACAAGAAATACTTATTTTATGGTTAATAAAGTCAAAGTCCAAATATCCCAAACCACTTTTTTTTTCAAACCTTCCTGTTTCAAATGAACTTACAATATTCGAAACCGTATTCAACCCCAGTCAGTGTAACTAATTAATATCATAAAACATCGTCTTCCGGCTTCGACGTCTGCTTTGTAAAGCTTGGCTCCTGTCTCTAGTTTGTCACCTATATAGTTTGCCACTTTAGTTCGGTCTTAAGTTGGTATAAACACACTTTTTTTTGTACTTTTAATACAGGGGTATAAGAAAAGGGTATGTTAAGCCGAAAGGAACTCATAGTAGTCATTATAATTTACAACTTTTACTAAGGAACCAACCCTGAATTCGAGGGGGGAAACAGTTGTTCCATACAATTTGTCGAGAGTCACTGACATTTTCCTATGGAACATCTGATTTCTTTTACTCGATTTCAGGGTTGTACTATGAGTACTATGAGCCCTTCTCGGCTTAGCATACCCTTTCCTTATAACCCTGTATAGAATGGTAAATAGTTACTTTTTTTTTACCACTCCCTAAAGTTTTGTAACGATACAAAAGCAACCTTTGAACGACTCTGCAAAAACTTTTATTCGTTTTGTAAAATCTCAATGTAACTCAGTCGTAGATACGAAGAAGGAATATTTTCGTGGCAGATGAACAAAATCTTAAAAGACCCTATAGATTTAGCATCCGCATTGCTGTCTTCAGAAATAAGTTCGAACTATCGATGAAATTGGCTGACAGGCGAAAAAACACGTTACGTTACGCCATATGGGGTGGCAAACCGGCGGCGAACAATAGTGAAATTATGTCTGTAATAAGTTCCACTCACGCAACTGCAACTGCTCTGGAAAGGACCACTTTTGTGTCTCCTCTTTTGACGAAGTGAATAGGGCCCAATGCCAATCTCTTGAAAGGTTAATTGATGAAACGGATTACTAAAACTTTGCTATATCTTTAAACCGAGGCTGACCGAGATGTGACTCAGTGTGTTACCAATGAATAGATTAAATACTTAGTAAAATATTTTATGGACATCCAAGCAGAAATTCTCAGAAGTTGTGCGTAAATTAAGAAATAGGGCCTTCCATCTGCAGGTGCTAACCTTGTATCTACCATTACGATTGACTATACGTATCTTTTTAAAAACAACAATAATCAATAATAATAATAAACATAAAAAATAACAATATGATCAAAATAAAATAAATATAAAAACTTTGGACGTTTTGCTATTAAACATTTTCAATTATAACCCAGAAGGGCTTCTAAGCTCCTAAAGAATTGTAAGTCAACGTTGTGATATTTTAATAGTACATGCCTTTGTTGCCTGTTAAAGCAAACAGTTTTAATTTCTCTCACTCCTAAAGTTCGCGCACTAATTTGAATGTCCATCAGAGCTCTTAGCGAAGCATAACAACGAAAATCCCGTTTATTAAACAGAACAGATATCAAAACAAAGAGTGGAAAGGGAAAACAAACGGCAGTACTTAGCGAATAAGCCCCAAACTCTGCGGGACAAGAAAGGAAGATCTCGCGTGCGCCACGACTTAAAAGTTGTGAGTTAATAGACTTAATTTGTAGGTGCGCCGGCGTAAGCCGCTTCGGAGTGACCCTCGCTGGGGATGCGCCTGTTAAGCTTTAGAGCTTATCGACTATCGATGATTTAAAAAAATCAAACTTAAGCAAGCTCCAATATGCCTAGATAACATTTAAAGGTCTTCATATAATATAATATATTATTGTTACACAATTTTCTGGAAAAGGTCATCGGGTGGAATAATTATAATATTATATGGTACAGATTAAAAACTACGAATTCGAATAAAACAATAAAAAATACACGGAAAACAATCATCTCCATTGATAGTAGGTACCTACCTAGCTGTTAAAAAATCTTACATTCCACATACCTAATACACTGAATATAAACAACTTCCTGGGAATTCCTGACTCTGTGATTAGAGCTAAAATGCTAAACAAAATCACTTAGAATATGTAATATAAATCCGTCGGAAATGTAGTAGTATAAATATTTAATGTTGTGCTCAAACATTAAGTATTTGTGGGAATATCTAGTTATGTTATTACTATTTAAATTTTTAAATCCATAGTGGTATAATTATTCGTTGGCTTGTCCCATCACTAGTGCCTATTAAAATAGGCAGGCATAACTACAAATAATTAACAGACTGCATTTGTTTGCGTCGATTTCACGATATAATTGCGGCGTAGATATATTTCGTGCATTGTGTAAACTCATAAACTAATTTTGTAAGTTTTTTCGAAAAGGTAGGCCGATTGCGGCGGTGCCTTTTTAAATAAAGGAGGTTCCTGACGGATAATTTGGTTCGCATGAAAAAAGACCACCTATCTAATCGGATGATTGACACATAGTGATGTAATTGAAGACTTGGAACAGGAAGTTTCTTTTTAGAAGCAAATTCGGGAATTAATTTAGTTTTCTGTATATTAAATTACTATCCGGTGAGAATTATTTTCATCTGCACATGGAGTAGACTGATAAACACTGGTTTTAACTCTATTCTACGAGTTTAAGTATTAGAATTATAATTAATACAATTAGCATATTTTTTTAAGCCTCCCCACTCTTCTTAGTCGTACAGTAAAATGTTTTTTTTCTATTTGAACTGTGTATTTGTCGTGAACATATTCGTCACAATTTTCTCTCCGTACAGCTGATTTATTTTAGCAGCGTTTTTTCCTACAGGTACAAATGCTCAATCACACCAAATACGGTTCGGAATGCCGCGGCCGTTTGACTCCCGACTAATCTCGTGCGACCCAACGCTAGGACTCCGAGACGACTTCAAAAGCCCACCGTCCAGATGTCTCCGGACTCCATTGTCGCAGGAGGAGCGAGAGTACAAGACTAATGCACCACTGCCGGCGGGCGGTAAGTTTCTCAAAGTATTTTCACTCGTTTGCTTTCGACATTCGACTGATGTTTGCCTTCTTTTTTATCGGGTTTGTTTTCGTTGTTATTTGTGTCTTACATTTTATGATGGTTGGCCTACCAAAGCTGTTATAAAATTTCTTTACATCGGAGAAGGATTGCTTTAATAATTTACGTGATAACTTCTTAAATAACTGTAAAGTGTCCGTGCCTCAGCGTTAACAATATTTAATATTCGGTCGCAGAATAGCCAAGAGTAGCAGGTAATCTGCGCTTATTACTTCCTACTGCTAGCGCTTTACAATCAAGGAGCTCTAACTGCCGTCTTATTTGCGGACAAGCTTCTGCGTTTGCGCACTGAAATGTTAGACATAACTGAGGTAAGAGTTCAACTATCTTGAACTTCTTATCTTTGTCTATGTTTTTATGTAAACATGCTACGAAAAACCTAAGCATTCGATAACTTGACTTCATTATATGACTGGACTAGGTCATTAGGTATTTTATATGTATGTCTTAGTAAGCAGTTATTTTTATCATAATCATGTATTTATACTACCATTTGTAAAATTGAATAAATAATGTCAGCAATGATCACTTTGTATGGACCACAGAAGATAATTTGTTTTTATTTACTTCTCTCTTCTGTGGTATGGACAGTATTTAATTAATATCTTAGTATTAATATCTTTTTGCTATTTTTATCATAGTTATGAGTTATAACTGCAAAGCACGTATAGGAATCAAAATGCAGTCATCCTACTTTTCACCTTGTCCTGTCTACACATTATAATGTTAATGTCAAGAGTTGCGATTCGTTTACGTGGTAATTCCGCGTGAATTTCATCAACGTGTTAATCTGCGCTTGCGCCGCATTATTCACGCGTGATGGAGCTTTTAAAAGGATTATTCACATCTAGTAAAGACAAACACTATTCGTCATCTTTTGGACAGTTGAAATCAATTTTAAACGAATTTCAATTTCTTACTTAGATCCAACGATTTCTTACTTAGATGTGTTTCCAAAGCAAAACTGATGGAAACTTAGTTTCCACAGTTATTAAAAATCTAACCCCCGAATACTGAAATGCTTGTTAACTTTGACAACAGATTAATTCTAATGCTGCCTTTGTCTGGACTAAGCAAATGACAAAGGCAGCAACAGACTTAATCTGTCATCAAAGTTAACAAATGTTTTGGTTTTAGTATTTGGGGGTAAGTCATGAAAACATGAACTCTTCGCGCTTGTTATTTCTTAAATAAATTATGATTTCTTGGGATGTCAATGTATAAAAATTCGATGAAAGTATACTTACATCAAATCTTTATAAATTGACATTGGTACCAGTATTCTCAGAATTTCGCTACCGCGTATTTAAACTACATCTTGCATGTTTATCATCGATCCCAATCACTAGATCATATACATTCAAAAACGCATATAGATCCACAAGTCATAGACACAATGGTATTTACCTATATACAATTGACAACACGGACATACACCGCATCATAAGGTTATATTCATAGCTGAACAACGCGTGCCGGCTCGCAAGGTGTTCCATCAGGACGGATAATTGGCCAGTTCCGATTGTCCGACCGTCGTCCCCGCATCTACCGAAATTGGCCGCCGGTGTGGGGCAAACACGCGGCAACGGATACGAATGCTTGTTGAAGCGAGGCGCTTTTTACGTGGGAATATTATACCAAAGTATGGTTTGTTCTGAGTAGGGGATGCAAACAAAAAGTTTGCGACTGACTTGGATTTTTTCCTACGAACGAAACAATAATGATGCAATTTTGTAGCTAACTGTTATTAAACTTTATTTTTCAGTTTGCTGGCAAAAAGTTTTAAAGTTGATGTTTAAAAGTTCGTAGAGGATAATAACTTAAAGCTTATGGTGATATTAGGCTATTTAACTAAAACCGGATCAAGAGATTTGTCCATATCTTAGCTTATTCAAAATAAACTTCAAATTTTTACGTAACATATTTTTAAGATTTTTTAGAGCTTGCCAAAAGTACGTAGAGGTCACAATAATTACATTTTGTGACTAACTAAGACTAGATATTGTAGGTATTAAATGGTTCAAAAGATGTGTTGCATAAAACTCTAAAGACTTTATTTTCTCCACTTTTAATATTATCTAATTCCAAATCCCAGCTGGTCTTTCCCCACAATCAGCGCCCTGCGTTGCAACCCATTGAGAGAAGCTGCGAGGTCGCCGACCTCTGATGCTCTCCGGAGAAATAATAACAATAACTTCAAACGCGATCTCGAGAAAAAACCGACGGCACAATGTCATTACGGACGCCGTAGCTTCGTGAGCTACAGACATAGGAAATTGATAGACAGGATGGAAATATATTGTGTACATATTATTTATTTTGTGATGATCAAAAGAAGACCTTAAGATCAGCTAAGGGATACAGTAACAAGTTCAAGGGCGTCTCTTTTGAATTAACACTTTAAATAATATTTTTTCTATCAAAAGGATCCTTAACACATCCAGTCTAGAGGTATTTTTCTCATCTTTAGCCGGGTATAGATTTTAAAAGATTTTACTAAATATGACATGAGAATTCGTGAGTTTCGTGAATCCTAATCCTAACTAGTATTATAAATACGAATGTAACGCTGTCTCTCTATCTGTCTCTCTGTTTGTCTGGCTGGATGTTTGTCGCGGCTTAACGGCTGAACGGATCGAGCTGAATTTTTGCATAGATATAGCTTAAGGGTCGGAGACGGACATATATAGGCTACTTTTTTATTGTGAGGACAAGTTTGTATGAAATGAAAGATGTTTAGCGAGGGCGAAGGCCGAGCTTCGCGGGCATCAGCTACGGCATCATGTTATATTTAAATATCTATTTATACATATTTTTTTTAGTTTTACATTTTTTACTTTTCCATTGAAAGTTTCAAAGCTTCTCGTCAGCTCTACTGTATTCGTAAGTTTTCGTCTATAAACATTTGAATTCAAAGTAATCAGGCTGGTGAGTTTGACGCTGAAAATCTAGTGTTGCTTGTAGTGTACATCAGTGTAGGTACGCTGTTTTTACCCGACTGCGTAAGAAGGAGGTTAATGTTTTTACACATTACCCAAAAACATTACCCTGCATGTATGTGAATATGTAAGTATACAAGGTATTAATGAAAGGTGTGGCAATAGTATGTACATATATAAGAAGGTGTATATCGGACCGTTTATCCGTGATATATTAGTATTATATTATATATTAGGTATATATAAGGTATTCAGGCATATATTGTATGTATGTATGTATGTATTACTATGAACAAGTTTTACTATGGGAAAAACCCTGAAATCGCAAAAAACATACATACATTTTGCCAAATGTCATTGACATTTTTCTAAGGAGCAGCTGATTTCAGTGTTGATCCCATAGTAAAGGTTTTTCATAATGATGAGAGATTTCTTTCAATATTGTCACACCTTTCATTAAAATCCTGTATGTGTTTGTATGTTCCTACAGTACTTCCAGGAGCCTAAACGGCTCGACCGATTTTGTCGAGTGAGGTGTCGTTGGATTCCTCTTTACGGCCGGATTAACGCTACGTTTTGCAGACGGATATTTTGGTTTTCTTTTAGTAATATGATTATTATTTTGTCTTATATATGTTACGGCTAGAACCCGAAGTGCGGTTACGCCTAGTTGTAGCCGGTTAGAACTAGGTGTAGCCACTTACTCTTGGTTAAATCTAGTATACGCCGATTGTTTTCGGGTAAAACTAGGTCTAGCTGGTAACGTTCCGGCAAGAAATATGTCCAACAAAAACCCAAGTGGCTGATACTAGATTTAACCAAGAGTACATGGCTACAACTAGGCGTAGCCGCACTTCGGGTTCTAGCCGTAACTTATATATAATTATACTTAGTGTATCTGAACCTGAACCTGTAGTAAAGTGTTATAAGTTTTAATCAAAGATCATCATCTTATAATAAGTTAACTACTTGCAGATATTCGATTATCTGTAATTACCTAAACGAAAAACAATTTTTCACGCCTTCTCAAAAATTATCGTCAATTCAATTTTCTAAAACATTCAATTGGATGAAAAACATTATAGATCTTATAGCGCCTTATTTCCGGTACGTTTTCGATTTGATTGATCAATTTTGATGATCAATATCTCGGATCGTGATTGGCTACCGGCGGGCTACCTCCGATACTTTCGATCGTTTCACATTACAATGCCTATAATTCCTGTCGTCCGGCACTGTAGATCGAATCCAGTGAGCTATGTATAGTGAAGTTCGAAACGTTCGCTCGAGTCGCGTAGGTTTGTGGTTACACTTGCTCAAATAAAGTCAATCTTGGTGCGAGTGCGAGGGTCCGTGTGAAAATTTGATAACGAAAGCTGGCGATAGATCGGGCGATCTGCAACCTGCGGCCGACGCTGCGGTTTCAATCGGTGCGCTACTGTGGGATGTAATAAGCGACGAGATTACCACTGCCGGTCTCCGAACGGCACGCGTCCTCGCATACCGGGTTTTAATCACACCTGATTTAGCGACCTTGATTCGAATCCAGTTTATCACTAGAGTAAATCCTGTTAATACTAAATTGAACTTCATTCTTATTCTAGAAAAAATGACAAAAACATTTTTTCTAGATGTTCCCTGGTGGTAAATTCACACTCAAATTTGTAGTGGTTGACCAATTGACCATAATGTGAATAACAGTATTTTCTGCTTAGCAATTGAGAATATTTCACTATCGCCATCAATCAAACCGAAATCCTCTGATTAGGCACGTAAACAACATAAAAATAACGTCTTCATAAAGGATTTTGAATAAAAAATAAATTGTTTTAAGCGGGTGCAACAATCGAGCTTCTGGGTACTATTGTCTATTCTACGCGTCTGGCTACCGAAGATGGTTTCTAGGGGCATTAAAACTATTAAAACGTATGGGCGTTGCTCTGCGGGAACCGAGCTCGTCCGCCGCAAACCACAACTTCTGAATCGACCGGACAGTTAGCCGATGTGGAAGATTATCGATACGTCAATTTTATAATTGGATCATTTTTAACCGGTAGTTTGAGATAATACGAGCGCTTCTTATTGATGTTCATCAGCTTTCTTTCAAACTTAACTTTTTCATCCGTTTTCAACACCTAATAATTTCTCGTTCTTTTATGTTAATCTGCTACAATATTATCAACAGTCAATCTTCATTGTTCAGCTAGCTTTTGAACAGTGTGGACGTCATGTTGAAAAGTGTCGCAATAACGGCTGAAAAGTCCTAAGCCTCAGTGAAATGTTACGCGAACTTTTCCCGCCAAATGCTTTTCTATTATTCATCACATCACCTATCCCTAACTCATTACTATTGCCAGTATTTTCCATTGTCTGCATTTTCTAGCATACTAAATGAACCTGTAAGTGCATGGTCAAATGTGAAAACCGCAATGGTTTACAAATTTAGTCGGTGTGAAATAAACTCGAAACCTCAAGTCGTACCGCCGTGAAAAGTTGAAAAGTTCAAAGAACGTTTTGATTGTTTTGACTGTCGTTTTATGGCCAAGAAATAAAAATGAAATTTTTGCATTATCTTCTTTTACCCACTTCTCTACCAAGACCGAAGTAGCACTTCGATCGTGCTTTTATTTTACAAAACATGAATTTGTGTAACGCGGGCACGTAACTCGAATGAAGCATTACTCGGGCCTGCATCAGGTCAGGTGGTTCTCGTAATGTCTCGCATTTGCGGTCGCTGCCGGCAGGATACCCGCTTGTACAGTAATGAGCAACACATAACGAAGCCCTACAAATAATTCAACCCACGAAAAAAACACACCGAATCACGTACTCGTATCCTTCGAAGGAAAACGCGTATCGGATAGCCACGCTGCCCTCGTATCTCTCTCTTCGACTGGAGAACGAACGAGACGCAATATTCATATTCCTTCTTGATACAATTTTGAGGTGTCGGCCGTGCTCAATACAATCAATTATTGTTTTACGTGATACGGCTGCCTTCTGCCGATAATATGTAACAAAAAATATCGTAAAAATTGTGTCGGTAATTTGCGTTGACTCTGACTTATCCCAGATTCCAATTTAGCGCTGTATAATTTGTAAGCGAACGGAGTTTTCCAAAGAGCTCTCGTTAAAGAGTCCATCCGGTTTCAAGCGAGCTTATCTCATACCTTATTTAGGTTTAGAACTAAACGAATGCAGTGTCCCGTCAGCTGGTAATTATTGGATTATCTACAGTGGGAGAGCACGATCCTCAGTCAAAGCAGCAATTGGCATACCTCCCCTTACAATAAAGTACCTAGCTATGGAACAAATTTAAACACGTCACTTTACTTGCCTTTAATCAGGTTGTTTTTTTTATGCAATACGTTTAATTTACGGTTACTATGGATAAAACAGTCACATTTTTTTATGCCATGCCATATATGAATTTATGATTAAAATGTACGAATGTTACATAAGTTAATTGATAGTACTTAATAGGAATTGTACTAATTGCCGGGAAGCACTCCATGTAAGGCATAAACAGGGTAAAAAATCTTTGGTTTCCGTTTTAATAATTACTAATTATATACTTTATTCTAGCTTATGAATATTATAAAATTAAATGTGATAGCATGAGTGTGCGGGTATGTTACCATCGGCCCCATAACGACAAAACAGATATTAAGTTTATCGCTGTGGTTTATCTCGAGGCCAAGAAGGTGGGTAATGTTTTTGGGGTGTATTTAAGTATGTTTGTTGTTCCTATATTACCTCCTTTAGTCTAAACGGCTTGACCGATTTTGACGAGTGAGGTGTTGTTGGATTCCTCATTTCACCCTGAGTGACAAGATTACATATTGCAGTCGGGTATTTTGTTATTTCTTTTAATAATATTACTCGTTATTTTAACTCACTTCGTGACGTCAAACCTCACTTCCTGCGTCAGAGCGCGACCGACGCGGGAAAGTAACATTATAATGATGTCCCTCCTGGCTTAGTAGACATCGTGTCTGCCTTATGAGCAAGAAAGAGGTCTTAGGTTCGATTACCAGCCAGGCAGATGCTTGAATGTCTGAGTGTTAGTTTATCATGGCTTTGTGGGTGTTCCGTGGCATCCCTTAGACAGGGATACCTAGTGGGAACTGCATTTCAAAATCATCATAGCTATGAGTATGAATCGCTATTTATTTATTGGCTTATAATGATAGAGTTCTTAGCATGGTATATGTACCAAAGTATATGTCGATCAAACTTAGGTACATAATACCAACTGTCAATATAAATGAGATTGTTCGTCATAATCTTGGTGCAGTAGGGCTGCGTACGCGCCGATGTGATAGGTAACGCTAGCCGCAGTATCGCGTGTACGCCGGATAGGATTACGTCTGTATACGCGCGGCTGGCCGTATCAACGGACGTCAATCGCGCGGATCCATTGCCTGTAACAATACCTCCGGTGTGGCTCGCGAACGAGCGAGCGCACAAGCGCAAGCGATAACGCTATAGCCTATGTCTTCCTGTCAAATCATAAAACAGGAAGCTGTATAAGTTGTAATTTTTGATAAAGCCCCAAATAAAATAAATATCATCTTTAAAGTTATTGATTAGAGATATACGTATATGAATAAATTTTAATGAAAGTGTCTGGATCATTCATACTTTACCTGCGGTTTTTTCGGAATTGGTTCAGTAGTTGCAGTTGAATTGTTATGCTACTAATGACTACTTTGAAATTTTATGCCTAACTTGACACTGCCTTACAAAAAATTGACATTAATTCATTTTTTATAATGAGTTTTGATCCATAGGCTCCCGAACTAGTCTAGGTCTCATAATAGACATGATGTCTGGAGCCATCTTATGTATAAATGTATAACAGGCGATGATAGTATGAGAGAACATACAGGAAATCTTCAGATTAGCCCAGCGGATGATCCTGTGAAGTTTGGTATCCTTAAGAAGCCTGGGTGGGTCGTAGTAACTTATAAGAAAGAAAAAATTGAATGGCGCAATATGGTTACATTAATACTCCACTGAACTATTTAACAGACTTATATTGTCCTTTGATTTATTATTTTGTCTGTTTCGTATAATGTCATCAAAGCCAGTTTCGGCTATGGCGACTAGGTACTTCTCTAATCAGTGGAGCTTAGTTGACATGCTCTGGTATAGCTAGTATTAGTAAATCCAAGGTACTGCAAAGCAAATGCAAATCCATTTATAGAGGAAGCAGAACCGCGTTTGCAATGGCCCACGTCTAATCCCGATGTCTTACATTGCGCACAGTGAACGTGTCTCAAGAATCGGAGGCACTGAACTGGACAATGTTACCGTTTGTATCGCAACAGATTTATTGTGTTATTTCGATACAAAATTAATATCTAAACATATCATAGGAACTTACGTATAGCACGACAATAATTAATCAATAATTGAGCACGTTATATCATTATATTGGACTTCATTCGACAAGATTTTTCTTTGTTATATTATATCGCGTCGTATGAAGTTCTTCATATAATAGTTGTAATAGTTGAGTTTTAGCGAGACTAACGAATGGCAATTCATTTTTATTGACCGAGTGAGCGAAGCGAACGAAAGGTCTCAGTTTCAAAATTTGCTTTCATCTGTCTGTATGTTAGTACTTTCGTATACAGGTCGTATTATTCAAGCTATCTTGACGAAACTTGGTATAAAGGTTCTACAATTTTTTAGATTTTTTTGTCGTTATATATGTTAGTATACATTATTAGGTAACAAATAATTATGAGGACAAAAACTCTTCTTTAACTCTTAAATTATTAACATAATGTTAGTAATTAAATAATATCATGTCCTGTAAAACTCCAGAATTTGACGCGGAAATCCTAGTAAAATTATTTTGAAACAAATTTAATTTAAAGCCGTCAAACAAAATGCAGTCTTGTGATTAACAATTAAATACTAAATACTTAGGTAATAAGTAATAAGCAAATTTTCCAAAAAAGTATTCATATTTGACACATAAACTTTCGCATTTATAATATTGGTGTGATACCCAAGTGATACCTTACATTGTTACAAAAAAAATCCCTTACACAATAAAGCCGACGTAATATAAAAGTACCCGTGGTAACTCAGTGGGAGCACGCTCGTCTCACATTCGTGTGGTCTTGGGTTCGAACCCAAGCGGCCCCGTACTAATGAATTGTTTGCTTTTCGGTGAAGGAAAACATCGTGAGGAAACCTGCATATTTCCGGTAAAGAAATTCGATGGCATATGTGAATTGCACCGCATTGAACCAGCGATATGGCCTTATCATCTTTGCTATAGCTCGGTCGATATCCCAGCAGTGGGATGTTAAAAGGCTTATGTAGAATATAAAAGTATGAAACTTAGCAAGGGCTCTATGTATCTACGCAACTATTTCAGTATAATATCCATTTAAAAAAAAACTCAATACAGAGATAATCATTAATAACGAGTAAAAACGTAAAGATCCGGCTGCGCTATTCGACAAATTAACTAAACCTGAGACTAACGCCTAAGTACATAAATTACATACTATTAGCCAAGAATACTAAGGGCCTCTTTCACCATCTCAAAGCAAAGTGTAATCAAAACAGGTAAGGGGCTTGGAGCTACTTTACTATTAGTGCTAATTGAAATTTAATGCCCGTCTGCACTAAAATTTGACAGTTCTACGTTCATACTTAACTCTCTAGGACATACCTAACATAACAGGTTGCCTAAATGTGTAAGACATTTCCATACCTTTGCCATAAAGTCCGACTTAGTTAAGGCGATGCTTAGCTAAGTTTTATCTTTGTTGACTTTAGTGCAGGCGGGCATAAAAGTCCCAAATAGGTGTTTTTGCTCACGACATTTTGAAACTATACCTACTATGCATTGCCATTTTAACCGGCGATTAGCTTGCTTGGGATTTTAATTGGAGATGATGAAAGAGGACCTAACTATAACACTAAGCTGGTACTAACACACAATAAGCCAATCAATTATAACACTAATCACAAGCAGCCAGCACACCGCAGAATACACAACAGTTAATACCACCACACATTGTAACAAGAACGAGGTGTTTGATCAAAGGCGTTAATTACAGGCTTATCAACGCCTTGATTGAATGACGCTGCGTGTAACTATGTGTTCACTTGTGTTGACTTTATAATCGCGCGCTGTAATATTAGTGCTAACTGGTAACTCAAATAATCAAATACAAACACTTACCTTCTCAGTTTGTGTATGGTCGTTAATTCCGAAAACCGAGTATTTTCCTAAGCGAAATTTTTTCTTACTCCTTCTGTCAATAAGACTTGCGCTGTGATTGTCAGTTTTAATACATTTTCTACGTAAAAAGTAAGCTTTGTCGATTCCCGCATTTCCACCATATTCTTGCCAATTTTCATCAAAGTTTCAAGTTTTTCGGAAAAAAATAGAGAATGAAAAGTTACCTGAACAATCCCGAGATTCAATAATCAAGAACTTGAGTTAGAAAGTAACTTGAGTAACTTAACACCTACCAACTAATTTAATATACTATAGCTTTACTATTAAATAATTATAATTCCTCTATGCCTTTACTATAGTCGGAACTCAGAACCAACCAGCTCGTACTACTCATGAATAAAATCCGTAAAAATGACTCAAAACTACTTTAATTTTGAAAATACTAAGTACTTTTTTTTAATACATAGCTCTAAGTGTTAAGATAAAAAGAACATAAACCACGAATTCTCTGTAGAAGCTTTAAAAATCCCGTAAGAGAATATTCTCAGATGTCTTCGTTTTGTTTTAGAGGGATCGCTTTCAACAGCTCGTAACTCGATACATCCTGTGTTCAGAGGCTGTAAGAAGCCTGACGATATTTTTAATAAATCGATCTGCCTTCGATACTCATCGGATTCTATAACGTCTTGCTATACTCTTATTCTAATTTACATTGCCTTTTTTTTTTAATGGTTTTATCGTTTCTATCATTTTATATGCGAACTGCGCTAACTGGTACTGTTTTTATGCAAATCAGTGAGACGAGTAAGTCACTTTCCTGATAAGCATCACGCTTGCTCATAACAGTCGAATGCCACATAGTATTTTGAACTTTACTGTTCGAAACTGTGCGCGGCATTGTGCTGCACTTATTACCTTGAGATATTAGATGGTAAATCTCTTTATGCTCAGTAATTTCACTGAAAACCAGGTGCACGCAGTTTACCAACCTTCTTGCAAGTTTACTTGATAAAAAGTTTTTTTGTCTATTAAAAAAAAAAAGTTATTTTACTAAGTATAGTAGTGTATTAAGTAAAAGCTGCGCTCTCTTTTATCGAATTTCATCGATAATATTTTTAACCAAATTGCTCTATATCTATCTTAGCATATAACTATAACTTATAACTAGCTTGATCTATGTGCTTTTTTATATATATGTCGTTGCGCTATTAGTTTAATTTAAATTCTCAGACATTCAATTGCCAAAAGTTTAAATTAAATGCCCAATATACTCCGTGATTCCGATTTAACTATTCGAACACAATTCCACGTAAATTCATTTAAATTTGCTATTTTCATTTGTTTCATGTTCGTTAAACATTTCGCGATGTTTTGACAGTCGCGGAGGGTGGTAATGTGACATTACCATCGCCGGGGGTGAGAGGTGGAACGGTGGAAGGTAGGACCTGGTAATTATCCCGTGTCACCGGCAGGCCTAGACGCCCTGTCCGTGCCTACACTGGCTTCATAACTACCAATGTAGCCAGTAGCTTTTTCTATACGTTGCTACGATTTGATGAGCTGTGATAGAGTAGAGAAAGATTTTCTTTCGGGATTTTTAAGAGCAAACT
The DNA here is from genome assembly GCA_947579745.1 of Apocheima hispidaria. Taxonomy (NCBI): domain Eukaryota; kingdom Metazoa; phylum Arthropoda; class Insecta; order Lepidoptera; family Geometridae; genus Apocheima; species Apocheima hispidaria. The sequence continues at coordinate 9,602,717 of OX388161.1, forward strand.
TTCAAAAGATTTGACAATTAAGAGGGGAAAGGTTTTCTTACAGTATTTTTAATTGCTAGTTTTAAATATTATTCCCAGTAAGATGGTAGAGATAGATTTATTTACATGATTTTCAATAGCTAACTTTTACTCGTAATCCATTATATTACAGATTTCCGGACACTTGAAAAAAGACACTTGAAAAAACAAACAAACAAACAGAACAAACAAAATAACAACAACAAAAAAAACTTCTCTTTTCTGTGCTTTAAAATTCTTACTAGTTAATTAAATAAATTTGAAAAAAGACCTCTGCAACCATAGATTCAGTCAGATTACAGCAACTTGAATCAAGTCAATGTACCAAAATAGACGTCACATCGCCATTGACACAAAAACGCGTATTCCCACAGAGTCGCAATAATTTTACACGATAATATGTTGCGAACCACAACAAGCTTTTATTTAGACACCTAATTAAATATTTATTAACTGCATATCTCATTTAAACATAAAACCGGTTTTAATTTCATGTGCGAGCGAACAAAATTAGGAACAGTGAACGGTGGGACCGCAGAATGAAGTGGATTTCGTTCAGTGCGGCGTACACTCGTACCATCTGTATCTACGTATACGAGTGCGTACTGAAAATCATTATCGGACACTTTTGGTTCATAAACTGATTCAAATTACGCCACTAATTTGCAAGCTCTTTAAGCACAATTTTGGGGATTCAGTTTCGATGGTGATTTTATTATTCGCTGTTAGAGAATACAATCGTAGCATCTCTTTAATTGGAGCCATGGTTTTCGAGTAAAAACATATAAATATTAATAATAAATTATAATAGACTGAAAGAGTATATTATCAATCTGTAGTGTCTTTCCGCTATAATATCGCGTACTATAGAAATACCTACAGGATAAATTTTTGTTTATCATTATCTTTACAACAAGTATTTCAACAACACTAACTTTAAACTGATAAGAAAATTCTAATTATAAATATTTTACTCCAGTGTCAAGTATACATATATATATTCTCAAGTTTTCTTAGATTTCAAACAAGTCATAGTCACGGTCAAAGTCGAGCATAGCAAGTCACGGTCAAGTCCAAGTCATGCCCCAGTAAAGTGGTGAAAACTTTACTAGAGCCTTCTATGGAGTTTTGGAAACAACACGAAAATTCACGTTTCACAACATTATACCATTCGCCAACACTCGTGCATGTTCACGAACACTTAACGGGTAGAAATTCACTGTTTTTAAACATTAACACTCGAAATAACATAAGTGTTGGAAAATAATAAAATGACGCGACATGAATTCTTCACGTTCCCGCCAAAAACTCTACTCTAACATTTCTGACATATGAAAGTTCGAATTCATGTAGGTAATTAACCACGGGACTCTGAAACGTTTTTTTTTGCTGTCTTTGTCATTTGCCTAGTGCCAGACAAATGCAGCATTAGAATTAATCTGTTGTCAAAGCTAACAAACGTTTCAGAATCCCGAGGTAAGGTAATCTAGAATTAATGTTTAGAAGAAATAGTGGTATTCTTAGAGCTCAGACAGACGACGCGAAAACTTTCTTGCGCCTGTCGCGCGGCGGCAGAATGTTTCATCGAGTAAACGAGACCTTAGCATTCGAACTTAGCTTATTATAATTACAATTTGCAAGTTAGACATCGTTTCTAGGCATTGCTTTGTAGGCAGTCTGATCATAAAGAATATTACTAACCCCTTGAAAATAATGGTCAGGTCCACCACGTGTTCCTAAAGGGCTATCAAGGGGATTAGTTGTAGATCTTGTCTAGGTATTGTGAAGTTTGCGAATAACCATTTTTTATCAAGTACTATATAAGCCGATCTCACTAGTCATATCTATCAAAATGAAATTTAAGTATTAGGTAGAGTAAAAGTGTGATACAAAATAAAACCTACGACACACCGGACATAAAGACGAATTTTATGGCATCTCGCACCTTAAGCTAAGGAGGTACCTAGAGGTAAATTGGTGTGGTGTGGAAGGTAGGTCGGTAGGTCGGTATGTTCAGCTGTGGACGTCTTGTGGCCTATGATGATGATGATGATAAGTCCGCGTTGGATGTCTATTACGTAAATATTAATGCAAATGTTCAGATCATTTTACCCCGATTGATTTTTAGACACGTAAGCATCAATAAATTTCGTTGTATTCATTAACTTTTTATAAAACATGTAACGAAGGCCACTTAAAAGAATAGCTTGAAATGATATCATAAAATAGAATGAATAAACTTTAATATTTAAATAACTTTAAATTATTACATTACTTGACATTGGCTAAATACCCAACATGTGGAGCCAAAAAATAAGAGAAAAAAAAGGCACACATATTTTTTTTTGTCTTTCATGTTTTGACAGTGACAGAAAAAGTTCAAATTACATCTAACGCCATCTATTGGGTACTTTTATTACTAGATATTTTTTTTAGAACACGCCTCATTATGTACATAAAAATAACATTACCTTCCTTACCTCGGGATTCTGAAACATTTGTTACCTTTGACAACAGATTAAGTCTATTGCTGCCTTTGTCATTTGCTTAGTGCCAGACAAAGGCAGCATTAGAATTAATATGTTGTCAAAGTTAAAAGCGTTTCAGAATCCCAAGGTTAGAGTCGGGTAAAAACGGTAAAAATAACGCAGAGTTCCACAAGCCAGCTTAAATACATACTTCTCTTTTAATTATAGTAGTGTCCATTATAACAATTACTGAATACACTTCAATGAACTAGTTTCTAGTTGTAAGCATGTTGTAATTTAGTGGTGACTCAGAGAGGAATTGACTCTGAACTGAATCAGTAGAACTTGCGTATTATTATTGTATTCACGCAAGACGCATGTCTACGTGACTATGACGCTTATTTTATATTGTTTTCTCGTAGGTATAGGTAGTTTGAATACGACAACTAAATCATCATCATCAGCCAGAAAAAGCCTGCCTGCGCTACGTCTTCCGGTTCGTGGTCGCCACTCAAGAACCTTTCTTCCCCACCGGCTATCGGTTCCTCGAGTGATGTGGCCTGCCCATTGAAAAACTCTGAAAGCTATAGCTTTCAGAGTTTGCAAGCTGAAGTGCAAGCTGAGTTTGTCGGTGACTTTGGTTCTTCGACGAATATCCTCGTTCCGGATTTTATCGCGCAAAGAAATTGATTTATTTTGACTGCGATAGTGTAATTATGTACTACAATGACGTCAAAAAGTGCCTGTTATTTCTACAATTAGGGAATATAAAATATATTAGGTACTGACACACTACGAAATCATCATTAGCTGATAATGACTACTGTTCTGGTACCACCTTTCAATTGAAATTGACATCGAAAAAAGTTGTCGTATAAATTGACCAAAGAGTTTTCTAGGGCTTTTCTAATTTGTCCGTTTATATTCTACTAGCTGCGCCCCTCGGTTCGACTGGCTATTCTAGAGAAGCCGAATATTGTTCTGGGATAAAAAGTAGTATCTATACACAGAATTCTCCGTATTAAATACTATGTTAATAGAGGGTACAAGGTACCTCCATACCAAATTTCATTCAAATCCTTTTAGCCGTTACAGAGTTGAAAAGGAACAAACACACATACTTACACACAAACTTTCGCATTTATAATATTAGTGTGATTCACTTGAACTATGCTACCATTACGTTGTAGAAAGGACGACTTCTATGTGTCTCAGGCGTGGGTATTTACCAGGGTCGCACGTTGCGTCACATCACTTGTAATCAAGCGGACGAGATGCCTATAAAAATAATATCAGTCTACTTTTAATCTAATGATAATTATAAATCAGTCATGTAAGAATCTGATAGAACCAGCAGGGCTAGCATGCGCACGGCGACAAAATCTTCTCTACTCTTCATGTCGTGAAAAACGAGACAAACGTATACATAAGCGTAGCCGTGTCCTGTTCTTGCATAACAAAAAGGTTTTGTCGCGGTGAGCATGCTAGCCCTGCAGGTATATGATTTATTTATTTATTTAATTACAACTATTTTTACAGGAGAATAGTTTATCTAATAGAATAGTCTAATAAATAATCAATTTTAAATATATAAGAAACTAGTTCATATAAAATACATGCAATATCAACAAAATTATACCATTATTATTATATTAAATTATTATACAAACAATATTACTTATTAATTATAGCACATCAAAAAAAATACCGCTTTTTTTAATTCTGAAATTGATAGAATAACATAACCACATTGTAAGTACAACTACAGACAACGTACAACGTTGTCGTATTATAAATGCGAAAGTAACTCTGTAGTAGTCTCTCTGTCTGGGTGTTTGTCGTATTATCACGGCTAAACAGCTTAACGGATCAACCTGAATTTTTCAGACAGCTTTTATTTATTTTTTGATCACGCGAAGGAAGTCGCTGGTTACAGCTTGTAAGATATATTGTAAATACATTTTGGTCCTTATATATTTTAAATTGACGAAAGAGATACAAAAAACGCGAGACAACTGTCGCGACCAAGAGCCTTAAACAAAAACATTAGAAACCACTACCGAATATACAGCGTGTGTACGTGCCACAGCTCGCGTGGCCAACAATACTACAACAATAATAATCCGCGTACGTATTATAATGCGCAGACAAATGATTTGTTATCACGCTTTGACTCAGACGTGTATAGCGTAAACGGCGCACGTTTTGGGAACACCCCTTATGCAAATTTTTTGCATTGCAGTTTGCAAACGGTTTTACTTACTTGTACGTAAACGTATTATATACTAGGAACACCCTGCGGTTTCACCCACTATACCATAGGAATAGTATATTTTTTCGGGATAAGCCTATGTGTTAATCCTGGGTATAAGCTACCTCCATATCAAATTCATTCAAATCCGTTAAGCCGTTACGGAGTTGTCTGGGAAGAAACACACTTAGGTACACACTTATACGCAGAAACTTTCGCATTTATAACACTAGTGTGATTAGGAAGATTTCATATTCGGTTATAGGTAAGAGAGTTACATGGAACGGTCTCAATAAGCCGACAAGAATTATTGTAGGCAATATTATGAACAACCTTTAACATGGTACCAAACTTGAAATCGAGATAAAAACATTCATCATCATCATCATCCATAGCCTTCCTTATCCCAAACATTAAAAACATTCATTCAGACATATATATATTTTTTTTAAATCTATTTATTTTTTGGAAAAAAAAGGGGTTTTGTCAACAGTGACAATGCCACCCCGTAAAACTAATAACATATAGAAGACACATATAGAACACAACACAATCAACAATTTCCACATGGACACTGACAATTTTTAAACATAAAATAGATCTGTACCAGCACCCTGGCATCTCCAGAAACAGGAGTCAAACATCAAACATTCAGTGTGAATGTATTTTTTCTGTGAAACAGCTGACTTTTTCTTCGGAATTTCAGTGTTGGTATAACATAATGAAGGAGTTCCCTTCCGCTCTTATATGTGGGGAAAAATTACCGTTTCAGTACCGGGTTGTAGTGATTTTGCAGAGTCCGCCTGGTAAAGTACCACACCTTCGCCAGTTATTCAACTGCCAAGCAGTAGTGTGCAAAAATAACTGCGATCCAGATTGAACGGCAATGGTTCCAGCGAAATTACTGGGCATAAAGAGATTTAACATCTAATATTTAAAGGTGAGGAGCGCAGTGCCTTGCCGCGCATGGTTTTAAACTGTTGGAGCTCAAACTTTTGGGTGGCGCTAAACTGTTATGAGCTAGCGTCACGCTTAACATAAGTGAAACAAAAATGCTGTTTTCATAAGATTGTTTTTGGTTTCAATCTTACTATCGCGTAAAAGCGTATGCTAAGCCGAAAAGGTCTCGTATGATAAGTACTTATCATTATAAAAAAGTTTTACTATGGTACCAACACTGAAAACGCTAAAAAACAGCTGTTCCATACATTTTGTCGTGTTTCATTGAAATTTTCTAGGGAACAGCTGTGAACCCCCGCTCGATTTCAGGGTTGGTCCCATACTAAAAGTTGTTCATAATGATGAGTACTATGAGCCTTTTTCGGCTTAGCATACCCTTTCTTTATAGCCCTCTATAGTCGTTGTATAGTTAGGAAAAGGGAATGGTGAAACGGGCATGAGAAAACAACGCCCAAATGTAATGATGATGATGACAATGTGTATGTACGAGTTTTATTGTACATATGGCTCGGGAGCGAGATGGGTCTACAATTCTTCATTAAGGTGTTGTCACCTTTTTTGAAGAAGAGAACCACACCACTCCTTTGTCATGCTTCTGGCGTAGTACCCTCGAGTATACATTACATTACATTATCAGCCAGAAGACGTCCACTGCTGAACATAGGCTTCCCCCTTAGACCACCACACCGACCGACAATGTGCCACTTGCATCCACCGGTTGCCCGTGACTTTCACAGTGTCGTCGGTCCACCTAGTGGGAGGCCTGCCTACGCTTCGTCTTCCCTCGAGTATGACGGAATTAAATAACTTCTGGAGGACTAAATGTACCGGTCTCAGAAGTTCTGTAGATATTCCGTCATCACTCAGCGCTTTGTTGTTCTTAAGCTGTTTGAGAGCCATTCTAAACTCGAACATGCTGGTGTCAGGGATGTTCTCGGTGTAGTGTCGGGTCAGTTTTACCAAGCATATATAAGTAATTATAACTAAAATTACTTAGGAACGGTAACTTACAGGAAAAACAAAATTAGACAACGAAATAAACGTAATGAGGAAATATATTTTTGAGAATTTTATGTCGTGGTTACTCAGAGTCGTAACATGTTTCTGCATAAAACTTACTCAGTGGACATGCATCCATAAAGATTTGGCATCGTGCCAAGGCTAGTGTCATTTCAAAAGTCTTTCACCGGATTTATATGATATTAGTCATAATAGGCATGAAGAATATAGCCTTAAGGACAAAGAGTATAAGCTTTGCAATAACTACGTAATTAAACATAAACAAGAAAAGGAAAAAACTGAGACAGTTAATGCGAAATAGGGGTATTTTCTCAAGTAACGATTCGAGGTAAGAAGTTAAAAAGTAGGGTCTAACTATGTCAAGAGCTAGAATTCTAGGTATCCTATAGTATGTACTTAATCTAATTTATAAATTAGTATCGGAAACGTCTACTAAAAAAAGACCGTAAATTAGCATTTGTAAGCTTAGAGGAAAGAATGCTTTAAGGTCATCCGTGTTTTGGTAGGTAATATAATTAATTGTAATTATTTTATTTATTATTCACTAGCTGTTACCCGGGACTTCGTTCGGGTGGACCTACAAAAAAAAAGTAATCTATGTCCGTCTCCTACCCTTAAGCAAAGCTTTATCTATGCAAAAATTCAGCTCTGTCCGCTCAGCCGTTTAGCCGAGATAACGCGACAAACACCCAGATAGAGAGACAGAGTTACATTCTCGTTTATAATATTAGTTAGGATGTAACCCCAGCCTTATGTTAACCCTGGCCTAGAGACTCCGGGACCGTATTGTTGGTGTGACCATCTTGTGTTCATATAGTCCTGGGAGCACGGAGTAATCATGTTCTGTGATATAGACACGGGTTGTCTCGGTGAGAGTTTTGAAATTTGGAAAATAACTTGTCGCGAGGCTGAAAACATGGTATATCTACTGTGATTTGCGGTAGATATTTCTAATTATGATGATAATTCTTCCACTTTACGTTATTCTTATATTAAAGTACCTACAGATTATCACTCGGTACTTAAGTCTAAAACAAAGGGCGCGTTCGGAAAAGAGTATTGTAGATAAATCCATAATCAGAATAGGTACGATGAAATACGATAATTCATAGTAATGCATATTTGGTATTGACAGTAGATTGTACAAGATTATGGTGGATCTACCGTAATTACCGTGTACACTGTACATAGAGACACTGGTGTGAGTAGACAAAACTTGGGTTTTTGTCGCCATAGCGTGGCGTGATATTGTGAACAACACTGCCCGCGAAAAAGATAACGACAATCCAGTACAATGCGCGCTAACCCTTACACTTACCAAGATATAACTAACCGTTCCTATGGTCTTGACCCCACTTTCATTTGATTATTGGTTACCATAAACGTATGAATCAGCTGGCAAATCCCTACTTAGGTACTTTACATGTAGTTCCGTGCTGCGCACGTGCTTTCCATACATAATACTGTACGTATAGGCACGACAATACAATTGATTTACCGATCAATCATAGGTACAATATATTTCGGATGCCCTCGCTAGACATAGACCTACATGTTGGCATAGAAACGTGTCAGTAGAATACTAATAAGAAACAAATAGCAAATTTTTATAAGGAAATTAGGTGACTAGTCCGTTGGTACTTCTTGTTACTCATTATTTTGATAAAAGATTAATGGGACATTCGGGACATACCTAATGTATGTCCTCAATAAGTTCTTGAGAAAATGCGTCAATGAAATAACTGAATCAATTTTTTGCAAATGTTTTTATTCTTATTTTTCCGCAAACAATTAATTGTTGTTATTTCAAAGGACTTATAGAGGTACCTACAACTACGACTAAGTGTGGATGCATCTCGGACATAATAAGTTTTTGTGGAAAAATATATTTTTTCCCGACGAGCTTTTATAAAATCCGTTAATGGTACTGTAAGCTGATCAAAATGAGTCCAAACTCCATCATTCTACTGCTATATAGTTACTGTCGTCACATCAGCTCGCTCTCATGATTTTGTATTGTCATCGGAACTTGACAGGCATGAAAAATTTTAAATCAATTGAACAAGGGGATCTAAATTTTAGTTTCAAGATTTGATCCGAAAATTCATATATACAAACCAAAGACATAAAGGATAGACTCAGCAACTCACTCTAATCAGCAAATCAAACTGTCCCCAAAAAAAGTGAACCACTATGTCAAAATGGTGTTTTGTTTGGAAGTACCCTTATGGGCCTTATTTATAGGAGAATAGTGTGATACAAATATTGCAAGTTGGATAAAAGCTTGTAAAAGTCCCGTAAATAAGATATACTCCGATCATTACATGTACTATAGCCACAACAAGGTGTCTACAGTCGGGCCTGATCTGATTTTCCCAAAAAAGATACCTAGACCTGACTTTCAAGAAAAGAAACAACCTTTAACCAAACTTGTTTCTTTCATATACTCCAACGGAGTTTATGTCTAGCGATCTTTTTTACAAAAATCAGACCGGCACCCTTATTTTGTAACTCCTTTGGTTTTCTCTAAAACCCAGTCTGGCTTCGTAGAGCTAGACTGGGCTTTACAAAGCATTTACCGGGGGGCTTATTCTCTAACTTTGAAACGTTCGTGATTCTGATTACGAGAGCATGCCATCTCGCCCGTACCAACTTAGTCGCACTATGCGCGGTCCCGGTCGCGCAACTCTCGCTATTGCGTTCAGAGTTACGGGATGAGCCCCCCGGGTTTCATGAAGCCCAGTTTGGCATTTGTGAAAGCCATTACTTAGAAAAGTTATATAATAAGGCCGCAGGTTCGCCCACAGAAGAGAAAAGAAAAATATCTGTGGGTTCGCCGTCTATAAACACCTTGACAAGCCTACAACTAGCAAGGGCACAACAAAGGGAGGCCTACACCTACACGACTATGAGTCATTCAGTGACGATAAAACATCTAGGACCTAGATGTTTTATCAACGTGAACTCTGAACGTACCTAGATTCAATATAAAATATTGCTTATAGAAAATCATAACCAACCCAAAAGGTATCAGTAGATAGATAGTTTTTTAATTACTTACTGGATTGTTGGAAGAACAATTTTCGCCATGACTTATCTCCGAATCTCCTTTATTTTTTATTTATATTACTTTGTTACTTACTAGCTGCGCCCCGCGGTTTCACCCGCTCTTCTACAGGAACGGTTACATTTTTTGGGATAAAAAATTGTGTCAATACAGGGAATAAGCTACCTCCATACCAAATTTCATCCAAATCCGGTCGGCCGTTACAGAGTTGAACGGGGACAAACACACTTACATACATACACTTACACACAAACTTTCGCATTTATTATATTAGTGTGATAACTTGATTCCAGATGCGAGTGGTAACATCCTTGGTGCGAGCGAGTGGAACACAGGCTACCCTTCCTCGACCGCCATGTACCCTACGTATGGGGCTCTGCAACCTCCTTACTACAAGCCCGACCCTACTTTACACATACCTCCTGGTAAGGAATGCTTCTTCTTCTTGATCACAGACTAGATATATTATGAAATTGAAAGTATGCCGTACTATTAGCAGATAGAAATTATGTAAAGAACACTGCCAATGGCCATAGAAAAATGCGTAACCCGATATGTAGTATGTAATAAGGACGTAAGATGTCGTTAGTGCCTTAAGCTGTGACATTACAATTTCTATTTTACTTCAAATGAAAACCCAAGTTAACTCATTCGTCCTCTTAGTAAATGCTCGGGGAACATTCTGCGATCTTTAAGCCGCCTGCGAAGCATGAGTATAATGGCCATTAGGCTTCATCCAGTAGTGGATGTAAAAGAGCTGGCGTAAAAAAAAAACAGTTTATTAAAAGTCATGGAACAAAACTTATTAAGTAAGTAAGTATGATGTAGGGAAGCTGTCTTTGAAAGGGCTTTGGTTAATTATAAATAACCCTGTATAACTAGACCACAGAAAAGAGAAGTAAAAAAATTCTCTTCTGTAAACTAGACGAATAACGACGTTTTACGACGCAGGAGGACGACGTGGGCACCCATAATTTGAGTGGTAGAGTGAGAAGAGATTATCTGTTCTATAATTATCTATTGGCTTAATACATTATGATACAAGTGTGCTTTGTTGGTCATTACGCTCGAGCTTCATACGACGTTTTTCAACACACTTGCGAGGAAAAATGAAACTTGAAACTTAACTTTGAAAATTTCGTAGGCTTTTTTTTAAATATATTTTCCAATATTGCTCCGCGGACTCCGGGGTCCGTGCCATTTATCAAATTTTACAAATATTTTATCACCTAAAACTGAATATAAAAACTAATGACTTTATCAAAGGAATATACCAACGAATATACTAATAAAGAGCTAAGTGCTATATAGATTTGCGTATATACTCCGAGCAGTCCAGCTCCCGCAAGCAGCACCCGTTCACGAGTTGACGCATGTGCCAGCCATCGCTCTCCTCAACCATATTGGAGGGAAGAGAGCGACCCGCCACACGACGCCGCCGCAAGAATAAGCTTTTTAGTGCGCGTGACTGCTCTGGGGTATACACGCAAAACTTACAACAAAGAAAACAAAAATAAATAAATAATACAAATGTTACATTTCAATATACACGCTATCTTTTTACATTTAAATCGCTTACTCCTGGCCCAGGGCCTCCATCACCGCCCCCTAGGTGTTTTATTTCGTTGGTTTGTATTTCGCTCTAGATTTTGGTGGCAACGCTATCAATCGCGTCTCGTGCCTCGATTAGAATTTCCGGCGGGGTCAAATCTACCAATTGCTTTTCTTCCCCACTTGAAGTCGAAATTATTGATAATTTTCAACCACACAGCTAAAACTTTACAAATATTTTGTAAAATGGGGTTTCTATTTTTCCCGCGCCGCGCCAGCGATGCGCGCGCATGCACGTGGAAGCAAAGACGCGAACAAAATCGACATACAGCCGATATTAAAAGTATAATAAAGCAAGTATTTTTTTATGTATAATATAACTTGTTGTGAATTGTGAATAATTTGATTAAGTTAAATGTTTATTTAACATAATTAAGGAGGTACCTGTTCTAAGAGGTACCTACAATTTATTTATTCAAGAAATTGTTAAACTATTTGTAGCCGCATAAAAACACTTTGTTGGTATTCAAAAAACGTATGACTCGGTTAAATTAAGAATGCTTCGTCTACATACATACAACTTGCAGTGAGGTACAAACTTAATCTGGATAGCATTACCGCACTAGTGTGCTAATGTAAAGTAAAAAACACGCGTGCGTAATATCTTGGATAATGAGCCTAAAAGCGATGTAATAAGACCTACATTACGAGCAGGTGTGTTGAAAAAAGTTTTATAAAATAATACGCCGCAATCCGCGGCTTCACCCGCTGTCCACAGGAACCGTATAATTTTCCGGGATACAAGTAGTATATGTGCTAAACCACGATGCTGTCTCCGTACCAAATGTTATCCAAATCCATTTAGCCCTTACGGAGTTGAATGGGAACAAACACGCTTACCTACAGTCTTACGCACTTACAACTTTTTTCGTTTAAAATAATTATAAAAACCTAACAACAATAACAAAAAGAATAAAAAATAATAGTAGTAATCTGTTTGTTATAAATGTTTCTGATTAGTTATCAGCTCAGCATTAATATGCATTTTAGCATAAGTATTTAATTAGAAGTACTTACTAGCCTATTAAAAATGTATTAATATTAAATGCGTTGTATTTACTCAATAATTTTGATAATAAACTTCCTCGTTTTATATCCGTAACCACGGTAATGGAGCGGTTTACCGCAGGATAGATACTAAATTGTACGATAGGGATAATAATTGCTTATAATATACAGCTTCCCTTTTGATTTCTGCTTAAAATTAGATACATTAATTATGTTCACCTATATTTATAAGGAAATAACAGAAGATATCAGAAATGTTCTATATAAATTCGCGCATCTATCACACTTCAAAAATTCTAAGGTTCTCTTTCATCATCTCCGTGTAAAGTCCCTAGTAAGCAACTTACCCGCTATAGTGGTAAATAACTAGTTTCAGAATATCGGAGTAGCGCAACCGTTAGTTACACCATCTCGTACTAAACTAAAGCGTAACTTAGCGCAATATTTCGAACAATACCTTGCATATTATCAATACGCCTTTTGCTTCAATGAACAAAAATGGCGGTAAACTATAGGTGTTAAATCTTATCAAAACAAATATTTAAATCAGATTTTGCGGACAGCCTTTCTTATTAGAAAAATAAATATAAACTATTTGTTTACGGTATTAATTCATTCCAATTATTGCGGTCTGAAGCTTAGCTGACTAATTACGTAGCGCCATCTAGTGATAATACGTTATTTCGGGGGTAAAAATACACTTTTTTGTCTGACATGGTACTTCTTCTTCTATAAATGTTATTTGCTTACTCTGAACAAAAACTCAAGTTACTTGGGACTTTTACTTGCCAATAAGCACTAATCAGAAAGTAGCTAATCAACACTTTACTTCGAGATGAAAGAACCAAGTAGGTAATAAAGTAAAAAATAACTAAGAATTCTAAAAATAAATCGGTGCAAGCGTTTGGAAGTAAACCCTACAAATATTATCAATGCGAGAATATGTTTGTTTCTTCGTCTTTCACGCAGCTACAGAGCCACGGATCGATTTCATTTTTGCATAGGTATTATTCAAGGGCCAGAGAATGACAGGCTACCCGAGAAAATGGAACGATTCGTAGAAGTTTTTCCACGCGGAGCTATTGTAACCGCGAGGCGCAGCTAATCTTGGAATAAATTACAAATAATTAAATTATAACTCATTATGTCTCAAACTTACAAATGAAACCGTTAAGATATCCTTAATTCTCCTTGTTTTGGACAGTAATGCCCCCAGGACCGCGCGGGTCCGTAACTAGAATCACGTACACGAACAAACTATCCGCGCAACTTCCCCGGGATTCTGAAACGTTTGTTAGCTTTGACAACAGATTAATTCTAATGCTGCTTTTGTGTGGCACTAAGCAATAGCAATAGACTTAATCTGTTGTCAAAGTTAACAAGCGTTTCAGAAACCCGAGGGTCTCAAGGAACTACGCGACCCTAATGGGGACGTGGCTTCAAAATCGTGAAAATCCCGAGACCGAAAAATGTTGAACAATAGGAGTATTATGGAGGAGTTATGTAGGAGTTATATCAAACTAATCAGTCTCATGTATCTTGTTTCCAGTGCTTGCCGAACCTATTCCGCTCGGTCACGGGGATTACAACTACCAGCCGAGTACACCAGGCTTCGCCAAGAGCAGTCCTGGAACCTCCTCCTCCCTCACCGATCTCACCTCCGCGGGCGCCACGCAGCGATACGAGCCCAACTATTACAACTCCTGGCCTGCTAACTACAACTACAACAACTATCAATACAATAACATTAACAACAACCCTGCCTGCTTGCAGTCACACGCTCCTTACATCAACCCAAGCACGCAAATGATTCTACCAAACTTGTACTCGACTGTCAATCAAAACCAAATCCATGTTCACCTACACAGCTCTGCTGATAAGCATAATTTGGAGCAGTTTGCGGGTGATATCAAGATTAGTGATATCGACGGAGGAATTTCAATCACGACTGAGCTGCAAGCGGGAGAGCCGAGCGGGCTGCAGCCGTGCGAGACGAGCGACGAAGTTAAACAGCTTTATGGCGCTTCCAACCAAGAAGTTTGGAGACCTTATTTTGCTAGTTCGCCCCGTTGAGATTTGTATATTGTGATATAAAGTAATTTATATAAATAGGTAGGTAGGTCTAGCAATAAAATCAATGTTAAACATTAAATTAGATTTTAATTGTTAATATTATACTTGTAAGATATTATAAAAATACAATATAAAGATTTAAATATACAGACATTTTTTTAAATATTTATTCATTAACTAGCCTGCCCGGACGACTTCGCCCGCTTAGGCAACAACAATATTAAACACCCTATTTCACCTCTTTAGGTGTTGATTTTCGAAAAATCCTGAGACAAGCCTTTCTTTATTTTTTAGGCTTATTACACAAGCCGAGTTTCATTGGATTAGCCGAAAAAAAAAACACGCAGTCTATTTTCCCCCTTTAGAACCGGAATTTCGCAAAATCTGTTCTTTTTGTACACCTAGACCATTTGAGCAGTATTGAGTTCAAATTTCAAGTCTCTATCTTAAGTGGTTTGGTCTGTGCGTTGATTCCTAGAAAAGGGCTTGTTTTTGTATATTACTAGCAGCGCCCTAAGGTTTCACCCGCTGTACCATAGGAATAGTATATTTTTCCGAAATAAAATGTAACAAAATGTGTTAATCCAGAGTTTGCTACCTACCTCCATACCAAATTTCATTCAAATCCATTCAGCCGTTACGGAGTTGACTGGGAACAAACACACACACTTACGCACAAAGTTTCGCATTTATGGATTAGTGTGCTGTGATGTGAAAGTGTGATATAGATAGGCGAACGGGACCGGGTGGGCCCGTACCAATGAGTTCTTTGGAATTTCGTACGGATATAATATAAGTACCACTGGCTTTTCTGTGAAGAAAAACATCATGAGGGGAATCTACATATTTTTTTCCGGAGAAGAAATTCGATGCAGTGAATCCGCCAACCCTTCGAGAGTAGGTCAATATCCGAGGCAGTTTTTTGTTTTTGTTTTAAAATTCTTTATAAACATAAATAATTAATTTAGTACAATTTCTAGTGTAAATTATATCCTAGAAACGACACATAATAATAACGATTGAATACGTTTTTAAAGCTAGGCGCTTGTCTAAAAACGTATAACTGGTTAAGTAATATTTAGTTAACATGTACAAAGTATTACTTAGTTTCCATGATGTGTTCAAAATTTAGCAAGCTTTAGATGCAGCGTTACAGTTACAACTGGAAAATATATTTTCTATTTTTTATTTAATAAATTGTCAGATCCGATTGTTGATCCGAGGCAGTGGGATGTAGAAGTGTGGCGTTAATCAGAAAACCACCGTGATAATAAATATTGTTCCGAAATTGCAACTCATTGTTTATGGAACCTGCAAATTGGTGCTATACGTTGCGACCGTTTTTTTTTTCTTATTCAAATATGCCGTTTCTATTACTTACCGGATAAGATTAAGCATTAGGCATTAACTTAGAGGCATTTTTTTAAGTGTCTGAATATAATTATAAAAACATAATAATAATAAGGGTCTATACATGGCCTGACCTGACATCGTGTGATAGAGATGGCTATATATAAGTTTCTGGGGAGTGACAAAAATAAGCTATAGGGTGTCTACACATGGCCTGACCTGACATTGTGTGAAAGAGACAGCTAGATTTGAATTTCACGGGAGCAAAAGAAACAAACTAAGTATTAAGGTTATAGCTTCTTCCCTGTGCTCCCCCAGAAACTTATATATAGCCATCTCTTTCAAACAATATCAGGTCAGGCCATGTAGCGAGGCCTATAACCTTAGTAGTTTGTGTCTTTTGCTCCCGTGAAATTCAAGTCAAGCTGTCCCTTTCACACGGTGTCAGGTCAGGCCACGTAGCGAGGCCTTAATGGTACACAGACTCTAGTTACTGTTAAAAATTATGACGCTTCATTCATAAAATTGTGTACGATATTATACTCGCAAGTCGAAGAAACAATCGTAACAGTTTGCTTTTACTCCAATGAAATTTATGGCTAGCTATCCTCTTCACAACAATCAGATCACGCCCGTTTGGAGACACCTTAGAACCGTGCACGAAGAAAATAAAACAATAAATGGAGGGAGTTGAGTTTTATTTTGTTTCAAGACATAAACCTATTCGTATTGTGTGAGTTAACCACTGTACTGAAGCATAACTTGGAATTGACAGGATGAAGTACTTGTCTTGGACCATGGACTGAGACTTGCTGTTATTGTGAAATAAGAGACAAAAAAAGTGTAATCGAAATCTAAAATGTAAAGAAAAAATATTCGTGTACTAAGAAATATGGAATTTGTGTACAATTATCGAACCTTGGAGGAAGTACCAACAAATAGAAAAACTGGTTTTGACGGGAACGTGAAGAAGTCATGTCGCGTCATTGTATTATTTTCCAAAACTTGTGTTATTTCGAGTGTTCATGTGTAAAAATGGTGGATTTTTGTTCATTAAGTGTTCGTAAACGTGCACGAGTGTTGGTGAATAGTATAATGTCGTGAAACGTGACTCTTTGTGTTGTTTCCAGAACTCGATAGAAACCTCCAGTAAAGTCTCCATCACTTTACTGGGCTATGACGTAGACTTGACCATAATTTACGGTACGACTTAGACTATGACTGAAACTTATTTCAATTGTGAAATATTTGACTTCAATACAATATTATAAGGCAATAATACAATTAAATACTTGACACTGGCTAAATATACAACGTCTGGAGCCAAAACATAAGAAAAGAAATAATATAGAAAATCTTAACGTTGACAGTGACACCTATACCGGACATTTGATGACGTTACTATGGACGTGCAGCATTGTCCGATTTTCATCGGAAGTTATCGGTTCTAAAAATGCGTCTAGTCAATATAACAAGGCATCCGACGCATCCAATGAAAGTTTTTAATCTGGCTTTAAATTCTAAAAGATTTTTGGCGGGAACGTGAAGAAGTAATGTCGGGTCATTGTATTATTTTCTAAAACGTGCGCTAATTTGAATGTAAATGTGTAAAAATGCTGGATTTTTACCCGTTAAATGTTCGTAAACGTTATAATTTCGTTACACGTGACTTTTCGTGCTGTTTCCAAAACTCCATAGAAGGGTCTAGTTAAAAAAAGGCTGAGTTCTAAAACATTTAGCCATATGTCGAGTGAATTTCATCGTAAGAATTTTGGTTTCGGAACTGAGTTTCATAGTTTCACTCTGAACAAACCAGTTTTGGAACTAGGGACCTCCTGGCATGCTCACAACTGTCAGAATCATTGTCAGTCTCTCGTTAGGCATAAATCATGAGTGTGAGAGTGACCGAGATCATCTCGAGGGTGCTAGGATAAGGCCCGAGAAAATTTACTCTTGTCTTGGTATCACCATTGACGTCATCGTACCAAAATAATCACAAAGGCTTTAAAAAATCAAATTGTTTTACAAAACTATTATGTTTTATGCTTACTATAATTGTTTTCTTTCATAACTCTTTCCCCGGTTCCCGACCTATTATGGGGCTGCTAAGAAATCTGATAAATGGAAATGTTATTTTAACAGCAGAGTGAAATTAAATTTTGATTTTACCAGGGTGTTGTGTGTTTTACCATGTCAGTTGGAATTTCAATATTATATATAAGTTTCTGGCGGAGCGAAAAGGAGAAGCTATAACCTTAATAGTTTGTTCTTTTGCTCCCGTGAAATTCAAGTCTAGCTGTCTCTTTCACACGATGTCAGATCAGGCGATGTATAGCCACTCTTAGTGTGAGGAATGAGGAATCTAGATTTTTCAGTTTGACGTTATGGTATTGACTGTTTGGACCACCTGTAGATATAGATAAAAACAAGATGTAAATAATACCTACTAAGAATAGATAGATGTTTTTTGAGGCAATAAACCGTCGAAAACCGGTAATTATCCTAATTTGCAGAGTCTACACAACACTACTAACACTATTTAGTAATACCAGTACCAATCCAACTTTACAGTATTGTAGGAATTTAACAAAAATAAATGGCAACCTTATTCACAGTGCTACGTGATAAAATGGCGTCTGTCGTGTGTCGTTAATGACCTCTTAGAATAATTATTTTCCGATAGTTTTAGTGATAGTTTCAATTTCATTTAGTTACAAATCGAAGTATAATTAAAGCAATTATAATTTTAACCCGTAAGTACCTCACTAGTCGTTGTAATTACGATTAACTCGTTGAATTGCAGGTTTCTGATAACGGCGGAGAAAATGGAAATTATTGTAGAGTTTGAGAATTAATGTCTAGAATTAATCGTGACCATTTGCTTGCAGTCGTGAAGGTGCTCTTTACGTGTTAGTAAGAGTGCAATGTCCGAAGAGAGCGAGCGGCATGGCGAGCTGGCGAGCGAGGGCGGCGGCGTCGCCAGACCCGTGCGCGTGTTGTTGACCTCGCACCAGCTCGACGCCGCCTCGGCCGACTCGCTGCGCTCCGCGTGGAGGTCCCAGGACTTGTACATTGACCACCTCGAAACCTTGAACAAACAGCTGGAAGGTATTTACGACAGTTTGACCGGCACGGTAGCGCCCCAGGGCGCCGCGCCGCGTGATACCTCACTATCAAATCGACAATGCTTTAACTAAACCTAGTGATACTGTTACCGTTATGTTGATGATGTGATGTTGATGTTTAGTTTTACTATGTGATACAAGGTGTATTTAGGTGTTACGAGTAAACAAAGGTGAAGAAATCAGGTGTGAAAGAAAATCAGAAAGTGGAGTGTTCAGTGGAAGTGCATAAGTGGGTACCAGGTGCAGTGATACCTCTGGCTTGGGTTGGTGTGGTCTGTGACGCCAGCCTCGCGGCTCGCAGTGTCTGCCGCAGTGTCCTGTCTATACTCTTTCAAAGTAAATATATTTTCTTCACTTATTTTGCTATATCAATAAGACTTTGTTTTGTTACTGCTTGTTATTTCATGTACCTAGTATTGTAACAACTTATATTATGTTTATTATATCCTCTGATAAGATAAATACAACCAGCTCTAGTAAATACCTACTACAATGATGGATACTCATAAATTATTACAATGTTGTAGTCATATTTTACACTAGGCGAAATATAATTGGATCTTTCCAAGAAATGGCTCTAGATATTTTGAGTGTACTTTCTTTAAATCTTCGAGTATGATTACAAACTTACGTACCTAGTCTCAGAGATTTGAAAATGAGTAGAAAAAGCAGATAATATGACCTTATTTAAAATAAGTTAAAACATTCAAATCTCCAACACCTAAAACATATATATCTTTGTTCTTGTGCCTGACAAGGGAGAATATTAAAACACATTTTTCTAAAAAAAAATACTGTAGTCCATTTGCTATCAGATTAACTAGTGTGAGTTTTTCCAATTGCATTTCCCTATCCGATAGCATTAACGTTAACTATGATTGGTATTAAATAAGAGCAATGCCATCTTGATGAACACTGCTCTTACTTCTTACAGACCTTAGTTAAATTTAACTCTATTGAATAAGTAAACAAATGAAATAGCTCACACTCGGCACTCAGATGATTGCTGACAACTGAAGATCTTTAAACAAAAGTGAATTAAGATTAAAATAATATGTTTTTATTCAACAGTCACAGAGGATGGACTATAAGGGTGTATCAAATTCTCATTAATGAAATCACTTTTTTCATGCTGCTTATAAAATTATGATCGAAATTATATGTTTGAAAATACATTGCATCGTATGTTTATTGAGATGTTAAATATCAGAAATCCTTTGTAAATTTCAAGAACGGTAAATCAACTCTTAAAATGTATAAATTAATTTGTCTTATCCAGAAACTTTCAATATGACTTGGTGCAAACGGCAAATGTGAGTGCTTTGGCTGGTTTTTGCACAACACTTCTCAGATAGAAGTTACCAAAGCATTTTATGATATGCATAGATTAGGAAATGATTGTGAATATGGGTGTTAAATTCTGTATTTTATTTAAAAAATTGGTGTTGGTTACTTTCATGCTTCAAAATCTAACAAACTGTATAGTTTAATGCCTAAGTTTCTGTAAATTAGTTAATCTTATTCCTATTAGAACTGTTTTTGGAAAAAAAAACTGTCTATGTATCATTATTCATTATTAATTATCTAGAAGTACACACATATTATATCCAAATTGATGATTTACATGCATAACCTAATATTATCACCAATACTCTCATGTAGTTCAATAAATGACATTATTGCTACTGGGCGGTCACCTGACAAAGTAGAATGCCTTACATATATTAGCCATTTTAACATAAGCCTCTACTAACAAACTAGGTTTACTATTTGTTCTGTCACTTGTAAGGTCCTCCAGAATATGACAAAATGAATTATGGTAGTGCTTTGCTGCTCATAGTTTTGTACAGTTGGTTGTCTAGTTACATTTTTTTTTTTATAATTAATTCGTAAGACATTAACATTGAGCTTTGTCTTGCTCTTTCCGCCTAGGCATATAGAGACCCGAGAGGCCTCGAGCCTGCTGAGAAATGAGACTGGTATCTACAACAGCCTCAGAAAATGAAAAACACCTGACAATACTGGTTTGTCTCAGGGTTAATGACAATTGTTATATTTCAAATAAGAAAAAAAGGGTTTTTCTACAAGCCTATGCTTTTGACCATAATCTCTCCTGCAGGAGAGAGACCTTTAGTTGGATGTTAAATACTCAGTTTCCACTTAAAATTTAAAGTTCTTTGCCAGACAGAGCTTAATGCTGTTATCCCTGGCTTGCAATGAACCATTATAATGTCTAAATTATTTGCTTAAAATTATTAAGAGAATTGTAGCATGTTACAAAATGTAGCTAGGGAAACTCACAAAGAGATAAAAATAACATAGGTATCACAAATTTGTAAATTGAAAAGACTAAAAGTGGGTGCATATCAAAGCATCACTGTAATTATTAACTGTAGTTAATAGGTACTAAATAAGTAATTAAAATGGAATTTCAGCCTGATATTGCATATTTTACAAGGCGCTGCATTTGCATTGATGCATTTTAACTTTAAACAGGCCATTTTCAATTTACACATCAATATTATGACATAAGAATTGGTTATTACTTATTAGTTCTGGATTTAAGAAATAGTCATATATCTTATAGGTATTTTGAATCATATGTTTAGTTCAGGTGTTGTCGATTTGCTGTGTCAAAAGATCATTGTACTATTAATTGTATGTGTATAATTAGGTTGCTATTATGCAAAAATAAAGGGATGCTAATTAATCGCACACCAAAAAACACACCACACAATAAAATGTAAACCTTATTTTATCCTTGTCTTCTAACTACTGACAGTCCGAATTTGATCGACAAACATATTTTTATCGTTCGAGACATTTTGATGAGTGCTAAGTATTTTTGTTGTGCCTTTAACAGTACCCAATACAAAGAGGGTGGACTTTAAACATTGTTAGATGTAAAAGCTTTCAAAAACAAATAATGATTAAAGAACCCTCTAACATAACTATAAGTCTGTTACTAAATATAATTTATGTGTGCAGGGAGCTTGGAAAAGGCGAAAGAGGTAGAGGATAGGATCAAACAGCAATATGCAGAATCACAACACAGGGAGAAAGTATTAGTTAGGCGACTTGCCGCTAAGGAACAGGAAATACAAGATTATGTTGTAAGTTCCTTTTTGTAGTCATTTTATTATCTATAAAAGAACGAGCCCTTTTCTAGGAATCAATGCACAGACCAAACCGCAGAGATGTGAAATTAGAAACAAATACTCCTCTACTTCTAAAAGGGTAAAATGGTCTCTCAAAGTTTGTATGGAAATAAAATCTTTTCTCAGGCTAAGCCAATAAAACCCAGTTTGTGTAATAAGCATAAAAAAATAAAGAAAGGCATTTCTCAGGATTATTTCGCAAATCAACCCCTAAAGGGCTGAAATGGGGTGTTTAATTTAATGTAGCCTAGACGAGCGAAGCAGCGCAACAAGCAAGTTAGTTATGAACTCAGTAAATTTTGACTAAAATGTAATATTCTAACACGTTGCTAAATCGTAAAATAAAATCACAGCAGCCATTAATTTACACAAGTGATAAAAACAATCTGTCATCATCAATATTGAGCTATCGATGATAATGGTGATGAGATGGATTTAATATAATAGTGTAATAGTGGTGGCCCACTGCTCTACATTAAATAGATTTATGCCTCTACACTTGCATGGCATGCACCACGCTTATTTTAAAATGTATATATGGTGATAAAATATTTGTTACATAACACCAATCTTTCATATTTCAGAGTCAAATAACAGAACTAAAATCTTCGCATGCGAGCTTAAACGGCCGACCTACGCTTTTAGACCCGGCAGTGAACGTGCTTATACAACGGTTAAAACAGGAGTTAACGTCGACTAAAGCTAGGCTAGAGGAGACACAAAACGAACTCTCAGCGTGGAAGTTCACTCCAGACTCGAACACAGGGAAAAAGTTGATGGCAAAATGTCGACTACTGCATCAAGAGAATGAAGACTTGGGGCGCATGACGTCCAGCGGACGAATAGCTAAGTTAGAAGGAGATCTCGCATTACAAAAAAGCTTTAGTGAAGAAGTCAAGAAATCACAATCGGGTAAGTTGTGATTTGATTTAATACTGACTAGTGACGTACAAAAATGTCCCCAAAGAAAATCTACAAGAGAAGAATAACAAACCCATACAAAAAATGTACCCACGAAAAATCTGCTTAAAACTAGATGGCGCGTACATAGTTGACAAAATAAATGTCCAAACCGCTATTAAAGCCGATGAAAATATGTTTAATATAGAAACATAGTATTGGTATATGTCTGCAATTTAAAGTTTAGAAAAATAATGTTTACACCGTCATCTCTTGACAACCGAGTTTTGTAAATAAAATTTAAATAATAATTTTACTGGTATTATTAAACAACATATTCATAACATGACCAGTTTTTTTCTCTGTACTATTACGAAGCTTGGGTTTCTATTTTACGATCGTGTCGCAGATTAAAGCACTACGACACGACATTTAACGTCCATATAACGCAAACTTGGACCTCACACGAGTGTAATATTGTCACGTTTCAGAGTTGGACGAGATCCTGCAGGAGCTGGACGAGGACGTGGAGGGCATGCAGAGCACGGTGCTGTTCCTCCAGCAGGAGTTGCGCGCGACGCACGCGAACGTGAACGGTGCGCGCGGCTCGCCGGCCGACAAGCGCGCGTACAGCGGCAGCGAGTGCAGCGACGCGCCGCACCTCGGCAAGCGGCGGCGCGCCTCCGTGCTCTCGCTCGACTACAACGAGGACGAGGAGCCGCTCACGGTCCCCAACGGGGACGCCGACTAGCGCCGGACCCCCGTGTTCCCTCACAGAACACGCCTCTTCCATATCAACTAGTGAAACGTGACCTGTCCTGTCTTATTAGCCTACGGGTCCGCTTCTTTGACTCGAAATTATCTGTTCATTGTGAGTGATCGTCGATGTATATTTTGCGAAAAACGCTGGTTCGGTGTTAATCACTCAGAAAACGTGCTTATGTATTAGCGCATAAAGTGTAAGAGATCTATGTACTTTCATTAGAAGACAAACATTATAGATTTGTGTAATATCACTGGGGTGACGATTGTGGCAGACGTGACTAATGAACCATTTGGTATGATTGTTTGCGTTTTATGCACGACAGTGGACCATGTGATCAGATTTAATAGTGAATCGTTTTTGACATTGTTTTTTATTTCCGAAAATACCTAATTAAGACAAGACACTCGGTTGACAATTTTATAATTTATTTATGATAAGTGAATTAATTGTGATAGATTAGAGAAATCCGATGATGAAATTGAGTTAAGTTGCCGAATTTCATTGTTTTTGGCAATAACTATATTTTCATGCCAGAAACTAACGTATGGAATGAAACAGAAACCGGTATTGATACAAAAAGCAATAAGATACCAAGCAAGCCTAAATGATTTTATGTTGTCTCGTTTATATAAAATTTATGCAAAACTACATGTTTCTATATTGAAATTACTATGATTGTATATAGAGTTATGTTAATAAACATATTACGAGCATCAAAATATAGTTTGTAATTTAAAGACTTCACATAGTAGTCATAGTATCTATACTAGAGGTAAATTTAGTATTTTTTTTGTTTTATAACCCGGATGTAATCTCTGGAACTACTAAACCGATTCTCGTAGAAAGCTGCACTAACCATGTTACAAAGGTGTTTCGTCATGGCCTTACTGCTCGTCGATAATCTATTGACTCAACCTGTATAAAGTACATAGCGACATAGGTTGTCTTTTTTATGGTACTGACAGACAAGTTGAGCAAGTTGCTTACCTGATGTTAAGCATCACACTTGCCCGTAACAAAGTAGGTGAAGCCGAGGGCTAAAGCTAGTGATGAATAAATTCTATAGTATGCATAGAGGAGATAAAAAAGCAAATTATAATAAAATATAGTTCACTACAAATCCCATAAAATATCAGCTCTACATTTATTTTACGGTTTCAATGTGCTTTTTGTTTTTATACTGTTTTTTTATATACTTTGGTAAGATGCAAACACAAAAGTGTCCATAGAACTCTAAAATTCAATTTAAATTCAATTCAATTCTTTATTTGCACGTTAATGGGTAACATGGATGTTAAATTAAGTTTTAACAGCCAATAACAACCTCAGATCAGGCATGCAAATTAAATATTCCAAAATTATTGACATAGACTACTAACTGTAGTTAGAAGTTAGTTAGAAGAACTTATCCTAACTAATATTATAAATTTTAATGTAACTCTGTCTCTCTATCTCTGTCTGGTTGCTTGTCCGTCATCACGGCTGAGCGGATCAAGCTGATTTTTTGCATAGATATAGCTTCGGAAACTGACATAGGCTACTTTTTATTATTTTTAGGTTACGCGAACGAAGTCGCGGGTAACAGCTAGTAATTTATATTTATACACTAGAATGTTTTTTTTGTGATTTTAACTGATTGACATAACAAAAACTTGGTTGAGTCCAACCGCGCCGTGTAACAAACGAGAGAAAAATATACTAATATTCTCTTTTTTTTCTCTTGATCTGCAAACTGAGGTTGTCACGTGTGTTAGGGGTCTTATAATTAAAGGCCTCGCTACATGGCCTGACCTGACACTATATGAAAGGGACAGCTAGATTTGAATTTCACGGGAGCAAAAGAAACCAACTATTAAGGTTATAGCTCCTCCCTTTCGCTCCCCCAGAAACTTATATATAGCCATCTCATTCAAACGATGTCAGGTCAGGCCATGTGTAGACACTCTAAAAAAGAACAAAGGTGTAGGTAATGTTTCGTCCAAGAGGTACAACGTTCAGCTGCGGAAATTGTATGGCGGACCAACGAGCGAAGAGTGTTTCTCTCTCTCTGTCGTTTGTAAACTTCGGTTAGCGTTTCCGCACATGAGACAAAACATTGTGGCGTTCTCCAACCAATCACGATTACCATTACCAATTTTCGACTAATAAGGATGCAGTAATAATATAGCCTGACATTGAAAAAACATAAGCTAGACATGTAACCAGCCGCCTATGGCTCTCTGTCTATGTTCATAGGAGTATGGCGTAGGCTAGGTAGAACCAACTGACCAACGTATTTGACAGACAATATAAGAAATGTAAGCTCTGGTTAAGTACATAGGTACCTACATGTTTATTTTTACAAGTTTTTATTTAACTTACAATGTTTGTATGTATGAATGTTTGGGTCAAATCAAAGACATAAAGGGGTAGGCACCTAATCAGCAAATCAAACTATCTTGAAATAAAGTACACCAGATTGACGTACCTGTCAAATCAAATTAAGAGCTCCATACAGTTGTCATTCTCATCTCATACTGATAAAATCTCATAATAATGAGACAAAATATGGTAAACTACACAAAAATATCATGCCAAAATTACAAGGATTCACAGGAATCAAAGAACACCACTGCCACATCCATCTTTAAGTCCTGAAATATACTTTAATAGGATATAAAATTATTGAATAATGTAAACAGAATAGTCGCTATGACAACGTTTAGGGATGTCAATCGAATTTCGGTTAGTCCAAAAATCGATTATTAAATGAAAAATATTTTTTTGATATATCATGATTGAGGATTGTTTCTTGTACTGTAAAGAAGACCGGCGACGGTCATTGACGCAGCCCTTTGATAATTTTATTCGTCGATTAGCAATTGACAATCACTTCAATCGGATTAAAACACGATTAATTGGCTGCATCATCATTATCAGCCAAATAAGACATCCACTGCTGGACAAAGACATCCCCTTAGAAAGGTACGATCAAACACGTAAATATTGAGAATGCTCCATCGCCTCTAGTGTTTTTTTTAAGAGTCTGAACGATAAGGGATTCACGTGGAATTTATTTGACTATATACTTGATCCAAAAATAATCAACGGTTTAATCGAAGTTCGTTTTTTTTTGTCCGATTGAAGAATCTAATACGAGATCGGTTCGTATACGATTTTTTTCTGCAAGAATTGACATCCCTAAGACAAAATGAACTGTAGTATTGCCAGATATTTTTGTAATTTCCCAACTTTGTTTAGGTTTCCTAGAGACTCAGATATATGTAGCCGATCTTTTGATATAAATAGTTCGGCAAAGTAGAGATGAATATTGGCGGGAACCTATTAAGGTTTCCACCAATATTAATTTGCTTATAATACATAATTTTCATAATTTTGCCTAAAAAACGTGTCGGCGCATAATTATCAACAACAAATAGAAATGTTTCACCAATCCCTATCCAACAACTTAACTTAAAACCCTACGGAAGCCTACAATGAGCGTGTCACGATATGACACAATTGTATTGCAATTTTATTAGAAATAAAATTTTGTACCTTCCTAAGAATGTAAGAATGTAAATTTGTCTAGTGTGGTTGTGGGTTTTTGGGTCTGCAAGTAATATGCACATTCTCTTAGGTTTTCACCGTCACATGCGTGTTACTTGAGGTTGCAGAATAGTCATGCAGTTTCAAAAAAGATAAATCCGCTAATAAGCGAAAGTTGCGTATGCGTTTATTTGCAAATTTAGAGGATTCCATTTCCATCGTAATAAATTGAAAATAAAAACTTAACATTATTTAACTTAACAATAATGTGGATGATAAAAAAAAAGTATAAGAGCCTATTTAAGAACCACTGTGATACAACCTAAATCACTCCAATCAAAATTTATTTACCCGACCAAATAGGGTAATCACTTTTTAATGGAAAGCCTCAAATGTCATGACAAAAAAGACTGTCAAAAATTATAAGCCATTTCAAAATCGTGTTTGTATGGAGACTATCCTTCTGGACCTTATTTATAAGGAGAATTCTTTGGGTCAAATGTTGCAACTACATTTTAATTTTTCATGTCTGTCAACTTCAGATGACGATATTACAATATGAGTGCGGTTTAAAATGTGGACATAGTTACCATTTGCACTGCAAACTGCAAACCAAGGATCTTGTATCACACTGGATAGAGTGATTGCTTTGGCAGCGTGTCCACTTTCTGTTGTGACGTTTAGTGAGTAGGGAAGTGAAAACTAGTGCACTGAAGCACCATAATGCCACTATGTATAACAATATTAAGTATTCACAGCGATATTTTGATCCAATTTGCTTTTTTAGTAAGAAGGGTCGCAATGTTGTGACCGACTAGTCGGTCAAAATGGACACAGAGTGCGAGGTTGCCAATCTTACAATAGCTCTCTCGCTTACTCTATGCGGCGACCCGTGAAATAAAAAGAGAAACATGACAATGTGAACGTCGGAGCGGCAACGTCTCATGGGTTTGTCCAGTATGATGCTTCGTCTAAGGTGCAAACAGTCGGTTTAAGATGCGCATTTATAGGCTCCTGTCAGCCACATGACGTCATGAGTGACGTCATTATAGCGTGTCACGGTGCTTACAACAATGAGGTAGTGCACTGTGTGCGCTAATGTCAAATTCAAATTGTCATCTGTGAATTCCGTTATTATCTGTTTTTTTTCTAGAAAAAAATGGATTTAATGCAGGCCAAAGTCTTCTGTGAAGATAGAAATGAAACTGTGCAATCAAATTATTAGACACTGAGACAAATAACTTGAAAAATGAAACTATCTGACATAAGCACGCCAATGATCGGTTTAATTTGTTGGCGCGCTGTGAGCGTACTAACAATTTAAACCGATCGATAGCAGTGTATGTGGTGTTTGCACTGTGAGCGCATTTTAAACCGTACTCTATGAGAGCGAGCTGATCATGATATAGACAGAAAACGAGACGTGGAGATTTAGAAAACGGAACTCCTCGGTAACTAACAGTACATTGATGGAGTTTGGACTCATTTTGATCAGCTTAAAGTACCAATAACGGATTATAGTAAACTTGTCTGGAAAGATATTTTTTCCACAAAAACTCATTATAAGGAGAATTCTGTGTTATTAACCAAAAATCTGCCAGCGAAAATTTAATTTCAATTAACGTAGTGATTACTTGCGAATAGGGCATAATGTTATTCTCATATAAAGCATAGTATTTATATTCTCTTTGATATAGAGATGGTCTTGTTTTGGGAGAACAAAAAAATGACTAATTAGGAAGTATCTCAACCCATTTATTTTCATTTTTCACTAAATATCTCTGCATGGTAATTATTAAAAGTACTTTAGCGTCCGCGTGTTGCATCGGATGGATGCTATAGCGAACCATTTGGCGGACTACAAAGCTGATTCAATAAATTCGCGTCATTCTTATACGAAACAAACCAACTTCGAACAAGGCGTCCTGAATGAATAGTTTGACCTTGTAGGCCGGCTGATAGTCTCGTCTTAGGGTGAGGCTCCATTTAAGGATGGCTTCTATTTCTTGCTTCGGCAGGGGTCCTGATTTTGAAACGTCAGCATCTTGCATGGTAATTCTGTTCTGGGGCTCATCACAACTTCAAGCCATCGCCGCTTTGGGAGCCCCGCGAGGTCGTGCTAAGTACTTTCTTTGCCATACCAAATAACTATTAATGATAATTAACTAGCCCGTACTCATCCTTCTTTAATTATAGGAACTTCTGCCTTTTAGGACTTTATACGGGCATCGAAAAAAAAATACCAGATGCATTTATCGACGTGCATACTTAAGGTCAGGTAATTTTGTATCCTTGGGCTTCCAAGCCTGAACTGAAAAATGCGGCGGCGGCTCGGCGTCGGCTCTGACACGATGTGTGAACGAGTTCATATAAAATGTATGTACCGACAAATTCTTGGGCCCCTGATGATCACGACCTGGTTTACAATATTATCTTAGCCATTAGTAGAGTGCGTTAGTGGCACTATCAGGTAGCACTAGAATGCGAGTGCTTTAGTTGTTTTAGTGTTTTCCTGTAGACGTTTAACGTTTATACACTGCCATGCTCATGTTTTTTATTTCTTATTGAAAAAAATATTCGAACTTAAAAATTGTATTGGAATGAACTACTTGCCTGCAAAAATTCATGAAGATCGGATCAACGGTTCGCAAGTTATCAACGGAGAAATATACACACAAAAACATACAAATGCCGATTTGTCCCAGTAAACTCTGAGACCTTCGCTTTGCTCGGTCAATAAAGTCTATAAAGAAGAAAAAAAAACATAGGAGCAATGGCAGTGCTAGATATAATTTTTTACAAGCAAGGGAATACGTTTGTCTGGAATAGAATAGACGGTCGCATAGTCTTAGGTCCCACCAATATGAAGTTGCCACTCAACAGGTATAAGTTATTCACACGCTTACATATTTCCACAGGAAATCTTCAAGACTACTGGTAAAATATATGTCTTCGGCAACATCTACAGCATTTTTTATCCGGGTTTCGGGACACAATTGGATTGGTGGTACTCTTTAGGGGTCAGTAATAGTTATAGTTTTGAATTGAGAGATACTGGCGAAAGCGAAATAGGTGTCGCGCACTACGTGTGGTTGAATTGATTTACTATGTACGCAATGTACGTTTTTTAACTATATTGATAAATGATACGGACTCAGGGGTCCGTGACTTTACAAAAGGAATATACCAATAAAGAGCTAAGTGCTATTATAGATTTGCGTATATACTCCGAGCAGTCCAGCTCCCGCAATTGTGTTTGATCCTGTTTGATCCTACTAGGTTGTAAATGTGTAACGTGTGCTTGAAAAATTAAAAATTGATTTGAAGACGGTCAGTGATTTTTTGCGAAGGATTATTTTTGCTTACATTGAAATGACCATGGAAGATAAAACAATGAAATTACTTTATTGTTATAAAGGCCAAAAAATAAATGTTAAGAAATCTTTGACTAAAAACTTTTGGTACAACCTAGTACTTACTACATGGGTGTGTACTATACGATTACGACATACCCTATTAATATACGTATAAGGTTTTGCTTGAATGACTTACTGAAGTTTGCAGCCAATAATGGTATATTCTTGCAATGTACTACAGTGTCGCCTTTACCTAGTACCATATACCTAGTACTTAATAGCTCAAAGCCTAATATTCCTATCCCCGACCGCAGTTTTAGTTTTAGTTTCAGTTTTTTTATTAATAACAGAAAAAAGTTACATGTCAGCCAAAAAATAATAATAATATTACATCAAGTACTTACTTAAATAGTCATAAATTCATCTCAATATAATTATATAAATTAATTACTCATTCGCAACTTCATTACTTATTTGTTCTGAAGATGAAGAAAAAATTGTAAGTAAATTTAAGTACACCTAGATAAATACTCCTAGATATATTGGTACCTATTTACCTCTTTCAAATGCCAAAATTCTGTACGGGGTCGTGGTCCAAATCTTTCGCCCAACCAGTTGGACTACGGGCATTCGGCAGAGTCAATGGTCCAATTTTTATTTTTATAGTGTTATTTTATGTATATTGTATACTTGTAGGTTATAGAAAGTTGCATGTTTCACTCAAATATATTTGTTTCGGACCTGCTCTAGCAAACAGCAACATTTGCATTTGGATTGACGTTTGCAAATCTTGTCCAACGACTGATCAATAATTTAACTAAGTTGTTCTCTGAAACTCATTTCATTTCACATTGGTTCCTAGTTCTAGAGTTTTCAGCTTAGCGATTAATCGAATATTCATAGGTTTTCGAATATTCAATCTAGTTCATTAGGTACTCGAATAATTCGAATATTCAGATGCAAGCTCTAAGCAGTAAGAAGACACCCTAGGTACCTAAGTTTCGTTTCTGAAATCATTTACTATATACAATACCTATCAATAAAATATCCTAAATAGTACCTAGATATAGTAAAATATGTTATTGCTTTGACGAATTAAGTAATAATAATAAAAGCATATCAAAATATCGATCCAACTGATTTTTCTCTTCAATTTCAATGTATTGTTTCATTGTATATTGGTTTTTTATGAACTTAGGTAAGAATAAAATATAGATTCTATTAATATTGTTCTACCTATATGAACGATCGCGCCTGACCTACGAATAATTTGTCAAATCTTTACACCTAAATAGATAATCTAAAAATGTCTAAGAACTCGAGTTTTTCATAACAGTAACATAACAGTTTTTTTTTTTTTAATTTTAATGCATTTGACTGCCAACGGCATTACTTGCTTACATCTAAGCTTGCTCTATATAAAAGATAGTGAAAAGCAAGTACTCTATAGTAAAGGCGATAGTTGGGCGATAGCAATAAACTATATGAACATTTTCCTTGCAAGTAAGCTATGTCAAAACACAAGAGCAAGATGAAGTAAAATCCTACGCAGGAGCACAAGTTTGGCGAACAAATCTACGAGGCGGCAACGACATACCCGCTATCATAAAACTTATGGAAGATCGAGGTAAATTCCGTACTACATTTTAAACCAAATTAATTAAATTTCTTTTAATTCTATTAGACAATAAAGACAGAGAAATTAAATATGGAAAAACTCGTAGACAAATTTAATGTGTAGTACCCTCAAAGTTGAAACGTTGACCATACATACGATTTTACGCGATAAACAGTTTTTAGATTAGATTTTGTCATTGCAGCGTTTCTGTTCTTTAAAGAAAATTAAAAAAAAAGATGTCACCTAATTAATAATACCTAATTAATCCGGCTGCCCAAGAATGAGGGTAACGTTTTTGGGGTGTATGTAATACCTAAGTATGTTTGAGTGTTCCCATATAGTACCTCCTGCAGCCTAAACGGCTCGACCGATCTTGACAAGTGAGGTGTCGTTGAATTCCTCTTTACAACCGAAGTGACATAATCTACATTTTGCAGTCGGGTGTTTTTTTTTTTTTATAATATTGTGTTTTTTCAGAGAAAACTTTTAATTCGTATTTTTTTAAACATTTTAATCGAATAACTATCTTCAGCTATATCAATATGGAATCTGGAACACAATCGAGCAGACTTCTTAGTCCAAGCGCGAGACAAGATAAAGGTAAACCGAATTCTGAACGCTCAGAAGCTAAACCACTCTGTTCTTATTATGGATGTGCAGAGAAGAGTCGATACTACGAAGGTCGAACCAAGGCAGTGGAATGAGGAGACCTTGAGAATTGGTAAGTTGGATTGACTAGCCCCATGTTTAGAAAAGGCGTTACAATGAGGAGCTATGGTAAAATTATTATTGATTGTCAGTGTACATTTTCTATTAAATACATTGCAAATTTCAGGGTTATCCCCGTAGTAACAGTGATGAGCACAAGTACACAAACTTTCACCTTGGCTTAACCTTTTTCGTGGCCTGTCCGCACAGATCACAATAGATACCGCATTACGAGATTTGTTGTTACAAAAAGTCACCAAAGTTTGAGGAAGGCGCGGGTCGCGGGGAGTGCGATTAAGCGCTCTCATTGGCTATCTCAAGGTTACTTCTACTCGCGCCTAACAATCAACCAAGCAGATTAATTTCTTATAAGTGTATTTAGACTTATGCGAGGTGCGCTTCGAGCGTCCTGAGTGCAGAATCTAGAGTGTGATCTGTGCCTGCCCGTCTCTGACCTATCGTCTGCTTCTTTTACAGGACATCGACTGAATTGGAAGGAGTACCCAACATTGGGAGTTATTAACGAGTACTATGCTTATTTGACAGAGAATTTTCCTTCAATCTGTAATGTTACGACAATAGGCTACACTGCTGAAAACCGATCGATAAAGGTAAGAGTTTTTGAAATTGATTTATATTGATAGCTAACTTCCGTATAATGAAACGTTTGTTAACTTTGACAACAGATTAATTCTAATACTGCCTTTGTCTGACACTAAGCAAATGACAAAGGCAGCAATAGACTTGATCAGTCATCAAAGTTAACAAACGTTTCAGTATTCGGGAGTTAGGCTTATACTGGCATAAATACAAGTTTTAATTTGGGATCATAGCGGTTCAATGTTTAACTAGTTTTTCTTCAACTTACTTACATACAATTAAGCCCTCGAGTGGGTTAAGCAAACTTCATCGTTAAATTAAAAGCTAGGTTGGTAAGTATTGGCCGTGATGGCCAACTTGGTCATCTAGACCACGAGGGAGCTCGATGCACCGCCCGGCTCGCGCTGGGTGTGATGCTCGCACCTTCCACCGTTTCCCGGGGGTAGTTGCCCCCGGCGTCCAGCCTCGGAAATGAGGGTTGCCTCGAATCCGACACCCTAACCTCACCGACATGGGAGGAGGAAGAACCCGAAGTGAAGGTAAGTATTGGAATAAATTAGCACATTTTAATGGCCTTGTCATACCATCTTTAGGTACATATGGTTAAGGTATATAGAGGCTCTTTCATCATCTCCAAGTATAGTCCCACGAAAACTACTCGTCGATTTATCTGGCCAATAACTCTGTACTGCTAGTTTCAAATTGTCGGAGTAACGCTAACCGTCACATAAAATGAACAAAAACTGCAGTTACTTGGGACTTTTACTCGCCAATTAGTACTAATCAGAAAGTAGCTAATCAACACTTTATAATGAAATAATATTGAAGAGAAGCGAAGGAGCCGTTCAGAGGACACAGTAAGAGCAGACTAGTTAGTAGAACAGAAGGTAGAGAATTATCGAGAATCACAATTTATTATGCAAAAGATAAAAGAGCGGCGGTAAGACGTCACATGAAACACGTAGGTACTATCTGTCACTTATAAATGTCATCTTCTCAACCTGCTCGCCACCTTCTACACCGCTAAGATCTTCGCGCCTTGTTGCGGTGATATGTGGGCTTATCCCGTAACTCTGAAAGCGATAGCGAGGGTTGCGTGAGCTGCGGGCTTATCCTCTAACTTTGAAACGTTCGTGATTCTGATTGCGAGAGCATGCTGTCCCTCTCGTACCAAAATAGTGGCACTATGCGCGGTCCCGCTCGCGCACTATCACTATCGCTTTCAGAGTTACGGGATAAGCCCGCTGGATATAGTAGCATAGTGCGACTAAGTTGGTACGAGCGAGCTGGCATGCTCTCGCAATCAGAATCACGAACGTTTCAAAGTTAGAGGATAAGCCCGCTGTTTGACAGATCGAAGTGACTAGTTATAAAATCGAGTTATATATAGGGTTATCAGGAAAGGGTATGCTAAGCCGAAAGGGGCTCATAATACTCATGATTGTGATGAACTTTTACTATGGAACCAACCCTGAAATCGAGAAAAAAAATCAGCTGTTCCATACATTTTGTCGAGTGTCATTGATATTTTTCTATGGAACAGCTGTTTTTTCTCTCGATTTCAGGGTTGGTCCCATAGTAAAAATTGTTCATAATGATGAGTACTATGAGCCCTTTTCGGCTTAGCATACCCTTTCCTTGTAACCCTGTATATAATTGGAAAAAAAAAAAAAAAATGAGTGAATAGGTACTGCCTAGGCAAGCGTGCTACATCTTCGACTACATCGTCGCTTTCCATCAGGTGAGATTGTGGTCAAACGAATGCCTAGTCCGACGTAAAAAAAATAAAAAAATACTATGAGTCCTTTTTGGCTTAGCATTTCCCTTTCCTTATAACCCTGTATAATGTGGATCTTTAGAAGAATTTGATTGTAGATGGTCAAAATATCAAACGGAAATCCACAAAACAAAGTGTTGCTGATAACATCCGGAATGCACGCCCGGGAATGGGTAGCCATCACGTCTGCTTTATACGTCCTCGACAAGGTAGTCAGTAAATTCGATTATCTGCCGAGCTATATGAAAATTATTGACTGGTAAGAAAAAAAATGTACTCGTATGTATCTTATTCTAGCAGCCTCACCCCCAAATACTGAAACGTTTGTTAACTTTGACGACAGATTAAGTCTATTGCTGTCTTTGTCATTTGCTTAGTGCCAGACAAAGGCAGTATTAGAATTAATCTGTTGTCGAAGTTAACAGACGTTCCAGTATTCGGGGGTCAACCTAACAAAACGACTTCAACAAAATACACTGATTATAAATGACGGAGTGCTGAGATAACAAACATAAAAATAAACTAGTAGTTCGCGGCGAACTGAGACCTCGCGACCCCTATATCTTCACAACCCCTGGACCGATTCAGCTCATATTCGAACTTAGACTAGTTGCCTACAAAATATCATGAAGATCGGATCAACGGGTCGCAAGTTATCGTCGGACAAATATACACACAATCATACATACAAATGCCGATTTGTCCCAGTAAACTCTGAGACCTTCGCTTCGCCCGGTCAATAAAAAACAGTTGACTTGAGAACCTCCTCTTTTTTTGGGAAGTCAGTTTAAAAAATACATTATCGAGTCGTTCTTGGCGCTACCCGTGAAATACGTATTACATTACAACTTTCAGTCCATAAAAAACAATAAAAAAAACAAAAAAGAATCAACGCCATCTAGCGAACTATAGGAAGTAGCATTGTCTCTGTCTGAATGTTTGTCGCGTTATCACGTCTAAGCTGCTGATCAGATCTTGATAAAATTTGATAAAGAGTTGCTATATATCACAAAGACGGACATAGGATACTTTATTTATGTCCACGCGAACGAAGTCGCGGGTAACGAGTAGTTTGATAATATTTTAGGATATTCATACCCTTGTTGAATCCGGACGGCTTCGTGTACTCTCACACTCACGACAGACTCTGGAGGAAGAACCGTCGGAAGCTACAGACTTGCAGCGGCGTCGACATCAATCGGAATTTTGAGTAAGAATCGGGGAAATTATTCACTTACGTATACGGTGGTCCAATCCAGTCCTATGGGTAGAGCAAACCTGCGGGCTTATCCTCTAACTTTGAAACGTTCGTGATTCTGATTGCGAGAGCATGCCATCCCGCTCGTACCAACTTAGTCGCACTATGCGCGGTCCCACTCGCGCACTATCACTATCGCTTTCAGAGTTACGGGATAAGCCCACGGAGTTCCGTAAGAAAAATATATTCCTACTAGCACCGCCCCGCGATTTCACACGCTATTCTACAGAAACCGAATATTTTTCCGAGATACAAAATAGCCTATGTGTTAATCCAGGGCATACGTTACATCCATACTAAATTTCATCCGAATTCGTTCAGCCGCAACGGAGTTGAACGGAAACAAACACACTTACATACTTACCACTTATGCACAAACTTTCGCATTTATGATATTAGTCTGATACGTACAGAGTAGTTAATTACGTAGGTATGTTATGAAAGTGCTTTCAATTGTGTGTGAAAATCAAAGTGAATTTTTACCCGACTGCCCAAGAGTACCTTTTTTAACGCTTATAATATGTCTGTGTTTGACCACCGCGTGTTGGTAAGCGGTTATGTGGCTAAAGATAAAGCACGCCGACTTAGAAGATACCTATTCACTCTAACTTTGAAAAGCTCTAGATTGTAATACTCAGGAAACAAGGAAGCCGGCAGTTTATTCCACTCTATAGCTGTACGTATCTAAAGCTGTTTCAAAACGTTTTGTACGTATCCAAGGGAAATCAACAGTGTAAGGATGGTAGTGGGGCATCTTTCTTCTTGTCCTGGGGCGCTAGTCTTGACTTTTCGCTATGTACTTTGCGACCGAATTCGGTCGCTATGACGCTAAATTCAACGCTATGTTTGCGTTTTTTCATTAACAATTCGTGTTCGTTGTCGAATTTTTGCGTCATAGCGACCGAATTCGGTCGCAAAGTGCTGTAGCGAAAAGTCGAGACTAGCGCCCCCGTAGTCAAAGGGCCATGAAGCTCTGATGCACATTCTCTCAGCTTTACCGCGGTGATTCAGCCTAAGAAGTTTTTTGGCAAACAACTTTTCCACCCTTTCCTTTTCCAACCAAATGTTTTTGGGGTGAATGCGTAAGTATGTTTGTGTGCTCCTACATAATTATATGACCTCCTGTAGACTAACAAAACCTTGACCTCTATTTACGAGCTACATGGCCTTAGATTTCTCTTTATGTCCGGAGTGTCATGCTACATTTTGCAGTCGGGTATTTTGTTTCTTTTTTAATAATAATACTTGTTAAATTACTCTGGATCGTTGTCAAGGATCGAATCCTGCCGGTCGCCGAATTATTGAATTATCTATGGGATTTCATGGTATGGAAGTATTGACCCGTTTTACCCTATCATATATGCCTAGGCTTAGATAGATATAGATTACTAACTTTATAGGTATTTTTTTATGATTAATGCGATCCGGGCCACGTTAATTTAAAATGAAAGAGCATTGGTTATTTATATCAGCTAGTAGAAACAAATCGGCTTCTAGGAAGAGTTAGTAAATAATTGTATTGAATAAAGATAATTATTTTAAAAATCGTGAATAGATCAAAATAGCACAGAACTGAAACAGATGACTTGATAATAAGAGGGAGGTATATCAGCCAGCAATATAGGACAAAGACGATGTCGCGATGATGGTGAGAATGAGTAGGAATTGTGTTTTGCAGCATCGACTGGGACGTTGCAGGATTCAGCGACAAAAACGAATGTTACGAAAGCTACTCGGGACCGCAGGCTTTTTCCGAAGCTGAATCACAGGCATTGCGGGTAAATTATATAAATGAGGAAGCAAGCTTATCAACCAAGTCTTTATTGACAAAGATATTGGAAGAACTCTCCCGGCAATATCTGCCGGGGATCGGCCCTGAACAGGAACAGACTGGCGTGACAGGAGACACCTTGGTATAGGGTCGTCAATTAATTATGTGATGTTTTTAACAACTGTTTTAAATTAAGTCTAAAATGCTCTCTTGACGATTCATCGCTCAATTGTACATGTGTAGCATAATGTAGACCATTTTTTCACTACAGCCCAAGCAGGTTTTTGGGGTGTATTTAAGCGTGTAAGTTTGTATGTTTGTGTGTGTGTTCCTACATCATTGACCGATTTTCATGAGTGAAGTGTCGTTGGATTCCATTTTATATCCGGAGCTACATTTTTGCAGTTTTTTTTTTTGTTTGTTTCGCTTTTAATAATACTTTTTAACAATTGTACCAATTATTAAGGACGTAATACTGAAGACAAGAAAGAAGCCGCTGGCTATGTTGGACGTTCATTCGTACGGCCAGATGATTTTGTACCCTTGGAGCGCTCGGTCCAATCCTACACCGGACAGAAGGCTATTATGGAGCTCGGCTAAAACGATGACCGAGGTAAATAAACCATGATAAATAAATCATAATATTACAACAATTAATAAATTAAAAAAATCCGGACACAACTACAAAAGACCCGGGGGCTTATCCTCTAACTTTGAAACGTTCTTGATTCAAATTGCGAGAGCATGCTATCTCGCTCGTACCAACTTAGTCGCACTGTGCGCGGTCCCGCTCGCCCAACTCTTGCTATCGCTTTCAGAGTTACGGGATAAGCCCACTGATTATCTTTCTTGAATCATAGCTAAGAACACTCGATCATGTCACTTTTCCAAAAAACAATCAATATCGGTTCATTCGATTGGGGTCTAGGTACGATGCTATAGACAGTACTTATAAAAGCCCTCTGTTTGCACCGGGGGTTAAAAAAAACATTCTTCTTTGCGAGTACTCATCGGAATAAATTTGTTGTCACGGAAAGCTCGACGGCATAAAATGTTATGATTTACCATTACTGTATATACTTGCCTACTACTTACAGGCAAAATTAGGTAGTGTAGTTCTCTGACAAACGTCGTTGAGTTATCCGTAGAAAGCGCCGGGAAAAGGTTGTGATTAGGCAGACGCTTCTACCATAAACAGATAAAATTATAGAAGCCGCAGCCGTCGCCGGCAACTGAAACGGTTGCCGGAGGCGGACGGGCGCAACGCTAAAAAGTAAATCCTGAGACGGCTAACTGTAGATTAAGCTATTATTTGGATTTATTTATTATCAGGTAACTTTTCTGGTGTGATATAACTATATGTGTGTGGATATTACCGACTCCGATAACAGTCGACTGACTACCTAATACAGAAACGTATTGAATAACAGTAGGTTCGAGTATTTTTTAATGTCATCCTGGACTCTTCCGTGAACAGGTTTGAGTCTTTTTTTTTTATGGAAGTTGGTGACGAGACGAGCACGTCACTCACCTGATGTTAAGCGTCACGCCTGCCCATAACGGCTCAGTGCCATTCCGAATTTTGAACTTCAACAGTTCAAAACCATGAGCGGCAATGCACTGCGCTCGTCACCATGAGATATTAGATGTTAAATCTCTTAATGCCCAGTAATTACGCTGGAAACATTGCCCTTCAACCCGGAACACAGTAATGTTTGCGCATTACTGCTTGGCGGTTGAATAACTGGCAAAAGTGTGGTACTGCCCCAGGCGGACTCTGCAGAAGAGCCCTACCACTACTAAAATGACAGTATGTCGATGTACCTCCGGAAACAGTTCCATTATTTCATCATTCCTTGATAAAGGTCACCGAATGTGATCGAAACTAAAGTCGGAATAACCGATTCAATTTAACACGAGTATTCTCGTTTTATTAAAAGAAAATGTATACAGTTTAAACCAGATAAAAATCATGGTTGGAAATACTTTGGTACCTAATTTTTATTGGAGTATGTAATATACAATAGGTACTATGAAAATCACAGGTGAGGCTAAAAAATCTTGACCTCTATTTAAAAGTTTTTTTTTTTTTTCTATTTATTTGGGTTAAGTTAATGGCTAACGATTGGGTACCTACTACCTTATAAGGTAACAGAATTTTGCTTGTGGCGGGAAAATAATTATAATGATTTACGTAAATACTAAATTTGATGCACAGATTTATCCATAGTTGTTATTATATAGTCACGACGTTATGTATGTATGTATGTTATGCATGACGTATGTTGTTATTTCTTCGAAAACCAATTGAATCACATGTTTGATTCAAATGTTTTCCATTTCATTCTTTTAGCACAGTGGGATTTTAAATGTTCTTGATTAAAAAGTTATCTATGGTCTGTCCCTAATAATGAAGACAGCGGAAATTTACTACTTTATGGTGAATATTCAACAAGAGTATCAAACGGAAAGAAATATATTGGCCTGGATATTTTATGGTATTATAAAAATTTGTAAGATTAAGCTTTTCGATGATACGAGTAAATAGCCTTAACCGTGATTTTTTTTTCCGTACCGATAAAAAAAACTATATTTTAATATATATTTTGTTTCCCCAGGCAATAAACAATAACACGGGAAAAAGCTACAGATTTGGTGCGACGTATCACATGATTTACCCCGCCACTGGCGCTGCCATAGACTGGATGTACTTTACTGGAGTCGTGTTGGCCTTTGGAGTGGAACTAGGGGAAGAAGGTGGCCATGGATTCTTAATGCCATCCGATAATATAGAAACCACGGGACAAGACCTGCTTTTTGCTGTGAAGGAACTGCTTAAGAATCTCGACCCGGAGTTAATTAAAAAGAGAGCACTGAACGATCCTTGGTTCTGATAATTCGTAGTAATTTTATTTTGTCGTGTACGTTTTGCGGTGCTCGTGAAATGCGCTATTATTAAGACATCCTAAAAATAAATTATGTAAGTTTTGGTTGTGTTTGATGTTATTTTTAAAACCGGGAAAATAACAGGCGACTGTATATTTTACATCTCTTCATTACTTCGTAAATGACTTGACTGACTTTTTACAGTCGCCGGTTACTGTCCCCTTTCATTTAAAAGATTAACCCCCAAGTACTGAAACGTTTGTTAACTTTGACAACAGATTAATTCTAATACTGCCTTTGTGGCACTAAGCAAATGACAAAGACAGGAATAGACATTCTGTCGTCAACGTTAACAAACGTTTCAGTATTCGGGGGTTAAAAGCATATACAAGAGAAAAAAAACGCATACTACACAAATATTTTTATTTAAGTAAAGCTAAAAAGGCACCACATTAGGCCATCGGTGTGCTTCACTCTAAAGCATCAAACATTAACACTCCCAAAATACAATTTGACTAGACAAGACACTTCACTCTACGAACCTTATCGAAATATCATTAATTTTTCATTATAGTCACAATACGGCAACAGTAATATCGAGGTTACATTAATAAATATTTTTTATGCCATATGTGGCAAACAAGCAGACGGTCCGCCTGATGGTAAGCGATGACCGTCGCCTATAATGTAAATGCATTGCGACTCGGAAATAACAAAACTATTCGTCATTTATATTTACTAACCTGTAACTTCACTTCTTAGCCAAAATAAGATCAATCTTAACTAACTTGTTTATCTAAATATTTTATACGTGTGGTGATGATTGGTTGTCATACAAAAAATAAATTACTTATGACAATAATTAAAATATTAATTATTATAAATTATTCTAAATTCATACATTTTATTAGATATAATCTAAAACAACCGACGATCACAAGAGCACCTACTTGACTAGGCACACGAGAACACATAAAACCTCAAGCCAAGGGCTCTATTTTTGAATTGCTTGTATGATTTCGCACGAAAATGTCATGCGAAATGAAAAATGTTCTATTGATAGAAAGCAAATTCGAATTGTTCAAACCACTCGTTGCGTTAGCGAGTGATATGATTATTTCAAAAATGCGACTTGTTTGGAATTTCGTTCGAAAGTCAGTCATTTCGCCTGATATTTTCGTGCGAATCAAAAATCGAGCCCGGGTCTCCGCTAGGGCCGCGCGGAGGAGTGAGGCCAAGCCGCGAGGCTAAGAAACAGGTACACATTAGACGCTCGGCCTGGACTCATAGAGCTGTGGAGGAGTTATTTTTATTATATTATATATTTCTGCTTCAAAATTTAAACATCCCACAGCTGAGATATCAGGCTACCCTCGAAGGGTGTTTAGACCATATCCACCACGCTGGCCCAGTGCGGTTTGGCGGTTTCACATACGCCATCGAATTTCTTCTCCGGAAATAAGCAGGTTTCCTCGCGATGTTTTCCTTCACCGAAAAGCCAGTGGTATATCCGTACGTAAGTTACAAAGAACTCATTGGTACAAGCCCGCCCAGGTTCGAACCCACGGCCCACGAATGTAAGGCGAGCATGCTCCCACTGAGCTACCAAGGCTACATTATACAAATTACATTTTTATAATTTAATTATTAGAACTACAGCATGGTCCCAAATTCCAACAGACATATAATCACGGAAAATAAATTTATTTATCTACTTTCTACTTATGTATAATCTTATGCAAAATATTTATATTTTTTTTATGAACTAACCCGCAGATAAACTAAATTTGATTGGACCCAATATTCCACAATTAGTTTAGGTGGATAATAAGAACGGATTTTTGCGAATTGCTAATACAGGTGTGAAACGGGCACAGATCAACTAGATACCGCATTACGAGATTCGTTGTTCCTACAAAAAGTCACCAAAGTTTGAGGAAGGCGCGAGTCGCGGTGTTTTTCTAAAATTTGATATTGAAGCGTTATTAATTTATATGTATGTAGCATAGATAAAATCTCTAAATATTCTTTGGTATAAGCAAATGTAGTTTTAGAACATAGAACGTCAGAAAAAAAACCAGTTTAGCGCGACCGAAGCAGCTGCAGAAAAGCTAGTCTCATGTTTTGAACTCGCATTATAGGTAAATTTCCTCGATTTCTACAAGTCAAGGCGCACGGATCATAATTAGGTCAACAGTATATTCTTCCGTTGTTACATTAAATAGAATAGTCAGAAATAATAGAAGTTATTCCGACACGCGATTTGCTACTTCATTATAGATTCAATTCAGCACGGCATATTTCAAAATTCTTTACCAGCTTTTTTCCAACAGTACGATGTTATTACTGGCTGGTCACAGATGAACCAGATACCTCGTCACTCGGGTTTTGGTCCGATCAAAAGTCGCCACAGTTTGAGGAAAGCAAGGGGTGC
The DNA here is from genome assembly GCA_947579745.1 of Apocheima hispidaria. Classification (NCBI taxonomy): domain Eukaryota; kingdom Metazoa; phylum Arthropoda; class Insecta; order Lepidoptera; family Geometridae; genus Apocheima; species Apocheima hispidaria. The sequence continues at coordinate 9,646,428 of OX388161.1, forward strand.
GCGGAGCGTGACAAATTATTCCCATTGGCTATCATCAAGGTTACGCCCACCACTGTACCGAGTTAGTACGTTCCGTAGTGATGGGGTAAGCAGTAGGCTGTGGCAGTAGGGCAACATTATTAATCGGTACTAACCTAAGTTGCGAACACTTGGGTCGACTGCCGATGTCATAGTAATCGCACTCACTCAACTCACTAACATAACATTACTACACAACAGCATTAAAGTACTAATTCTTCCTCAGTGTCGTGCACTCGCGGATTTTTCGAGATCGAGCTGTAAAGTCGAATGTTTTTTTTCGAGGTCCCTGCTTTCTTTGCGCGTTTCAATAGAATGTGTTATTCTAAAATGTGACCTTTTCTCGAGATCACGCGTTTTGTTAGGTCCGAAAAATAATGTTAGTTTACCCAGAATCAACTCAGTTACTTCAATTCATCATCTAAAAATCTATTTAGCCGGGAATCGAAATTAACAACTGAATCATACACCTAATAAAATTGAAATACTTACGACGTATACTATAGTCTACTGACAAAATTATTGCCAACTATTATTAATAAACGCCATTATTGTTTACCAGAAAAACGCGGGCGAAGCCGCGGGCAGAAGCTAGTAACGGATAAAAACTTCAAACATCCTACGCACCTACGGAACCCTACTAAGCATGGCCCAACATGCTCTTAACAAGTTATTTTCTCTAGTCTCACCACAGTCTCACGCACATGCTAGATGCTGCCGGTCGATTCTATCGTGATTTCGTTGCTTGTCGAGTTTAGTCCAAGCAGAAGGTCCCGAGTGCACAGTTTAGTTAGTTAGAATTCATCAGTGTTCGAATCCCTTTACGGTATGGTGAAAATCGAAAATGCAATTCTGCGTTTTGTTTAATGAGTCACAACACTACTTTCACCAGAAAGGGACAACTGCATGGGATATCCGCAATGAGGAAAAGGGATAAGTGACGACGTGTCCATTATACGCTGAGCTCTGCTGTCTTGTAAAACTGAATTATTTTACTTACCGATGAAAAGTTATTCCGTCTTTTTTGTAGTTTGAGTGCGCGGATGACTTTCTACACAATTTCACTGCACAGATAGTCATTTTTGTTTACTGTTGGTTGTCAGGAAAATAAAACAACCGTTTTATTTTGTAAGCCGCACGCACGCACGCACAGCTCTGGCACTTGGTCGGAACTGAGGTTCAATGTTTGGGGCGGCGTCTTATATAAGTCTTATAAAACTTATGTGTTGCGCGCTAGGCTCGTCCTAGACTAGGTATCTAGTTCTATTCATCTGTGTGGCTGGTAAAAGATCATTATTATCAGTATGTTACCTTTTCATATAGAGAGAAGTTTATTTTTTTGGAAATTATCCTATGAGATTTAGTTTTAATAACTTTCTTTGTAAGTTATGAAATAATACATTTTGTTTTAATAAAACGGGAATTTTTACGTGAGTATTCCAGTTTTATTAAAAAAATGTATCAAAACCACGTCAGTTTTCGTAGTAAAATAATACATTGAAGATTTCTGTACAAAGATCCAAATAAAAATAAAGGCAACTGAGCCATAGTGGCAAAGTTTCACAAAAAAATATCGAATAAACTAAAATAGAGATCAACGCACCTCCCGCTTTCCACTCCTCATCGCATAATTGTCACCTCCCGCTAGGATATCCACATCTCTCAAGCCGCCTCCTTGGCACCTCATGAGCTTCTCGTCCAAGTTCCGAACGCGGTCTTGAAGGAACTCCACAGTTCTATTGAGGTTCTTGATCTCTTCCTGTAGTGGATACACTTGCATATTCATCTGCATCAGCTCTTTTTCGTGGGCGAGTTGGAGAGTGTGTAGCTGTAAGTAACGGAGTCTCTTTGTTAAGCCTGTTGAAAGAGTCATCGCAAGAAGCGCATGTTATTTTACCTACTATCGCTTCTTTTTTAGTTCTAAACAACCACGTAGACAATCGCCACCATAAATACAGAGATGAACCTATGTTCAATGTTATACTTAACGACGCGCCTACGTTTCAAAGCTAGCGCTAAACTTAACTTACATCTTGAATTCTTTTCTTCTTTAACAATATAAACTCTTCGTTCGTCCGTTTCAGTGAGTCGAGGAGACTGTTCCTCTCCTGAACGAGGCACTCTTTCTGTTGCTTTACTTCAGTGAGCTCTGACTCCATTTCCATGTTCATTCTAGCGAGAATATTTTCTGTTGATTTGTTTTTGTTTCCTCCCGTTCTCTTGTGAGGATTCAAGTTGAGCAAGACTGAAACACAGCATATAGTTTAAAAACACCAATGAATATTGCGTAAAAAAAAAACTTATTACAGGACAAATTATACAATATGCATGCTATGTTATGTACCTTCTTTTTCTTTATGCAAATTTCGCAAATTCTTCCTCAGCTCTTCAGTCTCCCTGTTAATTTTAGCAATGGTCCGCTGTTTCATAGTTAACTCTGATTGCAGACCTTTGATTGTCGCTACTAAATAACTGTCTTCTTTAAGCTTGTTTAAAAACAATGCAGAATTCTGAGACAGCCTGCTCACGGCAGATGAAGCCCTATCAGGCTTTATAAACGTTTGAGAAGCTACTGTATGTTGAGATTTAGGCACTGTTTGGGCGGCTGTATCTACCATATTTGCTCTATTAATTTTATTCTTTAACTCAGTGTTCACTTTACGATCTTCCATCAACTGCCTTTCTACGTCAATAATGTGATTTTCGTATTTCTGTTTCATGTCTCCGAATTTTTCTTGTAAAGTTAATAGAATACCCTGAAAATGTTCCTCTTTGTCTTTTAATTCTTGTTCTAATCGAGCTATGCGTTCTTCTAGTAACTTCTTTTTATTATCTTCCACAGTTGAAGATTTTGATGCCACTGAAATCAAAATTAAATAACTTGCTTTCTACCTACTAGAATAAATTGCAATTTATCTTCAAAAATAGTAACTTATACATACCTATTAAAGCAGAAACTGAATCAGGATGTTTTCTTTTCAATATCATTTCCATTTCCTTGACTTGTCTCTGTAGATCTTGAATCGTGACGACATCTTTCTCGCGCTGTATTGTCAGGTTTTTCCTATCATTTCGTTCGCGTGTCATCTCTGCCAGAAGTTTGTTTTCATTTTCTTTTATACTTTTTAACTCTACATTCCGATTTTCATATTCTCTGCCAAGTCTACTTATAAACTTTTCGCATTCTGTAAGTTTCAAATCAGTTACGTGTTTTTCTTCGTTGACCTGATCCAATTTCTTTCTCAAAGCTTTATTGTCATCTGTTAACTGCACATTTAGTAGCTCTAGACTCTTTGCTCTTTCATTTGTATCTTTAAGCTCTTCAATAAGGTTGTCATGTTTACAACTGGCAGTCTTTTTAGGAGAATTGTTTGTGAATTTAGAGAGTTTTACCGATTCTCTTTTCTTTGAATCGATAACGCCGGCGGAGAAAGGTCTTGACTTAGGCTTACGACGTATTTCATAGTTTTCCTTGCCATTCTGGTTTGCATACTGGTTTACCTACAAACACAGTTATCTTGAACATTGCTTTTGATGTCTACAAGTACGTATACAAATCTGTTGTGCCACTCACTAAGCTAAACCAATTTGACAGGACTAAAATGATCTGCGTCTCTTTTTATTTCATGTATTTGAGAAAAGGATGGTGATAATTTTAGACCTATCAAATTTATTTTGGATTAGTAAATGATACAACAGAATCAACGTTAATAATTTTCATCGCCGAACAATGCACGGAGCACGTTATATTACATGAACTATAAAGAAATGTAGAGCAGTAATATTATGGAAAAAGATGTGGGATTATAGAAATATTTTAAAGATACCATTTAGCCTGGTTAACGACAAAAGTGCCTAACCAATCGATTTAGTTAGAAAAACATCAACGATTAGATAAACGGGTCGTTAAAAACCTGTTTACTGTAAACAATGTTTGACATGGATGTTAAATAACTGCAACTGGTGGCAATGACCGAGCGGGGCGCCCGCAGAGACTGGTTATTATTCTGGTTTCAAAACAAACGCAAATCGACACCGACAAGCCTGATTTGGAAGGTTTTTTGCAAATAACCCCTTACGAGAATCGATTAGAGCCGATGATATAAATTTAGAGATTGTTAAACCTGCCTCTGTCTCGATAAACATTTTTGACAAAGGGAAAACAGGAAAGTGATTCAACTCTGGCCTGTGTGAGTGTGTAAGTGGGTACCTGCAAAACATGTGCATCAGTGCCTATACTATCAAATTTTTAATTCTGTATATCTAGCAAAATTAGTTTCCTCACCATACCACATAGTCAAATGAGATTGTATCCAGGGACATATTAAGTCAATGAACTTGTGGCGGTTCTCTATTTACATACTTAAGTTAAAATTAAACACAACCGTTTATATTTTGCTTTTACGACAACTATATATCAACTTACTTATAAGTGGCCAAAGGTAAGTAATGATAACTTTTAATTAGCGTGCACTTCAAAACTTCAGATTCAAACACTGAAATTACCACATCATTTTTTTTTAAAGACACGTGAAATTATCTACTTGGTATTGGTAGCTCAGTGTTTATGTGAACATTTAATCTGTCGGTGCCATATCAGTTTCGAAAAGCTTATGTTAGCCTGCCATTGAGTTTTAACTATGCAAACAAAACAACAACAAATTATTCGAAAGTTTAAAGAATTCAGAAAAAACGTGTTTTGGCATACACCATCTCATACGAAATAGCAACGACTCCGAGTGTAAAACTACTGCGTTGATTAGACGGCGATAAGTTGTAGAACCTAAGCTTAAAAGGAGCAATCGTGCGCAAGCGCATCATTGCGGCCGAGTGACCGGTGCGGGACCGCTAGCCAGAGGAGCCAATTCAGCCAGTCGCCATGGGGTCATTGACGGGAGCGGTCGCGCTGCTGCTGCTGGTCACATCAAGCATCAGCACTCCGCTCATCAACGAGCTACAGCCAGGACAAGGTAAGACTCAGACGTTTGTTTTAAGGAGTGTTGGAATGTGGATCATGACAATAACCCGATTTAATCGGCTGGTAGTCTGTCAATTACTTCAGACTTTTTACGTTGACTTTTACAGGAATGGAGTTGAAAATACATTTTAGGCGCGACTTTTATCATATTATAAAAAGTATATCCCTACTAATATTATAAATGAGAAAGTGTGTTTGTTATTTTGTTTGTTCCTCTTTCACGCAACGGAACAGAGCAACGGATCGACCTGAATTTTCACATGGATATAGTTTAAGGGTCGGAGAGTGACATAGGCTACTTATCCCAGGGAATGTACGGTTCCTGAGGGATTTTTCACACGGGTGATACCGCGGGGTGCAGTTAGTATAGAAATTATAAAAACTTTGTAAAAAACAATTAAATCATTATTGGAAACTAGATTTAAAATTACAAATCATTTAGATATATAGTTAATTCTTACGTATTTCATTAATTAATTTGAGTGAAATAGATAAATTCTTAACACAATTGTGTATTACAACCAACTCAACCAAACTAAAACAGGCAAAACCTAACGGAAACCGGAAACAAATCTACCTATCTGTCGCATAAATCAGCTAGTTTTCAAATTAATTGAGATTCCCTACAAACAGTTACCTTGACTCTGCATCTTTACGTGACGCGAATGCAATTAAGTACAGCTCTTACAAAGTCGAGGAAAATCATGTTCTACAAATTTTAAAGACAGAAAAAAAAACGAATTCCGAACTGTGTTAACACTAAAATACTCAGTATAACAATAGCTGCTATATAAAAACAGGCATGCGTCAACAAATACAAGCAATCTGTTTATAAAGAAGTCTAAATATAAAAACAGTGATCAAAAACCTCATAGATCCTAGCTAATATCCTAACTAATCCTAAGTAATATTATACAACTAACATTATAAATGCGAAAGTAACACTGTCTCTCTGTCTATCTGTCTCCTTCTCTGGGTGTTTGTCGCGTTATCACGGCTGAACCGATACACCTGAATTTTTGCACAGATATTTTTTAAGTCCGCGCGCGAACGAAGTCGCTGGTATCAGCTAGTTGAGATATAAAGATTTTTCATTTGATCAGCAAATTAAAATAATTGTATAAATTTAATATTAAGACATGTGCGAAGTGACAAAATTAAATAGAGACCAATATCCATTGCCCCGTTATAGCAATGATTATTCCGCGAACGCATACTTCTGGTCGAAAACCCATCTCCACTGTGATTTTACATGCACAAGTTCAGAACGAAAAACCACGGTCAGAGAAAGTCATTAAACATGTGACAGTGCGCACGAGTTTAGCATTTCAATTAACGATTTGCTAAGCGCGACGACGATGAAAACAATGGCGGTGTGTCGCCCCGTAAATTATGTGGTTTCTCAAATGTTTATGAATGTCATGGTAAAGCTAGTGGAAGAACGAGAGTCACACGTAATAAGGACTAGAAAGTAACTGAGAAACGAGTGAATAATTGTAATCATAAAGATCCATGATAAAAATTACTTAAGTGGATACTCGCATCTTTTTTTTGGCATTTGGGTAAAGGGTCCTGGTTGTAGAGAAGCGTAGGCGGTCATAACGATTAGGAGCGACCCAAGAAGAAACAACAGGGTATAAAAGAGAAGTAAATACATGCAAATAGGATAGAGAAGCGATAGAGGAGTAGGGAAAGGAAACATTCTTTGCCAATCGCATCTAGCGAGACAAGGGCAAGAAGATGGCTTTTATTTTGGTTTGGCTAATGATTTACGGTAATTGTACATAATTTTAGAGTTATGTTGTGATTTTCCATGAGGAAAAATATATATGACGATGGTAAAAAATAAAACCCGCTTGTTTATGACGCATTATTATGTAAGCACCCGTACCGCATTAAACGAGTTATCTTAATTGACATTCAAATACGAGAACCAGATTAATCTTTGCGCTTTAAAACCAGTACCTAGTACAATTATAATGGATTGTGGGACAAAGATCATATCGTTAGCATCACATAGAACTCATCATTACAAATTCGCTGGGCACGTACACTTTTAACACTAACAAAAAGGAAACTACGTAATTCATAAATATAATTACTAATACAATGGGAACTATACACTCCATGATGACTGTAATCACGTTCGCGCCAAACATTATAGTGATTCAAACATTAGCATGCCATATTAAAAAGAAAAGAATATGACATGTAAATGAGTTATTTAAATATTTTCAGATTGGCCTACAAGACAATCAGTTAAACAACCATTCCACGAAGATGACGCCAAGGTACCAATAGTTATAGAAGATTCATCAACAGAAACCAACGATGAAGCTGATATATCTACTGACGATCCGGCAGAGGTGGAAGACGCGGCTGCATTCAGATCAGGTCCATTAGCTAAAGAAGAACTTGCTAAAGTCGACTATTCCGGATCTCAGTTATGGAAAGTGGCAACGACCAAAACCGGAGTTCGAGCTACCCTTGGGAGATTGCGGCGCAGAAATCGTAAGGACATCGCTCTTCTTATGATTCGATATTTTAGCAGCTAAAACTTAGCTTGGTTAAAAGCTGTAACTGCTAACGAAACTGTGTATTTTAGTCATTTCCACATGGGGAGGCAATCATTCGTCTGTCGATATCTTGGTCAAGCCAGATGCTATACAGAACGTTACACGCGTCTTCAGAAGAGACGACATTCCATTCGATGTCGTTATCGAAGACTTGCAGAAGAGGATCAACGAAGAAAACCCACCGCTGGATGAGAATGAGCAGGAGCTCCAGGACAGAAGAGGTTCGTACGATTGTTAGGTTGAGTATCTAGCTTGCGATTGTTTTTCAACAATATTCCAAGGGTATTATGGTTTTGTTACAGCTAGAGCTTACAATTTTTGGCGTTACAGGGCTCCTCACCGCCGAATAGGTTTGATAGGCGCCTACATGGGGTACAATTCTCTCGACTTACCCATGGAATATTGGCCGAGTGCGAATTGGGGTTCGTTGTTGAGATCCAGCACCGAATCTCTACCTTGCACTGATATATGTGTTCTTTTTTTTAAATCTAAGGTGTTGTTAACATTTTGGAGAATGTTGAATGCATTAACATTATTACGTGATTGACATCGTAACTAAACTAACTGCAAAGTTTGAATATTTTAAATTTTCTTTTTGTGTTAAGCTGGCACGCTGGTAGGTTCGTCACTAAACTTATTTACAATTCGCAGATTTTAACAATAGTTATAGTAGAAAAACGGTTTTTAAGACCCATCTGGTCATAAAAACCAATCCTTCAATGGTTGATTGGTTGGTTGTTTAATGGTCGGTTGGTCTTGCAGGGCACCGCATGACGTGGAAGCAGTATCACAGATTAGAAGACATTCATGGATTTTTAGATTATCTTGCCAAGACATATCCTTCCATAATTAGCGTTAAAACTATTGGAAAATCCTTTGAAGGGCGAGACCTGAAGGTAGGCAAGCCTATTCTCTACTTCAAATAATTATTTTACAGTAGACATAAGAACATGGAGCTAATATCTTACTTCTGAACAGGTGTTGAGGATATCAAATGGCCAGCTTTCGAACAAAGCAGTTTTCATTGACGGAGGCATCCATGCGCGGGAATGGATCAGCCCAGCTACAGTTACTTTTATCATCAACCAAATTGCCGAAAACTTTGACGTTGAATCCGACGACGTCAAAAATATTGACTGGTGAGTATTACTCCTAATGCTGAATGCAGACTTTAAAAAACGAAATTCCAAAGTCTTCAATGGAGTTTTGTTTTTTTATTGCCAAAAATTTGAGACTATATTAACAGCTCTTTTGAATACGAGAACGAGATAGGAGCTTTCGTATTTCAGAGAAAGAAAAAAGATTCCCTCAGATCGATTGTATCTACTGTATCTTGATAGAATTCCCGGCGATGTGGGTTAGTGCGGTTTTAAACCTTAATTATTTTGATAGGCTAGTGAGGAGAAGAGTTATTGATCTGTGTTTAACAATTGACATGAGTGATGCATATGTTGTTTATTTTTTTACCGAGTGAGCGAACCATACGAAAGGTCTCTGCTTCAACTGGCAAAATTTGCTTTTATGTGTCCGTATGTTGGTAGTCACATATAGGTCGTATTTTTCAACCAATCTTTTCGAAACTTGGTAAGGTTCTACATTTTTTTTTTTTATCATCGACGATTTTTGATTGGAGGGGTATTTCTACCAAAAAGGGGGGAAGTTTGCTGCGGCGCCATTAATCTGCCGATTTTGACATTCGGTATTCAATTCTAAATCTAATTCGGTTGATTGTTTCATCCTGTTGGTAAACCAACGAAAAAAAAAAAAAAAAAAAAACAATTTCAAATATGAGCGAAATCGGTCAAGAGTTAGTCAAGATCAGGTCGTGAGTTCTCAATTCTGGACATCAAACTGAGACCTCATTCTCATTCAGGTATTCCCCCCTTTTTGGTGGAAATACCCTAGCAATACACTCTGCCTACCAACTGCTATGCAGTTTGGCAGAATCAGAAAAAATGCTATGTATGTTTAATTACTGAGAAATAAATTAAAAAAAAAAAAAAAAACGGCTGCGACTAAAAAAATACTATAAATTTGTAAAACCGGTATACCAAGTTTCGACACACAGATCACAGAAACTAAAGGTTTCGACAGGATTGAGGTTGTGCAAAAAAGTTTTGTGCTCGCGAGGTCTACTGTTCGCAGAACTAGTAGTTAACCCCCGAATACTGAAACGTTTCTTAACTTTGACAACAGATTAATTGTAATACTGCCTTTGTCTGGCACTAAGCAAATGACAAAAATAGCAATAGACTTAATCTGTCGTCAAATTTAACAAACGTTTCAGTATTCGGGGGTAAGTTACATTGATTTAGTTCATAATTCTATGTGGGTGTTTTTTCAGGTATTTCCTACCAGTTGTAAATCCTGACGGCTACGAGTACACGCATTTGAGAGACCGCCTCTGGCGCAAAAATAGAAAGCCCGGTATATTCAATACATGTATAGGCACCGATCTTAATAGGAACTTTGGGTGAGTAATATACTTGAACATTTCTCGCAGGAATACGAAAGAGCTTTTGTGACAAGACATTTTTGAGCTGTGATATGCAATTTTTTTAGCATTTGACATAAATTTAAATGCATTTTTTAATTTTTAGTTATCGATGGGGAGGGAAAGGAGCATCCAACAGCCCATGCAGTGAGATCTACAGAGGTTCAGGACCGTTTTCTGAACCTGAGACCAAAGCCTTGTCGGTAAGCGAACCGTGTTTTAGTACTATGATACCATAGATAAATTATAGTAAGAGTGCTAATGTCCATAGAAAGATGCGTAACTCGTATTATTTTTATGTATCTACACCACCGACCGTAGTTTTTAAGTCATTATTCTGTCCATCCAAAGGTTGTCTGGAAGAAATCGCTTTAGGCGATAAGGCCGCCCATTTTACTACCGTTTTAAAAATATTATTGTTCATTAATTTTTAAGTTTGTCTTTTTGGTGTATAATAAAGCTATATTGTATTGTATTGTAGTACTGATAAGGAGGTAAGATGTCGCTAGTGCTTTAATGTGCGAAATGATCATAGCATTTTCTGCTTGACTTGAAATAGGAACCCAAGATAACTCATTCTTAATGGTGCGGAGAAAAAACGCGACTTGTTAGGAATATTTTTGCATTAAAAATATCAGTATATGAAATTATTAATTTTATATATTATTTGCAAAACACGCTAGGTTCTCGAGAGACGGCGTTGAAAACATTATTTTTGGATACATAATTTTTACGTCGTATGTATATATATTGCAATATAACGAGGATGTTCGCCGAAGAACCAAAGTCACCGATATAGCTTTTAGAGTTTGCAAGCTGAAGTGGCAATGGGTAGGCCACATCTCTCGAAGAACCGGTAACCGATGGGGAAGAAAGGTTCTTGAGTGGCACTAAGGGGAGGCCTATGTTCAGCAGTGGACGTCTTATGGCTGATGATGATGATGATTGCAATCTAATTTGGACATAATATACTAATAGTACGTTTCTATATTTAATCGGATTTTATAGCGATTTGGAGATTAGCTGACTAAATACGTAAGCGCCAGCGGTTTTTACGGAGGTACACTTTTTTGTATGAGATTGTTATTTTTCTCGTGTAGATTTTCTTTCTAAATACTAATGAGTAACCTTTTGCTATATAGATACCACTTCCTAAGATGTATGTTAACAATATTCCCACATTCGTTATCATTGTCAGTTTTCCACTTTCCAAACGTCCTATTGGAAATGGATGTTTGGAAAGTTGTCCGTTATCGGCCTGAGCCCAAATGTCCGTTTCCAAAATTGTATTTTTCCCAAAAAGTTATTTTGCTACTTAAAATTTTACCTAAGTTATGCTGTCTTTGGAAAACTATTGATGCGGTGCAATAAGTACTTGGTCGATTGCTAATGCCATTTCGGTAAGGAACCCTAATTGCAGCATTTAAATAAATATGAAAAATCAAAAATTAAAGGATATTCATAAAAAAAAAATAAGTTCATTAGGTCTTACTGGTACTAAAAAAAGTTATTGAATAAAGACGTACATACAATGTACATATCGAAATTCCTTATTTAATAACGATGTACATACGTCTACCTATAGTTGTCCAATAGACTTCAAAATGAAAATCGGACATTTTTTGAAGTTGTCTTTATGTACCTAACTACATTTTAAATTGTGGTCATTTTGGGAAATATTCATTATAAGAATTAGTCCTTTTTTTTTTCTCTTTCCTCCTAAGAGGATTTTGGCGTCGCACGTCTTATGCATTTGCCAGTGTCAAGTATAGTTATATATATTCAAGTTTTGTTAAATATTATCATACAAGTCATAGTCACAGTCAAAAGCGAGCAAATCAAGTCACGGTCAAGTCCAAGTCATGCCCCAGTAAAGTGGTGAAAACTTTACTAGAGCCTTCTAAGGAGTTTTGGAAACAACACGAAAATTCACGTTTCACGACATTATACCATTCACCAACACGCGTGCATGTTCACGAACACTTAACGGGTAAAAAATTAGTCTTAATAATATAGTACCTAAAGGGCCATTTATTTACACTGTTATTATTTTCAGTTTTTACAGGTTTGTAATTTACATCAACGTCGAAAAAAATGTAGGTACTTTCCGCTATGTACAGGAATTATGCTAACAATGTCACAATAGTTTATTAATTCATCACGCAAGTTAAAAATGCAGGACAAATTTCTCACATACCAATTTCAACACAGACCAAATTTTTTTTTAATAAGAGTATTTCACATTTTTTGTTACTTTAATATTAAAGCTGTTGAAAGCTGATTTTATTGTTTTTTATCTTTCTCGTGTTTCAATTGTTTTAGAGTATGTACAACACTTACGACATTTAAGACTAAACATTAGTTTTTTTTTTAGGATTTCATCAAGAGCCTGTCAGCAAACTTTTCTGCTTATTTGACTTATCACAGTTACGGCCAATACTTGCTGTACCCGTGGGGATATGACAATGCACTGCCACCAGATCACAAGGACTTGGAGAACACTGGCAACAGGATGGCTGAGGTATGAATTAAGGAGTTTTCACATTATCAGGTTAATTCTAGAGCACTCAACATTGTATCTACCCCTTTGCATGACAATTTTGTTGAGCGGAAATAATAACTACTGCCAGAGAATTACTACATCACCCTTAGAATAACCACCTAATTCTATCAACCCACTGCTGGGATATCGGCCTATCCTCGAATTGTGATTAGGCCATATCCACCACGCTGGCCCACTGCGGGTTGGCGGATTCACAAGCGACAGGCGGGGCCTGCGGCGTTGTCCGCGGCGTTGCAAGTTCAAAGACAAACATATTTGGCAATATTATGAAGCTGCGGGGCGTCGTGCGGGGTCGTTGTGCGGCGCGTGCTGAATGACGGCGTCTGCCGCGGAAGGAAGGACATGATGCACGCGTCTTGTGTCGTCTATTGTTTCTTGTATTTTAGGAACTCCATGCTGTGTATGTCAAAGATTTTAGAACCCATTTAGGACTGAATGTGGAAACATTCAGCCCTTCTTTACAGTAAGTTATTCTTCTCATGTAGATTTTCTTTGATATATAGATTGTTTTAATTTTCAGGCAATCCAGCAAGCTGGCGGACCGAAATACAGCGTAGGATCATCCAGTGGACTCCTCTACCCTGCTGCAGGTGGCTCCGATGACTGGGCCAAGTCTCAAGGCATAAAATATACCTACACTATAGAACTCAGTGACACAGGTCGTTATGGTTTCATCTTGCCAACAACCTTCATTGAGCCAGTGGCAAAGCAATCTTTAGCCGCACTTAGGATTTTAGCGAAAGAAGTACATCTAGGTTGATTTAGTTTTATTTATTTCAGTATTTACAGACAAGTGTGACATAAACAAATAATACTCTTGAATTAAAAGATCATGAGTTAAGAAATTGTGTAAAATTTTATTTTCCTTGACAAATGCTAAAAAAAATGCTATTTGTTTTTTTTTTTTTGATTTGTATGCAATGAACGTCTAATTGGTGTGGCAAGGGATCTCATGTTAGAAATTAAATTAAGCTTTATTTTGTAAATGTTGTAGCACGGAGCCTATGTGAGTTACGGAAATAGTGCTTGTATCGGCGTATCGGGCATCTCGGCACCACCATAAATATTCTAGTTTGATGACCTTGACAAGTTGTGGGGAAGTGGAGGACGCGCGCAACGCAGCCCTAGATATTCTCTGTCTGAGATTGATGTTAGAATATCTTTTCGTCATAGAATTCACGTCAAAAACTAGAGGTAGTAGCCAGAATTCTACTAACCCCAATTTTTACAAAAAGCACTACATTTATAAGAATTAGAAATCCTTTGAAACTACGAGAATTCACTACTTTTTAGAGTAGTACTAAAAACTTTTACGAGCTTAACTGCCACTTACCTTGTTTCCCTTTCCTGTACACTTTTCTTCATGATCTACTTCTGGTTTTGTGACTTTGATCTGAGGAATTACTGAATCATTCAATATAGGAACCATACTATTCAGAGAAGCAGTCACAGGACTGCTTTTCAACAACTTCTGTGTCTCAAGAGCTATATCTTCAGCTCTCTTTAGAATCAACTCCACATCATCCACATCTTCAGTTATCACGTTGTCCTTATTATTACCATTAGATAACTTGTTTATTTCGTTAAATATCGACTTTATCTCTTCATCGCTGTCTTTGTAAGCTTCACAAGCCTTCTCAAAGTTGAGAAATTCTTTCGTGGAGACGCTGTTTTCGTTTGAACCCATTTCTTGGTTGCTCGTGATCAAACTCTGTGCCATATCTCGGTTTCAATTTTATATCAACAGTAGAAGCTAGATTCTATGACATTTATAAGCATCTGGACTTCTGAACAGAGGATCGGAAACTAAATGTAATCACGTTTCTCTATGAAAGTCACCAAATATTTTAAATTTTTCATATCAATCAAACATACATTTTCGTTGCTTGGCAACGGGTCTTCTTTTTTCTCTTTTGCTTTGGCTCCACACGTTGTGTATTTAGCCACTCTTGACACTGGCCAAAACTCAACGTCAAGTTTGGAGTTTTGGCGGGAAAGTTAAAGAAGCTATGTCACGACATTGTATTATTTTCCAAAACTTGTGTTATTTCAAGTGTCAATGTGTAAAAATGGTGGACTTTTATTCATTAAAGTGCTCGTGAACGTGCACGAGTGTTGGTGAATAGTATAATGTTGTGAAACGTGACTACGTGTTTTTTCCAAAACTCCATAGAAACCTCTAGTAAAGTCTCCACCACTTTGCTGTGGCATGACGTGGACTTGACCGTGACTTACTTTGCTTGACTTAGACTGAGACTTATTTTAATGAGGAGTTTTCCAAAAAAAAAGTTGTTCTAAAATACTTACTAGATGGCGTAACAGACCTATCGTTTTACCTGTCATTGTCATTTCTGTCGAAATATTTTATGTTTATTTTTTAAATCGTAAATTTTGGCTCCACACGTTGTGTATTTAGCCAGTGTCAACTATTGTAATATTTCAAATGAAGTCAAATACATAGTACGTTACTTGAAATTGTCTAAATACACATGTGGAGCCAAAAAACACAAGAAAAAAAAGTCACACGTACATTTTTTTTGTCTTTCATGTCTTGACAGTGACAGAAAGAACTCAAGGTACATCTAACGCCATCTATTGGGTACTTATATAACCAGGATTTCTTTTTTTTTGGAAAACGCCTCATTGTGAAATATTTGACTTCCTTGTAACATTGGCTAAATACACGACGTGTAACATAAGGGAAAAAAAGTTGACGTTGACAGTGGCAGCTACAGCGGATATTTAATAACGTTTAAGGCCTCGCTACATGGCCTGACCTGACATCGTTTGAAAGATATGGCTATATATAAGTTTCTGGGGGAGCCAAAGGGAGAAGCTATAACTTTAATAGTTTGTTTCTTTTGCTCCCGTGTAATTCAAATCTAGCTATCCCTTTTACACGATGTCAGTTCAGGCCATGTATAGACTTCCTTAAGGTCTCGCTACATGGCCTGACCTGACATCGTGGGAATGGCGACGCGGAATGGCCTTAATGGCTCTAGCCTGTCCAGGGGATGAAAAACAAACATAGTCGTGGCGGTATGGCCCTAATGGTTCTAGCATGCACATAAGCGAAAACAAAAAAAGTTCATTGTCAAAAATATTTTGATTTTCGTTTCGTTGCTGTAAAAATTTAATATTTATTTTGCTTTGCTTATTCTAATAATAAAGAAAGGAATCACAAACAACCATGTCCGTGCCTCCCCAGGCTTTTGTCAACAAGAACAAGAAACATTTTCTGGGAATTCCAGCTCCACTAGGTTATGTAGCTGGTGTCGGAAGAGGGTAAATTTTGTATAATTACCAAGAAAGTTCCTACATTCTCACCTAATTCAGCTAATAATTAACTAATTCTGTTCGCAGTGCTACTGGATTTACCACTCGATCTGATATCGGACCTGCAAGAGATGCCAATGATGTATCGTAAGTAGCAACTGTAAACACTGCCACTATACCACTTTCATACTTGACTGGTCACAATTACAATTAAAAAATTTGTTCCAATAGTGTCGTTGATGAAATTACCCGTGTATTTAAATCTTTGGTAAGTCTTGGGTTCTGGTAGGAAACGAAGCTCTATCAAAATAGTACATAAGGCCTATATAGGATAGATGATTAATAGATCAAATTGCAGTAAATGCGAATAGCATGGTGGACCCGGGTACGTCTAAAAGTGCGACTTGAAACACCGGAGGACAGGCAGCAGCATCCTTTTAGTAAATGTTGAACATTCTGCAATCTCCCAAGACACCTGCCAACCACTCCCTCGATAGGAGGGAAGCTAGTTTGTCCAATAGTTGACATCTAAGACCTGATATGAAGAGGGTGGCATGGTCATGTCTGGCCAAACCCTCCTTTAAAAAGAAAGATTTAAAAAAAAACATGTCTGTTTTCCTATTAGAGCGTTTCCACATGCTCCTACTGGGTTTTCCGACTGGTTGGACCTTGGTTGGGTAGTCCTCATGCTCCTACTAGTAAGAGTACCCAGTAGGAGCACGCAGAAATGCTCTTCTATTGCCAATGAAATGTTTCAGTCTACCAATGTAGTATTGTTTTCAGCGATGATCGTCACGCACCTCCTGCAACTAAACGTAAGAAAACAGAGGAAGAAGATGACGATGAAGATCTGAATGACTCTAACTATGATGAGTTTTCTGGATACAGTGGTTCACTCTTCTCAAAGGTATTCAGGCACAATTTATGTAGCCTGCACTAATTAAAGATAAATATCTGCTACTCCAAAAGTTAAAATAGCATTAGTAGTTAGAAAAAAAATACTCGAAAGACCATAAGCAAGAAGCTGTGAAGTACCTATATACAACCATTTCTACTAAAAATGGGAAACCCTCTTTCAAGAGGGCAGCTAGTGTAAATACGCATGCTAAAGTATTTTTTAACCAACTTCAAACAATGACCTTCTCAATGTTTAGTAATTTGATAGCCTTGTGGCTCAGTGGGTAGATTTACGCCTTCTGATTTGTAGGTTGTGGGTTTGATTCCCACCCATGACAAATATTTGTGTGATGAACATGGAAGTTTGTTCTTTGTCTGGGTGTTTCTATGTAGGTATTTATGATTAATTAATTAATTATCTGGTTCCCATAGTACAAGTTTGGGGCTAGGTGGTGCTGTGTGTGAAAAACGCCAACTCAATTCTAGCCTAATATTTTTAATAAATTTTTTTGTGGTCTCTATTTTCCTTATCCAATGGTTATGCTCTTCTGTAGTGACATGTTATAGTTTTAAACATGTGTGTTTAATTGTTGATTTTATGCGTATTTGCACCTAAGAAACTTTATGGTTAATTTAAGGAGTTTCATTGGGTTTAGGGGTTAATTTGCCCTATTTTTAAGGAATCCCTTTAGACCTTAGGTGTCCCTTGAGTGATGGTGAGAATGAAAGTAATCCTTGAAGGTTTCTTAGGTGATCTCTTAAAATTAGGGTTTGGTGGTGAAAACAGGCATAAGCGTTCCTTGCATTGCATTGCATGCTTGCTTGCATTGTGCGAAGTGACGCGTGAAGTTTCAATGGCACATTAGAGCTGTACAAGTTCTAATGATTCACACATTTTCATGATACATATTGGAGGACAGCTGTCCACAGGTGTAACATCTAGCCTTAAGTATGCCTTTGTTAAATGAAGGAACTTCAATGTGGATGTCACTCTCCACACCCCTCCTCAACTCAACCACCTCACCTCTCCTCAATTGTAACAGGGCTTATCCCTATACATGAAGTGGTATTTACTTAAATAATTAATATGCAATAAGCCACATAAGATCATTCAAAACGTGATTCATATAAAAGTTCACTTCCTATTTTCTTTATAAAATGTTTACAGGATCCTTATGATAAAGATGATGCAGAAGCTGATGCCATTTATGAATCGATTGATAAGAGAATGGATGAGAAAAGAAAAGAGTATAGAGAGAAAAGACTCAAAGAAGACTTGGAGAGATACCGTCAAGAAAGGCAAGTTTTTTTTTTTAATGTTTCTCGGTGACGAGACGAGCAAGTCGCTCTTCTAATGTTAAGCATCACGCTTGCCCATAATAGTTGAACTTGAACTTCAACAGTTCAAAATTATGCGCGGCAATGCACTGCGCTCGTCACCCTTAGATGTTAGGTGTTAAATCTCTGTATGCCCAGTAATTACGCTGGAAACATTGCCCTTCAATCCAGAACACAGTAACGCTTGCACACTACTGCTTGGCGGTTGAATAACTGGCAAAAGTGTGGCACTTCCCCAGGTACTGACACTACAAAAGTGCAATCAAACTAATATTATAAGAAAGTTAGTGTGTGTCTACTTATAGGTAATAGTGTCGATTTCCTACCACTCCCTAAACTAATATGACAGGACTAAAATTATCTGCCGCTCTGTTCATTTCAATATGTAGGAAAAGGATGACAACACATTTAGATTGACAATCCACAAGAGATTTGTGGAGCTAAGCACCCGTTGTAATAGTTAATTTAGCATTACAATGAATTTTTCCAAGGACATTCAATATGCACACTTATACATGCTATCAGCAAGTAACAATAATATAAATACTTTACTGACTGTGGTCCCTAGGAACATGGCTCATTTAGTTGAAACAAAAAAATATCATCCTAATAAAAATATTGAAATATAGTTTTCTACAAAAAAATAATCTTTCTTTTTATGATATTATACCCCGGTTTCTGGTACGTTTGCTAAACTCGTGTCAACTTAACAAAACCGAATACTGAACGCTCATTGGTTGCCTGTTGAACACCAACTGTCTTTATCCAATGAGCCTATAGTATTTGGTGTGTTAAGTTGACACGAATTTAGCAAACGTACCAGAAACTGGGGTATAATATAAAAAGAAAGATATTTTTTTTGTAGAAAACTATATTATAGTGGTGGTATTATATAGGTGTGTTAAGTTGACATAAGTTTGACAAACATACAAGAAACCGGGGTATGTCTAGTTTTGCCCGATTGCCCCTAAGCACAATCTTAGAAGAATCACACTGTATACATTTACGCTTAGACTTACTTACTCCATTATCAATTTCAGGCCAAAAATCCAACAGCAGTTTTCAGATCTAAAGCGTGAGTTAAAAACAGTATCCGAAGATGAATGGTCAGCTATCCCCGAAGTAGGTGATGCTCGTAACAGGAAACAAAGGAATCCTCGTGCCGAGAAGTTCACTCCTCTGCCGGACAGTGTACTCTCCAGGAACTTGGGAGGAGAATCTTCGTCGTCCATCGACCCGACTTCAGGGCTGGCTTCTATGATGCCTGGAGTAATGACTCCTGGGATGTTGACGCCTTCTGGTAAGAATGCTTTCTTTTTTTAATAAAAACTTCAAGTCAGAAAAAATACCTCAGAAACAGCAATAACAGATTAAGTGTGGAAAATACATTAAAAGCATTCAAAAGGCCGGGTTTAAAGGTGAATTTGGGACAAGTATGGCTTGGATGCGCGTATGTCCTAAAACTGCGAACAGAACCACCAGAGGACAGGCAGCAAAGTCCTCTTTGGAAACGGTGAGCGCTCACCTGATTACCGAACCGCAAAGCACGGGGTTATGGCAACCCCTGTTTTTATGGTCACGCATACATCACACTCCACACTTTGACCACATTTATGTACGGGTGATTTAATGTTTCATTAAAGTTAAGTTTATTTTTAGTTATAAAATTACATAATTATATTGTTACATAAGTAACTGTAATCTGTTTTGGCCATATATTTGATAATTATATTATAGTATATTAATAAACATTGTAATGCTGTTGATTAAAAAAATAAAAAAACAGTGGACGTCTTCTGGTAATGATAATGATCATGATGGCTTGGTCACAATAACATCGTGAACGCGATATTGCCCACGACGACAACGGCGCAAATGAGAACCAACAACTTCTGTTTGTACCATGTTACTCATTAGCGCTATTGGCGTATTTACTTTTCACACCTACATAGCTGAAAGGGTCTTGATGAAAAAAAAGGAGTGGGTATCATGAGGTTTGATATATCTACATACTTTTTATCTTGGAAGATATGGGCACAACTCACAAAATCTCAGCTACCCTATCATAATATAGTCATCATCATCAACAGCCTGAAGAAGTCACTGCTGAACAAAGGCTTCTCCATTAGAGCGCAACATTGAACTACAAATTTGCAATTTATATCCAGCGTTTGCCTGCGACGTTCAAAATGTCTTCAGTCCACCTAGTAGGAGGTCTACCTACGCTGTGTCTTCCAGTTCATGATCGCCACTCAAGAATCTTTCTACCCATCGGTTATTGGTTCACCGAGCGATGTGGCCTGCCCATCACCACTTCAGCTTGCAAACCCTGAAAGCTACGTCGGTGACATTGGTTCGTCGATGAATATCCTCGTTCCGGATTTTATCGCGCAAAGAAACTCCGAGCATAGCTCTCTCCTTTGCCCGCTGTGTACCTCCGAATTTCTACGAAAAGACTAAGGACTACGTCTCAGTTCCATATGTCATCACTGACAACAAGCAACACAAACTGGTTAAACAACCTTGTCTTCAAACACTGCAGAATTTAGGACGGGAAGACATCACGCAACTTCCCGAACCTAATAATCTTATCGTTCAGTAAGTTAAGTAATCAGTTTAAATGATCACAGGTGATTTGGATCTGCGCAAGATTGGTCAAGCGAGAAACACTCTGATGACAGTCAAACTGTCCCAAGTGTCCGACTCAGTGACGGGCCAAACTGTCGTCGATCCTAAAGGATACCTCACAGATCTGCAGTCGATGATACCTACTTACGGCGGGGATATTAACGACATCAAGAAAGCGAGGCTTCTGTTGAAGTCTGTTAGAGAAACCAATCCTAATCACCCTCCCGCTTGGATTGCTAGTGCGAGATTAGAAGAAGTCACTGGTAAGTTAGAAAATTACTTATACTAGTTATTTTTAATTAACTTAAAACCTCTCGCAGGCAATTTCCTCACACGATATTTTGTAACTTTTATTCTATGATATCTAATCTACATAAGTAAGGACGTGCATGGTGACGAGACGAGCATATCGCTCAGCTGATGTTAAGCGTCACGCTTGCCCCCAAATTTCGGAAATCTAGAACACAGTAATGCTTGCACACTACTGCTTGGCAGTTGAATAACTGGCAAAGGTGTGATACTTGGTTCGTTTCGAACTGTTGAGGTTCAAAATTCAGGATGGCACTGAACTGTTATGGGAAAGCGTGAAGCACAACATCAGGTGAGCTACTTGCTAGTCTCGTCACAAAGTAAAAAAAAAAAGCTATGCGAGTAAGAGGCCTATTAAAGCGTTATATAGTATAATTCAATCTCAGGAGCTTCTTACTGTTACTTTTTTCCATATGGCTAAGTTGTTTAGGTAGTTTTGGTTTGTATGTATTTTGTTTAGTTAACTAAGGCTCAGCTCAGCTAGTTATGTATTTGTAGGTAAAGTTCAATCAGCCCGCAACCTGATAATGAAAGGGTGTGAAGTGAACCCGAGCAGCGAGGAGCTGTGGCTGGAGGCGGCGCGCCTGCAGCCGCCCGACACGGCGCGCGCCGTCATAGCGCACGCGGCGCGCAACCTGCCGCACAGTGTGCGGATATGGGTGAAGGCAGCCGATTTGGAACAGGAAGTCAAGGTAACAACTGATAACGAAAGGGCTAGTAGAGATTAGCTGTGGCTGTCTGTGGCGGTTTGATATGGGTGAAGGTTGCCAACATGGAGCAGGTAGTCAAATAAACAATTAAAGGCTGTGAACGCGAACCTCGACCTGGGGCTGGAAGCGATGCGTGAACTTGGTAGCAGACGTTTCATTCATATTATGGAAAATTCCACTAACTAATAATTTCTCCTAAAAGAAATTGAGACAAACAGCACAAGCTGCTTGTACTCATGGTATAATAACATACTCTTAAATGAATGACACTAGCTTATGTCATCAGCGGTCATAAGCAAGTGCCGCATACATAATTCACAAAGACTTTTTTTTATTTATTGGTTTACCAACAGGATGAGACAACTTATCACAAATAGATACTACTTAACTACTTACATAAATTAAGATAGTACTAATAATAAACATGATACTACATTGGGACCTATGTAACACCCCAGTAACAGGTAAACTCTGCATGTTTTTAATTTTGGACAGGTAATACACTATGCTGGGATCACAATACAAACAATATGTGATCCTGACTTATTAGATTAGTCACAATACAAGAAGAGAGGACATTGACGTACGCTGGGACATGTGACGTGTGCAAAAAAGGCTCGGAATTTCAGGCCTTTTAATCATGTCTCTACTGTATACAATTGACAAGCAGCATGTCGCTTACTTAAAAGATTCATACTAAAATGTGAACCTCTGTTCACTCATTTCTCATATAGCGTACAGTAGGTATGCCAAAATCTTCAAACCCCTTTGCCGAATTAGAAGTTTTTTTATTTTATTTTTTTTGTGTACTGAAAAAGAACTGTTCAGTTGTCATCCTAATCTTATTAATTTCGTCAAACTTATGGAATGCCTGTTTGAAGAGCCAGTTTTTCAGCTTACGATTAAAAGATTCCCTCGCGGAGGCTCCTCACGGTGCCGGGGCATGCACTAGTTTCATTTAGTTTAATGAGGATAAATATGTCTGGAAAATCGGGGTAGAGGTCGCGGAGCGGTAGCTGCGCATTTTTATTGTGAAAACTACAGCCTCTCATATAAGATATTTGTCCATAATAGGCCAAACGTCGTGTGTACCGCAAAGCGCTCGAACACATACCCAACTCGGTCCGGCTCTGGAAAGCAGCCGTCGAATTAGAGAACCCAGAAGACGCGAGAATCCTCCTCTCCCGCGCCGTGGAGTGCTGCCCGACCAGCGTTGAGCTCTGGCTTGCGCTAGCCAGGCTAGAGACGTACGAAAACGCAAGGAAGGTGCTCAATAAGGCGAGAGAAAATATTCCTACTGATAGACAGATTTGGGTGACGGCGGCCAAACTTGAGGAGGCTCATGGTAAGTAATTAGGCAGCATTTTTGTGAACAAGAAAAAAATATCTGATTAATGTTCCTAAGTAAAATTCGAGAGGCAGAAAATAAAGTAGCTACATTGATATTAAAATAATAGCAGTGTAATTATACAGGGTTATAAGGGAAGGGTATGCTAAGCCGAAAGGGGCTTATAGTACTCATCATTATGAACAACTTTTACTATGGGACCAACCCAGAAATCCAGAAAAAATATTATCAGCTGATCCATACATTTTGTCGAATGTCATTGACATTTTTCTATAGAACAGATGATATTTTTTTCTCGATTTCAGATTTGGTCCCATAGTAATAGTTGTTCACAATGATGATTACTATGAGCTCTTTTCGGCTTATCGTACCCATTCCTTATAGCCCTGTATTGGTAAATAAAATGGCTTACCCGCCAACAGCCTATTGACGAGGTTCATAGTGTAAGGAACATTTCCATGATTTGTTATGTTTTGATTTCTGTTTTCTAATAAAAGTAGGTATATAATTCCATTTGTATTTTTTTTTATTTGCAGGCAACAGCCACATGGTAGAAAAAATCGTGGACCGAGCGATTACATCGCTCAGTGCTAACGGAGTGGAAATCAACCGAGAGCATTGGTTCAAAGAAGCAATGGAGGCAGAAAAATCAGGCGCTGTTAATACTTGCCAGGTAACTCAGCATAAAGCGATTCTTACACCGTGCTATCTTCAAGCGTCACGATTCTTGGACGTATCACTGCTGTGGGTTCAAATCCAAAACCATTATGTACATGCATTAAAATGGATATCCTTGTTTCAGGCCATAATTCGTTCAGTCATCGGTACCGGCATTGACGCTGAAGACCAGAAACATACTTGGATGGAAGATGCAGATGCCGTAAGTACATTTTTTAAGATATTTTTATGGTGATGTCCTCATTTTTTTTTTTCAGAATATCGATGAGGAGTAAGACTTGCGCCTGATTATAATAGTAACTGTAATTCCACTTAAGATTCTCAAACTTTAAGTTGTTTATATCATGCGCCAAAGTTTGCCCATTATTTTGATATTTTAGCATTCGTCTAATAAGATATCGGTCAGTCAGTTATTGGGTTCCATATGTTTTGTAATTCGACTGAATACAATTTAAGTGTCTTTTATATTTTAGAGTTTCTGTTATTTTTTATTTTAATACTTCTTCATTTGAATTTGAAGCAGCTTTTAAATATTAATTATGACAGTTCTAATAAATGATCTCTATTTTTTTATTCAACTTTTTTGTTTTTGTATTTGGTTAACATAAGCTTTCGCATTATTTTTTAGTTATGTGAGACTGCGTCTTCTATACTTACGTTTGTCTATTCTTTTTGTAATCTGTGAAAACTTAATTTGCCTTCTATTCTGATGTACTCTAAATAATTATGTATTTAGCTGTAAGTTATACAAAAAAAAAAAAATTTTTGCTCGTTTCAAATTTTGTGCTCTTATAATTAGGTGTAATATACATTATATACGGTATACATTAATTCCAGTGCGCAAACGAAGGCGCATACGAGTGCGCACGCGCAATATACGGGTACGCTCTCTCGGTGTTCCCTTCAAAGAAGTCCATCTGGCTCCGAGCTGCGTACTTGGAGAAGCAACACGGGACCCGCGCCAGCTTGGAAACTCTGCTGCAGAGGGCGGTCGCGCATTGTCCCAAGTCGGAGGTGCTCTGGCTGATGGGAGCCAAGTCCAAATGGCTCGCTGGTGAGTTGAGAAATCTTACCCCATATCACCATGCCTTTCCACTACGGGAGATTGACTATAACATTTTCAGATCTATATACATGAAACGAAACGGTTTGTAAGAAGTTTGGTTAAGTAATCGTGATATGCATATCCAATGATGAACGGGGTGAAGGTTTTTAAAGAAAAACTCGGTCGTAAAAAATATCTCAAAAAAGTTGTTAAGGATTTTATTTAGTGATCAGCACGGCCATAGACATAGAGCGCATCGATGTGATGTTATTCTCATGAGATGTGTGGGCGATAAGTCCTACACTGAGACTTTCCGCTATACACCCGTCTGCCCTAGAAGGAGGGAAATATTTTTGGGGTGTATGTAAGCTTTTAAGTATGTTTGGTGTACCTATATGACATCCCGTATCTTAAACTGCTTGACCGATTTTGACGAGTGAAGAGTCTTTGGACTCCTCTTTACTTGCGGAGTGACATAGGCTACATTTTGCAGTCGGGTATCTGTTTTATTTGTTAGGTGTTTTGGGCTAATCCCCAACTCAGGCGCAATAACTATAACATAGTACACGGGTAGGCGGGCAACGTAAATCCTCTGTCAGTCTACCCGTTCCACGTATATCCCACGTAGTCACATCCTATATTAATTAAGGTAAATTGTTTTCTTAGGCGACGTCCCCGCAGCGCGAGGCATCCTCTCCCTCGCGTTCCAAGCCAATCCGAACTCTGAGGAGATCTGGTTGGCGGCCGTCAAACTGGAGAGCGAGAACAAAGAGTACGACAGAGCGAGACGGCTGCTCGCCAAAGCTCGCGCCTCTGCACCTACTCCTAGGGTAAGTGTGATAGAGAAACAAGCAAATGTAAATGAGTGAACGAATATGGAAGAAAGAGCGAGAGTCTAGGATCCAAAGAGTAAAGTCTAGAGGAGTGAAGAGTGAGCAAGTTTTTTCTTTTATCTAAAGTTGGCAATCATAAAAGGAAACTATGGCATGATAGATAGATAGATAAACTCTTTATTATTCAGTTTGTACACAGTTTTTATTTTTATTTAAATTAGTGTAACAACAGGCGGCCTGCCTGGCGACAACTGGCTGGTAATAGGGTACTTGTACTCGACCGGCTAGCTACCATCCTAAAATTGAAAATCTGTCGCCAAGCACCTCGGTGTGTTCCAGCAGCCTCACTTGAGAGCCAGTTCCCATTACAAGCTAGGAATGGGTGTGTTTACCTTCTTCGACCACATTGTCATTTAATATCAGGTGCGTTGTGGAACTGTTAACATAGATCAGACCTGTGTGTAAAGACCTTAATTTGACCACTACTCTACTGATAAATTGGTCACGCTGCAAAGCCTGCCCCACACAGACAAAACAGATAAATAGAGGACGGTGATTGGGCGCCAAGCACAGATAGCATCACCCTCTTTTTCGTTTTTTTTTCCTTCCCTCATATTGAGAGGCAGGGTTTTTTTTTTTTGTTCTGTGGTTGAAACTTCACTGTGATTTATTTGTCCACAGGTGATGATAAAATCAGCCAAACTGGAATGGGCGCTCAACAACCTAGACGTGGCGTTGAAACTTCTGGAAGAGGCCATCAAAGTGTTCGCAGATTACGCCAAACTCCACATGATGAAAGGACAGATTGAAGAACAAATGGGCAAGAACGACGACGCGCATACCACGTATTCCCAGGGGGTAAGGCTTATTTTTGCCTATCTTCTTATGAACATTTACAGTTTTTAATATTATAGACAACTAGCTGTTACCCGAGCCTTCGTTCGCGTGAACTTACAAAAAAAAAAATGCCTATGACCGTCTCCTACCCTTATGGTATACTAGCTGCGCCCCGCGGTTTCACCCGCTATTCTACAGAATCCGATTTTTTTCCGGGATAAAAAGTAGCTTATGTGTTTATCCAGGGTATAAGCTACCTCCCGTACCAAATTTCATTCAAATCCGTTCAGCCGTTACAGATTTTTATCGAAAACAAACACACTTACATACTTATACACTTAAACACAAACTTTCGCAATTATAAATTAATTATAATATTACTGTGATGATGAGTATTCATATTCATATTCAAATTATTCATAAAAACATTTATACGTCAGTTACATTATAAAAACTTGTAAATATTTAATTATTTAAATGTATACTTCAGCGTAGAGTGGTACTGGGTACTTGACAAAAAACACAAGCAAAATAGGCTTATGACAACTGGATACTGATAAGCAATAACATGTCAACCCACAAAAAAAAATGAGTTAATGATACAGAACGCTTCTTTGGCTGACAAAGAAGCGTTCTGTATCATTAACTAAATTTTTTGTTGGTTGACATGTTATTGCTTATCAGTATCCAACTAAGATGTCCTTTGTCTCGTTTAAGCACGTGACTCTTTTCATCAGAAAGAAGTTGACAAAGCACTTTACAGCATAATTATTATACTACCTTATCGAGCATCCTAACTAATATAATAAATGCGAAAGTAACTCTGTCTATCTGTCTCTCTGTCTGGGTATTTGTCGCGTTATCGCGGCTAAAAGGCTGAAAGAATCGATCAGAATTTTTGCATATGTATATTGTAAGGATCGGAGAAGCTCCTTGTTCTTTGCAGGTCTACGCGAACGAAGTCGCGGGTAACAACTAGTTTTTTAATAAAGTAGTTTAAAACAATATTTCTTTTATATATTTATTCTATTATATAGCTCAAGAAATGTGCTACAAGCATAGCTATGTGGATCTTACTATCGAGACTTGAAGAGAAAATGAAGCACATCACTAAAGCAAGATCGGTCTTGGAAAAGGCAAGACTGAGGAATCCAAAGAATCCAGAATTATGGTAAGTGATCATAACTGATCTCCTTCTTTTTACCGACCTGCCCAAGAAGAAGGGAAATGTTTTTGGGTGCATGTAAATATGTTTGTGTGTTCATATGTAGCGTAAACGGCTTGACTCATTTCGAAGAGTGAGGTGTGGTTGGATTTCTCTTTACGCCCGGAGCTAAGCTACATTTTGCAGTCGGGTATTTTGTTTTTCTTGTTATAGTATTTTAATTTCCTGCTCTATTTCTACGTATTCCTCGTGACTTTCCCCATTTCGCTTTCATCAAAGTCGCTGTCGTTCCCGGATTTTGCGCGCGAATCTCTAGTTTTTTTTTATTTGTCGTCCTATGGATTAAATCCATAGGGGATTTGACCAAAAACTCAGCTGATGCCAATGTGACCAATGGTGATGGAGTAGTGGACTGTTTCATTATTTATTTATTTATAAGTTGAAACAGGAAAGGTGATTTATACAAATATTTTAAATTTAAACAAAAGTGAACAATAATTGTAACATATTCTAGTACCCTAGATTTTGCACTAGGTGGACCTGTGTCGCGAAATCCAGTGTCTTTCATTCCATATCAAAACAATATATTTTCTTGAAAACAAAACAAAAAAGCTAAACAATAAATAATCATTTCTAAATCTAAATTATTCCTTTATTTGTACGCCACAATGGACAAGGACATGGGTTCTTTTTCATTCTTAAGACCTGTATGTTTTTTTTTTAATTACTCTGTGGCTAGACGAGCAAGTCGGTCACCTGAACTTCAACAGTTCAATACCTTGCGCGGCAATGCACTGCGCTCGTCACCCTGAGATTTTAGATGTAAAATCTCTGTATGCCCAGTAATTACGCTGGAAACATTGCCCTTCAATCCGGAACACAGTAATGCTTGCAAACTGCTGCTTGGCGGTTGAATAACTGGCAAAGGTGTGGTACTCCCCCAGGCAGCCTCTGCAAGAGTCCTACCACTACAAAACTACGCTACTCCGCTACTACGCCACTTTGTATGTGTATACACACATACAAAGTGGCGTAGTACGCCACAAATAAATGAATCTTAGTAGTTAGGACTAGTTAGGATTAGGATTTACTTGAGCGGTGCTGTGATTCAACATGGCACAATTACACCTAATCTGGAATGAAGATTGGCTCTCAAAACTATAAGTTTCCCGGCGACAGGTTGGAGAGCGTGAGACTGGAGAGGCGGAACGGCAGCGCAGACATCGCCAACTCCGTGATGGCCAAAGCGCTCCAAGAGTGCCCGACCGCGGGCCGGCTGTGGGCCGAGGCCATATTCATGGAGTCGCGACCGCAGAGGAAAACTAAAAGCGTAAGCTCGACTGCCACGGTGGCTCAGTTGGTAGTGAACCTACCTTCTGTGTTTTGGAGCGTGGGTTCGATTCCCATCTAGGACAAACGTTCATGTGATGAATATTTGTGTTTGTTCTATGTCTGGGTGTTAATATCTATATAAGTGTGTATTTAAAAATATCTATGTACCTATATCAGTCTCTGGCAACCATAGCTTTGCTTAGTTTAGGGTCAGATGACAAAAATGTGCAAAAATGTCCCAGATATTTATATTTATTTATTATTTTAAATACTCCCTAAACTTCAGTCGTTTTCATACAAACATAGCGGGTGTAAGGGAAACGCTCGCGAGCCCAAAAACCTACTATTAAGAGCCGACTCCCCTGATTCAGCTATCTCGTCTTCGTTTCGTTCTTCGTCGCCTAAATCGTAGTTACAGAGAGGAAATTAAAAAAAAAACTTTAGACTACCATTGTGTAGTTTTTTTTTAATGATTTGGCGAAGGAGAAGAAAAAAAACTCGAAAAATTGATGAGATTTTATTTTTAATTTCCTCTCTGTAATGTTTATATTAAAAAAAATGTTGCAAAAGTGCGAACGACAGCGAGAAGCAGGGAGCTGGGCCTTAAAGAATATAAACCCAAAAATAAAGTCAACGAAATGATTATGAAAACAAACCATTACAACGCCGATTTCAATATACATACCAAATATCATCAAAATCATACGAGTTCTGGTAAAAATGTTATATTAAACAGTGTTGCGTCGTTCGTACACATGGCTACAAAAATATCGTATAACTTATACTTGATTAACGTCGCGATTCTCGCGATGCGCTCGAACGAAACTTTACACGTATCGACTAAAATGTCACACTAACGTGTCACAAGTCACTGATATTTGCAACGACCGTCACGTAAAAACTGTTTCCTAAACAGCATTATGCTGAGTTGAGGCCATTTTTGTGACACATGACAGTGACTGCTATACTTATATGATATTGCTCACCTGCTTACCCTTCAATTTATTTAATGTTAATGTTGTTGCAAAATAAAATTATTTACTTTCTTTCTTTCTAAAAAATAGAGGAGTTGTACCCAAGTGTATCTGTGTACGAATGGCGTTGGATTCAAATCATATAATGTAAGGATTTTATTTAGATGTCAGAAGCGCGAATTCTCTAATTTCTTATGTATTTTAAAACTCAATTTGAAAGTTTGGGACATTTGCCAAACCGAAGGCCGTCAATCGCTCCAAAAAAGTGCTCTTTGCTTTCACGAATCCTCGATGATGTCCGCTTAGTTCATTTCAAAATATTGAGAAGGTCTGCTGGTATATGAACGACTAGCTGCGCCCCGCGGTTTCGCCCGCTATTCTACAGAAACTGAATATTTTTCCGCGATAAAGCTATCCGCATATAGCCTATGTGTTAATCCAGTGTGTAAGCTACCTCGGTACCAAATGTCATTCAAATCCGCTCAGCCGTTACAGAGTTGAACGGGAAACTTTCACACAAACTTTCGCATTTATAATATTAGTGTGATAACATCGCTCACTACATATTTTCATACTATGCCGAAGAAACTCGGTGTGTGAACTAATCATCCTAACTAATATTATAAATGCGGATATAGCTCTGTCTCTCTGTCTGGGTGTTTGTCACCGGTTTAACGGATCGAGCTGAATTTTTGCATAGATATAGCTTAAGGGTAGGAGACGGACATAGGCTTTACTTTTTTTTTGTAGGTCCACGCGAACGAAGTCGCGGGTAACAGGTAGTATTCTATATTTAAGCCCGCGTAGTTGTCACTGGTAGATCTAAGTTTCCCGCGCCACTAAAATTGGTTTACTGCGCAGGTACATATGGAGGACTTATTTGTTTTAAAAAAAGAATTGTGTCGACTTGAGAACCTGCCCTTGTTTTGGGAAGTCGGTTAAAACCTACGTTAATTGCTTTTAATGTCTTGTTTCCTAGGTGGATGCGTTGAAGAAATGTGAGCACGACGCTCATGTACTGCTAGCAGTATCGCAACTTTTCTGGACCGAGAGGAAACTGAACAAGTGTCGAGAGTGGTTCAACCGCACCGTGAGTAGCAAATCTACTTCCCATCCCGCAGTACTCCCCCATACCCATACCCCGTTTCACAGCCGGGTCGAAGCGTCGAGTCATGAAACAGGCTTACTCCAGAAATCCCCTGCGAAGGGGATCACTGGATTTTTTGTCCATTAATCCCCTTAGCATCTCATTTGAGATGGCGAAGGGGATTATTGGACAATAAGTCTAGAAATCCCCTTAACCATTTATTTTGTTTCTGTGAAAGTCGATTATTGCGCTTAAGTAGGACGCGTGTCATCGAGTAGTCGAGCTTCATTTTCATTCTTATTTCAACATGTGCAATGTCGATATTCGTTTGGCAATGAACAAATCCTTACATTATATTCATTTTTTAGGTGAAAATCGATCCGGACCTCGGCGACGCTTGGGGTTATTTTTACAAGTTTGAATTGCTGCATGGAAACGAGCAACATCAGGAGGACGTCAAAACGCGCTGCAAGGCCGCCGAGCCCCACCACGGGGAACATTGGTGCCAGGTAAATTACACCTTATGTGGTAGGCCATAGAATAAAGTTTTAAATAACACAGGTCCATGTAGAGCTGCGATTTTTTTAAGCGACTTCAAAGAAGAGGTTCTCAATAAGACTATGTTTTTAGGGTTTCTTAGTACTACAAGGAACCCTTATAAGTTCATCGTGTCCGTCTGTCTGCCTGTCTGAATCCTTTACAACCTTATAACTTCCATAGTAATAAACGTACATGCATGAAATTTTGCACTACTAAAGTCTAAATATAGACCTCCAGTTCCAAAAAATAAAAACACTTTTTTTGTATAATAAGGGTATATATATATATATAACCCATGCATGTAAAAAGGGGATGAAAAAAAATGTGATGCACTCCATCATGTGGGGTGTCATTGAACAGGTTTTTTAAAGTTAACAATTTTGAAAGAATAAAAAAATCATCATTTTATATTCAATTTTCGTAATATAATATAATAATAACGCCCGTCCCCCACAAGTGGGGTATCATTAAATAGGTCTTTTAAAATGAAATACACAATTTTTCTATCAGACGGACCGCTTGCGAAATATGGGCCGACAAAGTTGGGATGTGAAGAACCTCCTTTAAGAAGTCATCGGAATCATCGCGTTACTTCATATCCTGCATGTCTTATTATTAAAAACACATTGTTTATCACCACTGGTCGAGTTTGCTTTGTGAGTTATTGAAGAAATTAAGAAGTATTGATTTGCTCTAAAATTAAAAAAAAAAATTTTTTCCCTAAAACAAAGCAAAACTCGGTCTAACTACAAAACTTGCAGAAGTTGAACTTTTAGATGCAATTTATATCAGGTGAACTATCGTGACAATCTAATTTCTGCAAGTTTCACTAATTTTGACGCTTATCGAGCCAGGCGCTTTGTTCCGGAAAGCCCACAGATCACACTAGATACCGCATTACGAGATTCGTTGTTCCTACAAAAAGTCACCAAAGCTTGAGGCGCGGCGCGGGTCGCGGGGAGTGCGACCAAGCGTTCTCATTGGCTATCTCAAGGTTACGCCTACTCGCGCTATCAATCAACCAATCAGAGTAATTTCTTACAAGTGTATTTAGACTGATGCATGGTGAGCTTCGAGCGTCCTGGATGCAGAATCTAGGGTGTGATCTGTGGGAAAGCCCTTAGAAACTACTAATAAGCATAATTTGTCAACAGGTATCGAAAGACATCGCGAACTGGTGTTTCAGCACCGAGCAGGTGTTGCTTCAGCTCGCGAAGAACCTGTCCATTCCCACGTAAACGTAAGAACTATTACTTAGATATATATTCTAGAATATACTTTTATTTGTGTATGATCGTAATTTTAAGGAGTGTACGTGAAGAATAAATGTTATCAAAGTATCATATAATTTTGTATTTCGTTTAAATCCTTGTCAATCAAAATGACTTTGTGACTCCAAAAAGAGTTTATTGGTTCTTGACAGCACTTCACCACGCTAAAAACTATATATTTACCTCGACGTTACAACAGCCGTGATCACGAGCTGGGACCCTATTCGGAGAAATGACATTTTATCTCGGTCACTGTCTCTCTAATTTAGAATTTAATGGGAGTGAGAGTGACCGAGATAAAATGTCATTTCTCCGAATAGGGTCCCTGGGCCCTTACTCTCTATTGTCATAACTAGCTTGTTACGCGCAATGTTAGTCGCATGAAACGGTATTCTCTAAGTTTCTTAAACGCGCGATTCTTCACGTCTTGGTACGAGTGGGAACCGCGTTTAAGTTTAGAACATGTTATGACGTCACGAGTTATTGGCAAGTTATCTCATGTGCGATAGAGAATGTATATTTCCTCCGGAAATATACAGGCTTCCTCACGATGTTTTCCTTCACCGAAAAGCCAGTGGTATATAATCTTTACGTAAGTTCCAAAGAAAACAACGCACATCACTCGCATCGCATATAACACAAATTATCGTCTTCACATAATAAAGAAACGCATCATATTACGGCTTCAGTTTGTTTTCAATTACCTACTTAAGGCGTGAGGTTAAAACACAAATAAAAATTAAGCTTTAAATTACATATTATATTACAAAAATATACTCTCAAAACTATCCTATCGATCTCAATTTTTATGCGAGAGTTATATTAACAATTGCATACGAAGTGAACGATAAACACCTTTTATAAATCTTCTAAAAATACTCGGGCTTGTGTTGTTATAAACGGGGTTGGCACGCTGCCAGCGGCGCGATGCGCGTGCGCTAAATAACCACAGATTTTTCACCTCTTTCTCCACACAAAACGAAACTCGCAGCCGACTGCGATGCTCAATGACTTTTTAGTGAAAAAGTAGTGAAAGTGATAATTTAGTTTGAAAATGTCGCCGCGATTGCCCGTGCTGCCGCTGCAAGAGATGACGCTATCCCTGGTAGCAAGACAACTCATACACACCTTGTCTCGGGTGACTTCCGAAGAAGACGCTGCCTTCGAGTTCGCAATGGTGTCCTCTTACTACGAGAGCATGGGCGCCACCAACGACATATTCCAAGATCTCATGAACCTAATCCTAACCTCAGAGTATCTCGACCCTGCTATACGATACTACACTATGAAGTTACTACTCAAAGAAAACGTGAAGAGTGTAGCGACTGGCATTTTCCCCGTCCAATATTACAAAAAAGTAGTCGAGGTCATCGTCGAACAAGGACAGCATTTGACATCGCTCAATTTGAAAGGAGTTTGGGTCAAGGATGAGCATTTATCGTTGATGTACCAGTTGATTAAGAATTTAAAGAATCTGACGGTGTTGAATATCCCTTACATAGCTAATGACGAAGTGTTGAAGTATATCGGTGAACACAATAAAGTGTTGAAATTACTGGACATATCGGGCGAGACCGATGTCACGGAGATTGGAATAGACGCGATGTTGAGAAGCAATCCGCATCTGACACAAAGTCTGACAGTTGTAAACATAGGAATGTACGGCGAGGAGAATGTTGATCACACAGATGTTGCCCTATTTATACGCGCCTTGCCTAACCTCACGAACCTTGGCAGTTACTCGTTTGTTGGTAAATCTCTTTACCACATATCCACGGACTGTCCTCCTAATTTCAAAACGAAATTACAGTACGTCCACGACGTGCAAACGAATTCGAGAACGATAAAAGCTATCGTGTCGTTATGTCCTTTGATTGAAACGATTTATTTAGAAGAGCCTGATTCCGGGGTGTTGCAACATTTAAAAGAGTTGACTAGTCTAGGTAAAATTAAGCTAAATAAATTCCAATGCCACGAATTGCACCAGCTGCTCGATAAAATTGGACATAGAATTTTGACATTGATGTTGTCTGGGTCGTCTGGTTCTTTCAACTTTACGAGAATAGCAGAGACTTGTAGGAATTTGGAGAGTTTAGAGTTCTATCAGATTCAGACTGCAACGCATGAAGAAGAGATTCCGTTCAACAAGTTGGAACATATCGAGATTATCCAGGGCAACCTGTCGAACTCATGTCTCAAGTATTTGATGACGGGAAGTCCTATGCTAAAGAAACTGATCATTGGAGATGAGCTCAAATTGGATGACCAGGATATGGCGCGGTAAGTGTACTCGTAGCGTACTGTGGTTTATGTTCTGTTTTTTATTGTAGCTTTGTTTAGCGCGTTTGGATCGCACGACACAGGGTGTGGTTACAAATCCCAACAATGAGCTTGAGCTACCTTGCTACTTGCGGTGACATCATGAGGAAGCCATCAGGAATCAGATGCATGGTAGTGCGGTACTTGCTAGTACTTGGCTGGCCAGCTGCAACCCTCAAGTTTTGTTTTAATGAAACGGGAACACTCACGTTAAATTCAGTCGGTTATTCCGACTATAGTTTCGATCACATTCGGTGACCTTTGGCAAGAAAAGGTCGCGCGCGTCTCGCTTAGCATTCCTTGATGAAGGTCACCGAATGTGATCGAAACTATAGTCGGAATAACCGACTCAATTTAACGTGAGTATTCCCGTTTCATTAAAACAAAATGTATCAAAACCACTTCAGTTTTCATAGCAAAACTCTCAAATTGTGAATCTGTCGCCTAGCACCTGACAGGGTATTCTGGCAGCCACACTTGAGAGCTAGTTCCGATTCCAGGCTAGGTGTGTTTACCATTCTCGACAACACCGTCACGTAACACCAGTGAGATTGCGGTCAAATGTCTGTCAAAAATTTGAATAAAAACTCTAAATTAAAACAACTAAACTAAAAAAACTAAATTAGATTAGACTTCGGATTTTGCAAAAATCG
Organism: Apocheima hispidaria; assembly: GCA_947579745.1. Classification (NCBI taxonomy): domain Eukaryota; kingdom Metazoa; phylum Arthropoda; class Insecta; order Lepidoptera; family Geometridae; genus Apocheima; species Apocheima hispidaria. Next base: position 9,682,297 of record OX388161.1, read on the forward strand.
ACTCCTAAAGGGGTAAAATGGAAGTTTGTATGGAAATAAAATCATTTTTCATGCTAAGCCAATGAAATTCGGTTTGTGAACTACGCATAAAAAATAAAGAAAGGAAAGTCTCAGGATTATTCGAAAATCAACCCTTAAATGGGGTGTTTCATGCAGTCTATGCATTAGCCGTGCGGACAAGCTAGTACTAAATAAATCGCAAATTATAGAGTACTCTTTATTGAAGTTGGTTGAGCTCTTGGGCAAAACTATTATACGTATATTAGTTACTAGATGCGCCCCTCGGATTCACCCGCTAAAAAAAAACAAAGGAACCCTACATTTTCACGGGGTGAAAAGTCAACTATATTACTCTCCGACCCTTAAGGAGTTCCGATTTCCCAACATCCGTCTCACCAGTTCAGCTCGCTCTCGTAATATTGTATTGTCAGCAAAATTTCAACTTAGTAGAACATGGGGAACTGGTCTAAAACTATATCCATGCAAAAATTCAGGTCGACCTGTTGCTCTGTTGCTTGGTTGGCTTGTTGTAAGAAACAAACCAATAAGGCAGACGCGCTACCAACAATGCCAGGAGAGTCGGCAACTGTAAGATGGCTTTAGCATACGTTTTCATGTTGAGCAAGAAGTGAAGTAACCAATGGCACGTGACAATACTACTAATATAGTAATTTTATTAAGGGAAAGTGAGCGTAACAAAACCGAGATCGAGTGTTGCAACATTCGATGGAAACTTAGTAATCCTTGTAAGAACCGAAGTTTGAAGTTTGTTCCACCACCGTAACTATATCTTTCATAACCAGCTATGAAATAGTAGTAATGTAAATTCTAAATTAATGTTTTTTTTACCTTAAATTTGACTTTATTTTGTTTTGGCATACTTATGAAGTAAATAGGCCATTGGCTCCCGACACAGTCTATGACTAGTTTGGGAGACTCTGGGATCAACTATTTAGTTGTAATTTTTTGTAATGCCCAAATAAATTTGATTTGAATTGATTTGAATTTTCATCATACCTATTCTACAAACAACAGTTTCCTCTAGAGGATAGCGGGAGCAAAATACAATTATGACCCCAAGTTTGTTTTGTAAATGTTTTTTTTAACTAGCTTTCAACCTGGGCTCTAGTGGTATAATATCCCTACCAATATTATAAATTCGAAACTGTCTCTCTGTCCCTCTATAGTATTACTCTATGGTCCCTCTGTCTCTCTGTTTTTTTGTCGCGTTATCACGGCTGAACTATAGATATAGCGGGTGGAGACGGATATAGGCTACTTTTTTTTGTAGATCCACGTGAACGAAGTCGCGGGTAACAGCTAGTATTATTATATAAATTAAGCTACTATGTACTACCAACTAGTGCTAACATCGTAGTATATTGCAACGTCCCATTTAATTTAGAACAGCATACTCGTATGTGCTAAAAAAATTCATATATTTTTTTATTTATTTTTCATGCGAATGTTTTTTGTCTGTGGTGTACATTTATGTAAATAATACAGTACGACGCGTGATCACAAAGTAAGATCTAGCGACTGAATGAGTTTTCAATTTCAATTAATCTACAATTATATTACTACATTACATTAATTTACATACAAAGTTTTGAAAAAGTGTTCTTTATGTATTGAACAAGCTTCTGACAGAAGTTGTGCAAATTAACCACAAATAAAAGGGACATCGGAACGTACTGAGGTTTCACCTCTAGTACGTAGTACATAGTAGCTCAATGTTTTAAATCTAACAGTAAATATTAATTCCACGTCTTTTATTTCCAGATTGGTCCGCCGATACAAGTTCGAGAATCTCGAAGCTATCTGGTTTCCGAACGCGCCCCGGCTGTCCTGTGAAACCGTGGAACTGCTCATGGAATGCCTCCCAAAGCTGCAAAGCCTAGGGAACCTCAGCGGCTGGCGGTTCACCCCTGATGAGATGATGTTGATGCGAGCGATTATAGCCAGCACTAACCTGGATCTGATATTATCACCTCCGGGCATATTCCAGCAGGGAAGCTTATAGATCTAATTGGGACCGCTTCATCCATAAAGATTAGCTTATCGTCTAACTTAACTTCTAGTCAGCTTTATGTACGTTTATTTATCAATGCTGTTAACAAAAATAAAACTTGACAACTTGGAGAACTTGAAGAAGGACAACTTGGGGACAAAACTGAAATAAACTTTTTGTAATGCTTGTCGTAAACTTTATTTTTAAATCAATCGTTGAAAACATTTCACAGCCCGAATCAGACAAGAATAAAATTTCTAAAAATATTAAACTAATTCACTTCATATCTTTTACGCAGATGCGAGATTTTACTATGAAAACTGATGTGGTTTTGACACATCTTGTATAAAACGGGAATACTCACGTCAAGCCCGCAATGCAAGGCAAGACATGGTCACACGCCTGTCACGCTTAGCATTCCTTGATAAAGGTCACCGAATGTGATCGAAACTATAGTCGGAATAACCGACTCAATTTAACGAGAGTATTTCCGTTTTATTAAAACAAAACAGATGCGAGATATGTGAACCACGTGACAAAATTTCTCAAATCTCTCGCACTAACTACAGTTCTAGAAAAATCTATTGTACAATAATCTGAGTTTTTTTTTTTGTATTTGATACAGACTACATATAACTTGGTCGCACTGTAATGAGTAAGCGTGATGCCTACCATCTACACTGCAACCAACTTATTAGTAGTGTGTTTCTTTTTAGATGACAACATACTCTTATTGTCAACAAATACGGTCGATACGCAATTAATAGTAGCGAGAAAATTCAGAGCTGTCATTGATCGAAAACGCTATGAAAACAATGTAAATAATAGTGTTGAACGTCTAAAAAGAAAGACTGTAGAGGTAGCGAAATGATGAGGATGAAATGTTTCATGGGAAGAATCAATTATGTGCAAAACGATGGACGTTTGTGCGACTCCCGCACTGATCTCTATAAACATATAAGTGGGTGGCAATGTGGTTCATTTCATTTCACTTCATCAGTACCTTCAATGATTTTGTAGCCATATTTACTGCGCGGCAACTTGATTTGATTGCTCGAAGTTTCCTTTGGCGGGTGGTTCGTTTTCTTGGTTGCTAGATTTACTCGATGACCTAGACTGATTCGATTTCTTTTTAGCTCGTTGCTTCCACATTTTGCATTCGTCTGCGCATTTCGTTGTGATGATACCCCTGAAAAATAAAAGGCGCTTAAAGTTAATCTTACGTAGGTAGTTATCATAATTATATAGGCGTTAAGTTTAACATTAGGTGAGCGATCTGCTCGTATCGTCACCAGGTTCCATAAAAAAACGATGAAAAAAAACTAACGCATACCGATACGAGTATTTAAGGTGCAAAGTTTAACTCAGCGCGCGAAATTAAAATTTTCTTGCGTTTTATGTCAATTACAGCTTAATTACTCATCGTAGGTTCATGAAAACTAATTTTGCGTAATAAATATATTGTTTCAAGAAATTACACCAACCAAAAATTCAAGTTGAAAGCTAGTATAAGTACATTTCCCACTAAACCAAAAACCAAGATGAAAATCAGCTTATTGAAATTTGTAGCTAAACCAATGTTATCTAGGTAATCATTTTGCCCGTAATTTCTTAAAACAACTTATTCATTGGCTCAAAATTGGTTTCAATAAATCCACGATGAGTAAACGTAATGTAATTGACAAAAAACGCAAGAAAATTTGAATTTCGCGCGATGAGTGAAACGGGTATCTGCTTTTAGATGTATCCCCAACGCTAGTTCTTTCGCACATTTTGCACGTGCACAAAAAAACCCTTTCCCTTGCCAAAATATCAACATAAGAATTGCTTAAACATTTGCAATGCTATTCTGATGGCATAGAGAAATTATACTAATACTGTTAATGTCCTTAAAAAGATGCGTTACTCGATTGTATTACTGATAAGGACGTAAGATGTCGCTGTGTGTTGTTATCTGCGACAGTATCGTCACAATTTCTGCTTGACTTGAAATAGAAACTCAAGCTAACTCATTCGTAATGGTACGGAGAAAATACGCGACTTGTTATGAATATTTTTGCATTAATATTAACAGTAAAAGTTTATATTTTATTTGCAAAACTCACTAGGTTCTCAAGAGATGGCGTTGAAAACATCATTTGTGGAAACATATTTTTTACGTCGTATATTGCAATCTAATTTGAACTAAACCATAAACTACGGACATATAATAATATTATGTGTCTTTACTGACCATATTTTCATCGGCTTTTTATAGCGGTTTAAAATTCGTAACCGCTATCTAATTTTAAGCAGATTTTTCAAGGGTACATTTTTTTTTGTATGAGATTGTTATTCTTCTCGTATAGATTTTCTTTGATAATGGTATTACTGTTTTTTTAAAAGATTCCTACTAAGTGCCTTTTTTATCTTCAAACATGTTTAAAATTCACGATGGAGATCCAAAAGTCTTCTAGGGAATCGGGCTCTTGAATTGATAATTCAAAAGATGTTTGTTACCTTACTAGATTTTCCTTAACGTCGAATCTGCCCATGATTTCCAAGATAACGTCGGAGATGATTTTGGGGTCGAGACACATCTTCGCGGGCTTGTTTAGAAAAGCTGGCGACTTCTTGCCCGTCAGACAATGTGTAGCTAATATTCTGGAAAAATGATATTTCGAGTATACTTTTATTAAATGTAGGTAAGGAACGTTTGTGTTTCGCAATGCATAAAAATCAGTAAAATTAGAAATGATACTCCATGGAACTGCTCGAGCCCCAAACACCATTTTTTTTAGAAATACCTGAAACTCGAGTATGTCCTCATACTGTAAACAGAACCAATGGATGGCGGCAGCAGTGGACGTCTTCTGGATGGTGATGATGAGTTATATATATGTATTGTAGAAAAATAACCGTCTAAGGATTATTTGCAAAGTAGTCGGAAAAACCTATTATTTGTTGTATAAGGCATGTTACCTTCTAGGAAATACAGCCAAGAGCAAAGTTCTCGTAGCCACCGTGAAAGATTTCCAGTTCACTTTCTGAAACTGATCGACGTGGATCAACGTTTTCCCACTTCCTATCGGGACCTGAAACATTTATAAAACAAATATTTTAGTCTCCAAAAATAAAATACTATCTACCTATAGAGTTTGGTTTTTCATTGCCAAAGACCTTTGCTTATTGCATATAAATTCTGCTTACCCATTCTGAGTCATCTGCATTTGCGCCCTGTGCCGTTGTTTGCGCTGGAGCTTTGTATTGATTATTATCGATTTGCACAGTCGCTGAGCTATTATACTGTTTACCATATTTATTTGTGATCAAAACATTATCGTCGGATCGATTGAATTCCTCGTTTTCGTATTCTTCATGCTCTTCACACTCTTCTACCCCTTGTATCACAGTTTCATTGGCTTGTGAAATGTTCTCTGTCGAATATTGATAGACATCCACTTGTGTTGAATTAAGTGTTTGAGTCGTGGTCTGGGGTCTTTTTAGTTCTTCAATCATTCTAAACAATAAGCGGAAACTGTTACTAATGCTTGCCAATTCACGGGCATCAATTGTGACCGTTTGGCCGCTGACTTCGCTTGAATTGTTTCGTTTTGTAGAATCTGGTAGTGATTTATTAAAGGACGCGTTCCGGTTGTCTGCGTTGTGGGATCTCTTACGGCTGATGTCATTCTTCTTGGAAATGGCGTCTTGCATTATCTTCGGTATGACTGGGTTAGCTCGGTGTGAAGGCGTTATGATTTTCTTGCTGCTCCTTCGATTTATGTACTGGCGTGTACAGTTCTCCAATTTGATTTTTTTTCGGGATTCCTGTAATTGATTTTAAATATAATTTGCAAGGACGCAAAATAAGTTTTTTATTGTACCTACCTAGTTTTGAAGGTCCTCTTTACGCGAACGTACTTTTACGATTTTGTTCCCAAAAATAACTACGTAGATAGATAGATAGATAACTCTTTATTGTTCACACCAGAAATTACATGCATAATACAAAAATCTACTTAAAACTAGTGTAACAATTGGCGGCCTTATCGCTTAAAGCGATCTCTTCCAGGCAACCTTAGCATGGAGAGGATTTACAAGGAAGAGGTAAAGGACGGGGTGTGCGTTACATATTCCTTCAAAAGGAATATATAACACAAACAGAAAAAACGTGAACGTACGTACGTGTTTACGTACTATTGCTTACGCTCGTCATCCTTCTCTTCTGCGAGCTTTGAAAAAGCATTCTGTAGCTTAGCTGGATGTAGTTAGTAATAAACATTTACAACAAATTTGATTCATAATTGAGTTTAATACTAACACGATCAGAGTCTCCAGAATCGTCTTCACCACTCGGTGCCCAGGAAGAGCCACTTGGAGAATAGTCTTCAGGCTCGTTATCAGGTTTTGGACTCGGACCAGCTACTTCATCGTTTGATTTTGTGCTCAGATGTTCGCGATCTCCTGAAAGTTTAGTCGAGATCCATTTAAAAATATGGACATATTTTACCCGACTGCCCAAAAAGGAGGGTAAAGTTTTTTAGGGTGTATGTAAGTAGGTATATTAAGTATGTTATATGACCTCCTGTAGTTTAAACAGCTTGACCGATTTTGACGAGTGAGGTATCGTTGGATTCCTCTTTACTTCCGGAGTGAACGAGCAACATTTTGCAGTCGGGTAATTCGTTTTTCGTACGAATTACCCGACTGCATATGCGAATGCATACTGAATGTTATCCATAAACAAGACAATAACACAGAAATCGGAAAAAAAACTTCTAGTTACTCTTTTCTGTGACAATAACATTAAATCTACAAAGTTGCTACAAACTCATAATAAAGAGGTAAAGCCAGCGCAGAGCGCGTAAGTACATAGTACATACATAGTAAGTACGTAAGTCGTCGTATTTTAGCTTGAATAATTTCTAAGCAGCACCGTTCACTATCTTGGTGTAACTGACATGATAATTAACCTATAGGTTTGTAAGTATTAGGTAAGACAATGCGACGAGGGAATGACGAAACCGTTATGTTCAATTTTATGGTGGCATACAGGACGGGCTCAGATGGAGAAATAATGACACGTGCATTGCGCCTGGGACCCTATTCCTGTGCTCTCGAGATTATCTCGGTCACTCTCACTCCCATTAAATTCTAAATTAGAGAGACACTGATCGAGATAATCTCGAGCGCACAGGAATAGGGTCCCTGAAGTGAAAACGGCATGATTGCAATACCGAAATAAATACTAATTAGAGTTAAGTAGTAAAATACTTATTGATACCTACTGATAGCGGATATCGATCTAATTAGTTTTGATAATCCTGATTATAACTCACTGGCTCGAGCTATCAGCGTGGCGGTTTGCGGGTCTCGTTCTCCTGGTCTGGGCAGCGTCATCATAACACCGACTTTGAGGTCTTTAGCACTAGGGTTCAAGACTGAGTTCACGTGCACTACTTCACGACCTCCAGAACTCCATTCCACCAGGAGCCAATTCTCATTTCTACGCGACATTTCTCCACAACTCTCACAAAGGGACTAGTCTAACGTCTATCTTTCTATTAGACCCTCGTATTGCATAGCCAGGTAAAAGTTTCATTACAACCCTCACTGCAGTGATTACCGCTTCCCCCGCCCCTGGGGCCCAACAATACATTTCGCCAACGGATCCGTCCCACAAAAAACCCATCCTTTTTTGCAAGCGACTTCCTAGTAAGCTTCTAAGCGGAGATTTATATTCTTTTGTAGTGCACCCCAGTTTGTGTTTGTCGAACGTCGTAAAAGATTGAGACAATTGGTATTTGGAAATACCCGGCTGTAAAACAATTGGCTAAGGAAGGAAAGTCGTATATACCTAATTAAAAGTAGGCATGTTCTTCGTCATTTATAGTAAAATGCCTATTTATATACTTACTAGATATATGTAGGTATAGTGTGTGGAAGGTAGGTAATTATAAGACTAGATAAAAGTTGGTATGAGCAGAAGACATAATTACATAGATAGGTACCTTAAGACTTCGACTGAATGAATGGACGGGCCATAGTAAGAGAATTTTGAACACTATAAATTGAGCGCCGGCGCTCTCCTTGCTTCAGTCGCTCTCAGCTGCGAAAAGTGCGAGACGTACGTTTCGGCAATAATGCGTTCCAAATGTGCAAAAATATTCCTTGATATTATATTCGCTATCTCTTTTGTGACAAATGTACTATACATACTTTTAATTACGTATTGAAGCCTAAGTTCGATTGTATTGACTTGTTATTTTTATGTAAGGTAGGTAGTTGTGTGGTTAGGGGCCGTCCATTCATTTTACTTTGGTCGAAGCCTTAAGATACCTACTCAGTCTGCCATAAAGAAGGAGGGTTATGTTTTTCTATTGTATGAATTTAGGTATATACAGTACGCGCAAATCTGTTTGAGGCCTCGGATATTAGCGTAAGTGATAACACAGTATGCATTTTTAAGGTGTAATGAGATGCGGGGATTGCTCAGTACGACTTGCGCCTACATTCATAGACCTCAAAAAGATTTGCGCGTTCTATTTGCCGATTTTGGATTGCGAGGTGTCGTTAGATTCGTAATAATGAATATCCTGGAGTGCAGTGCAGAGTGTTTTGCAGCAGCTTTTTGTTTTTATTTTAATAAAAATATTTGTTTTTAGCGGTGTAGTGAAAAACTGCTATGTATTTTCTAAGAAATACTCGTAATGTAGATACTCTAAAAGCTTTTGCAGGGTAAAAACAGTCGCAGCGCAGGTTTAGGTCGCGCGGTTTGTACCACTCAAACTAGCTAAATTGACGAGATTTTTGGACCCAAAAATTAAAAGAAAAAAAGGGTGTCTATAATGTACAGCCCAATAATGTAAGGTCTGGAATGTACGATCGATAACTAGTGTACCGGGCTGCCAATTATCAGGACGAACAATACGGACTGTACATTAGCAGCACGTGCCGATAATGCACGACCAGGAATGTACAGCCGATGATCCGCGTGCCTGAGAAATGTGCACATTTATCGGGTCGTACATAATTGGTTGTACATTCCTGGTCGTGCTTTATTGGCACGTGCTGATAATGTACAGCCTGATAAAAGACGACCCAGCCCGTATTGGCTGAAAGACTCTGCTTCTATAGTTCGATGTGTCTATGATCTGTTTTGATTCCATGCTTCGTTTGGGGGCGATAGTGAAATGGGGCACTAATTAAAAATAATTTAACCAACTGTCATGTTACAAGATATAACAGTATGTTTCTGGGCTTTTATAAAAAAAAAAACCTAATAACCTGACTAGTTTTGACATAGCAAAGACTTCCGAGTTGTCATTTAAAAAAAACCTTTACCTACTAACTGTAATCCTTATATGTATTTTTAATCTGTGTCCTATTTTTAATATCGCTTTCAAACGAAGCACGAAATCGTTAGATGTCATAGACAAAGAGGCTCTCAGCCAATGAAGGATGGGTTGTCTTTTATCAGGTTGTACATTATCGGGTCGTACTTTAACGGCCCGTGTACTCATCGTGTACCATGTATGGCATGATATTGTACGTCCAATATTGTACAGCCTCATAGATTATCGGCTGTGCATCGTTGGCCCATGTCGATAATGTACGGCCGATAATTCACAGCCTGATATTCCATGTACGGGTACACCAAATATCATGCCGTACAATACGGGCTGTACATTATCGGGTCGTACATTAATGTCTCCCGTAAAAATATTGCTGCCGCTGACAGTTGTGATTGAAGTCAATGTCAGGTAAGTGAACGTTTTTGAGTTTTGGCGGGAACGTAAAGAAGTCATGTTGCGTCAATATTTTGTGCTTATCAAATGCTTGTGAACATGCACGAGTGTTTTTTATTTTTATTTTTTTTATTTATTAATAGACCAACAGCACAAAATCATAATATAAAAATAATCTTAAACAAAAATATAGTACAGCCAATAAAAGGTCTAAACATATTACTTGAGTTGGTAGAAACAAATCGTATTATTTTTATGTGTATATATAGGTACTATAAAGAAATAAACTAAATGATGTTTTACAAATAATATAAGTGTATATATATGAAATAAAAAATAATAATTATACAATAAAAATATATATATAAACATTAACACAGAAAAATACATGCGCAGTTTAAGAATTAGTGGAATACAATGAATTATATCATATTAGAATAGAATTATAGCCTGTTTATGTACTTATATGAACTTATCCATAAATATATATATATTCTTATGCAATAGTGGGTATACAAATGCATACTTAACACAAAATTATCAAACATGCTTCTGCAAACACACACGACGTCAAACACCTGTGGTTCAAATTATAATTAAAAGGATAACATCATGTTATCCATTAATTATTGTCAAGTTTTCGTAGATCCTACGTTTAACATTTTTAGGTGTGTTGAAAAGGTCTAGATGAGAGAATTTCTTATTAAAAGTTGTGCACAAACAAGCGATATTTTGCATAATTTGTATAAAGTTATTAAAAAAGAGAGTACTATTAGAGTGCCGCGTACGCAACTTAGGGACGTAAAAATTGATAGCAGAAAGAAGAGCTGGTGCGTCTATGTGACAATTAACTATATCGTATAGGAGCATCATGTCTGATAAAATACGCCTATCCGCCAAGGACATAATATCGCGACGCATGCAGCCATTACGATAGTCTGAATGTCCTCGAACACGGTAGTTAAGATGTTTGATAAATTTAGATTGTATTTTTTTAATACGAAGTGTATGTGTTATATAGTTAGGAGACCAGATACTGCTGGCGTATTCGAGTACACTACGAACATAAGCGTAATATACGGCTTTAACACAGCTTAAATTCGAAAACGGCTTGCAGGTCCGAAGAACGAATCCCAAATTTTTGTATGCTTTGTCCACCATGGCTACTATGTAATCAGTAAATGTAAGTTTGTTGTCTAGGATAATCCCCAAGTCACGCACCCTATCAACATGTTGTATAATGTTGTTGTTGTTGGTAAATAGTATAATGTTGTGAAACCATAGAAACCTCTAGTAAAGTTTCCACCATTTGACTGGGGCGTGACTTCGTCTTGACCGTGACTTACTTTGTTTGACTGTGACTGAGACTTGTTTTCTTCACCTTCTATACCATGATACTTGACACGCTGAATACACTATGTGTGGAGCCAAAGAAAAAGAGAAAAAAAAAGTGAACTTAGGTTATGTTTGTGGGTTTATGTTGTGATTTATTTTTGTATATTTTACATTATTCATTAATTAAAACAGTACCTAGTTAGTTCAGTGAGTAAAAAAATGGAAAAGAAAAATGCAGAAGCTGCAACATTACAAAAGAAGAGAACAACAATAAACAAAGCAAAGGTCAAGAAAACTATCAAAAACACGCTATGCAGACCCGACCCAGTATTTTGGTTTGTTTATTTTATACAATCTTGGATCAGATAGCATTTCCTGCCTGAGAAAAATGTCAACTAAAGAACTAGGTATTTCTATACATAAATAATGAAATCCAATAAAAAAATATGTTTACAGGCCTATTGTGACAGAAGAACAAGCAAAGGTGTTGGAAGCTGTTTTAGCTAATCACAAGGTTGAAATACCTGAATTTATTAAACCTCACTGGAAAGAACTCAAATCTATTCCCAAGGACCAAAGACTTAAACAACCAAAAATAAAGTAAGACACCTCCTAGTAACAAATCAAAGAATTGTTATTTAACTCATTGTAATGTTGCAGTGGTTCTGGATTGAAGGACAGTGTTTCCATTGAAATTATTGACCATGAAGAGATTTAAAAATATCTTAAGGAAACAAGAGTAGCGCATTGTCATGTAGAGTTTTGAACTGTGAAGTCTTGCATGGCACTGACCTGTTATGGGCATGCCACTATCAGGCGATCGACTTACTTAGGTGTATAAACATGAAAATGCAATTTAAATATATGTAGTGTAAAACATAAAATCATTATATTCTTATTCTTTCAGAAAAGTAGACGGTCTCTTGTTTGGCATAACAGAATGTACTGAAGCTGTAAAAGGTAATCAATCCTCGGCAGTCATTATAGAATCTACTGTTAACCCTCAGGCTATAGTGCAGCCATTAATTGAAGCCTGTACTTCAAAACAAGTGCCTTTAGTATGTTTAAATGATCTAAGAAAGATAACATCATTAAATTTTGGCATACCTACAAGCTGTCTTGCAGTTAAAACTGACTTTTTACAAGAACTTGGATGCAAAATTGAAGAAATATCAAAATTGCATAAACAACCTAAGCCTCTAACAAAAGAGGATAGTCAAAAAGTGGAACTTAAAATTGAAAGTACCGAAAACAAAATGGAAGTTGAAAAGAATACTGAACAAGAAATGCCAAGTGCCCAAACAAATTTTACATATCTGTACAGAAGCAATAAACATACAAGAGTCTTCAATCCGTCCCAGGAAGAGCCCAAAGCTAAGAAAAATTTCGTTGGTCAAGATTTCATTAAATTCTCTGACAAACCTGAACAGAAACCTTCCAACAGCAAAGCTTACATGAGTATGATCTTGAAAAAGATAACAAACAACCAAAACAGGACAAAAAGAAAATAAACATTTTATAATGAGATAAACTTTATTATACTTATAATATTTATAAAATATTAATGCTATAATGTCAAAAAAAGACACGAATTATGTTAAGCATTCCTAAAGGAATGTAATTCAATACCAGCAATCGGAAATACTTCAGGATGTCAATCGGTAGCAGCAAATAAAGGCGCGATCCTTTCATATTTCCGATTTCTGAAACCAAACTTTACCTTTATTACTTTTATAATAAATACAGTAAAATTTGGTTTAATTACTCTAGATAAATTCATGCTGTACTCCATAACATCACCTATACGAATAATAATAACACTCAATGTATGGAGTAAAGCATGAAGGCAGATACATTTATCTTACATTTCAATCGATGCATTGCATTTAAGTTTTTTAATCAGTTCAATTTAATAAAAATCAAACAACAAATTTCTGTGTATTATCTACAACAATAATTACTATTAGTCAATAAAAATAGCTGGCCCTTTTTCACCTAAATATAATTATATTAACATTTTCCTTTATGTAATAGGAATCTAAGAGAAGTTGCAAGAGAAGAAAATGAGTTATTTGACTAAATAATGAGTAGCTATTTAGAATATCATTATACATGTGTGTTAATAATGCAATGTCAAACTAAACAAATACATGACAATTAACTATAAAATACAATTATGCTTAGTGAAAATACATTTATAAATATTATAACTAAGCTCATTGCAGTACATATTTATAAATGTGCAAAAGTGTGATTTATCAATTTCTTAAACTAAATCGTTTTATAGCTATTTTAAGGGACCTGCGGCTCACTGGTCGATGAGAAAAATGTATCAGAGTTTATCAATTAGTCAAAATATTTTTTCCTCAAATTATTAGGTTTATCCAGTAAGAACAGCATAATCACAATGGTCAACAATTGTAAAATGGCAGAACATTAGCATGATATCAATTTGATGAATATAATGATTGTGAAGTTTATATATTTAATACATAAGACTTTTTAAAAGTATCTATCTATATAATATACTTCTCAGAAGCATATATGTAACGTAGAGCAGAAGACAGAATATACACAGTATAGAATATAAAATGCCTACAAGAAGTATGCGAAAGTGTCGACGGTGTACCGGTCGGATAAATCGAATGTAAAACCGGCACCTTGCGCAGATAAAGCCCTCTGCGATCTGGAGATGGAGCTCGGTCCATAGACAGACCAGGAGTCATTGGCTTGTGTGAATATCAATGGAGTAACATTATCTTTTTGTGGTTTCACATTTGAGCAGCTGGGACCTGCACGGGCCTCTTGGGCCTAAGGAGCCTATCCGGGCCTGTCCATACCTCGCACCGCTACCGACGTCGAATGTATCCGCACGATTTTCAATAAAAATCGGCAGCAACTCTATCGTCGGCGCGAGTCAGCGCACGCGGTCAGTGCGGCGCCGCCTCGCTGGGGCGGTACCGCGCCAGAATGAGGGCGCACATCGCCTGCGCGTCCGTCTCCTCCGGGTAGAGCGCCATCGCCTCCGCGACCTGCGGCTCGGGGAATATGCCCGCCAGGTGGTAGTGCATGCGGCGGCGCGCGTCCCAGTGCTGCAGCGCCGTGTCCGACGCCGCCGGGGAGAGCGCCGCGGCGCGCGCCCCGCCCGCCGCGTGCGCCGCGCCCGGCGGGGCGCTGCCGACGCGCGCCGCCGCCGCGTGCGCCGGCAGCCGCGGGTCGCACGCCGGGTTCAACGTGAGCTGACGTGCGAGTTTCCTGTGCGGATTGGCGTCCGGCGGCGGGGCCTGCGCGACCGGCGCCGGAGCCGGCAGCTGCTGCGCGCGGTCGAAGTGCGTAGCGAGCGCGACGTCGGGCAGGCGCGGCGCGGCGGAGTGCGCGCGCGCCAGCTGCCGCTTGTCGGCGACGGGCGGCCGGCCGCCGGGCGGCAAGCTGACGGTGTGCAAGTCGCGCGCGCGCAGCTGCCGCGCGGCGCGCTCCGACAGCCGCTCGGCGACCGACTTGTGCGGCCGGCCCGCGCGCTCCGGGTGGTGGAACTTGCACTTGTTGCCGTACGTGCACTTGCGGCCGTACGGGCACGCGGGCGGGGGGTCGACGCGCGACGGCGGCGCGCGCAGGAACGCGTCGAGGGTCGGGCCGGCGCGCCCGAGCGGGTCGTCCGGAGGCATGAAGCGATCGTTCACGAACGAGTACATGAGCAGACGCTCTTCTACCACTCGGCGGAAGTCGGGCGACTCGGCGGCGAGGTCGCGGTAGTTGTCGTTGGAGACGACGACGCCGTCCGTGTCGGCCGCGAGCCGCAGCACGTAGCGGTCGTCGTAGCAGACGTACCGCTTGCCGCCGAGCAGCCGGCTGGGCGTGTAGACGAGCACGCGCTCGCGCTCGAGCCGGTCGAGCGCGTCGCGGTCGGCCACGGGGTTGTCGGGCCGGGACGCCTCCTTGCGCCACTTGGGCACGAACGCCGTGATCTCCGTGTGCCCGCGCGCGCGGAACCACGCCACGCAGATCTCGATGCCGCGGCACGAGAACACTTCCTTGTTGCCGTGGCTGTCGACAACGGACTCTCGTTAGCTCATTGAATATTTATGCGATGCGGATGCGACACCGACGTATAGAAGTTAATTTATTGCCGAGCACAGATCTCTGTGTTGCCGAGTAACCTTTTCGGAAACCGGACTCGGTGGTTTGATATCACACTAATCGTCATGCTTCATGCGAATATTATAAATACAAACTAAAATAATATAAAATACTAAATAAAAACTGCATCGATATTGATCAAATTTTGCAAAGGGACTGTGTATCGCGTGAACAGACATAAGATACTTTTCCATGTGGAAATGTGGGAAACAGGCAAAGCAAGGGTTGCACCCGCGAGCCGCAATGCACAAGACGATAAATCATCATTGCCAACTCGTTCGGCTCACTGCTGTGCATTATCTTCCCCTTCTTTCGCCGATGTTTTTTGTTTAGAACCAAAGTCATCCCGGTGTTACCGCAAAAATAAGCATCTTTTTTTTTCTCTCTATGTTTTGACTCCACACGTTGTGTATTTAGCCAGTGTCAAGTATTGTAATATTTCAAGTGATGTCAAATATTTCACAATAATAAAAAAATAAGTCTCAGTCATGGTCTAAGTCAAGCAAAGTAAGTCACGGTCACGTCCTCGTCATGCTCCAGTAAAGTGGTGAAGACTACTAGAGGTTTCTATGGAGTTTTAGAACCAACACGAAGTTTTCTTATACTATTCACCAATACTCGTGCACGTTCACGAACAATCAATGGATAAAAATCCACCATTTTTATACATTAACACTCGTTACAACACAAGTTTTGGAATATAATAGAATGACGCGACATGACTTCTTCACGTTCCCGCCAAAACTCCTCAAAGAAGCATGGTTAGTTTACCTCATGGCGACGTTGCTGCCGTCGATGACGATGTGCCGCAGCGGGCGGCGCTCGGGCGAGAGCTCGGGCTCGGGCGGCGGCGGCGGCGAGAGCGCGCGCGCCGGCTGCTGCGACGCGAGCTTGATCAGCTCGGCGAGCAGCTCGTTCCGCGGCGAGTCGGCGCCGAGCCGCGCGAGCGCCGCGCGCGCCAGCCGCTCCGAGTAGCCCAGCTTTACTGCAAACTCGATCTTTGTCTGCGAACGGGATACGTTTAGATGAAATGTTTGCCTCTTCCAAAGAGCATCATTTCCATCCTATATTACAGACAGGTCTTATTTAGTACCAATGGTGTCTATTGCACGTCCATGATTAGGTATCTACGTAAATAGCTGTCTGTCACAATCGCACTCTTATCACCCCGTTCACGCCTACTCGGTGAGCGCCTATAGTGGACTAGTTCGCGTGATTTTCCAATTGCTTTTACCAATGGTGAATCTTAAACACAATTGAAAAAAGTCGCACTAGGCACACCGATAATGCTGCGAGGCGCGTATGTGATTAGTGAGATTGTAATTTCGAATCGTCGATATCTAACATTGAGTAACACAGTTGATATTAATTCTTTTATCCAAAATGTGAAATCAAATTGAACTTATAAATAACTTATTATTCTGTTATTTTAGCTTGACCGACATGAGTTAGATAAAACTGACCTGATTGGATTGCGGAGGAGGTGGTGAGAGGGTGACATACTCCGCAAACTCCGCAGCGAGGGTATCAGAAGGTGTGCGAGACGCAGCGCGATGGGAGCTTTCGTCTTCGCATTCGGAGTCGTAGCTCGAGTCCTCGCCGCGCTCCCCGGCCCATCCCAGTGATGACTCCACATATTTCTGTAACAAAACAATCACATTCGAATAAGCACTCTTCAAATCAAACAGTAATTTTAGCTATAATCATATTAATATTATAAAATGCGAAAGTTTGTACGAAGTATGTAATGTGCTTGTTCCCTGTAACTCTGTAATGGCTGGACGAATTTGGATGCAATTTGACATGGTAGCTTATAACCTGGATTAACACAAACCGCGGGATAAGTTAATTTCGTAATTATGCGCTAGCGCTGATGCCAGTTACTGGGCCGCCTGAAGATGCCTCTGAGGCGGCTTTAAGATTATTTGAGCTGTCAAATAAAATCTTTAAAAAAGAAAAGAAATTTGGGAACTTCTCCAGATGCACAGCTTCAATGAGTGATAATAAAAAAATAAGTTGTTTTAAACGTAGAAATATAATTACTTATTACAAGTTTTTTTTATAGGAAATAGGTAAGAAATATGAACGTAATAAATGAGTATTTTTAGCAAATATACTTAGTGGATAATCTATGAACGTACCGTTACAATCATAATAATCTATTTATCACCGACCAACCGATAAAACTTCAAAAGCAATTTGGTTTAATTGTATATAGTAGATAGTATAAAGTCAAAGAAAATTGGTAAAAAGTATTGAAAATTTTGTATTTTGAGAAACGCGATAAGTTCGGGCTCATCTTGTCGCAAACCGACTGAAAGAATCCCTAAAAATGTGGTTTTGTTTGATGAAACCAAAAAAATATTTACAATACACTAATACGAAAAATATCGAAGTGAATCTCTTGACAGAATTTATTCCGAATACTGAAACGTTTGTTAACTTTGACGACAGATTAAGTCTATTCCTGTCTTTATCATTTGCTTAGTGCCAGAGACGAAGGCAGTATTAGAATTAATCTATTCGTCTAAAGTATTCGGGGGATAGATAACCAATAAATTATACGTAGTTTAACTGGGGAAGCAAACACATGTTTCAATAAAATTGAATTGAAAGCATCAACGTTTATCGCCTGCGCGTAAGGATATCATTTATAATAATCGAACGTAAAAAGTATACGAATGAAGCGTTTTACAATGATGATTATCGATCAATAAGCAAATTTTATACGAGTACAACCGAAGCAGGCTCAGGACAGGGTCATGAGGGCGCCGAAGCGGATCTACAGATGATCATTGACCTTTAGCGTGTGCGCAACTCCGAAGCATACCGGTTGTAATTCATTATTCTACAAAATCCTCGAAAATATCTCTCGACTCTTTAACCGCATACTCTCTCGAGTCAACAGTAACAGAACTGAATAATATCCACAAAATACTGGTTAGTCATAGTCGACCAAGATCCGCGTTGAGACCCAGTTGGCGGTCGGTCGGCCGGCTGAGAAATTGCATCCAGATTTGTTTCAGATTAACCCTTACCGGGCAAGACCTGGTAATGCATGCCATGAAATACTAATTGCATCCTGTACATTTTAATCAGGAGGATCTCTAAGCGAAGCCGCCTCGTACGTCGCCGTCTCAGTCTAACTAGAAGTCGACTTCTAGTTAGACTGAGACGGCGACGAAAAAACTTTTATATCAATGGGATCAACAAACAATTATTATTAGACAACTAGTTTTAGGCGCAGAATACGTACCTAATCCTCAAAATAAGCATCACAGGCATATCATCAGATAGTTATAAAGTTCAGTAGGTCTCGGGAGCCTACATCCGGCCGAGCGCGGAAGTGGCCCGCCTACCTGCCAGCCGGATTCGACTTTCTAAAAAATATGGTGTGCAGACTGCTCGTTCTATACTATACCGAACGATCTATGCAACGCATCAAATGAAAATTATGTAAAATTAATTTGTGATGAAATAATATGTCTCATGAAGAGGATTTGCTTGTCAATTCAAAATCACTCTTTCTAATGAAAACACGAAACCTCGAACAAATCTAAAATACGATATCTAGATCCGGTTGTTCAAATTTACGTCATAGGTTCTGCTTGTTTAAATGAATGATACACAAACATTGACACCGACTTTGTTTTTGAAGTTTGGTCGTGTGTACACATTTTGAACGGTGCAAAAAGTTAATTGCCACTAAAATAGGCAATTATTATTTTAAAAATAAATAACCCTCATGTGTACGTCAATCAATTTAAGAGTGATTTATAATAGTATAGATGTTAAAATTTTTAAGGTCGGACATGATTAAGTTTAAATACAACAAAATAGACAAATGGAATGTTATCTAAATGACATTAATCGTCAAACTAATTACTGACAAATCCATTACTAAGTATTTGGTTCATCAAAATATTAAATAACCGTTTACGAGTTCACGATGTTTATGAACGACTCCACGAAGAGATAAATCGATATCGGCAATTCTATTCTAAAGCCAAATAGCGAAACTAACAATTTCCTCATGACGAGTAGCAAAGATTTAAAAACAGAAAGCCCACCGGATTATGCCGCTGTATTAGCCACGCTCGTTTACTATGGTCGATTTTTTTTGTTTATATTTTTTCCCTTAGTGATAATAGGTTAGCTGTTGAAAAGGCGTATATTATATACTGGCTTAACCGCGACTTCGTTGGCGTGGATCTACAAAAAAAACTACCTATGTCCGTCTCCGACATCTATGCAAGAATTCAGGTCGATCCGTTCAGCCGTTTAGCCGTGAAAACGCAACAAACACCCAGACAGAGAGACAGAGTTACATTCGAATTTATAATACTAGTTAGGATAATTATAATAGCTTATAATTATTATTATTATATTGGGGGACAAGGTATTACCCCACTGCGCAATTGGTACGGTATTTTGGGGTGTCTGTAAATATATAATATGTATGTATGTATATTATGTTACCCAGGGCCAAACTACGCACCTCACGCTACTCATCGCTTTGCCGCGAATATTCGCAGCAACACACTACCAGCCAGGCTACACACTGCGCCTGTCCTCACGCTACTTGGACTTGACGTCGCTTCATCTCCATCTATCTCGCTGGTCAAAAAACCGACTAAATCGGGAGTGGCGGGTGAGGCAAGGAGCAGGACGAGTAACGTGATCACAATACGTCTCTGCCTATTTCCCTCGCCATCGCTTATGTGGCCGCGATTTTACATCTGTAGCCTAAAAGGCTTGACCTATTTTGACGGAGTGAGGTGTCTTTGGATTCCTCTTTATGGCCGGAGTGCCTTAAGTACGTTTTATTAACGTTTAATAATATTACTTGTTTACCTAATCTTTGTACTGACTATAAAATACTCAGCAGAAATTTAATCTCAATTATGATAATAAACACCATTATCAATTGAAAAGACTTGCAGCAGCGGATATAGTTAGTTATGAAGATACGTGTACGATTAATTTTATCGATTAGCATTAAAATTAGTTTATAGTACCTACTGGAAGAATAATCAGTCATTCGTACGTACTGTACTGCTAAAGTACATCATGATTCACTCACTGATTTTCCGTTCTATAGACCATACCAACACCTTTCAGTCGAAATCGATAGATAATAATGCATTCCGAGAATTTGGAACGCCTTATTGCATGAGATGCCAGGAAACGTAGGACGTTAATAGCGACAAGTTCTGCTTTCCAGTTGAGATCTTGCTCAGTAGTTATAAGGTTATCAAACTACAACAAGCAAACTTATTATAATTGTCCACACAGTGACGTAATGTGCTAAACGTTAGTGTCCTCGTTCATTCTCCAATTCGAGAATGTTACTGTTTACCATTTTACATTTACAATGTACCTACCTGGGCCCGTACCGTGAGGTGCTTATTGCGATGATTGTTAGGTTCAGCCGACAACACTGCGCGACCATGAACCGTATTACCGCGAGATAAGGTGTATGATCGCGCAGCGTTCTCGGCTGAGCCTAACAATCATCGCAATAAGCACCTCACGGTACGGGCCCCGCTCTTGTCTATGGGTTCAGAGTGTTTTCACACGGTTTTTTAATGTTTGAACGTTATTACGTCACCATTAAACTTTGTCCTCACTCACACTTTTTGTTTGGCATCACATTAGTTTCGACTTCGCTTCTTCGTTTTTAAAAGGTTACGTGACATTGATTCTTGCCAATTGAAACCCGATTATTGATATCCATATGTCCCTCTTCCTAATGTTTAATTCATCGTCAAAGTATTTAAGTGTGCTGATAAAAATGACGTCAATAAACGATTAATCTAATTTATTGAGCAGACGTAAATAAAGGACAAGCAATAAAATTACATTCTGTGTGTTCACGAGATCAAATCGGCGACCGGGTTATCGCTTTCATGCGTCACATTGCAAAACGTAGGTACCAACGTTATCTTACAATCTTTTCATTGATAATAAGCTAGAAGTAGAACAACTAACATGATCAAATTTATGTAGACTGAATAAAAACTGAGGCTGTTATAGGCAAGTCAAAAGAGTATATGTAGTTGGTAGGTACAAGATAAGACTTACGGAGATAAGGTCTATCTACGGGTATCTATATCAAAATAATATTTTAAAACTTAACCACATATAAGTCTATGCTGAGTATAAGCTAAGCTGTGAAGTATAGTTAGGCTCTATATCTATTCTATACACACAGACCTGTGTACTATACATATAGAGGGCTTAGATTATAGGTAGTTATTCTAAGATAGAGGGCCTATCTGATTTTTGCGAAAAGGATAGCTAAGGTTTATTATTGTGAGTAAATAAAATAAACTACTAAGGTCATAGTATGTTTCTCGTACTCCCATTAAATTATTATTTTTTCTACATTTACTTTGCGAAAAAATATCAGAACTGGCTCGTGTATAGAGGCCTTTTAGAGGAGAAATTCCATCGTTGCGTGTTTGTAAAGATAAGAGCGACCAATAGGGTGGTGGCACACAAGCTACGTCGTCGCGCGCCACCTCGCCTGATATAGCGTCATATTGACCAGGATGCGCCACGACACACTTTACATTACACAAAGCAAACACATACACATGCGCCTACATGAGTTCAAAACTTATTCACACAAACAATCAGTATCCATAACAAACTCTTGATAACAATGCACTAGGTAGGTAGAAATCGCGTCTCGTTCATTTAATCTTTGAGCTGATTGTGATTAATCTTGGGGCATTTTTTATTTTTATAAATGCTTTATGTTATAGCTTCAATACCTGTCAACTAACTGCAACAGCAATTTATTGGCGCGAATGCAAATTGGAATATAATGACGACTTTATCATCGTCCTTAAACCTCGGGGTGCCTGGTGGGTCTGTCAGACCCTTCACCGACAATATTTTTTTAAAGTATGAATGCTAGCGCGGAACTTCGCGATGTAAACTTGGGGTTATTTTCCGCCCCTACCTTGTTCTGCAGCACGCTAGCGTCCGAGTAGCACGTGCGTTAAGTGCGTTCGGGTCCGGTCCGGTTTGTTCTAAAACTGCGATCAGAACCATCAGAGCACGGGCAGCAGCGTCTTCTTAGTAAACGCTGAGCGTTCTGCGGTCATCGGAAAATATGTAATCTAATAACGTTACAAGTACATAACAAACCTTACCTAATGTAAAAAAAGAGTTAAATACAAGTCCACCAAGCACGCCGTGTTTTTTATCAATCAGGCATATTTAAGGAAATAATTAGCAATGAATCGAATTGTTCCGTTAACATAAACATTGTTATGATGAGCATTCTGTATTTCTGAGCACATACCTATTATAAATGAGTTGTGTTGTATCATAGACAAACACGAGCTTTTGACATTAAAATACACAATAAAATTTTAGCGCTTATAAAATGTATTGCGGCATAAATTTTGCACAGAAACGAAACTCAGTTTCGAAAAATTACGACCTGGCCAAATATTTCTTTCCACGCAGCAATAAAACTAATTTTGGAGACAAATAGGTAGATATGTGACAACTGATTTAATTTATTGCAAATCTAAAATTATTGTGTGGTTTTAATTTCATACATCCTAACTAATATTATAAATGCGAATGTAACTCTGGCTATCTATCTCTCTATCTGGGTATTTATCGTTATCACGGCTAAACGGCTGAACGGAGTGAGCTGGTCCACGCGAACGAAGTCGCGTGTAACAGCTAGTAATAAATAGATTAACTAACGTGCAATTTGTAAATTTTGTAATATTGGAACTTCGTTTACTAATAAAAGATACTTAGTTTCTGTGAGATAAGTTTCATCGATCTTACTTGCCAGCCTTGCTACTACAAAAATTAGCATTACTGACGTCATTATGTTTCGTTATCGGCGAGTATGAGGTTTTTTATTAATTTTATTCTAGTCATCAGATCACAAGCGGGCCCCATAGCGTTTCACTCACGTTCGATACCTATTGAATTGATATTCATTACACCGGCATAATCATACCGGATACGTTTGATACACATTTCAGTATTAGAAGGCTGCCGAGCAACTCAATAAAAAACCGGACACGTGCGAGTCTGACTCGCGCACCAAGGGTTCCGTACAACCTTTTTTTACTCAAAATTGTATACAACAACTATAAAACCAGAATATTTTTATGTGATACAAATTAATGATTTTCAGATTTTTCCTTCGCTTTTGCTGTAAGAAATTGCTTATTGCCAAATTTAATTATTTTAGGTGAACGGGAAGTACCAAAGAACCGAAACCGGGAACCGTTAGAAGCAAGTGGCACGTTGTCGGTTGTTGTGGCGCTCTAAGGGGGAGGCCTATGTTCAGCAGTGGATGTATTCTGGCTGATGATGATGATGATGATGATTGATAATTGGCAACCGACCTCTCACAGCTTCCCTACATCATTCCTGACAAATGTTGTTCCATGGCTTTTAATAATTCGTAATTTTCCCAAAACAAAAACATTAAAGTTGGAGCTCTAACTATGCGTTTCCAAATTTTAAAAAAAAGTGGGGGATAGACATACATTTGAACCTAAAAATTACAAGAATAATAATGTTCTATACAAGATTTAAGCCGTGATAGCTCAGTGGGAGTACGATTATACGATTTACCTGCGAGTGTCGCAATATGCGGCATGATTGGTCGTAATATTTTATTGCGTCGACTTATAAGCTTGTTTTGTTTTTTATAGCTTGACTTTTTTACAATCGTAGAGTTTAGTGTTTATTTTATATTAATTTCATCTTGATACCTCCGTGTGTTCCTGCGAGAAAGGGTCTTGACATATAGACAGACAGACAACAAAGTGATCATAGGAGGGTTCCTTCTTTCTTTTTGAGGTACAGAACCCTAAAAACACAATGCAAATCGATTGTTTTGACTTCGATCCCGAGATAGACTCTATTTGTGATTGTGACACGCCTGCACTTTAGATCATTATTAACACACGTCGGTTCCAGGGTTACTGGTTGCTCTCAAGTAAAAACGTAAGCAGAAGGAAGACAAAAACTAATTGAGGTCATATTTGTGGGAATTCCCCCGAGTGTCAGTTGTCCTTCTAATGCTGCAGCCACACACACGGCGATTGGCGAGGAAAGTAAGCGGAGACGTAATGTGGCCACTTTACTCGTCCTGCTGCTCGTCATGCTTCTTGCCTTGCCTGCCGCTACAGATTTTGTCAGATTCGAGTCGGACCGGCGGCGGCGAGTTACATAGAGCGATTGCAAGGCCGAAGACGTAAAAGGAATGAACACATGAACAGGGATTCTATTCCTGTGCGCTCGAGATTATCTCGGTCACTCTCACTCCCAGGCGCGCAGGGTCCGGGCCAGCCCCAACACCATCCTTAAGCTATTAGCAAGTAGATTTGACTGTCAGTACATGAACCATTGCTGTGTGGTTCATGTGCTGACTAACGAACAAATGTCAAAATGTGTATAATTGTATTTGCTATGACCTGTAATGGTTGAAATAAAATTATTATTATTATTATTATTATTATTAAATTCTAAATTAGAGAGACAATGACCTATGAGATAATCTCGAGCGCACAGGAATAGGGTCCCAGCGCGGCCACACATTTTTTTTGAAAAGTGTGTAACTGACTAACTTACGGTAAATATCGATGTTCTAACGGCATAACGAAAGGATATTCGTTTTTTTATTAAATAAATGCTGTTAGCCTCTATCGGCCTCTACAGCTTTAGCGGACTTTGGAGGATAATCGTGTTGCCTTGTCTTTTTATATAGATGGAAAGCGACGTCAGTCAATCGCATTGTGTTTGTTTACTTGCGAAACATCCGTGAAGGCGTACCCGTGTAGCCTTCATTTGAATTGGTATCGCAATATGTATTGAAGTACATGTATATTACTATATCTGCCTACTCGTATTAGTATCACACTAATATTATAAATGCGAAAGTTGTGTAAGTATAAGTAGGTAAATATGTAAGTGTTTGTTCCCGTTCAACTCAGTAACGGCTGAACGGATTTGAATGAAATTTGGTATGGAAGTAGCTTATTTCCTGGATTGGCCGCAGCTAGTAGTAGAATAAATAGCCTTCAAAATAATTAAAGTAAGCTAAGCACTTGGAAATGATTTTACTAGCTTTATTACTTTGAAGTATTGTGACAATTTGTGATAAGATATAGATAAAAATCTTGTATAATTTTTTTACATTCGATTTTTAGGCAGATTACACAATATGAAGTTTATTTTAATCACTGAATGGATTTTTTTAGACCTACAATATTCAGTCGTAACCAATAGATACTTATAAAAACAATTAAAAAAATACGATGTGTATATAACACTAAACATATTTGATTGTTAGAGATTGCAAAACGGATATAAGGCTGTGTCTACATTTGTATGTATCGTATCTCCGCGTCGTTACACAGATTGTATCATAATCGTAAGTTTGGACGCACGGCGCTATCACATGATCGCGTATAATTTTGCGTCCAAACTAGCTATCACGATATAAGTACGTCGACATTATGAAATACAGATACAATACGCCATTATAATACAATTGAAGACCCATCCAAAGACTCTAAGGTGGAGTGAAAGTTCCAATAAAGCTGAGCATCGATGCATATGCGACACCGCACACAAACTGACGAAGACACAGGAATAATTAATCTTCACTGTTTGCTTTCACTAAACTATAATAAAAACAATGATGAGACCAAATACCATCTCAAAACAAACTAGCGCAATCTCACGAATCTCATGATATGGCAGGCTGCATACAACGATCGACGACGCATTACATGCCACTATACTCTTTCCAAAGATAACATCCTAAGCAACGGAGTCATGTCGCTGAAAATAAAAAATTGTGAACAGGTTTATACTTAATGATGATGTAAAAAAATCCACGGAATACCAACAACACATCACTGGATAAAATATCAAAGTAACCTACCCGTTTTGTATACGAACGTTTGAGCACTATCCACATTAATTATCATACCTACGTGACGTTAACGAACCGGCTCTACTTCCGGGATCGGTATATCGGCCGCTGTGAATGAATATCATTACAATGGGATGTACGCAAAACCGCAGCGAGAAACTGGCGACAACATCCGCGTGCTGAGGTCACATCGGATGCGCCTGCGAGCCGACACGACATGGCGACAGGTGGTAGGAGTGTGGGACGTCGCGCTCACCTGGGAGTTGTCAACCGCGTACATAATATCGTGTTAGTGCGTGCGAGAGTCGTGTTGCCGCATGGCATCAGGCGCGTGCGAGCAGCGCGAGTGTGCTTCGCGAGACTACTGAGTATGCTCATCGCCGCCGCCGGCTGTTGAGAGCACAGCGCACACCTCCACGCGCGCCCGCCGAGTGAAGGGGAAGCGGGCAAGCGGGGCACCACGAGATCCGGGTTGTGCGCCCACTGCACCCGCGTCTGCGCCGCGGCCCCCAAACATCATCGTGCTGCGCGACCTCCGTCGCCTAGCCCGATATTATTTCGAATGTGTCTCATCAAATGATAATGTTTTCGTCATTCTACCGTCGCCACATCGTTACAGTACATTGTAAACAAGAAATTCAAAGAATGCCCAGAAAAATAAAATTATAATCGTGGATGATATTTATTTCATACATAGCTATTTAGCACAAGTTTTAAACTACAATGTTGTGAAACCACAAAAAAAAAAAAACAATTATATTGTAATGATGATGAAAAGTGCATTAGAAACAAGAAATTATTAAAAGTTATTCTTACCACAATTGCAAGTAATTTTAACCAGGACAAAAAAAAAACAGAAGAATATCATTTGGAATTCTAAAAATCTATTAGAAATCATTGTGATTAGTAAAATAAATTTATACTTAGACCCATCAACATTTTTATTTTTTGTCTGTAGATTGTAGATATTCAAGGTTTAAGTTACGGGGAGTCCTACGTTCAGCAGTCAGTATTCTGACTGCTGAACGTAGGACTCCCCGTTGGGTTGTTCGTATTCCGGCTGATGATGAAGGTTTAAGTTATGCATAATGCAATAAGTATAGATAACTAAAAATTGCATGAGCTAAGAACTGCGGACAGCATAAAAGTCAAGAGTCATCTCAAGAGGCTTCGCTAAATGGGTGGGTCAAGGCATAAACCTTGACACAGTGCAAATTTTCAGGAGATCCCTAACTTTGCAGCCTTAACCACTGGTAGCTTGGGCGCTGCCCCGCTGCCTGTGCCCAGTTTTTTTATAGTATTTATTGTTTTATATTTTTAATGTAAAAAACCGAATCCTAAGAATAAAAATAAATGTAAGAATATATTTATTGAAAAGACCAAAACAAAAAATGGATGTGGCAACATATAATGAAACACAAGTTATGTTTGGCAACTGGGTACGCTGAGCACTGCACAAAAACGAATCCTGCGGACCATAAGGGAGCATGCAGGGCTGCCTTTCGGAGTACACCTTTGCTTAAAGGAAGATAGCAGGTGAGCATTAGGCGTCGGTAATTACAGCCCTAATGTTTCATGACATTTCAATTGAAATATTGAATGTGTCCAAAAAAAAAAAAAACCAGTGAATTGCACAGAATGGTAATTTTCAGCTGGACAGTGCTTGGATTTACTATACTTTATGGATATTTACTTTGATCTTGCCACTTGCCATTTTTAATTGCAAATGAATTATATCCATATTTTAGGAAAAACAACTACTCCAAACAGTCATGTAACACGTTAGATGATATATTATCACATTATCATAGAATGTGCAAAGAATTAAAATTTCAGAAAACTGTAATCAACTAATGGACCAATAAATATTACAAGGATACTGTAACAGAACTTTCCAGACTAGTTTAAAGGTTTTTTTAAATTTAGTTTCACTCTTTTCCAAACACAAATCCACAAAAAACAAACTACATTTAACTGTGACAGGTAAGCAAATTGGTTTCAATAAAAATATTACAAACAAGCATACTAAGAACTGATAACACAGAGATAAACGGATTATCAAATTTTTATGATAGTGACAATAAGGTATGATTTGCAAAAAGCTAAATTTACTCAATTATCCTACATTTATGTATAATACCAGCCATTACCAGAATGTTAAAAATTTAATTCACCATTAGCTTCAACTTTATACAACCTTGGTCATAGCTTTCTAAGTCTGATAAAAATTCTTCTCTTTTTCTTTGTTTCCTGAGATGTTCACAAGGTAAATAATATAAAACTATGTACATACCTGTATACGAGCAACTAATTCCCGTGGATTAAAACTTCCATCTGCTGGATTCAAGTTAAAGTGGACGTTGAAGTACACATAATCAGATTTTTCCGTAGCAACACTTGATTTGTTCTCAGATAGCGTCACATAGTAAAAAGTTTCAACTAAATTGAGATATTTTGTGTAGAATTCTTTTACACATAACCGGGGCACTGATATAGCAAGATCCGCGTCTTGAGACATTGTTTGCACGTCTCAATAAACTATCCACACGACTACTCTTTGCACGACACGACTACCGCAATTCTAATTGCATAATTCGTATCAAAACAACTTTTTCAACCAACCATTTCTGCGAATCTACGACTTTTGATTTTGGGAATAGATGACAGTGACAGCCAAACCCAACGAAGGAAATCTGACAATTGGGTACGTATTTTCTTCTTTTACATTTTGGCTTTACACATAGTGTATTTAGCCAGTGCCAACTTTTGTAATTTTTATTTTTTTTTTCCTCTAAGAGGATTTTGGCGTCGCACGTCTTATGCATTTGCCAGTGTCAAGTGTACATATATATTCTCAATTTTTGCTAGTTATTATCAAACAAGTCATAGTCACGATCAAAGTCAAGCAAAGCAAGTCACGGTCAAGTCCAAGTCATGCCCCAGTAAAGTGGTGAAAACTTTACTAGAGCCTTCTATGGAGTTTTGGAAACAACACGAAAATTCACGATTCACGACATTATACCATTCACCAACACTCGTGCATGTACACGAACACTTAACGGGTAAAAATTCACCGTTTTTACACATTAACACTCGAAATAACACAAGTTTTGGAAAATAATAAAATGACGCGACATGAATTCTTCACGTTCCCGCCAAAACTCCTTTTGTAATATTCCAGGTGAAGTAAGATCTTAACTAGGGTTACCATAAAAGAGATTTTACTGGGAATTTCCAGAATTAATATGCTCAGAAACCGAGTTAGCTCAAGCGAAGTGAAGTCGGATGACATCATGACTTAGGATTTAAAGGCCGAGTACAACTTGCGGCATGATAATGGTCCAGCCAGGTGGACAAAATTGGATGCGGTGTTGGCGAGGCAGCAATAAAATAATTTGGGCAATATAATATGTTTTAGGCAGCCAAAAAATAAAGCCGGTTGCAACCGTGGGGACACCGTCATAATAATTATGCTCACATAAATTAAGATGCTCCGTTATTTAAATATATTTTTTTCTTGTGTTTTTAGATTTCCTAAAGACAGTGATCGAAGGAAATTATGCTAAAAGTACCATTAAGAACGAAATTTTATGAAAGTGCAAGAATTTGTAGCTTACATTTGAATGAAACTACGATGTCACACTACCTACTACCCGTCACGATGTCACAGGGAAACATTTAAAGCAAACTGCAGTTCCATTGTCTAAATATGGTCTATCCTTAACGGAGGATGGATACAGAGAAGGTAAATGTTATGTTTAATGTTATCAAAAGGTTTAAAATGTAAAAGAATATGTAAACACAGTCATAATAATTATGCTTACATAAATTAAGATGCTCCGTTATTAATTTTATTTTTTTCTTTTCTTATTAGATTTCCTAAAGACAGTGATCAGAGGAAATTATGGTTAAAAGTATTATTGAGAACGAAATTTATAACTTACATTTTAATGAAAATACGATGTCACACTACCTACTATCTACCACTACCTGTCACGCTGTCACAGGGAAACATTTAAAGCAAACTGCAGTTCCATTTCCTAAATATGGTCTATCCTAAACGGAGGATGGATACAGAGGAGGTAAATGTTATCAAAAATTCTAAAATGTATAAAAATTTGTAAAGGTATTAAAATATATATAACTATTTAATAAAAAATATATTATTAATAAATAGGTATATTGTTTCTTTGATTTTACCTTTCGTTTACCTCGTTCATTAGTCGTGAAAAAATATTGCAATATGGCGAGTATCGTGTATCATCAGACTGTGTCCCGGTTTTGAACAAACAATTATGGCCACCATATTAGAACGAGACCCACACACCACAGTTGAGCAAGAAAGCAATATTTAGGTATTTGACTTTAATAGGTATTAGGAGTGTTGACTCCATTTTTACCTACAATTTTCTTGACTGTCACGATGACAAGTCACAAAACTTCGGCGATAGTGTTGCGCGTTAGAACCGTAAGAAAAATCGTTAAACTATTTTAGTCGATTTTAATAAAGCTATCAATTTCACTTGTCATCAGATATCAGTCGTAAGAAAACGCAGATATATTATATAATCAACAATGCTATATGTAATCAAATGTTCAGCTTAAGGCCTCGCTACATTAAGGTGTCTATACATGGCCTGACCTGACATCGTGTGAAAGACATGGCTATATATGAGTTTCTGGGGAGCGAAAGGGAGAAGCTATAACCTTAATTGTTTGTTTCTTTTGCTCCTGTGAAATTCAAGTCTAGCTGTCCCTTCCACACGGTGTCAGGTCAGGCCATGTGTAGACACCCTGAGTCTAGATGATGTCCCTTTCGCACGATTTTGGGTCAGGTAATATAGCGAGGCCTTTAAGTACCAGGGCCCCTATTCGGAGAAATGACATTTTATCTCGGTCCCTGTCTCTCTAATTTAGAATTTAATGGGAGTGAGAGTGACCGAGATAAAATGACATATCTCCGAATAGGGTCCCTGAGGCCTGACTTCTGATCTTATCTAGCAGCCTTCCTACATACAAACGGGCCTGATGCGATTATTTTTTAAAAGATAGCTAGACATGGAGTATAGGTAGGTATATGGGAGTAAAAAAAAACGGACTAGGACCTTAGTAGTTATGGTTTAATTTACAATATCTAGCAATAATAGAGATAGCTATAATCAAATCAGTCCTAAAGCCAGATTTGCGGGGGTAATTTGTAAAGTGCGCTAAAGTCTATCTATATATCTCTAGTAAAATATCATTGATGTCTAGCTATCGTCTTCCAAGCACACTTCAGGCCTCTATTCTTAGGTTAATCCAAATCCAATCCTCATAATAAATATTCATATTAGACTAATGCGTACCTATCGATAACATTACATAGTTGTCCTATTTGTGATTTTAGTTTTCTGATGTGCACAATAAAGAGTTTCTGTATATCTTTAGAATTTTATTATTTTTCTTGTAATTTATAGATAAAATGAAATATTTTTACAAACAATGGTTGCATCACAGTAGGTCTAGGCACATATACTCACACATTTTGGTAAGTTACTAACACATTTCTCAAAAAAATTATCACTTATTCTTATTTAAATAACGTTGCTTACAATTTTATTTATTTATTTATGTATGTTAGGCAGGATTGTTATTTAACATGCAGCTCTGCTCTTCTTTTCTGAAAATCGTAAGCGTCAAAGTGATTTGGTTATTAATCATCATATTAACACAGCATCTGAAACAATTACACATACCAACTCATTCGTCACCCTAAACAATATTTCGAGTAAAAAAATATTGTGTACATACAATATTTTTTTTACTATAAAAAAATATTGTATGTACCTCTCACGATATATCCATTTTTGTTTAGTAATATTATGACTAGCCATGTGTCAAATGTCCTCTGAATCTGAAGTTGTTGGAGGTACATTCTCACAGTTTTTCTTACTGGATCGCCTTTTTTTATTGCTTTGTCGGGTTTTAAACATTTTACTTTCGTCAGCGCATTTTGTTGTTATACTTGTTCTGAAAGATTAATAAGACAATTATCATCTATAACTCAAATTCTGAGAATGAGAGTCACCCTCACCCAGTGCCACCTGACCGCGCCGTGTGTGTGAACAGTAATCTTTGGTGTGTGTCGCGGGCGTGAGGTTTGACTTTCAAACTAGGCGTTAAAAAAAAATCAGGATGTTCGATGAAAATAAATATACAGGTTGATTTTTTAAACTGGGACAGTAGTGTCGCAATATCTGAATCCTTATAAGATGCGGGAAAACTGTCTTAGAGAACCATTTACTAATTTTGTATGAAAAAGATTTTGACGTAGTTATTTTTTTGGTTAAGCATGAGTTCTCTATAAATGACTTATTTTGATCATTTTTTTTTATGCGGATCGACTCAGTTTCATGCAAGGATAGTTTCATTGTATCGAATGGAAAAAAAAAACACAGCAAAAAGAAGACTTCCTTGTATCTCCTATGGTTTTGTATTTCTCCATACAGCCCCAGTTAAAAAAATCAGCCTGTTCATTATTTTTGTATTATAATATTATTATATTATATAAAAAATAAAATAAAGTGGGTACTAACCTGACAACATTTTCTGGTACAGAACAACGCTCAACAACTGTTTGCACAATATCATTGACAATAGCAGGATCTAATCTCTTTTTTGCTGGTTTATTGGGAAAAGCAGGAGAAGGTTTTCCAGTAAGTGAATGAGTGGCAAGTATTCTGAAAAAATAAAAAAGAGGAATCAAAATAGAGGTTACATGATATCAAAAAATCATTCATTACAGTCATTTTCAGACACATAATTGACCACAACTAGCTACAAGCCTATCTACTTGCTTTTGCTTCTCTTAACTAGAGCTTAGGTTAGCTAGCTTTTCTGCTTCAGCTGCTATTGGAGTGCTCGAGTACATATTTTACTAAAACTAATCAATAATTTAAGTAATGATTGTTGGAATACCTGCGCGAAAACATTGCAGTAAGTAATTTTCTAGTAGCGCTCGTATAAGAATTCCAATTGATATGTTTCAAGAGCCTTGCAGGTACCTCTGCATAGCCATCACCGATTGGAACCTGTATATAAGTACTTCGTTAATAAATTGTAATAATGACACTTGGCAAATTTGTAAACAACAACAATTTGGAAAAAAGAAATTATTATTACCAAATCGCTTGTATTTGGGTAAGAATTGTGATTTATCTTGACTTTGTTATTAATATACTCATTGCTATTATCTTGTATGAATTTATTGGGTTCTTCATATTCAATCCTTTTTGAAAATTCAACTGTTTTAGATCCATTTATGGTATTTTGATCCGTACTCTGTAATCAAAGGTACAATACTTTTATATCAATATTAAGCACATAAATTTTTATAGTGTGATAATGATGTTACTGAAATGACAATTGTGTCATATCAGTAACTATAATACAGTACAGTATAGTAGTAGTATCCTAGTATAGTGAAAGGGACTATATTCGTTATATAGATATTATTAAGGAGAAACTATTGAGTTTACGTACCATATTGCAATCCATACTCTGCTGATTTTTATAAGCCTGATTCTCTTCATTGTCTGAACTAGTAAAGACAGAATCTTGTTCAGGCAAGGACTGTTTCAACTGAGCTTCTAGAGACTGTATCCTCTCGGACAGGATCTTGATTGTATTCTCCATATATTCAATATTTTGATTGAAATAACATTCGTCAGTTTGCGTTGCAATTTCTCTCGCTTTGGTGGTATTTTTACAGTTGCAATTTTTGAGCGGTTCTAATGTTGGTAGCTTTTGTGACGATTTTCTCAATGTTGATGAATGTTCTCCTTTTGGGTTTTTTGAATCGAAATTTCTATAATGCTTAAGAGTGTTCAATTTAGAAACAAACCTCCGTTTAGTGTTGTTACTAGTAAAATCTTCAAACGGTTTTGAAGTATTTGAAAACTCTCCATTTGTCTTTTCTTGAGATTTTGTAATAGTTTCATTACGATCGGAAGTAGAGACTGAAACCACCTGTAAATTAAAAAAGAATATTTTTTTAACTAATGTAACTAAAATTAAAAAATAACTTCTATAATTTCATATTTTTTAAAAAAACCTGATTATTTTTAAAATAAAGTGAAAGAAAATTAATAACAGTTTTCGAAAAAATAAATAAAAAAAATTAACTTACTGGAATTTCGGAAGAAATGAAGCAATTCCAAAACAGTTTGGCAGTTTTTTCCAAATCCTCTCTGCTATTACTCGCACGCCATACGTCTAAAATCAATTTCATTTTATTGAACAAGCTTTAATGCTAGAACATTATTTTAACTAAACAAATTATTACTAGTAGTTCGCGGCGAACTAAGACCTTGCGACCCGTATATCTTCACAACCCCTGGACCGATTGACCTCATATTCGAACTTAAAAAAAATATTGAAATTAACTACTTGCCTACAAGATTTCATGAAGATCGGATCAACGGTTCGCAAGTTATCGTCGGACAAATATACACACAAACATACATACAAATGCCGATTTGTCCCAGTAAACTCTGGACACTTTCGCTTCGCTCGGTCAATTAGGTAACAAGATTATCAACTTTGTGCTTACATGCTCCTGGATTTTCTTGTTTCACTGTGCCTTGAAGATCTAACAGTGCTTGAGCTGCATCATAGTCAGTATTTTGTGCAGTCATTCTGAACCAACCTGTATATTCGTAAAAAAAAAACAAATTAATTGGTTTCAACCGTCTTAGTTTTTGTCTAAAAGTGAGCATACGATTAAGGTGTATGAAGAATTTTGGTACATTCTCGTTGTTATTTGCGGTACCTATATGTACTATAAAAACCTTCTTATCAAGTTTGTCCATTAGCGAAGACGGATCAAGAGTGTACAATAAAAACTTCTGTTGGAGTGAGAACCTTCTTTTCCCCTTCCGCTTCAAATAATGCTATAGTTATTCAAGTTTAATTTTATGATTGACGAGTTCCTAGCAAATTTCAGTAAATATTATATCTAATAAAGTAGTTTATACTCACATTAATTAACATGAATTATTTACAACTTACGGACTTTTACACTGTTATTTGTAACTTATTTATCAAAATCGCCACAACTTGAAAACACTTCCACAGCAAGAGACTTAACCAAACTAAACAATAATTGGGATGTTCTTGTACTTTATGCACTTTCTTGACTACCATAAAATTAAAAAAAAGCACGTTACTTGAACAGTCTTAAAAGTCAGGTAGAAAAATAAATCCCATAGAATTTCTCTAGGAAGAATTTACTTCCTTTATCTTCGGTTTCTTTGAATCAAATGGTCGAAAATAAGAACAATGGAAGTTTTACTGTTTTAATAAGAAACGAATAGGAGCCAACAAATGGAACTATTTGAAAATCCGCTTATTTACGTTATTTTTTATTTAAACGGCTTACAATTATATTTGTTATATAGATTTTAGAATGATTTGAATCTTGTGAATTCTGATATGCCTTACACAAATATCTACCTTCTAAGCAAAAAAAGAAATAGGCGTAGATACAATACTACACTGAATACTGTGATTATTCTGTAGAGTTCAATGAGGGAGACAGTATTTTTATACAAAACTATCATTTGCTAACTGCTCATACTTTGTAGTTAGTAGTAGTTAGCAGTAGTTCGCGCCGAACTAAGACCTCACGACCCCTATATCTTCACAACCCCTGGGCAGATTCAGCTCATATTCGAACTTAAAAATTGTGTTAAAATGAACTACTTGCCTACAAAATTTCATGAAGATCGGATCAACGGTTCGCAAATTATTATCGGACAAATATACACACAAACATACATACAAATGCCGATTTATTCCAGTAAACTCTGAGACCTTCGCTTCGCTTGGTCAATAAAAAGTGAATATTCAGATGCTTTTATTGGTGAGTGTAAATATGATGAGGCGTAGCCGAGGCCAGCATACATGAGACCAAAATACCCCGTGGTTACCAAAGCTTATAAAGTAATACATAAAATATACGTTTCTCAAACATAGCAAGCGTATTCACTTAAAAATATAAATAACTAGTAGTTCGTGGCGAACTGAGACCTCACGACCCCTTTATTTTCACAACCCCTGGACCGATTTAGCTCATATTTGAACTTAATTTTTTATTGAAATGAACAATCATAGATTATATCTCAATGGCATTTGCCTTTATTCAGATTTCAGTATGAACACGTAACATTTATCATCTTGGCACATTGATAAAATTATACGAGCTAATAGATATTATAGTCAAATATTATTAAAACGTTTGATTTATATATTTTTTTAATTGAAGGATGTTCAAACTCATGGTCTAATATTTAGGTAGACAGTGTAAACACAATAATATCAGCTATCACGTTCAAAAGTCTCTTGCAAAAAATATATCCGAATTTTTAATATTGTTTGCCATTTTTAATCTTTTAATTATTATTTGTGTAATAATGGCCTATAACTAAACGTTATCAATAAATTGATTATAATTATGATTAACTAGCTGCGCCCCGCGGTTTCACCCGCTATTCTACAGGAACGGCTAAATTTTCAGGATAAAAGTAGCATATGTGTTATTCCAGGGAATAAGAGTTGAACGGGAACAAACACACGTACATACTTCCATACTCGCACATAAACTTTTGCATTTATAATATTAGACAATCAACTATAAGAAATTTGAACCGAATATAGTCAGTACATACAGTGCTGATGTGATAGTAGCCTTATGAATAACGTCTTTAGTTTTTTTGATTTTGGTGGCAGTGATTGGCGGCAATAACTGTTTACTGGTCCACCGCACCGTCATAGCGATATCGAATCTGGCGATAACGAATGTCTTGGTGTAAATGAGCCTTTAGTTTGTAATTTTATATCTTGTGCATGTGCATATGCCAGAATAGTAATTACCAATTATTTTTAGGGTGTGACGAGACGAGAGCAATAACGCACTGTCTAGCAGACTGCAGACACACATACGTTTTGTGCTGTAGATGATTAGAAGAAAGATTAGGGCAAATACCACACAGTCGACACAGACCATTAAAAAAAACCGGATAACTGCGAGTTTGACTCGCGTGCTGAGGGTTCCCTAATTTTTTTTGTTACGTCCTATTTTAAAACTATGAAAGCACCATTTCCTTCACCCCAGAATCTTCACCTCCGAAAACTTCATGAAAATCAGTTTTGATACAGTCAATAAATAATTAGTCATGAATTAGTCGTAATTGGTCACCAAAGTCACATATTTAGTCGCATCATAGTTCCGAAGTTATAGATATGTTTGTGAGGATTCTGGGGTGAAGGTAATGCCAGAATCCTCATCTCTCGTGCGAGCAAACGGTAGGGGACTATCGATTTTGTTTCAATTCCAATAATTTAGTCTTTAATTACTGAGTCGTGATGAAATGCTGAATCTCGAAACCAGTGCTTTGAAGGTTCCAGAGTTTACATAGAATTAGAAGTTTGATTTTTTAAATGTCCAAGTCCTAAGTATATTTTGACATACATTCCTACTCGATATTCGCGTTTTCGAGAAAAATCCTTTGTTTCCTTTTGAGGTACGGAACTCTAAAAATGGGTACACTATAAAGTCTGTTATCTGTATAATATTATTCATCTACAAATTCTACAAATGAGTAGGTTTCTGATACGGATTATAGCTCTTATTAACTGATGTACCACAACAGCAAATGCTGAAACAAATGACGACTATTACTTTTTTGTATTAACCATGTCTCAAATGTTTTTTTGTCTATTATTATTCCGCTAGGGTCGACGTAAGCTGGGGATCCGTAATTTCAAACTGCATTGTTGAATTTTTACCTGAGCCTTGTGCTTGCATTAATATCTACAAAGTTCGACGTTTATTTTAGCTTAGTAACTGCCAGTTCACCGTTAAGTGCAGAGCTTTGTTTTAATTTAGCAATGGATACCGTGTGGGTTTTAGTTGAATGGGTGGATGATAATAATGTGTTCACTTCATATGGAGTAGTGAATTTTGGTACATTTTCATATCAGGAAAGTGATCTTCAACCAGGAAAGCAAATTTTCATTAGCTTGAAAAACAACGATCCTCGGCGTGCAAAAATCATCAGAATATCTGGTAAGTGCTACATAATAGTGAGTACAATTTAATCTTGATCTATTTTATAATCTTTAATTGAAAACAAAAATACTATTCTTGCCACAGATAATAAGCGTCAACTAAAGGAGCATAAGGATTTTTTGGAAAGACAAGATCAACAAGTCAAAAACGTATTGCAGCTTTGTATGCGTACAATAAAAGAAATGAAATCGGAACAAGTACGTATATTATGTATGAGTTAAATGTTAGTTTTGTTAGGTACATCATTTTCATTCGATAATTTGTTTCAGTTTTCGAATTCCATGGCAAACAGTAATTCAATGAATAAGAATGGGTCACACGGTGGCTTGCCACATGTCATAACGGCGAACAGCGAAAGCAGTATAAGTGACACTGATACTGAGGTGAATATAATTAAAACATATAATGATTTATTACACAAATACGTATGTATATTAATGTTTGATTCATTATTTTTCAAGGTACCACAGAAAGCTCCTCGAAATAAAATGGCTAAAATTATTAGTCAAACTCATCATCAAAACGTGCGATACGATCCAAGTAGTTATAAAAAAAGTCCTGGTAGGAGCTTAAAAAGACGTTCTGTTATCAGCAGTACACCTCTTCCTGGAAGATTGGTTTCAGATAATATTAAGTTATGTTTTGATCAAGGAACTCAAACCGACGTCGAATGGTTGCAACCACCAATCTCTAAAATTGAAGAGATAGAATTAGTAGTCAAGCACTTGTATGGGCGTTTTCAGTCTTTAGTTATGAGAGTGAATTGTGCTACAGTCACCAATGAAGATTTACACGTGCCAGAGTCTGAACAAAACAATCTTCAAAACGATGAAGCTTCTTTTGTAGAACCAAATGAATCTTGGGTCGTTTCTAATAACATCGCTGAAAATGCCATATTGGGTTATGATGCCGAAGAAAGCAACATTCCAGGTGATGTTGGTGCAGAGCAAATTACAGAGACTGAAAATCAAAGTGTGAATTTACATACTTACAATCCTGTTAAACTTGAAACCAATCACAAGAAATCTAATGATAGTACTCGTGTACGAAGAATGTCAGCTCAAACTACATACTCAAATGAAATGGTATATATTTTTTTAATAATGACCTTCAATCTGAACAGTTATATATAGATTCATTGTTCTATTTATTATTTATAGGTACCGATTGGGAATGGGCGTGCTATGGTGCCTGCTCGAGTGTTAAGCGGCATAAACTGGTCCTCATATACCTCTGCAACAAGGCAACTGTTACAAGCAATTTTTCCAAGAAAGTGAGATATAATATTATGAAGATTAAT
Source organism: Apocheima hispidaria (assembly GCA_947579745.1). Taxonomy (NCBI): domain Eukaryota; kingdom Metazoa; phylum Arthropoda; class Insecta; order Lepidoptera; family Geometridae; genus Apocheima; species Apocheima hispidaria. Next base: position 9,721,852 of record OX388161.1, read on the forward strand.
TTTATTACTTTGAATTGTCGTGTATATAACTACATCGCTTATCTGATTTCAGAGTATTAGCAACTCACTCTCTGACAGGCAAACAGTCTCCAGCCCACCTCAACAAACCTCCGAAGAAACTTTTGGATCCTACTTTGGTTGAAGATATTATAATAACGGTTTCATCAAAATGCGGAGTTGCTAAAAACTTAGTGAGGTAAATGTACTTAAATAGGTCTAGTATGTCATTTTACACACAATTAATCAGAATTTTGATTACATTTACTCATAAGTACATAAAGAGGAAGTTTATTAGCCCACTCATGTTACAAGACTTAGTATGGAAGACCCGGACATAATTAATAAAATAAATATAAAGTTGTGTTTGGTATAATTTTCTGACGTAGAATAATTATTAAACTAAATTAAACAGTTTACGAATATAGAAACGGATACGGAATATAGAAAAAACATTTATGCTTGATTCATAATACAATATCGTCGCCGACGACTCACTGACGTGCTTACGGTCGTCATCTGAAATAGACTCTTAACATATCGCAAATAGAGAAGATATTGCAAAAAGTAAAATATGTTCCGGATACGCATTTTGTTTAATTATTGTATACTAGCTGCGCCCCGCGGTTTCGCCCGCTTTTATAAAAAAACAAGTATTCTTCCGAGATATATATTTTGTTCTTTGTGTATGTTACTATGTGTTAATCCAGGGCATAAGCTACGTCCGTGCCAAATTTAAATCGGTTCTTAAATTTCCTTCACAAAATTTAATACAACCTGATACGATCTAAATCCGTTCGGCCGTTTCAGCAGTTGAGCCGTTGAACGGGAACAAACACACATAATTACTTACTTACAAACTTGTACATTTTTAATATGAGTGTGATTAAATTATCTGTAAGTCCTATCCTGTTTTTGTATTTATTTTGATTTCTGTTTGTGTGCCAATAAACTAAATAAATAATTAGATTAATATCAGAAGAAAAAATCCTGTTATTAATTATTTCCAAGTCAAACGCTAAACTGACTCGGCTATATTCCTTGGATTAACATACATACTATATTTGCCGAATAAATATTCGTTTCCTTTTGAAACCACGGGGACTTGCTAGTAATATTTAAAAAAAAAATGGTATGAATAACATTTTGTAAACCAAATCCTTGGGTTATTTTTTACAGAAACAGTATTACGGTGAAATGCACGGATGAGGCCAAACTATATCGCAATCGCCAGCAGTATCAATTGTTTCGCAGTCAACAAAAGAGTAAAACAAATGATGAAAATATTCCTCCTGCTACTGCGCATGCGTCAGATGATTCTTCACATTTCAAAGCATTGTAGGTAATTACTTACAATACCAGAGAATTAACAAAAAAAAAAACTGGACCATTAAAATTTTCAAAATAATGTACCAATTGTAATTTTGATGTTTTATTATTAATTAAATAATATTAATTATTAATTAATTTTATATAAACTTCAACTATTGTATACATTTTATCATGTAGCTAATATAATAAACGATTAAAATGCACATATTTTTTTAAAATAAACTGCCAATTTATTTGTTTTAGTCATTCTTGTTTTAGGCCAGTTAGGTATAGGTTTAAGACACGCCCAGCGTAGTATTATGTTCCATAAATTAATAATTTACTTAATTAGAAAAGGGAATTATTAAAATAACAATATATTTTAATACTTTCAGTTTATTAGGAGATGACTCGACAAAAAGGTCTTAATAGCATTATTCTAATCCTAACTAATATTGTAAATGCGAATGTGAATATGTCTCTCTGTCGTTTGTCGCGTTATCACTGCTGTGACGGATCGACCTGAATTTTTGCCTATATATAACTTAAAGGTCGGAGATGGACATAGGCTACTTTTTTTTATTGGTCCACGCGAACGAAGTTAGTAGGCTAGTGACTTCATAAATATTACCATCCATTACTGAACAACTCAAATTGAACGAAAAATAAAAACGACTTAATCAGCCTCGTTGGTATTTAGTCGATTATAGCAGACATCTCTATATTTTTTAAGAGCAGTGGGCTCATCCCGTAACTCTGAAAGCGATAACGAGAGTTGCGCGAGCGGGACCGTGCATAGTGCGACTAAGTTGGTACGAGCGAGATGGCATGCTCTCGCAATCAGAATCACGAACGTTTCAAAGTTAGAGGATAACCCCGCTTGTCGACTTTTTTTTTCTTTTTGTCGCAAGGTCGTTAGAGTAGAACTCGGAAAAATACTTTGAATATAAATCTATGGAAAAATATAATCAAAGGCTATCAAAGGAGATCAAAGGAGCAACTCAATAAATTACACTAACCAAAAATTCTAGTTGAAAGCTAGTATAAGTACATTTCCCACTAAACCAAAAACCAAGATGATAATCAGCTTATTGAAATTTGTAGCTAAACCAATGTTATCTAGGTGATCATTTTACCCGTAATTTCTTAAAACAACTTATTCATTGGCGCAAAATTGGTTTCAATAAATCCACGATGAGTAATTAAGCTGTAATTGACAAAAAAACGCAAGAAAATTTGAATTTCGCGCGATGAGTGAAACGATGCACCTTGATAAAATAAATTATTGTTAATTATCATTTGTTCTGACTGGTTGGTAGAGTTTTTAGCGGGAACGCGAAAAAGGCATGTCGCGTCTTTGTATTGTTTTCCAAAACTTGGGTTATTTCCAGTATTAATGTATAAAATAGTGGATTTTGTTCCATTAAATATTCGTAAGCGTGCTCGAGTGTTGGTGAATAGTATGATGTGTTGGAACGTGACTTTTCGTGTTGTTTCCAAAACTCTATACACGTCTAGTCGGATCTATTCTTTTTACTTCGAGATGACTCAAACCTGACTGTGACTTGACTTAGATTATGCCTTGTTTCAATAGTTTAATATTTTGCTTCACCTAAAATATACCAAAACTTGACACTGGCTAAATACACTATGTGTGGAGCCAAAATATAAGAGAACATTTATTTTATTTTATTATAGGTTATGTCACGTTTGTTGTTAAATTACAACAAAGAACCTCCAATTTTTTAATAAAATAATTAAGCCATGGAGGATATTGACGATAATGAGTTTGTGGCTTCAGAGCATGATACACTTGTAAGTGCAGTGTCTAAGCTGGATAGAACGCAGCATATAACTGAACCTACGCGGAGTGAACCAACCATCGTCAATTCTGAGTTTAATTTGATCAAGAGAGCTAATAAATTAAACCTTAGTGACGTCGCTAAGGTTTTGGGGGATACTTCTGATCTGAAGCAGATAAGTAAAAAGCTTAAGAAAAGTCACGACGCCAATAAAGTTCTACGAAAACCCCTCGAGAAACCTGAAGCGGAGCGAATAAAACGCGCTTCGGGGTACGAAGAGACTAAGAAAAAAGTAGGACGCTGGGATCCTGTCGTAGCTAGAAATCGTACCGCTGACTTCACTGCCTTTCCTATAAAACATGTGGAAACAAAACTGCAACCAACAAATGAGTTTCTTGCTCGATTTGAACTAAAATCCGAGTTGGAAAAGGAATTGAATGAAGTGGACCCTCCTTTTGTAATTGAAGAGGAAATAGAAGAGGAAAAAATATATCCAATGTCCTATGAAGAAATGGTAGAGCACAGGCAACATTTGGCGAAGTTACGGGCGCAACAATCTTACAAAGAAGCAAAGTCAAAACGGCAGAGTAAAATCAAAAGCAAGAAGTTTCATAGGTTAGTATTGAATATTGCTAAAGCTTTATACATTTTATTATTTATACATAACAGCAAGAAATCAATTTTTGTTCTCTATCACTTAAAATAGTAATGTTTAATTTTAAAAAAATAATGTTTGTGACTATAACAGTTTAAAGTATAATTAAAATGATTTATTGAACAAGCAAGAGAGAGCATCATTTGTTATTCTGGATGCAAGAGCAATGTTTCCACTAAAATTACTGACTAAAAAGTTTTAGCATCTAATATCTCAAGGTGACGAGCTCAGTGCATTGGCATACAGTTTCAAACTGTTGAATTTCGTAATTCTTCTTGCCTTTGTACTGTTATAGGTAAGCGTGACAATTACTATTAGGCGAGCAAATTGCTCGTCTTTTGTCAATCAGTTACACAAATTATTAAAGAAAAATTAATTGTAGCTCTCATAACTAATATTATAAATTTGCAGGGTGTTGAAGAAAGAAAGGCTGAAACAACAGCTAAAGGAGTTTGAAGAGCTCCAAAAAACAAATCCTGAAGAAGCTCTTAAAAAACTTGAAGCGATCGAAAAAGCAAGAGCCCTTGAAAGACACACACTACGCCACAAAAGTACAGGAAAATGGGCTAAAAACAAGCTGATCAGGGCAAAATATGACAAAGATGTAATTATACACCACTGATACCTTATTACATTTTTATATCATTCAATAATTCAAATAACATCAACTATTCCTTGGTTTATTTTAGGTTCGGCAGCAACTGGCAGATCAACTAGCAGTAAGCAGAGGATTGACTAAAAAGACTAAAGATATTGACAGTTCTGATGATGAAGCTGGTGATACTGAAAATATCGCAGACATAGCATTATCACAAGACCCTATGAACCCGTGGATGTTGAAGCAATCTGACAAATCAAATGTTAATGCAGAATTTGACTTTGGATACAAAAAGTACTTAAAGGAGAAAATGTACAAACGTAAAGAGGATAGTGATAGTAATGCTGATGATGACGAAGATAATATAATAGATAAAAGCCAAAATATGACATCAACTGAATTGGCCATACTAAAACAGAGTATTAAAAACCTTGCTGATAAAGCAAACGAATTTGGCAGTGAGAATACAAATAAAGTAGATAGTTCAATAGTCAATAGAGACTCTTCAGTTAATGTACCTACGTTTGACGAAATTAAGGCTAAAGAGACCATTAGCAAAAAGTTAGTAGTCAAAAAAAATGGTGAAAAAAAGAAAACTCATAAGATCACAAGCAAAGATAATCAGAAGAAACTAAGTACAAGTAAACCAGTTGCGACATCAGGCTGGGTTGTAGAAGAAATTGGGAACAATACAGAAGACGAAACAAAACAACCACATGATATATCTTCAGCTTTTGAATCCCTTGAAGACAAAGTTGCTGGAGAAGTTGAGAAAAAGTTGAAAGCTTTTCGGCAGCGACTTGAAGGTATCGAAAAGAGTTCAAGACAGAAAAATAAAAAGAAGCAGAATAAACCACATGATTCAGAAATAGATAATTTAGAATATTTAAAGCTAAAAAATAATAAACAAAAAGCAGTAATTGATGAAGCTCTTATAGAAACAGGATCAAAAGGACCAGATGAGGAACAAGGTAATGATGCAGTTACTCAATCCAAGACACTGAATGCAGCAGCAACACTAAATCCACAAGAATCTGGGGTGTCTGATATTGATCCAAACAGATTCATAGAAGTTAAACCAAAATATTTAAATAGTGGACTGTCTAAAGATGAAAATGAAGCTGATTTATTGGATGATGATGAACAAGTTGTTCCGAGAGTGAATATTGAAGAAGTGTTTGAAGAGGATGATGTTGTTGCTAGTTTTAGACAAGAAAAAGAAGAAGAGATGAATAAGGATAAACCTGAAGACATTGACTTATCTCTACCTGGGTGGGGTACATGGGGAGGCAAAGGTGTCAAAGCTCCAAAACGGAAGAAGAATAGATTTATTCTTAAGGCTGCTCCAAAAATGCCACGTCGTGATGAAAACAAAGGAGATGTGATAATTAAAGAATACAAAGATCCGAAACTAGCAGTTCACAAAGTAAAGGAAATACCTTTCCCGTTCAGTAGTGTGAGAGATTACGAAGCATCCATAAGAGCGCCTCTTGGTAATACATTTATTCCCGAGAAAGCTCATAAGAAACTTATTCGACCAAGTGTGATAACTAAGGTTGGAGCAATTATTGAACCAATGGATGAGGAAGAATTGTTGATTAAAAAGAATAGAAACTTCTTAAATGAAAAGGTTTTAAAAATTCTGGGTCAAAAATAAAAAGTTATTATTATACTTAGTTTTATTCTTAACTGTTAAGCTTATTTTAAACGCCGACACGCACAGGTGGGGACACCAATATTACACCATCTCCTCTTACAAATAACATTGGGATATTTCTTTTAGTTGTCCTATAAACCTCTTCATAGGTTTCTTCATCAATTTCAACTGTAGTTATTGTTTCTTCTGCATCTCCTAGGACCATGTTGAGATGTTGGTCATATGCCTGAAATCAGATAAACATACTTAAGTTCTGACATATTCAAAATTAAAAAATGGATATCATGACAATACTATGTTCCTAAAAAGCGAATGTATATAAGTCAAATGTAAAAAGCTATAAAACTTGTCATAGATCTGCATATTTTGGGCCCTATTTAGATCTAGATTTCTCTCAGAACAAAGACTTATTTTAGAATCTCTTGTTTCCCGTTTTTTTCATTACAGATCATACATTGGGAATAGGTTTTAAATCGTAACTTACTGAGGCCTAATAGTTAACGAGTATGACTGATCAAGTTAGTGCTTAAGTGGAGACAAACAAAACTGCAAAAACTGCACACAAGAGCTGATGGTTATTTGTATTTGTTTTTTAACATAGCTATAGAATCCTAATATAATTAATTATGCTTGTCTTGACATAGGAACCTATCCCTGGTTACAAATTTTTGAAGTTCGATTTTTGATTGGCCGAACAAGGTACCCTGAGTTGTTATTTTTCCAAAGGATTATATAATTAATATATACATATGAACTCTGGAAATTAATTTTTTAGTAGTATCATTAGCTAGTGTATTATTTTTTTAGTGGGTAAGTTCTGTTAGGAAACATTAAATTATCATTAGCTAGGACTATTTCTGGTTTTTATTTCCTTTTTTTATTTGTTTACTACAATATTTTATTGTTCGAACTTTCGAAATACTTGTCTATCTCTTGTCCGAAATGTCTAAAAATTTGATTTGTTTTATTATTAAATTTGGCTCGGTTACTGCAATGTATGGATTCCGATTTGTGTTTATTGAAAAGCATTGCGTTTATCTCTGTCACTTGCACTGGATTTTGTAAAAGGTTTAGAAAATCTTCTCTAGTTCTGAAGCTGTAATATGATGTAGAATAAGCTGCTTTAATTGGTTCTACCCTTAATATTCAAGATTTTGCTCCATTCATGATTTATGTCTGCTACATCCTTGTAAAAATTCCTATTGATTGTTTCAATTTTTAAAATATAATGTTAAAGCTTTGTTAGATAATGTTGGATAGATTCTGTAGAATTACATGTAACTTTCCACGGAGTTCTCGTTCATTGCGCATCTTTACATATATTCTCTCGTCCAAACTGAGCCTAATGAGGTCCAGAGGTTCTTTCACTGTCATCACAGAGACCTGCAATACACATAGGTTATTATCTGGTGAATACTGCAAATATTCAAAATTATTACATATTTAAACAAGTATTTGTTTTACAGAAGAACGACATAAAACTAGAGCTAGATACAAACATACAAAGACTACAGTAACGCCATCAGTAAGATGTAAATACCTACTTTAATTATTCTTCTAGTTCCTATGTACTTATGTAGCTGAAGGCAGAGTATATTAGTATTAATAGTTTCTGTTGGTGTTCTATGATCCAACCACGGAACGCAGACCAACGAGAGAAAATAAGATGAAAATATATTTCTCTCTCATTTTTAAGAACGCGGTCGGCGTCAACCAAGTTTTATTGCGCGTTACACTCCGAAAATACTAGTATCCACATAACGTAGTACGCCTATTTATACCTACAACATTCTATAACACTAGCTATCCTGAAGAAAGGCGTAAAATAAATAGAAAATAAAAACAGAAGATTGTTTACAACTTACATTTTCACCGTCGTCGGCCATTCTTACTGAGAAATCCAAGCAGAAGTCCAAACTTGGATATGGATAGCGGATAAGGATCTATCAGAAGTCAGAACAGTTTATTAGAAATTGTTTTCGTACTGAAGTAAATTATTACCGATTCAATAAAAGAAATAGAGAAATATTAGAAAGGCGGATCTATCTTGTTTGATTGAGGTTATATATATCAATATTTTTTCTTTCTTATATTTTGGCTCTATAGTGTATTTAGCCAGTGTAAAGTGTGTTTTTGTACTCAGAGTGGGACCACTCTGAGCTTAGACGAAGTGTGATACAAGATCCATGACTCTGAGTTTTGGCGAGAACGTGACGAATTCATGTCGCGTCATTTTATTATTTTCCAAAACTTGTGTTATACATTGCCCGACCTGACATCGTTTGAAAGAGATGGCTATATATAAGTTTCTAGGGAAGCGAAAGGGAGAAGCTATAGCCTTAATGGTTTGTTTCTTTTGCTCCCGTGAAATTCAAATCTAGCTGTCCCTTTCACACGATGTCAGGTCAGGCCATGTATAGACACCCTAAATGTGTAAAAACGGTGAATTTTTACCCGTTAAGTGTTCGTGAACATGCACGAGTGTTGGTGAATGGTATAATGTCGTAAAACGTGAATTTTCATGATGTTTCCAAAACTCCATAGAATGCTCTAGTAAAGTTTTCACCACTTTACTGGGACCCTATTCCTGTGCGCTCGAGATTATCTCGGTGACTGGAGTGAGTGAAAGAGATAAAAATGTCATTTCTCCGAAAAGGGGCCCAGTACATTATAGTACATTATTATGTACATTATAGACACCCCCCCGATTCATGCTGTACAATACTTGCTGTACATTATCGGTCCATCAATTATCGGGTCCTACATTATTGTCTCCCTTTTGGTTATCGGGACCGTAGTATTACATACTCTTTGATCGGGACGTTTGCGTGATTAATATTAGTAATCCCTCAGTAGCATTTAGATTTGGTTTGGTGATAATTTCACTATTTGTACAATACATACGTCAATGAGCGATTAAACCTTCAACATGGTTCGAAGCGGGTGGGCATAAGCGCATTTATATCCCTTTGGTCAAAATTTGTGACAGTGTTTCAACATGCATCACCGTTTTGTTTGTAGACGAGACCGCGACAGAGATCGCGATCGGAGAAGGTCGCACAGTAGGTCTGCATCGCCAGACCGCAAGCGGAGGCGCTCACGTTCGAGGAGTCGCGACAGGACGTCCAAATCTTCCAAGAGGAAGCGCAGTCGTAGCAGAGAACGGGAGTCTAAGAGAGATCGCAGTCGTGACCGCGATAGGGACCGTGATAGGAAAAGGTCAGACAGCATGCCCTCTTAACTGTATAGTTAAACATAGTTCCTTTTTGTCTTCTCAGTCATGCTACCTTGTTATGAAGGCTCTGTGGAGTGTCTGAGTTTATCTACCTGAAGGCCTCTGCCAATGTTCTAGGTTGCTTTTTAAAATGGGCAAATGTCACCTGATAGAGTGCAAAATTCGCTAACCGCTGGTTCTGAACCACCTCATGAAATAACCTGTTGTTCCTGGAACACCTCCAAATGGGTAAAAGGGAGAAACAAATCACCCGCTTAAATCCGAATTAAAAACATGGCTGTCGGAATTTAAAAATTGCAGATAACGAGTTTTGAACCCATCAATGTTTTCTAGCTCATCATAACTTTGTGAGGAAATAGCTGAGACAAACAAAAGCGCGCTACAATCCCTCATTCCAAAATATAATTTGCCTTTTGTGTTCATTCATAGCATTCATTTGTATAAATCAGAAATATTTATTAGCCATAAATATTACAGGCAAGTCACTTTTACAAATTAAACTATGTTTAGAGTTAAATTAGGCAAACTAATCAATAATTTATTATATTGTCCACCCAAACCTAGGCATCATGTATAAATTAATTCGAAGAATTTGTATTGGTCTAATATTTTTTTTATTATTTTTTTTATTAATTTATTCACCGTTTAAATCTTAATTAAATTTTATACCTACCAATAAACCACAGTAGGTTTGTCCTGGTAGTTACTTTCACCCCTGCGCTAACATAAATTACATTACATTACATTACATATGTGGTGCCAAGCTGTCTGCCAAGCGTGGGGATTATAGCACCCCACCGCTTTTCTAAGAGGAGACCTATGTTCAGCAAATAACATCTTGTGATAATGATAATGTTGAAACAATCAATGTTGAATTTAAGGACACCTGACATGATACATAATAGTTCTTGCTAAAATTTAACATATTTTGTTACCCATTACAGCGATAAAAGAGATGATAAGAGAAATGGCTCTGGTTCTAGTAAGTCATCAAGGAAGAAATCTCCTGACAAAGATCGGGAGAGGTCAAAATCGAAAGAAAAAAATTTAAAGTCTGATTCAGGAGAGTATAATCCTGGTTCTGTTGACAAGGTAAGAACAATTCACTTGACATCCTAATATTATAATTCAGAGGAATATAGTTGCAGTCATATCAGGACCAATAAAGCTTCGAGGTATAAAAATGAAAAAAAATCGGTTGCGCAATTCAGAACTCCCTACATTACAACTTTCAGTCCAAACAAAACATCAAAAATTGCACAAAAATTTATCAAATTTATCAGCGAACTATAGGAAGTAGCTTTGTTTTTCTGTCTGGATATTTGTCTCATAACAGCTGAACAAATCTTGATAAAATTTGAAAAGAAGTTACTGTATGTTACATAGACGGACATAGGATACTTTTTTTTTATGTCCAAGCGAACGAAGTCACTGGTAACAACTAGTATAATTATAAATGACAAAATTGATATTCTGCTTTGTATTATAGTGAAATACTGAAATATCTCATGTATTTACAATATTAAAATTCAAGGTTCTCCAGTTGTTCTTGAGAGCTATACTTCCATACAAGTACTTGTAGGGCATTATGGCATTCTAACATTTTTTTCTTTAGATATTTTGAACCAATAGATATGTTGGGCATTATATCTAGGTTTGAATACAAAAAATTAAAAAATTAAATTGATAACAGATTCACTACCTCCAAGGATCAGCTTTTTTGCTTAGGTTTATTCTTATCGGCATAACTTGATAAAAATTGGATTTTTCTATTTAGTGCATGTCATTAATTAAAATAGATTAGAAATCTTATTCAGAGATATATGTATTTTTGTTTCTGTCATCCAGTATTACAGAGAGGAAAAGCATGATTATACAACATTGTCTTGATTTAAAATATCATTGGAAAGACCTTGATTTACACATATTTTTCCTGGAGCTCGGAACCCGTAGTGTATTCAAGTGATTATTACTCTAATTTATTGAAGTAATAAGAATATCTAGGATTGCTTAGACCATATTTTTTATTGATTTCCTGGTTTAGGTGTATTTAGCAATTATCTGGTTTCTTGACAAACATGTGCTAAAGCCATCTCTTTTCATCTGCGTGCGAAAGTGTATAGCACTATCTTTCACTCGAAATAGCGTCTTAACTTTGACTATTTAATAGATAGATAGATAGATAGACAGATAACTCTTTATTGTTCACACCAGAAATTACATGCATAATACAAAAATCTACTTAAAACTAGTGTGGCGGCCTTATCGCTTAAAGCAATCTCTTCCATATGTACTTAATATGTACTCATGAACTGAAAAGGTAAAAAAAAAACACTCCATAAGAATCTAACACATGTAATGAAGATTCTATAACAACAAACATTTTTTCACTAACTCGAAAGGTTTAAAAAAAAACAACTATAATAAAAGAGGCTAAGGTTAGCCTTTCTACCTACAGGGACCTACTATTAATTAGTGTCTGAAAAGTAGTGTCTTCAAAAACTGAATATTTATTGTTTTGGTATGCAATGCTGGTCAATAGCATAGAAAATTAGTGGTGGAATTATAGGCACTGTAATTTTCCCAGGAAGAGGAGCAAATCCGCCTGGAGGCCGAGATGCAGAAGCGGCGCGAGCGAATCGAACGATGGCGCGCTGACCGCAAGCGCAAGGAACTGGAGTCCACCAAAAAGGAGGTGAAGCAAGGAAGCCTCATCTCCAACATACAGGTACCGAAGAAGTGGTCACTGGAAGACGACTCGGGAGATGAAGGTGAGAACAAATTTATATCTGTAGTACGAAATTAAATAAATAGACGCACAGTGAAGCTTAACTTTCCTCATAAATACATCATATAATGTTTTATGTGGAACGCGTTCGAGAAGGAGAGAGTACATTTTTTTATATCACCCAAGCATTAGGTTAACTCTAAACGCTTCACTCTCGCATTGAGATAGGCCTAAAAAATTGCAAAATTCTGCTTATGTTGTATTACTTCATCATCATCATGGTCATTCCGCCACCTTTTTCGGCGTGGTGAGGATTGGCCTCGGGGATTTCCCCCCTTTGCCATAGCTGGGCGCTAGAGGCAATGACCAAAGGCATTGATGACTGGGGAATATATTTCGCCGCGAGTAATGCTGCCTATGCAGGTGGGTCTCTCAGCGGACTTCCAGTAATGACGCGTCTTATGACGATAATTTGGCGCGGTTAGCATTTCTCTCGTCATCATCGTCATCATCGTCTCACCGATCGCCTTCATTTTTCGAGATGATCTCGCGAAGAAGCGCGCGCCTCGACTTAAGGTGCGAAATGTTAAAATGTTTAAAAAAATAAAATACGTTTCGCACATCGCGCGAAATTTAAATTTTCTTGCGTTTTTTGTCAATTACAGCTTAATTACTCATCGTGGATTCATGAAAACTAATTTTGCGCCAATAAATAAGTCGTTTTAAGAAATTACGGGTAAAATGATCACCTAGATAGCATTGGTTTAGCTACAAATCTCAATAAGCTGATTTTCATATTGGTTTTTGGTTTAGTGAGAAATGTACTTATCCTAGCTTTCAACTTGAATTTTTGATTAATGTAATTTCTCGAAACAATCTATTTATTATCGCAAAATTAGTTTTCATGAATCTACGACGAGTAATTAAGCTGTAATTGACAAAAAATGCAAGAAAATTTGAATTTCGCGCGATGAGCGAAACGTTGCACCTTAACGTCCAGCGGAATTGTGTTGTATTACTTGAACGGCCCCAAATCACCCCTGCCTATAGTTTTCTCCGCTGATGATTAGTGGATGCGGAAAAGAAATTCTAGATGGCGGTAGTAGTCCCATAAAACGCGAAAATTATTTTTACAGACGCTTGGACATATTGTGGCATCGTTCCTTATTTATCGTCCGCTCCATATTCGCTCATTGGCTAAGCGTATGTTTTTTTGGATAGGAATGTTTGTGTGCCACTTGGTGCATAATCACTTCCTAATTCCCAGCAAATTAGTAATATAAATTTAAGCCAAATTTTTATCCAACTGTCTAAGGAGGGTAATGTTTATGGCGTGTTTTGTTTTGCTTTTTCCTTGTAATTTCGGCTAAGTTCACTATTTTTAATGTTGTTGGGGTATGTTTATGTGTTCCTTTAGTACCTCCTGTAGCCTATACGGCTTGACCGATTTTGACGAGTGAGGTGTCGTTGGATTCGTATTTACTTCCAGAGTGACATAAATGCTACATTTTGCAGTCGGTTATTTTGTTTTTCTTTTAATAATATTACTTTTTATATTTTTTTATAGTTTATTGAGTAAACTGACGGCTGGCCTAAGCCTTCGTTATTTTAAAATTATTTTTAAATATTTTTAAAATACAGATAAGAAATTGACGCACCAGAAATTACATGAATATTATTAGAACTATAACATAAAACTCATTTATAAAATTAATTTATTACCAATTTTAACCGCTGTCTGACCCCCCCCCCCCCCTCCTTCCTACGTAACAAAACATTAGACTTGGATGAACCCCTTCAATCTTACGCAAGGTCATTATGTACCAAAATTGCAAAGAATAAATAGCAAAAATAAGAAAGGCGTTCGTTTGTGTTGTAAAAAAAAGTTACATTTTAATATGAACGTACATTGCCTCCACTATCCGAGCCTATGCGACGCGCGTTCTGAAATTATATTTTTTCTTTACTTTTGTGATCTTACGTAAGAATTATCTATACCCCCTCCCACCCCATATGTAAGAAAAAATAAGACTTTGGACCTACTCCTTTAATCGTCTTACGTAATAAATGAACAGCACCAAAGCGATAATGAGATGATTATGGTGATGATACATATTGAAGACGTAAACAAAATATGATTCCGATTTCAGGGGACCCAGACTCGGAAGCCGCTAAAGAGAAAGCGGCCGCTGAAGAAAAGGCGAAACAGGAAGCAGAAGACGAAATCGACACCCTTGATGCTTATATGCAAGAAGTGCAACAGGTCAGCTTACAGTGCAACGTTTCGCTCAGGGCGTGAAATTCAAATTTTCTTGCGATTTTTGTCAATTACAGCTTAATTACTCATCGTAGGTTCATAAAAACTAATTTTACGATATTAAATAGATTGTTTCAAGAAATTACACAAACCAAAAATTCAAGTTGAAAGCTAGTATAAGTATATTTGTCACTAAACCTGTGGCCCGTTGTCGGTCGGTGTGGCGGTCTAAGAGGGAGGCCCATGTTCAGCAGTGGACGTCTTATGGCTGATAATGATGATGATGATGATGATGACGACTAAATAGAAAAATCTCATTTTTATCAAAGTAGTCCGTTAAGTGGTCGTCGCAGTGGTTTCGACAATGGAATCTTTGGTTAAAGGCAGAAATTTGAACAGTCCTTTTGAAATTACAGGAAGTACGAAAGGTGAATCAAATAGACCAACAGAGAGGTCTGATGAGCGTGCCCACTGCGGGCGGCACAGGGGTAGTCATCCTCACCGGCACGGCTAAGAAGAAGGTTACCGAACAGAAGAACAAAGGTCCATTTTATAAATTTCTTTACTTATATTTTTTTTAAATTTCTCTAAACAAAATGTCTTACTGTAGGTAGAAATGGCAACAGTGGTATAAGGGTGTCTACACATGGCCTGACCTGACATCGTTTGAAAGGGACAACTAGATTTGAATTTCACGGGAGCAGAAGAAACAAACTATTAAGGTTATAGCTTCTCCCTTTCGCTCCCCCAGAAACTTATATATAGCCATCTCTTTCAAACGCTGTCAGGTCAGGCCAAGTAGCGAGGCCTTAATACTGCATCTGTACTACTAATCTTTGTCACCCGCCATGACTTGTTCGTCATGTATAGAATTGAATAGAATTTATTCGGCACTAGTTGCTCCCCGCGGTTTCACGCGCCATTCTACAGAAACCATATATTTTTCCGGCATAAAAAGAAGCCTATGTGTTAATCCAGGTTATTCATACCAAATTTCATTCAAGTGAAATACACTTACATAATTTCACACATACACACAAACTTTTGCATTTATGATATTAGTGTGATAATAATTACATACCGAAAGTAAAGTAACATGTGGTTTCTAATAAATAGGTTAGAGGCTAAAAAACATCAAAAGATAACAAAAGAAATACAAAGAAAAATAAAGAGAATTATAACAATAATGTCGAAGAGGACTCTTCTCAGCATAAATGCTGAGTGTATCGGACACTCACACACTACAGGTGTCAGCGCTGAGTGTCCGATACGTGTGTAGTGGTAGGGCTCTCTTGCAGAGTCCGCCTGGGGAAGTATCACACCTTTGCCAGTTATTCAACCGCCAAGCAGTAGTGTGCAAGCATTACTGTGTTCCGGATTGAAGGGCAATGTTTCCAGCGTAATTACTGGGCATACAGAGATTTAACATCCTACATCTCAGGGTGACGAGCGCCGCGCATAGTCTTGAACTGTTGAAGTTCTATTTTCTGGGTGGCACTGATCTGTTATGGGCAAGCGTGACGCTTAACATCAGGTGAGCGACTTGCTCGTCTCGTCACCGAGTAACATTAAAAAAAAAAAAAAAAAAAAAAAACAATGAAAAAACCTATTTTCTTTTCGACAGGCGAATTAATAGAGCAGAACCAAGACGGCTTAGAATATTCATCAGAAGAAGAGACTGAGGATATCAAAGACGCCGCCGCGAACCTCGCTTCGAAGCAACGAAAGGACCTGGCTAAAGTGGACCACAACAGCTTGGAATACCATCCGTTTAGGAAAGCATTCTATACAGAGGTATTTGATTAAACTGGCTGTTTTACCGGGTTTTTTTATAAATCCCTCTCTGTGGTCTGCCTCTGTGCCTCATGTAGGGCACCGGTATCTCCATAGAACCTCTAGTGACTTGGAATTGATCGTGACTTACTTTTGTTTGACTTACCATGACTGAGACTTGTTTTAATAGCGAAATATTTTATTTCATCCGAAATATTACCAAACATGACACTGGCTCAATGAACAACGTGTAGTTTTTTTTTAACTTAAATTTCTTGACAGGTTAGTGAGCTGACGAGAATGACTGCAGAAGAAGTGGAAGCATATAGAACAGAACTGGAAGGTATCAGGGTTAAAGGAAAGGGATGTCCGAAGCCGATTAAGTCATGGGCGCACTGCGGCATTAGTAAAAAAGAGATGGACATATTGAAAAAACTCAACTTTGAAAAACCTACACCTATTCAAGCTCAAGCTATACCTGCCATCATGTCTGGGAGGTAAATATGAGCATTTAAAGAAACCTATGTCATAGATATGTAAACAGAAACTTTTTTTATTTTGTTTTTATCTGAATAGTATTATTTAACTAGTCTACCCGTGAACATGGCGACTGTGCCGAAATATCGGGAACTAAACAAAAATAAAAATCGTGGTAAATATCCCGTGAGTACTAATAGTAATGTAGCAAACCACCACGAAAGTCTAACACAGATAACTTCAAAAATGTGTGAAAGAGATAGCGCAAGTGCCAGGGCCGTAGACAGAGAAAGCAATAGACGACTCTTTCCCACAGAAAAAAAAGGATCGTAAATTAAGCAAACGGATATTTTTATAATATTTCTGTCCCGTAGCATATGTTCAGTTTTTTCAAGAGATAGCTATTATTGCTGCATCCTGATTGGTCAAAAATTGGTATCGGTAATAGTGATTGGTTCTTAGATGTGGTGTTTTGTCCCATGAGCGGCCACGCTAACCGACGGTCTATCTATACACTATAAAGGGCCAGGGCACACGTTAAGTCGTGTGCCACAGCCCATAAAATACAAATCGAGATACACAACATTACACTAATATTATAATTGCGAAAGTTTGTGTGTTTGTTCCTGTTCAACTCTGTAACGGCTGAACGCATATGAATGAAATTTGGTATGGAGGTAGCTTACACTCTGGATTAAGACACAGGCTATTTTTTATCGCGGAAATAATATTCGGTTTCTTTAGAATAGCGGGCGAAATCGCGGGCCGCAGCTTGAGGGTACATAAGCTGTTAAGGCTTGTTTTTTTTTTCTTATCACTTGTCGTTCTATTTGTGTATTTAAAGCTGTAAATTTAAATGTAAATTTTGCAAAAAAAAAAAAAATATTTTCAGAGACCTTATCGGCATAGCCAAGACAGGGTCCGGCAAAACTCTCGCTTTCATCCTGCCGATGTTCCGGCACGTTCTCGACCAGCCACCGTTGGAAGACACGGACGGGCCCATAGCGCTCATCATGACCCCCACCAGAGAGCTCTGCATGCAGATCGGGAAGGATATCAAGAAGTTTGGAAAGTCGCTCGGGTTGAGAACCGTTTGTGTCTATGGAGGAACGGGCATTTCGGAACAGGTATTTTAAGGCTCTGTTAATTTTTATCTGTAACAAAATTATTTTACACTGCAGTTTTTTTTTTTTTTTCATAATACAAATTCAAATCATTTAATTCAGACTACAAAGGTGGAATACACCTGTGGAGCCAAAAAACACGAGCAAAAATAGGCGCACGTACATTTTTTGTCTTGACAGTGACAGAAAAACCTCAAAGTACATCTAACGCCATCTATTGGGTACTTTTATTACCAGGTTTTTTTTTTTTGGAAAACGGCCCATTCGATGTTACAGTCATTTTGCATTATATTAATATTTATACTAGACAATGATTTAAAGTTTCTTCTGGAAACATTTCCTTTGTTCACCAGTTGTTTTCATACGGACGACAGTGTATAGCGCTATATTTTTCTCGAATCTAGTTTAGACGTGGTTTACTTTGATTTCAGATAGCGGAATTGAAGCGCGGCGCTGAGATGATAGTGTGCACGCCCGGACGTATGATCGACATGCTGGCCGCGAACTCGGGCAGAGTCACCAACCTCAGGCGCGTCACTTACATCGTGCTCGACGAGGCCGATCGCATGTTCGATATGGGCTTCGAACCTCAGGTATGCTTACTTTATAATTTTACTATTTGCGCCCCGCGGTTTCACCCGCTATTCGACAGAAACCGATTTTTTTCCGGGATAAAAAGGAGCCTATGTGTTTATCCACGGTGTAAGCTACCTTCAAACCGAATTTCATTCAAATCCGTTGAGCCGTTACGGAGTTGAACACGAACAAACACACATACATACTTACCTACTTACACTCTTAAGCACAAAAACATTCCCATTTATAATATTAGTGAGACTAGCTGCCGCCTTTGTCACTTCTGACCCGCTTTTGACCACCGAATTGCCTGTTGGTAACCGATGACGTGATCAAAGATTAAGATATATCATTAAATATCTCAGGAAACAAGGAAGCTAGCAGGCATCCGTCCGTCAGTCTTTAATTTCGTAAAGCTGAATTTTGAGGAATATGGGATTCAAAATTCACGTCCTAATCATGAGCGGTTTGGTCTGTGCTTTGATTCCTAGAAAGGGGCTCATTCTTTTATATATTTATATGTATATATAAATGGATATAATATATTATTTAACACGATACAGACACCAATTACATAAATTAATTAAAGTTACAATAAATAATATTGCTATACATTTCACATTTCTTCAAATTAAAAGAGATGTCGATAATTTTGTCCTGTCAGATTGGTTTAGCTTAGTGAATGGTACAACAGAATCGATACCATTATCCATATAATCTGGATCCATATCCATCCATATAATCTGGATCTCATTCCATTAGAAATGGCATTCTATTCTATTATCTAGTAATATTAGTATTTATAAAACATTGTAATTTTTGTGGTGTGTTCAAAAACGTTGTTCATTTTTATGTTGATATACATTAATTGCTATTTACCAAGACTTTAATATGTATCTGACATTACATTTATCATCGAATCTTAGACAATAAGGAAAATACTTTATTAAGTTTGCTTAGAAAAAAAAAAACTAGATGGCATTAGTAGTTCCTTAAAACACGCAAACGATTGTCGCGGGCGCTTGAGGTACAACGTTTTGTATTGTTTACTCGCTATCGCTTCGCTCGCGTGTAGCTTATATAGCTACCGCAGTTTTTGAAAGAAGTGGGTGTGCCATCGACAGGTGCATGATCACTTCATATATACATATATAAATTACAGTATTACGTAAGCAGATTTATTACAATTATTTACCCCCCCATCCTCCTTGTCAGCAAAAGTAAGCAAAGCTCTTACCCCCTCCCCCCATGCTTACGTAAACATTTTTCAATTATAAATGTTTTTTTTTAATATTATAATTATAATGTTAAATTATAATTTTAAAAATAGATTTAGCGTAGAGATTAGATTTTTCTGATACAGTATTCAACATAGTGTAAGGGACAAAAATATTATAATCTTACGAACATTACAAACTTATTTTAAATTTTCGGTACACATATTAAATTCAAATTA
The DNA here is from genome assembly GCA_947579745.1 of Apocheima hispidaria. Taxonomy (NCBI): domain Eukaryota; kingdom Metazoa; phylum Arthropoda; class Insecta; order Lepidoptera; family Geometridae; genus Apocheima; species Apocheima hispidaria. The sequence goes on from OX388161.1 coordinate 9,741,498, forward strand.
ACAGTCTTCAGTCCATGAAACCCGAATCCATGATTCTAAGTTGGAGGGTTGCCATTCGTGTAAAAGAGTAAATAACTACCGATGACGTAATCATCATCTAGACTCCCCTACCCCCCATGTCATCCAAAATAAGCAAAACAAAGACCCCCACCCCCACATTGTGCTTACGTAATACTTGAACGGCCCCGTATAGTCTTCCAAAGTTGTGTGTTCTTATTATAATACCTTCTTTACAGATCTTACAGAGTGTATTATGTTCCTTGGAGTGGTATTTATGTCGTTGGATTCCACTTTATATCGAGAGTGTCAGAGGCTACATTTTGTTTGTTTTTTTCTTGTAACAATAATAGTTGTTTATAGGTGATGAAGATTATCGACAACGTGAGGCCGGACAGACAGACGGTCATGTTCAGCGCGACGTTCCCGAGACAAATGGAAGCGTTGGCGAGGAGGATCCTACAGAAGCCCATTGAAATCCAGGTCACTCACTGAATTCTATTATTCATTTGCATTAAGGGCCGGCTTCTCAGATTCTCGATATCTCGAACGCACATTTAAAAAAAAAAAAAAAAACGTCATCATCATCACCATCCACTGGCCAGAAGCCGTCCACTGCTGAACAAAAGCCTCCCCTTTAATGTAAAAAATTAAGGGGACTTTAAAAATTACAGAGAGAAAAATAAAATAATTTGATTATTTAATATCTTTAGAAAACCAATGCCATTGTTTTATTGCAATTTTTATGTTATTATTTTTATTTTTGGCAAATAATAAAGACAAAAAATCTCGAAAAATTTGCCTTTTTCTTCGCCAAAATAAAAAAATAATAATAACATTAAAATTGCAATAAAACATTGGCATTGGTTTTCTAAAAGTATTATATGTTTTTTTTTTAATTATCTCTCTGTCATTTTTAAATTAAATATTGTAAGTAAAGCGGGAACGAGACAGCGAGAGCATGAGAGAAATGAGGGAAGGGAAAGAGGTATGTCAACTTTGTATGAGCTGTCAAAACGAGATTCACAGATAAGATAATTTTATTTCATTGGCCAAATTTCAAACATCTTATAATTTAATATAAGAGCTGTACACCACATCATTATTTAATCAATAGGTTTAGCTTTAAGTTTAGTGAATAAGTATGTAAATTATTGTGTTTTTGTGAATTCAAATAAATGACGGAAAACAAGTTGCATATTAGAGAATATTCAAAAAAAAAAAAAAAAAACAATATGTAAGTATAAAAAGTGTTAGGTATTTTTATTAACTGTTAGTTATTGTCTGGACATTCTTTGATTTTATAAATTGTCTTATCCAGCAGGTGTCTTTATTATTAAAAACTGTGTCATGTTAAGGTTCGCATTCTCTCTGGAAGTTTGTTATAGAGCTTCTGGCCCATGATCATCGGGGCTTGGACTTGTTTTTGGACTAGGTTTCATAGCTGATTTCCAGGAACGAAGTTGTAATAACGAACTTGACTAGCCTCGTGGCTCAGTGGGAGGATTTCCACTTTCTGTGCTGAAGGTTGTGGGTTCGATTTCCACCCAGGACAAACATTTGTGTGATGAACATGGATGTTTGTTCTTTGTCTGGGTGTATCTATGTATTCTATGTATGTATTTACAAAAAAAAGTATTTATGTATTTATCAGTTATCTGGTTCCCATAGTACAAGCTTGCTTAGTTCGGGGCTAGATGGCGCTGTGTGTAAAAAAATCCACCGATATTTATTGTTAATAACCGGATCCTATTCTTCAACACCACAGGTGGGCGGTCGAAGCGTGGTCTGCAAGGAAGTAGAACAGCACGTGGCTATATTGGAAGACGAGGCGAAGTTCTTCAAGCTGCTGGAGCTGCTCGGCCTCTACAGCCACCTCGGCAGCATCATCGTGTTCGTGGACAAGCAGGAGAACGCCGATAGCCTCCTGAAAGACCTCATGAAAGCCTCCTATCAGTGCATGAGTTTGCATGGAGGTGAGTTTGTAGTATAAGGCTTTATGATTTGAATTTTGAATTTGTATATTAAGGGGCCAGAACTTTGGGCGCAGCAACCTCGCTCACGCATTTGTAGCTTTTTAAAGATATAAAATGATGCCGTGTACTTTCAACAAATGTGTTTCCGTCATTTCATAAGGTTTAAAAATGTAAGATAGGTTTTATGTATAATGTACAAAATAAATGGAAAAATCGCATTATTACAGTAATTACATTGAAAGTAATTACAAAAAATATTTTGGAATATTAAGCTCGTAAAATTACCGAAATACATTTTCCAAAAATACACGTAATAATTTAATTTCTTTAAAAAACCTAAAATGTGCGAGCGAGACAGCTGCGCCCAGTATTCTGGGCCTTCAGGGCTTAATAAGACTGTTGTTAGGTCTACCTAACAATTTGGTTTGTAGGCCAACCACGTGCACCGCCATAAAATGTTGTCTACTCTTTATCCATGCATACATCGCAAACCAAATGTGATACGTCACAGACATTTATCTGCGAGACAGCTTGTACCCGACGTAAATAATTATGTACTACGTATTAAAGGCGATACCGCATTGTGTTCCAGCCGATGTCCCATTCAATTGTAGCCACTTTAGCCACCTTCAATCAGTCACTTCCTAGAGCTCGCTGCGTGATCACGCGTTGTGTTGTGTCTTGCAAAATGTGTTAAAATCTATCCCGTCACAAAAATATTACAAGCAAAATAGCATAAAATCGCCTACGATTGGCTGGATCAATTTTGAGCCGCCGAAAAATAAGAGCACAGATCATACTAGATACCGCATTACGAGATTCGTTGTTCCTACAAAAAGTCACCAAAGTTTGAGGAAGGCGCGGGTCGCGGGGAGTGCGACCGAACGTTCTCATTGGCTATCTCAAGGTTACGCCTACTCGCGCTTAACAATCAACCAATCAGAGTAATTTCTAATAAGCGTATTTAGACTAATGCGTGGTGCGCTTCGAGCGTCCTGAATGCATAATCTAGGGTGAGATCTGTGAGTAAGAGCAATTATTTACATCGTTTTGCGCCTGGCATTGTAGAGAATTCATCTCCACGCGCAATCAAGTGATTTTAATTTCTTTGCGAAACGGCCGTCTCGCGGAAAAAGAGTGGACAACATTTTATCGCGATTCTTGTGCTAGGCTTTCTGGAAGGAAATATAAGTTCTAATCAGCTTGATGCTCACTAGCAATATTGGGACCTGTGGGCTTATCCCATAACTCTGAAAGCGATAGCGAGAGTTGCGCGAGCGGGACCGCGCATAGTGCGACTAAGATGGTACGAGCGAGATGGCATGCTCTCGCAATCAGAATCACGAACGTTTCAAGGTTACAGGATAAGCCCTCTGTAACGTTGACTAACCAAGCTTTAGCAACCTATTAAAAACTGATTGAACAAAAACTATGAATAGAACGTTAACACATTTCAAAGACTTTTTTTATTGCACGTAATAAACTTTAAGCCGTAAAAATTAAGATCAAAATATAAATACGATATATGCATATTATTAATTTTATTATGATACGTAAATAAGTACTGAAATGGTCATTGCGAATTACACTCACAAGAAATACCATGATTCTCGTTATGAGATATGGCTTATTTTATCTAAATTCGAAGTAATCCTTAGAAATTATACAACAGTTCCTGAAACTACAGGCTATATAATTTCTTTTTCAGGTTGGCTCTCATCGCATAACTTTATTTTATTAGTCTTCCGATAAAATTCTAGATCACTTGAGGATACCAGCAGAAAAGTATCAAAAACATGTTTATGAAAATGATAATATAAATAAATAAATTGGTGGACGTTTTTTCACACAGCGCCATCTAACCGCAAACTAAGCGAGCTTGTACTATGGGAACCGATAGAATGGAGTTTTGGCGGGAACGTGAAGAAGTCGTGTTGCGTCCTTGTATTGTTTTCCAAAACTTGTGCTATTTCGAGTGTTGATGTGTAAAATTTGTGGTATTTATCCATTAAGTGTTCGTGAACGTGCACGAGTGTTGGTGAATAGTATAATATTGTGAAACGTGACTCTTCGTGTTGTTTCTAAAACTCCTAGAAGCCTCTAGTAAAGTCTCCACCTCTTTACTGGGGCATGACTTGGACTTGACCGTGACTTACTTGACTTGACTTAGACTATGACTGAGACATGTTTTAATTGTGAAATACTTCACTTCAAATATTACAAAACTTGACACTGGCGAAATACACAACGTGTGAAGCCAAAATTTAAGAGAGAAAAAAAACTTATAATTTTTTTTTTTTTTTAATTGTAATAACATACGTAGAATACAAAGAACAAACAGCCATATTTGTCCTGGATGGGAATCGAACCCACAACCTACAGCTCAGAAGGTGGAAATCCTCCCACTGAGCCACAAGGCTAGTCTAATAATGTAATGATGTATTACGCATCGATAATATTTCTCTATTAATTTTAATCATTTTAATTAAATTAGTAAAGTTTCATAAGTTAATCTAAATCTACTAATTATAAATTTTCATTTCAGCGACCGATTGAAGACGTAAACGACGAGAGGTCGACATGATGTTATTATTTTGTATCGTCGGATGTACGCGTACCGTACGGTTCTCTAAACACCAATCACGGCCGGACATAGACCCCTCTCTAGCTACTTAGCTCGATCCTAGGGTCACCACTAAACAAGGACAAGGTCCAAAGCAGCACCCATAAAAATAATGCTCTACTACATTTTTTTTTTTTTTTTTCTTCGTTTGATTCTAATAGTAAAATAGAACGCCAATAAAAAAAAAAAAAACTTCAGGAACATCAGTTTTTGTCAGGTTGCCGAGTTACTAAATATGTGATTGGTGTATGGTTTACTAAACAGGCATAGTAAAGGTTTTTTTGTGTATTGGGGAAATAATTTAAAACTCCTAATAATAAAATTTAATCTTTTTCTGTCTCTTTCCCGCAATGCAAATGTTTGTATAGAATTTGTTGTTACACAGAACGTGACGTCATATTTCGCTGTATTGCAAACTGTCCAGCATGAAATTAATTATGCTTATAACTTTATTTATGAACATACTAGCTTCCCGCACAGTTCACATATACAGGGTTATAAAGAAAGGGTATGCTAAGCCGAAAAGGACTCATAGTACTCATCATTATGAACAACTTTTACTATGGGATCAACCCTGAAATCAATAAAAAATGGTGTCCATTTCACTCCTTTAAAGGTGGAATTTTGAAAAATCCGTTCTTATTGTTCTCCTAGATAATTTGAGGAGTATTGGGTTCAAATTTCACGTCTCTATCCTAAGCGGTTTGGTCGGTGCGTTGATTCCTAGAAAGGGTTTGTACTTTATATACATAGATACTCAATTTTTTTTGTCGTCTTTTATGAGGCAGTAATAAAACACTCCGTTATTTTCTGCCGAATTTCTAGATTACCAATATTTTGGACAAACACGGTTTTGCTACCGACTGTACGTACGCCTACACCCGCCGATGATGCCATCACCTGTTATCAAAGCATTATATTAATGGCCTGTTACAGGTATTGATCAATTCGACAGGGACTCGACGATGGTGGACTTCAAGAACGGGAAGGTGCGGCTGCTGGTCGCCACCAGCGTCGCGGCGCGGGGACTCGACGTCAAGCAGCTCGTGCTCGTCGTCAACTACGACTGTCCCAACCATTACGAAGACTATGTGCATAGGTCAGTTTTTTTCACAGATCACACCCTAGATTCTGCTTTCAGGACGCTCGAATCGCACCACGCATCAGTCTAAATACACTTATAAGAAATTACTCTGATTGGTTGATTGTTAGCCGCGAGTAGGCGTAACCTTGATATAGCCAATGAGAACGCTCGGTCGTACTCCCCGCGCCTCCTCCTTCCTCAAACTTTGGTGACTTTTTGTAGGAACAACTAATCTCGTAATGCGGTATCTAGTGTGGTCTGTGGTTTTTTTATACATTCCTTTTTTTCAATTTTGGCTAGTAAAAATACGCGTTAGGAAAGTATAATTATTTTAATGTTACTGTTGTTAGAAAATGAAACAATTTTCTATCTTTCTTTATTATTTTAAAATCAACGTCTAAAAAAGTTAATCAGAAGAACAATTCGAATAACATCAAATTTAAATGTATGGTAAATTTGATACTGGCAAAATACACAAAACTTCTAGAGCCAAAACGTACAGTGCCATCTATCGAGTTCGATGGAACTAGTTATTTGGCTAAATGGGCTAAATTCACAAAACGGAGAATCAAACGAACGTTCTTAACAAAAAGTGCCATCTATCGAGTCCAACGGTATTGGTCGAGTTATTGGTTATTTTACACAAAACGTGAACAGCCAAAATTTTCGTACTTAATAATCAGTGCCTCTATCAAATCCGACGGAACTAGGTATTTGGCTAAAATACACAAAACGTGAACAGCCAAAATTTACGTACTTACCTCATAGTGCAATCTATCGAGTATGACGGAACAATTTTTTTTTAAACTCTGTTTGCCTCATAACACTTTTTCGTCTCGACGTCTCTTGTATCGAAGATAGATCGCTCTACACGATAAGACCGCCTTGGTGTACCTATCTCTAATGTATTTTTCTTGTTATGTCCTTTTGTAGTGTTTTGATAAGGAGTGCGGTTTAAAATGCGCATATAGTTACCATTTGCACTGTTAGCGTGCAAACAGTCGGTTTAAGATGCGCATTTATAGGCTCCTTACAGCCACATGACGTCATGAGTGACGTAATTATAGCGTGCTCACAGTGCTCATAACAATGAGGTAGTGCACTGTGTGCGCTAATGTCAAATTCAAATTATCATCTGTAAATTATGTTATTCTCTGTTTTTTATAGAAAAAAAAATGATTTAATGCGGGCCAAAGTCTTCTGTGAAGACCGAAATGAAACTCTGCCATCAATGATGAGACATTGACACAAATAACCTGAAAAATGTATCTATCTGACATAAGCACGCTAATGATCAGTTAAATTTGTTGGCGCGCTGTGAGCGTACTAACAATTTAAACCGATCGTTAGCAGTGTATGTGGTATTTGCACTCTGAGCGCTTTATAAACCGCACTCTTAATGTTATTGTATTTATCTCGAAAGATGCGGCCGAACTGGTCGAGCGGGCAACAAGGGGTTCGCGTGGACGTTCCTAACGCCGGAGCAGGGTCGGTACGCGGGCGACGTGCTGCGAGCGTTCGAGCTGGCCGGCGCCACGGCCCCGCCGGAACTCAGGAAACTGTGGGAGACTTACAAGGAGGCCCAGGAGAAAGACGGGAAAAAAGTGCATTTAGGAGGCGGTTTCAGTGGAAAAGGTGAGTCTTATACACAAATTGATAGACGGGTTTTCTTGAATTTTGTCGATTTACTCTTTCTTTTAAGTACTTTTGCGTGATGTAAACGACGCGCGATTAACATCAGGTGTGGTTTTTTTTTGGCAAGAAAGTGATTAAGTCATGTCGCATCATTGTATCCTTTTTACAAAACTTGTGTAATTTCAAGTATAATGTGTAAAAAAAAAAATATTAGGTGTTCGTAAACGTGCACAAGTGTTGGTGAATAGTATAATATCGTTAACTTTTCGTGTTGTTTCTAAAACTCCATAGTAAAGTCACCACCACATTTATCGGGAATGACTTGAAATTGACCGTGACTTACTCTGACTTACTTGACTTAGACTATGACTGAGACTTGTTTTAATAGTTTGTTTTAATATTGAATAATATTTTATTTCACTTGTAATATTACAAAACTAGACACTGGCTAAATACACTATGTATGAAACCAAAACATAAGACAAAAAATTCATTATCTTGAAACGCCTACGGTTTTTCTAATACTGGGTGCATTTGACCCGCAGTGTGAATCGCCTAATTATTTATTTGCAATTGGGTAATTCGGGCCTCCGCTAAAACGTTAAGATAATGTTGACGGCGGAAACACCTTTTAGCTTTTCTGCTGGCGGGTAATAAACTGAGAATGATCGCTGAATAAAATGTTATTATATCTAGTTATCGTTCAAGTAGTAAATGAGCCAAGTAGTTAATCATTTTGTAAACAGGAAGTTCCAAAATTATCGAAATATATAGTACTAGCTGCGTCCCGCGGTTTCACCCGCTATTCTACAGAAACCGAATATATTTCCGGGATAAAAAGTAGCCTATGTGTTAATCCAGAAAATAACCTACCTCTATACCAAATTTCATCCAAATCCGTTTTGCGGTTACAGAGTTGAACGGGAATAAATATACTTACATACTTACACACAAACTTTCGCATTTATAATATTAGTGTGATGTGATATCGTGGGCTATATGTGGTGTGTGATGCCACAGTACCCTAATAACCATTCCCTATAAAGCCAGAATGTATGTACCTACATAGCCTAGTTGGCATATCTAGAAATGGCGCGTTTAGTCATCCAATTTGAGAATTTAAACCCTAGTTTCTATGCTTCAGGTTTCAAATTCGACGAATCGGAAGCCGCGGCTGCCTCGGAGAAGAAGAAGTACCAGAAAGCTGCTCTCGGGCTGCAGGACTCTGACGATGAGGACGTGGAGGGAGACCTCGACCAGCAGATTGAGACCATGTTTGCTGCCAAGAAAATCGTCAAGGAGATCAAGGTATGTCACATGGATGTTGAGGGACTTACTGTCTGATGAGTTTCCAGATAAAGACCTGTAAACTCGTCAATTAGATTGCCTCCTACAGGAGCTTTAGGCGCGGATTCCATGAATGATTTTATTTTATTTAAAGATAATGTTTCTATGGCGCTATCTACTGGTTATGTTATCTTTGATTGAACTCCACCATACTACTTACAGATAGCATTGTTTTGGTTACCGATAGGAGGTTTTTTACTTAACGATAGGATCGTTTTGGTTACCGATAGGAGTATTTTACTTACCGATAGGATCGTTTTGGTTACCGTTAGGAAGATTTTACTTACCGATAGGATCGTTTTGGTTACCGTTAGGAAGATTTTACTTACCGATAGGATCGTTTTGATTACCGATAGGAGGATTTTACTTACCGATAGGATCTTTTTGAGTACCGATAGGAGGATTTTACTTACCGATAGGATCTTTTTGAGTACCGATAGGAGGATTTTACTTACCGGTAGGATCTTTTTGGTTACCGATAGGAGTGTGTTACTTACCGATAGGATCTTTTTGGTTACCGATAGGAGGATTTTACTTACCGATACGATCGTTTTGGTTACCGATAGGAGGATTTTACTTACCAATAGGATCGTTTTGGTTACCGATAGAAGGATTGTACTTACCGATAGGATCGTTTTGCTTACCGATAGGAGGATTTTACTTACCGATATGATCTTTTTGGTTACCGATAGGAGTGTGTTACTTACAGATAGGATCGTTTTGGTTACCGATAGGAGAATTTTACTTACCGATACGATCGTTTGGTTGCCGATAGGAGGATTTTACTTACCGATACGATCGTTTGGTTGCCGATAGGAGGATTTTACTTACCGATAAGATCGTTTTGATAACCGATATCATCCGATATGTGTTTTGTTACAATTTATGAGAAGCCGGTAATGTAAAATTCGCCTTTACTTGTTTTTATACATATATTTTTTGAATTTTGTGATTATTTGTCGTCCAGCCGGGCGTGGCGGCGGCCGGCGTGCCGGCGGCGGCCGCGGCGCCCGCCAACACGGACGGCAAGCTGGAGCTGGCGCGGCGCCTCGCCTCCCGCATCAACATCGCCAAGGGGCTCGGCTCGGAGCAGAAGGGCGCCACGCAGCAGGCAGCCGAGGCTATACTTAAAGGGAACACAAACGCTCACACGCTCATTACGGTAATTCACCTACAAAAAGCTATTGCATATATGTTTTTTTTTTTCTAATGTAATTTATTCTGCCGTGCTAATAAGAACATCTAATTTTTTTTTCAAAATTGAGTTAAACACATATTCTGAATCACGAAGTCTTTCTGGTTCAGAATATGTGTTTGTTTCAATTTTGAAAAAAATGTTAGATGTGCATTTTCTTCTTAGCACGGCAGTAGATGTGATTAGTGATGAGACTAGTTTATCGCTCGACTAATTTCAAAAATTTCTATCACTAATGTGATTACGATTATGTGATACTAATGTGATTACTCTTTAAAAATACTCCTGCATCAGCAGTTAAACATCCTACTGCTGAGATATCGGCCTACCCTCGAAGTTTGATTAGGCCATGTCCACCGAGCTGGTAAAGTGCGGGTTGGCGGATTCACATACGCCAACGAATTTCTTCTCCGGAAATGTGCAGGTTTCCTCACGATGCTTTCCTTCACCGAAGAAAACTTTTAAAACGACTTTACCTACCATTGTGAATGAACGCGGAAATATTTAAAAACCATCCTAACGTATAGTCCATGAACCATTGCAGGCTAAGACCGTAGCGGAACAACTGGCAGCGAAACTGAACACGAGACTGAACTACCAGCCGCGAGACGAGTCCGCCAACGAACCCGCCGAAGAGGTGTTCAGGAAATACGAGACCGAGCTGGAGATCAATGATTTCCCGCAGCAAGCGCGCTGGAGGGTCACCAGCAAGGTACACATTACCCACAGATCACACCCTAGATTCTGTATTCAGGACGCTCGAAGCGCACCACGCATTAGTCTAAATACACTTATAAGAAATTACTCTGATTGGTTGATTGTTAGGCGCGAGTAGGCGTAACCTTGAGATAGCCAATGAGAACGCTCGGTCGCGTCCCGCGACCCGCCCCTTTCTCAAACTTTGGTGACTTTTTGTAGGAACAACGAATCTCGTAATTGCGGTATCTAGTGTGATCTGTGATAATTATTACCATAGAAAAATTATACGAGAAGAATGAGAATCTCATACATGACTAGCCTTGTGGCTCAGTGCCAACGTTTCAGGAGTGTCAGGATTTCAACCTTCTGAGCCGCCATATACTATATATAGATATACTTACAAAAAAAAAGTATAGATGTATTTCATCAGTTATCTGGTTCTCGTAGCACAAGCTTGCTTAGTTTGGGGCTAAATGGTGCTGTGTATAAATAAAAACTCCACCAAAGTGTACCCCCGAAAAAACAGTATAATACTAAATGGCGCTTACGTATTTAGTTAGCTAATGTTCAAAACGCCATAAAAGAAAAAAAAAGTTCAAATTAGCTGTCTTCTATCTTTTTCAATCGAGATCTAATTTCAAAAGAGCGAGAAGGACTAAACACCTGGTAACTATTCCGAGGGCACTCCCACGTTTATTAATACGGGGGTAGGTGTTTACTTCATTAACAAAGGAAAGTGACAATGCTCTCATCCCAAACCAATCTGAATCTGAACAATATTAATAAAAACAATTTAAAAAAAACATTAGTCAAAAGTTCTTCATAAACCCTTGTTTACAATCTTTATTTCAATGTAAACGACCCAATTCCAGCTCTTGTTTACAAAAACTCTCTCATCGACCCTTCTAGATAACCCTGAACGTTAATGCCACAGATCACAACTAGATTCTGCACTCGGGACGGTCTTAGCTCACGCATCGGTCCAAACACACCTATAAACATTTACTCTAAGTGGTTCATTGGTATGCGTAGTAGTAAATTGGTGACGAGACGAGCAAACCGCTCACCTGATTCAGTGCCACCCAGAATTTTGAACTTCAAAATTTCCAAACCATGCGCGGCAATGCACTGCGCTCGTCAGCTTGAGATATTAGATAATAAATCTCTTTATGACCAGTCATTACGTTGAAAACATTGCCCTTCAATCCGGAACACAGTAATGTCTGCACACTACTGCTTGGCGCTTGAATAATAAAGTTGTGGTACTGCTCCAGACGGACTGCATAAGAGTCTAACTACTACTAAAACAAACGCCGCGCGTAAAAAAACGCGTAAAAGACAAATTTGTGCGCTTGGTCGCATTCTCCTAACCCGGGCATCCCTCAAACTTTGGTGACATTTTTGTCGGAACTATGCGGTATCTAGTGTGATCTGTGGTCTATACATTGTATAAGCGATGGAATGAACACGGATTCAGTCCATTTCTTAAGACAGACGCGAGAAGTCAAGACGTTACATTACATTAACAAGTTACAAAATGCTGCTGAAACTCGCTTTGATAGGAGCTTTCGTGTTCCTTTGCATCAAGATGCTACGACGTTCGCGTTATCACTATTGAGATTAGGCACTTGGAAAGGTAATAAATATTGTGATATCTTGCTTAACAGACTTCCGAAAAAAGGAGGTTCTCAAGTCGACTGTTTTTTTTCTATTTTATTTTAATTTTCAATTACCTTGTTTGTGTGTGCGTGTGTTTGTCTGGGAGTGTGGGTGTGTTAAACAATAATGATAAACAGTGAGGGATTTGTTTGTTAAGGAGAAATTATAACCTTTACTCGTACCTCTTTGTCAACTTCAATACCCTTGTTACCTTATCTATAAAGTCTAGTTTTTATATAAGTTTTATTTGCCAAAAAAAATAATTTGACATAAAACACAGATCCCGGAAGGTCTGTGGAGCAAAGCTTGGAATTTAAAAAAAAAACTCTTGCACCTCTGAGGTTCTAACTTAGCATTGATCATCATCATCAGCCGTTAGACTGCTGAACAAAGGCCCTGATAAGGGAGGCTCCACGCTTGGCAGTTTACTAATAGGCCACTATTGTCCGTCCTTCGGTGGTTGGTCAGTTTTGGGCCACACCAGGGTCAATACAATGAGTTAGCACTAACGTAGTGCATTTTGTCGATTGCAGGAAAGGCCCTTATAAGGGAGGCCCCGCGCTTGGCAGTTTACTAATAGGACACTATTGTCCGTCTTTCGGTGGTTCTGATCGCAGTTTTGGGAACACCAGGGTCGATACAATGGGCTAGCACTAACGTAGTGCATTTTGTCGATTGCAGGAGGCGCTGGCGCTGATCAGCGAGTACTCGGAGGCCGGCATCACGGTCCGCGGCACGTACGTCCCGCCGGGCAAGGCGCCGCCCGAGGGCGAGCGCAAGCTCTACCTCGCCATCGAGAGCTCGCAGGAACTCGCCGTCGCCAAGGCCAAGTCCGAGATCACGCGCCTCATAAAGGAGGAACTGCTGAAGCTGCAGACCTCGGCACACCACATGGTCAACAAAGCTAGATATAAAGTACTATAGATTATGTGTGGATTATGAATTATACATTGGCGATAGGGATTTTTTGTTTTATTGTAAGACATTTATCATCAGCCGGATGACGTCCTATGCAGAACATAGGCTTTCCCTTTAGAGAAAGAAAGAAAGAAAATAATTGAAAGAAAATAATTTTATTTTGCAACAACATTAACATTAAATAAATTGAAGGGTGAGCAATATCAAATAAGTATAACTGTCAATGTCATGTGTCACAAAAATGGCCTCCACTCAGCATAATGCTGTTCAGCAAACAGCGCTGATCTTCCGTCGAAGCCGTTCGGTGAAGTCACGAAAGGCTCAAAAACAGTATATATCTAAACACATTAACTTTACTTACACATTAACTTAACTTACAGTTACAAATAATTACAATTAGAGAATTAGAGCACCACACTGAACGACAACCTGCCACTTGCATCCACCGGTTGTCTGCGAATTTCGCGATGTCGTCGGTACACCTAGTGGGAGGCCTGCCTACGCTGCGTTTTCCGGTTCGTTGTTGCCACTCAAGAGCCTTTCTGCCGCACCACACGACATAGAAAGACATTGAAAATACTCAATACATTTAATGCAAACAATGTAAAATTTACATTCAAGTTATAGTTAGCATATTTTACTGAATGACCCTGTTTTGCTATAATCAACATAGTTCGGAGCAGATCGCATGATGACAGATTATTTTTATTACTTCGTAAAAAGGATGTCCATATATAGAAAAGGCCAACGGAAAAAACCTTTTTTTCATAATTTTACAGTATACGTGTCATACTTAATTCATTAATTTTTCTACTATGTTTCTTATTTAAAAAAAATAAACAGTCTATTGTTTTATTTATAACTAGCTGTTACCCGCGACTTCGTTCACATGGCATATAATAAATAATTAAAAGTAGCCTACGCGCGCCTCCGACTCTCAAGCTATATATATGCAAAAATACAAGTCGATACGTTCAGCCGTTTAGCCGTGAAAACACGACAAACACCCAGACAGATAGATAGAGAGACAGAGTAATTTTGTCACTAAAATATTAGGATTATTACTTTTAAGTTATTCGTAAGTAGGTGTTACAACTTCCTCCGGCTCCCAACGTCCATATCAATACAATTACCTAATTATAGTGTTAGCTATGTATAGATTGATCCGTTAATTTAGTTAATTAATCAAATTATGGAAGTTCCTCATGATAAGCTTAATTTAAACTTTATATACTTTGATATAATGTTTAACGACTAAACCCCGAATACTGAAACGTTTGTTAACTTTGACAACAGATTAATTCTAATACTGCCTTTGTCTGGCACAAAGCAAATGACAAAGGCAGCAATAGACTTAATCTGTCGTCAAAGTTAACAAACGTTTCAGTATTCGGGGGTAAGTAAGTTTCTGTTAATTCTTTTGATGCTCTGTCTGATTATTAAATAGTTAGAATTGATATTAATGTACTGGCAACTAGTATTTTATAAATAAACAAATCGCTATATATTCCGCCGGCTTGACTTGCGCACGCAACACCGACAATATCTCGAGCGGTGGGCAAGGCGAGGAGCACGACGAGCGGCAGGGCCCCTATTCGGAGAAATGACATTTTTATCTCTCTCTCACTCACTCCCATCAAATTTTCTAAATTAGAGAGACAGTCACCGAGATAATCTCGAGCGAACAGGAATAGGGTCCCAGGGACCCTATTCGGAGATATGACATTTTATCTCGGTCACTCTCACTCCCATTAAATTCTAAATTAGAGAGACAGTGACCGAGATAAAATGTCATTTCTCCGAATAGGGGCCCAGAACGAGTAACGTGACCACATTACGTCTCGCCTACTTCCCTCGCCATTCGTCGAGTATGTGCCCGCATCCACAACATACCATTAACCCATTCAAGGACCCTATTCCTGTGCACTCGAGATTATCTCGGTCACTGTCTCTCTAATTTAAATTTTAATGGGAGTGAGAGTGACTGAGATAATCTCGAGCGTACAGGAATAGGGTCCCAGAGCACCGTACTACTTACCTAGTGCGGTATCTCGAGTGCGCTAACATCAGACTAATTTGACCATCGATTAGCGAACCATTATGTACTATCGGATTAGATAGCGCGACATCGTTCAAGTTCTGGAATCGTCCAGGGACCCTATTCCTGTGTGCTCGAGATTATCTCGGTCACTGTCGCTCTAATTTAGAATTTAATGGGATTGAGAGTGACCGAGATAATCTCGAGCGCACAGGAATAGGGTCCCTGACCCAGTAAATATGGGAGCAAGTGTAAATATCAGGGTTCGCCGATATATATCAGCGGATATATATCAATTGATTTTTATCTTGATATATATTATATCAATTGATTTTTCCTGTCTTCTGAACTAAAATTTTTGGAGATTAATGTTTACGCATCATGTAGCGAAAAACTACAAATCAGAATAATTTTGATTGTTTCCCAAAATGGCAATCTCATTTAAAGTTGGGGAAATCCCCTTTACTTTAACTTACCAGTACGGCTAGCTTTTTATTGAAATTCAAACCTTAACGTCATACCGTTAAAGGTTTATTTTACGTGGTAATAAAAAATGGGAATTCCTTGGTGCTCCTAGCGTTAATAATTTTTACTTTCTAGGGAAAATTTGCTTCTTTTTCTTAGCCTGGATATATATCCGATATATATATAAAAAAATCGGATTTTTGATATTTATTATAAAATTGGGTTTTTTCTAACCCTGGTAAATATGTAGGCTATGTTATCGTCGAGTTGAGTCTGTTATTGTGAACAAGTATCCTTGATGTTATGAATTAATTATCCTTTGTTTAATTATAAGACCTAAAGATCTAATACCGTGCGGCGATGACGTAGGTTGTTGAGCTAAATTAGCAATTAATCTTATATTGCACATTTATGTAGTCTTTTCTAGGTATCCTAGGTACCTAGGTATGTTCTACTCTCCATACGTGTTCATTGTTGCTTGCGCAAGCATAATCTTGTTATCAATAATCTGATTCCCCGGATATTTTACCTACCTAATAACTTGTCCACCTCACAACCTCGGAAAAATTCTGTATAAAGGCCTCGCTACATGGCCTGACCTGACACCGTGTGAAAGGGACAGCTAGACTTGAATTGCACGGGAGCAAAAGAAACAAACTATTAAGGTTATAGCTTCTCCCTTTCGCTCCCCCAGAAACTTATATATAACCATCTCTTTCACACGATGTCAGATCAGGCCATGTATAGACACCCTGACATTCGAAATCTGAGCTCAAAAGCATAGATAAGAATGTATACTAGCGTATCTCAAAAGTGGATTTTATCCGCTAGCGTGGAAAGATTTTTAAAATTCGAACACTTTATTCAATAATTTTCTATTCAGCCAGTCCACTGAAAAAGCATTAATACTTATTTCATGTCAGTACGCTAACCTCATTTCGTTAGAATAATCTGCATGAAAAAAGAAAACTTAAAAATGTTCTTCTAAGTTTTCTTCTCTTTATTCAATTCACTTTCCACTAAATAATCACACTAGTATTATACATGCGATAGTTTGTGTGTAAGTATAGTTGTTCCCGTTTAACTCTGTAACGGCTGAATGGATTTGAATGAAATTTGGTATGGACATAGCTTACAATAGGCTACTTTAATACTAAAATATTCGGTTTCTGTAGAAAAAATACATTAGATCAGCAGAGCTGTGATACATGATTATCTTACTTAGATCACGTATCGTAGGCCATTTCTGTCCATTATTTTAGCCAGTATCAACCCATTGCTCGGGATAGCACTGTAACCTATTTACTCATTGGCGATGTCTCTCATTAATCTTGGTACTCATTAGCCTTATCATGTAACTCTGGTGGCGATGGTCGTCGCGTGCCGAGCAAGCAGGATATCAAACGATGACCATCGAATCGCCACCATGATACGGTGATAAGAGAAATCCCCTGGTCTTGCCCGGTGGTAATCTGGAACTGTCTGAAGCTTCTTTGTCCACGCAATCTAATCCAACCTTGTTGTTGAAACATTCAGTTTACTTGCTCTTCACAAGGTTCTTCATCGGGCTGGCTGGATCAGACACAAGTATATGACAAAACATTATCATCATCTTCAGCCTCAAGAAGTTTCCTGCTGAACCAAGGCCTCCCTACAAAAAAAAGATCAAATAAAGCTATCTCTTCCAGGCAACCTTGTGGAGGAAGGGGGGATTATGACACCCCCCCGTCATAATCCCCCCCCTCCACAAGATTGCCTGGGAGAGATCGCTTTCAGCAATAAGGCCGCCATTAGTTACACTGGTTAGAAATCTTTCGTTTTCTGTCCTAGCTATCTGGTGTGAACAGTAAAGAGTTTATCTATCTATCTATCTATCCTCTCAGAACTCTCACCGTTCACTTAGAGGATGCTGCTGCCCGTCCTCCGGTGGTTCTAGTCGTAGTTGAAGGACACACCCGGCAAAACATTATACACGGCCTAAATTCAAGACGAAATGTGATCTCCTTACCAAAATAACATCCTTATCTATTTAACTTTATATTTAACAATGCACGTGTTGCACCAGTGGCCGCTGCTTTGTGAGTCAATTGTGTCAATATGGTCATTGTAGCGCGGATACAGTCGTGACGAACAGTCTTACATTTTGCTATGTAAAATATTCCTACCTCAGAGTTCATCATAAGCATTGTTTTAGCTCTCCACTTCGATTCAATGCTGTTTTTCCTTACTTACTCCTTTGTGATCACCAAGCAACAAGTCAAAAAAATGTTGACTCACACTTGTTGTCTTCTTACGGTAACACACCATTATTTATTTATTTATTTATTGAGATACGCCAACAGTGAACATATTTTACATTCTCGTAATATATTTCTACGTGAGTGGGTACATGGAACTGATATGATCACCCTTTATAGGCATATATAACATTCGCCATAAATAGTGATTAGACAGGGAAATAAAATAATGTAAGCTATAATATAAACGGAATGTTAGTTAGAACATATAACATTTTCTATGATAAAACAAAAAAAAAACATCACAATCAATACATTATTTATCTCTGGTTAGAGACTTTACTAGTTTGTTTTTGAAAACAGTTAAAGAATCGTTAAATACATTAAGATCATCCAAGTAAGCGTTAAATTCATTATAGGTGCGACATAATCTTTGTGTAGGGGAGTTAAGTCCCAAATTTGTCCCAATTCATTGTCTATTTCTCGTTCATCACTGATCTAATTCATGCGCGGTTTGTCCCGGACTCTATCAACACTATTACACTGTCTGGTTACTGACACAAATCTTTTCACCGTTTCTAGGACACCATTTTGTCTCTTCCTTTTCATGAAAGTTAACATCTGCATTCTAGAACCTTGTCCCGAAAAAAAAAGACGACTTAGTGCAATATCAACATCTTCCTGTCCTCTATTTCAGCCTGTAATTCAATTCAATGACCCTTGAAGGGTGATCAGTCGGCTATATCAATCACGCTGGCCCAGTGCGGGTTGGCGGAGTCTTCGAATTTCTTCTCCAGATAGTCCAAAGACTACCTACTAATTAAGAATTTTGATTCAATACCTTTTATCCAACTGATGGGTATAGGCCTCTCTCTTGCTGTGCTATCTGCTACAGTCCTGTGGAAATTCAGTCCGTTCGACACGTGATTTTTAAAATACCGTCGACCAATCTCGCAGAGCAAACCAAAATCTTAATTACCGCAACACGTGGCATTATCATCACTAAGCAATAAGCTGACATAATCGAAAGAAAAACAACATATAATACTTGTGTAATAATCATACTTGTGTAGGTAATCCTTTCGTTCACGAGTATACGATGTTATAAATAACAGCGGGCGGGTGCGGTCTCGTGCCGTTGATAAGGGGTTATCGCGCGGGAAGATTCCACGGCAAACAACCGCATAAAAACTACACTAATTGGACTGACGACATCGCGTGGAAAGTTTGATAAGTACATAAATTATAGTTATTGTAATTGCACAGGCCTTTGACTTCCTGTGACCGGAGTGTCTACTAAGGATAGCTTCATCATCATCAGCCAGAAGCCTCCCCCTTAAGATGGGGTGCCATAAACCCCACGCTAGACAGGCGGCTGCCAAGCTAAGAGGAGTTGCCCGTCCTCCGGTGGTTCTGGTGACAGCTTGATTTTCAATCATTTGCATATTGTGCTGTGTGTTGTATTATGGCATTTTTATTATATCAAATTAAATTAACCATGTATAAACCACAGATATTTTTTTAGTAGAAACGCAAATACATGGTGTTTATTTAATCGGCTAGGGAGTGGTTGTAAGGATGTTGTATATAAAATAACGATCAACGTTTGTTCTACGACTTTTGAAATTTCATGGAGAAAAAATCAGCTTTTCCATACAGTTATTGCAAGATCCACCAACAGTTTATGGAACTTATAAGTCCATAAGTTAAACTTATTTTTGTGTATTTTCAAAAGTCGTAAAACAAAAGCTGTTCGTTATCTTGTATACCGACCTTACAACCGCTCCCTAGCCTATTAAAAGGCACCATATAATAAAAAAAATTGATGCATGCAGAAAAATAATAATTTAAAAATACAATTTTCCGAGCGCGGCACGCGATAATACGATTCATCGCACTTACGAATGGGAGACTCAACATTTATTTAAGCATTTTGCGCCTAGGTTCAATCTTAGGCAAGCCGATAACCCCCGAATACTGAAACGTTTGTTAACTTTGACGACAGATTGCTTTTGTCAATTGCTTATTGCCAGACAAAGCCAGTATTAGAATTAATCAAAGTTAACAAACGTTTCAGTATTCGGGGGTAAGTGATATGATGCTATTATTAACCGTAATATTTTTGTTACCCTCCTATACATACCATAGGTTCTACCATACCTTCTATCATACCATCTATAAGTTGTCCACAGTTTATATTATGGTCTTTAGTGAAAAGCACGAGTGGCCGATGGACAAAAATATACGATACCTAATCACATTCAATAAGAATATTCGAAACCGAACTCCATACTGATGACATTATGAATTAGTCCCATCTATTATTGTTTTACCTTTAGATGGTACGAGTATGCGTGCGTTTCTTTTGCGTTGACCCAAACTAAAAACCAAGTAACGATATATTTACGTATATATATTCATCTACTAGGTATCCGAGTTTCATTGCGTAGGTATTAATAATTACCACTGATAACAAGGTTTTTTTTCGAGATGCTCTTACAGCGTTCGCTTGTCTCCATGTCACCTTTGACAGTTCCACCTTTGACCCTAGTAATGAACATTTTAATGATAATTAATTTACGTCTGTACTTTGTGTAGGTAAATTTTTATTTTGTACGTCTATTTTAAATGTTGACGTTGATTTAGGATAGGTTTTTTATTAGGCGCTTTCGAATCGACATAATTATGCTCTGCATTGAATATAGTACCTATTTACCAATTTTTGTTTATGGAAATGGAATCTCAAGTTTTATGGTATTTTTCTGGACCCGGGGTCTAAACACCTGACGAAACGAGACCCTGAACCCTGGAATTCTCAAAAGCTGAGATTCAATCTCATCTCGAAAAAAATGTCGAACTTCGAGATTTCTAATTCTCCACGCTATCTTTCAAGATATTCACGATAGCTAGCTTTCTAGTCAAGTAATTCTTTTTATAAATGAATTATTTGTAAAATCAGTAGTTGTAAGAGGATAAAACGGAGATTCATGTTTTTGGCTGTCAAATGAAAATTTGCGAAATAATTTTAGATGAAAAGGTAGGGCATCCTTTAATTGTCCTTGTCTTCGTGTGTGTTCCATGGCATCCCTGACACACCCTAGTGGGGATAGTCTATATAGTCACATAATTGACTCTTATTATTATTCTTACTACTTACTTCTTACTCTTATTATTCTCTCCGTACTTTTTCCTTCGTCGGCTGTAGGTATTCTCGTCATTAATAAAATTAAGTAACTAGGTACGTACATATCAACGTACCTAAATACGTTGATATTCCCATGCTCCGCTCCCATGTCTCCCACGCTCCCATGTCTTCGTAATATTAATTGTCAAAAACTTTTCTCCGCGTCTATACAAATTACAAAATTTGTCAACGGGCTCAGTCAACCGATTCAAAATATGCGTTATTAATATTAATATAAAATATTTTATTAATGACGAGAATACCTACATTCTCGTCATTAATAAAATTAAGTAACTAGGTACGTACATATCAACGTACCTAAATACGTACTAGTTTATTTTTTATTTTTTTTATATAACTGATACGATGTAATCTTTAGTTGACAATTTTTTAATGAGTTAGGTAGACCGATGTCGAGCTCACGTGTCCATTACTCACGTGTTAAAACAATAACACTTATAACTAACTATCTGCGCAGATAATTTTAAAGACTTATGACCGTTTTGACAAAGTTCGCACTCCTGCGATCGCAAAATCAACAGTTTGAATTATATAACAAGACTGGGGTTGACATTCAAAAGTGTTGGCAACATTTAACAACCGTCACTATTTAAAAAAAATAAGTGTTTATAAAAATTAAAATTATTATTTTTATTATAATTTATAGTTACCTATCTTCATTCCCTTTGTCGATTCTACGGCAAGCAAATGATAAAAATGAAAAAATATGTACTTATCAATTTAAAATATTTGATCGAAAATGGGTTGGTACTAATCACATTTTTTTATCTATTGAGTAAATTAAACATTTTCAAGAAAAATAAAGAATATAATTTTTATTCAAAATAGTTTAAAAATATGAATTTAAATCACTATAAATGCAGTAAAAAGTATAAGAAAGTACTTACTTAGTGACATGTACTACTGAGGTTTTCAAAAGAACGTATCACATCACAACTAACATCAACTTCATAACTCTAATAATGGTTCCCAAAAAAAAGAAAAAAAAATACAAAATTTATGTCACATAGTTAACGTTTTTTTTTCTGTGAGTGGCTGCATCCAAATACTTGTATTCGCATAATTTAACTAGTTGACATTGAAATACACGCGATGGGTCTGAGGCTGCGCTCCCATGTCTTCGTAATATTAATTGTCAAAAACTTTTCTCCGCGTCTATACAAATTACAAAATTTGTTAACGGACTCAGTCGACCGATTCAAAATATGCGTTACGTCAACTGATCCCGCGGGTTCAGTTGACGTAAGAGCCAATTATGATTAAGGGGGACGCCTTTGTTCAGCAGTAGACGTCTTCTGGCTGTTTAATAATAGTTGTATGATATAATCTGATTTTTAACGAGTCACTGTGAATTGCCAAATTTTACCCTCACTTGTGATCAGCAGGGCTAGCATGCGCACCGTGACAAAATCTTTTTGTTATGCAATAATAGGACTTACGATTATGTATACTTTTGTCTTATTTTTCACGACATGAAGAGTAGAGAAGACTTCGTCGCGGTGCGCATGCTAGCTCTTTTCCGCATTTAGTAAGGCCTAAACAAAGATTACTGTTTATACTCGGAAGGCCTAAATGCGGTGTCCGGCTAAATGTCCGGCCCTTTGTTCGGGATGCGCTCACCTTCAGCCACCCGTACCTCCTACCGTACTCAAGGGCGGCTGTCAGCTCGCTGAAGCGTTAAAACTACGAAATTTACATTGCGACGTCATAAATTACCTTAATTTATTCACACTTGATAAAATAGCATACAAATACGTAATTTATTTATGTATTATTTACGTAATTTGTATACGTGTGTATATTTATGCTTTATGAATACCTCCCTAATCAGCTACGTAGTTGACTCATCAACATTGTTGTACTTATGACCCCGCGGGTCATTGACTGTCTTCGAAGAAAAGATACTTATTAATAAAAAAAAACAGTGCCTAGGTAGTAGTTAGGTAAGTATTTACCTAGGTAATAGTAATCTACAGTGAAACAGTAACATGTCCTTTCAGTTACGAGCAGAAAACGTTATCGTTTACGAAAACGAAAACGTTTACGTTATCTCTCGGTGTGTTTGGATTTTAGGCAAAGTTTTGGTGAATATTATTAACCGACTGCCCAAGAAGGAGGGTAATGCTTTTAGTTTACCCATTGGTTGTGTCCGAGTCTAGTCATTTCGTGTGAGTGTTATAATATCCAATATTTTTACGTTACTTCCTGCATAAACAACACTGTGCAATTACTTGATCATGTATTTCTATATCTAAGGAAGCCTTTTAGTCTCAGAAAACAGACCACCCTGGGGTCCCTGGCTGCCTGCCAGTCCTCTTGTCGTTTGTCAGACATACCCGGGTCCACGGGCTATATCACACTGCTGATACCTATTTCAATTTGGCACGCGTATTGATTTCAATTTCAACGGGCCTAGATAAACTGTTCCTTTCTGTTTATTTATCACAGTAGATTTTTACTATTGCCATAGTAAAAGTCGGTCATAAATACGAGTGAAATGATATGCTAAAGTAGGTATGTCGAGTATGCTTGTCTAAGCAAACATGCAGTAAAACTTTGCCCCGACATCGAAGGTCCAAAGCAGATGTCCGTTATCGAAATTATCAGCGCTATATCGAAATGGCGTGATTGTTTCGTAATATTCGGGGTTTTAATCTCTTGATAAGTCGTAGACGAAAACAGGACACGAGCGGTCCGAGACGTGGCACGTTCCTGATAAACATACTAAAGTAAGTATAACTCATTTTGATAACGTTGTTATCCAAGTATTGATCAGATAACGGTCAATGTTCTCGGAGTTCATGTGCACGCGATTCATGATTGTGTAGAAATCGTATTTACAAATGCAAATGTGTGCATTCGTATGCTCTATATATACACCATAGACTATGTAACCGGTCGACAGCTCGAATCGATTCTATTATGAAAATATAACACTCAAAATAGCATTAACTCCTCAATTGGGTCGTCTATGAGTATCCGGCTCCTTGATCCGGCCAATTTTATTAAGTTAGATACAATACAATGTTCTGTGGATCGCTTCAAGTAAAGTGTTAACTTAGGCACCTGTGGAGGTGGTCAAATTAAGGAACTGAATTTTCCCATGGGAGGTTCAGTTTTGTATAAAAATGCGAGGGTGGTTCCCTCACACAACGAAAGTCCGATATGTTGTAGCGGCCTAAATGGCCATCAACACAGTCAATTTAAAAAAAAAAAAAAAAAAAAAAAAAAACCTCACACAACAGTGCAGGTAGATAAGATGGTCGACTAGCACGTGCTATTTTCAGGCAGTGACGCCACGCCACTTCAATGCATGAATGGAAGTGATTCTTAACAATCTTATCAGTGACGTCACAATAATGCGAATTGAAAAACAAAGTAATAAAGGCTTATCTACAGAGAAATTCTTTGGATGGGTATTCAACATCACCTGATGGAGATTAACGGCAGGTCTGGTGTGCTGACTGCTGATTGGCCAGTATGTGGATGTGTTAGATCCGTATTATACTAGGTGTTCGGTTAGACGACTGTTATACAGGTTGTGTCGTAACGAATGGATAACAATTCAATACGACACATCCTGTATTATCTACATTTTTTACCATGGGAAAAGAGAAACTCCGCCTATTATTATTTTTTAAATCCAGTATTGCTCCACGTCCGTGTCTTGTAAAATTTTACAATATTTTTTATCAACTAAAACTGAATATACAAACTAAAGGCTTTACAAAAGGAATATACCAACGTATCTTTATACTATTACAGAGCTAAGTGTTATTATGCAATTTTCCTCTTGGACAAACTCAGATTCACTCAACTCAAATGTATAAATAAATAACATAAAAATATAATCGAATAAATACTGATTTTAAAGTTATTATACTTTTTAAATAAAAGCAAGGTAAATTAATCTAATTAAAAATAAATTAAAATAAAACTAAAAAAATGTTATAAGGAATCACTTTTTTACTTTACCAAAGCACTATATACTATATAATTTATTGTATAGCTAAATTATAATATAAACTTATATATACAAACTAAAACTAGAAACAAAATTAAAATACTTAAATAAATTAAATCTAATATAACCGCATTTAGGTCGCTGTCTGCGGGTAATGTGCCCAAAAAGCTGGCGACATTACCCCGTTGAATTACCAAACTGAGAACCAAACCGAGAAATCACTAATTAAGAATTTAAATGCATGCAAAAATAGCCTGTATAGGTACATATAAAAGAACGAGCCCTTTTCTAGGAATGAACGCACAGACAAAACCGTTTATGATAGAGTTTTATAAAATTTGAACCCAATATTCCTGAAATGGTAATAAGAACGGGTTTTGCGAAATTCCCCCTCTAAAGGGGTAAAATGGACGCCCAAAGCTTGCATGGAAATAAAATAATTTTCCATGCTAAAAGCCAGTGAAACTCGGGTTAGTACTAATCATCCAAAATAAAGAAAGGCATGTCTCAGGATATTTCGACAATCAACACTCAAAGAGGTAAAATGTGTGTTTAATTTACTGCAGTCTATGCGAGCGAAGCCGTGCGGGCAAACTAGTAATATATAGTTCATAATTCATTTATTGCGTATATAACTATATGGTGGAATTAGCGCCATATTCCGCCTTTCGGCATGCAAATATCTACAATAAAATAATTCAAACATAATTCTGTGACCACATGATTTAAAAAAACATACACGAAAAAACGAAAAAAATAAAACTTGAAAAAAAAACAAAGAACACTACATACCCACTAGGTATTGACTATATATATACTAACAATAATGAAACCAATGTTTTGTAAGGTGAGGAATGAAAAGGATATTTTATTGTATACTAGCTGCACCCCGCGGTTTCACCCGCTATTCTACAGAAACCGAATATTTTTCCTGGATAAAAAGTAGCCATGTGTTAATCCAAGGTGTATGCTACCTTCATACCAAATTTCATTCAAATCCGTTTAGCCGTTTAGAGTTGAACGGGAATATAACACATAGGCTATTTTTTATCTCTTCAAAAATATTTGGTTTCTGTAGAATAGCGGGTGACACCGTGGGGCGCAGCTAGTATGTCTATAGTCTAAACGGGTACTGGTAGTTCCAGTAAAATAGCCAAATGCTTTTCAATTAAAATTTGTTCACAATGATTAGTAAGATAAGCCCTTTTCGGCTTAGGATACCCTTTTCTTATAGCCCTGTATAACGTAGAGAAACCCTCTGCGACACAAGTAATAACATAATATTAATAATTATTGATATCGCATAAATGTCACACTCAATCGCGTTGTTATTTACTAACGGCCCCTATCTCGGCTCAGTAAACTTTCCGCTCCTGAGAAGTGGAAAGCTAGTCCGTTCTAGTTATTACGATATGACGATGTTCTTATAAATAGACATTATTTGCACATACATTGGTTCATGAATCAAAACAGGATTATTTTTTTTAACCCGCCACCTCTCTCAGAACACTTCTCAACATCATCCGCAACAAATTTTGTTACATGATACGAACCGGAAGACGCAGTAAGCAAGCGTAAGCATTTGCGTAAGCAAGTTTTTTTTTCTTTTTCTCTTTCCTCCTGAGAGGATTTTGGCGTCGCACGTCTTATGCATTTACCAGTGTCAAGTATACTTATATATATTCAAGTTTTGTTTAATAATATCAAACAAGTCATAGTCACAGTCAAAGGCGAGCAAAGCAAGTCACGGTCAAGTCCAAGTCAAGCCCCAGTAAAGTGGTGAAAACTTTACTAGAGCCTTCTATGGAGTTTTGGAAACAACACGAAAATTCACGTTTCACGAGATTATACTATTCACCAACACTCATGCAACGTCACGAACACTTAATGAATAAAAACCCACTATTTTTACACATTAACACTCGAAATAACACAAGTTTTAGAAAATAATAAAATGACGCGACATGATTTCTTCACGTTCCCGCCAAAACTCTTAAGATTAGATCCACATAGATCGATCCTTCTATATGTCGTCGGTCCGACATATAGAAGGTTGTCGATCTATGTGGCGCTCTAAGGGGAAGACCTATGTTCAGTAGTGGACATCTTCCGGCTGATGACGATGATATGATAGTTGTTTATAAATAACGATAAACGACAATGATAATAAGGGTAGTGGTAGGGCTCTTCTCTTCGTAATGTTATAAAACCATAGGTCTGAAAAGCAACGAATAGTGGAATTGACGAATGCCGACGCGTTTCACCCAGTGCGCCAAAATCAAACTTTCTTGCGTTTTTTTGTCAATTACAGTTTAATGACATTGAATTGCTATGACATTGAATTATATTATTTTATTTTTACTATGTAAGTACTAATGACATTATTAATTTACATTCGACATTAAATTATTATTATTATTATAATTTCACATTTAATTTAGGAATGTACCCACTACATTACGCTGTCGTATACATTCAAATAATTAAATATTTTCTAGTTATTTTTTCTTATACTGTAACCGACGTATAAATGTTTTTATGAATATAATTACTGATTTTGGGTTAAGAAAAACGAATTTTGCGCTAATAACTACGTTGCATTATAAAATTAGGCCAATTTCAGTGGAAAACTGTACTTAATTAAGTACATTAAGCACAATCAACTTAGGTAAGTACATTTTGTAATTATACCACAAAACATGAAAATCAGCTTATTGACATTTGTAGTTAAACAAATGTTATCAAGGTGATCATTTTAGCTGTAATTTCTTGATACAACCTATTTGATAAAAAGAGGCCTCAGTTCGGGACGAACTACTAGTTAATTTGATTTAAGCATATTACATAGTAGCATAGATAAAATATAGTTTATTTTATAGTAGTATTTAATAACACAACAATGCAGTACATCTTGTCGTTCGTTAAAATAAAAGAAAACTTGTCAAATGAAAATTAGTGTCAGACATTTTGAAATGTTATAATAAACAAAATTATTTAAAAAGATTTTTCAATATCACCCTCAGTAATTTTTTATGTAAATAAAAATATTGATCGTGCGACATCAATCAACATTTTTACCTAATACGTGTATAATGCGGACGGATCCTTAATGGGCATCTTTTCAAAACCGACGATCATTGTGAGTTGATTACATCGTGGATTCGGCTCGACTCGGCGCGCCGATCTTTTGTTATCTATAAATTATTTGATGGATATCAACAAGGGATTTTGTCTGTTTATCAATCACGCCACTTTATTTATCGCGATTACCATTTATCAATTGTAGGTACTTGGAGATAAACCAAACCTTTACAAGACTGCCCAAAAGGAGGATAATATAATGTAAGAGAGAAAGAGGGTGTATTTAAGTTTACCTAGAGTTTTGGCGGGAACGTGAAGAAGCCATGTCATTATATTATTTTCCAAAACTTGTGTTATTTCGAGTGTAAATGTGTAAAAATAGTGAATTTTTACCCGTTAAGTGTTCGTGACGTTGCATGAGTGTTAGTGTTAGTATAATGTCGTGAAACGTGACTTTTCGTGTTGTTACCAAAACTCCATAGAAACCTTTAGTAAAGTCTCCACCACTTTACTGGGGTATGACTTGGACTAGACCGTGACTTACTTTACTTGACTTAGACTATGACTGAGACTTGTTTTAATTGCGAAATAGTTTCCTTCACTTCAAATATTACAAAACTTGACACTGCCTAATTACACAACGTGTGAAGCCAAAATTTAAAAGAGAAAAAAAAATGTACCTATGTTTTTCTGTTACTAAATGACATCCGAACCTAAACGGCTTGACCAGTTGTGGATTAATTTGGTAAGGTTTCGTTAGATTTTTTTAGTAGTTAAACAAAAGAAAAAAAAATTATAGCCGATAAATATTACTGATTTTTTATTATGATGTGATGGTACATAGGTTAGTTAGCTTTGCGCAGCGTTATCTCCATCGGCTTCGGCATAGTTACAGCTATTTTTAAACAACCAAGTCGCATTAAAAATAAACGACAAATATTCCACTGGTGTCATTCGTTATCATAAGCACGCGTCACATGAACTGCGGCCGTCAATGATGCAATCGGAAGGAATTCTGCGTGAGTACACACTGTAAACACTTTAATCACTGTTATCAGTGCACGCTGCGACGGAGCCCGGAAATGCTAGGGATTTTCTGTAATGAAGAGATACAAGGAAAATGTCTATTTTTAATTTTACTTCGGTAATATTTTTAGATAAAGATAAGGTAATAGAGAGTTTTGGCGGGCATGCGAGGAAGTCATATTGCGTCATTGTATTATTTTCAAGTCTTGTGTTATGTGTAAACACGGTGGATTTTTCAATAAGCTTTCGTGAACGTACACGGGTGTTGACGTATAGTATATGTTGAGGAACGTGACTTTTCCGGCCCAAAATTTTGGAGCAAAATAGCTTTTGAAGGCAAAATATAAAAGTTTTTTTTTTTTAACTGTACTGTTTTATAAATGTACTTTATACTTAACTATGTAGTATAAAGTACTATTATATTATATAATATTCCCAATTTAGTATAGATGAACTTCTATCTGTGAATATAATATCGCGATGTCTTGTAATTGGGGGTAAGTACACCCAGCTTAGTGCTGTTTCTAAATATGAATGTAATGTGTAATTCTAACTGTTGGCGAACCATATAGTATTTTTAAAATAAAATAGATCTAAGTTCCTCTACCTTCATCATGGCTATTACCTGGTAGAAGACTGTTATCAAAACTCATTTGAAAGTGTTCTAGAACAGTCTCAAGTAAATAACATAGGTATTGTCTACTCATAAATGATCTCTGCTCAAAGTTCAGCCGCTGTCTGTGCGATGGAATCTTGCATCCGGATATGACGTTAGGTCAAAGAGATGTTATGACAAATGGATAAATTCATGATTTTAATCGTAGTGGTTCCTTGTTTACGTAATAAAAATACGCACCTCATGTTTCCATAGAGAAGTTATATAAATAAGAGCGCTAATGGCCATAGAAAGATGCGTAACCCGATTGTAGTAATTGATAAGGACATAAGTTCACGCTTTTGTGCTTTAAACTCCGACGTGTGTGACACAATTTCAGCTTGACTTGAATATTCATAATGGTACGAAGAAAAAACGTAAACCATTAATTTAAAATTTTATTTGCAAAACGCGCTAGGTTCTAAAGAGATGGCGTTGAAAACATTATTTTTGGAAACATATTTTTTACGTCGTCTATTTTTAACTAAACCTTAAATTGCGGACCAATACAATGCTCCTATATTAAGTAACCAGATTTTCAAGGGTATACTTTTTTGTATGAGATTGTCATTCATCTCGTAAAATTGACCTATAATGTTTCTAAGTTCATATTTACTCGCACGTGGCATGATTATTAATTTAACTCGTGCACGTTCACGAACACTTAATGGATAAAAATCCACCATTTTTACACATTAACACTCGAAATAACACAAGTTTTGGAAAATAATACAATGACGCGACATGACTTCTTCACGTTCCCGCTAAAACTCTATAAATGGTTTGGTCCTCAAGTTTGGTCAAAGTGTCAAAAATAACAACAATTGTTCATAGCTTTTCAAATCATATAATTATAATCTATTTTTTCTTCAACTTTGACTCCACACTTAATGTATTCAGCCAGTGGCAAGTTTCACCACATAATCACATTCTAGTAAATGTTGCACAATTTAATCAGTCTTAGTCATAATTAAAAAAAACACAATCCAGACCCAGTCGTGGTAGTTAATAGAAAAATAAGTTAATGGAACAAGGAGTTTTGAAACACGAAAAGACACGTTTTGCCATTTCTTAAGATTTTCCCACAATCGTGCATGTCGAATACTTAATAAAATTGTTAATAATATATTACTACCTATAACAAATCATTACACTAACACAAGTTTTGAAAAATAATACAGAGATAAGAGGAAACATTATTTTTTAACGTTGGCGCCAAATCTCTGGTATTATCTCGTAGCCATATTGTAGCGCGCGTCGAAGTCTTTTGTACCACGTAGCATTGGACCGCCAACGAACTTAAAATAGTTTTAAAGCTTTTCGCTAGATGGCACTATAAAAGTTCAAAGGCAAAATATCCACAGATCCTCCAAAGATGGCGATAGCTGTATCGCTTGAAACTACTAGCAACTGTTTTGGCCAAAGTTCGGTAAAGCTTAGAGGCCGGTAGAGGCCAACAGCATAGTCATTAAAAAACCTTTTAGTTACTTACTAAATACTCCGTTACAATTAAAAAATACACTAATATGACATATAAGTAATATACATGTTGTAAATAGGTACTAGCGTAATTAGTTTTCTTGAAATAATCAGATAACATCAATTGTTAAGGTTGTAAGCAAGCGTGAATTCGAAGAACCGTACGTCATATGGCTATAAAATTAGCATTTTAAAGATGTAACGATGGGGTGCTAATAAAGTTAATAGTGCCTATTCGTATTTTAACAGTTCTTGGCGTACTCATTATACGTTAAGTATTTATAACCCGAATTTTTAAATGAGCCTTAGTCATCAAACCTTGCTCCAGGAACGCTACCGCGAACTTCATAGATTTTTTTCTGAGTATGGAAATTTGGACTTTAACAGATGATTAATACAAAAAATAGAGTTTTTTGTTAAACCTTGTTTGCATTAAAATTTGATAACAACTTACCCGAACCGTTGGGGAACGTCACATTAACCGATGGGGAAGAAAGTTTCTTGAGTGGCGTGGCGACCGCGAACCGGAAGACGAGCGTAGGTAGGCCTCCCACTAAATGGACCGGCGACATTGAAAAAGTCGCGGACAATTCAAATGGCAGAGTATCGTGCAGTGTCGCGCTCTATTGAGTCGGTCCATGTATAGTTTCGAAACTAATAAACACCTAATCCGATCGAAACTATAGTCGGAATAACCGACTCGATTTAACTTGAGTATGATATTATTATAACAAAATGTGTCAAAATCACTTCAGAATAGTAGGTAATATAATTTAAATTTCTTTTGGTATAATGTGGCGGCCCTTTACCTGTTCTTAAGTAGGTACTTGATTTTTACGACTTGATCATTGTTTTCTGGACAGCAAAACTGGCTAATTAGTAAAAATGTTACAAGATAAAGGTAGGCTTTATTAAATTCAATGGGTTTACGGTTTTACTTACAGTTTTTGTATGGGGATTTTTTCGTTGTTTTATTGAGTATGTACAATTGTCGGAACTTTTGTAACGGGATTAAAAAACTCGGCTTTGGTTGAAATATAAATGTTGAATGATCAAACAAAATTAAAGGTTTATGTAGGTACATTTTAAGACAACATAAAAATATTTCAGCTATAGGTATATAACAATCAAACCTAAAATTATATTAAGAAAAAAAAAAAAAAAATATTGGGAAACTTCGTGAGAAAACTGCATAATTCCGGAGTATAAATTCGATGGTATATGTGAATCGGCCAGCCTGCACTGGGCCACCGGCCTAATTGCTCTTCAAGGGTAGGCCGATATCCCAGTAGTGGGATGTTTAACGTCTGATGCAGATAGGAAGCTAGATTTTGAGTGTGATCTCATTTGTGTTTAATTCCAACAATAAATCGCTAGGAAACAGCAAATTTATCTGCATGGTAGTCACTGTTTGGTACTTAGCTGGCTAGATAAGTACAAAATCTCTCGCGAATTGTCTCACCTGAATTGTCTCTCAAGGTAGCCTCACTTTTGAGAACCACTTCTTTTCCAAGCTGGCTGTGTAAGAACAGATAGATTAGAGAGTTAAAACAAATCGCGAATCTGGAAAAGACGATTTTTGTTGTGAAAATAGCCGTGAGTCTCCAAGCTGCCATGTACTCGTACGTATATCAAGTAAACGTATCTCTTGTAAACAGGAAAGTTACCACGCGCGGGGTCACGGGGCCACGGCGCGCGTGCCCTTAACCCCTTTCAATTCATATTTATCTCTTCCTTTTAGCAGCAAATTTTGTACTCGATTGTTTGCTGAGCAGCAAGCCTCGGGGAATTCATGCCGTATTTTCCTCTAATTTATAGGTGTTTGCGATTAATGTTACGAAGTTTCTGTGGGCACTAATTTAACTATAATCTTATTATCTGTATCTTTACCTAACTATTATGGATTTCATTGATGAGGTTATAAAACATATCATCTTATCATGTGTTGTGTTATTAGTATTTTTCAAAATTTATCTTATTTAAAAATAGTTGGGATACCAGGAATGAAATGCAGAAATATAATATTATAATAAGTTTTTTATTAACTTGTTCCTTTGCAATTTGTTCACAATTCTGTGAAATCTTTTCAACGATAAACATATAACAAAACGAACTTGATCAGCGTTCGATACAACATTCTTATACAAAAATATTTTTACTCTTTAATATCACAATTAACTTACAACCTATTTTTGATTAAAGCTTTCAAGTTTGAACTTACGGCTACAATTAAACCTATGTCAATCTTGAGATCTAGATTTTTAACTTTTCACATAATCACTTCGTAGGTGGAAGTGGCGGACACCAGTTAGTGTGCGCGACTCCGAACGGTGCTGGAACAGATGTGACCGCGGAGCCGGTTCCGCCCGCTCCGGCTCCGGAGTCTACCAGGGGCGCCACACGGCCGGCGCCTTGTGGAACGAGCCGGTAGTGGAGCAGTCCAGAGGCATCGGCGTAGTAGTGTGCGGCACGGGTGAGGCCGGCGGTGACGGAGACACGTAGCCGGACGATGAGGAGGCGGTCGACAGCGCAGGGCTGGGCGGGCTCGCCGGTGGGGTCTCGCCGCCAGCAGCGGCACGCTGCATGTCGTTCAGTCGGTGCCCGAGGTGGGTCATCAGTTGTGTGCCGAGCCTCACGTCCACTCCGGGGATCGAGGCCAGGCAGCGAGACACTTCGTTCGCAGCGTGAGTAAACCCGGCACGGAAGCGATCAGCATCAACGGCGGGATTAAGTGACAGGCGACGCTGACGCCTCAGCTTGTGAAGATGGCGCACAGTCAGCTCCAGTATATCAGCCTTCTCCAACTTGGCGACGTTCTCGCCCTCCGACTGGAGAGCGCTGACCATCAGCTCCTTGAGCTCGTCGAGGCAGCGATTGATGCGAGCGCGTCTCTTGCGCTCGAGCATCGGTTTCATCACTTTGCGATATTGATAGGTGCGCGAGACAGGCTGCGGGCCGTCGTCCGCGAGCGAATACGCGATCTCGTAAGACATGTTGGACGTTTGTGAGTTAGTAAGCGTGCGTTAGCGCCGAGCGTTGAACGCGGAATGCCGTGTGGCGGTCGGGCCGGGGGCTTATATAGCGGAGCGGAGGGCGCGCTATCGTGGGAACGCTCGGAGCCGTCGAGTTCCCACACGCGCCACCTGTGCGGAGCAGCTGCCGCGGGCGCGGGGGGACACGCGCCCGTCGCCGCGCGTGCGCCAAGTAAACAATGCGCCGCGCACGCCGACGTCGCGCCGCGACGCCATCACCGCGGTAATCGCTGAATCTGCGCCAGCGCACTACCGGGTACTGAGACATAGCGCCTACCGCCTAGGACATGTTGTAGGTCCGCTCTCACCGACTCAGGCCATAAATTAACAGCACCTAGATTTACAGACTTTAAAAATATGCTTACATACTATAATAGAATGTAACTTATACCTAGTATTGGTTCAACTCATAATTTCATTATAGACTAAGTAGTAAAGAAAATTGATAGCGTAGTCTTTTGAAAAATCGAGGGACGTAGCACCTCGTAGCAAACACCGCGTACAGATTGGCGGGTATTTTATCATAATTTGTTTCAGTTCAATCGCTACGTTCAATCAATCAGTGTTATTGCTGCAGATCAAACAGAGCTTCTATTTCGACATGATACATATTTAATTAAAGCCGCGTCTAATTAAGAGCGGGTATTTATTATGTAGAGTTGCGACATGGTGTAATTTAAGTCGATCGGGCCGGCGCGGGCGCACAATGGCGCGTCAATTACTGCAGCTCTCGGCTACTGTTGCCGTCATCAATCACGGACGAGCTCCAATAGATTGTACCATTACAGAACCTTTCGATTTCTACATATAGGTATAATATCTTTACAACTCCTTGACAAATTTTTTTGAAACTACTTTCTTACAAATATAAAGTTTACATGGTAGCCTATAAACATTCCATTGTTGGGATATCAGCCTACTCTCGGAGGGTGATTAGGCCATACCGATCCGCCAACCCGCATTGGCGGATTCACATACTCCATCGAATTTCTTCTCCGGAAATATGCAGGTTTCCTCACGATGTTTTCCTTCACCGTAGAGCCATCAGTGGTATATATCCGTACGTAACATCCAAAGAATTCATTGGTACGGGCCCCCGCCAGGTACAAATATGTAAATATACACATTCACATTATCGGTATAGCTGTCACAGTTTGCAAGCAGAAGTGGCAATGGGTAGGCCACATCACTTGAAGAACCGATAACCAATGGGGAAGAAAGGTTCTTGAGTGGCGACCACGACCTAGAAACAGTGTAGGCAGGCCTCCCACTAGGTGGACCGACGACATTGTGAAAGTCGCGGGCAACCAGTGGATGCAAGTGGCACGTTGTCGGTCATATGGCGCTTTAAGGCGGAGGCTTATATTCAGCAGTGGACGTGTTCTGGCTGATGATGATGGTGACATTCTCGGTAGTAGAATACTCTACTATAATACTGCTGTACGTTTACAGTTGAGTGTCTTGCCTAATGAGAATAATGAAAAGACGATCAGCTGTATACTATTATCTATTCTGCGCCGCGAGTATGATTTGCAACGTGCTCGGCGCCTGTTTTGGTTCGCACCGGCGCGGGCGCAGTAGTGGCATTATCTCACTGCGTGTGAGGCGCGTGCTAGTGGGCTGTCGCCTACGCAATATACTATAACTTATTCTGTGTGCTCATGAGAACCTGTCCGTGTCTCCGACTTTACTCGCCGTTAACATGGCTTTCTCCGAAATACACCCACAGACATTGGGTAGATAACAAATGTTTTACTGTATGCTTGTAAAAAGAAACGACGCCTACACCGTCTTCGTTATTGAGATAATTCTTTTTCCGAACTATACCTAATATAGGTAAATAGGTAAACTTAATATAAAGCTGACCTTTTAAGAGGGTACTTTGAGAAAAAGATAGCGCTATACACTTGTTCGCGTAGATGAAAAGAGATGCCTTTAGCGTTACTTTACTACCTCACTATAAGAGTAATAATAACTTGAATATACACTAGGTTTTCGGAGATCCAGAAAAATGTGAATGTAAATTGAGATCTTTTCAATGATTTTGAAATGTCATGTAATCTTGTTTTCCCTCTTAGCTATTTCTATATACTAGACAAAAAAAATTTTTTTTTTCATATTCTAATTTATAAAAATAAAAATTAGCTTCAATTTTTTTTGTGTATTTTGATTTAAGGGACTTCAAAAAAAACTGTCAAATATTTTTTTCATTGAACGAAAGAGAACGAATATATTCGATCGAAGATTACTTTAGATTTTTTTTTGAAGACTGATCCATACCAGATATTAAACTCATCACTCATGGGCATAGAATTATCTTTTCCTCCTAATCTCTACAGAAACATCCGTTCATTTAATATCTCTTGTAGTTGCATCCGACCGTTCACAATATAACAGGAATTAAATACAAATAAATAACTCCGCTATTCGAGGTAATTTCCAGAAAAATAGCAGCTACAAAGTTAATGCGCAAGTCCATTTGTAACGTTCAACAATGACAAATCGTACGCTTTCTCGGGAAACGTCTCGATCTAGTTTGTCACCGTATTACGAAAACATTAGGAAAGCATTGAGTCATTTAGCGGTGATTTTCCACTGGCAGTGGAAAAATTTCAATTTGACAGTAATTAAGTATAATGTAGCACGACGCAGCGGCAGGCACGCGCTAATGGATCTCTTAGCAGGTAGCACCTATTAGCATAACATGGATAGTTACATTTGTCAATAGATTTGAATAAGTAACAGGTTTATTAACTTTTTGGTTGTAATTATATCCATCCTCTTATTCATCCCAAAGATTTCCACTGCTAGGCTGTTAATGTGGCATAGTCCCGATACTTGGCAGGCGGTATGAGGATCACAGAACGCTCATCGTTTACTAAGAGGTAGCTCCAGTGGTGTAGGTTGCCTTAGACGGGCACTGTATCAAAATTTGTTTTGGGGAAAATAAAGGGTAATTTTTCAAACGAATAACGTTCGGGGCTCCTGTAGCCCGGGACCCCGTATCATTGATACGGCTGATACGGCGGTATTTGCGCCCCTGAGTAGCTTTATTATTAGCGTTATAGCGTTTCATAATTATTACATCTCAAAGAAATGGTGAATAAGTGACTCATATGACTGTGACATATTTAATACCTATGATATATTGTCGTTGCCGCGTCCTTCTCATCAGATGACTTGCAGTCAAACAAGGCTCTTGTTTTTAACCATAAAAATCTTGTTATTACTCCATAAAAATCTTATTGTTACCCGACTGTCTAGAAAGAGGGCAATGTTTTTGGGTTGTGTTTATGAATGTCTGTTTCTACATTGCCTCCTGTTATGTAGCTTTAGCGGTTAGACAAATTTTGAAGTTTCTTTTAGTTATTATATAGTTTGTTTATCTAATATTATAGGCACTTGCCGTGTAGCTTATCACAAATAATAAATTATAAATTATTTATCTATTATGTAGGTGTTTAAAGTGGGCCTGGCTTCTTGGAAGTTGAATAATTTATGTAATTGAAAAGATAAACTAGATAAAGAAAGATAAACGCATCGTATGATTTTAGGTGCAATGTTTGTGTAAAATGCGGAAGATAACACAAACAGTTATGTACAAGGTACGCTTCGTATGTACTTTAAATAGATATAGCGTGCTTACATAAACTAAGTCTTTTTAGTTAAAAAAAGGGGCAAACGGGCAAGCAGGCTAGGGGCGCTAGTATCGACTTTTCACTACAGCACTTTGCGACCGAATTCGGTCGCTGTGACGCAAAATTCAATGCTATGTTTGTGTCTTTTCTTTAACAATTTGTATTAGTTGTCGAATTTTCTATAAAATAATTGGTTAAGGTGATTCCTAGACTTTTTGAAATAAAAGAAATGGCTCTGGGGATTTCGGATTTTTTTGGCTAAAAAATCTCCTTCATCTCTCATGCTGTGATGGTAAGGGGTTTTTTGACAAAAATTCCAATAATCCCCTTCGCAGGGGATTGTCTAAGGGGATTTCTGGAGTAAATCCTTCTTGGGCAGGCGTGTAACAACATCTTACAGCTAGTTTTATTTTCCTGTATCTTCTAGAGGTCAAAGGAATATTTACAATCCATAAATTACCAGAAACGTATGCTTAATTTTCCTTTTCTAATGGCTTCTAATCGATCACACTATTAAATGTCCATTTGCGATATTGTTGTCTCAATAAAGTGATTCGGGTTAGTTACGAAAGTCTTATTTGTTTCGTTAACTAGCGTTTAATAATCGGAATTTTCCTATTTTTAAACGTTCTTTGTTTACTGTAGTTTAGCACGCGTACGTAATTTATTGATACCAATACGTGTCTACCTATCTAATAAACTTGCGAGCTTATTGCCTTTAAGTAATTCTCTTTTCTATTAATTTGTAGTTGATCATTGGTGTTTTATCGACCCCAAAGTTGTGCAAGTTATGGAATGTCCTGCTCCGAAGGTCATTCCCGCGCAGACATACAACGCTTGCGATGTATCGATACAAACATGCAGCGCTTTAAGAAGAGCGTCTTCAAACTGCTCTCGAGGTTTTTTTTTTGTGACTTACTGACGAGACGAGGAAGTCGCTCACCTGATGTTAATCCTCACGCTTGCCCATAACAACAGTTCGAAATCCTGCGCGGCATCGCACTGCGCTCGTCACCTTGAGATATTAGATCTCTGTACGCCCAGTAATTTCGCCGGAAACATTGCCCTTCAATCCAGAACACACTACTGCTTGGCGATTTAATAAATGGTATTTCTCCAAACGGACTCTTGTAAAAGAGTCTACCACTACAACGCAACGGGAAACGGGCACCGCAACGACAGCACCATTAGTGTTGCAGATAGGCGGCGGTTTGGTTATCATCCGGCGAACTGTCAGCTTGCTTACCTCACATTTATGGGGCTTATTCGAGAAAAAGATAGCTTTATACACTTATGCGCGGAGAAGAACAGAGATGGCTTTTAGAGCGCGCTAGTCAAAACATTTGATAATTGCTAATTACAACTAAGCCAAGAAATCAAATTAAATTATATTCTATGCTATCCTAGATATTATTAATGAAACTAAATCGGGGGTTTTAAAAGATTATTTTTATCGAGAAAATATTATTGAACTGTGCTAGCTCTCTCAGCTATACTAGACGATATAAACAAAAAACATATTTTTTTTATTCATTTTTACTTCCTAAAAAAAACGGACTTGTTAAATCATTTTATTGTGTGGTACTTAGATTCTGGTTCTTAGATTATAAACAAATGATTCACTTCTTTTTTACACATTACACAATCAAGTCCAACATTCAAACTCTAGACTTCTAGATCTTTACCACCACGTTACAATCCACGTGCGGCTTACCGAACTAATACTATTGTATTGTACCGAAGTTTAATAGGACAAAATATTTCAATAGAAGCTAAATTTCATAATGCTATGCCTCAGGAGAGTATGCAAAAATGGTCACGTATACCAATTTTAGCGTAAGCCTTCCGTTTAGTTTATTTTACCTTGTTTTTTGTTTAGTAGGTAGTTAACAGGCATACGTGCTTTCAGAGGCGTTTAGTTCTTGTGTAATTACTTATTTCCAGCTCCGGTTTTGCTATGACGCACACAAGCTGTGACCGTCACAACAACTACTACCTAAGCTGTGCCGTCAGCTCCTAGTTTTGTACTCTTGCATTATCTGTGTCACGAGGCTCTATAGTTTATGTTACTTAACCTGTGTATCATGAATATTAACCGCGTCACAAGATTCATAGTAATTGCTACCTTAACTGTGGCTAATGACATGGGTGATACTTACTGTCACCTAATCTATGATCACGAGGCTCGTGCTCACGAGGTAAACAGCTTCGTCGAAATTCTTTGTAGGTGTTTATTTTGTTTGCAGATTTAATATTAGACTTTGTATTATGAGTCAGCGGAAAGGCTTTGAACGACAACATTCTTTCCATAGATAGTAGGTCATACATTATAATATTATGTTCTGGTATATTGGAGTAAATGAGATGACTTGGCTGGGATAATGTTGGGCCCGGAATATGAAGAGTATCTTTAGAAGAATTAAAGATATACTATTATCAATATCAAATATGTATCGTTTACAAAAATATATATTTTCTTGCTATATTAAACAATTTTTGCCCACTTTTATTATAATCCGATGAAAAAAAGATACATAGAAACTTTAAGGGAACTTGCAGGGAAATATTTGCGTTATATATATACCCAGTTGAGGTGCAGCCAGGCTATGTGGCCAACTAGCCCCCCCCCCAACACCTGCTTTGGTGCTTGACGCCCTTCGTCGAGGTCGTTATTGGGAGGCTCTTCCTATATATAAGCATATGTGTCTCAGGGCGCTAGATACATTAAAAAAACCGGCGAAGAATAAGGCAGCAACCAAGGAAAATGTATAATTTTGCACCTTTCCTTAATGAACCATTAGAATGAGCCACTCATTTCTTAAAAATTTTAAATCTCCATGTGTCCATTTGTTTCCTCATTATCTCAACCAAAATTTCGTTCACCGCGGGTCTTTTTCCAAGAATCGTTTTTTAGTTATATAAAGTGGAACTTTGTTATTCACCTACTCCAAAGTATAGTTAATTGAGCCAGTAAAAACCATAACTTATTTCCCAGATAGCAATCCTATCGGTATTTAAACCAAAACGTCACATTGATTATTCGGGCTTTCCTAATCAGTGAAATTACTTGGTTCTCGGGATTAACTTTATGGCGGAGATCACGCGCTGCGTTCAAACTATGACGTTATATCTGAGAGTGAATGACTAAGGAAAACACCGATAATGCGCTTTCAGTGTAGTATTTTGTCGAATCAAGTATTGCGATATTTTGTCCGCAAGTTAGAGTAAATTTCCGATTCTAACAGCGACAAGGTTTTTTAACGGTTACACAGTTGTAGAGCGACTCTTCGTGGGTCAGAACCAGTCCGTGAATGACGACAGTATCAAGACATTATTCAGTTAACCATGACGGTATGATTGTGACGTAACAATTGGTCAGTGTTATTTGTATGACGTCATCGTTTAACACTGGTATGACTGTGACGTAGTAAGTAGGTTAATTGGTCACTAATAATGCTCTAATGTACAGGAATGTATATGCCTGTGACGGCATGGCTGTGATGTAATAAGTTGGTCACTGAGGTCATCAATGACGTCATCGTTTGAGAGGAAAGATTCTTTGGTAGACTTGGTCTTTGCCACTTTGGACAGGGTTTTTACATTTGTGACGAATATTACTTACAAACTACGTGAAATATTTATTTTAGTCAAGTTTGTTTTGTTTCTTACTATTTTCTGTGTATTTGTGGTTATTAGTCATATATTTACAATACCGAATTAACTAGACATGTACATATTATTTTTAATGCAAAAACAGGACGTAGATATCGACTGCCCAGAGAGCCCAGAAAGCCACCGACTGCCCAGCAAGAGAGTAATGTGTTTCGGTTGTTGTTTCTATGTGACCCCCTCCAATGCCTAAGCAGCTTGACAGTGTTTAGATTGTTAGCTTTTTCTGTATATCCACAGTATCATCGGCTACATTTTGGCGTGCTTTTTTATTATCTATCTATTTATAACAAAAAACATAAACAATAAATTCCCAAAAGTACATTTGCGTTCATTTTTCCACCTTCATCGTATAGTGAATACAATAATGTGACCCGAACCTATTCGTATTTACTAAGGCGGTGGTTTTACTTTAAGTCTGATTGTCCTACAGCTTAAAATTTTCACCGAAACGTGTACAACATGTGGATTTTAGCAATAACCGCCTTCTAATCCAACGGTCATTTGTGTTCATTTGGCGTCTCTACAAATATTATCGTAGCTGCTGTTAGAAATTTAAGACTGAGTTACTTACACATCTTAGTTCCCGAAAAGATTATGTTAAGATACAAGTTATTCCGTTGTTATAAGGTAGAGTTTACTGGTAGCAAATATGAATGAAAGCGGAGGACGTGCAAAGCGGCAACTCAAAGCGACACAGTGGCGCCCAGATTTGCAGCCTTCGCAAATATTTGAACACCCCGACTAATGACTTACATGTGCACGTTTTTTCCTTATATCTCTTCGATAAGTTGACGCATTTGCTTTCGAGATGAGTAAAAAAATACCTACACCGATGTTCAGATAATGCATTCCGTAGCTGACGCACTTCGCTCTAAACCTGTGTGAAAACCAAATTCGGACGTCAATGCGGTATCGACTAGCAAAAACATAACAGACTATTCAAACGTCAGATTGAACAGAGGTCAGATTGTAAAATCATAAAGGAAGGTTTGCCGTAGTCCTTCTCGGCGTCTCAAGGGGGTCTCGAGTCAAACAATAAGTTTATCTGTTAGACATAGCGACATTGGCTGTACACGTGTACATCTAATTTTTCCGAGAATTACTACCGTTAAATACAATGGGCTGTAAAACAGGTACACAGTCAAGTGCAGG
The DNA here is from genome assembly GCA_947579745.1 of Apocheima hispidaria. Lineage (NCBI taxonomy): Eukaryota > Metazoa > Arthropoda > Insecta > Lepidoptera > Geometridae > Apocheima > Apocheima hispidaria. Next base: position 9,784,275 of record OX388161.1, read on the forward strand.
GAGTAAAGTCAAACCGAGTAAACAAAGGGCCGAGCGGTAAACAGTGCACGCGGCATGGGTTGTGTGGCGCCAATTTTTTGTTTCATAGATTAGAGACAGTCGTCGAGGTGTCGAACAAACGACGTGAAATGTCTGGCTTTTGTACTTTAAGACCTCAAGGGAGGCACTTGAACAGTCTGCAGCTGGAAAAATTGAAGCAGGGTGCCGGGGCTCGGCTCGGCATCCATGTGAATGTGATAGATTAGCAAAACTTTAAAATTTGCAATTAGCTATTATGTATTACGTACTAGAGGCGCCACCGCAGTATATTTCAAAGTTTCATTTACACTTTCTCAAACTTCAGTCAGTCTTTCGCTTCAAAAAACTTACTCGCATAAATATTCCCGGGGTGTCTTCTCTACTTCACAACCTAACACATGTAACATTTATGCAAATAATACAACACAAAACGTGATCAAAAAACGTAACGCGATCTAATGCGGTGTCTATCCTCTAGTATATACGTGACCCGTAATAGCTTAATGTAAGTTTGAGGATTTTCAAGAAAAGATATCGTCGAAAGTTATTAGTTAAAACAAAAATTTCAACTAGATGCCACTTATAATTATTATTAGTAGATAACACTGTCAATGCAAGGTGCCAAACCGTGGTCAAACCTTATCCCCGCTGCCGCACCAGTAATACTCTGTTAGCCGAATAAATACGAGGACTGTCGCTGTCACCAAATCCGCTGTCGCGACAACGCTGCCTTGGTAGTGGCTCCATATAAACAGTTTTTGGCGCCAGTTACTGTCGCCCAAAACTGTATACAAGCACAGAATGGCGATGGAAAAGTGAAATTCTAATGCTGACAGGTTAGTCTACTAAGAAAAAATACTATTACACATTAGAATCATAGGAATACATTTTGGAATACATTGTTCATCTAATATGATTTCTAAGAAGGAAAGCTATTGCGTGTAAAAATAATAATAATTTATTCAATTTTCTCCATAAAAATAACTAAGCATTATTCTATTTAAAGTGGATTTACGTAAAAGAGATCACTCTACTGAGTTTATTTCGAATCAATAATTGCTTTCATTAAAACTCACGGAAGCGTACTATCGCTTTAACGTTTACAATTCCAGGCTGGTTATGAAAAAAAAACTGTAAAATAAGTGTATTGTAGTTGTATTGTTATACTGTATTAACATAAAAAAATTGCTGTATGTATTCACAGATAATCGTAAACAGCATTGATCATAAGCCATAATGTTTATGACAAGGGCGTTACACAAATTCCTAGAATCTCTTTGAACCCTTTTGCAAAATATCCACGTGCTTTACCCGACAAAAGATCAAGGATCTATTTTAGAACCCACTTATAAAAGTTCTAATTCTCATGAAGGATGCCTTAGAAATCGAGTAATAAAATACTTCAAAGTCAAAAGCTTTTATCGAGACCGACTTCTCAATAGACAATGATATTCAACATTTCAAGAGTCATATTTTAATACTCCACCCAAATTTTACAGCCCATTATTAATTTTATATTCTTTTACGGAGTTTTACAATCGGTCACTTTGTGGTGTCACCGCGATTTCACGGTTGGTATAATAGTAATTATCATGAAAAGATACCACTTTAAAGTCTTCAAATAAGCTTTTAGCGCGTTTGATTCGATAAAATAGCTTATCTGGGTATCATATACAGTGTGTAACTGAAACAATCTTCATCATATCATATCATATCTTATCTTTATTATCTGATCTTTAAGTCATCACAATTGAATATTTCGAAATTGCTTAAAACTTTGGGAAGTTTTAACTTTTTACTGTGAAAACTAACGTGGTTTTGATACATTTTGTATTAATAAAACGGAAATAATCACGGTAAATTGAGTCGGTGCAAGGCAAGACGAGATCGCGCGCGTGTCTCGCTTAGTATTCCTTGATAAATACACGATGTTTGTCTTGTTTCTGATGACTAACCCCCGAATACAGAAACGCTGGTTAACTTTGACAACAAATTCATTCTAATACTGTCTTCGTCTGGCACTATGCAAATGACAAAGGCAGCAACAGACTTAATCTGTCGTCAAAGTTAACAAACGTTTCAGTATTCGGGGAATAGCTTTTCAATCTGTCTGTCTTCTTCACATTCAACATACTTCTTACACCCTATATAAAAATGGTAATTAAAGGCCAGCAAAGAAAGACAAATTACCAAGTCTTCCGGCTAATATATAGGCAGTGCTCTCGACTGTCATTGATGATACGAGCTGGAATTTACAGACCGAAGGTATGTTATTACGGCGGCGCCCTCCAGCATTCGGTAGCTCTAAACATCGATTTGATGATAGTATGTAACTTTTAACCACCGGCTTCTGTATTTTGCCTGTGATATATCAAGTGAGAAAATGTTCTTTTTGCGACGCTAGAGCGCGATACAAATCGTTATAATACGCTAGCTAGAGTATTTTTAATAAGATGTGATTTAGTTTCGGGTTTAATTGAAGTACAATTTTCTTGTTAAATCTTTAACCAGCTCTACACTCGATCGGTCTTTCTGTCTCAGTTATCCTGACTGAATCAAAATAAGACTGTAACTTACTAAGCGTAGAATATAGATCTCGAATCGAAACATTCTTGAAAGGATTCAGAATGTGAGGGAAGGCAGAGGGTCTCACTGTGATATCAGTGCGAGTGACCTCGAACCTCATAGAAAGGGCCATTTTACTTTATCTAATGAGTGTGAACGTGACAGAAAAATTATGTTACGGTTAGAGTAAAATAATTTTATCGCTCGGAGTAGTATCATACTAATATTATAAATGCGAAAGTTTATGTGTAAGTGTATTTGTTCTTGTGTGTTCGTTCAACTCTGTAACAGCTGAATGGATTTGAATGAAATTTGGTGTGCAGGTAGCTTATACCCTGTATTAACACATAGGATACATTTTTATCCTGGAAAAATATTCGGTTTCTGTAGAACAGCGAGTGAAACCGCGGGGCGCAGCTAGTGATTCATAAATGGCACGCACGTTTAATCTATGGGTAGGTATTAATAGTACACTTCTCTGGGTGTGGTAAAATTATCTTTATTGCGACGTAGCGAGAGTCTCTATCTATTTAAATCTCATCTCGGCCTGAGGCTTCTTGTTACTTGTTAGAGTAATGTAAGTACTGCAGGACGCGAAAATCTTTAAAACATTAATTGTTGAGTAAAACACCTATATTTCTGAATATTGTGATCAGGAAAAATAAAACAGTCTTATTTGATGTTTTATTTTCTGCCCAGTTATGAACTTACTATCAATAGGTTAGATCCACAACCCTAGATTTCTTACTCAGATTGATCAAATACTATTACACATTGAAATCATAGGAATACATTTTGGAATACATTGAAGTTCATCTAATATGATTTTTAAGAAGGAAAGCTATTGTGTGTAAAAATAATAATAGTTTGTTCAATTTTCTCCACAAAAATAACATTATTCTATTTAAAATGGATTAACGTAAAAGAGATCACACTACTGAGTTTATTTCGAATCAATAATTGCTTTCATTAAAGCTCACGGAAGCGTACCTATATTTACACGTAAAACACCTATATTTCTGAATATTGTGATCAGGAAAAATAAAACAGTCTTATTTGATGTTTTATTTTCTGCCCAGTTATGAACTTACTATCAATAGGTTAGATCCACAACTCTAGATTCCTTACTCAGATTGATCAAAACGCACCACGCGTCGGTCAAAACACATAAAAATTTACTCACATTGGTTCTTTGCTAGGCGATATTAGGCGTAACCTTGAGATAGCCAACGAGAACATTTGTCTTCAACTTTGGTGAGTTTTGTCGGAACAAAGATCACGTATTGGATATCTCGTACCGGTATTTCGGGAAATCTGTGGCTAGAGTGAACAGATTATTTTCTAAAACCTGGCCTATCTTTTGGCACACAACGCTAAATTATAATCAGATGGGTTGGGCAACAAACGTACATACATTCGCAAAAAATAAATGTCGATTCAATACGATTTATCTAATAGATGTCGGCTTCCGAATAGAAGCTGCAGCCATAAACAAAACAATAACAGCAAGAGCGACGCTTCCGGCGGCAGTTCTTGTATTACCATCGTGAAGTGGCAGTAGTGCCAGTTCATGTATTACTAGCCAGTCAGTTCGTGTATTACTGATTAATATCAGCGCCTCGCGGCCGGCTTATCGGCCTCTCTGACGTATTTACGACTGAGATATTAATTCCGTATAATCATTGGAACACGACCGCTACCAGCGCCGGCGGCGGCGTAACCAAACATCCCACTATCTGAGCCGTCCATCTATCTGTGTAATCTCTTTAATGACTACCGGTCAGCGCTTTTTACGCTACCGAGATCTTTGTTGGATCGCCGAATCATAGATAACTTATCGCTCATCCTTTGATGAGAAATCATGACGTGGCTAATTTAGATAATCTGCTCTGTATGACGGAAAAACGAAGTAGGAATTGTAATTTGTCTTTCATATACAAACTTCTTAGCTTTCGTAAAGTCGCCGTCGTCAGCCAGAACAACAAGCGCCATAATCCTTGAGTGCCATAGTCCCCACGCTTGCCAAGGGGCTTGGGGATCGCAGGACACTCACCGTTTACTAAGAGGACGCTGCTGCCCGTCCTCCAGTGGTAGTGGTCGCGGTTTTAATAATTATGTACCTTTTTGTGACTCAGCGAGGCTTAGCATCAGACAATGTCTTGTCACATTCACGAATTACTGTCCTACTAAGAAAGAAATAATAGTGGTCCTGTTAACTGCCGATATCATTAGCATTGACGTCAAAGACAACATCTTCTATGTAAAGTTCAAACCCGGTAACTCGCAATATTGAAATCACATATTTTTATCTAATTTTTTTTCTCTCTTAAATTTTGGCTTCACACGTTGTGTATTTAGCCAGTGTCAAGTTTTGTAATATTTAAAGTGAAGTAAAGTATTTCACGATTGAAACAAGTCTTAGTCATAGTCTAAGTCAAGCACAGTAAGTCATGGTTAAGTCCAAGTCATACCCCAGTAAAGTGGTGAAGCCTTTACTAAAGGTTTCTATGGAGTTTTGGAAACAACACGAAAAGTCACGTTTCATAACATTATACTATTCACCAACACTCACGACGTCACGAACAGTTAATGAATAAAAATCCACCATTTTTACACATTAACACTCGAAATAACACAAGCTTTGGAAAATAATATAATGACGCGACATGACTTCTTCACGTTCCCGCCAAAACTCCTTTATCTAATTTATTTTGAGGGTTTAGTCGCCGTGCGAAATCACAATATTAAAACATCTTGAGCACATCATACCATTATGATATTAGATACGTACAAGATCATCTATCGAAATAAGTATCTTGTTTAGTGGACGTCATCTGTCTGGCGATGAATGAATTTCGTGTGACTTAACTATGTATTTAGGTCCAGGCTAAAATTAAATCATTTTAAAGGATGTGTAGAAAGAGCTACTAAAAATACATTTAAGTATTAATTTGAGTCATCCTCATACCAAAGTGAAGTTGTTTTGAGGTCAAATGCTCTTAATTCCTTGTTAAAAGTCATTCAAATTTAAGCTCTTTAAGTAGAGAAATATAATTCTAAAAATATTGTTCTAGAATTATAAAAGCTTAATTAAAATGATTTACACAAAAAATTGTCACGCGTTGTCACTTTTTACAGGTTTTAAGTCGTTACCAAGAATAACTAAAATTTTTATGGCCCATAAAACTACTTAAGTTCTTGGTAAATTTATAGCTTTATTAAAATAATCCAGAGTTGAATAACAGTTTTAATAATATAAATCAGAAGAACATTACTATGCATTAAAATTCATCAATTAGAATGATTAATGCACTAAGTAGATTAATAAGATTTTACGGAAGTCTTATTCAATTTTTTGTCGTAGATTATACATATCTATCTATATATTTAATAAAAACGAGTCACTGTTCGGTAGTCTCGCTAAAACTCAAAAACGGCTTGACCGGTTTTGATTTTTTTTAGTTGTGTTCGAAATGGTCAGGACGAGGTTTGTATGAAGGGTTTTTCGTGGCCTTAGGCCGAGTTTAATCGCGTACGAAGTCGCGGGCATCAGCTAGTTTTCATTATAATTTTTAACAGTTATTGCCGAAGCTTTGCAGGAGGTCATGCAATTTTAGTGTTACCTAATTTAAAAAAGGAAATAATTAATATTATTTTATGCTTAATGGTAGTAGATTATGGTAATAAAAGCTCAAATTTGTGTGTAACATGACACTTATATTATAAATGCGAAAGTGTATGTAAGTGTTACGTGTAGTGACTAGACTAGTTCGTTATAAAAAAAATATTGTTTGTTCCCTTTCAACTCTGTAACGGCTTAACGGATTTGGATGAAATTTGGTATGGAGGTAGCTTATTCCCTGGATTAACACGTTATTTACTTTTTATCTCGAAAAAAAATACCGTACCTGTAGGATAGCGGGTAAAACCGAGGGGCGCAACTAGTTCTTAATAATTTAATGTATGAACTATAAAATTGTCGTTTCGTGTTAGCATTTGGTTGGTGCCGACCACCGTTTTATAAACAAGAGATTTATATAAGTTTCTCAGTACAATAGTTGACATTTAGTTTTTTTGCGTGCATTCTGTCGCATCGTGATCATAAATATTTTTTTTGCGCACAATTTTAATATCTACTTATCGCGAAAGTTCGCGAAAGTCATACGTACCCTGACATTACGAGGAAAATGTTGTTCAATAATCAACGAAGCAAGTATGCTTATAATTGGAAGAGATATCGAAATAAGGTAAACATGAGTAGTGTTATTTTCCTCATACAGCTTGCGTTTTTAGGGTTCCGTAGTACTACACGGAACTCATAAGTTCGTCATGTCCGTCTGTCTGTCTAATTCTAATTCTAACTGGGGATAAGACCTGCACTGACGTCCCGCTTGGGGTGTTTTGTGCATGTATATTGTTCTGTCTGACCACCAACTCGCCTGTTGGTTAGCGACGATGTGGCCGAAGATGAAGCACGCAGACATAGAAGATACCTATTCACTCTGGTACAGTCTGGTCTGGTGTTATTAAATTAAAATTTAAATTCATTTATTTCAGACAACCACAGACCCATAAAAATGCCAAATGTAGCCTTTGACACTCCGGGCATAAAGAGGAATCCAAATACACTTCAGTCGTCAAAAACCGATCAACTCACTTAAGTTAATATAGGAATACACAAACATAAATATATGTACTTATTTTCTCCTCAAAAAATTGCCTAAGCATTAAAATATTTCTTGGGATTTTTTTGGATTTATTATATAATATAAAAAAACGTTAAAAATCAGGAAACATACATCATATATTAGTCAGGTAAAATCATGGAACATGACCACAATAAACATGAAACATACATCTAAGTAAGTACTACGTACAATCTATCGTGTAGTTATCATGGACAAAAACAAACTAACTAAACGTTAAATCCGTGACATGCGCCCGCCCACACGAAACCAACGTAAAAAATACGTCCAGTACTCCACAACATAGTAACTAACCCACACATGTATAGAACGCACACGCGCGCGTCACCCATTAGTATGTACGTTGTAAAGACGTTGCGCGTGCTCGCCACTCGCTCCACGGCTTCTTATTATTATTATTTATTGTTGAATAATGTGAATGGTAATGCGTGGTTGTTCACGATCCCGCATAACACCTGCCGAGTTTTCCCACACTCGGACGCGGGCGCGCGAGCGCAGGAGCTGAGGCGGGTGCGAGCGGGACGCGTGCAGCGCACGCGCGTGACGGGGACGGAGAGCGGGACGGAGCGAGAGGGAACACGGGAGAGCTACGGCGTAGCTTGTAGAGTTTCGTAGCTTCGTAGCGGTACATCCTAAACTGATAATAATTAAGAGCCGACTGGCCTGATTCCGCTTTCTTGTTCGCACTTTTGAACCATTTTTTAATATCTTCTCTGTAGCCATATTTGAACCATATTATAAAAAATGGTTCAAAAGTGCGAACGAGATAGCGCAATCAGGCGAGCCGGCTCTTAACAACAAAAAAACCCGATTTCAACAAAATATCTGTAAAAAATATACTATCGAGATGTTTTTGGCTCCATCCGTGAAATACTTATCGGTAATTATTGGTGGCGATCTGTGGTCTTCTTCATCAGTTCCACTTCACCAAATGTTACTTTCTGAATGCTTGACTTGTTGATGAAAATACCAAAATCGCTATATGTATGCCTATAATATTGGAGGAGTTGCCTCAATTCCTCATGGATATTAGAACTGAATTTTTATATCTGGACGTATATTCTTACAAATAAAATAAAAAAAAACATTTTCCAAATAGGTTTATAAACGACGGAGCTATCAGCGAAAAAACATTTAAAAAAAACAATCGAATTGAGAACCTCTTGTTTTTGGAAGTCGGTTAAAAAGAATGTGGTTTTTCGATGCTGCGCACCTCGTTAGTTATGTAGATTAGAAATCTTATTTTGAGATATATGTTTTTTTCTCTCTCTATTGTCTAGTATAAAGCTATGAAGAGAAGAGGGAAGACATGATAACATGTAATTTTCTCGATAAAAAAATAACATTGAAAACCTCGATTCACATTTTTCACTACATCTCTGAAGTGTATATCGTGTGATAATTATTCTAATTGTGAAGTAATCATATTTTCTAGGGTATTAACATAGAATTTTGGGGTTGATTGATTTCCTGGGTTAAATGTAATTAGCAATTATCTGATTTTTTGAGTAGCGCGCGCTAAAGCCATCTCTTTTGCGCACGCGAAATGTATAGCGCTATCTTTTTCTCTCGTGCGTTGAGATGTTAACTGTAATTATGTCAATGAGTCTGTAGATGTAATCAGTGAAACAATAAAAACAAAAGTTATATAAGTATTATACAATACTTAATAGAACTTTTGTAGTGGTAGGGCTCTCTTGCAGAGTCCGTCTGGGGAAGTACCACACCTTTGCCAGTTATTCAACCGCCAAGCAGTTGTGTGCAAGCATTACTGTGTTCCGGATTGAAGGGCAATTGTTCCAGCGTAATCACTGGGCATACAGAGATTTAACATCTAACATCTCAGGGTGACGAGCGCAGTGCATTGCCGCGCATAGTTTTGAACTTTAAAATCAAATTTCATTTCAAAATTTTGGGTGGCACTGAACTGTTATGGGCAAGCGTGACGCTTAACATCAGGTGAGCGACTTGCTCGTCTCGTCACCGAGAAAAAAAAAACAATAAAAAAAAGTATAAAATAGTAGTTATGTGTGTTTAGCATGTTATGTAGCTCATTTTCATTCAATTGAACACAAAGATCAGAGAGTTCAAAAGATAGAACATAAATTAGATTTGTTATTCCGTATTGACTTGTAAATGTTCCTTAATTTGATGATAGCTATTAAATTATGGAAATCAACTACCTTGTTTATATGTTGATTAAATTGACACCAGAATAATGTTATGTGGTTTACGAAATTTCTTAGCTTTAAGGGACTAATTCGAGAAAAAGACACTGACGTTATTTACTGTTGCACGCAGGTGAAAAGAGGTTTAGCTCGCGCTATTCAAAAAATCAGATAATTGCTAATTGTAATTATCACAAAAAGTTTTCTCAAGTTTCAAAGTTTTTTCTAGGTAAGTTGTAACTTACCTAGAAAATCAATCAATATTTTGTGATATGCTATTCTAGAAACTATAATTATCTCAGTAGATCAACCGTCACTTGAATGTTACTTCAACTCACTTCACTTCACTATCACTAGCGCTTACACTATCACTTGGGGTTATGAGATCTAGCGAAAAATGGGTTAGATCGAGGTCATCTCAATTAAAAAAGTTACCGAAACAATATCATGTAATCATGACGAAAAAACCAAAAAAAACTTTGAGAACCAGAAATTTCTCAAAGTAAAAAACACATATCTCAAGATAAGGTCTTTAATATGCATAACTAAGAGATGCAAGGAACAGAAATAACTTTTTTTTTTTCAGTTTAGGTTCTTAACACCTAAAAGCTATCGATTAATAGACATTTATAAACTTTTTTGTCATAAAATGGAAATGTCATCAGAGTTAATGGGATTATGTACAGTAAAGAGCACGGTTTTATGAGAAGAGGTCAAATATTTGAAAATAGAACGTTTATTAGATCAACACCACACAAACATTTTAAAATGCGTTTATTTTTAACTTATTTGGCTCATTACATTTTATTAATGCTTCTGTGGTAAATTGCCATTTATAACGAAACAAGTTGCAACCCGCGGTTTCGTCCGCTATTATAGAGAAACTGAATACGTTTCCGGGTTCAAAAAGGCCTATGTGGTAATCTAGGGTGTAAACTACCTCCATACGAAATTTCATTCCAATCCGTTCAGCCGTTACAAAGTTGAACGGGAACAAACATACAAACTTTCGCATTTATAAAATTAGTGTGATTACTGTTCAATAATGGATTGAGCCTACGGCAGGGAAAGTTTTTGACGTCTCAAACTTAAATGTAGCTTAAAATTAAATAACATTACTTAATTTGGTGGCGATGATTAACTGAGGCGACTTTTTAAAGGGGACCCTATAATGAAGACCATTTTTGGTGTAATTTTATGTTTTTAGTAAGTTTAAATTTAAATTATGTCTGGTAAAGATTGGAGAGATCGGTAACTGTATCTGAACCCCTGCTGGGGTATCGCGCTGTTGGTTTGGGATCGTAAATTTTGAGGACACACAAACTTGGAATGACTTCGAATTTACGAGGTCGGATTATTGTCAGGCGTAAAAATAAGTGTTTTAAAATAAGGTCAAAATAATTGTAACACGTAACTTGAGAACCGTATGTTTGATATTCATGAAGTTTTGTGGGCAAGTATCGATGCAATTTTTATGTTTGAATATGAGTTTTTTTTTTTTAATTATCTATAGGCTTTTTTGTTTTATTTATGTAAAATCGTTTTAGGGTTTGTTAATTTTATTTAAGATCGCGTGGTCTCAGTTTGGAACAAAGTAATAGCTTAAAATATTTTACTGCTTTTAAGGTACGGTTACCTATTAAACTTAAGGGAACTTTGTTTTAAACGACCTATTGTAATGTTCTATATTTTTTTTTTCTAAATGGTTAAAAGTGACATGAAGTAGATATTTCACTAATACAAGCATACGTACTCGAGGGCCGCACTTGTACAATATTCGTACTCGCAAGGCCGATGTAGAGGACACTTATACACCTGTGTCTACAAAACCACCGTGTAGTCATCACTGTCACATGTTTTTACCATATATTTTTTTATATGAATCTAATGAGTCATAAGAAAAATATTTATACCATACTAACGCCAAAATAGTAATGTACAATAAATTACCTAATTCATGACCGAACTATACTATATCAAATTTAAACAGATTCTTACTAAGCATTTATTTGAAAATAATCCGTTAAGTGAATATTTATGTCAATGAAATTCACGGAATCCTCATTTTTGTGTAATGAAAACGGAGTAAGCAGCATACCTACTTGTCACTATATTATCAAATTGTTTAAATTATTGATTAGTTTGTCTAATTTAACTGTAAACATAGTTTAATTTGTAAAAGAGGCTTGCCTGTAATATTCAATGTTATTTATGGCCAATAAATATTTATAATTTCTGAAATAAATTGTTCTTAGTATCGATGCAAACGCGCGATTGTATCGATGCGGAAGCGCGCATGCTGTGCTACGAAAAATTGTATGAGGAAAGATTTTTATGGCGACTATATTTCAAAATACCACTACTTTTTAATTGACATAACAAAATAAATGGGTAAATGTGCAGTCATAAGCACGTAACAGCGATAAGTAGAAACAGAACTGAAATTATCGTCGGCGTTCTGTAAATACGAGCTTTCCTTTTTGCATGTGATCTCCAAAAAGATATAAAGACATGAACACTGATTCGAGAAACAATCTCTATGGTGTGTTTTTCTAAATCGAAGTTAATTTAGTACGTACGTACATTCCATCCTAAATTATAATGTAATAATTCTGTCTCTCTGTCAGGGTGTTTGTCGCGTTATCAGCTACACGGATCGTGCTGAATTTTTGCGTAGATATAGCTTAGGTTTTTTTTTGTAGGTCTACGCGAACGAAGTCGCGGCAGCTAGCTAGTATTTTATATATTACATCAGTATATTTCTCAATACTTACAGTTTTACTTAAGGTACCAAACACCAAAACTTAATAAAAATTAAAACATGATCAATGTGCAAGTACTAAGTATCTCGATTATTGCGATAAATACGTCAACTATATTAAATAGAAAAATTCATACCAAAAAATAAAGAGATAGTGAAATATCAAGTTACATCTTCAAGTGTGGCGAACTTCCCCATCTTATCTTTGTAAAGACTCTGCTACCGAAAAAGACGATGTAATTTTCCTGTTAAGTTATCAATAGTCACAATAATACTGTAGAATAGCCGACGCTTCAATAGACACCCCGGATGTTCGCAATTTAGTTCGGTTCGAGCCAATGAATGTTCTATAGCTGGGTTCACAATGAATATTGTTCATCCCGTATCTTCAACTGATTTAACACTTTTGAAAACCTCATTTTAAACCTTCCTTACGTGTACATAACGTTGCATTTTGAATGTGTTTTTTGGTGTAGTTTTACAAGGATTGTCGAGCGTGTAGGTCAGTCTATTAAATCGGCTGGTCACCGGATGGACTCGAGTTTCACTGATTTTGACAAAAACAGCTTAAATTACGTCACCGTATGGCTTGGTTTAGTACGAGAATGGTTTTTTTTTTATTGCTTTTATATTGTTTCTTTTCCTTCTTTTTTCTCTCTTACATTTTGGCTCTACAGATAGTGTATTTAGGCACTGACAAATTTTGATAAAAAAATGTCAAGTGAAGTAAAATATTAACAATTGAAACAAGTCTAAGTCATAATCCAAGTCAAGAAAAGTGAGCCACGGTCAACTCAAAGCTATGCCCCAGTAAAGTGGAGGAAACTTTTCTAGAGGTATCTAAGGAGTTTTGGAAGCTACTGCACTTAAAGTGGAGTACAGACGTGTGCGAAAGCATGTGTTGTAAGGAAATTCTTAGTTTACTGGTGGTGTCAATAAGAGTGTCATTAGCGAGATCATAGATCATAGCGAGTCATCACCTTATATTGCAACCTGGGCCCGTATCGTGAGGAGATTATTGCGATGAATGCTAGGTTCAGCAGACGACGCTGCGCGACCATAATCCATATCAACAACCGGAGCTGTGTTTGTGAATGTGTGCATTAGATTTCTAAGTTGACATTTATTTTGAAGTTATCATTTTCAATTAATTAATATTTTGAACCAATTTTATTATATTTGACGTGTAAAATGCATTTACCTATATTATGAAGAATTTTGAATTTGTAGTAATTTTAATTAATTACTAGAAATTTGCTGCGTTGTTGCGTGATGCGGTTCGTGATCGCGCGGCGTCGTCTGCTGAACCTAACATTCATCGATATATACACCTCACGGCACGGGCCCAGAGCCACAAATACTCCAGCTTGATACCTTAAGACAAATACTTTTATAAAAACGATATATGGGACGAATAAATATAAAACGAGTTGATTTAAGAAAATGGCGAAAGCGGAACAACACAAATAATTTTTTGTTTTAATAAATCGGGAATGATCACGCTTTAATAACACAAAATGTGTTAAAACCACGTCAGTTTTCATAGTAAAACTAAAATATAAATTATAAAAAAACTTTTGAGTTTTAATAGCAATGTTCTTGTCCGCACTTCATTATTATAACAAAATTGTATAAAATTACGCCCGGAGTTTTCTAAATTCTCAAATAAGCGCAAAATAAGCGCCAGTTTTATATACAAGTTTTAGACTTTCGTGGTGGCTTACTACATTGCAATTAGTACTCACGGGATTACCACGGTTATTATTTTTCTTGAGTTCCCCATAATCCGATGATGTGCCGAAATATCGGGAACTCAACAAAGATAATAACCGTGGTAAATATCCCGTGAGTACTAATAGTAATGCAGTATACAAGTGTTACTGAAAGGTGAAACAATATTGAAAGGTATGTGCGTACTCATCATTATGTTTAATTTTTACTATGGGACCAACCCTGAAATCGCGAAAAAAAACAGCTGAAGCTTCCATAGAAAAATGTCAATGACAGTCGACAAAATATATGAAACAGCTGATATTTTTTTCCCGATTTCAGGGTTGGTCCCATTGTAAAAGTTGTTCATAATGATGAGTACATACATACCTTTAAATATTATTGCACCATTCCGTAACAACCTGTATAAGTATTCCATGTAGCTATTGGTTGGCATTTAAAGCTGTTCGAATCCTGTTCCGTTGATTGAAATAGAATAAACAATTTTTGGATGTCAAGATTTAAATTTCAAATGGTACGGAAAAAAAATACCTTTTTTTTTCTAGTAATGGAAACGTCGTGCCACCAACAGCGGTGCATTGTTATTGGCGCCAACAAATTACTTAGTTACAAATCTGCGTAGTCGGGTCTGGCTTCACGGCTCACTTACTAACTGTCAATGAAGACATGTGGCCAGCTCTAGATGGCCACCAAGTGTGCCATTTGCCGGTAACCTGACCTCTTGCCTCGAGACCTTTCGCAGAGATTCCGCCACATGCTTGCGCACATGGCGAGCCAAAGGTCACCCACGGAGGTTTTTTTTATGGTCTTCCGCGTTCTGCCTCTTTACTTGCCAACTAGCAAGAAAATTTTGGAGATTTGCACATGCGGAAAACACAACGAAGAATGTTCTAGAAAACTATTTATTTTGCGTTTGGGGGACAGGCGATAGGAATCGAAATTTCGATCTGTCCGCATCTCAGTGATAAAAAATGAAAATGCAGATGTAGATGAAAATTTGATAATGTTGTATGTAAGAAAATAGCAGGGGGGACTGGGAAATTATTAGTTTTATCTGTCCCCTCGTAGGTAACAGGGAGACAAATCGAAATCAATAACCCTGTTTGTCCGCCTGAGGGGACAGAGAAAGGGACTGGACCGGAATAATTCGTACAAACTTCAATTTTCAACAATCGCGTAAAAGAATCTCTAAACGTCAAGTGGGCGCTAATAAACGATCTTGCCACCAATTTATCCTCGCAGATCTTCATTCAAGCAGTTTTGGCGGGAACGTGAAGAAATCTTGTCGCGTCATTTTATTATTTTCCAAAACTTATGTTATTTCGAGTGTTAATGTGTAAAAACAGTGAATTTTTACCCGTTAAGTGTTCGTGAACATGCACGAGTGTTGGTGTATGGTATAATGTCGTGAAACCTGAATTTTCGTGTTGTTTCCAAAATTCCATAGAAGGCTCTAGTAAAGTTGTCACCACTTTACTGGGGCATGACTTGGACTTGACCGTGACTTGCTTTGCTCGCCTTTGACTGTGACTATGACTTATTTGACGATATTCACCAAAAAAATATGAGTATAGTTGACACTGGCAAATGCATAAGACGTGCGACGCCATAAACCTCTTAGGAGGAAAGAGAAAAAAAAATCTTCATTCAATTGTAATATCTCTCGATTGAAATTGCAAAACAACACACGGCTCTTATGCACAGTAGCGTCGGCGACACCTCGCGATAAATCAACATCTCCATTACAGTTTTATTTTTACTTTCGAATAAATAATACTGTGTCCCTTTCACGCTTCGAAATTCGAACGCTCACAAATTGTTGTTGGTTCTCGTTTTATTGTGTTTTTTCTTTAGATAAAGAGTCTTTATAAAAAGATCTTGCGTCTCGTTCGCTCTCGTTGAAGTCACGGCGTCGTGGTAGCGTCTCAGCACGTGCGACACGTTAAAGGCAGATCGTTCCCACGGTCGGCTCGAGCCGCCCGCCCCGCGCTCCTCTCCCCCCGCGAGCGCGTGATTCGACTCCGGACCTCGTGCCAGTGGAATAAAGTGCCCGCACAGCACGTTCCAATTGCAAAATACTTTGAAGCAATGAAAGTGGCGGAAATAGTCTTGCGCCCACTATTCTTTTGGATAATGGTCATTATTTTGCTAACTTTAAGAATATTTTTAAAATAGTTCGTATTTGTGCATATTTGTATGTCTCTGTAAGATTACGTTAAATTAAATTAAGATATGAAATCAAAAACAAAAACAAAATTTTAATTTCTTTATATTTAAATTATATTTTAGTGTATGATGCACATTAATTTTTGATGTTAAAAGATATAGTTTAATTCTATAAAATATAATAAAGGTAAATTTTATTTACATGATTTATCCTATCAGAATAATCCTTTTATTAGGCACTTTATTTTTTTTAAAAAAGGTGTTTCCGTTATATTTGGGGTATGAACCCAAAAGCTTGAATTTAGCTTATTTTTTATTATTTTTTATAAAAAAATATTAAAAATGGTTTAAATATGTCGTAAATAGATAACTTAAATAAACTCATCTCTTTGTATTTGTTTTTGATTACATATCTTAATTTACCTTATTAAAATTTTGGGAGCCGACACCAAAAATTAAGAGGGACAGGCACGGAGTTATTTCTATATAAATCTACATTATCGCATCTCAAAATCTGGCCAGTTCCAGTGAAAGGGCGCTAAAGGTAAGCCCAGAAATCAATTGAGCTGTGATCGAACGTCGAAAGGTGATCAGGTTTACGTAACAGTACCTGAAGCAGGATTACAAAACTGGTCCGGCTCCAGACTGAACTCGTCAATTGAAATATGTATAATTAAAACAAGTGATTGTGCAAGATCACAAAGGAGTTTGCCCACACGTCCGGTTCAGTCAGAATAAACATCTCACAGAATTGTAATACTAGTTGCGAGCTTTGGTTATTGTTTTCCACTAATTCTTAAACTTGCTAATTCTTAATTGCGCATGTATTTTTCTGTGTTCATGTTTATATATATTTTTATTATATAATTATTTTTTATTTCATATATATATACTTATATCATTTATAAACATATCATTTAGTTTATTTCTTTATAGTACCTATAATAATAGTATAATGTATAATAATAGTACACATAATAATAATACGATTTGTTTCTACGTACTTAAGTAATATGTTTAGACCTTTTATTGGCTGTACTATATGTTTGTTTAAGATTATTTTTATATTATGTTTTTGTGCTGTTGGTCTATTAATAAATAAAATAAAAAATAAATAAAAAAACTCACGAGGATTGAGTGTAGAATATATTTTTCAGAAAAAACAACAAGTAATATTACTAAAAGAAAAACAAAATCCCAACTGCAAAATGTAGGCTAGTAAAGAGGAATCCTACGACACCTCACTTGTCAAAATCGGTCAAGCCGCTTAGCTACGGGAGATACTATAGGAACACACAAACCGGCTTACATACTCACATACATACACCCCAAAATATAAGCCTCCTTTTTTGGGCAGTCGGGTAAAAAAATTGACTTTACAGACTAATCTATAGAAAATAACGAAGATGATGAATTAGACCGTATATATATAAATATATAATATAATTATATACGCGATTATATATGTTCATCCGATTTAGAAAATGAAGGCGATTAAGATGATTACATGTTTCACGTAAAAAATAGATTAAGAAGTACTTAATTACAAATATACAAATAATAAAATAAATATAATAATAAAAATATCTACCCGCTTGGGAATCAAACCCAGGGCTTTATGCGTGTAAGGCAGACACTCTACCACTGAGCCATATCGGTCGTTAATAATATGTTTATTCATATCATCCAAAAATATACCATCCAAATACATAATATATACATTCAATAATTGCGACCTTATTGTCAGTTATTCAACTACCAAGCAGTAGTTTGCAAACATTACTGCGTTCGGATTGAAGGGCAATATTTTTAGCGAAATTACTGGACATAAAGAGATTTAACATCTAATATCTCAGAATAACGAGCGCAGTGCATTGCCGCGTAAGATTATAAATTGTCGAAAACTTCTGGGTGGTACTTAACTTCAGGCGAGTGACTTGCTCGTCTCGTCTCTTAGAACCATATAAAAAATGTTAAGTATATTTATCAAACGCGTATATTTATCAGACGCGTATATTTATCAGACGCATTTTGCATTAGTTTGTGTGAAGGATCTATCCAGTCATTCTCTTGTACTTGTCAAGTGCTTGAAGTGACATAGAACAAAAACAATGGTGCTAGTGCTTTCTTTAGAAAAATCGAGCAATCGAACCTGACCTCATCTGACCTGACCTGATGAGACCTCACGACCTTTTTTTTTCTCTTATCTCCTAAGAGGATTTTGGCGTCGCCCGTCTTATGCATTTGCCAGTGTCAAGTATTCATACATATTCACAAGTTTTGTTAGATATTATCAAAAAAGTCATAGTCACGGTCAAAGGCGAGCGAAGCAAGTCACGGTCAAGTCAAGCCATGCCCCAGTAAAGTGGTGAAAACTTTACGACCTTATATCTTGACGATCTCTTGACCGATTTGGTTTATATTCGAAATTCTTGTTTCGAATTGAGTCTCAAAGTTTCTGTCAAATATTATCAAAATCGACTGGTGAATGGCGCCACACCACACTTCCCCCTTTTCAGAAAAAAAAAAAAAAAAACTATGAAATTGCTGAACCGATTTTCATCAAGATTGGTTAAAAAATACAACCTGTACCTTTCATTCGCTTCGCTCACTCCTGATCAACTTTCGCATTGGTTTGTATGAGATCTATCCAGTCATTCTCTTGTACTTGTCATGTGTTTGAAGTGACATAGAACAAAAATGATATTATGTTAGTGCTTACTTTAGTGTCAAGAGTAACATGTTTCTAAGCGCCTTTAAAGCTGTGAAGTCTGCTTTCTCTTCGAGTCTAAGGTTAGTTCGAATCTCATTATGCTAATCGAATATCGAATATCATTATGCTAATAAATCCTGTTGAATATTTAATTATTGCTTAGGAACTTAATTAATATAGTTTGATTAGCTTGCCTTCACGGCTTCAGCAAATGAAACAATCTCTTTAGGGGTCGATTTTCAAAAGCTTGGGACATGCCTTTCTTTATTTTTTACGCTTAATAAAAAAACCGAGTTTCATTGGGTTAGTATGAAAAAATATTTTATTACACTACAAACTTTGGGGGTCCATTTTACCTCTTTAGAGGTGGAATCAAAATCAGAATCAAAGTATTTCATTGCAAAAACTGTGTACTAGTTGAACTTTCAAATAAACAATAGTAGAAATCCGTTTTTATTGTTCACCTAGACAATTTGAGGAGTATTGGGACCAAATTTCACGTCTCTATCATAAGAGGTTTGGTCTGTGCGTTGTTTTCTAGACTGGGCTTGTTGTTTTATATGTATAGATAACACGTGATAAAATCAAGTCTTTACCCATAAAAAACAACATCATACTTTGAAATAAGATATTTTTAAATGTAACCCACATATCACAACTAGAATCCACACTCAGCATGACCGAAGTGCACTACGCTACGGTCTAAGCACACCTATAAAAATTACGCTTATTTGTTCATTGCTAAGTGTCCCACTAGATGTTAAATAAATAAATAAATATCTGGAACATTATTGCACACATGGTCATCTGACCCCAAGCTAAGCAAAGCTTGTAATATGGCTGCTAGATATACGTACATAGATATTTTTTAAATACATACTTATATAGATATTAACACCCAGACATAGAACAAACACAAATATTCATCACATGAATGTTTGTCCTAGATGGGAATCGAACCCACGCCCCCAAGCATAGAACGTAGGTTCACTACCAACTGAGCCACCGGGGCAGTCTGAATGTTTGTCCTAGATGGGAATCGAACCCACCCCCCCAATTTGGGATAGCCAACGATAACTTTTGGCCGCAGTCCTCGCAACCTGCGCTTTCCTCCAACTTTGTTGGTGTAATACGGTATCTAGTGTGAACTGTGGTGTACCTTAATATTTTCCTAAGACTCCATTTCGAAATCGTATTTTGGTAGTCTTAAAGAATTTACCTCAATATCATAAATTAATTTCTATAAGTACCTATGCTTAAAAAACGTAGGTACTTACTGAAATGTGTATTCGTATATAACGTAATTATACTAATAAGGATTTATCAACTCAGACGTTGTGTCAAAAAATATACTGAACACGAACGTCAAAGGTATATAGTTTCACTTCACGTTAGACTATTTTAAAAAGTTGTAGGCAACTTTCTTGCGTTTATCTTGGTATTTATTTTCCCGGAAGCGATTAGCGAAGTCCTACAAAGCACAGTTCTTAAACAGGAATAAATGTAAAGCCGCATACATATTTTCTGCAACACTTGCAATGTAACATTCCAATACATTTTAATGGTTCGTGATCACAGAAGTCGATGGCGCGTACTTTTTAATCCCTATCGTACTAAACTTAGAGCTGCCACTGTGTTGTCATTTTTTCGCTCTGAAGTTTTGAATTTGAACAAAAATCTAAATATGGCATATTTAAGATTGAACCGCATAGGCGGCGCTGAGGCGTGGTACTCACCGGAGAAATTTGTGCGCAAAGAAAAAAAAACACAAATAGGATTACTTAATTTTCCTAGCTTAGTAATTCTATTCTTCGCGCACTGCTTAGCTTACTCGTAAATCTTTGTTGGAAACGTACCCTAACGAGCTCGAAGTTGGATCGTGGAGCGTGGAAACATCCATTGCCGATCGCTTTGAGTTACACGTTGTGTTGCAGACTACGCTGGCTAAAAGCGTGCGTACTGCGTACGCGCCAGGCGCATAGTCGACATTGTTGCGCGCGTGGCCCCGACCGCTACGAGCCGCGCGTGCTTACACTGACGTGGTGAGAGTTACAAGAGCAAGCGGAAAAACTATAAATATATTTAAATATAATATAATAAATAAAATATAAAAACAAAAAACTGATTCTTAGTCTTACTGAGTTCCGTACTAACAGTGAGACAATAGATATGGTATAAACTTACTTATTTACCCATTTTTATGTTGAACCATTATAGCTCAGTTTGAAAGGCACCTAATTAAATAACGCTACCATACATTTTGCAACAAGAAAAAAAAAATATGGATAAAGTTTTAAAGCTGTGTAGGTAATAATGGTCACTATGTGGTATAACATCTCATGGAGTAGTGTGTCAGTTGCCAGCTGCAATATCGTCCCCTCCAAAGGCTTTAATAATTTTTCTTGGCTTTAATTAGATTATTCAAACCACTTCTAACTTTACCAACTACACAACTACTTATTCCTTATTTTACAAGGATAAATATGATTTCCCAATTTATCCTATCCGCTAATTCAAAACTCACACGTGATGAACCTGTTTGTAAATTGGCTGAACTTTGGCTTCATTAAATAAATAATACACCTTGTTGACTTTGTAGTGCGCGTGCGACCTTAAGCTGCGCATGCGCCACGACGGCACGACGATCGCGACACGTTAATTTTTCCGTCATAAACCCCGTTGCACATGATTTGTTCCTATTACAGTGATATTGTAGATATAATTTCGCTATTGTTACATTGAAATATAGCCGAGTATAGACTTTTAAAATGAGCGCGCAGGACATAATTAGGTCAAGCGCTCACCACCATTTTAGGCGGTTCTCACACTGCTCCGCGACGCAAGCGACGGGAAACAGGACGCGGAGCCAAGCGTGCGGTGCGGAAAGGCGTTTTTAGTGTGTGTTTTCTATACAAACTGAAACACTTGGCTACGTTAAAAAACTTAGTCCAACGTACCGTCGCATGGCGTAGAGCGGTGTGAGATTCGCCTAACGCCGTCGAAAATGCTGCAGCGAGGTTTGATGCCTCGGGCCTACGTCCAAAAATCATGCCGGTATTTTATTTGGTACTTTGACATCAAAATGGCATAAGCTAAATATTCTGCCTTTATATTTTTACATGCTGAATATATTGGTATTAAATTTTTAGATCATAATTAGAGATCAGTGGCGTTTGTGTATCCTGGTGTACGTAAACCTTAACTACATTTTGCGTCAATACTGGCGCATTAACAAATATGTCAGTGTCCGCGATTATGCGAAAATTTCCATGAATTCGCTGAACTCTGACTTCAATTAATTACTGTTTGCAGGCACGTAGGCATTGTGCAGTATGTGATCACGGTCATTATGTCCTGGGTATGCGTCGCTTGGAACTGAATATTAAATGACAAGCGCAAGCGATTAAAGTTAATTGTATGTACTCGATTCTACTGCTTTTAAAAGGTTTCCAATACCACTCATGCTAACTCTTCCAAAATTTGCCTAGATCGTTACATTTTCATCTGAATTTTGTCGCTAGGCACTAACCTCGTAAAGGCTCCGTGTCCAATGCAGGTTCGGTACATTACATTATCAGCCAGAAGTTGACCACTGCTGAACATAGGCCTCCCCTTTACAACGCCACACCGACCGACAATGTGCCTTTTGCATCCACCGGCTGCCCATGACTTTCACAATGTCGTACAATGTCTTGGTTCGGTACATGCCTACTAGTAATGTACGGAAGTCTTTGCTAGACGTCACTCGGCATGCAGTATGCGTACAATCTATGCGCATTGAGTCGTACCGCATGCAGTGTGACGACTTTCATAGAATTGCATATACACTTGACTTTTACTGCACTAGCAACGTACACGTATTGCAACTGTATTTGGTGGTGCCGGGCTTTTAAGGTTACAACGCATTACAATTTCCCACCGCAGGGCATTGTAATGCGTGTGAAATATGAACACTGTTGTAACTCGATAACAAGGTAAGTATACTTCTACTATCGTAAAAGCATGGTAACAAAAACCCTTACAAACATAACAATTTGACATTTTAATTTTAAACGTAGAGCGTGTAGAAAAACAGGAAATCTACGAAGATATTTAGACAAGTGTTTCTAAAAATATAAAATTAAGGAATATTTATCTGCAGATACATTAACAATACAACGACCTTATATAGTCACTGTGTACGACTATAAATACAATTAATCATGTACCATTAATTCAATGTAAGGCACGTGTCTCATTTACAGATTTTATAAAGTCTAATAGGAAGGTTTACACTGTCCGATGCTAATTCGGCCCGATAACGTCAAACAGCATCGTGATAGTGTAACCAACGCTTAGCAGTAGGTATACTTTATCTGCTTGTTAGTAAAATTATCTACTAAGAAATCTTGTTTTAATGAATGCTTGGATTTACTAGGCAGCTATGTTGCGGAAATACTGTTGTAATCATGACATAGAAGCTAACAGAAATTACATTTTGGAACTTCATGTTCACCATCATGTTTTTGAAAATAAAACATTCTGTGTTTACAATTTATCCTGTTGTGTTTAGTACGTGTGTGTACAATACAACAGAGAGGAAGATGTTAAAAAGAAAGTTATTAACCTTTGTTTTTTAAGTAGTATACTTTCTTTTGGGATATCCATTTTTATAGAAAATTTTGTCCCATCACGTTTTGATTGAACAGAAGTTGTCAATCTTTCATTGGTAGTGAAAGGTTTAACAATTAAAGTTTTCCGCAATTTCACATCATAAAAATATAACATGAAACAAAAAGATATCGTAAAACATAACGTTAGAGCCAACAATAGTCGTAGGAAGCGAACTAAAGAGAAACTCACAAAAGAATAGCTAACGGAGCGCGATCGATTATCATTTTCATACAATCGCGTATCTAAAGGTCACGCGTAATGCCATTGAACGTAGCGGGCATTATTCATATTGAAGACGAAATCCTGAATTTTAAGAACCGATTTAAAAATAAGCAACACAAGGTCGAAATTCATGTAACATTAAAATGTTAACTATTTTGTAAAAATTGAAACACAAAACGCTTCAAAGCAATTTGGTTGTTACTACATATAAATAGAAGCAAAAATATGGTATCGGTTTGTAAGATTGTGAATCGTAAGCCAGGAAGCGCATTGTTAGGTCACGTTCTCACAACTCCCCTTTTCTTCGAGGGGGAATAAATAATTGCACTTTTTTCTGTCGCATATGGCCAAGGAGCGTGGTTTGCGAGATCGTTCCCACGGTTCGCCCCTCGGTATAAAGGCAACGAGGTCAAGAAAAAATACGTGCCGCCATAATGCCGGGTTTCTTTCGGAGGCAAATGTGTAGTCTAGGGTTAAGCGTGGATGATCGTGGAATCGATTATGAAAAGTGAATCGTTCGGCCTCATTAGAAATGGAGATGCGGATTTTTTATTTTATCGATTGTTTTCGATATCCTTGTGATTGTCACATATCTAGTTAAGAATTTGACCAGTTTATTTAATTATCTATAAATGAGGGATCTACATTTTTTCATGGGGCCTTTTTTATGTTTGACAGGTTAATGTTTGACCATGAACTTAACTGATGTTAAGGGACGGTATGGTCGAGGATAGTAACCACACTTAGCACACACAGTCTAGAGTTAGGCTGCCGGGAAAAACTGTTTGTTCTTGGCGATAGATTTTCAGGTGTTATAGCTAGACAGGCTAGTTCTAGATAGTAGGAAAGAAAGTACGAAAAAGAAGAAGTGAAGTAAAAAGAAAGTCGTATGTATTAATAGTTTCCTCACGATGTTTTCCTTCACCTGTAGCTCGGGCTCTTTGCTGGAATTTGAATCCACGCTCTGCAACACAATTGACATTACTCAGAAACGGACTATCGTCTTTGTTTTTTAAATTATCTCTCTAATATCTATATTTTTCTTGTAAAAATGAAGCACGACATTAGGAATGTACCCGTATGGGTGTGCTTTTGTCACTATTTGTATTGGTATTCTAGAACTCGGAGTAGGATTCTGAACAACTTTTATTCACCTGCTTCAACCTTTAAATATCCCACTGCTGAGATATCAGCCTACCCTCGAAGGGTGATAAGGCAATATCCACCACACTGGCCCAGTGAGGGATGGCAGATTCACATACGCTATCGAATTTCTTCTCCGGAAATATGCAGGTTCCGGATTACGATGTTTTCATTCACCGAAAAGCCAATTTATATTCATAAGTTCCAAAGAGCTCATTAGTATACGGGCCCGCACGGGTTCGAACCCATGACCCCGAATGTGAGGCGAGCGTGCTCCCACTGAGCTACCACGGCTCATCTTTTACTATGGAACATAAAATTGAAATCGCGAAAACGCAAAAAACTAACGAAATGTATGGAACAACTGTCTTCTTCCCTCTTTTAATTAGAACGTTGTTGTAATCTTGTAGACATTTCTAGCCCTTGAAATAATTATTTTGCACCGTTTTCACATTTTTTTTATCACCATTGTTGTCTTACGCTTTATTCCAAGCTTATTATCGAATCACAAGGTCCAATTTCAAAATCCATTTGACGCACGTATGCCCACTATTACAAACATAAAAACTTATCGACACAAAAAAAAAAGAATTGCACCTTTTCTAAGGCGTTCTATATTTGAAAACTGGTCGCGTTCCCACGATCGCTCGCGCCAGTTGCGCGTCTTCCCCCTCGATTCATTTCTTTTTTTGCCATTATCAAGGTGATATTTGTGTGACAAGCGAGAAGGAACGACTGAACGGATCTTATTTATAAACCCTTTAAAAAAATAAGCCCATCACGGTTTTGTATTAAATAAAAACTGTTTTTGCGAAGCTGACTGCTAACATAAGTATGAAGCTTGGATAATTATATTTAAGACGACGAATGTTTATCTTCGAATAATTGTAATATTTCTAAGATATTTAATCTTTAATGAAGTCTCTGTGCAAGAATGTGTGTAGGCACTTCTGCTTACAATCCCAGACTAATTAAAAACAAACACCACACCACACAAACAAAGTTTTCACGCGTACTTGGACTCTGAGTAATCATAATACACACTCAATCATGGGGCATGTGCATAAAAACAAAACACTACACTCCATCCACGCTTCCAAATAGGACCTCACCGTTTTGGAATACGACTCAACATCGCATGCGGATGGAATTAAAAAGTAAAAATTCGAAATGGAGCTTTAAGCGTGTCCGTAAAGTTTGAAATTCGAATGTGTTGCCATTGGCTAAGCGTTGACAGTTGAGAGGGCACACATTGCGTGGAGATCCTTTCCCACGGTTAGCGCGACATATGGCGCGCGCGGGTGCACTTACCCGTAATCTTCGTTGACGCGTGCACAAAAAATACTCTCGGACTTAGCGGATCTATGGGTGGACGGCGCGGCGGCGGGAGATAAGAAACCGGTAGGTACACTGGTTACCGCTGAGCTCCGTTTTGGAGCGAAATCAATTAGGTATTTTGTGGCTAACTGTTGTTTTAAGTAGGAATTTGAATGCATATATTATTATTGTGGTTTTGTTTTGACCTTGATTTGTGAGACTAATACAAATGAATCAAATCAAAAATAGATTCAATTATTATGATGATCAGATTCTTTTTTTTTTACAATCACATTATATCATTATTATGTAAAGATGGTATCGGTATTCCAAGAAAATACAATTGTTATCTTATTTCTCGAAGGTTAATTATAATTACACCAAGACCATTTTTCATCCTTCATATTTTATTCTTCCAGCCATCAACACAATAATCTGGCTTAATGCGAAAATCGAATTACGAACTGCCATAAAAAAAGCTAAATACCAAGGTCGGGCGAATCGCCCCGAATTTGAATTTTTGAATTTCGAATGGATGTTTTTTAGCGCGGGGGGCAGGTGGCGTGCGCGCAACTGTCGTCGTTCCCACGCCGCGTGCACCGGGCCTCGATATACATTGCTATGTGAGACCGTGTCATGATTGCCAATTAAAAAAAATATATGTTTTTTTATGTTGGTCATTCTTGTCTGTGGTAATTGATTTTTTCGGAGATGCTTTTTTTGCGGGAAAGTCATACGTAGAGGATTTTCCTAATGCTAATTAAAACAACACAACGGGAAAAAAATAACACAGGCTGCGATATAATCAGTTTAATAAATGATTAAATTTAGTTATTTTATCGTCAATAGATAGTACTTAGATATTTTACGTATATATATTTTTGTTTTTATCTACTAACGTTTGTCGCGTGCTTTGAGTTAAACTTTATAGACACACAAATAGTAATTTAATTTCCTTATGTTATCTACATAAATGTAGAATGATATCATCGTTAAATAAATAATGAGTTTATAATTCATTATCAGCATACTCGTACTTCTACTTGAAAATTACTATATTGTAAGCTGTGCGCGTACTAGTATAGGTAGGTATATGTATCTCATGAAAACTGACGTGGTTTTGATACATTTTGTTTTAATAAAACGGGAATACGTTAAATTGAGCAAGGCAAGAACAGTGCAAGGCAAGACGAGGTCGCGCGCGTGTCTCGCTGAGCATTCGTTGATAAAGGTCACCGAATGTGATCGAAACTATAGTCGGAATAACCGACTCAATTTAACGTGAGTATTCCCGTTTTATTAAAACAAAATATATGTATCTCTGTTATTTTAGATCAGTATAATTTTAAATAATTAAACTATGTTTTGTAAAACCATTTTTTGTATAGAGTGACCTAATAAAAACGATAAAGGTATTTCGAAATTACCCACCATTAAAAATTAGGTTAAAAAAGAAAAGAAAAAAACGGCAAAAGGCGCCAAAAGAAAAATTTGAAAAATAAGCGTATTTTAAGAGTACCTATTATAATAACTTTGGAGGGTATCTAATAATCCAATTCATATTATAAATCTATTTCCTTATTTTAAAACAAATTACTATTAAGTCGTAACTATGTTTTCTAATAAACTTGTATAGATGCACTTTGACAATACAATCAGATCAGAATTTTTTATTGACATAAAGAAACATGATATCAAAATTAGGTACAATCATTATTGTATCATAACACTCAACACCGTTCACAATATGTCTCGTCACATACAAAAAATAATGCTATCGCTATACCAACGCCATCTATCCAATCACGCGCGAACTAAACCAGGAAGAATCTGAACATCTTCAACAGACATGGGGAGTCGGAAGTATTTGCAACACAATAGATAGTGCGAACAATACTAGGTCACAGGTAACCCGTGGGAAAGAATTGTAAAGGTAAAAATTGCAATTCGAAGGGTGGTGATAGTATAAATTTTGGAACACTACAGATTTGAATGCAGTTATTTTTGTAATGTCAACCAGGAAGTAACGGGACTTAAACTTCTAAGCAATGATAGTGTCTAGTGAAAATGTAGAACTGAAATTTCGTTCATTGCTAGAATTATTAGTAAAACAAATCAATGTGTGAAAGTTAAAAATTGTGTTTAAAATGTTACTTACTGTTTTTTTTTAAATGGTGTTGTGAAAATGTGTCTCGGACTATTTTAGTGATCTTGAGAGTCCGTTATAAATCGGAAAAATGTAGTGTCAAAGTGGAATCCTTTTCTAAGCCATGCTCAAATATTTTCATAGTGAAAAAACATTCAAAATTACGGTTCAAAATAACACGACTTTTGCGGTTATCATTTTAACTAATTAACTATTATTAGAATCTAATTCTTTTATTTCGCAAAACTCAATCAGAAACATTAGCTAAATAGATGAGTTGCGAGAGGGAGAGTAATGATTATTTTTTTGCAAAAATCAGTCTGTTACTTTTATGAAGATTAGGTAATTCATATGTGTAATTCACATAAATTTAATTAGAATTCCTCCTTAGTTTTTTTTTTCATTAAAAGATTCTATGATTTACTAAAAACCAGTCAGTCAGATAACATAAGCAAAAATCAACCTCTCCTACTTTTATAAAGATCATGTAATTACATTCAAATTTCAAGTTTAAATCATTTAATTCAGACTACAAAGGTCCATATTACACAAAAAAGAAAAAGAAATTCTATTACAATAGAACACAAAATTAAATTAAAATTAAATTATATTATATTATGTTACGTCCTACATGTCAACAGTAATACAAAACGGAAACAAACAGAAAATATTTTTTGTCAAACAGCAAATACAAAATTAATATGTGTGATTCACAGAAATTAGAATTCCATCTTTAAAAGAAAAACACTAAGTTTTTCTTTTAAAGAATTCCATGATTTCCTAAAAACCAGCCAGTCAGAATACACAAGGCGAAACGTTACAATCCTCAGACCTTACTACACTTCAAAATATGCAAACCAAACATCGCAAGCCGACTCATCTGAAAGTAATTTTATTGATGTTGACCATACATACATACATACGTTGAATTTTATCAGTTGTACGCCGTCAACGGATGCAGTGACTCATACTTTTATTTGATGACTGGTTAAGGGGATTATTACTGTTTTTATATTTGGTTACATGCGTCATATATCAAGTTTCAAAAGTGTCTTGTAGAAATTATTAGAGTTAGACATAAAAATAATGAATAAAAATAGAGATGAGTTTCTGTTTTGCGTAAATAACAACGAAAATCGTAAATTTGCGGTTTGCGTAATAGAATGCCATAAATAAGTTGTAACATTTACAAATCTAGTGTGTGTACAAAAAACAAAAAAATATAAATATGAATACTAATAAAAAAATAGAGATGAGTTTCTGTTTTGCGTAAATAACAACGAAAATCGTAAATTTGCGGTTTGCGTAATAGAATGCCATAAATAAGTTGTAACATTTACAAATCTAGTGTGTGTACAAAAAACAAAAAAATATAAATATGAATACTAATAAAAAAATAGAGATGCGTTTCTGTTTTGCGTAAATAACAACGAAAATCGTAAATTTGCGGTTTGCGTAATAGATTGCCATAAATAAGTTGTAACATTTACAAATCTAGTGTGTGTACAAAAAACAAAAAAATATAAATAAGAATACTAATAAAAAAATAGAGATGAGTTTCTGTTTTGCGTAAATAACAACGAAAATCGTAAATTTCACGGCGGTTTGCGTAATAGATACCAAAAAAAATAAACACGAATACCATAAATTAGTTGGCACATTTACAAATCTAATGAGTGTAAAAAAAGCAAATTAAAGTATAAATATGAATACCAATTCATACTTTTGTGTTTTTATGCATTTTATTGTGGTTGGCTGTGTTAGCTTGCAATGTTATAAGTTCTCCATAGTTGTAGATGTTCATAATTTGTTGCTTAGTTGTTGAATTAATGAATATTATTTATAGTCATACAGTTGCATTCATAACAATTATAAAATATAAAAAAATTAAGAGTGCTTCCATTATGGACTCGTCAACTTGCTACAATTTTTAACAATGTATTATTTATATCATTGTATTTATATTAGGCATTTGGTGTCTCCCTCAAAAAACAACAATATTTGGAGGATTTATAAAATTTATAAGTTATAATTTTTAGATTTCACTATAGTCTCTATACATATATATGTCTTAATGTTTGCGTATGCCACAAATAAAATTTTATGCATTGAAATTGTAATGCTTAAGAGGTGTAGAGCTCGTTGATGTCTTTTGTATGAAGTTTTTTTGTATTTTTTTAAAATTATATTCTAATAATTTTTATATTTGTGCTTTATTACCTTAAAACTAAACAGACCTTATGATGAACAAAATCATTTAAAATAAAAGAGATTGTTAGTTAAATACTTCCGAATTTCGATCGTATATTTGTTTATATTTTTTCAACTTATCAACTTTTTTTTTAACAAAGTACCTGTCCTTAACTACTCTAGTTTATCGTTGACGCACGTGTACTCTCATATTGACACGATTGGCATCAACTGGGCAAACAGTACTGGATGATATCACCGCTAAACGCTGTGCGCGCTTGTACAGGTGGTGGGAGTTTGTTTGTGCCGGCAATTACTCTACTGTTTGTGACTGTACCGAATCACTGAACTAGGCCTATGAGCAGCACACCGATTTTGGTTCTCTCCCGTTCGCATGTTCAATATTTTTAATGATATACAAATAACCGTGGATATATTTAAACATTTTGTTTTAATAAAACGGGAATACTCACGTTAAATTGAGTCGGTTATTCCGACTACTCAATTTAACCGACTCAATTTAACGTGAGTATTCCCGTTTTATTAAAACAAAATGTATCAAAACCACGTCAGTTTTCATAGTAAAATATTTAAACATATTTTAGGTATCCTTTTTTAAAGTCTAGAAATAGTAAAAAAAAAGTTTTCTGTTTTTATGTTTACACAATTCACTTATAATTTTATTATAATTCTTTTCATTTACTGCAAATTGATAACTGTCGAAATAACAATTTTTAGTATAATTTTTCTCACATATTGAAATGAAAAGAGACGCAGATTTTTGGCTCTATCAAATTAGTTTAATTTAGAGAGCGGACTGACATTATTGGCGTCGATTCTGTTGTACTCATCAAAATAATCTGAAAGGAATGAAATTTCTAAAATTGTGTCTTTTTTTCATTTGAACACGTGAGATAAGGATGCAAAACATTTTAGAACTGACAAATATAGTTTAGCCTAGAAATTTGACAACAGAATTGATACCATTGTTTACTGTTTACGTCAAATAACAAAAATGGTGAGATAATAAAAATCTAAGAGAGGAATAGTGGGCCAGAAGTTTGTGTCCATGAATTTCTAATTTCACATTGTTTTAGATATAAAACAAACCAAATCAAGTAGTTTAATGCATGCATACATTTTAAAGTTTGTGTCCATGAATTTCTAATTTCACATTGTTTTAGATATAAAACAAACCAAATCAAGTAGTTTAATGCATGCATACATTTTAAAGTTTGTGTCTACGAATTTCTAATTTCACGTTGTTTTAGATATAAAATAAATCAAATCAAGTAGTTTAATGCATGCATACATTTTAAAGTTTGTGTCCACGAATTTCTAATTTCACGTTGTTTTAGATATAAAATAAATCAAATCAAGTAGTTTAATGCATGCATACATTTTAAAGTTTGTGTCCACGAAATTCTAATTTCACGTTGTTTTAGATATAAAATAAATCAAATCAAGTAGTTTAATGCATGCATACATTTTAAAGTTTGTGTCCACGAATTTCTAATTTCACGTTGTTTTAGATATAAAATAAATCAAATCAAGTAGTTTAATGCATGCATACATTTTAAAGTTTGTGTCCACGAATTTCTAATTTCACGTTGTTTTAGATATAAAATAAATCAAATCAAGTAGTTTAATACATGCATACATTTTAAAGTTTGTGTCCACGAATGTCTAATTTCACGTTGTTTTTGATGCAAAATAAATCAAATCAAGTAGTTTAATGCATGCATACATTTTAAAGTTTGTGTCCACGAATTTCTAATTTCACGTTGTTTTAGATATAAAATAAATCAAATCAAGTAGTTTAATGCATGCATACATTTTAAAGTTTGTGTTCACGAATTTCTAATTTCACGTTGTTTTAGATATAAAATAAATCAAATCAAGTAGTTTAATGCATGCATACATTTTAAAGTTTGTGTCCACGAATTTCTAATTTCACGTTGTTTTAGATATAAAATAAATCAAATCAAGTAGTTTAATGCATGCATACATTTTAAAGTTTGTGTCCACGAATTTCTAATTTCACGTTGTTTTAGATATAAAATAAATCAAATCAAGTAGTTTAATGCATGCATACATTTTAATATTCTAGCATTTTAAGGAGCAGTATGTAAGTGCGTTATAGTAAGTAACTAGTAAAGTAAATAGCTGTACCTGATGGTTCAGGTTCATAAAGTCTAAATTTCAGAATATCTAGTCCTCCTCGTGTTCTATAAAATACAGCCACGTAAAAGTGCGTGAGTTGCTCAATAATTGCCCTTATCAAGCTCATCGCCGGCTCTGAACCATAAATGTAATTGTAATTGAAATCGTATTAACTCGACCGCCGAGCACTATCTACAATTAGCCGTACATCGTAATTACAGAACGTTAACAACACAGTCATATCGTATACAGAGTAGATAATACCGATTGCGCTCTCTCAAAAATCCTTTCTTTTCTTCAACCCACACGTGCAGTGCATACAGACATCAAAATAAAAGAATTGCAATTTCCTAAGTATTCCAAAATCCGAAGCAACAATTGCACGTGTCCATTAGAATTCGAAATTGGAAGCTGAAAAAAATTAACACAAATTTTGCAAGAGTTGCGGAATCCGAAATAAGGGTTACAAAAAATCCTTTCTAACCCGAACGTCCGAACACGTGCACCAGGTAACAATTGGTGACTCACCGAGACGCGGTATCGGACCAGCCTCGTATTATTAAAACTTGAAACGAGAAAAAAAAAGATAAGCGCTCACTCGTACCGCGTCAAGAATTGTACATCTGCCGAAAATTCTCACGGATCCGACGAAGGCTCCAAGCGCCGCGTATGGTATTATTGCACCGGACCACTTCGCTATCTCGCCCCTTATTATAGATCTCGGTACAGTAATTATGACGAGATGCCTAGCGGTATCTCTCGAGAGCTTTTTATCAGCAGCTATTAGCATATCTCGCTTTCGTCGTAGCGGATTACTTTATGCAAAGTCGTGAAATCGCTCGATACGGATAAAGCGATTTAGCGAGGCTTTAGGGCAAGCTAATTTGTTTTGAATTCCACGGTTATTGATTTCTATTTAGCGATAAACTTGTTGGTTAGCTTTGCTTTTATACTTTCGCAAGATCATTTCAAGCGGTATTTATAGCGGAGCTGTTTTAGTTAGAAAATTATAAAAGTTTAGTAGGTTGTATTCCATTATGTTCATTTGCAGGGATTCCAAATAGGAACAATGATTTTTAATTTAATTCTTTATTACAGCCTGGTCCCAATTTTTATTTTTATTGGATCTATATTTTTTTTTACAAAGGAACTATATTACAGATCCCGTCGTCCCACTCGCTTAATTTAAAATAAAACTTTAATATTAAATGACCAGGCCAGCAGAACTTTTTATGAGGAATGATAATAGTGACAACGATCACGAATGTTGTTTGCGGTATGAATGAATGAATCTCTAATACCTACGCTCTTGGAAAATCAAAGGTAATTTTTCTGCCAATATGTAAACTAGAAAAAAATAAAGGCTATTATCTTAAGTAACGTGCGTAACATTTAACCGAATGGATTTTCCAATCTAACCGCGTGACTTTATTGTGCGATATCTATTGTTTTAATTAAAAAGTTGGATTATTATGACTAAGTGGGTAAATACTTTGATTTGCATAAGTAGTTGAGAGGCAAAGGTTGTTCTGCCAATAAGTAATTTGATATAATTGAAAGCAGTCATGAGTAATGTGCGCAAGTTAGGTACCGACCACATGGGTTTTCCTACCTAACTTCATGTCCTTATTCTGCGATATCTATTGTTTTAATTAAAATGGTAACACATGACTAAGTGGGCAAATACTTTGATTGGCATTGAGTGCGCACGTTTATGCGATTTGTAAACGCATGTGTTTTGCATAATTTTAATACCATTAATATAGAACTGATTCATACCTAATGCTAGAAATAATTTAATTATTATAATTATGTACAATAATTTATAAGTTCCATTAGCATTGGTATTCGTTCTTCAATTACCATGAATAGACGTGATATGACGTATTTTTTTTGTTAAATGTCCATAAATTCACAACGATGTTAGATTCTTCTCATTGCTAACGTTAATTTATAGTTTTACCTAGTTTTAATTTTACACCAAGTTTAAAAACAGAAAGTTGCATCGGCATCCAGTTCTGAGCTATATTTAGTTTCAGGACCATATTTATTTCATGCAACTTACCTACTCATCTACTAGAATATACTGTGTAAAGTATAATTTGTGTACGTGTAATTAGTGTTTTGTATTAGTTATTTCGAGCTATTAAACTGACGCTTTAGGGCAAAGTTCTGCGACTAGAATTAAGTCGTTCAAATAATTTAATTGCAATTTCACGTCTAATTTTCTTAAAGTGTTTTCTACATTTGCAAATGCTTTTTTTTTCTCCTATGAGTATTTTGGCGTCGCACGTCTTATGCATTTGCTTTGCAACTGTTACTACCTTTTCATATGTAGTTACTTTTCAAAATCGCAATCCCACAATAACTAACCAAACCTTGCATTTCACACGTGCAATCTACATAAATCGTCAACTATTGTCACAGGTTTATTGTTTGAGATGCAAAGAATACATTCTTAATTCTTCAGTAAAGAATATTGTGTTATTCTTTTGCACAATACTTTATTCGATATGAAAAGAAGGCTTTGCATGAGTCGGGAGCAAGTTTCGACTTGTCGTCGATACAAATCTTCAGACAGGTCGGAACTTGTTCCTTCCAGGGTGGGTTTAATAGCACGGGTGATAAGTTTTTTTGGTCGCTTGCGATAAAACGCTAGTTTGTAATAATACTTAAGGTTGAATGATTCGCTGCTTCCTAGAGGGCCATTAAGATGTAGGAATAAACGAAACTACATCCACATTCTTTTTTTTTTTTTTTTTTTTCTTTTTCCTCCTAAGAAGATTTTGGCGTCGCACGTCTTATGCATTTGCCAGTGTCAAGTATCCATATATATTCTCAAGTTTTGCTAGATATTATCAAATAAGTCATAGTCATGGTCAAAGTCGAGCATAGCAAGTCACGGTCAAATCCAAGTCATGCCCCAGTAAGGTGGTGAAAACTTTACTAGAGCCTTCTATGGAGTTTTGGAAAAAACACGAATATTCACGTTTCACGACATTATACCATTCACCAACACTCGTGCATGTACACGAACACTTAACGGGTAAAAATTCACCGTTTTTACACATTAACACTCGAAATAACACAAGTTTTGGAAAATAATAAAATGACGCGACATGAATTCTTCACGTTCCCGCCAAAACTCCATCCACATTCTTTTCAGTATTTTATAACTTACTAGCCATCGAAAAGTTTTACAGAACATTTGACAGCTATCAAATTATTTTTCTAATATTGAGTTTCATTGATGCAACATGCAACCTCAACAATAAGTACGTTTCTTCGTATAAGTCGCATTAGCCCTGGGACATATACGTTTTAGGGATTGTTTAGGCTACCTGAAGGCCTCTAAAATGACATCGGCTGTTGTTGTTTTTTTGAAATGAGCAAGACGCTCGCCCGGATTATGACGCTTGGCCATAAATGGTCTTATCATGTAACTCTTGGTGGCGATGGTCTTCGTTCGCTATCCCGCTCGCTCGCATGTATGAGTAATTTGGCGCGAGTGGAACAGCAAGTGTTGACCATGTCCACCAGAGTTTCATGATAAGGCCCCAGTTCAGTGTCCCAGACCAGAAGTTTGGACTTAAACAATGCACCACACTCGGCTCCTTGAGATATTAGATGCTAAATGTATTTGTTGCCATTATTATCGCAGGAAACTTTGCTCTTCAATCCGCACAGTAATATTTGCACACTACTGCTTGGCGGTTGAATAACTAGCAAAGGTGTGGTACATCCCTAGGCAGACTCTGCTAAACAGACCTACCACTACCAAAGGACCTGTTTAGAATAAACAATTGGGACCTACAATTTAACGTATCATCCGACACACGGTAGCGTTCAGTTGTAAACACACTGGTCACTCGCGGTCAACCATCCGAAGGCTGACCGTGTCGCATCGGTGATCGGTTAGGAACATCTAGTTGAGCTACGCTATGAACGCCGATTCTTATCGAACTAGGAATTGTAAAAAAAAAGTTTAAAATAAAAAATAATTAATAATGAGGCGTTTTCCAAAAAAAAAACAAAAAAAACCTGGTTATAAAATTACCCAATAGATGGCGTTAGATGTACCTAGATTTTTTTCTGTCACTGTCAAGACATGAAAGACACAGAAATGTACGTGTGCCTTTTTTTTCTCGTGTTTTTTGGCGCGACATGTGTATTTAGACAATTTCAAGTAACGTAACTATGTATTTGACTTCATTTGAAATATTACAATAGTTGACACTGGCTAAATACACAACGTGAGGAGCCAAAATTTACAATTTAAAAAATAAACATAAAATATTTCGACAGCAATGACAATGACAGTTAAAACGATAGGTCTGTTACGCCATCTAGTAAGTATTTTAGAACTACTTTTTTTTTTGGAAAACGCCTCATTGTAAAGAATTTTAATTTCTTTCAAAGACATGATTAAAAAAAAGTATAAGAGCCTATTTAAGAACCAATGTGATATAACCTAAATCACTCCAATGAAAATGTATTTACCCGACCAAATAGGGTAATCACCTTTTAATGGAAAGCTTAAAATGTCATGACCAAAAAGACTGTCAAAAATTATGCGCCATTTCAAAATCGTGTTTTGTATGGAGATTATCCTTCTGGACCTTATTTATAAGGAGAATTCTGTGATTTCTTTATATTTTAATGTATGATGCGGAGTTTTGGCGGGAACGTGAAGAATTCATGTCGCGTCATTTTATTATTTTCCAAAACTTGTGTTATTTCGAGTGTTAATGTGTGAAAACGGTGAATTTTTACCCGTTAAGTGTTCGAGTACATGCACGAGTGTTGGTGAATGGTATAATGTCGTGAAACGTGAATTTTCGTGTTGTTTCCAAAACTCCATAGAAGGCTCTAGTAAAGTTTTCACCACTTTACTGGGGCATGACTTGGACTTGACCGTGACTTGCTTTGCTCGACTTTGACCGTGACTATGACTTATTTGATAATATCTAACAAAACTTGGGAATATATATGTATACTTGACACTGGCAAATGCATAAGACGTGCGACGCCAAAATCCTCTTAGGAGGAAAAAGAAAAAAAAAAATGTATGATGCAGAAAAATATGCTGTCTTTTAATTAATTTTGATGGCTTTACTTTACAATCTACTTCAGTCACACTTTTTTAAAGACGTTTTGCATAAAAAGTTATCGTATTCCTATATACCTATTCAATTAATATTTAATCCGTATTAAATTGGAAATCAAATAACAAGTACGTTTATTGTAATGGAGAGCATGTAACAAAATTATAAATTGTGAACATTTTGTTGGAAATTGGCGAACTTTCGTAGCATCTAGTTTTAACTACTTTTATACATTTAAAATTTAAAACTTTCAATTTTTTTTTGCGTTTTACACTCTTTCTAGTGTTCGTTCTCAATCTTTCTAGTTCTAAATAGTAACATGCTGTACAGGGAAAATGAATAAAAAATTTGCAAAATATTGCAGAACCAAAGAACTCTTCTTTATTTATTTTTGCATTTTCAGTTTATAACTTTACACCAAGCTCTGGGTTAAATGAAATTAGTAGTTTAACATAATAAATCAAAAAGTTTTACTTTTGTAAGAGACTCAAAGTTATTTTAATTTATTATTTAAGGCCTTTAAGCAAATAAGCATTTATCAAATCAAATTTAATTTTTTTCTTTTCGCTACCTAAATATTGAATGAGCTACAGATCAAATATTCAGGTCAGTAAGTAAAAAACTTCAACAAGTAAATACATCATGAATGACTACTTTTTATTACGCTATTAGTTAATACTCTGCCTAATTGTACCACATAAATTAATTCTAAAACAAGAGAAAGAGCGCGGCGACTTAAAAAGGCCATTAAAAGTCCGGTAGCCCCAGCGCGCGGCGCTCGCCTCGGGCCCTGCACGTGCGAGCGCTCGAACTTGGCTCGAGACCGCCTTATATGTCCAGCTCCATAAATAATACAGCCTCGTAATACCGGGACTGGGCTGGTATGACTACACAGATACCAGTATGGTGGCTCGCGCCATGCCCAATCTTGTCAGACCACTTTTTGAACCGAGCGAGCCGAGCCCTACAAAAACAGACCACTCATTGTTAAGCTACTGTTCATTTCTTAATGATATGTTATGCTAAAGTACCTGCTTAATTCTTATTTGGGTTTCGAAAGAAAAAAAGGAAATCGTTTTCAATTTATGTTTTATTTTCAACTCATCTTTTTCAAATAAATTACTTACTATTCCTAAATCATTTAAAGCTCGAGTCATGAAGACCACAATACAAAGCTCACTTAAACGCTTAAGTTATACAATACAAAAATATCACAATGAAAATGCAAAATTAAAGCTTTCGAGGAGTTATCACGAGTATTGAGCGATATTACACCTAACTTATCCCTATATGGCACCTCGGGAATACCTAATTTAACTAAAGCTAACATCACAGACGGTTGCAGAAACCAACGGAGCGAGCACTGGTTTCACGGAAGACACTGATAGTCGTCAAGTTTCAGATTCAGGCTTGCACCCAGCGGTCTTGGAAGATGGGGTACTGCTGCTCCGCGGTCTGGCACTCGGTGTAGCAGTGCGCTGCTGCGAAGTCGGCATCTTGTTTGGAGGCGGCAGTCCAGAAGAAAGTTCCGGCTTCCGTCCTCGCGAAGTGAACAGGTACGTAGAAGTTGTCAGGCGTCACTGGCACGATGTCGCACGTGTCATCCTCGTTGTAGACGAGGAAGGCGGCTCCAGAGCGGCACGAGTCTTCAACAATCTTGCGTTCAAGTTCCTCATTTCTCGCGTTC
Source organism: Apocheima hispidaria (assembly GCA_947579745.1). Taxonomy (NCBI): domain Eukaryota; kingdom Metazoa; phylum Arthropoda; class Insecta; order Lepidoptera; family Geometridae; genus Apocheima; species Apocheima hispidaria. The sequence continues at coordinate 9,823,729 of OX388161.1, forward strand.
TGTTCGTCTTCAAACCGCGTGTCGCACGTTTTGGCGGGAACGCGTTTTGTCGTTTTCTTGATCATCTTCATTAATGGCTTCAGAAGCGCCTTGAAACCGCTATTCTTCATCTTTTCCGTGTTGTACTTGTTCTCGTTGATCGAGTTGTTTGTCGCGACAATGTATTCGTTGTTGGCGTAGTAAGACATGTTGAAAGATTGAGAGAGTAAAGAGCGTGTGTAGCTAGTGAGATCACAGGAGCGAATGTGGGGCTGGTTTGGCCGGCGGGGCTTAAATACTGGCGGAGCCGCCCTCGACACAAAAGCTCCGTGTGCGTGAAAAGCACCCTTCATGTGTGTGCGTGCGTTTGAGTGGTTTATTCGATACCCCAATAAGTTTAATGCATACAGGTTCATATTTTATTAAGGGTTTAGTTAGTTTATGATGCACTTGTATCTAATTACTATCATCGATAGAATTTCAAGTTAACTTCGATTAATGACTGCCGGGTCTTGAATTACGGAGCTTACTCTATCTGATTGCTTTCAAATAAGATTTTCAATGTTGAATTTGTGATTTATAGGGTGGTCATTTGAATTGAGATCATTTAATTTCTTCATCAACTTTTATAAAATTGCAGTATAATTGTTGAAATTCGCGAGGATATAATTTTCTTGATATACTAAAAGAAAGCTCTTTTACTTTTAGAGATCAAACTTACTTCTACATGATCTTAACACACACATTTCTAAGCGAGCGTTTATCAACTTCAAAATATGTCTTCATCTGTGCCCTAAATTAATCAACCCCATTATAAACGAGCTAACAGTAGGAATATAACAAGTGTATGAAGGGTTCATGAGAACGGAGTCCACGTGCCGTCCACACGCCTATTCGTGGCCAAATATTACCCCAAACATTGGCCCTTCTGTTCATTCATTACCCTTAGTAAAGTGACCCCTAACAATGCGACTGTTATTGTGCTTTTTTAGTGGGGTCAGTAAGTTACCCCGTGTCACAGTGCGACCTCCACGCGGGGTCACGTGTCGATGCGCTTGATTTGGTAAATAATTTTTATAATAGCTTAGGTACGTGAAGGAATTCAAGGCATAGGTGGGTATTTATTCAAATGTTTACAGTATGATGAGATTATGGGTAGAGATTTTTGATTATATCTTGGTTGGTATGAGCAGTGTAGGCGAGCCATGAACTTTTTTTGGAGAAATAATCTGACTGTTTATTTGAGCCTCTATCTCTATCCCGCACCCAAATCACCAAAATTCATTACCATCGTGTTTACAAAAAACACAACTAAAATTTCAATGCCACCTACACACAAAATATCCAACTCGTACCGGTCCAAACATGTAGGGTTTTTTCTTATATGTCCGAAGAGAGTATTACAAAAAAATGAGTTATAAGAAATCACTGTAGCGGTGATAGTGCGCGATCAGCCAATGGGGTGCGCGCGCGCCGGCAGGTGTCGCGATCCGAAGACTCTCGCACACAAACGCATGCACCACAAATATACGATCTTTGAACACGTGCATTCGAAGGGGATGAAAATACACATCGCCCCGACACACGAGCGAGACACACGATATTTTTTATCCATATGAATAGATTCACGACTCCCTCATATCCCAAATAGGGTAACGCAAAGGCTAATTTGGTTATTGAAAATTGAGGGGTTGTACGTGGGAACGCTCCTCGTGTCTAGGTTCCCAGGGTTGCTCGCACATTGAGTTTTTTTCGGCGATTCGAGATTCGGAACGACGACAGATGGCAAGCGGGCGACTGTTCCCGTTCTGCTTTGTTGTAATAAATCGTATGGGGTATTGGAATTACACATACCATTTTGATGGCTCAGCGCTCACGGGGTGGGGATGAAGATGTAAACAAGTGTAAAAGGGGTCAGTGGAACTCGCCCCGGGTCCATAATTAAATGTCTATTAGAGGTATTTTAGGATTATTAGGAGATATTGTTAGGGGCTAAATTTTGATTTTAAGATAATTGCTGTAAAGGATTGCTTGGGATGATTTAGGTAGTATGATTAATGTTGTAATTTTGTTTAGGGGTAGTAATTAAAAAAAATGACTTCTTGAATTAGGTGGTCTTTTTGTAGTCGAAAGATTAACGTTTGTATACTCGAATAGATAACATGTAACTGACTATGATAGCAACATTAAATATGATAAGCGAATCTAAGAAACGATTACTACTGACCGTTTGAGAATAACTTTGATATTTTTTTATCGTTATCAAACCAACAGGCCATCTTTTATCTTTTGTAACCTTAACCCATCGTTACATTTATCTTATTTTTTCAGGATTCCGCAACTTTGAGTCCAGTTCCCACGTCCTGAAGATGCAAAAACCGCGAACAAAAGGCTCGAAAGAATAGATAATAACAGAATACACTTTGCGTCATATTTAAGCTTTTGAAAGGGGATAAAATGCCCCCATGGCGTGACAAGTGCATGGGATAGATAAATTTGCCTTTATAACAAGGCGGGTTTTTTTTTTAAGAATAGCGTCTCTGGGGTGAATTATAATCGTGGTCCATTGTGTTTGTCTGATCGCACTTGTTGCGTTTACGATGCGTGGTTTGAGGGTTGAATTGTTTTTATAGAATCGTAACACATTCGTCTTACTTTTTGATGTTGTGGAGAAAAATAAACCAAGCACGTTGGACTAACTGGAGGTAGAGATATTTTCAGTTCGTTTATAATCTTCATAACAGGTTCATTTTCATAATTCAAATAAATAATGATGAAAAATTTAGCAAAAAGTTTGCAAAATCAATCTAATCTAATAAGAATTCATTGTGGAAGTATATTTTGTTTGATGTTGTGTTAAGTTGTAACTTTAAACTTTCGCGATTTGAATACATAATTTGATGTTTGTTGTCAGGACTTAACCACGCTAAAACGTTTCAGCCATGTTGCAATAGCGGTGGTCAATAGCTGAACACACACATAATGTTGTGTGTCAAATCAAAACAAAACAAAAAATAATACAATTTTTTTTATTTTGACATTAATTCAGTTTTTACAATTAGTGTCCAATTATGATCCAAAGGCTAGAACTAGTCTAGGACTTTGTGTCAGATGCCAGTGGCTTCTCCTACGTATGTGTTAAGTCATGTCAAAACAAAGTAATTGTACAATAAAAATACTATTATTAACTAATTCAAAATTTTGATTATCATACCAATAAATTATGTTGTTTTAAGTTAATGTTTTTCTTCTAACAATGTAAATATCTACTTCGCCCCGAATTACGACTTTGCGACCCCTTTAGCTTGACCGCGCATGCACGTATTGTGATCATTCAAATTTGAAAATTGTATTTGTATGAACACTTGCCTATAAAAGTTTATGAATCAATATTCGTAATGCAAGCTATTGGCGAACAAATATACAAGTAAACAAACAAACACACAAACGCAGACCTGTTTCCATATACTCTGAGACCCGTTCATCAGTTTTAGTTTCGTGGTTACTACAGGTGCACTTTCAAAAAACATCTACTCTCCCCTATTGCGAAGAGCATGGGAATTTCAGTTACAAGATAACTTTGAACAAAACGCGCGGGTGGAAAAATTTAATGCATAAATCACCCCTAATCGCTTCTTTTGTTGGCTTGTACACTTGTTGCGTCACCCCACTTTAAAAACTTTATTTATACCACATTAACTTTACAATTCATACCTTTTAATAATTGTAATTCATACTTAAACTGCGTATGGATAAAGTCTAAAATAAAATCGAGTCCCACAACACAGGTAATGTCCTATTTGTTGCTAATAAGAATAAGGGGTGGAGAATTTTAGGGGTTGCTGAACAATCAACTGAATCGCAGGTAAACTCATTTTGAGTTGGATAAAAAAATGGTCGATTTTGCATCGCGATTAGATAAAATATGATGAAATATAAGAAGATGTAGTTTGCTCCGACAAACATTAACATGGAATCGGATTGTCATATTTAGGGTCACAGCACACATATTGGCTCGGGACCGGACCGCCTTCGCCTTGCTTTATTGATTAGCCTTCAACTAGGCGGGCGTAGGCTCGTAACCGAAGCAGCTAAGCACCTCCGAGGCGTTGACACAGCCACGGAGAGGCGAAGCCGGGCAAACGGATGAGCGAAGTCGCTTACAACCACAGGCGAGTCGGTGCGCCTTCTCAGCGTCGACGGCGGCGGCGCGGTGGTAGGGATTTGACAGCGTACCTCGCGCAGGTCACTAGCTTGTCAAAGGCGAGGCAAAGCTGATACGACGCTGATTAGTGTACTTTGCAGTAAAAGTATGAAGTTTCAAAGGAACGCGAGGTATGGCTATGATGATCCTGTTCCGAGTTGATATGTCAGTTGTGACCTTTATGATGCGCATAAAAGTGTCAAGACACATTGTCATCACGAAATCCGATAAGAAGAAATTTTAACCGAGACGCTGCCTGCCTGCCATGTGATTAATTCTGGATATATTAAAATACCTATTAGCCTGATTCATGCTCTTGAGCTTAAAGCAATTAATTTGAAACGACCATCGTTACTGCGATACTATTTCATTTTTATGTCTTTTCATTCGTTGTAATTACAAGTGTAATAAAGAAGGATCCCATTGAATATAACAATGTATTTTTCTCATATATTACAGCTACCTGAGAACATAAGACGCTTTAATAAAAAGTTTTTATAATGGTTAAGAAGTTAAAAAGTCAAGTTTAATGAGAACATGGTTTTTATCGGGGCGAAAGAAGAGGAAGGTGATAATAAGCCATCGTTTTAGGACCTCCTCGTTAGGGGTTTGGCCTCAGATCGAGCGTTTAGTTGTTCCTCGTTAAGCGATTATAAATAAAAACAACTCATAATTATTATTATATGTATATTTTCCAGTAGCAAAAAAAGTTTTAATTTTTTTTCCCAAGTGTTTTATAGAATCCTAAAGCAAGTAAAATGTGCTTTAGGCAGTCACTCATAGCCCAGGGAGGACAACAACGTCGAGTGGCGGACGCTGTTATAGGTTGAAACGGCTCACGACAGGTACTAGCTGTCCCGGGAGGAGCTGAAGCGTGGTGCTGAGAGCTCCGGTGCGTTCCCTTGGAGATCCCGGAGCCCTCGGTCAAGCACCAAGGCAGGCCACCGGGGGGGGTTTTAGTGGGTATAATCCCACATAACCCGGCTGCACCCCAAAGCAGTCGGGAATATTGAGAAGATTCCTCCCTCGCAAAAAAAAAAGCAGTCACACATAAAAATAGTATTTCTAAAAATCTATAAAAAGGTTCTTAAACTGTTTATATACAGACCGATATGTATTGGAAGGCAAATATGTTACTTTATAGTTATTTTTGAGAACTGCACTCTAGTCGCTCTTACTCCTGAGTAACCTTATCTCATCGCTCGTGTTTTATTTTGAATAGCTCCCAAATGATGAAACCAGGAGTAATGCGTTAATATCCTGACATCCTGGGAGTAGAATATCAACTTAATAACAATGTTCGCTTGAAGGATGGTTGTTACTTTGAAGTTTTAATTAAGGATTAGCTGGGTTCTGTTTTGAACTCGATATTATTAAATTGTAATCATTCTAAAGGATTATTTCTAAAAATAAAACTCTCAAGATTTATAATACAGATTAGAGTTGAACTCAATTATGAAGACGTATTTTTGTGGTAATTAAAGATTAATATTTTCGTGTTTATGACCGTTGTACCTGATTAGTTTTATATACCAGTGTTTTATTGTGTCATAAAGTTGGTTGTAATAAATTACTTATTTTATAGACTTGTGTATCATTTATGTGATACAGCGTAGCAAGGTGCGTGTTCACTTTTATTCCTTTTATCACTGCCAAGAGACCTGACAATGACGGTATTTTGAGTTGAAATCCTACAAAAATGCAACATTCTGCTCTATCGAACCCAGATATCATATAACCTGCTGGCAAATTGTACCTATTCCCCGCCCGAAAAGATTAGTCCCAAAATAGCATTATCTGGTCAATTTGATCGCTTATATTCGGCTGGCTCTGTGGGCCAGCTAATCATCGGTGCAGATTGCATTAATGTATTTTAAGCCACCCAATCGTCAGCGCAATCAGTTACATATATTACTATTATTACTAAGAGCCTTTTCTATCCCGCTACTGCAATAAGATGGATAAAGTAAGTAAATTTTTAAAAAGATTTTAGTTATTTTTAATAAGATAATATACTGGTATAAATGGACCCTTCCATTTATACCAGAATATTATTTATACCTAGTTAAAAATATAAAGCTATTATTATTATGTTAGCTTTTTAAAAATGTACTTAGTTTATCCATTTTAATTACCTATAAATCAGTTTCAATATCTCTTAGACCTGCTCACATATAACGCCTGGTAGGTAACGCCGTAAGATTGGCAAAAGAGAGAGGAGGTGTAAGCTCTGCAGCGGGTATAATATGCTGTGGATGATGCGGATGATGATGATGATGATGATGCTAAAGCAGCTTATTATCCGCGTATTAAAAAACGCGGAGTGCCCTTGGATTAGCTACCACGTATTTAGTTCTTTTCGAAACTAGACAGAAGACTGAGAAGCTGCTACAAGGTTTATCCGCCTTTATTCATTCCTTATTAATTAAGGCGGATAGAGCGGGGTTAGAGTATTTCTGTCAAATTCACGTGAAGAAAGCTCTGCGACGGGAAGGAGGAAACCCCACTCTATAACACGAACAATAATTACGCTTTATTTACACTAACTTTCAGAGGTTACTCTACTCGTGAGTTACGATTCTCTTATCAATTAACAACGAAAGCGAGCCAACTAACTCACCCATTTAGCGGCGACAAGCAATTGAACCACCAATAAATAAATAGTAAAGTGCATCGGACGACTAATTCAAGCAATTTGTTGGTGTTCCGTGTCGAGTGGCCCATGAAAATGTTTATAGCGAGTTTTTACTTTATTTTTCTTTTTAAGTGTAGTGATCTACGTGGTTACTAGTTGATTAGGTTTAGTTTTCTTGACTTTCGAGATTTTTTAAATAAGGTACCTACTGTGTATGGTTGTGTGTATGTGCGCGATTTCTATAAAAAGTAAGAACGTTAATCAATGATATTTTACTAAAGATAGGGTTTGTTTGTTTGTATCTCAAGTTAAATAACATTGACGTTAACACAAATAAATGCAACAAGTGGAGTCCATATTCTTGATGAGTGCCTGCTGCTTTTTTATCCGACTGTCCAAAAAAGAAGGTAATTTGTTCCTGAGAACTGCAATCTTGGCATTTTTTAGACTAGGGTATAGGGAATAGATTTATTTTAATTCAATGTCTGCCATCCTCGACCTTACCGGCACTTGATTATCATTGAAATTGTTGGCCAAACGTAGATCTATTTCTAGTTTTTAATAAAAATAAACGCAAACTTTACCAAAAATTCTCTTAAATGTTATTTTTACATTTAAGTTTATGTCTAATTATTGGCTCCGATGATAAAGTGCATAACCATAATACAAGTACCTAAGGACTATTAAGTGATAAATATTACTACACGATTAATTATAACGAAATTTATAAAATCTGGTAATACGCTCAGCTTTTTTCACTTGTATACATTGCGTGTGCTCAGCGCAATATCGTGGTAATGGGTGTCGCGAGCCGGTAACTATGCCGCCGACACACAGTAGATTCACACACACTAATACGGGTGTAATGACTCACAGTCACAGGCAATTAGTGTAGTTGTTTTAATACAGAGCTATTTGTAACAAACTTTAGCGTATGCAAGCAAAGCTACTGTTTTGCTTGTTATCGTTGAGCAGAGAATCTTTTATAATTTAAGGGGTATCTAAGCGACCGTCTATTCTATACAAACATTTTCTTCTGTTTCTTCAATGTTTTTTTATTTTATTTATTTTTTATGTTACTCGGTGACGAGACGAGCAAGTCACTCACCTGATGTTAAGCGTCACGTTTGCCCATAATAGTTCATTGCCATCCTGAATAATGATAATAGAGTGTTTTTTTTTCATAATATTTATACCTACCACTGCCATGGTCTTATGTATTATTTTTTCAATAATGTAAAAAAAACATAGGACTATGGCAGTGGTAGATATAAATACAAGCAGTGCGTTTTACATCTATAGGTGGGCGTTATAACATACAACAGCCAAGTTATTTAAATTAATTTATAATCTTACAACACGTTAAAATAACCACAATAACTGTTATAATAATTATTATAAAAACGCCACCTAACAGGCACCAGCAGTACGTGTTGCAACTCGGCATTTGGTAACGATCGGAAAATATTCGGGATTAATTTTGATTCAAACAAAACAATCGTTTCATACTTCATCTTTATTATTCCAAAATGTCAACCCAGCAAGGTCACACTAATATGAGCTCTCAATTGGTGAATGTAGGAGCTTATTTTATGTACACAAACTGAAATGGAAAAAAACAGATTCTGTAATGAACAATGAAATTTGTTCATGTTGATTGTTGTAATACAATCGACAACTAAACTTACAATATAAATTATATTAGAACAGCTTAAAACAACAGTTAGAAAATTATTATTAAGGATAATGATAATTATTTTTGATAATGTATTAGAAAAATACATTGGTTATGATAAGCTCTAATTAAAACTAGGATTACGCAGAGTTGGGATCGGTTTCATGACAAAGGCTAGGTACTCACACTTCCTTGTTCTCATTTTGTATATTTAATGAATTGTTATTATTATTAGTGGACGTTTTTCGCACACAGCGCCATCTAGCCCTAAACTAAGCAAGCTTGTATTATGGGAACCAGATAACTGATAGAATACATAAATACTTTTTTTTTGTTATAAATACTTACATAGAATAAATAGAAACAGTTTGTTTGGCAAAGAACAAACATCCATGTTCATTACATAAATGTTTGTCCTGGGTGGGAATCGAACCCACAATCTACATCTCAGAAGGTAGAAATTCTCCCACTGAGCCACAAGGCTAGCAATTATGCTTCTTTTGTGTATCTATTTAGTAAATATTTACTGGAGAGAGCTAACTTTTTTACATCGTTGCATTTTTATTTTATGGAATCTGGGTCTTAAGGTGCCGAGTTCTGCTTATTTGTGCTGAATATTATTACGTAAGACTTGAAAAAAAAATTCTTTTAAAAATGAAGATCATATTTAGATAATTCGAGATCAGAATCAGATAATTAGAGTGAATGGTCAATAATAACAGAGAGAGCAAGATCTACTTTTAAAGTTTTTTTAATGTTTTCTTCTTTTAGTCTGAAAGCAGAACTCACTGTTTAATTACAATAGAAAAAAAGAAAAAAAGTTATTTCTGGTAATCTTCTCCTAAAAATATACCATTGAACTTTTAAATATGTTTCTGGTAAAAGTAAGTAACAAGTAAAATTAGTTCATAGCTAAAAAAAAACCTGATAAAAAACAATCTGCAAACGTACCACTTTTCTAATGGCTTCTAGCATTTCCGCTTCGCTCTAGTCCTTCAATTAATCCAACTACAAGTGCACGTCGCTGTACTTAGTCGTCATTACCAGGTACGATACACAACACAAGGCGCCGCCTTTTTGCTTCCCCGAAGCTTCACTAGAAGCAGAAAATCAGACGTAATGTTCATGCATCGTGCTTAAGATACGTGACTTTTGCTAACCACTGCTAAATTAAGTACAATACTATACTTACGACTTCGTTGTTCGAATGTTAACAGAGGAACACGGACAGGTTACACGTAAATGTCCCCAGTTTCAATTAGCTAACCTTTTATTTTCGGAGAAGGTATACATTATGGATGCTTTTTCCGATTTTAAAATTCTCTAATAATTTTGTTGTGATGTACCGGGTGACATTTTTAATTTAGAAAATCTTCTGTTGTTTGAAGGAAAGACAAAATCGCTGTGACCTTTTCGTACTTTCGTAATTTGAAAACGACTATGCCACAGGCTTCTTTATTTACCTGGTCACAAAAAATTTCGTTTCGGTAAAAAAAAGTCTCCCGGTGTATCTGAAAACGATATCAAATCAGCGATGGGTACAGTAGGTTTAAAATGTTGCACGAAAAAAGTTATTAAATACTCACTAGATATAAACAACGATTTTAAATATTTTTGGATTCCTAATACTTCGACGCCGTTGTATGCGCCATGTTCATGTTCACGGGTAGACTGAAGACTGTGGATGTGCTCATTATATTTTATTGTTGACTAATGTATCAACATTTGCAATTGCAAGCTGAAGTGGCAATGGGCAGGTCACATCACTCGAAGAACCGATAACCGATGGGGAAGAAAGGTTCTTGAGTGGCGACCACGAAGCGAAAGACGAAGCGTAGGCAGGCCTCCCACTAGGTGGACCGACGACATTGTGAAAGTCGCGGGCACCCGGTGGATGCAAGTGGCAAATTGTCGGTCGGTGTGGCGGTCTAAGGGGGCCTATGTTCAGCAGTGGACGTCTTCTGGCTGATAATGTAATGTATCAACATATATATGAATGTATACCCTGACTCTTTCGAGAACTTGTGTATCGCAGAGATGACACATAAGTACTCAAAACTCACATGCATTATTTATTTATTTATTTTTTACTTTATTACTTTGTGCAGACATATCTATGTATTATGAAGATATATACGTGTATTGACCTAAGCTGTGTATATTGTTATTTTGTATAAGTGACTTTGTAGTATAGTATTTATTTTGAATGTTTTATTTTATATATTTTTTACCTGTCTGTAATATATTGTACTTTTTAGGAAGACACTGCCTGCTGCAACACAGCTAACGCTAAAGCAGCAGGCAGGGTTACAAAATTTTTGTATAAACCTATAATTTTACTCAATAATATATATTTTGTATTTGTATTTGTATACTGTTGGTGTTTCTTTAAATAAATAAATAAATGTATCAAAATAAAATATTGTGAACATAGATAATAAAATTCACAGAGCATGCTCAACATATATACTAATAAATCAAAATAAAATATAGTAAACATAGATAATAAAATTCACAGAGCATGCACCAAGATATTTATCTTACTTCAGACCACAGAACTGCGAATAAGATAAAATGTCTAGATAAAAAAATAGATATATACCACGAAAGATGGCGCAACATCACAAAATATCGCGCTCAACCCCCATTTTCTTTAACAACAATGAAATTGATGACATAAATCAGTTAACCCCAACAAAGGCCTGCAACCCCCTGCGTAGTTATTTACAAAATTAACACGTCAGTGAAGGGTAGAATCGTGATTTGGTAAAATTAACCCTTTTGTTGTGAATAGCCAATTTAACCCGTAGTTAACTGGCAATCAATCGGTAAAAAGAGGCGATCAAAAGCCAAGTTCTTAAGTAGATAATAGGTAAGTTCAAAATAAATGGTGCAACTGCTTCAAAGGGTCAGTATTTTTTTCAAGTAAAAAAAACTAAGCGTTAACAAACAATACCTTTTTAAATTAAAAGTTCAGGGTTAGACACAAACATGATTAGTTCAGGACCTGAATGAATAGCGTACAGAAACAGACCAGTAGCGGGTTTAAATTTCGCAGACTGAAAATTATGACGAGAACTGTAAGAACTAAGGTTGCTCTGTTAATTGTTATATAATGTCACTTGTTATCAACTTAACAATTATAAGATAGTAACCCCCGAATACTGAAACGTTTGTAAACTTTGACGACAGATAAAGTCTATTGCCGTCTTTGTCTTTCGCTTAGTGCCAGTCAAAGGCAGTATTAGAATTAATCTGTCGTAAGAGCTACTAAGGGTCTTTAATCATCTCAAAGTAGGTCTTAAAATATATGCTACTCGCGCGTTAAGGTTGCATGTAACTGAAGTACTACTGGGTTGCACCGTCTATAGTTAACTTTACACTTTACTACAGTCATAACTGCAGTTAAAACTCCCGTTAAGGCGAGGTCCGATCGCAAAACAACAAAAAGTAGCATTTTTCAGCGCTTTGTTCGAAGTGAGGAGATTACTTAATCAGGTGCAAAAAATACTGCAGATAGAAAATAAAACTGAAATTACGTTTAACCGTAGAAAAATGCGAAAATCTGTCTTAGTTACACAATAAAAAAATCGCAAAATGACCCACTGAAAAACCCTTCTGAAATCAAATGCTCTGAATTTTCAGCGGTAACTACAAATTTTCTTTTACAAATTAAATATCCAGGCTGGTGGTTTATACGGCGAACCAGGTAGTTTTTTTATTTGATTTGTATATTTCCGATAATCGGCAAAAAAACAATGAAAAACTACAATTTACCGTTTTCTCATCAAGTATGATATGCGATTTTCAACTTTAAACCTTAGAACTTTGAGCGGAACAATACTCATTTCAAATCACGATCAGTCCTCGCCTTAAGCAGAAATGTGAATGCATCATTTAACTATGGTCAAATGACGTCGTAACTTAACCACAACATTAACTACGCAAGATTGGCAGGTTAAAGTTAAAGTTATGGTAAAAGCTGTCAAACAAAGCCTACTCAGTTTACTGTAACCAACTGTAACTATAACAACAAATATTATGGTGCAACACATGATGGCAAAACTTCATGGTTAAGGTAAAGGTTATAGTTAATTTATACTATTAAACTATAACAGTAATTTTAACTGGGATTATAGTGCAACCCAGCCTTTAGTAGTTTTAATCAATATCGGACAATACTATGTTTAACACTAAACAAAAACAAAAATTACTTAGGATTTTTAAATGCCAGTTAGCACCAATCGGAAAGTAGCTAATCAATACTTTGAGATTATGAAAGAGCCTAAAGCCTCTACGGTAAAGTTGCTTTTACTACAAGTGGGCTACCAGAGACAAAAATAATCCAAGTTAACAAGCTATGTTTTATTTAACTACTCTCACCTCGGGATTCTGAAACGTTTGTTAACTTTGACAACAGATTAATTCTAATGTTGCCTTTGTCTGGTACTAAGCAAATTACAAAGACAGCAATAGACTTAATCTGTTGTCAAAGTTAACAAACGTTTCAGAATCCCGAGGTCAAGCTTATATACTTCACAAATGAGAAGTAGATACATTTGTAAGGTTTACGGACAAAGTTGTCTCGTACCTTCGAGAATAATACTGTAATTAAGTACATAAGTACCACCGATGGAAATATATTTTTCCTCGAGGGTGCGTTGATAATTATGCGTTGTCATGAAATAACAGGCAGTTCGATTCGGGAATTAACAGTTTCAAAATATCAGTAGCAGGCACTAATAACAGGGTAATTTGGGTTATTTTGGCTTAAAAATCTATACGGATCTTCTTATATATAGGTATTTTTACTGACACTGTTTGGGGCTAACTCGATAAAAAGATAGCGCTACACATTTTTTGCACGCAGATGAAAAGATATGGTTTTAGCGCGCGCTAGTCAAAAAATCAGATAATTGCTAATTATAACACCAGTAATTGGGTTTATGTTTTATAAGTACGTAGTAATATATAAGTACTTTTTCTGACTTTTACACTGTTTAAGCTTGATGCTGGGACATCATACATCGCGACATCGCGATAAAATCTTCGCAACTGTTTTCGCGTTGTATTGTGTTGAATGAACTACTATACCCACACACACACTCCCTCGCACATATTATGTAAAGATGTGCTATATTAAGAAAGAGTAGGGACTCTTAACACAGGCATTTGTATGCTTAAAGAGTGTATATACTTAGATCTGTTTTGTATTGTGTATTTACTGAATAAAAACTTATTATTATTATTACTATTATGTCTACGCAATAGCCGGTAAATATTTTGAAAATGACGTCATCTGCGCAACAGTTGATTTTTAGGTGTCATTAGCGGAACGAAGGTTGCGCGGTCCAATTTTTCCCCTACTACGCAGCTGATTTCGCTCAAGATGTTGCCCGACCATTATACATACCAATACATTGCGATAACCCGAATATATAATCTGAAGTACAAAGAAATAATGTACATTAAAAACAAAAGACGAACTAGGGTTCAACATTGTACAAACTTAATAAAAACATAATTGTAACCCAAATTGCTCGTTGCATTCTTTGACTGAGGTCTAAAAAATATTACACCACAAAGAACTGAACACTCAATTTGAAGCCGACTTGCCTGTTAAATTACTGACATTCACTGTAGTTATTTCTTGAAAGTATCGGTTAATCATTAAAAAATCTTTGGATACAAAGTTGCTTTTAAACTTGCCTCTGCCGTCACCGGAAACAATTTGAAAGACATAATACTTTGCAACAACATTAACAAGTTCTCTCTGGATAAAAACACGTGCACAGCTTTCAAATTGTCAAATTTCAGTACAATGAGCCCACTCGTTACGAGAACATGTAATCACTGCTCCTAAACGGTTTTTTGAGCGTAAATGAGGTGAGGCAAAGGATACACTTAACCCTTGAGGTAATGTGCGCGTATACGTTCAGGTTTTCGAGTAAAACACTGCAATATAACACCTCCTTGCGTTAAATCAAGCCCGGAACACCTAATTATCGATGATTGGTGGCCATCGACTTGATTTGCTCTAATGATGGAAAATTACTGCTGTAAAATGCGAGCGGCCCGTGCGGTCCTCCGCAATTATCTCCGAGGACCATTTACAGGGAATTTTACTTATTGACGATCATTAGTTTTACTATTTATTAATGTTTATGGTCTTTCTGATGAGTTTGCTTTGCAGACGCCGACGACTCGAGGGTTGCTAACAGCGGCGTTAAACGAAGAACCTTTTCACGGAAGTAAATTGGAAACACATGGAGCCCTTTCCAGTAATTTAGCTTTGCTTTTTGAGGTCGAATGGTTTTCATGCGAGTCTTCTATAGTTGTTTAACATGCGAATGCATATGAATTCAATAACTTTCATCAGCATTATAATCAAAAGCCTGAAGGCGTCCACTACTGAACAAAGGCTTTCTTAGAGCTTCTCTTAGAGCGTCTTACTGAACGACAATTTGCATCCATCGGTTGCCCGCCACTTTCACAATGTAGTCAGTCCATCTAGTGAGAGAGTACCTACGCTGAGAGTACCTTCCATTTCGTGGTCGCCACTTAAGAACCTATCTTTCCCATCGGTTATCACTTCTTCGAGCGATGTGGCCTGCCCGATGCCACTTCAGCTTGCAAATCCTGAAAGCGATGTCGGTGACTTTGGTTCTTCGACGAATATCCTCATTGAATGAAACTCGGAACATAGCTTTCTTGAAAACGTTTTTGTTTTTAAATAATTATTTATAATAAGTTATAACGTTATAACGACGAGCAAGTCGCTTGTTTGACGGGAAGCGTCAGCCCATCAAAATTTGGTGCCACACTGAATTTTGAACTTTTGAACTCCAACAGTTCAAAACCAGGCGCGGCTATGCACTGAGCTCGGCATCCTGAGATATTCGATTTTTTTAATTCAAATTAATGCCCTTCAGTCCAGAACACAGTAATGAGCTGTAGTGAGTTAATCCAGTTGCCAGTTGTAACTGATCTGTTGGTTGGTGTGGTACTTCCCCAGGCGGAATCTGCAAAAGAAGCCTACCACAACAAAAAAAAATGATTTCAAAGTAACTTAAAATAATGAATAATAATTTTTGAATCCTAAAAACTTCATCATTTTATCGCGCTTCTAAATAATGATGATAAAGTGGCAAATAAAAGAGATTTCTGAAGATAAATAAAGAGACCGCGTGTAGGAATTTTATCGTAGCTATAATAAAATATCGCTTAGCACTACAATAAAACTTTTGAGGGCAAAGGACTAGGTTATCTCTCATCGGGAAGGCTACAAAATATACCCTTATCAACCAGATACCTCTGACACTAAAGACAAACAAGACAGAAAAGATTTTCATAGTGAAGATAAGAGCGGCTTACTAATTTACACATTAATTTTGCTGCTGAAGTGGAAATTAAATGCTTAACTGTTGTGAGAGTCGAATAAATGGTAGCATTATCAAATTAAATAAATACAAATACCATATAGCAAAACGCTCTCTGTGGTAAAAAAAGGACGCTGTAGCAAAACAACGGCCCGGCCGAACATGTCTGAATTTCAAATTGTGGCTTTTGCTAATTTTATAATTACTGCGGGCCATTCATTGTGCTATTATTAATACAATATTATCTATGTCATTGTACTACGTACTTGAGGCGATATCGCAGTACATTGCATTTAATTGTGGTCACTTTGCCAAATTTAAGTCACGTCACTCGCTAGAAAAAACTTAATTCGCATAAATATGCCCATATATATGACTCGTAGTACACACCAACCATACCATAATAGTAGTACTAGGATACAAGTGTGCTATGTTGACATTCGAGGTGGTTTTATGCGCGTGAGCTGCAGGTGAGCACGATAACGGAAGCGAGAGTATAATGATCAATGCACATGCTTGTGAAGATAAAGCAAACTTGTATTTTGACTTAGAACAGCTATTATATTGTGACTTAGAAAGATTTGTGAATCGAATTCTAATTCTAACTGGCGGTAATAAGATCTGCACTGACGTCCCGATTGGGGTGTTTTGTGCAATAACCACGCTGCCAGCCTACCCAAACCAGCCAAACTCCTTAAAATAACGTAGCACGGCCTTGGGCCGCTGGCATACCTGTTCCACTCCTGTTAAGGAGTGTTGACTTTGTTATTCCTAGCTCTGGTGAGTGGTGACCACGAGATAAGAAGAGGACAAATCAGGAAGTGAACAAGTTATCCTCATCTAACATTCTAACCCTAAGCAACAGCCTAAACCTAACCGTCAACAGCCGTAGCGATTTTTGACAGCTTCTGGAATAAAAACCATTTTGTACCAAAGAGATAAATATTTAGAGTCAATAAACTTAATATTGACTGTCAATTTGTTTAGTGCTTGTAAATTGGTGACACCCGTCGAGGTGTCTACTAACAACGTCGCGCATATGTAATTATGAGTAAAATATGCTTTACACGACGCGTGACGACTGCGCGCTGGTGAGGGCGGCGTGCGACTGCGCAATTTGTTTTACATATATTTTTTTTGTTTATAACTAATCTGTTGGCCTCTTCAGTTTTACCGGGCTTTGGTGAACGCATATGGCATTGAACCTTAAAACTATCATTGACTACCGCAAGGACACCGCTGCGATACGAACCTCGCCTTGAGCCGTCAACCAGGAGAGGGACATCAGACTTGCCGTGGCACCCCGGAAGGGGTGTACCCTGGGGCTCTAGCGGTTTGGTTATTATCTGGTTGATTATTTGGAGAGAATTTAATCAATCTTCGGACAGATCCTGTGATTCTTCGACCACGCCGGCGAGGTCGATATATGATTGTGTACCTTTGATAACAGGCGCATATACCAAATACTGAGTACTTCCTGTTGCCGGGAGCTGTTGGATCGGGCGACTGGCGACTCAACGTACGTACTAGTACGTAGCACCATTTAGTAGGTACTATTTTAAACTTTCTTTTGCCCTGTTCGTTTGAAGTAATGTACAAATACCGTTTTTCAAATAAAATTGCAAAATGATTGTGTTCTTACTAAGCATATACTGAATCTGGATCTTCGTTAAATAAACACAAGAATCCTCCCATCAAACCCTAACCTCTGTCAAAAGCAAACATTCTAAGTCCATAAATACCAAAACTGATTCCTCGATAAACCTGTAAAAACAATACGTCCCATCGATCATCGACGAAGACCGCTGGGGGCTTTGGTAAACCGACACCAAGCAGGCCGAGCTCCGAAATTGCCTAAGAAAATAATGAACAAAATATCTGTTCTGTAGTTATGTATGTTTCATACCATGTTATTATTATGTATATTGCTAAAAGTATGTAGTTTGAAACAATTGATTATCTTAGTTTTTTTGTCTCTGTTAAGTGATAAATATTAATCAGTTTAATGCTAGATAATCATATACCTAGGTCTCTTCCAAGGGACACCACTTAGATTGATACTATCCAGTCTTTTGGTATTGGTAGGGCAGCTCTTCTGCAGAGTCCGCCTGGGGAACTACCAGCTTTGCCAGTTATTTAACCGATAAGCAGTAGTGTGCAAACATTACTGTGTTCCGGATTGAAGGGCAATGTTTCCAGCGTAATTACTGGGCACATAGAGATTTAACATCTAATATCATAGGGGGACGAGCGCAGTGCATTGCCGCGCATAGTTTTCAACTGTTGAGGTTGTAAGATTCTGGGCGGCACTGAACTGTTATGGGCAAGCGTGAAGCTTAACATCAGGTGAGCTACTTGCTCGGCTCGTCATCAAATTCCATTTAAAAAAAAGACTATTTTTCTATTTCTGTCACTATGTACAGAATGTTAGTCAAATAAAGTCCTGAAGACGAGAGACTGCTAATGAAATTGGGCAAAAAGCAAAAAAACTCAGTTCCCGCCAAGCCGAAGATTTATTTAAGGGAGCGTAAAGATCTGTTTATGGTATGCGTCGGTAATTAAGGGGAGGTTGCACACGTGCGCCCACGCAAAAACGGAAAATAAAAAGTTATACCTGTTCGAGCGAGAGCGACAGGTCCGCTGACACGCTCTTCGGGGGTGCTAGATTCTCAAACTTTACGTAATAATGCTAGGGAGTTTTTCTAACTTTCCGTAGACAGCGAAAAGAATTTTAAAAAAAAACAGTCGAATTATCAACCTCCTCCTTTTTTTTTGGAAGTCGTTTAATAAGGAACTTAGATAGTAATACGTTTCATTCTCAAAATTGATAATTGGGGGGGAATCCTTATATGGGGGTGATTTGTCGATGAAATTTACTGCTCTATTCGTATTTCGAATATCGCTCAAACCATCAATCAACCACCAATCGTAGCTCAAACGGTATTCAACCTGAATATACACAATTTAATTATGTGTAGATTATCAGCCTACACCCGTCTACTGCTAGAAATAGGCCTTTCACAAGGTATAGCTCTCATTTGGCTTTGCTAAGCTCTTCATCTTAATTAATCCTAGATATATATATAGCTATAACTAAACGTAATTTATTAATTACTTAGCGTGTTAATTTGTACCCATTTTCGTTTTTAAGTGACTTGAAGGAAAAAGGAGTAACTGTACTTTTTTACATGTTTGTTACGTGATTATTCCCCCAATTCGAATAGATGTTCATGTTTTTTTTTTTGTTAGGTCATAATTTAGAGTTGATTCAATATAAATTTCATCGAAATTGATTCTGCGCTTTTTGAAAAAAAATCAACAAAAACGAAAAGTACTTACACAGATGACGTTTTGTTTTTTTTTGGTGCCCTTCAGCAAATGTTTTGATGATTTTCTACTTTTTAGTTCACGTTTGTATATATATATTCTTGAAGTCAGACTTTTGTTTTATTTTCTAAAAATTAATTATAATGACCCAACATTTTGTCGTCTATTTTCATTTCGTACAGCATTTCTTCAAAACTTTGAGTACCACAGACCACAGCCTTCCCATAATGTTATCTTATTATAGCTAAAATGACTTCGGTGTTCAGAGATAATAGCCGAAGCCCCGGGTTCACCATTTTTTACTGGATTTTTTAAACCGGGTCGTGATACACCGCTTTTAGATATACCGTGTTAGAGGGTTTGGTTTTAGTGTTGTAAAGGCTCGTCGTTAATTATTTACAACATTGCAAGCATTAGCGGCTTTAAGTAAGGTTACGTGGAAGATTGAAATCAAAGAACACAATTGAAATAATTTTCACATGCTTTTGAAGCTTAAAGTACAGTGCTTTCTAGAATTTGGACATAATAACTCATACTCCAGATTTAGAGTAGGTAGATTAAATTGCAGAAGTTATGTATGACAGGTAAATTAAAAAGTGCTTTATTATTTGATATAACAAACAAAAAACAGTGTTAAGATCTGTGTCACGTTCAAAAGTTCAAAAGTGTATCTAACTGTACCAAAATTGATGAATAAATGATTGAAATAAAAACGAAAATTGAATTGTATTTGTAAAAGTTAACACTTGTAAAAGTTAAAGATTTTTTGTAGAAAATATATTTTTATGACAGATACTTGAAAAGGATTCCACAGAATACAATGTTATCAGCTTGCCATTGATTGACACGTGCTCGAAAGCTAATCATTTGTTATTGTTTAGAAATTCTATTGTTACATTTTTTTTGTAGACGTTTTTAAAAGTATAACATTGTTAACCGCAGCCCTCGAAGAAACAATAGGGTTACGCATGAGTAAGTGTTTATCTGCTTCAATTATCAAAACTTGATGTTTAAAAATATGATATTTAAAAAAACCAGTCTTTCAGAGTCCCAAATACGATCGAGAACAAGGAGTTGCAATATTTGAACCCAATAAGTACAATTTGGTAAATAAATACACATTTTTTTTTTACTTCCGCGTCTCAAAGACTCAAATGACAGTCTTTCAGACCCGCGAACACGCTCAACACTCGCCGATGACAGATAGTCTTAACTTTAATTTAATCGCTAGTCCCCCTGAGGAACGTTTTTGTAAAGGTTTCTGGATACTGTCAAGATGTAAAGTTGTTCGTTGCAGTGATTAACGATCGCTCGTAGTTTCTGATTAATTAGTCCTGTTGGTATTGTGAAATGAGTATTTAATTAAGATTGAGTAGCGTGCTGTATAAGTTTTGTTTAAAAGACCGTTAAGCACGTGTAGGTGCAGCAAAGTATATCTAAAGCTTAGGTCAAACCGGCGAATCCCGCTGCAGTACGCAGGTCCCGATTCGCTCGTACAATTACTTTAACTACGTAACTTGTATGCACGTGTTCAAATTGGCGCAGGAGTTGCATCGAAATATAGACGTGATCGAGCGTGATTTATGAAATGCCGTTGAACATGGAATTATTTTTACAAAAGTAAAAGAAAACAAGAATCTCTACGACCTTAGCCACGAAGACTATAAAAATAATAGGAAAAAAGTAGGATATGGGACGTAATAGCTCAAGGACCCAATTTTTTCCTCACCTTGAGATTCTTCTTCAGATACTAGCAGAGCCTCAGCTTCGATATCGAAAGACATCTTATCCTATTAAGAAACTAAAAAATAATGTCGCGCGGGGATCCGCGTCAGTTTGGGAAGCTAAGCGATCGAGTGATCGCGCCGTCTCACGGGCTGGATTCCTCGTAGTTTGACCGAATCTTAATTTTCAAATGTAATATAAGGCATAATTTCTTAAATACTTCTTATATATTTCTTACCTACTTGGTATTTTTTGGTATGAGCTTACATTTTTATATTACTTTTTGATTCCTCGTTTCGTAAACGTTACACATAATACATAATTATTATTATAGGTACGTAAGAAAAGGCGAAATAGAATTTAAATAAGTATAAGGAAGGTTAAACTAAACTCATAATTTGGATAAAAATTAAAACCAGAAAGAGCAACTAAAATACAATTGCTACAACCAACCCTTTTCGGTTCCTATCTATTTTTAAATTCTTTAGTTTTTATCGGGAAGTGTCCAGCATTACTTTTATTTATGGCATGCCTCATTCACACGGACAAAACAGGTCCTTAATTACAAAAAATAAAAACAAATGGGACCCCCACGGGACTTCAATTATCTAAAATCTCTGTCACGTAGTGTTGTGTTAGTTACGTTGACGAGTTCGGGGATTGGGGGTTAAGAAATGAGGCAGGCTTCACGAACAGTTAACTGATGATTAGAAGAATTGCAGTTTCAGGTAAAAAAAATCTGTTCTTACCTAAACTAATTAAATATTTTGTAAGTGGACCTACAATACACTGTTCTTTGCAATGTTGAATTGTATTTTGCACTTCTCTTTTTTAACTAGAAAGACTAGTCTAGTCTAGTCGAGACGAGCCTTACTAAAAGGTAAGACGAGGTAAACTAATAGACGGAATAATCGACTGTTGTCAAACGTAGAGTCGGCAAATAAATTTGATTTGATATTCCGTTTTTATATAATTAAAATTACAGCCTGATTGATTAATAACATTTTATTCAGTTGATAAAATTTTAACAGCCATTTTGTTGCCTGTTTGTCGGACTTGGATTTAACTCGAAGATATCGTACAGCGATATCAGATCCCGAGCCGATACGTCGACAACTTACGTCTTATCTGATGCTTGAAGCAATTTCTGAACCAGTGGGCTGGAGTGAACGAGTATGGCGGTAAGACTCGGTTTGATTATATTATTTCTTCTTTTTGTGGGATGCTTTCGATGACCGTGGAGATATCTTATAGAGTGCTGGATTAAGTTACGGTTAATATACCATGATGATGCGTTTACTTTAAATAGAAGTGCAGTTACTCGTAGAAAACTACATATTTAGCTGTCTTACTCAATTGTATGTGCTCATTATAGTTTACAGCATTTTATAACTGCTGGATCTGGCATTCTCTTATACTAACATTTATCTCTTTAAGTATTTTAAGATCGACGGTCTTGTCATCGTCTGTCTAACCTGGATCTGCTACAGATAGATGGATTTCGTGTGGCTAAATTATGATTTCAATTTAGAACAAGTACCGTAATACTGGTGACTCTAAGGATAGATAGAGTGATTCTGCTCTGATAAGATTCTTTTGACTCTTTTGCTCTGTTTTTTTGTGGTGTTTTTTTTAGTGTTCGCTTAGACAAGTACTAGACTTTGCCTGTATTCAACCGCCAAGCATTAGCATGAAACATTACTGTGTTCCGGGTTGAAGAATAATGTTTCCAATGAAATTACTGAGCATGAAGAGACTAAACATGTAATAACTCAGCGACGAGTACAGTGCAGCCGTGTAGAGTTTCGAACTGTGATAAGGGCAAGCGTCACGTACCATTAGGCGAGCGCCGTGCTCGTCTTGTAGTTATTCGCATAAATAAAGTAAAACATATTTATTTAAAAAAAACAACCAATTAACAATTGAAATTTTGGTCTTATACAAACAAACTTATTTTTAAAGCACCACGTAAGTAGATAACCATTCAAATCATTTTATGAATCTTCATCTGCAAACAACAATGCCTTCAAAATTGAATGTCATGCAAAATTTTGCAAGTTACACAATGCTAAGATTAAAATATCTGTTGTATTTGTACAACAAATACAAATATTATGTCGTCTTTGTCGTGAGGATGTTATAGGAAATATTGATAAACATCTCCTTGGTAGTAATCCTTGATGAATGCAGCAGTATATTGGTGTCAAGTGTAGCGTGGCTGGATTAGTGTATTGTGCAAATATGTGCTGGGATGGTGGAAGTCGTCATGCGTGAAGATGTTTGTTTTGTTGAAGCTTTGGAGATGCGGGCGGTTTTTTGGTGTTTAGTTGACCAAAGGGAGGTCTTTCATGACGTGCATTCGTGCAAGAACAAAATGATGCTTGTAATTATCCTGAGACTACTTTAACCACTTTGATAGATTACGCTCTCTCTCGCTTGCACATGCTATTTATACCCGGGGACTGCCCCGGTGGCTCAGTTGGTAGCGAACCTACGTTCTATGCTTGGGGGCGTGGGTTCGATTCCCATCTAGGACAAACATTTATGTGATGAATATTTGTGTTTGTTCTATGTCTGGGTGTTAATATCTATCAGATGACCGTGTGTGCAATAATGTCCCAGATTTATTATTATTATTATACTGAGGCTGACCTTCAAAATTGCTTTGCAATATTATCTTTATCAGTACATATTTACACGTTTAAGTACTATTTACACTTAAATTGATCACATTACTCATAATATTATAGTAATTAAGCAATACATGAAACATCTAGTCTTTCTTTTAAATAAATAATTGGTGTTTTGGATAAAAATGAGAAATTTTTCAGGTTTATATACTTTTTAATAATGGAAATGTTGCACACACAAGCACTAAGTTTTTTAATCTCATATTATGACTACATTTTTTTTTCGGGTAAAAATGCAGTTTCATACAACGTTGCCAGAACCGACGCCTTTATAAAACCTTTTATTAAAACATCGGTACACAGATCAGGATTATTTAAAAAAATTGCAACCGAAGAATTTAAGTTTCCGTTTAGAAATTAATTCAGGCGTGAATTTCGCACAAGGGTCAAAGAGGTCTATATTGTTTGGTTCTGTGCAGTTTGCAGAATGTCTTATTGTAGCTATGAGATGGTGTCCACGAGATAAGGCAGGATTTAAAGCTGTGTGGTGTGCTGAGGTTTACGCTGAACCATTGTGAAAATTGATTTGTAATGGAAATGTTAATATGGACTAACATGGATTTGTATTATCAATAAATTTTAAGGCTGACATCGTTTTTTTTTACATCATCATCATCGTCATTATCAGATAGAAGATGTCCATGTTTAAAAAAGGCCTTCCTTTAAGAAATGGGAATGGGGTTGCCATAATTCTCACGCTTGGCAGGCGGCGTCGGGATCGCAGAACGCATACCGTATACTAAGTGATCGCTGCTTCCCGTCTTCCGGCGGTTCTGCCCGCAATTTGTGTGGCATACCCTGCAGGTCCAGTTTTTAACTAATTTGTGAAATACCTGTAGGGCTCGAATTTGAACGTGTAACGTCGATCTTCAAACTGTCAAACTTCATGCCACCGAGGTCTTAGGTAAGATGATGCTGAGCGGGTGAAATGTTAACAGTGACTTATTGAAAACATATATAAATAGAGCTTCACGCTAGGTTTCCGTACATCTGCCCGGCCGGGAGTCGAACCCGGGACATCCCGCTCATAAGACAGAAACTCTACCAACATTATATGTTTCATTTACAACCCAATATCTACACAAATCGTTATAGCAGAAAGCCTTTATTTTGGTATCTTATGTCAGAATTAAAGCTATTAGGGTCAGTATTATACTTGTGAAGTAAGGAACATCATTAAAATCTTTTCCATCACAAAAAGGACTTCCCAAGAACGCGCGCCAAGAATGTGAAATTTCAAATTCATGGCAGTCATGAAGAGAAATTCCAATGTCTCGCGAATTCTGACCCCGCCCCTCTACTCTGCCCTTCCGCCCGCCCTGCGGCAGTCGCGGCATTACTTACAAATATTTTGGAAATATTTCTCCAACTTGTCGGCATTTTATCTACCGCTTCTTTCCGTTTAGTTGCTTATTGCGTATTGACTACGTATCAAATATAAAACGTCGTACACTGACTACACAAACATTCTATACTGGGCTCTACTTCACTAAAGATAAAGTTAAGTCTTGGTTTTAAGATGGAGGCTGATAGTATTTTTGTAACTAAGCAGCAAATTATTATCTAACAACAAAATCTTTTTGAAAAACTAAAATGAATGCGCGCAAAAACGCAACGATGACTGTCTGGGACAGGGTTGACGCATTTACGGTTTCAGTTAATTTTAATTTTAATCAACTGATTTCAAAACTTAAGAAATAAGGTTTGTGTACTATACCATTTTTTTCGTAGCACACCTGAGGATGTCAGGAGGAATTGTAGTATTCATTTCAAATCTCTGTGAGAGACATTTATTTTTCTCTGTAATTTGGTGAAGTTAAGTTATTATTGTTGGAGTACTCAGTGAAGGAAGTTTGTTTGTGCGATAAAATTCGGAACGAGGATACCGATATACTCGTACTTAGCTTTCAGGGTTTGCTAGTTGAAAAGGCAATAGAAAGGCCACATTGCTCGAATAACCAATAATCGACGGGGAACAAATGTTCTTAAGTAGCAACCACAACCGGCAGACGCAGCGTGGGTAGACCTAGGTGACGCAAATTGAAGATTTTCGTTTAATTTAGCGCTCTAATAGGAAGGCCTTTGCATATCAGTGGACTTCTGGCTAATGAAGATAATTAATGTGAATCTCACTTGTCGCAATGCTGCCCATTTTCTTTCTATTTATTTCTGTCCCTAGCGATAGCTAATCAATAACCATTCCTTCTGATGCTTGTTAAGGTCGTCCCGACCTTCGCTTCCTTGGTTTGTCGCAAGTTTATTGCGAAAATTGCGATCTAGCTGGTTGCTAATTTTGGCCCAAAGATCATCAAACATGCGGCAGACATTTTCAGTTCAATCTTACGTATAGCAAAAGTTTCGGACAAAATCCTTAATAAAAAAAATGCAAATTCAATTAAATTGCAATTTAAACATAGCATGGTATTTCTCATGTTCTACAGATAAATAGCTTATTTAAATAATATCGCATTCAAGTATCAACCCTAGACCTTATCTCCCATCTCGTGCCACGTAATTTGACACTTTTCCCTGACAAAGCCCACATTTGCTCGTCACAGACAGATCTACACACCGACACACGCAAAAACCTACGAGCCGATCTACAAAAAGCAATTAGCATTTTTTGCGTCACTATTTCGTTCGAAATTAATTTTCAAAGGAATTTTGAAAAAAGAGGTCGCACGTGTTTAGCCGAGAATATGTGGACTGCAAAATAAGTCTTATTTTTCATAATTAGGCCGTGAAGTTCTGTGGAAGTCGGTGTTTAGGATGATCAATAGATGAGGGTGGTCTTTATGTGATTACATCCGGATATTAATAGAAATTCGTTGAAAAGTTTAGGTTTCTGTCGCTTAATTATGCACAACAAGATTTTTTATCTCTCTAGGACTCTAGTCCAAAGAGCACAAGTTATTATCACACTACTTGTTACCAGCTACTTCGTTCGCGTGGACATAAAAAAAGTATCATATATCCGTCTTTGTAATATACTGTGACTCCTTTTCACATTTATCAAGATCCGTTTAGCCGTGATAGCTCGACAAACATCCAGACATAGACACAAAGTTACTTCGTGTAGCTCGATGGCGTTGATCCATTTTTGTGCATATTTTAACGTTTTGTATGGACTGACAGTAAAGTTATAATGTAGGGAGTTCTGAATCAGCAATCCAAGTTTTGTCCTCGAGACGAACGTATTAATTTTTATACTTCGAAGCTTTAATGGTCCTGATATGACTGCTGATTCTCTGAATTATAATATTAGTTAGGATCATACACGAATAATATTAGTTAGGATCATACAATACAAATATTAAATATTCGATCGATCCATTGGAATTCGAATTCGAAAGTTTGTGTGTATGTGTGTTTGTTTTCACTCAACTCAGTAACAATAGAAAGGATATTGATGAAATTTACATTCTTTTTTGTACCCTAGATTAATACGTACTGTTTACCCCGAAAAAATATACCTTTGGTTCCTGTAGCGGGTGAAACCGCGAGGCGCTGCCAGTATACGATAAGCACAAAGTGGTAACAGTGGCTTTAGTATTTGATAAAATACTGTACTCTATATATGTACTAGTTCTGAAGTTGCGAGGATACTAGTTGTAGGTATTTTTATCTATTCTGTGATACTAGTAAAACGAATCGTCACAAAACAAACTTAATGCCTATTTAAAGGACCATTGCTTTCATTCGTTACGATATAGGACGCAACTGAAACCTTAGTACAATCCACATATATCTGAACATAATTATGAAGATGATACTGTCATATTTTATGTACAGAGAAGTGTCGCACCATTATAGTACAAAAAGTTACCAAATCCGTAACATCCTTCATCAATAGGCATTAAATTCACCATCAATCAATAGGTCGAATAAAATCGCGATGCACCGACAGATAACGCAAATTCAATAAAAAATCTATGTCCCGAGGCGATATAAGATCCGTATCTAGTGTAATCCGTACAGGAAGCTCTTTGTAACCACCAGATGCGAAATTCCTTCCACCAGACAATTCTACGCGAACAACAGTTCAAATGCTCACAGAGCGTTGAATGCACTTGTGTGGGCGTGGCTGGATTGCATTCCGAGTTTAGAATGATTTAGGTCTAACGTTTCGTGAAAAAAATGTGCCAGACAGTTAAAATGGCTTATTGTTGGCGCGAGTCTAGTTTCCTTTGTACTTCCGTATGAAAAAATGTATTGATAAGTCGATTTTATCAGGGTTTATAGACTACAATTACAGAAAGAACACAATAACAATAATATTAAGAAAAGCCGAGCCGTGTCAAGGATGACTGCCTTCCTGCCTGAAAGAATAGCCTCGACCAAGCCAAGACCTCACTCTTGAGGTGTTGGTCGAGGCTTTTTTCTAGACAGGGTCAAGGGTCAGACTTAGAAGGCACACATAATTGACATCGCGTTGTCACTACCGGTAGCTTGGGCCCTACCCCGATGTCCGTGGCGATATAGGTTTAGGTAATTCATTTTCTTATGTGTTACACGCATATTTAAAAAAAAAGCTTTAGAATTAAAATAATTATGAGAATGTTACTAAGGCTGGAAGCATTATATTATTAATCGCTGTTATTGTTTTCTAAAATAAATATTTAAGAGTAATATAATATATTGAAATGTAATATGTATGTACAAATTACAAACTAGGTTTGGTTAAAAAGAGTCTAACTTTTTGTCTCATCGATAACCAAACCATTTCCCCTACGGGCGGAACAGCCCGTGTTGAAATAAGAGAAGAAATTATATTAATTGTTGTCCTCTGAAATGTGCCTCAAAATTTTTATTAGATTTGCAAAATATTTTTGTTTGTATTGATATAATAAACCAGCACAGCCTCGACGAATCACTCTTTCACGATCATAAAGCACAAGGAAACACAAACAAAATGTTGTAAAACACGATGCAATTCCTAAAAAAAGGTTCTAAACGAAGTAATTCAGGCGGCAAATTGGTACCGAAAAGGATTTTCTACTGTTTTGAAAATAAAAATAGCACCGCGTCGGCACACTTTGAGTAGGATTAAGTTCGGATTCCAACGCAGCCCTTTGGCCCCTTTTTTGAATTGTTTTTACAGCTTATGGAACCCTTTGTCGGTTCTAACGAATTGCGGCGAATTGGGAAACAACATAATGCATTTTTCCGTGTTATAATGTAGTAGGCTTTTAATATGAGCGCCTATTATGCGGCCCTTGAATGGGCACTGGCATCCTTTGACTTGAAGCTACGTGTTGCTGAATAGACTTGTTTCCATTTCATGCTTTTAGATTTCAATGGGGCAGAAGGAACACATCGCCGTGTTTCAATAGGTTCTGCTGAAATCTCCATTGTGATGGCGCAACTCATTCAGGTGACTAGTCATTTTACTTGGAATATAACTTCTCGTTTATGGTGAGACCTATTCTGAAATGGATATTTTGGAAATTTTATTTTCAAAGGATAATAGCACATTATCATAATTATTTAATATTGAATAGTAGAGAACCTGGCGCCAAGACAAACCTCTGCGAGGTTTTATGCTGCTAATCACTAATTAAAATGTTAACTTAGATATTAAATAAATAATAATAATTAAAAAATATATAACAAGAGCAAACAAAGGGATACCATCGTGATCACAGTAAAAAAAAATCCTCTTCTGTAATCGTGATAGTAACGCATATAGTTTCCGGACACTAAGGTCTATTATTTAGAGAATGCCTGGTTTGCTGCAAGCTTAGATCATTGCCACTGCTACTAGAGAGAATATTGAAACGTAGATGTTTTTGTCATTTGATAGATTGGCTTGGCAAACATGAATGGCAAGTCTGTAAAACATTGCTACATTTTCTTCCTTATGAGAAATAAAATTATCTCTTAACGGATCGCTATGAAAAAAATACTTTCGATTTTAGCCACTCTTATATTAATTCTTCGAATAATTAACGACTCCTTGCATTTCAAGAGGTATGTGTAATATATTTCATTGTGTTACGACTTCATAGTAGGTCTGTTCATATGTTACGATGACATTTCACACCAAGTCGAGAGGGCTACCAAGCTGCTTTATTTGATACGAAAGGATACCTTTAGAAATATAAAAAGACCATAGTTAAAAAATATATATTTCAAAATGAAATGTGTACAAAGGTGTTTGGAAAGGTCTACCACTAGTGTTAATTCATAGAAAATTTTGGCTTAGGTCTGCCGCGGTGACGTGCGCCAGAACACATTTCTCCGTGCGCCAGTGTCTCTTCCTCATTATATAGTCTGCTGTTTTATTACAATAATGCTAAGGTTGGTTTTAAATTTAAATACACCATCATCATCACATCATATGGCATCATCGCGGCCATTTTGACTTTGTACGACAACAGTTTTTTAGATGATTTGTTTATCTCTATACAAGCGACGGATTTGGGGTTTGAAATATCCCTACTTTCGAGTGGCTTATACCGATTTTGTTTTTATACATTAGGTTTTTGTAAACCAAGCGATTTTAAAAGAACATGCTATGTCTAAAGTAGAAAAACTCTTTCATACAATATCAGTTTATGTGCGTTCACTAATAACTTTTCGACTTAACAAAAGAAACTTCCACAATCGCATTAGGATGCTCAAAAAGTCTTGTCCCTGCACTGGACGTGTCACTCATATATCCAGATTAAAGTTTCTATACCTCTGGACCGTTACTAATCTGCGCTAGAGATCTTTTCAATTCCCAAAAACCTATAAATCTTAGGGCACATATGCATTGTTATGTTTTAGACAAAAAAGAACTCGCTTTTTTTTCCAACTTTTTTAGCATAACCCACTCGAATAGCCGGAAGCCATATGTGCACAAATATTTAAAAGTGGTTTGCCTACGTATATTTTTTTGGTTCGTTTTTTTGGAACGCGACCTGAATTTATTTAATGGTTACTAAGTTTGGACCCTTTTTCGTTTGACAAGGCATATTCGTGGTCCAAAAAAGATTAGCGTTTGTATTGTCGGACATTTTTTGGAGCCCCGCGGAGGCGTTTTTATAGAGTTCGTGACAACAACGTTAATAAATAACAAATAGTTATGTTAAGGAAAAACTTGGGCTATGGAGATTAATTTAAATTTTCAATCGGAACGGCTTTTTGTCAGAGTTTCGGAATTGATTTTTGTAATGAAAAATTACTTCCTAAGGTTTTTAATGAATTCGAATGCTTATTTAAATACAGACGTTATGTTTCTTATTTAAATTTTCGTTAAATTGCAATTCGTTTATATATTTTTAGTTTTAAATTAGCATGCGGTCTTCTGAAAGGTAAGATACCATTTCGAGTTTTTGGGAGTGTCGCCAATTCTATGCCCGGGAAATTACAATTCCTCACAGCAAACCATACATACCAAACAATATTGCAGTCCAATTGTCAAGAAATACATCTGATTGATGATACACCGTCTCCAATACAATTATTCTACTACAATAGCCATTCATTGGCCCCGAATATGCCTACCAAGTGTGTCCTATAAATAATACATTATACACCTCATTGTTAACAAACTCAATGCGAAGCTTTAAGCTTGGATGATCTCTTAAAATAACAAGTGTTTGCTTCAATGATTAACAACAATACAGATACCTTTAGCTGCCTATGAAAGCCTCCTTGTGATTTTGGTATAAAGTGATATTGTTGTGAAATTTACACGACAATATTAGAGCTCTATTCCTTTCTATGAAGTCGCAATTTTGTATGACATGATGTTCGAGTAACATTTTCGGTCTAACACGGAAATTTAATTTTTATTACCTTGAAGTGTGGCACAATTTTCATTGGCTGATAAGAAGATATACCATAAATTCGCTTTCAGAATAAAATGTGCGTGAAACATCACGGCCAACTTGGTTCGCCAACACAAAGAAACATTCCTCTATTGATACTTTGCTATTTAAATGGTTTTACACATTTATAATATGAGTTACGGTAAATAGGGCTATTGTGATATAAGTTTTTATTTTGTTCCAAATATATTGTAGGAAAATAATGCACACAATCCTATTTCAATATTTAAACGATAATTTTGTAGTGTACTTCAAACGTAAGTAGGTAATCTATTGGGAAATCTAATTATGTGCGTGTTGTTCCAGTGACTATTAATTTTGAGTGTATTTAAGCGTACAGCGAGGACTACCAGGAGTCTCTACCAGAGTTTCTTTCCCGAAAAGTACTTACAATTTATGAGTGCCTTAAAATCTTGTGTAAACAGATATCTTCTAAGTACGCATGCTCCATCCTAGATCATTGCTCATCATCAGGCAGCATCAGGCAGGATGTGGTCAACGCAAACTAATTCAGAATTTTTCGTTTTTTTTTTATTGAGACCATTTTCTAGCAAATATTTATAAGGAATTACGTAAAAAGGGCGTTACTACTTTATTATAAAATTTTAAGACTAAAATTGATAATCAAAAGATTCAGCTGCAAACCACGCCCTTTTGGAATTAATTACACCAAATTGAACTCGTCATCTGCTCTTCATTTGTTTTTTGTTGTATCTCAAAGTAGGCCATCGGGGCGTCTCCGCCCAATGTCGAAGTTGGGCCCAAGGCGCGCGACGCTCGCTTCGCGGTCAATCTTCTTTAAAAAGCCTGTCATTTTTAGTACGATGAAATTAAGTTAATATAAAAAGTATACATAAGTATCAATAACAAGTAACAAGTAAGTATTAGTAATATAAGTAATCAAGTATTAGTAATAGAAATAGTAGTCAGCGAATATTTATTTCTCTAACTTTTAGATACATTTTAGTATTTTTTTGTAAAATGCTGAAATAAAAAGTTATTTTTACCTTTCTCTTTATAGGACCGAAATCGCTGGATATAGCTACAAATAATAAATTATATACATTTCGTAGGACACACGGAGCATCACACAAATATTATAAATGCGAAAGTTTGTGTGTAAGTGTGTTTGTTCCCGTTAAATTCCGTAACGGCTGAATGAAATTTGGTATGAAGGTAGCTTGTACCCTGGACATATAAGCTAGTATTTATCCCGGAAAATATTCGATTTCTGTAGAATAGCGGGTGAAACCGCGGTGCGCAGCTAGAAGATAATAAAGTAAAAAATAACAAGTTTTTTGCAACCATTAAGTACATTACACCACCTTCAGTTCCTGCCCACAATGACACAAAGAAAATATGATACTTAACATAATTACGAATCTAGCAAGTTTAGTCGGCACATCTAACCACTGTAATTAATCACAACAAATTGGCAAGTTTCCAAGAACTTGTTATAAGTCCAAATAGTGAAATTCTATTCCCCGCCCTGTAAAGCGCGCCCCGCCCTAGGTTTCGACCGCTCCGCCCTATCACGCCCGGTGCGCGAGAATTCTTGCTTAGAATTATTTGAAGGCGGCAACACCATTGAAAACTTGACATGTAAATTGTTTGGCCAAGATTGCTTTTTTTTGTCGGCTTTGAGTATACTTCCTTGAAGCGTGAGGTGAGGTGAGATTTAGAAACGGCGATTATCAAACATCTCAAGCTTTATCCTAAATTATTGTATTGTTAGATTTGTTAGACAATATATTGCCATTCTAATTGACTTGTCTTGAGCCTATTACAAGACAACAAGTTTTAAAACTGGTTTTCCAATTATGTCTATGTAACTGAGTGACGAGCCGAGCAAGTCACTTGTCTGATGGTAAGCGTCACACCATAATTGTTCAGTGCTACTCAAAACTTTGAATCTCAACACCTCAAAATCAATGCTGTGATTTAATATTTTAAATCTGTTTTATGCCCGATAATTTCGCTGGAAACATTTTCCTTCAATCCGGAAAAATCACAGTAATATTTGCACACTACTGCTTGGCGGTTGAAGATCTGGCATAAGTATGGTACTTTCCCAGGTGGCTTCTACAAAGGAGTCCTACCAGCACAACTGAACTCTACTACTATTTGAATATTCGTTCATAATTGTTGCCACCGTAATTGTTAATAATACCGTTAATAATTATTGTTAATAATTGTTAATACCGTTGTAATTTTAAAATATTATACGAGTTTTGGCGACAATAAGACGCTAATGGACCCATATGTAACGTATGCCTTGGCTTTGCCTCTATTTTAGTGCTTATGCTTTTCCATTAAATGTAATTTTTTGCTTGTCGCCACACTATTTTGTAACGTTTTCTATTAAATAAAATTGTATTATCTAACGGAACACAAACACTTTATACTAAGACTATTCTAAATACAATCTAAACTTAAATAAAAGAGCTAAAATTACAACCAAAATTATTATAAATTAATCATAGATAAAAAACCTCAGGTCACTATCCGCGGGCAGGGTACCCAAAATGCTACGTTTTCTATTGCTTTTTTTAATCTCTATATTTAAAGCACAGTCTTTATAGCAACGGTGCTTACTTTGCATTTACTATGGATTTGGAGACGATTATTGTCCTTAACAGCGGGTCCACTCTGCCCATCAAACTTATAATACCGTTAGAGGACAAAAAAACAAATGACACAATGATTTCGAAGCACATCAGTGGCATATTTTTTCGTCTCAGTTTTCCCGTATTCGCTTTTCAAATAATGCTCAGTGTTCTTATCTGATTCGATCTTACGTTTTGAGTACAAAAGGACCGTGTTATCTGACTTAGATCTTGAGTCTCACTCTCAGGGTCTTATAATCCCGATATGGGTCCAGACAATAGCACGTCGCGACACGTGGACCGCTATTCTTGGAGGACAAATTGGTATTATGACTTGAGTTATGTTATAAAAACCATTGTTTTTTAAATCAGTTGTGTTGTATTAGAGAATGCTTGATGACTGTTGTTATTTTAATAATTTATTTGATAAATCAATAATTGGCATTATTAGGGATGAATTACGATTGACGAAAGATATAGCGCTTACCTCAGCCAAAAGGTACGAGTAAGTTTGGTTATTCAACGGGGAATGCTGCCAGCTTTTTGGGCACATTTTCGTCAAGTTTTTGGGCTTGACAATTCGATTTTTATTTCTTTTATCCTGACTATCCAAGAAGGAGGTTAATGTTTTTGAATTGTATGTAAGTGTAAATGTTTGTGTGTTCCTGTGTTACTTTAGTACGCTAAACGGCGCGACCGATTTTGACAAGTGAGGTGTCGATGGATTGTTCTTTATGTCCAGTCCAGACCCACATAGGCTATATGATCGGATCTGACAGCTTCCGGCAATAGGAAGTATTCAGTATTTGGTATAGGGGCCGGTTACCAAAGGTATACACGATGACACATCGACATTGCCGACGAGGTGGAAGAATCCCAGGATCTGTCAGATCAACCTACTGGGGCAACCCTGGCACCCCTTCTGGGGTGCCAGGGTAAATCTGAAGTGGGTGACGGTCCAAGCCGAGGTTCGTACTGCAGGGGTGCCTTTCCGTTATTTGCCCATATAAATAATAGTTTTTAAGCCCAATGCCATCTGCGTTTGCCACAAGTCCGGTAAAGCCGTAGAGGCGTGAGAGGCCAAAAACAAAATCTTTTTTTTTTAAATACACGACGCACTTGGAATTTTGTTTTTTTTTCTTGTTTCGATTATTATAATAATATAGTTTATTAATTATAGTAATTTAGGTAATTATTTTAATTTTAGTTAAAGTGTAGTCTCATTAATTTATCTTATAATTATATCGTATCAAGTCTTAAATGTTTGTTTGTTTTGATACAAATATTTCCTTCCAAATTTTATTTTTTCCAATAATCTATTATTTGGAACCAACATACGTACACTTTACATAATAGTAAGTTTAATTTATTGTAATGCTGATAACTGATGAAATCATGTAACGTGTATACTTTTTCTTTTTAGTTTTTTTTTTTTAATGTTACTCGGTGACCAGACGAGCAAGTCACCCACCTGATGTTAAGCGTCACGCTTGCCCGTAACAGTTCAGTACCACCCAGAATGTTGAACTTCAACAGTTAAATACTGTGCGCGGCAATGCACTGCGCTCGTCACCCTGAGATGTTAGATGTTAAATCTCTGTATGCCCAGTAATTACGCTGGAAATATTGCCCTTCGATCCGGAGCACAGTAATGCTTGCACACTACTGCTTGGCGGTTGAATAGCTGGCAAAGGTATGGTACTTCCCCAGGCGGACTCTGCAACAGAGCCCTACCACTACATTTATTTTGCCAGTTAATTATTTATCTATTATTATTGCTATTGACGCAGAAATGAATCCAGCTATCATTTGTTACACACCAAAGATCTTCATAGGGTGTCATTACTTTTAATAGGAGCCTTAACGATGATAAATTCGCACTAAATATAATAAAGGTAAAGGATTTGTTGATGCGAGAGAATTTGAAATTCATTTTGGATGTTATTGATGTTATTATACCCATTGTCATAGTTTGTCGCTTGATGCTCTTCTAAACGGTTTTAGATATACAGTATGTTCAGGTACTGTGTCGCCTCGTACTATGACGGATGCTGCACATTGTTGATGTGACGTTGCTGGAGATAGCCGACGTGGATGTGAAACTCTGCTTGTTCGTAATCATATTGTAATTGATGCTAATTGGTACACGTCTTAGTTGCTAGTGAAGTTTATTTGTAAAGTTAACTATTACTTCCGCGGTTGAGGCATGTACACATGTAGGTAGCGCGTCAAAGTAGCTTACTCTTTGGTATTGAGACCGCACAGGTACATTGATATCTTCTGCCTTCACATTTGTTAAAAGTTTTATTGCCCGCATCATCCGCTAAGTTTTATAATTATATAAGGTTGTTCGCGCCGTCTTCGCGACCTATTTAAACGACTAAATCGAATATACAGTTTTCTAATATACTATGTCAACTAAACCCACATTTCAAACTCGCGCCATTCGCGCAGCAATCATTCATCCATTCATTCACTCAATCTCTCACTTACTTCACTTCATTCAATTAAACTACACACCAATTTATTACGTGTTAAATAATATAGAAAAATATAAGCAGATTCCAAGCAAAATCTGTGTTTCTTTGTTCGTACTGAACAAAGGT
Organism: Apocheima hispidaria; assembly: GCA_947579745.1. Taxonomy (NCBI): domain Eukaryota; kingdom Metazoa; phylum Arthropoda; class Insecta; order Lepidoptera; family Geometridae; genus Apocheima; species Apocheima hispidaria. The sequence goes on from OX388161.1 coordinate 9,860,372, forward strand.
AATTTGTATCATCGCGTAAGTCCTTAAGATTATAATTGCGTAAGTTGTAAATTATGAATATTTCCATCAACAATATAATTTCTTTTACAATTCAGATCAGCCTGTATTTATGTGTCACTTTCTGTCTCGCAGTCAACTACAAATCAATAACCAACAATAGGCGATATAATGGTCCTCTTTAACAGTTTAAAACGAGACAAATTAACAATAAATTTCAAATGTTTGTGACTACGGTTTTAATAATAAAACTAATTCACTTTATACTGAAGATACATACGAGTATCTACAGAATTATGATACATAGAAGACATACTTTTTGTGTGAAAGTTGTGTAATACTGCGGCCATACTATCGCGATACGGCGAAAGTTTGCATTGTCGCGACAAGTCTGCTGGTCGAATAGTTCGTCGAATCGGGGTGTATTGGGGCGAATACGAATGATGTCAGTAATTATGAGCGAATTATGAAGTTTTAAAGTAAAATTTAATCAGTTTTGCACTAGATTGACTTTTCATTGGAAGTATAAGTGAACAAGAAGTTCGCCGATTGCCGTGTTTTTATCGTGAATCCCAAACCGAAAATTTGCGCGTCAGTGTGGTCCTGGCATAATGATGCAAAATATTAGGATTTAGTTGTGTTATAGGTAAGTGAGTAAATAGAGTTTCCGAAGATGCCAGTAGAATATTTTACCCATTTTGTGTAGGTACCTAGCTATTTTCATTCTCAATCGAAAATATTCAAGCCTTTAAAAATATTTTAACTATCCACAGAATATTTATATATAGCTACATTCCTATAAATTTAAATTGCATTGCGTTTCTTACATATTTCATGTGTAATGGCGTTCATATTTCTTTTCTGCCTTTTTTTAAAATAGCAATTTTAAAAATCTCTCTATTCATTATAACGCACCTCATCAGGCAGCTAGCACACTTCATTTAATATCAAAGCACAAACATCTGCTTAGAAGCTGAGAAAACATTTCCTGACATCACAGTTTTGTCCCGCTTAATATCCCTCAAGAAACGGACTCCTTTCATAATTATTGTCAAATGCCATCTTGCGCATGTTCCTCGCGCTTCAACGAATTTCTGCGCAAAATATAAAAATTTAATACGCCCTATACTAAATTGAATAGGCATCAGTCGTCTTACAGAAAAGGCGACAGGATAAAGCATCATATTTATTTCATAATAAATGACAATTATCGTAAATTGATTTTCGAGTTCACAATGCGTGCGCGCAGCTAACCAAACATTGGCCAGAAAGGATCGTCCGCTGTCATTGTTGAGATTTAAAAAAATACTTCTTGCTACATTTAAGATGATCGAGGTTTGTTGTGCTACGTAAAGCAACAAATATTATGTATTTATTTATGTTATTGCTCAGATATGAATAAATAAATAAGATAATTTCAATGTTTATGTTACTACTGGAATAATTGCATTGGTGTTTGTAATATTAATAGTAAAATAGTCATACCAATGCAATGAAAACTGTCTTAATAAAACGAAATTCTTATTATTTTGTAATACTATTTTTTTAACCCATATACGAGCTAGTCCGCTTTTCACCACCAACTCGCCTGTAAGTAACCGATGCTGTGGTCGAAGATTAAGAAGCATCTTTCAGGAAACAAGGAAGCTAGCAGGTATCCGTCCGTGAGTTTTCTTTAATTTCATAAAGCCTAATTTCATTTGTATAACACTAGAATAGAAATATGATTTATTTACCTACAAAGAATGACTTTAACCGCTTTCCAGAAATCTTCCGTTGGTGCTGTGCCACGCTTGTGAAACCTCGCAGTTTTAGAGTTTGCCAATGCTTGACTTTTGACCTCTCAGATACTAAGTAAAATTGACTAACATCCATGTAAACTTTCATTCTCTTAATATTTTAGGGATCGGATTAAAATAAATTACCTTATTAATGGTAGTAACTTATTTAAGGAATACGTCCGTAAGGAACTCCTGTGCAAAATTCAATGCTTGTAAATCCACCAGGTTTGGCTAAACGTCCGTAGTTTTTAGATTTTTACTAAACGGTAAGATTTTCCCGAACAGGTGCTATCTAAATGACGACATGCCAATGTTCACATCTTGTATTACAACAGCAATGAGTGGCCAGACAAGCCATCAATTAGGCTGACAGTTTCTTAAAATACATGTCCGTGTCGCTAACTAAATAATACTCCAGGTGCGTAGACAATTAGACAATTTATACCATTATAATCACTGTATTTGGAGTGGTGTCACGGAGTTTCCACGTGGTTCCAAGAACTGCATTGTTGGCCGCCACCCAGAGAGGCCGTGTTTGCAAACGTCCTGAATAAGCCTGCCCCAATATTTGGTTTTCGAATGAACGAAACAATGCCTCCGTTGGGACAGTTAGAGGTTTCTTGTGAATCGCGTGACAATGCTTCCCGGCTTGCTGATGCGAATGTGACTGTTTTGTCACATATGTAGTTAAGTCTACTGGTCATTTCAGTTTCTCTATCTAAATCTTTAAGTATTAATTGGTATTTTATTGGTAGTAATGTTGCGAAATGAAAAATGGGATACATAAAGTACTTGGATTCAGTTCGAGAAGTGTAAAAATGATCATTAGTTGTGACAAACATTACTGCGAAAATTTGTGTTTGTTATATTTATATCCACTCAACTCCCTGACTGATAAACGGATATGGATTAAATTTGATATGGACGTAGCTTACTAAAATATTTTACAGCTAATGCAGCTATTTTTAATCCCAAAATAATAATTTAAAAAAAAACACATAGCCCGCTTGATGGCTTCAGTTACTTTCGATTGACACTTGTAGCACCAGAGTTATTTTTTATGTTTGTTTATGTTGCTGACTCTTTTACTGTCTGTCTATCTCTCTCCTCATTTAGCATCTTACATCTTTTTGAAGAAGAATGTTGTAGAGATACAACAGACTGATACTCTACTTTCATAGAAATCGTCGTAGAGAAGCCGCACACCTTTTTGGCGAGTATGTTTGCACGTCCACGACAGCGGCGCCGCAGGAGGTTACCAACGACCACCTCCAGCTTATTGTGCATTATTCATTCAATTTACTCTATTTATAATCCTTAACAAAATAATCACAGCACGGGCGAGGCTTGCAGAAAGTCATAGGTTTTGTTTGTGATTATTTGCAGTAACGGATGAAGTGACATCTGTTAACATGTTTGTTACGAAATGACAGCGGGTACGTGATTTGAGTTACATGCACATTTTTCAAAAAAGCTTTATCAAATAATTAAAATCAAACCTATATAGCCTATCATAAGTTGAAGTAAATTGGATAGAGAAATGTACAAAATTATATTTTCCGAAATTCCAATCCGTAATATTGTTATGGGTATAATTAATTGCCAACACAATTGTAACTGCACGAGGCTTGCAATTGCGGTTGCTGCATTTCTCATCGTTCTCACTAATTTTATCGGTGGGGAAATTCGAAATTTAAAGTATGTCTCCACGAGTAAGAAGCAGTGGGATGTTTTTTTTATTCCTGATGTCCCCACTGGTTGAGACCATAGTGCGGACCTTTGGACCATATCAAAATAGTGCAACAGGCCTCCTGATTTTTATTGTTATTTACTTGTCTCACTGCGAGTGCGATCCGTTTGACATTGACACCCGCAGTCGGGGCTGTCCTTACATCTAACCAAACGAGTGCGAAAGTGACAGTTCATCACTCTTGTCTTCTAGCATGTCTTGCGCGCCTGTAGGTATTTATCGCAGGTGGTTAAGCTTCATTGTGCATGCTAAAGCTAACTTAATTGCAACATAGGGAGAGTCTCTATTTATTTAACAGTAATTTCGAAGTGAGACTTTTGTAATTTTACTATTATTTAATCTGTGGTTTCTAGTTGTGTAAATCCAGCTTGGGGAAGTGCCACACCTTTACCAATCATTCAACCGCTAAGCAGTAGTGTGCAAACATAAATGTGTTACGGATTGAGAAGCAATGCTTCCAGCGAAATTACGGGGCACTACAGATTTAACATCTAATATCTCTGGGTGTCGACGTGTCGCGCGCAATGTATTGCCGCGCAGGTTTTTATGCTGTTGAAGCTAACTATTCTGGGTGGCAATAAACTGTTATGGATAAGTGTGATTCTCAAAATCAGGTGAGCGACTTCCTCATCTCGATACAAAGGAGTATTAAAAAAAAAAGTAATTATAAATAAAATAATGTGTCAGTCATTTTCTTGGAATGCTTACGTCACTACTCTGCTCATCATCCAGGTTCTTCCTCCTCAAATGTTTGGAGAGTTGAGGCATCAGCCTTGAGGTAGTCCCTAATGGTCCGATATGGTCAAATGCCCATATATTCGTTTGTGGAGCTACTTCATAATTCGGGTCCTCTTCATCTTGTATCACCTATTCCGTCTTCATGACTACTATGTACGATGTAGCACTTAAGAGTGGACCATTTTGCTGCATACACTGTCGATTCAAGAAGGTCGCCTTATTCTTATGCAGAGCTCTAGGCGCACGTTTCCGAAGTTGGTAAGGTCATATAATCGTACCAGGTTTAAGCAACGCGCGCTTCGAGCTCTCTATATGAATGGCGCGAATACTTGATTACATTACATTACATTACATTATCAGCCAGAAGACGTCCACTGCTGAACATAGGCCTCCCCCTTAGACCGCCACACCGACCGACAATGTGCCACTTGCATCCACCGGTTGCGACTTTCACAATGTCGTCGGTCCACCTAATGGGAGGCCTGCCTTCGTTTTCCGGTTCAAGGTCGCCACTCAAGAACCTCCTCCTCCTTGATTATCAATTATCTTTCTTAGCTCCGCACTGCTTGTGCATTTAGCCAGGCATGTTCTTAGAATGAAGGAGCTTACCATCACGATTCACGAAGCTCACCTCACGACAAAACCATTGTTACAATACTATAATCAACATAGTCAATTTGAATGCTAAGCAGGAAGTGATAAAACTAACGACCTTGCATCCTGTGTAGATACCGACGTGGTTTACTTTACGAATACTTGTCTTAGGTTAGGAATGTCATTTCAATATTTTAACCCAACCTACGCTGAATTACACTCTATCGTAGACCAATAAAGTTGAGAAGGGTTTGGCTGTTATGGAGATAACAAATAGTGTTCAAAGCGGTTGCATTAGGTTAGGAATATCATCCCGTGTGGAGTTGCTAGTCTCCCATCGGGCGCGTCCCCGGGTGGTGGATAGGGGAATGCCCCCTAGATATAGGGGGTATCGGATTTATCCGACGTGAACCAAAACTAGCAGAGGGGAAGTTCGCTCTTAATTAAGATGCGACTTAGTGGTGGCCTGCATGCGCGGGGGGATCGGTCGGCGTCCTAGATAATCTGGGTTGCGGCGGTGTGAATCCGGGTAGCAGCGGAAGGCTGCGGGGCTCGGTCGGCGTCTCAGCTTTATGTCGAGTAGCGGCGACGCGAGTCGGGGAGAACTTCTCCGCGTGTCCCTATGAAGGTAGCATAGGGCACAGTGGATGAAGAAAGGTGAGGCTCAGCAATGAGCTGTTGTAGTCCGTCAAGGATCTACGTGGATGTGTTCGCGACGATAGTCCGTGGGCGTCCCTCTTTTGTCTACTTTCGTGGCGAGGTGGACGCGTGTGCGGGCTGTCGTCGCGAACAGATTTGTGTGTATTTAATTTGTGTTTTTTTTTTTTTTTTTATATGTGTATATTTAGTGTATTAGTATGTAATATGTTTATCTATAATCTCAATCCTAAGTTTTGGTGCCCGGCGATGGGATGCATGGCTGCAGGGAATTTTAAATAAAAAATGCAGTGCCGAGGGCACCGACCCAGGCCGTCAAGCCCCTAAACTGACAAACAAAAATGGCGAGTTGTAAAAAAGATGATCTACCCCAGGTGGGTTCCGTCAGCTCTGCTGACGGGGAATCCCACCCTCCTACGGGAGGCTGCCCCTCGTATTCTGGGGGGGGCGACAACCGCTTAGAGGGCCTTGGCCCTCACAACGACGACTCTGGCGAGAACAATGACTATGTTTGCATAACGGAATCGATATTGGACGGGAACACGCAGTGCGTGGCTGATATGGAGAGGATATCCCGTGATGGCGACCTAGATACTGGGTCTAAGTCACTGGACCTATCGGGCACGGACTCGGACGTGAGTTTGCGCGAGTTGGTTTCTCCGGCTCCTGTGGAGACTTCAGTCGGCCAGTGGAGAAAGCGCCGAAGGGAGAAGGCTACAGAGGACGATGCCACGATGCCTTCGCCCAAGGTGGCTGCGGCCCGCCGTGGACGTGGTCGTCAGTCCACCACCGGCGGCCTTGTCAAGGCCGAATATAACAAGGCCAAAGTCGAAGCAACTCGGCTACTGGCTGAAGAGGACCTGGCCATAGAAACCCGGAGAAAAAAGGAGGCGGCAACCGCAGCCCTCCGAAAGCACCCGGGAGTACTAGGTGACGAGGATCTGGACACGCAGGACCTTGGAAGGGTAGTGCAGGAGTCCTTGGAGACCATACAAAAAGTCGCCAAGACGTCCGGCAATCTTAAGGGAACCTACGTCAAAGCCCTTAAGGAGGCGGCGGAAGCTATAAAGAGTTCCGTCGAGGAGATGCGGGCTCGCACGGTGCCCGAAGAGGTAGCTCGTCTAGAGGCGGCCAACGTGAAGCTTGCAGGCGAGCTGCGGGAGCTGCGAAAGGAGATGGCGGAGCTGCGAGCTGCTCAGGTGCCACCAGCTCCGGCTCCCTCCCTGGTCGTGGCTTCGTCTGGGAAGCCGGCCTTTGAGGATATGTTGAGGACTATCATGGTGCAAGTGGGCACCATGATAAATGCCCGTTTTGAGGGACTGGATGAGCGGTTGCTTCCTGAGAAGCGCATCAGGCCCCCTCTTGCCGCTGACAGGCGTCGAAAGGATGCGCTTGGTGCTGGCCGGGAGGAGGTTGCTCCTCCTGCACCCTTCCCTTCTCGGGCCCCTGCACCAGAGCCTAAGTCTAATAAGGGCAAAGGCAAAGGAATGGGGGCCCAGAAAGGGAGGGCTGCCGACGCCAAATCCACTGGACCAGTCGACTGCACATTGGAGCCACCGGCTCCATCTTCACAGGCTCCACTTCAGCCCTGGACTGAGGTAATGGGGCGAGGATTGAAGCGGAAGGACCGAGAGCCTCGGCCTGCCCCGCCTGAGCGGCCCAAGGCGGCGAAGCCGACTGCACAAAATCGGCCCCGATCCGCGAAGACAAAGGTGGCCAAGCTCCGCTCCCGTCAAACTGCAGCCGTCGTCATTACGCTGCTGCCGGGGGCGGCGGAAAAAGGCTTGACTTACTCCAAGATCCTGGCGAGAGCAAAAGACCAAATTGACTTGGGTGCTCTTGGAGTGCCGCCTTTGAAGATGAGGACTGCGGCCACCGGAGGCCGAATCCTCGAGATCCCCGGCTCGGAAAAGAGCGAGAAAGCTGACTCCCTGGCTGTAAAGCTTAGGGAGGTCTTCCAGGGGGCAGAAGAGGACATTCGGGTCTCAAGGCCCATCACCACCACAAATTTGCGGGTGAGCGGCCTTGATGACTCAATCACTCCCGCAGAGCTGGTGGAGAGTCTCGCCAAGGCTGGAGAGTGTGGCGTGCTGGACATAAAATCCGGTGAAATTAAAAAGGGTACGGCAGGCATGGGCACCGCCATTGCGCGGTGCCCTGTGACGGCCGCCAAAACGATTATGGCGGGCGGTGGCCGGCTCCTAGTGGGCTGGGTGGCGGCTCGGGTTCAGGTGTTGGACACCCGACCCCACCGATGCTATCGGTGTCTTGCATTGGGGCACGTCAGGGCCCAGTGCAAGTCAGAGGTGGACCGCAGCGATGAGTGCTATCGCTGCGGTAAAAAGGCCCACAAAGCCTGTGACTGTTCCGCTGCCCCGCACTGCACCCTGTGTGCAGCTGCCGGAAAACCAGCGAACCACCTCTCCGGGGGCAAGGCTTGTGCCAAGCCCCCGTCCAAGAAAGGGGCGAGAAGAAAGAAAACTGCGACTGAGGCTGAGGCCAAGTCGCAGCCGACTCGCCCCTTAACGGAGCAGGCGGTGTGCATGGAGGAAAATTAGTATGGCCCTATCTTTCCTCCAGGCGAATATTAATCACTCTGCCAGGGCTCAGGATGTTCTACTCCAGAGTCTGGCAGAGCGTTTGATTCAGGTGGCTGTGGTCACTGAGCCTTATCGGGTCCCACCCAGGACTGACTGGGTTGGAGATCTCGACGGCTTGGTGGCGATCACGACCCAGTCGCCGGCCCAATCCCCTTCTTTCGACGGTGTGGTGAGGGGCAGGGGGCTCGTGGCGGCTTTGGTTGGTGAGATAACTGTCGTGGGGGTTTACTTCTCCCCCAATAGGGTCCTCGCCGATTTTGAGGTATTCCTCGGCGAGGTGGCGACCCTGGTCAGCCAGAGCCGGCCCAGGCCGGTCGTCGTCCTTGGAGACCTCAATGCCAAATCTACGGTGTGGGGGTCTCTAAGGACGGACGCACGGGGTGAGGCAGTTGGCGAGTGGCTGGCAGAGGCTGGGATGTGTGTCCTGAACCGGGGTTCCACCCTAACGTGCGTGCGGCGATCAGGCGGGTCGGTGGTCGATGTGACCTTTGCCACGCCTGAGCTTGCTGTGCGGGTCTTTGACTGGGAGGTGTTGGTGGACGAGGAGACGCTGTCGGATCACCGCTACATCCGGTTCACCGTCTCCTCGTGTCCGGCGGAATCAGGCACACATCCTGCACCTGCGGTCGGTCGACGGTGGGCCCTTAATAGACTGGACCGAGGGCTGCTGCAGGAGGCAGCCCTTGTCCAGGCGTGGAACGCCCTACCCTCAGAGCCAGTGGACCTGGATACAGAGGCTGGCATACTGTGCGAGGCCATGGCGCACGTCTGCGATGCTGCCATGTCCCGTGCAAGGGCGCCACAAGCTAGACGCCAGGTCTACTGGTGGTCTGAGGAGATTGCCGGGCTCCGCCACCAGTGCGTGGTGAAGCGCCGCCGTTACCAGCGATACCGGAGGAGGAGGCGTCAGGAAACGGCCGAATCGGACGCCCTCTACGTCGCATATAGAGAGGCGTCCAAGACCCTTCGCGCAGCAATCAGTCAGGCCAAGGCGGAGGCCTGGCAGCAGTTGCTGGAATCACTGGAGCTGGACCCGTGGGGGCGACCGTACATGATGGCGAGGCAGAAACTTCGCCCCTGGACTCCTCCCGTCACCGGCACCCTGCAGCCGGAAGTGCTCAAGCGGGTGGTCGAGGGTTTGTTTCCCAGTAGTCCGGGGAACGAGTTTTTCCCTCCTACCATGGTCACACCACTGAGATCAGCCCGAGAGGATGAAGAGGATGTGCCTGAAATCTCACAGGGAGAGTTGGGTGCGGCCGTCCTCAGGATGAAGGCCAAAAACACGGCACCAGGGCCTGATGGTATTCCCGGTCGCGCGTGGGCCCTCGCTCAGGAGGCTCTGGAGCCCCGCATAAGAGCCCTATTCGATCGGTGCATGCGGGAAGGAAGGTTCCCTAAGCTATGGAAGAGGGGTCGACTAGTCCTGCTGCGGAAAGAGGGGCGCCCGGCGGATGAGCCAGCGGGATATCGACCAATTGTGTTGCTTGACGAGGCTGGCAAGCTCCTGGAGCGTGTTGTGGCTGCCCGCCTCGTCAAGCATCTCGAGTTCGTCGGCCCGGATTTGGCCGACACCCAGTTTGGGTTCCGGAGAGGTCGCTCAACGGTCGATGCAATATCATATGTCCGCGACCTCTCCGAGAAGGCGTGCTCCAGCGGTGGGGTCATGTTGGCGGTGTCACTAGACATCGCCAACGCCTTCAACAGCCTGCCGTGGAGCACGATCTTGGAGGCGCTGGGGTACCACAACGTGCCCCAGTACCTTCAACGCCTCGTCCGGGACTACCTCTCTGATAGAGAGGTAGTCTACCCGACGAGGGAGGGAGAAGGACGGAGCCCCATGACGCGCGGCGTTCCACAGGGGTCTGTCATGGGCCCCCGCTTGTGGAACGTTGGGTACGACTGGGTGCTACGGGGCGGTAACCTGAGTGGCGTCGACGTCGTTTGCTACGCCGACGACACTCTGGTAACCGCCTGGGGAAAAACGTACAGGGAAGCGTCCGTCCTGGCCACTGCCGCAGTTGCAGGAGTGGTGGCCAAGATCCGGCGACTGGGCCTGGAGGTGGCGCTCCATAAATCCGAGGCCATCTGCTTCCATGGCCCTCGGAGGGCGCCGCCTGCGGGTTCCAGCATCATGGTGGGGGGAACTGAAATTGCTGTCGGGACGACACTGAAATATCTCGGCGTCGTACTCGACAGCAAATGGAGATTTGGGGCGCATTTCGCGCGGCTGGCTCCGGGACTCGTGGGGACAGCAACTGCGCTGAGCCGTCTCCTCCCGAATCTCAGGGGCGGGAATGGGCGCTGCCGCCGCCTCTATATGGCGGTGGTGCGCTCGATGGCCCTCTATGGTGCTCCTATATGGGCGGGTTCCCTCGGCTCCAGGGAGACCGCCCTGCTTTATAGGGCCCAGAGGGTCATGGCGGTGAGAGTGTGCAGGGGTTACCGCACGCTCTCACATGAGGTGGCCTGCGTCCTCGCCGGGTCCCTCCCGTGGGACTTGGAGGCCGAGGTCCTGTCCTCGGTGTTCTGGCGCAGGGCGCAGGCACGGGAGGAGGACCTTCGCCCTGTCCCGCGTGAGGTGCAGCAGTGGAGGATGGACGCCAGGGATGCTGCCCTGGCGTCCTGGAGCAGGCGGCTTGCCGTGGATCTACGGAGGGGGGCCGGAGCCGTTCGCTTACTAGAAGCGGTTAGGCCCGTACTCGAGGAGTGGGTCCATCGGGGGCATGGGGCGCTGACCTTCCGGTTGACGCAGGTCCTCTCGGGGCATGGATGCCTCGGGAGGTACCTGTGCAACGTGGCCCGGAGGGAGGCGACCCCGGTTTGCCACCAGTGCGGCTGCGTGGAGGAAACTGCGCAGCACGTGCTTGAGATATGCCCGGGGGCAGCGGAACCGCGGCTGGAGTTGGTGGCAGTCGTGGGGGTGGACCTCTCGTTGTCGACTATTCTAGCTCGAATGGTCGACGACGAGAGGTCATGGGAGGCGATGGTCTCTTTCTGCGAGGTTGTGATGTCGCAGAGGGAGACCGAGGAGCGAGAGAGAGAGAGAGAGATCCTCTCGCTCACCCGCTCCGGAGAGCGCGGACACGGAGGCGAGCCAGCAGGGCTCGTACTCCGTCTCCGCTTGGAGGGCCTGGGGCGACGAATACCGGGTTACCCGTCGCCTCCCTCACCTAGGGCCCTCCAGGGATGAATGGGAGTTTCCCTCGAGCCGGATGGAGGGCCTTCGTTCCCCTCCTGAGGTGGGTCCACCCCGGTGCAAAAAGGGGTGGACATCGGCAAAACAGGGCTGCGGAGAGTGCGCGAGCGATCCCGCGGCCCTGTTTGCGATTCCGATGCCGACGGAACATCGTGGGGTTTTTAGTCGGTAGGGGCGTCGCCTTTTCCGTGACGTCGATTCCGACATAGCCCGTCCGTCCACCCAGCGGACGGGTATGCGTAAGTGCATTTTCCCCACGTACAAAAAAAAAAAAAAAAAAAGGTTAGGAATATCATTAACGCACAAACCTTGTTCAGGCACTGAAAATTGAATCTCATTTCTACAAATATAAAGGTCAATTTGGAATTTAAAATAGTTCTTAACCCATTGAAAGGTGCTTTGTTTTAGCGTTGTCGCATGTAGGGTCAATATTGTCACGCGGGAAGCGGAAATGTTAGAGGAACGACATGTTTAATTTACTGATTTACGTTGTACATTGTAACTGTGGGTCACTATTGTACTTGTATGTAGAAGAAATTGCGTTTTGTTTTCTTTTTATTTTTTCTTAAAATACTTGGCTTGTTCCCGAAGTTGTTAGTAAGCCCAAAAGTATCTATAAGTTCCAGCGGCCAGTCTCTGTAAGTTATTGATTCGATTACAGCTTACAATTTAATATAAGGAATGTCTAAAAATTATCGTCTAAACTCATCAACAGCCTCAAAGCTCAAAGCATATTTGAAATCAAGGATTAAAAAACCGCTCAAGTTCGAGTTTGACTTGCGCAACTCCGGTTACGGAACCGGAGTTGCGCAAGTCGGAACCGGAGTTGCGCAAGTCAAACTCGAACTTATTTTTACTTATTTTTCAAATTATTTTTCAACTTATTTTTACAACTTATTTTTCGTAAAATTATATAACTCTGATTGCACCGAACATTGTTCTAACGAAATGATAAGTCGGCTTGAAGGACAATTAACTTTGTAGTTGAAGAACTGTTCTCCCGTACATCGATATACGTCACGGTCTGTTCTCCAACTACAAAATTAAATGTAACATTGTAATAGCAAAAAAAAAACGTGAAATAATAACAAATTAACGATATTCAGATTTTTTTCTTTACTTGTGAATGATGTAAGGAATTGCTTCTTGGCAAATTTCTTGATTCTAAATCCACGAGGTCTTGATTTATTTTCGAATGTCAAAATATGCGACTTATATGGCTGTATTATTTGATTGCGTTGACTTAAAAACTTTTTTTTTTACAGCTCAAATGAACCATACACCTCATTTGATGTTAATTTCAACTTGAACGCGTTCCTCAGACAAAGGTTCTTGACAGACAGACCGTCAACGAAGCGATCCTATCCTCTTTTCCATTTGACGTACAAAACCAAAAAAAACCTACGGATTTGGTCTAGACGGCAGGAAATGACTGCGTTCAATGTAGCTTATAAGTAGTTCTTTGCTTTACCTAAAGACCCTACATAATAAGCCTGTGGTTTGCAGAGATTAATATTAATAAATTGCAATGGCAACACTTACCTATCTATTGAAGTGCCTCAATCTAATCACACATACCCGTATTCAAGAGAACACACCTTTGTCCAATAAATGGGTTCACCGACGACAAAACGACCTCCAGTCTGTAAAAAGACAAGCAATAACCACATACTGGGCTATTATCCATGTCTTGAGACCATCACACCTAGTAACACCAACCAACTTTAATATACAGTTGGAAAAATATGGAACTATATATTTTTCACGGTTGGCTGTTAGGTTTGCTTAGAAAATACGATTGCAGCTCCTCGCTCAGCTATAGAGATTTGTTGGTCGGGCTATATCAAAGAACCTAGGGGTTCAATAGTTTGACAGTATTGTGAAATTTCTCACTTTGGATCGGCGGCGACCCGCAGAGCGTTCGGGTTGGGCATTGTTGGCACACGTGCGCTCTGAATGGGCCCTCGGGTTTCTTGGATTTGACAACCCTATTTATGGAAGACGCCTAATTGAATTAGGGCGCGCCCTTATGAGGGCTGAGCTGATTTAGTTGATTAAATCATGTTTTGGGGTTGTTATTGGCTTATGAGCTTGTGCACTAATAATAACGTATGAGAATTTTCACCAAACTTCATATAAATTTCCAAAAAAAATACTTTTGCTTACTTATTTTCTTTTATCACTTTCCACTTAATAACTACTTTAATTTAATATAAAAAACAAAATATGTTTAAACTGTAGCAACATTTAAAAAAACAATATTTACTGATAAAAATTTCTAAACACATTTTTGCTTAATCAAAGCAAAACGTACATTCAGACACAAAAAACCGATCTCTAGGCTTAAAAATATAGCTAGATAGATAACTAAAAACAGCATAAAACTAGTGTAACAACTGACGGCCTTATCGCTTGAAGCGATCTCTTACAGGCAACCTCAGCACGAAGAGGATTTGTATGGAACAGGTGAGGGACGGACTGTGCTATTAACTATTAATAAGGGACTATGCTACTCGCAAAAAAAAAAATATAGACAACATACTACTATACTATATATATATATATATATATATATATATATACTACTGAAAATATAGTTAAATAATAAACACATACAACTTACTAATACTACAACAATACATACCTAAATAATAATAAAATAAATAAATAAACCACGAAATACAGCTCAAACTAAAGTGAATTTAAAATATCATCCATTCCTGATAAACCAAACACGTAGTCGTCGTCCTTGAGAGCTGTGCACATATTTGTTTTGGCTGGAGCTTTAGAGATTGACTTCTTGTCATCTTTGCAAACAAGCAGGGCGGGTGGGGTGTGTGAAATACCTTAGAGGTATTTGTGGGGCTTTCAAGATGTTTATGCACGCTTGTGAGGTTTTTCTTTTATTTGTTATGGCATAAATTATTGCAGTATTGATTAATAATATCCTAATCCTGACTTCCTAACCAATATATAAACTATATATTATAATACTAGTTGTTACCCGTGACTTCGTTCGCGTATACATAAAAAAGTATCCTATGTCCATCTTCGTGATATACAGTAACTGCTCAAATTTTATCAAGATCCCAAACAATAAAAAATATATTTAAAAAAACATTCAGACAGAGAGAGACAAAGTTAGTTCCTATAGTTCGCTAGATGGCGTTAGTTGGCCATTTTTTTTTTTTTGCATTTTTTGACGTTTTGTGTAGACTGACAGGTTGTAACGTCGGGGAACCCCCGACTTCATAAATCGCGCAAGCAAAAGTTTTTCCTCGTGACGGACTTATTCATTTTTATACCTCTAAGCTTTATTGGTCCCTGATACGACTTTAGGATTTATCCCCAAGAGGAGATACAGCCTCGAGCTTAGTTTGGGGCTCACTGACTAATTTCTTAAAGAGTGTTCGAAGTCCGGTTATAGCTGTAGAGGCCGTTACCCAACAGCTTCGTCGTCTAAAAAAAATTTTTATAGAGTGTATACTTAGAATTCCAACAGTTTATGTTATTTATAAGATTTTTAACTTTAGAATTGGCTTCTTTGTATGTTCTATTGCTGTTGAAATAAATTATCTTATCTTTTCATATTATAAATTCGAAAGTAACTCTGTCTCTCTATCTATCTGTCTCTCTGACTGGGTATTTGTCGCGTTATCACTGCTAAATCGCTGAACGGACCGAGCTGAATTTTTGCATAGATATAGCTTAGATTGTGAATATGTGTTTTGTATCTGTCTATCAAAGATATAAGGAAGAGGATGGTCCTCGCCTCAGGTTTTTCGGCTAGGTCCGTAATAATTCCAAAGTACAAAAAGTTTTTATCGCTAAGTTAGCAAAAATATACCAATTTTTATACTTGTAAGTATAAAATTATACTTTATAGTCAGTTATCGAAACTGGCCACTTACTTTTTCTAATCAAAAAATCTACAAATATAAAAATTAATCGCCGTTCATTAAGTCTCGCTAAAACGGCTGGACCGATTTTGAAGATTTATTTTTTGTTATGTTCATTATGTTCATAATTGTCAGAACAAGGTTTATATGAAAAGTTTAATTTTTTAATACATTTTACTATCGAATATGTACGTTTTTTTTTTGTTTATTTGTTATGCTAGGGATATCAGTTTTACACATTAAAGGCTACTTGTAGCTAATTAAATGAAGAGGATAGGAAAACTTCCAAAGAAGTAAGGACTCATCAAAATCGGTCAAGACGCTTAGGCTACAAAAGTTACTATAGGAGCACACAAACATACATACTTACATACTTATAACAACCCAAAAAGCATAACCCTCCATCTTTGCAGCCGGGTAAAAAAATACAATGCAAAAGAAAAATTATTACAATAATTATGCACCTACTTCACTGAATGGTATAATAATACATTTGGAAGCTACTCGAAACGTGCGCGTATCTAATCAGTAAATGCCGATACTATTTCATTGAGCAAAGCGCATTACATTGTCCTGTAACTGCAGTACAATGTTACTCAATACTCAAAGCGCATTACACTGTCCTGTAACTGCAGTACAATAATACTAGAGATAATAAGGAAACCAAAATTACACGGCTAAGAAATAAATTGAAGAAAAAATGTATACAGGGTGAGAACAAAATTAAATAGTAGGTTAACAGTGATACATTTTTAAAAGTTGGTAGATTTTTTATCAAGTAAAGCTACTCGCAGGTTAAAGAGGCAAGTAACTGTAATAAGTTATGGCGGGAAAGTGAAGAAGTCATATTTTGTTTCAAAACTTGTGTTTTTTCGAATGTTGTGTAAAAGTGTTTTTTTTATTAATTATGTGTTCTTGAACGTGCACGAGGGTGGATGAATCGCGTATTTGTGAAACGAGACTCTTCGGGTTGTTTCCTAAACTCCATAGAAACCTCTAGTAAAGTCTCTAGTAGTAGATTTACCGACTTTCTTTGCATGACCTAGACTATGACTAAGACTTGTTTTAATTGTGAAAAATTTACATCACTTGAAATATTGCAATACTTGACACTAGCCTAAAACACAACGTGTGGAGCAAAAACATAAGAAAAAAAAAACTGAAGTAATAATTTTAAAATGTCAAAGTAGCGCTAACTGTCACATAAACTGAACAAAGAGTAAGCCTATTTGGAACTTTAAATCGCCAATTAGCATACTAATCGGAAAGTTGCCAATCAACTTTACCTTGAGATGATGAAAGAGGTCCTAAGCTTATTTTAACAGAGTCGTTTACACTAACTGCTATTACCGAAAAGCTAGTGGTATATATCCGCAAGTAAGTTGCAAAGAACATGGCGTATGTGAATCCGCTAACCCGCACTGGGCCAGCAGCGTGGTGGATAAGGATATGGCAGAACCGTTCGAGGGTATGCCAATATTCGTATAATAACCCAGCAATAATTAAAAGCTGATGCTGATGCATTTTATTTTTAGATTATGTCTCTTTTTAAACTGGTATCAATTTTACATCCTGTATCCTGTCTTCAAGCCATTTAAGGCGATTTTTATCGATCGAAGACTAGAGAAGACTTTTGCGGCGTTCATTCGTGAAGTGACCGTTGGCGAATCAATTGCATGCACCGTCCATTCATAAGCTCGTCCATGCAAAGATCCTTGACTTGAAGTATGAATGAAAGAGTATCTTGAAAATATGCATCCGGTGGTTTATGTTGAATGAAGTGATTTAAGTTGAAATGCCACTGCTTTGTTCACTATTATGTTCTTGGTTAACAGGGCTAGCCACTCGGCCTACTGGCTTACATACTCAATAAATAAATAAATATTGGTGGACGTTTCTGACACAGCGCCATCTAGCCCCAAACTAAGCAAGCTTGTTTTATGGGAACCACCAGATAACTGATAGAATACATAAATACTTTTTTTGTTGTAAAAACATAAATAGAATACATAGAAACACCCAGGCAAAGAACAAACATTCATGTTCATCACACAAATGTTTGTCCTGGGTGGGAATAGAACCCACAGAAGGCGGAAATCCACCCACTGAACCACAAGGCTAGTCCAAAAATAAAAATAGTAATGGTTAAAAGATAACTATTTCGTAAGAGCGACTATACACAAATGCTGCTTTGTCTAGTTTATTTATTTATGGAAAACAAACAGCTTTATTATATACAAATAGAACAATTAATTAAGAACAAACAAGCCTTATCAGTTTTCACAAGTAGCAGAAGGACACAATCCAGTATAAGACAAGATTATGGACATTGTCATTACTTCAGCTTTATATTCCTTGATGTTTCTCTGTCTATCTCAATTATTATCAGAATATCATTCATCATGCACCAAACACATTATCTTGTATTCGATTGTACTTATTAAAATTATACATTCCAGTACAATAAAAAAAAAATATAAATAAATAAATAAAAAATATAGATAAATTATGAAATATTGATCATAAAGAATGCTAAGTAATATTATAAAATGCAAATGTAACTCTTTCTCTCTCTTTCTGTGTGTTAGACGCGTTATCACGGCTAAACGGCTGAACGGATTGCAGTTTTAGGACACACCACAATACGAATAATTTAAATATCTATTGGCTCAATACTGCAATAAAAATCATTCGAAATAGCGCCAAAACAGTATTTTTTTAATATAAATTATTGGAACTATAATGAGCCCGTATAGCTCAGCATGAGTCCGAGTTTCCATCAATAGAAATTTATTACCCAGATTCGCAAAGGTTACGCTTCCTTTGTGAATGTGAGGTTTTTTTCAGGGTAGGTAATAGAGCGGCGCGAGCGCAGACGGGACGGCTATTATGTTTTACAAAAATGACAGTTAGAACTACGCCCACTTTTTTAGATTCTAATTGTGGACGCGTTCAAAACTTTTTAAAGGTTTCGAAATAGATTCGAGTTTCTGGGCGTTTTTTTTTGAATATTGTATTGTATTGCGTTAGTAAAAAATATATTTCACCTATTAATAATCCTATGTGCATTTGTATAATAACAATCTCCACGCTTAGCAGGCGGTTATTTTTTATAACATAACAATTCAGTACCATCCAGAATTTTGAACTTCAACAGTTCAAAACCATGAGCGGCAAAGCACTGCGCTCGTCACCCTGAGATATTAGGTGTTTAATCTCTTTATGCCCAGTGCACACTACTGCTTGGCGATTGAATGACTGCCAAAGGCTCGCTGATCGCCCGTACTCCAACAGGCAAAATTTTATCCCGGCCACCGTGCTAGGCTTGCAGTGGTTCTGGTCGCAGCTTAGCACATACCCGGGTCCATTCACTTTCATACTATATTATTGTTATTTTTCATTTTGGTTTCACTTATTACTATTTCATTACAGTATTTCAAAATAGTTTTTTTTGGCTATCTAGGGTTGCAGTCTAACAAAACAGGTAGAAATCACCACCAAACTCGCGATAAGGCTATTATCATAGATATCCGTAAACAAGCTCAAATACCCCTCTAGTGGCCATCGAACACGTGTTCAGACCCTATTATTTAAAAAAAACACTATAGAAAGACTAATGTGAGATTCCTGACAATTGAATTAGAACTTTGCTGCACTTATTTTACAATTCATTTTAGGTTCATTGTAATGTACAAATCAGTTTAGATTCAGTGATAAAAGATCTTACGTGAAAATGGAATCATTATAGCAGTTTGATTTTTAATTCGATCGCTTATGGATGTAGTTACAACGAGGAAAAAATCAACAAAAGTTTGCACTTTATTGCCTTAAATGTGAAGAATATCACTTGATTTTTAAGGGGCACTTTAAAGGCTCTCCTAAGTTTTCTCGTAGCGAGTGATTGTGTTACAGCTATCCATCAATCGTAGACATTTTGTAAGCTTTCATTGGGCTTTTTGCCGCTAACTCATTTCCTGTGCCCGAGGCGAAATTCGGCCATATTTTTGCGAGACACAATTAAACTTTTTGAGCGGTTTTTTCTTTTTCGGTCAGTGGGTAGGTATTATGTTACCGGCATCTCAAAAATGGTTTTATTTTTTAAAGATAGAAAAACGTCTATGAAATTTTGGGATCTTTTGGTGAAGTTTTTGCAATTTTTTTTTAAATAGCCGCATTGGTGAATAATGTAAATGGCCGTCGGTTTTGGCTTGGCATTTTTCGCCTTGTAGAAATACATATATAAGAAAAATGCACGTGCATTTAAACAATACAAAATCTAAGATAAAACATTAGGTAACGTTACTTGGGTACTTTTCCTACCTACTTAAATTACTGAACACAACACAACACTACAACACAACAATAACGTCGATTCTGTTGTAACATTATTAGAACTGAAATAATTTGACAAGACTAAAATTATCTGCATTTCTGGTCTTTTGGATATGTAAGAGCAGGATAACATATCTTTTTCGAATTTAATTTAGTTTAAACAAGTAGTCCACAATGAACTGAGACTTTCGACCCCCATAACACACAACCCCTGGATTTTTTTTGCCCATATTATAAACGTTAAAATGATGTTAAAATGAACTACTTGCTTACAAAATTTTGAAGATCGGATCAACAATTCGCAAGTTATCGTCAAACAAACATAAGAATGGTGTGTTAAAGAAGAAGCCTTTTTCCAGCAATGGATCGATAAGGGCTGAAATGATGATACGAATTTACAATACCGCCCGACTTCTCTCGTAGACTGAGACCTTCGCTTGGCTCGGTCTAATATGGTACGACAGAATCGACATCATCATAAGGATTATTAAAAAAAAAAAAGTTAGAAGCAACAAACTTTCTATGCTCTCGAGTCTAGCAAAACTTGTATAGACACATTTATCATGGAACCACACGTGTATATATATCTTAAAAGGAGCCTCTCCAGCAGCCATTTTCGAAATTAGATAAGTAAATGTCAACCGCAAAAAACTGCAGCCAAATAACTGTCAGGCAAAAATTCGCCGGTCCTTTCAATCGTCGCCCAAAAATCCGCGGTTTCCGGTAAAAAACCGGAATGCACCGTAATTTTACACCGCACAAAATTGCTGCCGTTACACACGTGCAGGACTTTGTAGAATTAAAAAAATATACCGGGAAAGTTTACAGATCGTGTTTTTACAGAACTGAAACATATTTAGTGTTTTTTTTGTTTTGTGTCACGTGTTACTGATTTGTGTTGGAGGCAAGCGGGCGCGTGGTATCGCCACATTTCCTTTGGTTGATTGCGTCAAATACTGCGGCGAGGCGCCTGAACTGGCCGGAGAAGGTGACAATAATTCATGTCAAACCAAGGACCTTGCTATCGACAATTTTTGTGATAGTGGACGGGTTTTGACAAATTTAGTACAGCCATGGACATATAGTAGATAATATAATTATCCTTGCTATATATACTGTAAACCAGACAACTTTTTTTTAAACTTCATTATAAAAGATCTGAATATGGTTGTTAACATATTCATATTCGTTGTTTATCGAATCGGTCCTGAGCTGTAAGGTGTTGTTACGCCAGTTTAATAAATAAAATGAATAATATTTATGCCCATGTCTCTAAGTGTGTTTTATGGCATCCCCGACACAGTGAATCTTAGTGGGGAGCTATGAGAGTGGAGCGTTATATTATTATTTCATAGCGTTATTGTAATTAATTTTTTTATTCAGAGACACTAATTCACACAATAAAATTGTAGCTCAAAGTATACTTTACCCTTCTACGCATATGACAGATATTGATTAAGCATTTTTAGAGTACAGAGCATACATAACCCGAACAATGATTATTTTTTTACACAAACAAATCACACGTTAAACTTTTTGTAGCATTATCTATACTAATTCAAACTATACTAGACTAATTCAATAGATTAATCCCAAAGTCATTCAAAGCAATGGATACCCTACACTAAATCGGAAACGCCTAAGTGTTACACCATCACCTAATTATGGGCTCCAGTAATCACTTCCTGTCACTTAACCTGTTTGAACGGAACAAGTGGCGTCTTAGAACAACGAGTGTTACAATATGTCACTTAGAATGTTGCAAACGGCACTTTGCAAATGTAAGTTCCATGTTAGACAAAGGTTCGCGTTGTGGTCACTTAAAATGTGAGATTTTCACCACTTAAAGTGATGTTAGTGATACTTTTAATTACTCTGTTGTGTTAGTTAGTTTGAAGCTACTTCGCGAGGTGTTTTCCGGAAATGGATTTTAGCACATTGAAACCTTCGAAAGTGTCAACCTGTTTTTTTTACTCCCGACGCAAATAGAGGGTACTATAAGTTTAACGTGTGTATCTTTGTTTCTCTTTTTTTTGCGAGATAATCTTGACAAGATATCCGACTGTTTTGGGATGCAGCCGGGATATCTGGGATGAAAACCCCCCCGGTGGCCTACCTTGGTGCTTAACCAAGGGCTCAGGGATCTCCAACGGAACGCATTGTTTCTGTCTGTGGCATCATAGCTCCCAAGGGACTGATTAGTTTTTTTTTGTTTTTTTTTTTTGTTTTGATAGACTTTATCGAGAGTGGTCATTAGCTCTTTTCTAGATTTGTCGAGGTTTTTGTTGTTCGAATGCGTCAATATTTTTACCATTAAAAAGATAGGCGTTTGACTATGTAATAAGTTACGAGACCGTGTCATAAATGGTGCTAAAATAAAACCCGACTCTTTTGTTTTTTGATTTTGCTGTCTCTGAGAGAAATGTACGTATGGTATTGATAGTATGATGTAATTAGAATATCATCATGAAAAAACAATTGTTGGAAAAGTTTCGATGTAACGTTTTAGCTTTCGTTAAAAAGAGTTTTAACAATTCGTGAGTGAAACTTTCATTCCATCCATGCAGGAGAGAAGTTGAAAAGCACCATAAGGTACTCGCGGCAGAAATCTTCTTCCCCTTTTTTCCAAGATTAAAAACCACTGCGTGAGAATATAAATAAATCCAAATAAAGAGACAGTTTATCTTTAGAATGCCACTTTCAATTATTTATAGCAATTCTAATGTTTTTTTTTTTTATTTGGCGACGAAGAAAGAATACTGAAAAATTTGTTCCTAAAATAATAACATGAAAATTTCTATACATTATTGGCAATGGTATTTTATAGATACCCCATATTTTTTTTAAATTAGATCTCTGTGGTTTTTATACTTTAAAAAAACATGCAAAAATGCGAACGAAATAGTGAAACTCAGGGAAGTTAGCTCTTAAGGCACGGTGTAATCACAAAAACAATAAAAAGAATTATTTTTAGCGCCTAGATCGAAGTGGCGAGATAAGATAATTGGGTGCAAAACATACTGCAGATACAAAATTAAACAAAATAATTTGTTAAAATTTAAAATTTAAAATTTCGAAAATCTATCTCAATTACAAAATAAAAAGTCGTATAATGACCCCCTTAAAAAAAATCTGAAACGAAATGCTCTGAATTTTCAGCAGTAACAACAATTTTTTTACAAACTCAATTTCCAGGCTAGTTCTTTATACGGCAAACCCACTAGTTTTTTTAATTTTTATTTGTATATTTCGGATAATCGTCAAAAAAGCAAAGAAAAACTCAAATTTTCCGTTTTCTCAACAGTATTATTGCGATTTTCATCATTAAACCAAGAGCTTTGAGAGCTCATTTCAAATCGTGTTCACACCGCATCTTAAAGGACAAATGATCTCGCAAGGATATAGATAACGAATGCAATTTTATTCTAAAGTATTTTTTCCGTCTAGAAACGTATACAAACACAGATAAAGATAATGGCTGGACAAATGAGTAAACGTCCCGCCGTTTCTTTCGTCTAATCTCTTTATTGAATTTTGTATAACACTTCCTTTGCCAAAATTCACACTAAGCTCGCCAACGAAGCCTGCATGTTAGCTTTCAAACAAACAAGCAAACCGTGAACATTCGCACCCTCAAAAGCTCTTATTACTAAGAGACTTGTTAATCGCGCCACTTTTAGCGATACGAGGCTCTTCAACGGAACACCGAAGCGTGAAACTCTTTTTCTGTCACACTACTTTTTACCACACCCGTAAAAAAGTGTAGGGGCTTTTAATTCAACGCGATAAATAGCAAAATTGATAATATTTTGAGTTTATTATACACAAATTTTGGTTGGTTTTACCGGCAATATTATCTGAATTTCACGCGAGAGTTATTGTCTTATGGTTACGGGTTCCGTACAAAGCATTACGAGCTTAAATTGTTCTGATCGTGTGGAACTGTGGAGATGTGAATTTAAACGAAGTATTAAAGTTGAGTTATTTTTTTTGGTTTTTACGCCTCCCTAATTTTTTTGTTGGTGGTAGTAGATAAATAAAGATTATAAATTAGGAATGGATTATAGTAATGTTATTATAAATACTTATATTAGGACGGGTATGGTAATAACCGATTTATTATATCATTATCAAAAGTTATCGATAACAATAATACCTTTTACGAGTAGGACGAGTCCAAAAAGAAGGGTAATGATTCTGGGGTGTGTGTATACAGGATTATAAGGAAAGAGTATGCTAAGCTTAGCATACCCTTTCCTTATAACCCTGTATGTGAGTGAGTGAGTGAGTAACTTTTTAAGTAGTGCGCAAATTTTTATCACGCAATCAGTATCGTTAATAGAACATAATATATACCATATATTTTTTTGCATTTATAAATTTATTAATCACGTAATGTCGGAAAACCTATAATACAATAATTACCTACACTTCTCGATGTAGGTACCTACACGTGTCGTAGGTGTTCGTAGTACATTCACGAATAGAGTGACCATGACTGCTCTGAGTGACCAGAAATTTTGTATTTGTATATGTATCCTATATTTCAACAATCTTTACGTACACAAAATTTGCGCACTACTTAAAAAATTACCCTGACTAGGCGAACCAAATGTTCCAATAATGACCGGCGCAAATCTCTTTTCAAATAATCCAAATATCAGAACTGTTAAATTATTCAAATCAAAGGAGCCGATGACAACAAACGTGCCGTCTTGCACTATTTATGCTTAATCATTGTGCGGCGGCGATATGTCAAAGAAAACGGTGTTATTTTGGCCACTACCCTGTTATACAAAACACCTTGAAGCTTATTCACTGCTGTATAAAAAGAGATTATATATTTTAGATTTAGATACGTATTTGATGCACGTATGGGTTTTTAAGAAAACTTTTATACAGTCCGACGAGTATGTGACTGTAAGATTTTTTTATCTGTGTTTAAAATTCATAATTCATAAATTCTAAGTACCATCTATGTAAGCGAGCCTCTTCTTAGATAACACCAGGCTAATGTATCAAACGCAAACCAATTTTGAATAAAAAACTGACATCAAATAATTTAATGAATTAAAACCCGCAACTTATAAAAGACATTGACATTATGTAATCTACCAATTAAGCTTTGTGTATCGTTTGCTCTTCACTTTATGGGGCTTATGGGGTTATTTCTTTTTTGCGAATGCAATCAATTTCCGGAGTGTCAAGGCCAATGATAAAGCTCGCAGACCAACAAGAAATTATTCACTATAGCCTTAAAGGTATCTAGATTGTAGTTCTCAAGAATCAAAGTAGACGGTGGTGAGTTCCATTATTTGGTAGGATGCAAGACGAACGCTGAGAACTTATATTGATACAATATCAATAAGTGGGCTTCAGTACTTCAAGATTGATCTGATGTAAAGCGCCATTTGGGATTATGGATTCAAGATGCAATATATGTACCTAAGTATCAAGTATACATTCCACCACAACCATTTAGCATGATGAATGATAGCTCAGACATCACACAATATCGACTCATTGTTAACATA
Source organism: Apocheima hispidaria (assembly GCA_947579745.1). NCBI lineage: Eukaryota > Metazoa > Arthropoda > Insecta > Lepidoptera > Geometridae > Apocheima > Apocheima hispidaria. Next base: position 9,885,450 of record OX388161.1, read on the forward strand.
TTTCTAAAATCTTACAATAAATGACATTTCGTGTTATCCATAGGACAAACTACGATTTTCAGGCAGCTGTGACGGAAGGTAAGTCAACATCAATGTAACGCGTCTACACCGTGAAATCTCTCGCGAAATTCAAAAGCCGTCGCAGATCCTTGAATGCAATAACAACGCTAAATCAAAGGACATGTGTTTGTAATACTGACGCCCGTTCAGCGCGACGAATCGTCGAAGAAAGGCCGTACAAATCCCTAAGAAATAACCGAAAAACCGAAATTTTTCTGCGATTCGATACGGCGCGGCGATTTCACGGGTCCCTATTACTAGATCCGTTTTATCGGAGGTGGGTGTCGCGACCGTCGTACCTTTATGCCTTCAAATATCACGGGATCGGAACGAATCGGACTTAGAATACGACCGATTTATCATTCTTAAACGTTGGTCCGCTCTTTGTACCTCTTGAATGGACATCCCTAGTTCTGATAGAATGTCACGTATTTTCGAACTGTTTCTTGACACGTAGGTATCGTGCCGTTGAATCTATTGTATATTGTATAGGTTGAAAGTTGCATACTGAACATGTTATTGTGCATACATGGATTTGATAAAGCTAGATACGTCACTTAGTCTCATTCCTTATCTACGTCTTTGCATCAATAGGAACAGGATTCGAATAAAATAACAAGTATTAACATTAAGCCCGAGTGCAAAAGGACGCCTATGACGCTCCGTAAATAATGAGGAGTCTAATTCCATCTCACTCGTCAAAATCGGTCAAATTGACTCTTGCCCTCTTTCTTGGGTAGTGGGGTAAAAAATTGATTTGATTTGTAATCTAAATTCACTGACCCTGCCATCCTAACTGTAGGTGACGCGAATGGAGAGTAAATTTCGAATTAAATCCTTTGCAATTGCCTTCAGAATACAAGGCCAGGTTTTAAAAATAACTATGTGATGTCGAAAACTTGCTCAGTTAGGATACAGGAGGTACTTTAAGAACATAGAAACATACATACCAAAAGCATTACTATCTTCCTTGGGCAGTTGGGCAAAAAGTCTATGAATGTAGGTATTCAATGTAGGCAACCGCTGGATGCATATTGCAGACTGTCTTTCAGTGTGGCGGTCTGGGGAAAGCTTTTGTTCTGCTTTTGGCGTCTTCAGGCTGTTGATGATGCTGTGTTTTTTTTTCCGTTGTTTTGAAGGTTTTTTTTTCCGTTGTTTTGTAGGGTAGTACTTTGCATGCATGCAAAGTACTACCTACTGAATTTTGATCTACGGATATTTTGCCAAATAGTTGAAAGACGAGAATGTGCTTTGCACTCATAAATCTAAAATACGATATCTATATATGTATAAATAAATATAATAATATATTTCTAACATCTATATTCCCAATAGTATTATGTAGTTGAGGTACCGAGCATTAGTTAAAGTTAAGGGTAGCTACATGGCCTGACCTGACATCGTTTGAAAGGGACATCTAGACTTGAATTTCACGGGACCAAAAGAAACAAACTATTAAGGTTATAGCTTCTCCCTTTCGCTCCCCAAGAAACTTATCTATAGACATCTCTTTCACACCATGTCAGGTCAGGCCATGTATAGCCACTCTAAGACCACAGTCATTGTAAATTATTCTACCTACTCTTGCAAGTAATAAATGAAAAAAAAAACGAATAAAAAAATAATTATAAATATATATTATTATTATTTAGGTATGTATATACTGTTGTAGCATTAGTAAGTAGTATATTTTTATTACTTTACTATGTTTAAGTAGTATGTAGTATTATTATGTAAGTATGTATATTTTTTCTGTTTGTGTGTTACATATTCCTTTATAAGAGCACACTCCGTCCCTTACCTCTTCCTTATAAATCCACTCCATGCTAAGGTTGCTGGAAGAGATAGCTTTAAGCGATAAGGCCGCCAATTGTTACACTAGTTTTAAGTAGATTTTGTATTATGCATGTAATTTCTGGCATGAACAATAAAGAGTTATCTATATACCTAAATGATTTTAAGTACTAAATTGCACTTGAAACATTCCCTTAAATCCGAAAAACAGTTAAAAATTATTAGCACTTCCTACTAAGACACCATTTACAGCTATTTTCCGAATGATGCAAAGTGAGTAAACATCTAATCATGGAGCCGTGATGAATCAATTTATATTCAGGTTACGTTTGTTATTTCCATAGCAAAGCGTTAAACGATAGAACTAATGCACTAGCAATCGTTATTAATTATGAGGCTGTCATGTCCCAATGCAGGGCAAAGCCTACCCTCTTTCCATTTATCTCTGTCCTAGTCCTTTTGATGCTTATCGAGGTCGTCTCGCCATCCCTTCCTTTATTAATTTTATTTAAAAGTTTTGATTGATTATGCATGCAAAAAATAATAACCAAATTGCGAATGAGAAATCGAAGTTGTAAAATTGAGAGTATGTCAGTTCCCTAGAGGGAACAAACAACGGTAATTAACGGTAACAACGTTTAATAAACAAACAACGGTAATTTTCTTATTAAGTTCATTTATTTAAAAAACGATCATATTAAGAGATCAAACGAAAGTCTTGAATATTCTTAAAAAGATCAGTCTATACCACTACAAACTAAGTATGCTAACTTAAAATTAAGATTAAACATCAAATTTACTAAAGTGACACACTGGAAGAATTCATCAAAACAATAAGTAAGGCACTTATTCTAAAATATTATTATTTACGTATTACTTCTAACTAAGTTTTATAGTTATGTGAGATTGGCACATTCGGCCCACTATTTCAAAAATACACAAAACTTAAAATTTAGAAAATTCATTGCGAGAAGACGGCAAAACGTAATCAAAACTAAGAGACAAACAAATTACAACGATATTACTTATAAACTATTAAAGCTTCTTTCTTGATATGCTGTTTGCATATCCAAGTTAAACGCGATAGATACAATCAGACAAAAGTTAGATATATCTGAAAATATATCGCATTTATCTATCCTATAATGTATAATAGTCGACTTTGACATTTCTAAAACTAAACAATTCTTTTAGAGAGCTCTGTTAAAATCTTATAAAACTAATTAAAGCTTTCATGATAATATACTCTGATATCACAGGCAATATAAATCTCTCTTACTAACTAATGGAAGACACTGGATTAAAAACATAGACATATAAAGAAATGTTTAACTACTGAAGAAGTTTAGGAAGATAGCCAAAAGTCGGTGCATCATAATTACAGTGCAGTTATTTAAAGCTGTCTACCAAAACTTGTGACATTAAAAACTAACCATGATCTGTAGACACTGCCTCGTCACATTATCGCTATAGATCACAAAAAGTAACAACTAAATCACAATGACCAACTGAGGCAAAATATCAACAGATCACATCACTAAGTCTAATGGAAGACCTTTTAATCGCCAGCAGATCGCTAGCTCACTAAATCTATTATCGGAAGACACGATTTTGTTTTCACTGCATCTTTTAATACCAAACAGATAGAACAACGTAAGGAAGATAACTGAAGATTGAAAATAAGTGGATGTTAAAAACAATGTTTACATACGAAGCAGTTGTGGTTGTTTGCGGTGTAGCAGATCTCTCGAACTTCATTGGCCATGTTGTCGTTGATTTCTTCTTCGATTAACTCAAATCGGTTGTTCAGGATGTTTTGATTCTCTGCGTTGTCGTTTTCTTCGACTGGCACCGGTTTCACCGGATCCAAGGGATGGAAGAAGTCAGAGAAGGGTACTAGAAGAGGCTCCTCAGGGTAGACAGTCTTGTTCGATGGCAGGTCAGTGCGCGGGCCCGAATTGGAGATCAGCTCTCCCAACTTCGACCAGCATTTGTTAAGATTAACCCGCGCGGAAGTAGTCACCTTTCGGGGTAGCCTTGGTTTTGAGTTCTGGAAAGATACGAAAACGGAAAACGATAAGAAACTGAAACAAACACCTTTGCGAGAAACAAAAGTGAAATAATTTAACTGGAATAAACAACAATATTCTTATTACCAACTACTGGAAAAGTAAATTGTATCTATGTAGGCACTGAAAATAAACACTACGATTAAATCAAGTAACAGAATCTTACCTGTCGGTTCAGAAGCTTAGCCCAAGGCGACCGAGGTGACGCTCCCTGCGGTGATTGCGTCTCATCCTTAGCCAGACACATTATTTAATATTTACAGCGAACTTAATCGACTATATATTTACAGAATACGACTACGTATTTACAAAGTGACGAGAAGGAAGAGCGACATGCGCGCACGAAGCGAGAGTCGGGAATGATTGAATCAGGAAGGGCGGGTAGCTTATATAGCGGGGCAGGAGCGAGCGCTCGTGCCAGGAGAGCGGGGCGCGCGCGCAGCACGCGTTCTCTAGATCATCGGTGGCGCGCGCTCACAAACCCGTTTCTACGAACCACAACGACTTCTACGAATATATACTTTGAGTGTTTGAGGCTTTGACATACCGCTCGGGCTGAAATTGCTCCCGTAAAGCCTTATTGATGATGACTGATATTCGGCCGTAATTGAAAGTAAGTTTTGTTTTTGTTTTTTAAACCTTTGTTGTGAGTGTGATTTGATTGATGCTGGTCGGATGAAAAAAACATATTGGTAAAGTTAGTAATATTTGTAAAAACTGATTAGAATTGCTTCTATGTCTAAGTCTAAGTAAAGTTTGTTGCAAATCAAAGGAAAAGTGCTGAAATGTATAAAACACTGGGAAGTATAAGTAATGCTAATTATAAAGCTAAATACAAGGTATTATACACCGGTCCTAAGTGACTAGCATTATTATGTATCGTAGAGATAGTAGAACATGGATAAATATAGTATGTAGTGCTATTATTTATGTATGAGGTATCAAGCTCTGCCTAGGAGAATTTGCATAGTGTAGTGCATTTAGCTGTCACTCGCGGCTATTTAAGCGCACTAACTCTAGATATAGAGCGTCTAGAGTCTATCTAGAACCTGTGTTATGAATCACGGCTGCACCTGGCGTCGGATAGATAAGTTCCGGCGTATACTAGCCGCTCGCTGTGGCGCTTCCTGTGATTAAATCGCCAGTGCGCGCGCGCTCGCAAATCACGTTTGCAAGCACTGATAAATCATTTCCTCTAAAGGATACGAATATTTAAATTATAGCTATCTATTTACCACTACATTACTGTATCTTTTGTTTAGCGTGTAATATGGTATTCTGTATCTTGTTTTTAAATTAGAAAATTAAAGGGAAAAAAAACACATTAAGTTTAATCTAAGAACAAAATGTTGTACAAAAGACGAAGTCGCGCGCGTAGCACGCTTATAGCAATCCTTGATAAAGGTCACCGAATGTGATCGAAACTATAGTCGGAATAACCGACTCAATTTAACGTGATTATATAAGTTGAGCCGAAAATTGCTACGATTTACTGACCGTAGCGCGCTCGTAGCACCTATACGGGTTATTCGTGGATATAAATACTACCTACATATTTTCTACTAGCTACAAAATTAACTTTTACAGACGAATAAGTCATATTTTAAAAGCAATTTTACGCACGTATCAAGTTTCTTATCACTAATTGTCACATTTGATAGCAATAAAATAAACCAATAAAATCAGCCGGATAAGTGAAGAATTATCAGCAATTACAGTAAAATTTAATGTATCCCTTATTGCAACATTAATCTCTTTTATAGATATACGACACTTGCCGGTTTGAATTTATATTGCGTAACCATAAATACATTTATAAATGAAGGGGACTTTCGAAAATGAAGAAGACGCCTCTATTTTTTTTAAAATAATTTAAAGTTGATTGGAAACTTTGTTGTGTGAAAAAAAAAACGATTAAAACCTTTTAGTAAATCTTAAGGTGCATCGTTTCACTCATCGCGCGAAATTCAAATTTTCTTGCGTTTTTTGTCAATTACAGCTTAATTACTCATCGTGGATTTATTGAAACCAATTTTGCGCCAATAAATAAGTTGTTTTAAGAAATTACGGGTAAAATCATTACCTAGATAACATTGGTATAGCTACAAATTTCAATAAGCTGATTTTCATCTTGATTTTTGATTTAGTGGGAAATGTACTTATACTAGCTTTCAACTTGAATTTTTGGTTGGTGTAATTTTATGAAACAATATATTTATTATCGCAAAATTAGTTTTCATGAACCTACGATGAGTATTAAGGCGTAATTGACACAAAACGCAAGAAAATTTGAATTTCGCGCGCTGAGTGAAACGTTGCACTTTAAGCTAGATATTTGGCATGGGTTGGTCCTAAAACTGCAACCATAACTTCCGGGGTCAAGCAGCACCGCCCTCTTAGTATACGGCAAGTGTTCTGCGATTTCCAAGCCGCTGGAACTATGCAAACACAATAAGGGAAAGGCCTTTGTTCAGTGATGATGAAGCTAGACATTTAGATGGTAATGTAAAACTTACGATTTCAATCTTAAAATAGCTTATAAATTACTATACTTTATACAAACATATCTTTCCAATAAGAATATAAATAATTGGGTATCGAATAACGTTTGGTGGAAACCTAACACTCAATTTATAAATTTATGAGCTTCTTGTTTATTAAAAAGATTAATTACAAGAAAAGAATTTCAAATACTATAAAGTATTTTTGATAAATTACTATGTAGTATTTTGCAGAAATTGCTAGTAGTGGGTACCGCATTTAAAAGTTAGGCACTACATGCTACGTTTAAGTGAAATATATTTTATTTTTGGTGCTGATAGATATTAAATAAACTTTTAAATTTCGATATTTTTTTTGCAAATACTAATGAATTTTCCACTGTCGTCATTGAAAAGACTAACTTACTAAAAACTATCTTTTTAAAGAAATTGGCAAAAAATGCTTTGATTTTATTAAGGACAGGACTGAAAAATGTAGCCTTATGATACATGATCGTCTCTATGTCCAGAGGGACATAGAGACGATTCCAACGACATCTCACTCGTCAAAATCGTTGTGGTCAAAACTCACTTACTGGTAGACACCGAAAATATTACCTTTATTCTTGGGCAGTGGGGTAAAAACAAACATTTCATCTTTATAATACAGACATTCATTCAATTATCTGATTCAATAAAACAGGTTTATTTATATGCGACAGTTGAGACTGAAGTCGGGCGATATTACTCTAAACGATTAAATTTTAAAAGTTCAGTTTTATATCATGGATATTCGAATCGGATGTCGTAATGTTTTATAAGTGTCAGAAGATGTAAGATTAGGGTTCATTTGCATTAAATAATATAGGACAGAGAGGATATGTTTTGAATGCAAACTCGTACGTTATTTTGAAATGACTGCGGAATAAATTTTATGTATTCTAATCATATTCGACTTTATTTCTGTAGCTGAAATGTTTAACTACAATCATGTTTGAACTTATTTTTACGTCGTTATAATGGAGCTATTTTTGAAATTGACTTATAAATTTTATCGATTAAATAAACTTAACAAAATGGCAACTGTTTAATTGGTCCATTATTTCGTTTTAAACTGACGGTTCAGCGTTTATTAAAATATGTTTATACATCCAAAGTAGACATTTATAGTAGCGATTTTCTTCTCCATAAAGAACTTGATTCTTAAAAGTCCGCGCTTACATTAATTGAGCAGATCAACTGAGAAGTCAGCTAAATATGGATTCATTACATAGGTCAATGGAACTACTGTAATGTTCATACAAAAAATGTCTAGAGACGCGTCTTATTAGACTGAAGTTTTTTTGTTCTTTATTAGTACTTACATTTGAATCTTGTAAGAAAGATTCGTTGCAATCTGCAACTGTTTTTTTCATGCTTTTTCTTTTCCGTTCAAGGTTGCCTAGAAGAGATAGATCGCTTTAACCGATAAGGTCGCCAAATATAAGCCTAGTGCAAAATGCTTCTTATTCTACCTTTACTTACTAACTACTTCACTACTATACTTCCATTCACCACTACTACTACTACTTTACTATACTTCTTAACGATTTAATTTGAACATCTACAAGTCTAAAATCTCAAAACTAAGTAAAGTCAATTAAAGTACTCGATGTTTATTTCAAAGAAATAACCATTTAATTAACTCTTCTAAACATAAAAATTGAAGTTAGTCACGTAATCGATACCTCGACTCTCTACTGAAGAATTTTACAGATAATACTATCGTTAAAAGAAAAACAAAAAACACTCGACCACAACCCTACCACGTGCAGCGTTCAGTCTTGAAAAAAGAACATAAAATCTTCATGTTTTTTGTCTCTTCTCCACAAGGGTAGGGTTACAAATGGAACTTTGTATTACCCTAACGTATCAAACTCTGCTTTATGGGCACTCGTTCGTGAATACGTAAAAGGGTCGAGAATGCGTGTGCGTGCAGCGTGCGACGCGTAACGCGTGGAAAGCTTTGTTGTTGTCATAGCTTTGGGGGACTTCTTTCTTATGGTTTCTTTGTCACTTTGGAGAATGAAAGTGTTGGTAATTTTTACAAAGCTTTTAAGGTTACAAAATAATTTTATAATTTGAGCTGGCAAATTCAAATTGTCTTGCGTTATTTGTCAATTACTGCTCAATTACTCATCGTGGGTTCATAAAAACTAATTTGGCGCGTTGAGTAAAACGTTGCAGCTTATTTTAAAATGGTTCTCTAGAATAATATTAAAGTAACAGCTTTTAAGCATTTATATTTTTAATCTTTTCCGCAAAGATCTCTAATTATAATTGTAAGTAATTAGAATATTTTTGAGCCTGCACATTTTTTATAAAACATCTTTATCAAACATGGGATACAATATTACCATATTTCTTAGGCGGTTGGGTAAAAAATAACATTTACTAGTAATAGTTTATGCCAATATATTACTATAAACTGTGAATGATATACTAATGACCTACAAATATTTTATGATAATATTTAAAATATCTAACACAAATGGACACGTGCTTAGCACGCACCACACCCACGCTCCCTCTCAAAACATATAATTATTATCAAAAGATAAAATAACAAACAAAGCCCGGGGTTATGAGTGTGACAATATTATTCGAACAATTTTACCCGACAATAGAGTAGTTTGATAGCTGCGCGTGCGCTGGACACGCGTCAAGCGCGCGCGCTGCATTCCTACAGACAACATGCGGGATATGGGCGTCATTGTTTTGGAAAATTTGCGGGATATGGGCGTCATAGTTTTGAAAAATTTGTTTTTCTGCCACAGCTCACGAACAGGCTTTTGATTTTTTGATTTGATTTGAGGGACAATGTTTCCAGCGATATAACTGAGCATAAAGGTATTCAATATCGTATATCTCAGGGTGACGAGAGCAGTGCATTGTCACGCAGGGATTTGAACTGTTGAAGTTCAAAATTCTGAATGGCACTGAACTGTGATAGGCAAGCGCTTACCATCAGACGAGTGACTTGCTCGAATTGTCAGTAAAAATATGTGAAACTCCCCATAGTCTTAGGAGAGAAGTTATTTATAAACCCTCGTCCGACTTTAATTTTAGTTTTATCTGGGAAGTTGGATTTTAGTTATTGAATAGGGAAACTTTGGACAAGTTGGGAAAACGATGAGTTAATAAAAAATATCGATATCGATTCTACAAGTTTGTGTGTAATGTGTAAAAGCTCGTGAAATTTTATCTAGAGGTTAGCAAACATTTCTAATTTCAGATCATCAGTAGTTGCAAACATTTAGTGTAGGTATGGTATGGGTAAGGTATATAAAGACTAGTAGTTCGCACCAAACTGAGACCTGCGACACCTTTAACTTCACAACCTCTGGACCAGTTTTGATAAATAGATAGATTAACTCTTTATTGTTCACGCTGGATTTTACATACTATGGACAGAATGCATAAAAATGGCAGCCTTATCGCTGAGAACGATCTTTTCCAGGCAACGTTAATTTTGCTCATAAAATATCTCAACTTATAAATTCTGTTAAACTTATCTAATTGCCTACAAAAATCAGACTAACGGATCAAAAACTAAGGTTTTAGAATCATCTAACAAATATACCTACACATTAACATACGAATACACATGATACACTCTACGACTCTGAATTTATTTCAATCATTATACTGCGCAAAAAGCTGGCATTAGATCATTACCTCAATGCATTAGTTACAAGTGTGTATTAAAACGACTTTTTATTATAAGGGTTATCGCACACGTGACGCAGCTTATGAGCGCATGACACTCATTTAGATTATTTCCATTGTCTACAACGAAGAGTGAAGGGCCCCCCTATTTGTATGCATACCCTATATCTGATAAGCTTGGAATCTATATTGGTTATAAATTAATAATAAGTGCGGCAGTAACGTTATGATGATTTAATACTGGCTTCCTGGAAGAAATATTGTGTGGAACAGTGTTTGAATATGTTATGAATTGATTTAGTAAATATTACAACAAATTATCATATAGCGTACAGAAATAGAGCATGATCAGAAAGCCTAATTACTGACTACGAGGAGATATGTATAGAATGTAATCGTGTTATTATTTTTAATTAAATCCTTAACTGACCGAGCAGAGCGAATCTCTCGGAGCCCAGAAGAATAAGTTAGCGCTTGTATGTATATTTTGGACTACGCGAAGCAAAAACGAGGGTTATGATTTTGACCGTTATGTGGGTATGTACTATGTATATTTGTTCATCTGTTTCTTCGTAATTTCAAAATTACACATAATTTGACACATGAGATATCGTTGGAAGGCCTTGATTTTCCGCTGGTATAGGCTTTGTGACGTCACATTAAATTGAATAATTGTGAATAACTTTATGTCCTCTAGAGGACATAAAGTTATATACATACAGTCCTGAAATAAAAAAACTTTTTTTTATGATGTCCTATTGGTTATCTAATGAAAGGGCTTAAGGCATTTCAAATATGTATATCAACGGTTTTTTTTTAGCCAATACATTGTTAAAAACTGATTTAGTTTGATTTAGTTTTTCAAACCATATCTTGTTTTGACAATATCTTGCGTAATGTTGATGAAATATTGTAGAGTGCATTTCATGAAAGAAGTCATGAAATATTGTAGCGTGCTCTTCATGAAAGAAGTCCCACGGTAAACAGCCGCAAGTAAATAAAACTAATACAATCCATTGATGACGTGTTTTCACCGCGCGATGATAGCGCCGCGTCTGGGGGACTTCTTTTATGAAAAGAAGTTTAGGCAAAAAACTCATAGAAATAAAAAAAATACATGAGCAAAACCTGATCGAGGGGTAATAAAGATATAATGGTAAGTAGTGGTAGGTATTTGCAGAGTCCACCTGGGGAAATACTACACCTTTGCCAGTTATTCAACCGCCAAGCAGTAGTGTGTAAGCATTACTGTGTTCCGGATTGAAGGGCAATGTTTCCAGCGTAATTACTGGGCATACAGAGATTTTACATTTAACATCTCAGGGAGACGAGCGCAGTGCATTGCCACGTTCAAAATTCTGGGTGGCACTGAGCTGTTTAGGCAAGCGTGACGCTTAACATCAAATGAGCGACTTGCTCTTCTCGTCACCGAGTAAAATAAAAAAAAAACTGGGTGGGGGTCACGAGATCTTATTTCTGAGCGAATAATTTTTTATAGTTTTGTTCGCATACAAGATTATGTTATTAGATATTACGCCGACGACCAAATCTTTATTTACGAACCTAAAGAGGGCCTGCGCTTTATCGCTAGCTTACCTGAGGATATTCAAGCATGTCAAAAATATCTAATTTGATTTCCACTCTACAGAAAGCTTCAGAAAATAACTTCCAAAATGACCTTAAAGGTACGATGGCAATCCAGCCCCGATCTTATCTGATTTACGTTTATCGTCGATATAAATTCACAAACCCTGACCATTTCAAGGCAGTCACATAAAATACAATTCAAGGGGCACCTTAAAGTGCGGGTATTTATCATATAGACCACTCCAGCATAAAAACAAACTACTGGAGGATAAGAAAATGTAACATACCCGTTATCGTTAAGCTAATAAGTGAATAAATTAAACGCTACACACACATGTAATACATCCACTAAGTATTTATAGCTCGTCCCCTCGGCTCCACATTCTGTCCTATAATATCTGTAACTTTTTCAAATTAACCGTTAATCCGGATTACTAAAATGGGATTGGGCGGATCGCATTTGTAGGATACCGAAAGACCGCTGAGCAAAGGATACACATTGGATACGCATTTTGGATCCCAAAATCAAAATACCTCTGGGTCGACCCAAACGAAGGTGGGGTGACCAGCTGAACTCGACCACCAAACACTGGACCACCAAAGCCGGAACCAGGAAGTCCTGAAGGAGGGAAGGAAAGCCTTTTTTGCCCAGCTGTGGATCACTCTAGGCTGAAAACAAGATAACAATAACAGAAAATTTATTTATTTATATTTAACTTTATATTAGTGGGCATTGCAGGTTAACCCAATTTACCTACCCGTGGACCCATAATAAGATTCGGTGTCTATGAATTTATACCTCAAATTCTCCATGCCGATCGAAATTAATTTGGCTATAGTGCAGTTAAGTGGGAACAAACACGCTCACAAATTTTTGCATTTTTTAAATAATGTTTGTAAATATGCACCTAACGCATTTTGCCTGCTACATCCTGCACCTACAGTATCCGTACATATTCCCTAAATTAAAAGTTCTTGTTCGGGATAAAGCAACCTCTATGCCAATTTTCATCACACACAAACTTCGTAATTTATGTTAGAGCGATGTAAGTTTAGAGCTGTCCTTAAACAACCCTCGGAAGATTAGACAGGAGTAAGGAACAGGAGTATGCCAGGGCACGCACACAGGCAGACGCGTGTACGTGCGCACGCGCACACGCGTGGCTTCTAATCGACGCTTTCCTTCGCGTGGCGGGCGTGTGTGTTGCATCCCCGTTAAGGGGGCAGGTGTGGCGTGGTGAATGACGCGGCCGTGGGAACCCACTCCAACCCCGAGTTCCCATGCTCCGCCACCTGCCACCTGCCGTACTACGCATAATTCGCCTTCGTAAATGAACGGTAGTGACCACGTGTGCTGCCTTTTTTTCTGCGGAAGACCGGTGGAGACCAATCAATTTTATCTTAATTCTCCGGAGGAGATTTCAGATTTCACCGAATCAATCGATTATATCGATGCATCGATTTTTACTCGTTATCGTGACCAATCGCAATAAAGATAGCCAATGGCTTTGGTTCTCATAGATTGAGAGTTTATGGGATGGAACGAATTTCGTACATCAAAAGGCAATGAATCAGTAATATTGTTTTACGACCGGGAAGAGCGTAAGGCATGTTATCAATTAAGCCACTTAAGTTAAAAAGGAAGCAATTTTTAAGTTCCTTTAAGGGGAACATAATTGGTAGTTTAATTTGCAAACTGTAGGGAAGCCCCTCCGACCTAAATGACCCTAATACCTTCATGACAATCAATTCGTGAACATTCAGCGCACGCCCGCGTTTAACCTTTGACTTATTGTTCCGGTCCGGGCCCGTAACATGCACTTGTTTGGCGTTCCGGCTTGTGCTCGATAATGGTTGGAAAGAATAGCTAAAGCATTAACTTTTATTTATCCAAATTACAACTATAATTAGAGGATAATTTTCTGATTCAATTCTGGAATTTAAAATTATTTAAAATTTATAAATAACTAGCTCTGCCCTGCGGTTTCACCCGCTATTCTACAGAAACCGAATATTTTTCCGGGTAAAAAGTAGCCTGTGTGTTAATCCAAGAAATAAACTACCTCCATTCCAAATTTTATTTACATTCTTTCAGCCTTTACACTGTTGAACGAGAACAAACACACTTACATACTTACACACAAACTTTCGCATTTATAATATTAGTGTGATAAGTCATTACGTTACTAATAAGTCATTACATAATGCAATTTCACTAACTTAACAACTTTTTTCAAATAATATTGAAATATTAGAATCATTAACGATAGAACAGATCAATTTTCTCGGAAAATAAAAATTTGCAAGATACGCGTCAAAGGCGTGTTAGCTAATAATTGGGTCCTCGTTTGGTCTTTGTGCTTGGAAACGCGAACGGTTGCAACGAGAACCGACTATGATGAGTAAAAATGTCAAAAAAAAAAAAATGTCTAACTTTTTATATTGTAGTGTATTATTTGCAACTAAAAGGAAGTCCCTCTGAATTACAATGCACCCTAATAACTTGATGACAATCAATTGTTCGTTAACAAAAGGCGTGTGGCCTCGTTTAACCTTTGACTTCACTTGTTCCGGTCTGGGCAGTAACGTGCACTTGTTCGGTGTTCCGGCTCGTGCTCTATGGCGGTTTATAAGTTTGAATGGAAGTGTAATGCCGACTGTAAGTCCTCGCCGAGACAGTAATTTCTGGATTTTTGTACAATAATCCTCTTCTGCAGAAACGAAATATAAATGGTTAAGGGGATTTCTAGACTTTTTGTCTAATAATTTCCTTCACCTCGCATGCTCTGATAACGGATGATAATGAGAATTTTGGACAAACATTCCAAAAATCCCCGTCGCAGTGGATTGTCTAAGGGGATTTCTGGAGTAAGCCCCTTACCCCCGAAAACTGAAACGATTGTTAACTTTGACGACAGATTAAGTCTGTTGCTGCCTTTCTCATTTGCTTAGTGCCAGACAAAGGCAGCATTAGAATTAATCTGTTGTCAAAGTTAACAAGCGATTCAGTATTCGGGGGTTAGTCAGCCTGATTACCGATTGCTTGCGCTACCATAATATTATAATTATTTCAGGTTGACGCAAATCGACTTAAATTATCCGAACTAAACAGTCTCGGGGACAGTGTACAGGCGGAGTAATAAACCAAACATGTACTCACGAAGAAAATCGATTATATATTATGTTTTGTGTTTCAAATGTATTAATTAATTAACCAATCATTTGAATCGGTATTGTTCAACGTTCAGCATGAGCCGGCTTCGACGGTTCCCATTTAACTGTCACTTGTTCCGTTCCTAACTCACTTGTTCCGTGAATATTAGTTCCGTTGTGTGCACTATGACCATTGATGCTACCCACAGATCACACTAGATACCGCTTTACGAGATTCGTTGTAAATACAAAAAGTCACCAAAGTTTGAGGAAGATGCGGGTCGCAGGGAGTGCGACCGAGCGTTCTCATTGGATATCTCAAGGTTACGCCTACTCGCGCCTAACAATCAACCAATCAGAGTAATTTCTTATAAGTTTATTTCAACTGATGCGTGGTGCGCTTCGAGCGTCCTGAATGCATGGATGATCTAGGGTGTGATCTGTGATGCTATCCTAGCATCATACTGTTATTTAATCTGTGGTATAAAGTCTTCGTCTATGACTGTTAAAAAGCTCATCATTGTTGATGAGTTCTGATGAGTTTATCATTGTTGATGTTAAAAGTTGATCATTATGAACAACTTTTAATATAGGACCAACCCTGAAATCAAGAAAAAATATCAACTGTTCCATACGTGCTATCGAGTGTCATTGTCATTTTTCTATGGAACAGCTGATATTTCTTCACGATTTCAGAGTTGGTCCCATAGTAAAAGTTATTGATAATGATGAGTACTACGAGCCCTTTTCGGCTTAGCATACCCTTTCTCTATACCCCTGTATATGCCTTAATTGAAGTTTTTTTCTCTACCAATAAAATCTTGATTGATTGAATTGAAAATGTGATATAGAACTATCCCATCTTACATTCATATAACTATCATCAATCCTCCGAATTAGTCTGAATACTTTTCTAATCTCTTAGTCTAATCAGAATTAATTAACTAAAGGAAACTTTTATTACACAACAAGTAACCATAGCCACAGATTAAAAAATAGTTGATGATGTAGACTGCTTCCACAGATCACACTAGATACCGCATAACCAGATTCGTTGTTCCTACAAAAAGTCACCAAAGTTTGAGGAAGGTGCAGATCGCGGGGAGTGCGACCAAGCTTTCTCATTGGCTATCTCAAGGTTACGCCTACTCGCGCGCCTTACAATCAACCAATCAGAATAATTTCTTATAAGTGTATTTAGACTGATGCGTAGTGCGCTTCGAGCGTCCTGAATGCAGAATTTAGTGTGTGATCTGTGACTGCTCCCAACTTATCTGTAGGGGTTGGCAAATGAGAGAAATACGGAGTATATTAGTACTGTTATGAAATAATCCTAACTAATATTATAATTCAGAATAATGTAATCGTATCAGGACTAATATAACTTCGAGGTATAAAAATGTACACGTTCTTCTCGAGGAAAAAACTTCACTTGCGCGATTCAGAACTCCCTATATTACAACTGTCAGTCCATACAAAACGTCAAAAAAATGCACAAAAATTCATCAACGCCACCTAGCGAACTATAGGAAGTAGCTTTGTCTCTCTGTCTGGATATTTGTCGCTTTATCATGGCTAAACGGCTGATACAATTTAATAAGGAGTTATGTATATCACAGAGGCGGACATAGGAAACTTTTTTTATGCCCACACGAACGAAGCGGCGGGTAACAGCTAGTTATGAATTTAAAAAAACCGACTTCAACAGAACCATATATCTAAATTTGCTTCGTCATAGTCGCTTAACTATCATAATCGAGATTATCTTGGCGCCAACCGTGAAATACGTAGTATTGAGGAGCTCCGGTGGCCATCTGTGGTCTTCTTCATCAGTTCTGCTTCAAAAAATGATACTTGCTAAATACAAATGCTTGATTTGTTGATAAAAATACCAATAGCTATATGTATCCCGATAAAATTTGAATTTCCTCAATTCCTCATGGATCCCATTATGAAAACTGGATTTTGATAAAAATAGGATCAATCCGGTAGTATCTACTTACAAATAAAAAAAAAAAAAAAAAACATATCGGTTAATAAATTACTGGAGTTCTGAGGTAATAAAAAAAATTCAGTCTGCTTGAGAACCTTCTCCTTTTTTTTCATATTGAAATTGGTTCATTACATGACAGAGCTCTGAGGAAACAAACATTTTAAAAATAACTTGTTGAGAGCACGTTGGGCCATGGTTAGAAGGGTTCCGTAGGTGCGTATGACGTTTGAAGTATTTATCCGTTTTTACCGCATAT
Source organism: Apocheima hispidaria (assembly GCA_947579745.1). Lineage (NCBI taxonomy): Eukaryota > Metazoa > Arthropoda > Insecta > Lepidoptera > Geometridae > Apocheima > Apocheima hispidaria. Next base: position 9,902,550 of record OX388161.1, read on the forward strand.
CTCAAAAAGTGATTATCACATATTGCCCAAAATAATTTTAAAAGCAAGTTTTTACTAAGATTTATCAAAATGGAAGATTACAAGTTTCTGAGATGCATAGCTTAGAAATGGCGGGGACACACACATTGTAAACAACTTTGTCGGCCCATATTTCGCAAGAGGTACATCTGATAAAAAAATGGTGTAGTAACCCATAAGTTTATTTTAAAAGACCTTTTCAATAATACGCCACAAGTGGGGGACATGCGAAAAAAATAATGTTTATTTATATTTATGTTTATACTTTACATGTATGACACTATTATTATAAAATTGTCATTTTTTATTCTTCCAAAATTTTCACCTTAAAAAAACCTTTTTATCCCCTTTTTACATGTATGGGAGCTACCCTTATTTTACAAAAAAAAAGTATATTTATTTTTGTAAACTGTATGTAGATCTATCGTTGTGCAAAATTTCATGCATGTAAGTTTATAACTTTGGACGTTATAAGGCTTCAGACAGACAGACAGACGGACATGACGAACTTATAAGGATTCCTTTTGATACTACGGAACCCTATAAACAGTCGACTTGAGAAACTGCTTTTTTTGGAAGTCGGTTAAAAACAACGGTGCGCCTCTCTCACTCATTTCTATAAATAAGTTGATTGCTCTGTAAATGTCTCGTTAAAGGTTTTTTTCTGTGGTCTCGTCCCACTTCAGTTGTTGCTTAATTGGACACACTCAATCAACTTATTTATTAATTGAACTTCGTTCCAAATTTTAACGAGACGGAGTAGGAATGACCCACAAATAAAAATAGACAAAACTTATTAAAAAAAAACAAAAAAAAAACAGATACGATGTTCCTAATGAATGTGCCTAATTGACTCGATGTTCCGAAGATAAAAGCAAAATTAAAATAGGTACAGAAAATGGTGAAGTATAGTTAGATTTTTTTTCTCTGCATGGTTTATGCATTTAGCCAATTTCAATTTTATTAATTTTATTTACGAAAAACAAAATACAGGTTAGTCAATGATTTGCATATCTTTTGCACAAATCCGCGTCATTTATCTTGTGTCAAATTGTATTTATATAAATCACTTGAATTACTTTTACACGTATAGTTGTCTAAATACCTCTTTCATCATCTCTAAGTAAAGTCCCAAGTAAGCTAACTTCTCGTCGCCGGCGCGCGGCGCCGCCGGTTTAAGTGGCAAGTAACTGCTGTACCATATTGGTTAAGACTATAGATAACTAGTAGTTAGCGCCGAACAGAGACTTCGCAACCCCTTAATCTTCACAAACCCCTGGACCGATTCAGCTCATATTCGAAAACAAAAATTGTATTGAAATGAACTACTTGCCTAGAAAATTTCATAAAGATCGGATCTACGGTTCGCAAGTTATCATCGGACAAATATACACACAAACATAAAAACATACATACAAATGCCGATTTGTCCCAGTAAACTCTGAGACCTTCGCTTCGCTCGGTCAATAACTTACATCAAAGCTTCAACATTCTATTCTCGTCGCACGATAAAGTCGTGTAGCTATCGAGTAAATCAGGGACCACGAGACGAGATGCAATTACACCAATCGATAGCCAGCCCGGCCCGAGGCGGAATGACATTTCTCTGGATACCTGCATAATTACGTAAACTTGTTCTCTTTGTACGTAATTACTTGGGCGTCGTCGTGTAAAGGGCCATCGCCTGGAGGGTAATCATCAGTTTACTTATCATACTTACCGCCCGCTACTGGATTTCACAATATCGTTTTAGGATCGATGCAAATATGTTCGCTTTTAAGGATAAACGACTTTCATACAAAACTGTCGATGCCTTTTTAGGCGTCCTACTACGATTTTGAACTGGGCATGACTTAACATAGGTCTAATTTGGCCTCTAAGTATCGCAAAGTCGATAATTTAAAATGTTCATGGCTAGGAAATACCATCTTTCAACCCAATAATTACGACAAATTTTACGATTGTAGTGGTGTGTTCTTTACATGCGAATCATGCGATCATGGTGTGCGTGAAATATTGATGTGTGCGTGCGTCTTGCAAAAATCGTGTACACTGGTTGTGCCGCGCGCGCGTCACGCGGTTTACGCGACGTTGCCAGCTTGTCGGAGCGTGTGTGAGCGAGACTAGGTATTCTTGCCTCGCGGCTTAGTCCGCGCGCGGTCTTCGATAATTGCGACGTTGCGAGATTCGGTATCGGTGTGCAGTGCAGTGTTTGATTTGGTTACCTAATCTATCTATACCAATATTATAAAGAGGAAAGATTTGATTGTTTATTTATTTCATTGTTTGTTTGTTTGAATGGGCTCCAAAACTGCTGAACCGATTTGAAAAATTCTTTCGCTGTTGGGAAGCTTCACTATCCCCGGGTGACATAGGTTATATTATATTTTCAAAAAAATTAGGGATCCTTACTAAAACTCCAATAATGTAACCCAAGATGATGTATTTCGCGTGCACTGCGAAAACTATTCATGATGAAAGAATAGTCTATACCAATATAATAAAGAGGAAAGATTTGATTGTTTGTTTGTGTGCATTGAATGGGCTCCGAAACTGCTGAACCGATTTGGGAAATTCTTTTACTGTTGGGAAGCTACACTATCCCTATACTATACTATATTTTATTTAAAAAAAAATTGGGATCCTTACTAAAACTCGAATAATGTAACCCAAGATGTAAAAAAAATACCTAAAATATCCTTTACATCGCGTGCGTTGCGACAACTATTGATGATGATAGAATAATCTATCTATACCAATATTATAAAGAGGAAAGATTTGATTCTTTGTTTGTTTGCATTGAATGGGCTCCGAAACTGCTGAACGGATTTGAAAAATTGTTTCGCTGTTGGGTGGCTTTTCGGCTTTCTTAATATTTTTTTTTTTTTTGTGACTTGACGCGGGTGGAGGGGTTTTCGTGTGTGTATTATGGTTTTTATTTTTTTGTTGGGTGCCCGTGCGAAGCCGGGGCGGGCTGCTAGTAACCTAATAATAACGTACATAATTATAATAGAATGCAGCAGACATCATCGTTGCGCTATAGACGCCATCAATATTCTGGCCAAAAATGAGCACGAAACGTGTTCGTGCTCGGCTGAAATATTATCATGGCGAAGGTGTTTCGTAAGTGCCTACCTACCTAATTTATAAATAAAAAATATAATTCGAGACTTCTTGCCCATTTTCATGGCGATGGGGGGATTTCTACCCTTCCAACTGCGATTTTCATGTACGGTCATAGATTTTAAGGATCATCATCATCATCATCATCAGCCGTTTCCTATCGTACCGAGATTTCTTACCCATTTTTCATAGCAATGGGGGAAATTTCTACCCTTCCAACTGCGATTTTCATTTGCGGTCATAGATTTAAAATTCATCATCATCATGATCAGCACGCTTCCTAACGTATCGAGACTTCTTGCCCATTTTCATGGTGATGGGGGGATTTCTACCCGTCAAACTGCGACGTTCATTATCGGTCATAGATTTTAACCATAATCATCATCATCATTAGCCAAATTGCTACCGTATGGAGGTTTCTTACCCGTTTTCATCATGCTCCTCCTTTTTTTTTAACTTTACAAGTCGACCTAAACGATCCAGCCATACCCAACTGCAGGACCGCCCCGCGGGCCGCTCGCGGCCCGCGCAGCCTCGCGAAATATATATTTTGAGGACTTTGACATAGGTAACCATTTATACATTTTTAGGGTTCCGTAGTACTACAAGGAACCCTTATAAGTTTGTCATGTCCGTCTGTCTGTCTGTCTGTCCGTCTGTCTGTTTGAATCCTTTACAGCCCGCACCAGCTTCGCACGGGTGTTTGACGAGGGAATGAAAATTATAATGCACACGCAGAACCCTTCTATTTGCGTCAAGTTGCAGAAAAGAAGGAAGTGTAAGGAGGGCTGAAAGGCTGCCCAGCAGCGGGGGGATTTTTCGGGTCGATTCAGTGGTTTCGGAGCCTATTCAATGCGGGCAAACGGGCAGTCAAATCTGTCCTCTTTATAATATTTATTTTTGGTGTGACTAACTAATAACCTAAATGAAAAAATTCTGAAAAACTTCCTTCTTAGTGAAATAATAGTTTTTTTGTAAAAGGTGCCTATATAGGTATAGGAACCGATATAGGTAGGTGGTAAGGTGGTAGATAGAGGTATATGAAAATCTTGGATATTTCATGCTGCGCGATTGAAATATGTACATAATACTAATAATACCTACCTACCTACCAACCAACCAACCAACCAACCTACCTACCTACCTACCTACCTACCTATTAGTTAGTTAGTTAGTTTTGTGTGTGGTGTTTGTTGTGTTGTTTGATAACTTATTCTGTAAAAAAATAGCACAAAAGGAACAAAAATCTACAAAAACAGTAATTTTCAAATGAGGATTCGATCCGGGGACCTTCGTCTCATTGATACACACTACAAAACGAAGCATAATGAAAATCCGTCCACTCGACCGCTCGGCCAGTCGATCTGATAGGTGGAATGCCGAAAATCGGGTACTCAATTTCGTATTTGCTTGTAACCGTTTTGAATTCGCATGTGATTCGGTCATAGATTTAAAATTCATCATCATCATCATCAGCCTGTTCCATATCGTACCGAGATTTCTTACCCATTACCCACGCCCCGCGGTTTCACCCGCGGTATAAACTCTGTAACGGCTGAACGGATTTGGATGAGATTTGGTATGGAGGCTACCATACCTAAATTTGGCTACCTCCATACCAAATTGCATTAGAATCCGTGCAGCTGTTACAGATTTGAACGGGAACAAACACACTTACATACTAACATACCTAAGTAGTACCTTAGTAGTAGTAAGTACTACTACTAAGTAGTAGTAGTTAGTCACACCAAAATGCGAAAGTTTGTGTGTATGTAATCTAAAATTTGTTGGAATTCAGCATTTCTGAGTATGGGGCTCGGTGCGCGCTCCATCAGTGCTGCCAGGAAAAATAATGCAAAATTTCGGGAAAAAAATTCACCTCAATAATGATGATGAATGCATTTTTATGTATGATCTCGTTGCGCGCACGCTCACTGATCCCGGGAAAAATATTGAAAAAATTCTGAAAAACTTCCTTCTTAGTGAAATAATAGATTTTTTGTAAAAGGTGCCTATATAGGTATGGTACCTATATAGGTAGGTGGTAAGGTGGTAGATAGAGGTATATGAAAATCTTGAATATTTCGTGCTGCGCGATCAAAATATGCACATTATACTAATAATACCTACCTAGCCACCAACCAAGCAACAAACCTACCTACCTACGTACCTACCTATTAGTTAGTTTTGTGTGTTGTGTACACACAAAATAACAAATAACAAACAACAGTACCTACTATGGACTAAATTAATCTAACCCGGGTCTAAAATCCATATTTTTAGTCGCAGAATAATGTCTATCGACGCGGAAAACACAACATTTTTGGGTATTGCATATTTCATTAGGTCATTTCATTAGGTATTAGGTATGTAAAATTCGAAATTAATTTGAAAAAAACCGAAAAAAAGTGGAAAATTTGTTCGGAAGGTACCAGACTCGGTGCCTTTAGAACCCCCGATATGGGGTTATTCCAGGGACCCAGTTATTCAATCGTCAAGCAGTAGTGTGCAAAACATCACTGTGTTCCGGATTGAAGGGCAATGTTTCCAGCGTAATTATTGGGCACAGAGATTTAACATCTAATATCTCAGAGTAATGAGCGCAGTGCATTGCCGCGCATGGTTTTGAACTGTTGAGGTTCAAAATTCTGGGTGGCACTGAACTGTTATGAGCAAGCGTGAAGCTTAACATCAGCTGAGTGACTTGCTCGTCTCGTCACCAAATAGCAAAAACAAAAAACTTACATGCTTACACACTTACACACGAACTTTCGCATTTTAAATATTTGTGTGACAATATTAGGTTTATGTAGATATATACTTTTATAAGTTTCGTTACTAATTTTGAATAAGTTTGTTTTTCAAGAAACCCACAGCAAAAATTAAAATAAATAGTATTCTCGAAATTAAATTATAAAAAATAATTCTACCTAATTTTAGGGGTTCAAACCCGGAACCTCACGAGCGCTACCTAATCAAACTGATGACTTCGGCCACCGAGACGATATTCAGAGCAACGAAATTTCGTATTTGCTTGTAACTGTTTTGAATTCGCATGTGTGCGTAATGTTCATGCGTGCATACAGGCGTTGAAGATTATTTGAATTTTCAGTCGAGTGCAGCTATTAATGGGCTCTATTATTTTTGAGATGTGTTTATAACAATAGTAAGAGGTCGCAAAGTGAATTAAAACTGGGGCAGATTACCTCAATTGAGTGTTCAACGACAGCGCCATCTCTTGGCGCCTACCTACCTAGCGGACTCAAACGAAGCACCTTAACTACTATTGGTTGAGCAATAAGCACGGACACTGAGCTAAATACATTTTCTTCCAAAATTACTTTAAAAAAATATTGTAATATTATATTTTTTTATTATATGAGAAAACCAATTGTTGATTCTAATTAAAATTATAACATATTAGAAAAATAATTCGTCAAACTTTAAATAATTGTAATATTGTGTAGTAACTAATGTAGTAAATGTGTAGTAGATTGGATAATAAGCAATAATTATTTTTTACTCGCTGCATCTCGCGGTTTCACCCGCTTTTCTAAAGAAACCAAATATTTAAAGTAGCCTATGTGTCTATCCAGGATATAAGCTATCTCCATACCAATTTTTATTTAAATCCGCTTAGCCGTTACAGAACTGAACGGGAACAAATCACTTACATACTTACATACTTAAACACTTACACACAAACTTTCGCATGTATAATATTAGTGTGACGTGTGATGCGAACGTTAAAACCAAACTGATCAAGTTTCACCTAGTTATTGATAAAAAAAAATATCCAATTTATCTTATCTAATAACACCTAGCTACACTAACTTTAACTATACACAACTGTGGTTTAGGAGTTTTGGCGGGAATATGAAGAAGTCATGTCGCATATTTGTATTGTTTTCCAAAACTTGTGTTATTTTGATTGTTAATGTGTAAAAATTGTGGATTTTTATGCATTAAGTGTTCGAGAACGTGCACGAGTGTCGGTGTCGATTGGATAATGTTGTGAAACGTGACTTTTCGTGTTGTTTCCAAAACTCCATAGAAACCTCTAGTAAATTCTCGGCCACTTTACTGGGGCATGACGTGGACTTGACCGTGACTTACTTTGCTTGACTTAGACTATGACTGAGATTTCTTTTAATTGTGTAATATTTGACTTCACATGAAATGTTACAATACTTGACACCGGCTAAATACACAACGTGTGGAGTGAAATCATAAGAGGAAAAAAAACTGTGGTTTACGTTTTAGTCCGCGGCAAGCCTAAAAATTGAGTTTTTGGCGGGAACGTGAAGAAGTCATGTCTCGTCATTATATTATTTTCCGAAACTTGAGTTATTTCGACTGTTAATGTGTAAAAATGGTGGATTTTTATTCATTAAGTGTTCGTCACCGTGCATGAGTGTTGGTGAATAGTATAATGTCGTGAAACGTGACTTTTCGTGTTGTTTCCAAAACTCCATAGAAACCTTTAGTAAAGTCTCCACCACTTTACTGGGGTATGATTTGGACTTGACCGTGACTTACTTTATTTGACTTAGACTATGACTGAGACTTCTTTTAATTGCGAAATACTTTACTTCACTTAAATACACAACGTGTGAAGCTAAAATTTAAGAGAAAAAATAACTAAAAATGGCAAGCGAAGCAATTTTTTTTTCTGTTCCACGATGACAGAGCAGATAGACTTTATACGCGGTATAAATGCAGATCAGCAAGCCATACCGTATAATTTGCTCATTTTGGCTATCTGATTGCTTGTTGTATCTACTTATGCGAAGAGTCTGTTAAAGATTAAGATATTTAAACAATAAAATACTATCGTCCCGTTAAGTTCCGTTCTTTGGAATACTTCTTGCGCCGTAGAGCTTACGTATTTTATTTATTTCTTGCATCAATTTTTTATATAGCGATTATCTTCTGTTACTTATTTAAGTCTATTGCACTATATTACTTAGATAGGAATAGGTAAGCTTATAATTTAAGAGTAATTTGTATTGCCATACGCACTCATGAGGGAAGACGTTGGTTTCTGAAATACAGTGTTATGCTAGTTTGGGAACCAGAGGCTTCGAAACTTTTTATGTACCGTTCTTATGTGTCAAATAAAAAAATTGGATTGATTGAAAAAAAAAAAATACTTCTACTCAGATTCGAGAACACAATAATACATTGTTCACCGAGGAGAGAAAGTGACCGATTACCAATGAGGGTGTGTTAGAGTTACTACACATATGAGGGAAATAAAAGATAAAACAAATTGAAACGCCAGAAAAAAAGATTACCTACGAGGGAGTTTGAGTCACTACACGTAGGAGGAAAATACAAGACAACAAATGGAAACCTCAGATAATAAAAACAATGTTTGGTGACCCTATGTATCAAAAAGCAAACTTACAGATATATTTAACAGGATAAATCATTATTTATGTTACCAATAACAAATCCAGATACAGATACGAATCCCAACAACAAATTAATCACGCTCCAGACGAGATTACGGGATAGTGCAATTGTACCCTAATTAGGGCACGTATACACTGGCAGGTGCGGCGTAATGCTAGCCTCATTGAAAACAAAACAATGGGAGAAATAGAGACGTTCACGTTTGTTAAATGAAGCAAAAAATCTCAAGTTTGATTTAAGAACGTTGACGAGTTTTCGCGACAACTTATACTAAGGCTGAAATTCTGTTTTTTTTAGGATAATACTGAAACTTGGACAAAAATTGAATTACTATATTTTTACCGGATTTATTTTCAAATCTTCCTAACGTCCTAGCAGTGAGTTGAGTAAATGAAGAGGCATTTTTTTAATTTAAAAACGAAAAAAAAAGGGGCAAATGTAAACGAAAGATTAACTGTACTGTCGCTTCATTTACTCAACTTACTATCTGGGGTTGCACTTCCGTGAGGTTTTGGCGCATTCGATATTTGAGATTATATAGCTGTCGCTCTGTTTCTTGTGCAATAGAGAGAATTAGTGAATTTTCCTAACTTTTTGATGAAATCAACGTTTTGGGGGTAGTCTGTTATCGGGGTGATAACAGACTACCCCCAAAACGTTCTAAATCTTAACAAAATCTTTTTTTTTTGGTGTCAATGACTTGGATAAACTATAATATATGCTTCTAGGTTTTGGTTTTCAAAAAATGTTTATGGTAAACATAATATGATGGTCTAACAACAACTAGTTTTATTCGTCGTATTTTCGACGCAAAAAAATTGTCAGTTTATGTGCCTATAACAACGAAGATATTACCAAAATCAAAAAATATCAAGGGGTGGGTATCAGACTACGCTTTTTGTATGGACGAGTCGGCGGAACCTCGGAGTCGGAGTCTCTATTCTTAAGGTCCGTGAGGGCCGGACGCCCCTGACTTGTACAAGGACCTGGCCAAACTTTTGGAGGTGGCAACAAATGACCAGAATGCTGACGTCTTGTTTGGCAATAACTTAGCATTGTCACGCTGGATGACAATGATGCCAGCATTGAAACGACTTTGCCCTCCACAAAGGGGCTCGTAGATTCGTTTTTGTATTTATTTTTCAGTTTATAGCTGTTGATTAATAAAGTTTCTATTAAAATTTTAACCTAGCTACTTTTATTTCATAGTGTTATAAATAATTAATGATCAAACGAACTTACTTGTACGTGAAGTTCGATCATAATTATATGATCAGCTTAATTCGAAGCGATTTTTTACATATTGTAGTCCTGTCTCCACGTCACAGCCTTGCACGGTATGTTTAAAGATTATTTTTTCTAAACGTGGCAGCACTCTCTTCCAATTCCGGTCTCTCAGTTGGGAGTATGCCGCCATCTTACTTCATTTAGTTTAAAGAATAAGAAAATAAATAAAATATTTAGTGGCATGGGGTAGGGATAGAAATCGTTTTCTGGGGGGGTTATTATAAATCGCTTCGAATTAAGCTGATCATATAATTATGATCGAACTTCACGTACAAGTAAGTTCGTTTGATCATTAATTATATTTCTCAGCTTAATTCTTTGCGATTTTTTACATATTGTAGGATGTTCAGAGAAAATTAATTAAAAATATTTAAATCATTTATTTTCTTTTAGTGTAGTACCCTTATTTTATAATTATAATTGCTCTTATAGTATTTTATTTATAATTGTAGTTATGTACTATTATGAGAAAGAATTGCTCTAGCGAATTGGGTTGATTCATCTGTAACTAGATTTCTATTGTAAAATTTTGCAAATACAGAAGATGAGTTACTCCATCCTGCTGTCTTTCTAATCATTTCTATATTTATGCCTAACCTATTAGCTGCAGAGGTAGCCGCATGCCGAGCACTATGCGCGCTGAAAATAGTTGTATCAATGCCACTTTTGTCAAGTATGTCTTTAATCCAGTGACTTAGCGTTTGAGAAGTGACTTTGCCGTGTGGTTTTCTATAACTGATAAATAAGTGATTGTGACTATTAGACCGTAAAAAACGAGTGTTTTCAATATAAGCTAGAAGAGTTTTCGCCGGACAGATTTCAGGTCTATCAGTAAAAAATGGCAATTGTAATACGGGTTGTGGCGCATTTAATCGGGATGTTTTTATCAGATCTAGAATTGTAATACTAATTTTCGAATCAAATATTTGAATGCTATTTAATTTAATAAGAGACAACGTCTGTACTCGGTGTGCGGTTACCAAAGCTAACAATGTGACAGTCTTTTTTGAAAGTATTTCTAAGCTTAAATTATCATTGGGCCAGTGTCGACTTAAATAGCTTAATACGTGGTTTGGATCCCAGGTTAAGTTATATTTTGGAGTTGGAGGCTTAAGTCTATAAACACCTTTCATGAATCTTTTTAGCCTTTCATCATTAATGTTAGACCCCAAAAGTAACAATAATGCAGACTTATATGAATTGACTGTACCATAGCTAGCACCATTCTCAAAAATTGTAGTTAAGAAATTTATGACAGCCGTGACAGAACAATCTAAATAATCCAAATTATTTTCCCTACAGTAACATATCCAGGCTTTTATGCATCCATCATATTGTTTATACGTATTATCCGATAGAGATGCTAATATAATATCGATTGATTTTGGTGTCATAGATTTGTTTAGTAAAGCGTTCCTGATAACTTGACGGCAACCAGGATAAGCGTCTTGTGTAGCTTGTGGGGTAATCTGAAAGGAGATTTTAGTAATTTTATATCCGGGCCAAAATGTAATGAATCGGATACGGCAATTTTTTGCAGAATTGGAAACCAAGGTTGAGTGGGCCAATGCGGGACAACTACTATACCTTCAGCTTTGTCATGAATAATTTTTTGTAACATTTTTAAAATCATCGAAAATGGTGGGAATGCATAAAAATATACATCAGACCATGAAATTGTAAAGGAATCTATAGCAAATGCATCTGGATCATTTTTCCATGATGCATACATTGGACATTTAGTGTTACATCTACTAGCGAATAAATCTATACTAGGCTGCCCGAAATTCTTAATTATTTTTTGATATGCTATATTTGATAGTTCCCACTCTGTGTCAAGAAATCTTTTACGAGACAACGAATCTGCTTCAAGATTATCCTTGGTGCTGATGTATGATGCGAATACTATTAATTTACGACATATGCACCACTCCCAAATGTCTCTAGCTACTTCATTCAGATGAGGAAACTGAACGCTTCCCATTCTATTTATGCACGAAATTGCAGTTACGTTATCAATACGTATCAAGATTTCACAGTTGTAAAAATCTCTGGCAAAAACCTTAAGCGCGAAAAAAGCTGCTTTTAATTCCAGAATATTTATATGTAAATGCTTCTCATTACTTTTCCAAAACCCATGGGATTCTCTATTTTCACAGTAAGCACCCCAACCAGTTTTTGAAGCGTCTGAAAATATCTCCACCTTAAATGTATTAAATCGGAATGGATTACAAACTGTATATATTTGTTCAATCCACCATCTCATATCACTTTTTACCGCAATAGGTAAAGCAATCGATTGCTCATAATCCGGATTATCGAGTAGGCATAGATATTTTAGACGCTCAAATGATTTGGTGTATAACCATCCATACTGTACTGCTGGACATGCTGAGGTCAATAGACCTAAAAATCTTGCGTAATCCCTTAATTTACAATTCTTTACAGTATTAAAATGTTCTAGGCGTTCCCTAATTTTATCTCTTTTATTATCAGGTAATTTAAGTAACATATTTTTGGAATCAAATATAAAACCTAGATATTTACATTCCATTTTCGGTTTCAAGCAGCTTTTATCGTGATTTATTATGAAACCAAGATTTTGTAAGAAATTCTTTGTAAATATTACATTTTGTTGACACTCATCATAATTTCTCTCTATGCAAAGTATATCATCTAAGAAAATAGCTGACGTAAAGTTTTTTGATCGTAAATACTCCATGACCGGTTTTAGTAATTTGGTAAAAACAAAAGGCGCCGTTGATAAACCAAAAGGTAAACAGTTAAATTCATATAGAATATTATTATATTTAAACCGAAGATATTTTTTGTAGTCATTATGTATAGGCAAAAAAAAATATGCGTCTTTTAAGTCAATAGTAGCCATGTGACAATTTTTAGTTATTAATTTTGAAGCGGTTCTATAGTCCTCCATTTTAAAGTGGCACTTCCTTATAAATTTATTCAAGCACTTCAAATTTAGAATAAAACGCTTATCACCGTTTGGTTTCGTTACTAAAAATATAGACGATAAGAACTCTTGTTCAGCATGATTACATTTAGAAATGGCGTTTTTACTTAATAAAGATGCAATTGCGGTATTAAAGTCCTCGTGATCCTCTTTATTTTTTGGGTAAACATTAGGACTATCATTACGAAATGGTGTTGAGTGAAATGGAATCTTATAACCTTGTAGCCACTGTAAGATGATAGGATCATCAGTAATTTGGCGCCATTTTGTAACAAAGTGACGAAGCCGACCTGAGTATTGTACCTCGTTCAATATCTCCTGATGGATCTCGCGGCCTGTGGACGCTCCGCCGTCTCCCGCTGTTGAAAGCTGCTCCTTGTGACCGGCGGCCGGTGTGCAGGCCGCGGTTTCCCTGCATCTGGTCTGGACGGCATTTTTCGAGGCAGGGTTCTCCAGTTTAAACGTTTGTCATTTTTGTTGTTTTTAATAAAATTATTTTTATTAAATATCTGAGACTTTCCATTCCTTATAGGTTTTAGATCTGTGCTTGACTTCTGGACAACCTTGGCTGATTTCAGTTTTTCGGATAACTGTTCACCGAATAATAAAGAGTCCCTTTTGGAGTCTGTTAAAGTCTCTCTTATCTCAGGTTTGATCGATGATATTACGAACCCACGTCGTGTTTTCGTCTCGGCGTTATGACTATCGCATATCAGCCGACATGCATCACTAATAGGTTTAAGAATTTTTGTGTGGTCTGCTTTTGCAAAAATTTGTTGGACTGCTTGTCCTAGTGCAGCTACTGCGATGCCAAGTTGCCTTTGTTTTGACATCATAGCTGTGTCTCTGTTGACCATTGGATCCGCCAAGGCGGCTTTTACCTCTGGATTTAATGTTGGCGCCACTAGTAAAGGACAATTTTCTGGGGTTAAATATTCTATAAGAATTTTTTCTTTTACTTCCTTCGTAAGGCCTTTTGCTAGTATATCTTGCCATCTTAAGGCCAAGTCTTTATGGACTGCTTTTCCGAATTTAGTATCCGGTTTTGGGGCATCGCCAAGTAATGCGAGAATTTCATCATCAAGCATTTCATCGTCAATCTCAGCAATAACGGGCTGCGACGGGCCGGGTTGCGTATCAGGCGCCGAGGCACTTGACGAAGCGGGTATCTGGTTAGGCGATAGAGCGCGCGACGGGCCAGGTGAAGGACTGGGCGGCAGCGTTCCGGCCGCGCGGTCGGGTGAAATCGAGATCGTTCGTGACGGATCCGTTGTACGATCATCGGCGGATTCTGGAACGAATGTGTCAATTTTTTGAGCACATGGAGGGTAGATTTAAAAGATAACCCAAGTCAGGCGATGCCTCGCATCATAAAATGTGCTTACGAAAGGAAATATTACGTGACAGTAGTAACCCTTCATGGTAGTACGCATCACATTTCCTTTTCTTTGGGTATGACAATACCGGAGAAGAAATATAAGTAGTGACAGTAACAACCCTTCATGGTAGTACGCATCACAATTCCTTCTAGTTATATTAATAAATGCACTTAATAAAAAACCAACCTTCTGGATCACTTTCTGATGAAATAATTCGACGTCGACGCTTTTCTAATTTCTCTTGAAGTCTTCTTATCTTAGATTTAATTTTTTGTTCACTTCTTGTAGTTTTTCTTTTCCCCATGATCTTCTTTTATTTTACTGCTGATTAATGTGCGAAGGCTATGAGCACGGAAACACGAATGAAGTAAGATGGCGGCATACTCCCAACTGAGAGACCGGAATTGGAAGAGAGTGCTGCCACGTTTAGAAAAAATAATCTTTAAACATACCGTGCAAGGCTGTGACGTGGAGACAGGACTACAATATGTAAAAAATCGCAAAGAATTAAGCTGAGAAATATAATAAATATTTTTCCCTGTAATTAAAAAACTTCACACGTACTTTAGTATAAAGTATAACTTACCAATTACGTTTATTATAAAACCAAGTACAAGTAGTTATACGCCTACATATGATTTTATATTCGAGGCTTAAGTATATCTTTTTACTTCGAAAAAATGAGCGTTATTTGATGTTACATTCATGCTAATGTAATGTGAAAAGACTAAACGATAAGACACTCTTGAAACTCTACGAATCATTAATATCTGTTCATTAGATGTCGACTCTCCATTAAACTGCAAGGATAAGGTCACATCGACTTAACGACTACACTTCATTTAACAGTACCAATTAAGGTTGACTCAATAAATTAAACTAAAATAAAATACGAAACATACGAGTTCCTCAAAAACGTCGCAAAAAAACGTCGTCGTCTGATAACCGAGCCACACCAAAAAAGTAAGCAGTATCATTAAGCACACAAAATATGTTTTCCATTTACACAGACGCTTCAAGGCGGTTATAATTTTGTATACGGTGAGTGTTTACTCAGTAAGAAGTGCTTCGGATCGGTAACACCTGCCGCGTTTTCCCACGGCACCGTTCGGCCGACTTCGGCTAAACTCGGACGAGCTCGGGCTCAGGCGTACACATGCGAAGTAATAGAAATAATAATATGCTGCTTGCTTATCTCGCTTGTCACGCGTCAAAATCAGTGTGGCACGACCCTAACGCTTTTTAAGTGCGTGCCTCCGCATAGCTCGGAATAATAATCCCTTTATCTATGACAATTTATTATTCAAAAAGAGTCGTGATTGAAATCTAATGAACATTTTTTACGTCAATACTGAAGCATAGTTAAATTTCTATTGCATTAAAATAGATACTGAGTATGCAAACTGAATCTATTATAACCAATCTGTGTTATTGTAGTGTAATAGGTAAAGTACAGTTGTTCATCTTTGTACAAAAAAAAAGTATTTTAACAAAACTAATCTAAACTAAAATAATCTAATTAACTTAATTAACAAAAGTATTATTAACCAGAAACTATTAAAAACCTTTTTTTCTCTTGTATTTTGGCCCCAGATTGCTTAGTCAGTGTACAAGTTTTGTAATATTTCATGTGAAGTCATCATCATCATCATCATCATCATCAGCCATAAGATGTCCACTGCTGAACATAGGCCTCCCCCTTAGAGCGCTACACCGACCGACAACGGGCCACTTGCATCCAATGCACTTGCATGGGTTGCCCGCGACTTTCACAATGTCGTTGGTCCACCTATTGAGAGGCCTACCTACGCTGCGTCTTCCGGTTCGTGGTCGCCACTCAAGAACCTTTCTTTCCCATGTGAAGTCAAGTATCTCATAATTTAAACAAATCTCAGTCATGCCCCAGTAAAGTAGTTGAGACTACTAGAGGGTTAAGAGTTTTGGAAACAACACGAGAAGTCACGATACTATTTACGAACACTCGTGTATGTTCACGAGCATACAAAATACTTAAATTGAAAAGAAAATAGACACCAACCAGTATCTAGATAGCCGCGCTATAAATCAAATCAAATCAATCAAATATTTATTTATTCATCCAAAAAGACCATTTCTATTATTACAACCAACCAAGACACAGATACACAAGTACACAGAAACAAGTAATAAGTAAACTTACTTAAAAATATGTCGTATATTACATATTCTGTGCAGCATTATAACTCCAAAACGGGAAATTGAGTTACTTAATAAATGTAAGCCATTTGTTTGTAGTTCACCGAGCAAAACAAGGAACTCAGAGTTTAGTGTGGCAAATTGAATAAAGTTTTGGAGACACGATTAGATTTTTCGCCGAGTGGTCCCAATCTTGTAAGCGATTAAGTACATATCGATTGTAAGGCAAAGACAAATTGTAAGACGAGCCACTCTGCGCACAGATGGTATTATTTAGATATAATTGACAAAGTTTATTCCACTTTATGTCCACACAGATCACCACTTATCACAAGTTATAGCTTTTCGGATACACACACCTAAATTCTCAAACGAAATACATAACACAGTCGAATTAAAAATACTTACTTTTACATTTATAATTTTTCGGACGTATCATGGATGATGTTGCGACTCAAGTGCGTGAAGACTTGCATAGTTTAGTAACAAATTTAATGTGAAAGTCAGTGTCCTTATTCAATTTGATAGCAACTCACAATGTAATTTAATTTTACAACTAAGATCATTGGAAGATCACAACTCATGTCGTATTATCCGATAAAATATGTTATTACATGAAAGTAACAGCAGTGGTTAACAGTGTCGCAAAGTATTATGAGTTAATTCGACTAATTAGACACTATAAATGGTTATTACAATACAAAATAGACACTACAATCGGGTTTATTTATGTCGGCAAAGCAATTACTGTCACCAATGAATGAATGAACGAATGAACATAACTTTAGAGTCGTATTGCCAGTACTCGCTGCTTACATTACCACAAACAGCACCCAAGACTAATCCCAAACTAGGTTGAACCTGTGAGCTGGTGATTAACTAAAGTGCAGTTTGGGTACGTTGAAAATACTATGTTAAACATATTAAACAAAACGGTTGAAGATGCGAAATTTGATATTGGGTAGGGTACAGCTAAAAGTTAGGTAAGTAATCGAAAATAACTTTACAAATTTGCAGGTTGGTTGAATACCACAAAAACTTCTAGATTAGAGTATCTCTGTGTTCTAGAAGTTAGTATATTAGTTAGTTAGATGGTTATAATCTAAACTTAGAAACTATTACACGTGCTTATTTGCAGGCGTATTATAACAAACACCACACGTCGCAGCTCACCACACGTATAAGCGTACCTCTTTCGGCAGACTACTGATGTAATTGTGTGACTGAAAGTTTACACACATAGTCGTTTACTGTACAGAGCACGTAAGCTACAACGATCGCGGCACACGGGGTACATCTGTAGTTACGTAATTAATTATTATGACTATAATTATGAGGGACATGTAG
Source organism: Apocheima hispidaria (assembly GCA_947579745.1). Lineage (NCBI taxonomy): Eukaryota > Metazoa > Arthropoda > Insecta > Lepidoptera > Geometridae > Apocheima > Apocheima hispidaria. The sequence continues at coordinate 9,920,268 of OX388161.1, forward strand.
TGAACATGGACGTGTACGTGTTATCTATGTTAGCACCATAGCTCAATCGAGCTATGTTCTCAGAGAAACACTTAAGTGTTAGGTACGGGTATGGGAGGGTGAGTGAATGAGAAAGTGTGTGTATGTTGTGTGAGTGTGTAGAATTACCAAATAGTTTGTACTAGAACCGTATTACTGCCAACTGTAACTTACTTTACGTACTTTGATTAGAGTAGGGAGTGTAGGGAAAGACAATTGAAAGAAATTATATTTTGATACCAGCGAAAAACATACATGGGGTAAAAATTATATATTGACGCCAGCCATTAGGGCTTCCGTGCTCTCATAGTCCAATGTAAGTAACCAGTCTGTTACCTTTGCTTTACATAAATGACACAAAAAAACGCAAACGTAATGCGATATTGAAAGAAATTATATTAAAAAAGCCCCGTTATAATGAACCTATAAAAACGCTACGCTTTACGCACAGTTAAAGTGTAAAAATAGTGCGTACAATTATGGCGATGGAAACAAGACCAAGTCGATGTTTGTCGCAGACCAGTTAGTTAGCGGACTAGTACAGTAAAAGGGCTAGCGAAAAACAAACAAATAACAAACTTGCAGTACCGTTACAACCGGTGGCACTGGCAACACTGGTAAGACAATATTGTGATAAATGGTCGAACGGAGCGACAAAATAAAAACACGCCGATATATAATTGATTAAGTATAGTTTGTGTTACCATATTCAACGAAAGGTCTGTAATTGATTTTTTGTAATTAAAATGCATTGTAAAAATGTTCCACTTCGATCAATACTTTGTAACATCGTTTGTTAAAAGTTTTTACTGAGCCTTGTGAGCATTTATCACGTTACCAAGAATTTATTTTAAGTCTTTAATTTTTAAACTACATACCTCTATACTTAGTTTCATCAGTAAAAATGTTCACTTCGATTTTTACTTTGCAACATTGTTTGTTAAAAGTTTTTACTGAGTCTTGTGATCATTTATCACATTATTAAGTATTTTTGTTGTCTTTAACTTTAAAACTACAAAGTTTCATGATCGTCATCATCATCAGCCAGTAGAAGTCAACTACGCTCCTTTTTATTAAGGGGTGTTTGCCAAAATCATCACGCTTATCAGGGACCCTATTCCTGTGCGCTCGAGATTATCTCGGTCACTCTCACTCTAATTTAGAATTTAATGGGAGTGAGAGTGACCGAGATAAAATGTCATTTCTCCGAATAGGGACCCAGGCAGCTTGGATCATTCTCATTAGATCCAGAGATTTGTTTCTCTTTCGATCCCATTTGGAAATTACGGATCTATTGAGAACTTTTTTCTGAGTTTAGATACCATCCATTTTGATAGAATGTGCTTAGTGAGGACATTCTTTCTCATTTTTACATATTATGCATGATAGAGATTAAAACTATATATATTAAGCTAATCAAAACGAATTATTTCACTGTTTCAGTTTGAATTAAACATAATTTTCTTTCGACGTAAAAATATCGTGTAATAACAGGAGGGGATACCAAAACGCTCACCGTTTAGTAAGAAGACGCTGCTGCTTGGTTCTGCTCTTGGTTTTAGGACACGGGTCCACACTACTATTTTTTCTTAAAACAATTGTCTATGATTCTAAACTTTTGTACGTGAGAGAAAAACATGTAAGTTTTTTTTTGCATATAGAGCATGAAACGAAATTCGAATCCTATGACCTTATCTGCAAAGATTTAATATTGACTATCCATAGATAGATCAAATTGAAAAAGCAAAACCATTTATTGTTCCCGTTCTTTAGATGGATAGACGACTCTTTATTGTTAATACCAGAAAGGATTTGCATAGGACAAAAAAGCTACTTAAAACTAAAGTATTAAGTGCAACCTTCTTTCTATTAACCCGACCCCTTCGAGGTAAACATGGTAGATTTTTGCACATAGAGCTTCATGTTTGTACTCGCGTACATTTCGTATTTGTCAACTAATGTTTACGAAATTTTATATTATGTTCAAGGATCTTGTATCACACTGGATAGAGTGATTCGTTTGGCAGCGTGTCCACTTTCTGTTCGCGCGTTTAGTGAGTAGGGAAGTGAAAACTAGTGCAGAATCTATCGATAAAAATGTACACAGTGTACAAAACTAAGAATTTGTTAATTAAGAACACAATGTTTGCAAAAATATGTACTTTATTGAACATCGAAACTCGTAATTGCCATGTAAATAGTACGAATATATATAGTAACTATGAAAGTTAATAAGTATCTACACCGTCTCCTAGTTTCTTTTATTCTTCCTAGTTTTTTAATTGACAGCCCAGTCATAAAACTAGATTTTTCAAAATGTTTTCAACAAAGTCGAGAGTATTTAGGTGGCTCCCAGTTTTCGCGCCTCACAGCCGTTATCCACTGATTTCTGATTTCCGGACATTTTGGAAACCTATAACAAAATGTTTTATTTTAATTAATTGTTTAACCATGACACAACATTGGTACAAATTATCATATATTTCAAGCCGCGAAAGCTTCAAAAAGATTAAAATTAATTATCGATAGAATACGTATCAAGCCGATTAAACGCGGAAAGGAATTAACGGTTCATGTTTCACTTAATGTAGTATATGTAGGATATTACAAGAATATTATTATATAAATATCGACCAAATATCGACAAAGTTTGAAACGTGCAGTGGTACTTCACTAGCAGGAACACGTAAAACAATGCATTTATTTATCTTAAATTAATGCTTAAATTCATTACTAAATAACACTGCGTGATAGTTGTATGACTTCAAACACGTATATTCTTTAAGTGAAACGAATATTTAGCTTTGATACTGGTTATTTTAGGTAAAAAACGCTAAAAAGACTTACGCATGAAATGATAATTCTGGATCTTTTACTCCCCCTTTCGTTGTTCTCGATGCACAATACACAGCACAACACGCCATAATGCCACTATGTATAACAATATTAAGTATTCACAGCCATATTTTGATCCAATTTGCTTTTTTAGTAAGACGGGTCGCAATGTTGTGACTGACTAGTCGGTCAAAGTGGACACAGAGTGCGAGGTTGCCAATCTTACAATAGCTCTCTCGCTTACTCTATGCGACGACCCGTGAAATAAAAAGAGAAACATGACAATGTGAACGTCGGAGCGGCAACGTCTCATGGGTCTGTCCAGTATGATGCTTCGTCTAAGATTTTTTTTCTCTTAAATTTTGGCTTCACACGTTGTGTATTTAGCCAGTGTCAAGTTTTGTAATATTTGCAGTGAAGTAAAGTATTTCACAATTAAAACAAGTCTCAGTCATAGTCTAAGTCAAGTAAAGTAAGTCTCGGTCAAGTCCAAGTCACACCCCAGTAAAGAAGTGGAGACTTTACTAAGGGTTTCTATGGAGTTTTGGAAACAACACGAAAATTCACGTTTCACGACATTATACTATTCACCAACACTCATGCGCGGTCACGAACACTTAATGAATAAAAATCCACAATTTTTGCACATTAACACTCGAAATAACACAAGTTTTGGAAAATAATATAATGACGCGACATGACTTCTTCACGTTCCCGCCAAAAACTCGTCTAAGATTATGTTCTACCAATTTCATGTTTTTTTTTGTCGTCGGCGAGTTTTGATTTGAGGGATATTTCCCCCAAAAAGTTTGCTGCGGCATCATTTACGCGCCGATTTTGTTCATTTTTGGCAGAGAAATTTGGCACTTAATTCTAAAAAAGAATTTCGTTAAATGAGCAAAACCGATCAAGAGGTTTTTAAGATACAAAGGTCTAAGAAGAAATTGAGATTGAACAAAAAAGGTTTATGTTCGCAAGATCTACTGTTCGCAGAACTAAAAGTAGATTAAAATATCTTCAAGCAGTTTGTTTCATGAAGAATTTTATTTAATATCACTTCATTCAGTTTTTTTTTTTTTCTTTCCTCCTAAGAGGATTTTGGCGTCGCACGTCTTATGCATTTGCCAGTGTCAAGTATACATACATATTCTCAAGTTTTGTTAGATTTCAAACAAGTCATAGTCACGGTCAAAGTCGAGCACAGCAAGTCACGGTCAAGTCCAAGTCATGCCCCAGTAAAGTGGTGAAAACTTTACTAGAGCCTTCTATGGAGTTTTGGAAACAACATGAAAATTCACGTTTCGCAACATTATACCATTCACCAACACTCGTGCATGTTCACGAACACTTAACGGGTAGAAATTCACCGTTCTTAAACATTAACACTCGAAATAACACAAGTTTTGGAAAATAATAAAATGACGCGACATGAATTCTTCACGTTCCCGCCAAAACTCCCTTCATTCAGTTTCTTTCATTCAAAATGTCCGTCAAAGGTGACGAAATTTTTAAGCAAAGTTCAAAAGTTCAAGAATATTGTTTAAAGATTGCCAAGCCATCTATTTTAGATGAAAAAAACGAACATGATGTGTCAAAAAAGAAAACGGCTCATTTTAAAAGTCATCCTAGTGCTAACTCTGTCTATTCAATTCTGTTCTGTTCTATTCAACCGTAAAACGCATAATGACGTTCTATCCATAAAAATATATTACACTAATATCACGGCACCAATTAAAAATCAATAACAAGACTGCAAAAAGTCCCCCCGTCATATCGTGTTCAAGACCACGGTTCCGAAGTGCACACCTGCGCGATTCTCCCACGACGTAACTTATCCTTTTTTACACTTATTCAGTTTTTTTACTCGTTTTATTCACCACTTTTGCATTTTAACGTTAACTTTTCTTCCAATTTTGAAATTTTTGAATGTTGCAAAGACATGCGTGTTGTTTTCGCTGGGCAGGGTTTTTGGTTGCTCACCTACTCAAATATATCACATGTTGTTGTAAAAACACATTAAAATTATCGTCAAGTACTGGACTGGACACTAAGGGAAAGAATGTGATCAAGTAATTACATGTAAAAAAAAATATTTGCTTGTTCCCCAGACGCAGCCCTTCAGTCGCATTTTTATATGAATCTTATTATTGCATAGCAGGCAACTGTAGTTTGGTGTTTTTTGACGCCAACTTGGAAGAAACATGTTTGCAATTATTTTTTCCTCGTTTGATGATATTCAAGATTTTAAAGGCTTAGGAGTTTTAAAAACAAGACGAAAATTCAAGGTCTATATCATTATACATTCACCAACACTCGTGCACGTTTACGAACTCTAAATAAAAATATACCATTTTAAAACATTAACACAAGTTTTGAAAATAATACAATGACGCGAGACGACTTCTTCACGTTCCCGCCAAAACACGGTTATGTTGATGATATTAAAGTTAATATTCCTTACTTGTAATATTAAAAAAACTTGACTTGTTGATGATGTTAAAGTTTAGTATTTTTTAAGTTTAGGAGAAAAAGAAAACGATACCTTCCCCTCCTACCATATCTATATTTTTTATCCATAAAAAAACTGTCGCCCGTATTCGTTAACTAATTATACAAAAAAAAAGTTTTTATTTCATATTATACATGAAATGTTTTCATGTATATGGAAACTACATTTTCACACATTTTCTAATCAATTTATTCCTTTTCATGCTAGAAAAAATTGTTTGCTCCCAAAATGTCTGAGGTAGATAAACAAACTACTTTTTCTGAGTTAGATAATGAAGTCAATTCAGTTGTACCATTACCTTAACTAAAGTAAATTTGACAGCTCTAAAATTATTAAAATAATTATTGAAAAGAAAAGAGACGCTGATAAGTTTAGTCCTGTCAGATCAGATTAGTTTAGTGACTGGTACCACAGAATCAACACCAATATCTGGATATGTTTGTTACTCTCCATGACCCAATTACGACTTATTATATGGTTGACCACATAACAAGAATTCATTATCTTGTCTCCATTATTTCTATAATATGGCAGACCCCAAGCCAAGCGCCACGTATTTTTTTTTATGTCTGATGGCAAGATATGGTCGCCTACGGTTTTGACGGTAATGGTTATATTTATTACGTTGGCTGTAGTGTATTTTATAACCTGCCATTTAAATAAACATGTTGGTAACGCGATAAAAATTAAAAATGTACCTAGAGTCGAATTTTTATTCAAACGGAGTAAAATGACATTACGGATGCTGCCACTTTTTCGTCAAATAAAAATAGCGATGTGGTAAAAATATTTAGTTCATTCAATCGTATCAGTTCAGTGAGCTATTTCATTAATTAATATTCTAAAGTCTTTCTTAAAGTCGTAATTTAAATATAAAAATAATAATAAATAAATGATGGCAGTGAATGCTTATTCGTTAATAACTAAATCAAACAATCCATTTACAGATTATAACTATTTATTAATGTAATGCTCATTTATTTTATAGTTCCCTTCGTGTGAACGAAATTTTTTAACTAGATCATCACTACGACTTGAATGTTGGCAACATTATTTTGACAAGTGACATATCGAGCTGTCAGTTTACTCCGTCTGATTAAAAATTCGACATGGCCATACAGCTAGCTACTGTTGACCATCACGTTTTCTTTTAGATACAGAACAGCCTCATAGCTTTGTGACAGCTTTGTGGTTGGCGTATACTAAATCCCTCGCCTCACGGCGTGGATTTAGTAATGGTGTAATTGATTGATAACGTGCATAAGTGCAAGCAAATAGTATAATGATGCGAAAATTGTCTTCTCGTGTTTTTTCCAAAACCATATAAGTAGAAGATCTATTTTAGTCTCACTTTACTGAGGCTTGACTTGGACTAGACGGTTACTTACTTTGCTAGACTTCGACTGTGACTATGACTTGTTCCATGCCACAGATGTTCGACGCCAGACTTGTTCTACGCCAAAATCCTCTTTTATTATGTCTACTTTCTACCAGGAGATATTTTATAATCTGCTATTTTTATTTTATTTTTTGACATGGATTTTTATATTATTATTAATACTTAATGTTTAATTCTTAACGCTTTTTGTATCTTAATTGTAATGTAGTTAGTGTAATTGGTTTAATACCGTACTAATGAAATAAATAAAAACAAATAAAGAATTATTTGACACGGCTTATAGACTAATAAATATCAATTTACCTACTACTACTATGATGAGTTATTAAGTATCTTTTCATACTATTATGTGAATAATTTTTGTATTAGCAAACCCAAAATCTACCTGCTAGCGAAATACACACTTGTGTCGAACAAAAAATTTAAATGCCAAAAAATATTGCAGTGACAGGTGCTCTATTGTTATTTCTCGAATATGTGTGGGTTTCAAATGGTATACCCCATTGTGTACGGCATTAGGGCAATCTCGGGCAGAGATTTGCCTGATATGTTTTTTTTTTGCCTTGAAAGCAAGGAAATTTCCGTTTGTAAAACATTGGTAATTAGCATTTTTTTTCAATGAATGAATGGACGATCTAAGTGGAAATTAAATTAGTTGTTTTGTTTTCTAATTCCTAGTCACTAAGGTACCATCAGACGAGTGACTTTTTTTCTCACTCAGTTGCATAAAAAGCCAATTTTTTTTTAATTTAACCTAGTCAGTGTAAAGTACTAATAAACTCATTATAGTTTAATATGAGTAATGCCCGTCTGCACTAAACTTTGAAACTCTTAAGATCATACTTAATGCTCTAGAACGTACCTAACAATGAAAAATGCGTTGCACCAAACTGAGCAGGGCCCCTATTCGGAGAAATGACATTTTATCTCGGTCACTCTCACTCCCATTAAATTCTAAATTAGAGAGACAGTGACCGAGATAATCTCGAGCGCACAGGAATAGGGTCCCAGGTTGCTTAAATGCGTAAGACATGCCCTTCGCTTTGACATGCCTAAGTCCGACATAGTGTAGGTGGTGCTTAGGTAAGTTTTATCTTTAACTTTAGTGCAAACGGGCTTAAAAATATCCTTAAAAAAACACGACACTAAAGTAGCTACGGATCAAGGTTTTTTGCAAAGAGCTCAAAGAAATATTTAAAAAATATCATTACATCGATAGCGTATTCAAAACGACTTATAGTTAATTAGTGTTCGTATCAAGTGACCTAAGATCACCGACGTCTATAATAATTAAAGACGTCAATGCCGTAGATACAAAACTTTATTGACTTATTAAAATGCATCTGACGTTAATCTTCTATAATAAGATTAAGATATTAATTGCACAAGCTCTCCGTGAAAATTTTCTTTTTTAATCTTGTTTTATGGGTTGGCAGAATTGTGAACTCGCCTTGGCATTAGCGAAAGTAAAATAGATAGGAGAAAAGGGAAGGAGAAGAATATGAAACACAAGAAAAAGGCGAGGATAAGGATGAAATATTTTTAGTACACACGTTAAGTAAATTTTTACGACACACTAAGTACTTAATTATCTTTCATGTTTTTGTATTTTTTTAAATCTTATGTTTTTGCGTATGCGTTGTGTATTTAGCCAGTGCGTCAAGTATTGTAATATTTCAAGTGAAGTAAACTATTTCACAATTCAAATAAGCCTCAGTCACAGTCTAAGTCCAGCAAAGTAAGTCGTGGTCACGTCATGCCCCAGAAAAGTGGTGGAGACTTCACTAGAGGTTTTTTTGGAGTTTTGGAAACAGCACGAAAAGTTCACAACATTATACAAAATAACACAATTTTCGAAAATAATACAATGACGCGACATGACTTCTTCATGTACCCGCCAAAACTCTTTTTTGTATTTTATTTTATTGGAAATTGATCTGTACTATGATGATTACGCTAATAAAGTTATAATGCAATAAGTACTTTGCAAAAACTATACCCCTAGCTTGAAAAAAAGGTACTTTGTAAAAAACAAATTAATTATTTCAATCTCATGTGAGTAAAATTGTTGTGTGAATATTGATGTGTAGTTTTTGAAAGATCATTTTACTTGAATTATTGACTTTTTGTTCGAAGCATTTCTTTCGTCTATTATGTAGATACATTTAATTTAACTATTACGTTTTTCGTGATTTTCTCCAACCGCAGGGAAAGTGTATCACGCCTAGGTCAGCCTCCTTTCGTGATTGGTGACTGGCCGGCCAATGCCGAGGTTGGTTTCGGCCCACGACCGCCAACCGTACACGCCTTCCTAACGTTCTATTTTTGAATTTGAATAGGTGAATCACGACTGTTTTAATTGGTGGCTGTTATACAAAGATTTTTAGTAAGGAATCCTCTTTGTTGTAATATCAACGAGTAGTTATTTTATGGGCATAGCCAGGTACTACTAAGTGGACTCTAGAAAAAAAAAGCAAGTACCTACACTATCACACTAATATTATAAATGCGAATGTTTGTGTGTTTCCAGTCAACTCCGTAACGGCTGAACGCATTTGGATGAAATATGGAATGGTGGTAGCTTATAGCCTGGATTAAAACACAGGCTCTTTTTTTATCCCGCAAAAGTATACTGTTCCTATGGCATAGCGAGTGAAACCGCAGGACGCTGCTGGTAAAAAGATAATTGATGATGATGACTCACGTTAAATTGAGTCGGTTATTCCGATTAAAAAAATAGACAAGGTAAGACGAGGTCTCGCTTATAGCATTCCTTGATAAAGGTCACCGAATGTAATCGAAACTATAGTCGGAATAACCGACTCATTTTAACGGCAGTATTCCCGTTTTATTAAAACAAAATGAGTCAAAAACCACGTCATTTTTCATAATAAAATATTAATAACCTTAAGTTTTTTTGGTCTATATTACAAATACAAATCCAATGATATTAAAAATCATTCAAATTGAATTATCCTCGGGGTTAAGTTTTGACTTCACACGTTGTGTATTTAGCCAGTGTCAAGTTTTGTAATGTTTCAAGTGAAGTAAAGTATTTGACAATTTAAACAAGGTTCAGTCATAGTCTAAGTCAAGTAAAGTAAGTCACGGTCTAGTCCAAATCATACCCCAGTAAAGTGGTGCAGACTTTACTAACGGTTTCTATGGAGTTGTGGAAACGAACACGAAAAGTCACGTTTCACAACATTATACCATTGACCAACACTCATACACGATCACGAACACTTAATGAATAAAAATCCACCATTTTTACACATTAACACTCGAAATAACGCAAGTTTTGGAAAATAATATAATGACGCGACATGACTTCTTCACGTTTCCGCCAAAACTCCATCTATAAGATTATTCAGTAAGGATGATGACATATTAAACCGGTAGCGAGCTTCATACGCTAATGTGATAGTTTATCTGTTAGGTAGGTAACTTAGTACTTTCTTACATAGACGCCTAAAGAATTAATTGAATAGAATTTAAAGTGTCGTGTCCCAATAAAATTTAGTCTTCTATTAACTTAGTTAGTTCTTTTTAAGGTGCAACGTTTCGCTCAGCGCGCGATATTCAAATTTTCTTGCGTTTTTTGTCAATTACAGCGTAATTACTCATCGTAGGTTCATGAAAACTATTTTTGCGACAATAAATAAGTCGTATCAAGAAATTACACCAACCAAAAACTCAAGTTGAAATCTAGTATAAGTATATTTCTCACTAAAACAAAAACCAAAATAAAATCATCTTATTGAAATTTGTAGCTAAACCAATGTTATCTAGGTGATCATTTTACCTGTAATTTCTTAAAACAACTTATTTATTGGCGCAAAATTGGTTTCAATAAATCTACGACGAGTAATTAAGCTGTAATTGACAAAAAACGCAAGAAAATTTGAATTTCGCGCGATGAGCGAAACGTTGCAACCTTTCTAGGAGGAAGTTCTATTAATTGTAAGAGGTATTCAAAAACAAAGGTTCAGTCAAAGGTATAATAATTATCTGTCTGTAGATGTCTCGGTAGAATATCCGCTTTTTATCATGTCAGACAATTATTGTAAGGTTTACTTTTTGTTATTAAATTTATAGCATAATTATTGCGAACTATTGTCTTAAAACGCCGTGTTGTGTTCATTCTCATTTGAATGAAACAATGTTGCTGCTATGTAAAAAAAAACTTAGATACCTAACCTAACTTAAGATAAAAAAAGTTTAGAAAAAGTTGGCGGGACAGGCTTATTATAAACGATATACATATTAATCAAATCATATTAAAACAAAATGATATACATATTAATCAAAGAGAAAATTAAATACTGTTTATACAATACGATATTGCCATCTTGTTGAAGATTGTTGAACTAAAAAGTTCGATGCTACGGCCGTTGCGGCGCTGCGGTCGAATTTCAGAACTACGTAACAATGCTACGAAAAATATTTGAGTAGGCAAATTAAAAAAAAAACAATGATTTAGGTGTCAAAGAAAAATAAGATAATACAAAATCACATGCTTTTGTACTATCAAGTTCATGTTAATTTGAATAATTTCCTTAAATTTAATGCCATTAATGAATTATCTAAATTGTTAAAAGTATAACCCGAAGCAATAAAATTAAATTATAAACTATCTTCCAACAATTTTCCTATCTTGAAAATTATCGGCGCCCTCTGTCGTCACTCTTCTCAAACACCTCGGCCCGTGCTGAAAACGCCACGAGCCAAACCTTACGTCCTTATCTTTTCCAATACACAAATCTTCTAACTCATTCTCTCAAAAGCGTCGACTTGACGCGCGTTCGCCTCGATCATTGATCTTTGAAATTCGAACGCAACGAGCGCGCGCGGGCCTTCGGCGTCAGCCACTGCGCCCGTCCCGCTCATACGCGCGCTCTGTTACCGTTGTCTCGTGTTTCTTTTATTGGCGTTTTATTATTTCTTGTAGATGATCACGCGATTGTGAGCTGTCGCCTGGCGCGCACACGTCATGCGTTCGCTCTCTTTCTGATCCGTGTTCTGTAAGATTATTTGTCTCGTTTCCTTCGGCGCATGTCGGGCTCGCTGCTGTGCGTCGATGTTTTGGGAAGTGCACCCGCCCGCCGTTCCCACGGTTCACCTTCGGCCAACTTCCTTACGAAAAAAACAAACAAGAGCACTTTGTTGAAGAAAATCGACGGCTGCCGGTCGCGTTCAATGATTAATACAATTATGAGCGCGCTACCTACTCGGTAATAATAGCTGTAGGGCACGTGGTCAGGGCTCGTTTGAGGATTACTTGTAATTATAACTGCTTGGAAGATATTCTGAGATTTGAATGTCTTTTTGGAACTTTGTTTGAAAGCTTTCGGTGAAAAGTATTTGTGGGCGGTTGAAAACGGACATGTAGGGAATATAATTGATTTCGAGAAAATCGAGTTTAAAGCCGTTTTAAACAGGGTTTTGAGTGCAATTTATTTTAAAAAAAAAAACGTATTCAAACTGGTCCCCTTTTTCTGTTACATTAATTATATTTGGAAATTTGTACATCGCGTAGCGTTTCGTAGCGCGCGAATTTTTGCGCACTTCTGTGAGTATTTTAAATAATGGATATTTCTTTATTCTTTTAAATTTTGGGTTAAGTTGATAAATATATATATATAAAAGCAAATAACTCTTTATTAGACACGACACAAAGTATAGAAAAGCATATAAACATTGTAGAACTGAGTAAGTATTTAAGTAAGTATATTTTTTTTTTAAATATGTTTGTAATTTAAATAAAGATTACATACACTATAATTTTTGAGAAATCATTTTAAATCATTCTCGAAAATGGTTCAAATAATTTTATTCTATTAAATTTTTAGGGACGGTTTTTTTTGGAGGGTTTATCACGTAGAAAAAATTATCGTAGTTTTAAATAGAAAAGTCGCGGGCAACCGGTGGATGCAAGTGGCACATTGTCGGTCGGTGTGGCGGTCTAAGGGGGAGGCCTATGTTCAGCAGTGGACGTCTTCTGGCTGATAATGTAATGTAATAATGTAAATAGAAAAAATCTTCCTTGGCTTTTACCGTCTTCGGCTTGTTATTGAAAAAATATGATGTACTACGTCATCAGTACTTTATTGTAATATTAAAAGAACTGGTAGATAACGTCTATAACGAAGTATTATAATATTGAGTTAACTTAATATTCGAATTATCTTTACACCTTAAATGGTATCTGGATAATCCACTGTTCGTTTTGTTATTGGCTAAGTATTATGTAGGTTGTTTTATAGTTTTTAAGTAAAGCAAGTAAGTAAGCAAGTAAGGACCCAGTTAAAAATACTTTATATTGGTTTGGTTTAACATTTGTAGTAGGACTTATTTGTAGAAGTGGGGAAATACCACCTTTGCTCGTTATTCAACCGCCAAGCAGTAGTGTGCAAACATAATTAATAATCCGGGACGCATTAACAAAAGATGTTTTATAGGTTTTTTTATGTAAAATGTTCGATCATGACGAGGAAGGAGGAAAATAAATATTTTTTTCTTGTATTTTTCCGTCTCCTTCGCCAAAATAAAATTATGAAATGGAAATTCTTATAAAACATTAGCAAAGGTATTCTAAAGGTAAACTAACGTTATTTTTTTTTCAATTTCCACTCAGTAATTGTTATATTTAAAAATGTAGATTTTTATATTTAAAAGTGCTAACGAGATACTTAGCTGAATAAGCCTTAGGGAAGCCGTTTTCTTAAACCCGCTGCGGTTTATCCTGAGATAAAAAATGCCGGATACCAGATTGTATAATCAACTATTTAGTATAAATCCTTAATTTGCTCCAGAACTTCGATAAGAAGTTATAGCCGCCTGGGGAAGTACCACACCTTTGCCAGTTATTCAACCGCCAAGCAGTAGTGTGCATGCATTACTGTGTTCCGGATTGAAGGGCAATGTTTCCAGTGTAATTACTGGGCATACAGAGATTTAGCATCTAACATCTCAGGGTGACGAGCGCAGTGCATTGCCGCGCATAGATTTGAACTGTTGAAGTTCAAAATTTTGGCTGGTACTGAACTTTTATGGGCAAGCGTGACGCTTAACATCAGGTGAGCGACTTGCTAGTCTCGTCAACGAGTAACATAAAAAAAAAAAAACAAGAAAAGTTATGTCTTGTCCATAGAGTCCATTTTAAATGTAGTCTTCATTCAAAATAGACTATCACATGGATATCTTTGTAAACAATCCAAGAAAAGTTATGTCTTGTTAATCCATAGAGTCTATTTTGAATGTTGCATAGAATGATAGCCATTCATAAAAACGAACTCAAAAACTCAATGAGATTCCTATAAATAGTTTGTTCTTAACCCATTTTCAGACAAACCATGCAAATATCGAATCATTACTCCTAATTACAATTGATATAAGGCTTAGTATAGAATATCAGATTGGAGTGTAAATTGATCCATGATGTTAAAAGGAAGGCAGATGGCAAATCTTCCTTTTTATGCGGGACGTGTACTCTATCAAACGGGAGCTGGGACAGAGTAGAGAGGATACGATATCAGAAACTTACTAAAAATTATATTTTTTAGAAGAATACCAACTAATTCCAACCGCATAAAGTTACTTATGAAACTCCGGATATCAAGTCGGGACTAACGACATTTCAATTCAAGATCGATGAAGACCAACTTCTGGGCAGTTAGGTATCAAGTAATAGATAGATAAAATAAATAAATAATAAATAAATATCTGGGACATTATTGCACACACGGTCATCTGACCCCAAACTAAGCAAAGCTTGTAATATGGCTGCTAGAGACTGATATACGTACATAGATATTTTTAAATACATACTTAAACACACTTAGATATTAACACCCAGACATAGAACAAACACAAATATTCATCACATGAATGTTTGTCCTAGATGGGAATCGAACCCACGCCCCCAAGCACAGAACGTAGGTTCACTACCAACTGAGCCACCGGGGCAGTCAAGATAGATAGATAGAAACTCTTTACTGTGTTCACCGGCAATATTAAAAAAAAAACACACTGCAAAATGTGAGCCTACGTCACTCTATACTAGCGAATGCAAATCCGCATTGAATATGCGGGACTAATCCCGGTCGGAAATGGAGCGCTCCTGCGACATTTGCGGGATTGGCGAGCAACGAAGTGTATGTATGCGTACGTGGACGCACGCACCAACAGCCGAAAAAAAAAACCAAAAGTTAGATTGTGTAGTTAGTGCACGAGAACGAGGTGAGGGCGCCGGAAGAACTTTATTAGCTCAAGTTATATTTTTATTGTTATTAATTTGTTCCCGATTTCAGGGTTGATCCCATACTAAAAGTTGTTTATAAAGTTGTTGTTGTGTTCTGGGGGAGCGAAAGGGAGAAGCTATAACCTTAATAGTTTGTTTCTTTTGTTCCCGTGAGATTCGGGTCTGGCTGTTCCTTTCGCACGATGTCGGGTTGGGCCATGTATAGCCACTCTAACTGCCGCTTGTTTTTTTTTTTTTTTATTTATTTATTGGAGCACTTTGTATGTTACTTTGTTAGTGGTGTTTTTTAAAGCGATATTGTTTATACTACTTAAAATAGAATAGACCTATAATTGGCTGTTTTATATAATGTATCTATGTTTTTTATTTTGTATTATTGTGCTGTTGGTCTTAAATAAATAAATAAATAATGATGAGTACCAAGAGCCCTTTTCGGATTGGCACACCCTCTCCTTATAACCCTGTACATACAAAAGTACAATAGTAATATATACATCAACGAAAATATTTGGATTGGCATTAGATGGCGTTCCATACTTATTTTTATAACTTACCTAGACTATTGAAGATCTACTATTGATAAGTTATCTCTGCCGTATCCCTGTTAGTCCCAACGTGCCACTGGCATGTGCTCAAGAAACGTACCTACTGACGAGACGTAGGGAGCTGCGTTCCCACGGTCTCCCCACACGTGGCCGTCAAATAAATACCTACATAAGGCCTGGACGGTAGTTTGTAGGAACTAGTCTGTGGTAGACACAACAGACATTCGTTTGTCGTATTTTCACCTCAAATGGTATGGTCTCGATTCGATATCTACGCTCTCTGTCTGGGTTATCCACAGTCAGGGTGACAGAGATGGATAGTTTTGATTTCGAATCGAATCCTTTCTGAATTACTTCAGAATACTAGGGCTGGTCTTCGTACATTGAACGGAGATTGGAGGTTAAAACATTGTTTAAGTTTGAAAGATCTCATCCAACAATGGTTGTTTGAGGTAACTATGGCTGAGCCCTGCAGTTTTATTAGTAATTCTTAAGTTGTATGCTGTTTTCGGAATAAAAAATAATGACGCACTCTGACTAAGCTTAATTCTTGCTAAATGTACTCGATAAGTTTGATAAACATACTTATCCGCGATGGTGTGAATTGGACCAAAATTCATCATCATTATCATCATGGTTGCTTCTAAACCACTTCCGCGTCCATTATGAAACTCAGTTCATTAAGGGTTACCGGTATGCAATAAGCACAGTCTGTGGCAATAAGTAATAAAAAAAAAAAACTGCAATTTAAAAAATTAAATTACATATTATTTCTAAAAAAAAACATTTAAAACTGCTTTATATATTATATTATAACATTTTAAAACTAGGTAATGGGATTCGAATTAGCGCATACCTGCCGGTTAGTTAAAACTTCAACGTCCCTTAACTCGTAAACCAGACTTTATACTGCAAAAATATTTCATATCTGGGTCGACGACAAATATAGATAATATATATCACAATCAAATAATACTAAAATCGGAAATATCAACATTTTTTGCCTGTCTGCTTCACGTGGAATGCCCCCGTTTTTATTTTATGTGCCATCCAAATCTAGGTGAAATTCTGAAGTTTTAAGATGACGAGACTCCTGACTTGTGACGAGCCTCCTGACTTAGAACGAGCCTCCTATTTATTTAATAAAGGCACTTAAAAATATATCATAATATTATAGAGTGTAAACTTTAAATAACTTAATGGATATTGGCAAAATCCGTCAAACCTTAAGCAATAACCACTTTTAATAACCAATTTTGTATCATATCAAAATCGAATATATTGCTATTCGGAATTTTGCTGGCTCGTCATACGCCTTGGCGTTGCTGTAAGTGTGATAGGCATTTAATAATAAATAAATTATTTAATAATAATATTGACGTTGACTCTGTTTTAACATTTTCAATTTGACAGCTCTAAAATGGTTGCTAGCCTTTTCTCAGATTTTTAAACGATGCAGCTAGTTTTAGTATTGTCATATTGGTTTAGTTTAGTTAGTATAGTTTAGGTAAGACAGAAGCATAATAAGTAACGATGACATCATAGAAAAAATATGAAATTTAGCCAAATTTATGCTTTAATTATAATGTTAACGATCCAGTCACTACATGATATAAATTATACCTTAATATTATTAAGAAAATCGTAGTTACTTTTTTTATGATCTGCCATACTTTTCGATAAAAATTAGGACGACCGATAAATATGACCTCGTGCAACCTTGCGTAACCGCCTCATACTCTGCGAAATGCGACTCTAACCCCCGAATACTGAAACGTTTGTTAACTTTGACGACGGATTAAGTCTATTGCTGTCTTTGTCATTTGCTTAGTGCCAGACAAAGGCAGTATTAGAATTAATCTGTTGTCAAAGTTAACAAACATTTCAGTATTCGGGGGTAAGTCTAACATTATTAGCATAACGATCGACTACGGTACAATATTACACAACAATGTTCCTGCGCAGTAGACCAATTTTAGTAACGCGGGAAATTTCGATCTACCAATGGCAAAGTAGAGTACTATGCGCGCTAAAATCTTGCGATGTTATTGGTCTATTACGCGACAAAAACACGGCGGCCGGCCGCCCGTGCGCCATCTTTAACGCTTCGTGTAAGCGCGACAGAGATAAGAATGCATACCAAGCAATACTGTGCGATTTACGCTTGCAAATAAAGTTCAATATGTGTCAATGATCACTTACACGTTCGGCTACCGTCGGTAACCGGTCTGCGCTTTTCTGCGCAAACGAAAACTGCCGATCGGAATTATTAGTTGTGTAAACACAAGCTTTTAAAAATTGGTAATTTACAATTTTAAGTACAACACGAAATTTCCTATTCGTAATAAATTACCAGATCAAATTATAAGTTACTTAGGTACAAAAAAGTATTTTCGAAACTCGCTTCCTATTAAACTTTTATTTTTAACAATTAAACTGTGATCATTAATAACAATCTTCAGCAAACAACAGGTGTTTCTTTATTTTAATTAATTATAGGTTTCTAATAGTTATCTCGGAGGTTGTGAAATATAGGACCACCCATTCGGGTCCCAATAAATCATTACAGTAGCTCTTAGAATTTAATTAAATTACTTCAGGGCTTAAAATATATTTTTACTAGCTATACTAGCACAAGGGAAATCATAGAGAAACTTGTAACTTTATTTTCCGTAGTCATGCCAAAAAATAACGTGTCGATCAGTCTGCAGCTTAAAAGAACATCCCAAAAACACATCATTTTTTTCAAGTAAATCAACTGCCTTTAATTAATAAAAAGTAACGAAAATTATTGCAAGCATTGCCATTGCCATATTGCCAACTTTATATATACTAGCGATGCCCTGCGGTTTCACACGCTATACCATAGGAATAGTATATTTTTCCGGAAAAAAAGTAGGTAGCTTATGAGTTAATCTAGGGTATCTGTATATAAGCATCCTACATACCAAATTCCATTCAAATCCTTTCAGCCGTTACAGAGTTGAACAGGAACAAACACACTTGCACACAAACTTTCGCATTTACATTAGTGTGATGACTAGTTTCATTAAAATCAGTCAAATGGTTCCCGAAACAAGCTGAACAAAATATGACCACGAGCATCGATACGTTTAAAAACTGCTAGAGCGGGTTAATCTTAAGGCGAGGCCTGGGCCCGTACCGTGAGTTGCTTATTGCGATGATTGTTAGGTTCAGCCGACGACAATGCGCGACCACGAACCGTATTGCCGCGCGGTAAGGTGTATGGTCGCGCAGCGTTCTCGGTTGAGCCTAACAGTCATCGCAATAAGCACCTCACGGTACGAACCCTGATCGTGATTTGAAATGAGTATTGTACCCGCTAAAAGTTCTAAGCTGTAAACATATTTGATGAAAAAAACGGGAAATTGTAGTTTTTCATTGCTTTTTTGCCGAATATCAGAAATATACAAATCAAATAAAAATACTACCTATTTTGCCGTATAAACCACTATATAGACTGGATATTAAATTTGTAAATGAAAATTTGTAGCTACCGATGAAAATTCAGAGCATTTGATTTCAGAAGGGTTTTTCAGGAGGTCATTTTGCGATTTTTTATTTTGTAGCTAAGACAAATTTTCGAAATTGTATTCGGTTAAACGTATTTTTATTTTAATTTATACGTGCAGTATTTTTTGCAACTGATTATTTAATCTCGTCTCTTCAAACTAGGCGCTCAAAATACTACCTTTTGTAGTTTTTGCGATGTAAATACTAAAATAATAAAATACCTCGCCTTAATTTATGGTGGTCGCGTCCATATATTATGGTACGTGAAAATAACTTCTGCATTCATATAATACTTAGAGTTAATTCATGCAAATCGTTTAAAATAAGTGTTATTTTTTTATTGAGTCCATAAAGAGTTTTACGTTAAATTTAAACTAATACTTATCTTCCAGTCAGTTTCGGAGTAACATCCGCTAAAACTTGATTTTTAATTACATATCATCCTGTGGTTATTTACAGTCGTAAACTTCTGGGTATCTCTATATTTTTAAAGATTGGTCCGATCCTTGATTTGATAATATTTATGACATTATTTTTATTTCTGTTATAATCAGAAACAGACGTATGAAATGTATTTTATAAATGTTTAAATTTTGTTCTAATATAATATAAATCTAATATAAAATAAGGAAATTAAGACACTATGAGAGTATTGTATCATCTAGCAAAGAAAGAGATCGCTAGGTCACCAGTTACTAGCGTATTCATTGTTATTATTAATGTAATTTGTTATAAATATAATAATAATAATAGTATATTTTAAAAATATTCTTAAATTCTGAATCTTTTTGTAAATAATTTGTGTCGTTTTGAATAAAGATTTATACAAACGATTTTTGGTTTTACTACACGGCTACACTACACGGTTTTAAAATTTTATTAATAACCTGGAATACAAATATATAATTTAAAAAATGCGAAATCGCAACCACTGTTCAAACATTTATTATCTTTCCTCTTATTCCTTCTTCCTTGTTGTTTCTAACCATCGCTATGCTATAGATAGATAATAGTAATAAATATAGTTATTCATTCTGTCTTGAAGATTTATTTAAGCTTACAATATGAGCACCGTTAAAATTAAAAGTGCAAAAATAAATAAATATCAACTTTTTTTTAGATACTAGCTTGCCCGCACGGCTTCGCTCGTTTATATAGGATATAGTAAATGAAACATTATATTTCACCTCTTTAAGGGTTGATTTTCGAAAAATTAAGAGACATTATTTATTTTTTATGCTTATTACAAAAAGTTTCATTGCCTTAGCATGAACAAATATATTTTTTTCCATAACAATTTTAGAGGTCCATTTTACCCCTTTAGGGGTGGAATTTCGCAAAATCCCTTTTGTTCATCTAGACCATTTGAGACCAAATTTCACGTCTCCATCATAAGCGGTTTGATCTGGGACCCTATTCGGAGAAATGACATTTTATCTCGGTCACTGTCTCTCTAATTTAGAATTTAATGGGAGTGAGAGTGACCGAGATAAAATGTCATATCTCCGAATAGGGTCCCTGTGCGTTGATTCCTAGAAAAGGATTGTTCTTTTATATATATATAGATTTACTTTAAACTAGGCACATTTCTGCATGCTTCAAAGCACAAATCATATCGGATGATCGTTTAGTCACCATCCTGCCATCTTGCAATCACTGCAATTGCAATTGTCTGCAATCCATTGAAACAAATGAAACCTCGTAAAATAAGCAGTTATAAGAACGTTAAACGCAATAACGGATCGTTTAGCGAGCCGTAAACTGGGTCTAGAGGGAGAACTTATCCCTATTTACTTCAATATGCAATCAGAAAAAAAGGCATACAGAGACGTGAATAATGGAAATGATTTTTAAAAAAAGCGGCAAAAAAAAAAATAATTTTTATAGTTTATTTTCCCTACATTTTTATTAGTAATTTATAATGTCATTGATTGTCACTTAGTAATGCACAAATGAAAGCAATCGGAACCGGAAGACGCAGCGTAGGCAGGGCTCCCACTAGGTGGACCGACGACATTGTGAAAGTCGCGGGAAAGTAAATGGTGGATGCAAGTGGCACGTTGTCGGTCGGTGTGGTGCTGTAAGGGGAGGGCCTATGTTCAGCGGTGGACGTCTTGTAGCTGATGATGATAATTATGATAACAATTGAAAGCTTACATTGATGGAATTAGCTCTCAGCGACTTATATTACTTCTTATCTTATTATCTATCTTATTGACATAAGAGTATATAACTTTATTATCATCTTTACCTATCAACTTGGTCAACCTAAGCGCAATACTTCTTGTGGAAGGTTGTTCTCGAAGGACGTTGCCGGTGACAGGGGCCAATTTAAATCACATTACGATGATAACTCAATCGCGAATGTTAATATTGTTAATGTATTGGGAGCTACATGAATGTGAAGAAATAGCAACCATCGAAGAAATGGATTGATGGCTGTAGCAAATGATTTGTAGTTACAAAAAATGATAATTGACCGAGTGAGCGCAGCATACGAAGTCTTGCTGTAACTGGAAAACTTTGCTCTGTATGTTGGTACTCGCGTACAGTTCATATTTTTTCAGTAATCATGATGAAACTTTATATACAGGTTCTACAATTTTATAGTTTTTTTTTCTCGTCGGAGATTTTCGATTCGAGGGTTAATTCCTCCAAAAAAAAAAAACAGAGTTTTCTGCGGCGCCAATTACCGGCTGATTTTTATAATGTATATATTTTATAATATATTATGTAATAAAATATTATGTAATAATATTATGTATATATTTTTATAGTATGATGTATAATTTATGTCCCCTGCCATTTTTAACTATGCATCTCAGAAGCTTGTTATCTTCTTTGTCGATAGATCTTAGTAAAAACTTTCTTTTAAAATCATTTCGGGCAATATGTGATGATATCTTTTTGAGATAAGCGGAAAGATCTGATAAATACTTCAACCGTCCTACGCGCCTACAGAACCCTTCTAAGCATGGCCCGACATGTTCTTAGCAAGTTATTTAGAAATCAATGCAAAACAATTCGGTTGATTTTCGAAAATCAACCCTTAGAGGCGAAATGGGGAATGGCGTGCAAGTAGTAGTTACAAATACAGACGCCGACACGTTCCCGTAGACTTCAATCTTCGCTTCTATCGGTCAATAAATTGAATTTGATTGAATTATACCACGTACAACAGCTATAAATAAACACTTTTGAGCGTGAAGCTGCAAATTAATATGCCTCAGTGCAGCTTAAGGCACCATTTTATTTGAATCACGTATTTGAACGTTGAACACACATTTAACTCAAATACACCAAATATTTGTAGTCAAACATCCTGGTACTAGCCAGAGGCGGATCTGTGCCTCTCATGATTTGTACCTAACAATTCTCACTTGGCCATAAACTAGCTGTTGTTGGGCAATTGCGCTTTAGATTGCGCTATATATATATATATAATATATATATATTAAAATCGTTACAACAAAAAAGTAACAAAAAAAATACACAATTTTTTGGGCTTTTACACTCAATTTCAAATGTGAAGCTTATATATATATATATATATAGCGCAATCGATATATATATATATATATATATAATAATAATATATAAAAGCCCAAAAAATTGTGTATTTTTTTTTGTTACTTTTTTTGTTGTAGGTCATTGCGAGCGAAATCGCGGGTAACAGGTAGTATTTTATTTTTTGCTGGCTTTAAGCTTCACATTTCTAACTCAACTCATATGGAAACTTGAGTGACAACATTTGATCAGGGACCCTATTCGGAGAAATGACATTTTATCTCGGTCACTCTCACTCCCATTAAATTCTAAATTAGAGAGACAGTGACCGAGATAAAATGTCATTTCTCCGAATAGGGTCCCTGTAGTACGTCCTTGTAAGCACTGCATTTTGGGGCTGTTTCTGGTATTTTGATTCTGATTGTTTTAATTTCCAATCAATTTAATTTTATACAAATCGCTGATCCTACAATTTATTAAACATCTTTCTACTATTGTATTATCTGTATTGTATTATATCATTAAAAGAAAAACAAGATACCCGACTACAAAATTTAGTGTAAATGTCACTCCAGCCCGCACGTAAAGAGGAATCCAACGCCCTCGACAAACAAACAAACAAAAAACAACCAGCAACTTGACAAAAATCGGTCAAGCCGTTTAGGCTGCAAGGGATTCTATAGAAACACACAAACATACTTACATTCACCCCAAAAATATTACCCTCTTTCTTGGACAGACGGATAAAAAGAACCTTACCCACTTTGAGCTTGATTTAAATATAAGTGCTGGTGTCCAAGCAATTTGTCCATTAAAGGTCCCGCAGTAATATGCCACATTGTAATCTGCAAATGGGTTATTTCAATGCGAATGGTTACAGATTTTACCCTTTAGTATGTCTTTAGTTTATTCTGCTTTTTTATTTTAGTAAGTGTCGAATTGCAAATGAGTGGGACTTAAGACATAGTAACGATTTTTTATTAATTATGCCTGCCTTGCATGGTGGATTAATGCCCATCCTCTCTCTTTCTCTCTGAGAAAAGGCCTGTATCCCAGGGAACATGATATGCTGATAATGTCGATGGTGATGCCTGCCTTCCGCTACGATCGCAGGGGAATCCGTAAGGACTCCGTTCAGCTCGGAACAGTAAACTTCAACAGTTGCACTCTTTTACAGTGAAAGCATCTGTATGAAGATTTGACTAGCCTTGTGGCTCAGTGGGTGGATTTCCGCCTACTGATCTATAGGTTGTGGGTTCGATTCGCACCCAGGACAAACTTGTTGACAACAAATTTGTGTGATAAACATGGATTTTTGTTCTTTGTCTGGGTGTTTCTATGTATTCTATGTATGTATTTACAAAAAAAATAAGTATTTATGTATTCTATCAGTTATCTGGTTCCCATAATACAAGCATGCTTAGTTTGGGGCTAGATGGCGCTGTGTCAAAACCTTCCACCAATATTTATTTGCTGTTACGAGTAAAACAGAGTACTTACGGAATCAGCTCCGCTAGAAGTGGAAGGGAGGCATACGTTTGGCTAGATAAAAAAAAAACGATAGAAACAAAAAAGCGAATGTTACTCTGGACAATAAGAGGAATATAAAGATACTTCACTTTTGAAAATCGGTCAGCCACTTAGGCTAAAAGAGGTAATATAGGAACAAACAAATATACATACTTACAGACATAACTACACTATTGTATTAGGTGCTATCCTGTAAAAATAGTTGTAATTAAATAAATAAATATATACTCATAATTATACTTACATACACTTCAAAATGAATATCTCAATGTATCAAGAATCTAGTGGCAATATATAACGTTAACGCTCTCAACGTATCCTTTTATAAAAACTGAAAAAACAACACAAGCTGTAAAAGTATTAAAATTTTATATATATTAGTAGTTTAAATAATGACTATGTTATTGTGGTATGTAATTCTAATAATTATGTTATTTCAATTTCTGAAAAAGCCTCTGAGTTGTTATAATATATTATATATATAATATAGTTTTATATATATCAGTAGTTTAAATAATGACTATGTTATTGTGGTATGTAATTCTAATAATTATGTTATTTCAATTTCTGAAAAAGCCTCTGTGTTGTTATAATATATTATATATATAATATAGATTTATATATATCAGTAGTTTAAATAATGACTGTGTTATTGTGGTATGTAATTCTAATAATTATGTTATTTCAATTTCTGAAAAAGCCTCCGAGTTGTTATAATATATTATATATATAATATAGTTTTATATATATCAGTAGTTTAAATAATGACTATGTTATTGTGGTATGTAATTCTAATAAGTATGTTATTTCAATTTCTGAAAATGCCTCTGAGTTGTTATAACATTATCGTGTATTTTCGTATCCTTCTTCCCAATAATCAATTTTATCAAATATGTCTGGCGAAACAGCAATCTAAAGTACACCTAGTGATTCATAATATTGCTCCAGATAGTCGTATAGGTACGTGCTATAGGTAAGTGATATACTTATCTTACACCTACGTTATCAGAAATATATTTACAAATCCACACTTGAAAGTCAGCATTACATTAAAATTTACATTTACTCATACATCTTATGATTCACATTTAAAATACCTGTCAAGGGCGTGTCGTAATTAGCACTAGGGTGCCGTAGCTTTTTCCTATCAGCTTTTAGATGTCCAGTGCTGGACGAAGCCTCCACGCTATATTTGGGTGGTGTCATAACCCTACGATTGGCTGTTTGGCAGAACGCAAAATGTTCACAATTTACTAAGAGGAGTCTGGTGCTTGTCCTCTGGTGGTTCTGGTCGCAGTTCTGGTCGCAGTTCTAGGATATAAATACCCTATGTAAGAAAAAAATCATCATCATCATCATCATAGGCCGAGTTCTTGGCGTGCAAAGTTATTATTACGGTATTTTTTTGTTTGGCATAAACATTAAACATTCCTCGTCGGCTATATCTCGTAAACTATAACACTGCTGTAACAAGTAATAACTTAAAAAAAGTTGGTTCCTGTGCACAATTTTTCAGAAAATGTCTTCAGGTTTAAATTTTAACCGATACGTAGACGTGATACTTAATATCGGTCTTTTCGAAACTTTTCTTGCAAGACTTAACGTAA
This sequence comes from Apocheima hispidaria, assembly GCA_947579745.1. Lineage (NCBI taxonomy): Eukaryota > Metazoa > Arthropoda > Insecta > Lepidoptera > Geometridae > Apocheima > Apocheima hispidaria. Next base: position 9,946,015 of record OX388161.1, read on the forward strand.
CACGTACATCGACATTTCCAAATAGAATTTAAATATGAATTGAACCTCGTCAAGGAAAAGTGTATCCATAAATAATCCGGTTTTAGACAAAACATATCATTGTCGGCATCTAAGAATTCACAGTCTGGAATGCTAAACTTTTAAACTGAGTACTGCAAATGTTTTAAAATTCAACTTTTTACATTCATAAAACAAGTAAGCATTACTTTTGTTGGTGATGTCTTGAACAGATACCATCAGACGCCACCATTGAAGTTGATGTTATTGGGTTGCTTATTACCAGACTAAGTAACGATGACTATGTAATAAGTGAGAGCACGCTCCTCTCATATTCGTAGGGTCACAGATTCGAACCCGGGCGGGTCCATACCAATGAGTTCTTTGGAACTTACGTTACCTTACGGATATAAGCCACGGGCTTTTCGGTGAAGGAAAACATCGTGAGCAAATCTGCATATTTCCGGAGAAGAAATTTAATAGCATATGTGAATCTGCCAACCCGCACTGGGCCAGCCTATATAGCCCAATCACCCTCCGAGCGTAAGCCGATAACCCAGCAGTGGGATAATAAAAGGCTGATGCAGAGAAGTAACTATGACGTATGTTGTTGGAGATAGTTTCCATTTGTCTATCGGACACACCGACATACGGAACCCAAAACATTTCAACGTGTGACACACTTTTACAGAGCTGCACTTCAACTATGGTCATTGACATCGCTCTAACATTTGAGACGAGAAGCAACAAATTTGACACCCGTGGCCTTAACCGGTTGAATTTTTTCTAACGTGTCCAGTTTCGCACGGACTCGCTAACTTGGTCACCGATGGCCAGTGGCGCGTGAGAAATAATATCCTGTGGGGGTACCTTGAAACTCGAACGAAAATAGACTTAGTAAAACTTCGAACAACTGACTGACCGACAACGGATAGTCTGGGACTCTATTTTTGAATCGCTTGTATTACAAGTTCCGGCTCCCAATGTCCATATCAATACAAATACCTAATTTACTGTCAGCTATGTATAGATTGATCCGTTAATTTAGTTAGTTATTCTTTTGATGCCTTGTTTGATTTTTAAATAGTTAGAATTGTTATTAATGTTCTGGCAACTATTTTTGAGATAACGAAGCGAGGGTAGTACGAAAGGAGGGGAGTGTGATTGGGTCGATGAGAACGGCAGTCGATTAAAGAACGTCTTGAAAGTATCTTCGTTTTTCTATTCCATCATCGCCTGGACCAACGTAGTAACACATGTATGATTTCGCACGAAAATATCATGCGAAATGAAAGATTTTCTATTGATAGAAAGCAAACTCGATTGGTTGAAAACACTCTTTGCCTTAGCGAGTGATATGATTATTTAAAAAAAAACAACTTTTGTTTAAAATTTCGTTCGAAAGTCAGTGCAGCGGTTTGAAAATCGAGACCCTGGACCGCTGGGTCTAGAAGCACGAAATTTTGCACATTTCTTTATATAATGATACAATCTTGTATATAGTGATAATTATAATTCATCTCATAACAATTATCTCAGATGGATATATTTGCGAAGCGGAAAGGCGATGCGCGGTGCTGAACGACACGACGACGACGACGACGACGACGACGAACGACACGATGCTGAAGACGAGACGAGGCGAGCAGCAACGCATACGAAGTCGCTGGCATCAGCTAGCACACAGATAATCAACGTATTCACGTCAACTCAAAATGATTTATATTTATTGATCAATGATTTTTGAAGAATATCATTTATTATTAGTGTTGATCAAATCATATAAATAAAACACGATTCATGTGGCTTTGTGTTTCTGGTAATATTGAAAATATTTTCGATATATATACGTATCTAAGTACAGTTAATGCTATTACATGATTCATATCTATTATCATCCTCACTATCAACTGCGCCAATATTATCTATTAACGTTTTTGTCATGTGACATTTTTATTACTAGTATATCATACATCCCCCTTTCTTTCTAGATACAGTTCATGCATTGTAATTTATAAATTACTTGCCTATGTCGTGTGCTGGTCAATGTATGCCAAACAGTAGCAACACGCGTGTTAAACAAACAGATATCACCACACCAACTACGATTGATTTTGATAACAAATCAGAACACGTTGTTAATCCCTTAAGGCCTTTATCAAGACGAGTCTGCTTGTCAACAGATTATTTCAAATTCAAATGTATTTAATTCCGGACAACACATTCCACCGCAAACTTAAAATGATAACTGTAAAATATATACAATTACTTATATATAAATACAAATATATAATATAAATGTGTGGATGTAAGGTATTTAATCTTGTGCAGACGATTTCAAGCTTCTTCTTCGACGTATTCGACTGCTTCTTGATTATCAATTCGTTTTCAGCTACAATTTAAAATTCTTGAATTAAGGATTTGCTATTGCAATTTTTCTTACTTCATAGTAAAGTGGATATCGTCAAAAATTGTATCGGATGCACATTTTCGTTTTCAGGATCGGGTTTATCACGATGACGCAGATAGCTGTATCAGTAATTAGATTGGTTCTCGTACGTTTTCGTATTTTGCAAAATATGCACTCAATTTAACGTGAGTATTCCCGTTTTATTAAAACAAAAATAGGTCTAACCTTTTACTTTAGAAATCGCTCTAATATCTTATCGATATGAAAAAAAAACATTTGAGTTTGATACCATAAGTGCTAAATTAGCCTCTATTGCTACTCGTATTTTGCGAACCCACAGTGATTCCGCCGCATTCACAAACTTTAAGTGGAGTTTCGCCCGAGAGTGCACGCGCCATTAGCTTCAAGTTACGAGGTGGGAACGCACAAGCTTTACGCTCGATAAGCAGCGCTTATCAACTTAACTCGGATATGAGCAAATAAAGATAGAGGCTGAAAGCTGACTGTTTTGTTCACTAATTGGAAATAATTAAATATACCCACATCAACCCACTTCTGAACAGCTATTTTCCCAAGACACGCCACTCAGCCCGATCCCAAATAGGTTTTAAAAGATAAGAATTAAGTTTAAGCTTTTGTTGATTTCTGTTGACTGCGTACAAAACGAACCATTTGTCGGTGCATTATCGTTTTTCTCGGCACGATATGTTATATATGTTTATATATAAATATATGTTCTATTACACGCTGCCGATTTCAGAAACTAGTGCCATTCTTAAGCAGGGCTCGAAAAGTGCGTTGTCCGAATTTTGTAAGATTATATAATTTAACCAAATTTGAACAACGCGCGCTTCGAGTTTTGCATAAGAATGGCGCGACTATCTTAAATCGGCAGTGTTAGCCGCAATACAGAACAGCCTAAGTCTGTACTGATTCTTTACCGAGGCCATAAGGCTATTTTTATGATGGTTAATAAAAAAAAATTTGCAAACAGATACGAATCGTGAACAAAAAGGGCTAAAGTCCATATTAAGTCAAAGGCAAGCATTTAACTAGTAGACCTACTTTAAATCTCGTGGCAATGACTCGTGAGAAGCGCAATGTTTACTTTCATTTCATAACTACACAAAACGTGATGCAAACGAAGCTAAAAACTAATTAAGGATAGATACATTGACGTCAAGCATTGCTCTTTGGCCTTTGTAAACAATCGTTCTAGAATCCAGAAAAAAAAACGCCGTCAAAGGTTACAACACATAATGAGGTGGATCATATTTGGGTAATGGGTACTTAATTTAAAGGTTCCATACATATTTTTATAAGCTCTTAGACGCTCACTACTGGACGAAGCCTCCCCCTTGATGTAATCTGGTTGCCATAATCCTAACTCTTTTAAATGTTTTTTTCTTAGAAAAGCAATGCATGATTTTTTTAAATGTTTAAGTACTTCTACAAAGGAAGCCGTCCGCTCTGGATCATTTTATAAATAAAATGTGTTAACCGTTTTTAACAGATTTGACTGCAGTATCAGCAGTAACCTTGAATATTGCAGGTCTACAAACCAACGCCTTGTAACCAAGCTCTATTTAAAAAAATCTTCACCACAATCCAATTGAAATACCAGAATGAAAAACCTTCCGTCGGCTGACAATTGGCGGCTCTGTAAACATTCACAGACGTCGTGTTTGAACAACTCCGGCGTTGTTTGTAAATCGGCGCACAGGCGTGGCGGTAGGCGGGCTCGGACTTGGATAGGTATGATGGCGTATGTACTCGTATGGGTTGTTCAATGTTTAATTTTTAACTGGAGCCTTATACCGGATGTTCTTTACAAGAAGAACAAAAACTTATGTTTTACTATGAAAACTGACGTGGTTTTGATACATTTTGTTTTAATAAAACGGGAATACTCTCGTCAAATTGAGTCGGTTATTCCGACTATATTTTCGATCACATTCGGTGACCTTTATCAAGGAATGCTAAACGAGTCACGCGTGCGACCTCATCTTGCAAGCCTTTACGCGCGCGTGTCTCGCTTAGCATTCCTTGATAAAGGTCACCGAATGTGATCGAAACTATAGTCGGAATAACCGACTCAATGTAACGTGAGTATTCCCGTTTTATTAAAACAAAAATTAATGTTGTTAATTTTAATTGTATTTTGTTTTAAATTAATTTCATTTTTTTATGTTTATTTTATTTAATTTTACTGAATAACTAGACGAGCAAGTCTTTCACCTGGAATTAAGCGTAGCTTGCCCATAACAAAAGGCACAGACACCGGAAAAAAAAAAGTTATTTAGCTCGTACCAATATGAGTGTATTGCAAAATGGTTTCATTGCGATAAATAATGTATTATTTATAAATCTTATGTTTTGTCTACCTTTTGTCTCATAAAAATAATGAAAAATGTCATCAAGACAATAATAATTAATCCAGACATACACCGAAATGCCTCACACATTAAATAGATATTTTTGGCAGTCTTTATGACTCCATAGAAACGTAAATTTAGCATAAACTTGGAGGCTTATACCACTCCGTCTCAACCACAGACCTTTTACCTGTAGACCGCACGTTCCACAAGTTCGTTTTTTTTACTAAAATATTACGCTTAAATTAGCATACACTCGTTAATTGGATTATTGAGCTGGCTTATGGATAAATACATTTGAGTCGCCTAATTGAAAAAGCGCGATAAATTAATCTCGTCCCGCGCCAGGGACCCTATTCCTGTGCGCTCGAGATTATCTCCGTCACTATCTCTCTCATTTAGAATTTAATGGGAGTGAGAGTGACCGAGATAATCTCTAGCGCACAGGAATAGGATCCCAGGCCGCGCGCGGCAGCGGCTTCGTGAGTTGAATTCACTGAATTTTACAGATAATTTTTGTGCCTGGGCAATCCACTGATTTAATTATCCTTGGTCTCAACCTACGAGTCTCATTGAATGACAAATAGCTTCATGACTTCCATTCCCATTATCAGATCGTCATGTGACATTTAATGCCCGTAAATATATCACACCTGTTTATTTTAACATCCAATGCCTCACTACCAGCCAGTGATAAAGTATTTTTCCATATCAAGTGCGCAAAGTAAATATTAACCAAGTCTAATGTTGATTTTTTATAGATTGTACCGAGATATTGTAAGTAATGTCAATACGTCGTACGCCTTAAGACGTGTTAGAGGGCAATACTCCCAAAACTTTGGATAAATATTTAGAATCAATTATCGATTACCGGAAAATGATATTTTGGTTACCGAGTTTCAGAATTTATATTTCAGGTGTGTAAATAAAGAACATCGTGGATGATCATTTTCGTGGACAAAATTTTACTTCTTACCTGTGTATGTAAGTATGTTTGTATGTTCATAAATTACCTCCTGTAGCGTGAACTGCTTGACCGATCTTGACCAGTGAGGTGATGTGGGTGTCCTCTTTCGTCCGAAGTGACATACGCTATTTTTGCATTTTGTAGTCGGGTATTTTGTTTTTGTTTTCTTTACTGACCTACTTTTTATTTCCCTCGCAATTCATAATTTGCAATAAACGGGTATAATGGGAGGCCTATGTTCAGCAGTGGACGTCTTATGGCTGATGATGATGGTGATGGGTATAATAGGGGAAAGTCATTTCGTTTACGGTCTTTGCCCTTAGAGGCACATAAACAATTGTATGTATGAATACTTACACAATATTAAAAAAAACAAGACGAACTAGACATATACATTTGACATAGTAGAAGTAACCATTTAGAACTAATATAAGGCTCTAAACATCTAAACAAATTTCTATCTTAAATTTTGGTTTATGGTATGAATCATGAAGTTATGATTCTTATTGGTTTTTATTAGTTAAGCATTATTTTTATTAACAAATGACAGATTTTTAGATCCTTTAGTAGGTATTATTTTGAATAATTCTAATTAAATATTAATAAACAGAGTTACTTTATCTTTTGTTTATAAATTGTATGTTTTTTCATCAAATAAATTGAAAGATTGTTATTTAATTAATACAATAATATCATCAAAATCTGCTGTATTATTTTTATTTGTCCTGAAAATGTTGCAAGCATTTGAAATTATACGACTGTTTTCTTCCGAATTTTAAAGCAGTTCATTTGACTAAAGAAAAAATAATTAATAAATTTTTAAAATTAATGAAATTGTCAACTCGTCTCGCGGTTCCAGTTTGGGGCGGGTTCCATTTGACGTAACAGCCAGGCATGAAGCCTTCATTTTGTTTCCAGATAAAGTGAGTGTTCTTAAGTTACCGCTATTTCAAACACACGCGTACAGAGTGACGCCCAAGAAGCGCTTGTTTTAAAAATAAATGACTCAAACAAAAGACGGATATAAATAATATTTTACTTAGAAAAACCACTTTAGCGTAGTTAAAATGATCCCTGTAAAACCTTTTTTTCGAAAAGGTTTTACTCTATTCTTTCATTCTATCTCTTTTACTCTGTAACTTTTCGCTTCTTCTTTCGCACTCTTTGGCGGCTGTAAACAGACTGCAGCGGAACTATCTTTAGTAAAATATCATTGATGGATAGATGGTCAATTTTGTAAAAGCAGCTCAATCTATCTAAGCCAGTAAAATCTCTTTGGATTTCTCATAGATCAATCAAAATTGTTTGTCCCCAGTGCGAGAAAAAACAGTATGAATGAGATCAGTCAATATGAGCATTGGCAAATGTAATTATGAGAGCTGTAATTCTGTCTTCATTATTCTGTGTTAATATGTTCAAAATGTTCAGATTTTATTGATACATGCACATATCGAGTGTTATTGACTTGAACATATTTTATTGACCGTTGAAAACGTAATGTGTGGCGGGATTGTAAAACTGTGAGAAAAATTCGAACGCTTACTTTGTCATTTGTGAGAGGTATTGAAAGTTGGAAGGTACTTTTGTAATGCTACAAAAAGTTATTCCATAGTGATTTACTTCCTCAGTGGGTAACTGACCTAATGTAACAGTTTTAATATTTAGCGGCTCTATTATTTTGTGTTATGCTCTTAGACGTCCACTACTGGGACTTCCCCCCTTTTGTTGGTGGTTGCTACAATCCCCACACTTGGCAGGCGGCCTGTAGATTCCAGTATGTTTAATTGTTCACCATTTACTAGTAGGACGCTGCTGCCCGTACTCAGGTGGTTTCATTATTTAGGTTGTAGTATACAATTAAAATAAGAAGATTAGGTATACCACGAAAACTGACGTGGTTTTGATACATTTTGTGCAGTACAAGGCAAGACGAGGTCGCGCGCGTGTCTCGCTTAGCATCCCTTGATAAAGGTCACCGAATGTGATCGAAACTATAGTCGGAATAACCGACTCAATTTAACGTGAGTATTCCCGTTTAATTAAAACCTTTTTTATTTTATTTTATAAGAGTCATCCGTTAAAGTTTAAAATTGACATCATTATTTTATTTACTCCATGGCGCAGCGTTTGCGATAAAAAAATCATGTTAGAAGCAAAAGCTTTTATCGATTACATGTGCTTACACGTTTAGTGTAACCAATGGTCTTATCCGATTGCAGGAGCTCGATTCTGTGTCTACGTAACTTTTACCGGGAGCGTCATGTTTTATGTATTTAGCGCAAATCGCTCTCGCGGCATCTACGCATTTACATTTCCCACCGAAAACCCCAACTTTAGGATATCGACGACTCATCTGCATATTAAACAATAGAAATAACCATCGGTGAATTTATAGCTATTGTAGTAAAATGGGTACGTGATATAAAAAATAACACGACCTACGGGTATGGAATGTCCTTGTTCGTTACGTCACCGTCAACAAAGCGTCGTGCCCACGCGCTAATGTATTCAACGCGGCGATTGATGAAGTATAAAATTTCTTAGTACCGTCTCAGTCACAATGGAATTATGATAATTTATCGGTTGGCTTGTGCCGGTCGAGTGTGTGGGAACGCGCGCGGCACGGGCTTTCCCACGACTAGACTTATCGTGGAATAACGACGTAACTGCACCACTGAAGCTAAGACGTACGACTTTATTCCACTTCGCGGTTTGTCTCCTTTATTGACATAAGGTCGTAAGAGGCACGCCGCCGCGCTGGAGTCACACTCGCTGTCTAAGTATATAGGGTTGTATTAAGACAGTTATTTTCAGTTACGTCGTTATTCCGTCTGGTGGTTTAAGACAGAATTGGAGTAAGTAGCGTCACGGCGCGGCGGCTTCGATCGCACAATGGGTCGGTCGACTCGAGTAGCGGTGCTGGGAACGAACTCACACCTTTGCAAGGTGATACCCGATGTTATTGTTTTGGGCTGACTAATTAGGATGGATGTTATTATAAGGCTTTGAAAGGTGACATATGAAAAAGCATGTTGGATTAATCGTTTTGTTGAGGTTACACAATGGATTAGGAGAAGTAGCTCACGCTAGTACTTGTAGCTTATCACTTAAACACTTCAGTCTTAAGCAAAATATTCTGCGGACACAATCGTAGCTGGAAGTAGGTCACAAATGATAATTAATAACGCACTTAGGTTGTAAAAAGCGAGTGCAACAGTAATTTATATTCGCTTGCGACTGGCAACGGAGGCGATAACACGCCTCGTGTCGCGGTAGACCTGCACCGCCCGCCTGTGTAGGGCTGCCAATCACTAAATTTATTCATTTAAATAACATGGGCATACTTAAAATAAATGTTCATTAAACATTAAAAGCTTTTTTTTGCAGACTTTCAATATTCGATGTTAATTTGTTGCAATTGAAGCACAAAAAAAGAAGAAAGTCGATCCTTAAAAATAAACGAAAAAGATTGGAAGAGATCGATTCACAATTTAAAATCGTCTCCCTTCAAAACGATTTTTTAAAATATCGCCACGAGTTTCAAGAAATAATAGTAATGATGTGATTGTCTATTACCCAGTGCCATGCGCAAGCGCACCCTAAGATCGCACATCTTAGGGTGTTATGCAGGGGTCCGCGTGGGAACGCGTGCTGGCCAGGTGACAGTCATCAGCTGACTCCCCACGTCTTACCGTACAGCTGTTTACTATGCTTAGATTTTTCAAAAATGTTATTAAATAAATTATATATTACTAACTGTTACCTGCGACTTCGTTCAGCGTGGACCCACAAAACATTGAACGTAAACATTTTATACTAGCTGTTACCAGCTAAACTTCGTTGGACCTAAAAAAAAAGTATCCTATGTCTGTCTTCGACCCTTAAGCTATATCTATGCAAAAATTCAGGTAGATCCGTTCAGCCGTTTAGCCGTGATAACGCGACAAGCACCCAGAAAGAGAGACAGAGTTACTATCGCATTTGTATTATTAGTTAGGATTATATTTTCTATGTTATATTTTTTTGTGATATTAAGTACGTGCTGATATGTAATGATTATACTTGCAGCACAATTTTTAATGATATTGTAAATAAAATCTAACTGTCATATTGATTAGGACTCCGTGAATATTAAATTAAAATTATACCACTGAATAATAAAGCGTAAAATTCTGCATTTATCGGTACAATTTCAATAATAGTTATTCTAATTATCGTAAGCGGCACCCCTAGTTTTATCACGGGCGTTTTGCCACAATCGGTGTAGGGCGCATAAAAGCAGTGCGACGGGCGGCGCGCGCGCCATTCGCTTTCAGAGTCTCGCGCGCGTCGCACCTCATACTATGATCCTCCCCGCGAGAAGCATGTCGCCACCGCACGGCGCCTTCCACCCTCCAGCGCACGCGCACCCCGACGAAGAACCTGTCTCCAGAACATACCAATACAGAAAAGTCATGAAGCCGATGCTCGAAAGAAAAAGACGAGCTCGAATCAACCGCTGCCTCGACGAACTCAAAGACTTAATGGTCACCGCACTTCAAGCTGAAGGAGAAAACGTCTCCAAATTAGAAAAAGCAGATATTTTGGAACTGACCGTCAGACATCTTCACAGCCTGAAGAGACGAGGACAGCTAGTGCTGAAACCTGAAATGTCGTACGCGGAGCGCTTCCGAGCTGGATTTACACAGTGTGCTACGGAAGTGTCTCAGTTTATTGCAAATGCGACTTTGGCTGCGAATGCTATGCAGCGACAAGGTCCGGTAGACCCTCAAGCTGGGGCTAGGCTGTTGCAGCATTTGAGTAATTGTATCAGGAGGTTGGAAGCTCCGCCAGTTGTGCAGCCGCAGCCGATAACGCCGAATGGAATAACGAGGCCGACGCCTTTGCAGCCGGTGGTGCACCAGTCCGTGCCGGGACAGCCGCCAGTGGCGCAGCGGACGGTGTTACATGAGCGAGGAGTAAAGAGACCAGCGGAGGCGCCGATTGACGTGGAAGCGGCCCTCGCAAAGCGCGCGTACGCGCCGCCTTCCCCGCCGCACAGCCCCGCCTCCGAGAGTGACTCCGCCCAGTCGATGTGGCGGCCCTGGTGACGACGGCGCCAGCACCGTTGCTCCTCATGATCTCGCATGCTCAAGGACCGCGTAACTCCGTGTGATAAACGTTTCGTTGTTTGTTTAACGTTCCTAGAACCGATTTGTGTTGATGTATGGTTTGTCCATCGCTTTGCTTGTTAAAGTTTTTTTTGTGTCTAATTTAATAAAGTAAGGTTTTGTTCTTATTAGTTACTATTATTTTATATTCCTAACTCGTCTTCCGCGTCGGTAGCATTTATATTATCGTTTGTAGAGTACATTGTAGCACCTAAGTTTTCACTGTGATATGTTAAATAGAAAGGTAGAGTTTGAATTACGTTTTTTAAGGGATAGGTAAGAAGTAGAAAAAAAGCGATAATAAAAAAAATGTGTAATATTTTCCTTGTTTTCATTTTGTGCTAACCCTATTTATGTACAACTGATTAGGAAAATAAATAGATAAAAAAGAGAAGTAAAACAAGATACATTTTTGATTTTAAGAGTACATATTTCTTTCCAGAAAACATCATTAATAAATAATATACAAATATACGTATCTAAATCTAGGACAGTAGTTATACTACTCTTCATAATTATCGCATAAATTCTACACATAAATAATTTTTCATCACCCAAGTGTTATTTCACAAATAATACTTTCTCGGTTAGGGTATGGTATTTGTCGCACAAAATAACTGAACTGCACAGATATTCAAACGATAGCTTTATAATTAAGCTTCTATGGTCTCATAACATGATAATCAGGGGCGAGAGCCATGATATAAAAAAATCATAACGATCTTATTACGATATGGTTAATGAGCACCGCTAACCAGATTGTTAGTTCTCACGGTGAAGGTGATTATTCTCTATAGCTTAATTGGCTTATGGCTTTCCGTGTTTTGAAGAGAGCTATAGAATTATTCAGTAGGTACTTTCAATAGCCGTATAAATTTCTATACTAATCATAAAATGTTGATTCCAATAAGCACTGATGGCGAGGACACGATGGGTTATATACCAACAAGACACTAGACACGCGTGTCTAGTTGCTAAAACTCAAAATAAGTAACACTTATTATTTTTTCATCTGGACACGTTAAGATTTTTATGTTATAAATTTGAAAAAAAAAACTTTTATGTATGAGAATTTACATTCAGAATATATAAATACAAAATCCTTATAAATAAGCATAATGTTTTTTACAAATATTATGTACAAATTTTCGATTTCGACGAAGAAGTTTTCCGCTCGTAAGTTTGTATATTAGAAATGTTTGAAAATTGCGAACGTGATCGCGAGAATCAGCTTTAAATTCGTGGAATTTAGTAGATTTCTGGTTAAGTTAATAATCCGATTTAAGAAAATAATACTAATTTGGTAAACAATACTAAAACAATAGAAAAGATAAGATTAACAATCCATTTGTTCAAAACTACATCTGCGACGTTACTGTGAATTTTTCGGAAAAAATGTCGGCACGCTATTCTTTTGACAAAACTCAAACGCCGACATAAACGTGGGTAGTAAGTAGTATCTGTTACCAAGACAATTATAATTATTTTACGACACGGTCTTCTAGTCGTTAGTCTTCTTTGTTTTCTAAAACGGGACTTATTTTAAGGATGGCGGAACTTTTGATAAGAAAACGTAACTAGAAACCTCTAGAAACAAACACAAACCGTGCTTCAATATTGTTTTACTGTTTTTTATACGTAATGTAGATAATGAAGCATAGACAGAATGTACTTAGAAGAAAAGTGTAATTGGTAATAGTAGTGAATTTCTTTTCGGTCCCAATAGAAAACCAGCGCTGGTTGTCTACAAGCATTACGCTGAGTTGGGATCGGTTTCGTGACAAACCATAGGTATTGATTTTATAATTGTAAATTCCTTTTTTTTCCTTTTTTACTTGTCATGAATAAAAATTTCTGAATTTCTGTAATTTAAAAAAAAAAATTTTTAGTAACTAAAGAAAAATAAAATTGATATTGCCAAGATACCAAAGGTTCCAATCTCAGATCAGAGAAACCTTGTTTCTCTGATCTGAGGTTTCAATATATTGAAAAGGTAGAACAAAGTTTTCCAGTGAAATTAATAGGAATAAAGAGATCACGGGGCACCTTATCTCAGGATACCGAGCGCAGTGCGTTGCCGCGCGTATTTTTGTACTGTTCAGGTTCAAAATTCTGAGAGGCAGTGTACTATCATGGGCAAGCGAAATGCTTAACACCAGGTGACCCACTCACAATTAAACATGTTAATGCAAAAAAAAATATGTTTCGAAATTGCATTTTCCTCTTATCTTAGTCAGGCCATTTCTTATCACTATCACCGTAAATATGACAGAATCAAGAAACATCAAACAATAACAAAAATGATGAAACTCCGGTGTCACAAAATAGATAAGAAAACAACGGAATCGATTATTAAAAAGATAACGAGAAGGATATTGGAAGCACGTTACATAATGATAATCATGCTCGTGATTATTATCAAATACTTTAATGGTAATTTAATGATAATAAACAGGTAGTCTTCTAATCTTCGACAGGATATGACGCTTTGTTTAAAAGGTTATACGCATTGGCACAGAATAGATAACAGTACAACGGGTACATTTTATAAAATATGTGTTGTATGTAATACAACTTGTACACCCCTATCATAAATTACCTCTATATACAAGTTAACTTTTTATGTAATGCGTAAATTTTGGTGTACTTAAAGATTGTTGAAAAATATTACCTCTACATACAAGTTCACTTTTTATGTAATGCGTAAATTTTGGTGTACTTAAAGATTGTTGAAAAATAAAGAATACCCACCAATTTTTTGGTTTTACCCATCTTGGTACAAAATTATCGAAATAAAATATTATCGCATTTTTTCCAGCAAGCTAAAGGGTCAACTTTAATAGATTTAGCCCTTAACTGAAAAAAATGTAAAAAATGCGTGACTCCTTTATCGAGAAAATTATTTGAGATTGCAATTTTACCATAAGCTTTTTTTCCAGTTTGTCGTTCTCCTTTGCCAAATAAAAAAAAAAAAAATAATATAAAATTTACTTAACTTAAAGGAAAAAAAACAGATCATTGCAGCAAAGTTCATATTTTTTTTGTACTTTTGGAAACAACCCGAAAAGTCACGTTTCACGACGTTATACTATTCACCAACACTCATGCAACGTCACGAACACTTAATGAATAAAAATCCACCATTTTTACACATTAACACTCGAAATAACACAAGTTTTGGAAAATAATAAAATGACGCGACATGACTTCTTCACGTTCCCGCCAAAACTCATTTAAACTATTTAGTACTCCTTATCTATCTGTATAATCTATATATAGTATAAACAACAAGCCTTTTTCTAGAAATCAATGCACAAATCAAACCATCTTATGATAGAGACGTGAAATTTGGACCCAGCTAAATAAGAACAGTTTTGGCGAAATTTCACCTCTAAAGGGGTAAATTGGACCGTTTGTAGTTTGTATGGAAATAAAATCTTTTTTCGTGCTAAGCCAATAAAGCCCGGTTCGTGTATTAGGCAAAAAATAAAGCATATCTCAGTATTATCGAAAATCAACCGAATTGAAATCAAATGAATTGAAATGGGGTGTTTCGTTTACTGTAGCCTAGGCGAGCCAAGCCGGGAGAGTTAGTATTTTTATATGCATAATTAAAAATGTAGATTTGGCGAACGTGAGTTTGTCAACGCGGCTTAAAAAACTCAAACAGTTGTTGAAATGATTCAGCGTTTTCTTATTGGCCGTAATTGAATTAGACCCAACAACACAAATAACTTCGACAGGAGCAAATTAATTAGGTTAATTCACTTGTCTCAATTTAAACCAGTGGAAATCCCAGAGACTGTGATTTTATTGCTGCAATGAGGTACAAATAAACTGCATTTTTGACCGAGCATAGCGAAGGTCTCTGAGTCAACGAGAACAAGTCGGTATTGTATGTATGTTTGTGAGATTGACTACGGCTTAAAACGCACACATAGTTATCATTTGCACTGTCAGCGTGCAAAAAGTTGGTATAAGATGCGCATTTTGAGTTTTTTGGCGGGAACGCATTAGAAGGCTCTAGTAAAGTTTTCACCACTTTACTAGGGCATGACTTGGACTTAACCGTGACTTGCTGTGCTCGACTTTGACCGTGACTATGACTTGTTTGATAATATCTAGCAACACTTGAGAATATTTATGTATACTTGACACTGGCAAATGCATAAGACGTGCGACGCCAAAATCCTTCGAGGAAAAATAATAAAAATATGCGCATTTATAGGCTCCTGTCAGCCACATGACGTCCAACGTGTCCGACGAGAATGTCAAATTCAAATTGAAATCAGTCAATTCCGGTATTCTGTTTTCTTGCGCGCGGTTGATTGGCCAGTGACGTCATCATACCAAAATAACCACAAAAGCTTCAAAAAATCAAATCGTATTAAAAAAGCTATGCTGTTTTACGCTTACTATTTGTTTCTTTCATAACTTTTCCCCGGATCCAACTTATTTATGGCTTATGGCGGCTAAACAATCTTATTTCTGGCAGCAGAGTGATTTTACCAGGTTGAATTACGAGTATTTCAAGTAAATTACACACTTTGTCGATTGAATTTTGCCCATTTTGGAACACAGCCTAAATACTATCCAATTACAAAACCTTTCCTTAAAAAGTGATATAAAAATCAGTTGCGCTTCACAGCCAACATTATAATTGTAAAATCTTTCTGGGCATTTTAAATGGTTAATAAACGAAGTAGCGATTGTGTTCGTGGGGTCTCGGGTGCGGAGCGCACGCGCAGCTAGAAATTAGTTCACATTTTATTAGGGCTGCTGCAGAATATAATACAATATAATACCTAGGTACTTTATACTTAAATCTTCACAATTATATCAATAAATAACTTGCATTTTTATGCTATCCATACTTTTTTAGTCATTTGCCGTGGGATGAGCCAAGAACACTTGGGACGATTTAAGAAAAAAAAAAGTTTGTGTGGGTTGAGCTGGTAATACGTGTTTGGGATGAGTCAATAAATGGGATGAGATCGCTGGGATGAAGACGGAACAACCCAACTTTATTATACACCAAAACAGACAAACTTAAAAGGTCCCTGTTGAATGTGCTATTACAACAACCGCTAAGCCATATACAATACAATATAACTTTATTAAACATATGTTTATTATTTTGAGGGATTGTAGCAGGTGTTTGGGTACTACTCCTGTTCTGGAGTGAATTATTATTATTATTGGAACCCAACAACAATACAAAAAAGTATTATCTTTTTTTTTAATGCAGGTAATAAGTGGCCTATGGACTAATCCAATACCCGGGGTCATTGTCAGTGCGTTGCCCACCTTTGCGGAATCAACATCATCATCATCATCAGCCGGAAGACGTCCACTGCTGAACATAGGACTGCCGGACCTAATAGTGCCACACCGAACAAAAATCTGCTATTTACATCCAACGGTTGCCCGTGACTTTCACAATGACGAGGCCAACATACGCTGCGTCTTCCGGTTCGTGTTCGCCACTCAAGAATCTTTCTACCCCATCGGTTATCGGTTGCGGAATTTCTTCACATAATTTACAGAAAGTCGCCTAGTAAACGCGGCTAGCAGCCCTACATCCAACTAATTGGGTGTTGCGTTGCGTGCCAGCAACCGTGGGAAGCGCCGGAGAAACCATGCTCCAATGCTCCTCGGATCCCGCAATTTGGTGTTAGTTACGGCCACGGACGAGAGCTTTTTTAAGACATACCTTTAGGTATACTATTTGCTACATTTAAGTGCCCAGAGTCACACTACGTAGCTGTCTTCAGCACGCATCTCCCGGGAGTGCGATATGGTGCTAATTTCTCATGGGTCGTATTTGTATGGTAATAAAATCTAGCGTGAGGAGTAATTGCGTTCTATTTGACGGTGGACTACTGGTCCGTGAAGATTTGGATAGCGATGTGTGGTAGTCACGCGTTTTGCCAGTCATTGTTTGACGGATCGTAAAATAAAACGGGACATGACAGTGATAAGGCCGTCGCACATTGGGTGGGACGTAATACACAACAACGTGTTGTAAACTTGTAACCGAGGAAAACAAGGATTTCAATTTGATTTGAATGGAAGAAATACACAGTGTGTATTTAGTACAGACTTACAGTTCGAATGAGTAGCTACGCCTCGCAGTTTCACCCGTGTTGTTTCTTTTTATCTAAACCACCAGTATATAGGCTGAAAAAAAAAGGTCGTGCAATTTTCGACTTTTTGCGAGACTGACGTACGGCAATTGATTTATATGTATATATTTTACATATGCAGAGACCAAACACCCTATTGATAAATGTCATGCTAGACCACCAAGCCTGGCCCCGACTGGAACGTTTGGTTGAATTTTAGATTTTTTTACGAGTATGAACAACAAGCGTAACTAGACACTTAGATTCGCGAAATCCAGTAAGTCTGTATACGTGGGAGGTACGCACCTGTACAACCGCCTACCGAAGAGCATCAGAAATGCAGCTTCCGACAATATTTTTAAAACAAAATTGAAATTCCTGCTGCAAAGCAAAGCTTATTATACAGTAAAAGAATTTACTGATGACAAATTACACGTAGGTAACAAACAGTGTATACCTAATTAAGTATATGTATATATTTTTTCTTTCTTTTATTAACCTGACTTGTAAAATTTTCTTACCAATAAATCTGAATCTGAGTCTGAATATATGAATATTCAGTATTCAGTATTTTATTGCACCAAGTAACTAGTTTATAAGCCTATAATTTATATGCTACTCACTATGTTAAAATGGACCCTGTGTGTAAGGGTGTCGCAAATTTACATTTAACAATTTTAACTTAAAAATTGCTTGTAATTTTAAGTTTACAACTTTGTTGTATACATTTAGTTAATAATTCGCTGGGCTGTTAATTCAGGCTCATTTTAAAGCTCTCAATATGCTGCGTGTCCCAATGTGCTATAGCCTTTAAAGTTCTTTAATTAAAAAAAGCTTTTACGAGTGGATACCGTTATTTTAGATCAATTTCCGATTTGGTAATCAAAAGATTGGTTATCGTCAAATTTGCGAGTCTTCAATGAGGCGTTTTCCAAAAAAAAAAGAAATCCTGGTTATAAAAGTACCCAGTATTGGCGTTAGATGTACCTTGAGTTTTTCTGTCACTGTCAAGACATGAAAGACAAAAAAATGTACGTGTGCCTTTTTATTCTCGTGTTTTTTGGCTGGACATGTGTATTTAGACAATTTCAAGTAACGTAACTATGTATTTGACTTCATTTGAAATATTACAATAGTTGACACTGGCTAAATACACAACGCGTGGAGCCAAAATTTACGATTTAAAAAATAAACATAAAATATTTCGACAGAAATGACAATGACAGGTAAAACGATAGGTCTGTTACTATAGTAAGTGTTTTAGAACTACTTTTTTTTTTTTGGATAACTCCTCATTACACATGAAAAATGACGCGAAACAACTCAATCGAGTTTACAAAACGCTGTTTTCTTTTCACCTCCACTCAATGAAATCCAAGCACTTCTTACAAATTACATAACAATAGTGTAACATCAGTGTTTATAACAAATCCATTTGAGCAGCACAATGTTCGGAGTGACCGAAAGCGTAAAAAGTAAAAGTATTATTATTATTATTATTATTTGTATACTCTGTCAAAGTAAAAGTATTACTTTTTATCAGACTTTGGATCTGCCTCCAGTTTTACGTAAGAACCTTTCAATTCACTTTAGTAAGAATCGATGAGTTATTGGGCCTGCTGTATTTTTGTACTATAACCATAATGTAGTGTAGACCCTTTCAGCACATTCGTGGGGTCGCGGGTTCGAACCCGTACGGGCCCTTACCAATGAGTTATTTGGAACTTACGTACGAATATTCCACTGGCGGTGAAGGAAAACATCTTGAGGAAACCTGCATATTTCCGGAGAAGAAATTCGATGGCGTATGTGAATCCGCCAACCCGCATTGGGCCAGCGTGGTGGATATGGCTTAGCTTAGTTTGTATTAATTGTGTGTATTTTATGTATGTTTTATTATTATTTTTATGTATCTACACCACCGACCGTAGTTTATAAGTCATAATTCTGTCCATCCAAAGGTTGTCTGGAACAAATCCTTTAGGCGACAAGGCCGCCCATTATACTACCGTTTTAAAAACCTGTTATTGTTCATTTTTTTTAAAGTTTGTCTTGTTGGTGTATAATAAAGTTATATTGTATTGTAATGTATATGGCTTAGCGGTTGTTGTAATAGCACATTCAACAGGGACCTCAATTAACTCTCAATAGCACTCCTGTTCTTCTTCAGTTATTTCCACTCGAATCATCGTATTTCTCGTCTTTAAGTTCCATTACTGAAAGTTCTCATTTAGCTTAGCTGTTGTCTCATCTATGGTATTTTAGTAACTGAAATTTAAGTTTCCTCAATTTTTAAAAAAGCGCAGGAATTCCTTGTTTTGAACAAGTGACGTGCGCTAAATATCATTTAAATTCTCATTTTCATTTTTATCATTTCGGAGACTTCCTAATTTAACATTATTAAAAGAAAAGCGACTAATACCCGACTGCAAATGTAGGCTATGTCACTACGGACGTAATGAGGAATCCAAAGACACGTCACTCGTCACAATCGGTCAAATCTACAGGAGGTAATAAAGGAATACACAAACATACGAACATACACCCCAAAAACAAAACCCTCCTTCTTGGCAACACCAATGGAATATTTCATTAAAAAAAAATTAATATTTAAAGTAAAATTTGACAGTCACTGTAAATGAATTTCTAGGTTTCTTATGGATGTTATTAAACTTGAATTTAAGTATATATTTTGTGACTAATAATATCCAATAATTTAAATTTTTAATTCCAATCCAATTCTGTTATAATAATAAAAATAAAATTATCATAGAAAAAAATGTACAACAACCATATTATATAAGACAAACGGAAGGAACTAACTACCAAGTACGGGTTTTTAACATCCAGTTTGGCGGTTAGGGACTGTAAAAACGTGAATGTACCTTTCCTTGAATAAATTATTTTGTATTTTGTTGTTTTTTTTTTGTATTTGGGCAGTCGGCAAAAAAATAAGTCAACTTAACTAAACTTAGAGATAACTTAACAGAGCGCTTGGGACCCTATTCGGAGAAATGACATTTTATCTCGGTCACTCTCACTCCCGTTAAATTCTGAATTAGAGAGACAGTGACCGAGATAAAATGTCATTTCTCCGAATAGGGTCCCTGGTTGACGCGATGCGTGACCAAAATGCTGGCATTTATTTAGCTCAACGCATAAGCATTGCCATTCAGCTAGGTAATACCACCAGCATGCTGGGTACGCTGCCAACTGCTAGTGGGCTTGAACATTTGTATTATATATAGACCTTTAATGGTCTCTGGATAATCCAACTGTTATTTTTATGTAGTAGGCTAAGTAGTTTAGGTAGTTGTACTTTTTATGTATTTTGCTTAGTTAATAAAGGCGCTTGCTCGATGTAAAAAAAAACTAACCAATAGGAAGACTCTGGATTATCAGGAACATAAGTAACATTCAAAAGGTTTCATCTCCATAACACTTATCATCACAATGAACGAAAAATTAAAACACTTCCTCCATTACTCGCCTCTGATTAGCCGTTATATACCCATATTAATAACAATCAGGCTGTTACGGAAGCACCCGTCAATATCGAGATGACGAAACATTGTGACTGTTATATCCTACGTTATAATATCGATTGATACGCGCATCGAGGCGATGATGGTTTGTTGAAACGAGCGGAAGTCCATTGGGATATTACATGCAGCATTTGTAAATATTGAGCTATTATGTACTACATACTAGAGGTAGGGTTGCCATCTCTAAGATTTGGCAACCAGGACAAGACGCGTGAAATCCCCGGATTTTAGAGCCCAGAACCCAGACATGTCAACAGGTTTTTATAAATTGCGACGTAAGGGGCGGAGGGACGGTGAAGTTAGCGAGTCGTTTCATAGTTGATCGCGGCGTGCGGGCACAGTGCGTGTGTCGCGGTCGGCCCAAGACTTTAAATTTTTAAGCCTGGACTACGAAAGCCCCGCCCGGACGCTCTCCGGATGCCTTCTTAACTAGTACAAATCCGGGGAAACCCGGACGGATGGCAACCCTAAGTAGAGGCGACACCGCGGTACATTGCAACGTCCCATTATACATCCATTCTACAGTCGCGGTTAGTTTGACAAACATCGGTCAGTCAGTCAGGGTATGCAAATAATACAATACAACGCGTGATAAGAGCGAGCTGTACCGAGTGACTGAGTGAAATTTAGTAAAGTAGCCACAATTAAATGGGCCATCGCAATTTAGTAGTATGCCGGAAGGAACGGTTATTTTTTTCATGAAAATGCGTTTCGAGACGAGCACCAAAAAGCTATAACAAAAAGATTTTGTCGCGGTGCGCATGTTAGCCCTGCTGATGATAAGGCTTCACCCTTTTTTTATAACAGTTCAATGCCACCCAGAATATTGAACTATAGCAGATGAACACTGCGTGGCATTGCCTTGCGGTCGTCACTCTGAGATATTAGATGTTCAATCTGTTTATGCTTAGTAATTGCGTTGGAAACATTGCCCTTCAATCCGGAACACAGTAATGCTTGCCACTACTGCTTGGCGGTTGAATAAATAAATAAATATCTGGGACATTGTTGCACACAAGGTCATCTGACCTCAAACTAAGCAAAGCTTGTAATATGGCTGCCAGAGACTGATATACGTACATATATATTTTTTAAATACATACTTATATAGATATTAACACCCAGGAATAGAACAATCACAAATGTTCATCACATGAATGTTTGTCCTAGATGGGAATCGAACCCACGTCCCCAAACACAGAAGGTAAGTTCACTACCAACTGATCCACCGGGGCAGTCAATATCTGGCAAATGTGTTGTACTGCCCCAAGCGGACTCTACAAGCGCCCTACCACTACATATCCTTATAAAAAATGTACAGGCATGGGAATGGCGCACGTAAATGAAACATTTCTTTGGGGTCTTTTCGACCACAAAGTCGCTTCAACTGGGCTATTAAATAATGCCGTGAGACGATGTTCTAGGTAGTTTTTCGTGACAGGCAGGTACATATCGTCACTGTCCATGGCCATGACATTGTTCATTCTCAATCAGCACATTGGATGTCGTGTCTATTTATGATAATATGACAAATATTTTTATGAAACTAATGTTTTAATCTTTTTACGTCGGAGATGAAAACAAAACCAAAGATTTACGTTTATTTTTATTTCATTACAAAATAAACTTTTTTTTTTTTTTTTTTTTCTTTTGCGATAGACAGATACAACACAACTAACAAAGACAATTGAGTGGACGGGCCCTAACCATACAACTTTCTTAAAAATAAGTCAAAACAATCGAACTTAGGCCTCAATACGTAATTAAAAGAAAGTGTAGTACATTTGTCACAAAAAGAGATAGCGAATATAATATCATGGCATATTTTTTTGCCTATATATCGCATATAATGAGGAACGTACGTCTCCCACCTTTCACAGACTAAGAGCGACTGAAGCAAGGTGAGCGCCGCCGCTTACTTGGGGGCCCAAGTTAGAGAATTTTGAAGTTCCATTCATTTTACTTTGATCGAAGCTCGAGGCATGCCAATTGCCAATTTTTTTTTTTCTCCTCACAGGAGGATTTTGGCGTCACACGTCTTATGCCAGTGTCAAGTATAGGTACGTATAATTACATTTTCAAGTTTTGTTATATATTATCAAAAAGTCATAGTCACAGTCAAAGGCAAGCAAAGCAAGTCACGGTCAAGTCCAAGTCATGCAAAGTGGTGAAAACTTTACTAAAGCCTTCACCAACACTCGTGGATGTTCACAAACACTTAACGTGTAAAAATTCACCGTATTTACACATCAACACTCGAAATAACACAAGATTTGGAAAATAATAAAATGACGCGACATGAATTCTTCACGTTCCCGCCAAAAACTCTCTGTGCCACTTAGCTCGACCCTAGGCTACGTTTATCTTCCTTCCATTGAGCTACTTTTTTTTTTAGCTTTCAACACCGCCTTCGATTCTGTTTTACTACTCATAGTCAACATAACTAAACTGACAGTACTAAAATTATCTACATCTCTTTTTATTTTCATCTCTCGATAGTTTTAGACCTGTCAAAATCAGTTTATTTTAGAAAATAACCACATGAATTGGCGTCATTAACTCAAAAAAACTTTCCAGTGAACTTATTTTTCAAGCTTATGTTTTTATATATTAGACTTTCTAAATAGAAATTACAGTGAACCGTGCCAGACATAATCGTGATGTAAAAAAGGTCATGAAAGATTAGCGCGAGGTTCTCAACACGTATCGTGTGGGGTAAAGCCCGTTTAGACTACGCCACAGTTAAAAAAAAAAATTTAAACTGTTTATTACTATGAGTATTACAAAAAAATCTACAATCATGCTTAGTTTAATCTTATAATTAATATTGTACTAGGCAATCTTTTTAAGTTTCTTTATATTGACAAAAAATTTGCTGTCACTATGTTACTTACTTATTACATTGAGGATTGTCCATAGCATTGAGTTTATTTGTAGTTTGGCTCTAAGCTGCCTTGCGATTTACAGCTTCGCAGACCGATAATAGGACGGGCAGAGAAATAGATCGCAGAGGCAATACAAGCGGTGTGTTGGTCGTCTTGGACGAAAATTGGTTAAATTGTCCTAAGAGATAGATTCTTATACCATTCTTATTCTACTTGACTAGCCTTGTGGCTCAGTGGGTGGATTTGCTCCTTCTGATCTATAAGTTGTGGGTTCGACTCCCACCCAGGACAAACATTTGTGTGATAAACATGGATGTTTGTTCTTTGTCTGGGTGTTTCTACGTATGAATTTACAAAAAAAAGAAGTATTTACGTATTCTATCAGTTATCTGGTTCTCATAATACAAGCTTGCTTAGTTTGGGGCTAGATGGCGCTGTGTCAAAAACGTCCACCAATATTTATTTATTTATGTTTCATGAGCCTTTAAAGCCTCGTCTCCTGAGGTTATGAACCTGGCCATAGCTACATAGCTACAAGGAAAGCTATAAAAATGTGTTATATATATTAAAGCGCAGTCTGAAGATCGAGCGAATTTGGATCTCACTTGACCAGGGTCAGAGGTTTTAAGTGATTGAAAAATAATTTTTAATTCATTCAATCGCTATAGAAACCATAATTATATTCGAATCCAAGGCGCTGATCTAGGCGTATTTATGTTAAACTGTTAATTTTACATAAATACGCCTAGCTTTAAAACGTTAGTCGATTGTTTAGAATTCCAATGTCCCTGGTTTACATTCACTTAATCGCAATGAATATGCAAGCCAATTGTGAATAAAAAAATAATTAAAACATAAATCTTTAAAAAAATTAAACAGATTACAGTTTCGTCCAAGGATTACAGTATATTTAAACTTAGAAAAAAGTTGAAAGCTTTTTGAAAGACACGAGACATTTTATATCATGGATTTAGTATGATGTTTCGTCCAAGTTTTATATCATTCGCTGCTATGAAAAATACATACTAGAAAGAAACTGACATTTTATTTACAAGTCAATATTTTTTATAGATGTGGCTTCTTGGACGAAACATCATAAAATCCATGTGTGGCTTGTAGTGCTTTTCTCATATGTTTTTGGCTCCACATGTTGTGTATTTAGCCAGTGTCAAGTATTGTAATATTTGTGAAGTCAAATATTTTAAAATTAAAATAAGTCTCAGTAATATTCCAAGTCAAGCAAAGTAAGTAACTGTCAAGTCCACGTCATACCCCAGTAAAGTGGTGGAGACTTTACTAAAGTTTTCTTTGGAGTTTTGGAAAACACGAATAGCCACGTTTCACAACATTATACTATACACTAACACTTGTGCACGTTCACGAACACTTAATGGATAAAAAATTACACAAATTTTGGAAAATATTACAATGACGCGACAGGAGTTCTTCACGTTCCCGCCTAAAAAAACTGTAGTGATTATTTCGCTTTGCAAACTTATCTCAATATTTTAAATAATTTATACAAAGTATGTCAACATAAGAACTCTATTTTCTTAACTAATTAGGTGCACGGAGTTGAATCTTCACATTTTTTTCTACATGAGTTTAGCTTCATAAAGCTTATGTATGTATTAATGTACTTTCATAACATCTTCATTGAATTCAACATCATAATCCGTCGCGGGTCATTTCTAACGCAACGCATTCAATTTACAGCGATGTAGATAAAAATATAAAAAGTAATTAGAATCGTGACGAACTATCTGTTAAGACACAGCTTAGCTCACAGATCGTACGTAATTCTCACAGATTAATAACAAACTAGTACGTCAAACGTGCAGCTTAGTAAACAGTTTCTAAAGCAATGCTTAATTGATTGAGAAAAAAACTGACCAAAAGTGAGACCGCGATGAGTTTTTACAGCCATTTCAATTGTTCGATGAGAAACAGTCGCAATAGGAAATGCAGTGAAGTCTGACAGGTCAGGCATTTTACATAAACGAGTTGATGAAATATGGGTGAATGGCTGCTCTTCCGTCGATTCGTTTTTATTATGGATCTGAATGACGAGACGAGCAAGTCCGGAACACACTAATGTTTGCAATATACTGCTTGGCGATTGAATAAGTGGCAAAGGTGTGCTACTTCCCCAGGCGGACACTGCAAAAGAGTCCTACCATAAAAAAAAAAAAATTAGAACAAGGTACAAAACAGGGCAGAAGAGAGTTTTGGCGGGAACGTGAAGAATTCATGTCGCGTCATTTTATTATTTTCCAAAACCTTACTTTTATTTCGAGTGTTAATGTGTAAAATCGGTGTGATTTTTTACCCGTTAAGTGTTCGTGAACAAGCACGAGTGTTGATGAATAGTATAATTTCGTGAAACGTGAATTTTCGTATTGTTTCCAAAACTCCATAGAAGGCTCTAGTAAAGTTTTCACCGCTTTACTGGGGCATGACTTGGACTTGACCGTGACTTGCTTTGCTCGCCTTTGACTACCTATGACTTCTTTGATATTATTTAACAAAACTTGAAAATATATAAGTATACTTGACACTGGCAAATGCATAAGACGTGCGACGCCAAAATCCTCTCAGCAGGAAAGAGAAAAAAAAACGGCAGAACTATGACATTCTCAGAAGTCACTATGAGTGATCAAGACTCGTCTTTTGGTCTTGGAACGTTGAATCATAAGACGTAGGTACTCGTGTAATGCAGTAAGATGCTGTTGACGCGGACTGAATGGACTATAAGTAAAAAACTAAAGCTGTTTTACTAAGACAAAATAAAGTGGCGTATCAAAAGAATAATGCTGTAGAATATCTGTGTAGTGCTTGTAGCAAAACACAGCGGTTAAAGCGAAATGACGTACTTGTGGAAACGACTAGGAGTGCGGTTTAAAATGTGCATACAGTTACCATTTGCACTGTCAACGTGCAAACCAAGGATCTTGTATCACACTGGATAGAGTGATTCGTTTGGCAGCGTGTCCACTTTCTGTTCGCGCGTTTAGTGAGTAGGGAAGTGAAAACTAGTGCAGAATCTATCGATAAAAATGTACACAGTGTACAAAACTAAGAATTTGTAAATTAAGAACACAATGTTTGCAAAAATATGTACTTTATTGAACATCGAAACTCGTAATTGCCATGTAAATAGTACGAATATATATATTATATATAGTAACTATGAAAGTTAATAAGTATCTACACCGTCTCCTAGTTTCTTTTATTCTTCCTAGTTTTTTAATTGACAGCCCAGTCATAAAACTAGATTTTTCAAAATGTTTTCAACAAAGTCGAGAGTATTTAGGTGACTCCCAGTTTTCGCGCCTCACAGCCTTTATCCACTGATTTCTGATTTCCGGACATTTTGGAAACCTATCACAAAATGTTTTATTTTAATTAATTGTTTAACCATGACACAACATTGGTACAAATTATCATATATTTCAAGCCGCGAAAGCTTCAAAAAGATTAAAATTAATTATCGATAGAATACGTATCAAGCCGATTAAACGCGGAAAGGAATTAACAGTTCATGTTTCACTTAATGTAGTATATGTAGGATATTACAAGAATATTATTAGATAAATATCGACCAAATATCGACAAAGTTTGAAACGTGCAGTGGTACTTCACTAGCAGGAACACGTAAAACAATGCATTTATTTATCTTAAATTAATGCTTAAATTCATTACTAAATAACACTGCGTGATACTTGTATGACTTCAAACATGTATATTCTTTAAGTGAAACGAATATTTAGCTTTGATTCTGGTTATTTTAGGTAAAAAACGCTAAAAAGACTTACGCATGAAATGATAATTCTGGATCTTTTACTCCCCCTTTCGTTGTTCTCGATGCACAATACACAGCACAACACGCCATAATGCCACTATGTATAACAATATTAAGTATTCACAGCGATATTTTGATCCAATTTGCTTTTTTAGTAAGACGGGTCGCAATGTTGTGACCGACTAGTCGGTCAAAGTGGACACAGAGTGCGAGGTTGCCAATCTTACAATAGCTCTCTCGCTTACTCTATGCGACGACCCGTGAAATAAAAAGAGAAACATGACAATGTGAACGTCGGAGCGGCAACGTCTCATGGGTCTGTCCAGTATGATGCTTCGTCTAAGGTGCAAACAGTCGGTTTAAGATGCGCATATAAAGGCTCCTGTTAGACACATGACGTCATGAGTGACGTCATTTGAGCGTGCTCACGGTGCTCACAAAACTGAGGTAGTGCACTGTGTGCGCTAATGTCAAATTCAAATTGTCATCTGTGAATTCCGTTATTATCTGTTATTTTCTAGAAAAAAATGGATTTAATGCAGGCCAAAGTCTTCTGTGAAGACAGAAATGAAACTGTGCCATCAAATTATGAGACGCTGAGACAAATAACCTGAAAAATGAAACTATCTGACATAAGCACGCTAATGATCGGTTTAATTTGTTGGCGCGCTGTGAGCGTACTAACAATTTAAACCGATCGTTAGCAATGTATGTGGTGTTTGCACTGTGAGCGCATTTTAAACCGCACTCTAGATTTCAAAACATCTTATTCCAACACTCTTAACATGAAACAAAACCCTTGCCGTGTAACCTGCATTGCAGCATCCGCACTCCACAGTCTACTACTGAGCAGTTAACACACACTTACTCGTACTTCTAAATTTTACTACTTTTCGAAAGGACTTTATAAACCTTACTCGTATTTCTAAGCTTTCCAACTTTTTGAAAGGACTTCATAAGCCTTACTCGTACTTCTAAACTTTGCAACTTTTTGATAGGAATTCCAAAACATTTCTCATACTTCTAAATTTTACAAAAAAATTAAAGGACTCCATAAACCGTTACTCACACATTATTTCGTACTTCTAAACTTTGCGACTTTGAACTGTCTTGATATACACATTTACTTATTTTTCGTATAATATAACTCTAATAAGTAAAAAGTAAGACTTCAGACACATTTATATCACAGGATTTAGTATCTCTATCTAATCAGAAGCAGGATCCGCAGCTACTGAACCTTGCAGATTTCGCATAGCATCATGACAATGCAAATCCACTGACCACTGTCTAGGTAACTCGTCAAAATAAAAGAGATAAAGGTGGTTACGTGGAGAGGTTGCGTCAAGGAGCGCGCGTCAGTCGTGACCGCGGCTCGCGCCGGCGTCGTCACGCGCCCGCGGTGGCTGCACGACGGGGCTGGGGACGGACTGAGGACACTTACGACAACTAAGATCAGTTATTCCGCAAGCTCACATTACTACTAACACAAATAGCTGTCAGATCTTTTTAATTTCGCTTATTTGACCGTCCTTTCACCTGTTAGTAAGCGACGATTTGGTCGAATATGAAGCACGCAAATCTAGAAGAAGCCTTCATAATCATTATCAGAAACAGACAGAAGACGTCCGGTGCTGAACAAAGGTCTCTTCTACGTTGAGAAGAAGCATTAAGCATTAGCATTAGGTTATTAATTTTCAGAAAACAAGGAAGCCGGCAGTTTATTCCACATTTGAAATGAGACCACAATGGGTCCATATGAGACCACAACTTGATATTACGCTTCTTATATTCTCAGATATTACGTATTACGCCAGATCAGACGAGATCAGAGAACGATCAGCAGGGCTAGCATGCGCACCGCGACAAAATCTTTTTGTTATGCAAGAACAGGACACGGCTACGATTATGTCTCATTTGCCACGACGTGAAGAGTAGAGAATATTTTGTCGCGGTGAGCATGCTAGCCCTACTGGAC
Source organism: Apocheima hispidaria (assembly GCA_947579745.1). Lineage (NCBI taxonomy): Eukaryota > Metazoa > Arthropoda > Insecta > Lepidoptera > Geometridae > Apocheima > Apocheima hispidaria. The sequence goes on from OX388161.1 coordinate 9,975,249, forward strand.
TGCTGACCAACTGTCATTGGCTTTACGCTTACAGCCATTGCCTACAAATTACATACAGCAGCAGAATAGTATCTTCCAAATCGTTTTCAGGCGATAGATTGACGCTCCCGGTTTTTGGTTTCTTTGCTAATGATGTAATTTACCTCTCTCTAGTAAATGTCTAAGATTCTTCACTACTAGCATCAAAACAGAGAATGTGAAGAATCTTGTACGTTAGCTATGTAGGTATAAGAAGAAACATCAAGTTAGAGGACATCTTATTAACATCGCCAAGCGCCTAGCGGTGTATTACAACTTTTACGGTAGCATCTCTTTCCCATATCATCAAGTAAACTTGCAAGCATAAAAAATAATATAGTTCCATAATCCAGAAAGACGAAGCACGGTGAAGTAGGTAACAAACTGAATCCGTCCCTGCATAGCGCTCGCCACAGGCGATAGTTTTCCCACGGTCTCGGCCGACCCGCTTCGTGGCCAAGTATAGCTCTGCCATTTGCATACCCCCCTCTCCCCTTCACCTCACCCACCATATTACCCAACCAACTTTGAAAACAACTCACTTGGAACACCATCTTGACTTAAAAGACCTTTTTGATTTGGCCGTGTGACAATCCATTTTCTTAATAGACCGAGAGTGGTTCTAGTCTAACTAGATTTGAATTTAGATGATGATGTTACAGCTCTGATTATTGTGATAACATTTTATGATGTGAGTGTTGAGATTCATTGTCTCGACTTGAGACATGGTTGTGTGTACAGAATGAGTTTATGGGCACACTTTTGTTACCTATCTGCGTTGATCTGCGTTATTTAAGTAGGTATGTGCTGGATTTATGAACATTTGAGTGGTATCCGTCGTAACATGAAATGTCATAGATAAAGTGAATTCATTTTTTTTAATGGAAAATATCTAATTATACTATTAGCGCCTGCTGTTGTAACCACAGAAGAGGAAAATTTGTTTACTTTCTAGATCTTTATCGTTTCTTTGGTTGACGGCTGTCAATACAACAAACGTTAACTAAAATTGCTGATTGTTGCAAATTCATGTATGCAAAAATTATGATTTACAAACTAATACCTATAGTTTTTACTTGATATAAAAATAAAACTAAGTACTGTATTATATGATTATGTTAAGAATCGGAGTAGGTATATTTTTCCAAACAAAAAAGGGTTTCTTTGACTTGAATGACCTGAATCCTTTACGGACTTAGATAAATTAGATAAACTCTTTGTTGTTTTGTTGTTGTTCTCTTCTTTAAGGCCTCGCTACATGGCCTGACCTGACAGCGTTTGAAAGAGATGGCTATATATAAGTTTCTGGGGGAGCGAAAGGGAGAAGCTATAACCTTAATAGTTTGTTTCTTTTGCTCCCGTGAAATTCAAATCTAGCTGTCCCTTTCACACGATGTCAGGTCAGGCCATGTATAGACAGCACCCTTATTGTTCACACCAGATTGTAAAACTGAACTAGAAAACTGGATTTAATTGAACGTGAGAAGCACTTAAAAAATTTAAAGTAGTAACAACTGGCGGCCTTATCGCTAAAAGCGATCTCTTCCAGGACTTGAGTGGGAACAACCCCTTAGACATACATCAACTTTCGCATCTATAATATTAGTTTAATTATTTCAAAAGTCTATAAAGAAAACAACTTGAGAGCCAGTTCCCATTTTAGGCTAGGTGTGCTAGCCATCTTCGACCAAACCATCAGGTGAATTGTGTTTAAACACCTAAGCATGTCGACAATAAATAAATAAAAACTTAATCTTGATTAAAACACGGAACGCCCGTTATTACTTATGTCTTAATTCAAAAAAATTGTTTCATTAAGTGTATGGAGAAACTGTATCTTATTTTAAACCCTATTCCTTTAAAGACTAAAGATTCTATAATCTATAGAGGTATAATCAGCCTTCTAAAGAAGCGACCGCACCTCCGAATACTGTCATTAAGCTCTCGCGCCGCCCATTTCAATTCCCTTGCGCCATCGAAAGCGCACATAAAATTAATGGGTAGTTTAAAGTTCATTATTTTTTTAACGATTTCGAAAAACCATCTCATTATAGTCATTAGATGATTGAAACGTCGCAGATATGTGAAATATGGCGCATTTTAACGGGCTTTACTTAATTAGTTATTATGTAAGTAGTTCCATTTCGTAGATACATACATTTCTTTCAAAGCTGTTAATCATAGTAATGAGTCACTTTGAGCAGGAAAAATAGGGTGTATAGAAGTCGGGTTTTTATTATTTCTCGAATTCGACGAATCTCACATTTTTCTCTATTTTACAGTTTTTTACGACCACATACGTCGAGGAGTTTCGATGCTCCGATGATCGGTCACTTGAAAAAAATCAATTTTTATTTTTATTTTTTATTTTATATTTCCTCCTAAGAGAATTTTGGCGTCGCACGTCTTATGCATTTGCCAGTGTCAAGTATACATATATATTCTCAAGTTTTGTTAGATATTATCAAATAAGTCATAGGCACGGTCAAGTCGAGCAAAGCAAGTCACGGTCAAGTTCTAGTCATGCCCCAGTAAAGTGGTGAAAACTTTACTAGAGCCTTCTATGGAGTTTTGGAATCAACACGAAAATTCACGTTTCACGACGTTATACCATTCACCAACACTCGTGCATGTTCACTAACACTTAGCGGGTAAAAAATCATCGCTTTTACACATTAACACTCGAAATAACACAAGTTTTGGAAAATAATAAAATGACGCGACATGAATTCTTCACGTTCCCGCCAAAAACCTAAGTTCAATCTTTTACAAGAAGAAAAACGCGTCTAAGCTGTCAGGTTGCCAGGGACAACAGACTATAGTCACGACGTTTGAAAACAGAACGCCACAATCCGAGCACTTTTTCGTGACCTTGGTCGTGAATATTTGTTTTTTTAAAACTTTTTTGTCTTCCTACTTCTGGTTTTAATTTTTTTAATTTTTCTTTATCTCATTGAAGTGTTCCTTTACTATATACGGAACCTAAAAAAGAATGACAGTGTTCGAACCCGTTTGCAGTTTACATATGGCTGATTGCATTTACTCTTGGAAGGAAAATTGAATCCGGACATTAGCAAGCACTAAAATTAAATTTACGACCGGGGTTGCCAGAGTGCAAGCTGTTTCATAATAATGACCGCTTATTGCCTTAAAATTGTTATTGCCTTACAAATGACCGGTTTAAAAAGCAGTAACTCAGTCCAACTCAATATGGCAACCTTAAGAGGGAAGAAAGAGATATCAATGAACTCAGAATTCTTAACACCTACTGGCTTATCCATACCTCTAAACGTCCGACCAAATAATCTGTAGAGTGTGCGAAATGTAGAAACTAAAATTTTTCGCTATAATCTACCACATATGCTTAGAAACTACTATAGTGGCTCTACCAATTAGCTGCACAAATAAAGTGGTCAGTATGTGCTTGAAGATATAAAAGCCTACGCAACAGTCAGAAAACAAATCCGTGAATGACACGGATTGCCTTAAAATGAGACAGTAAAGTTAGCGTATTTGTAAACGTTTATAGCTACAGTAATTGGTACAAAGAAAAAAAAGGTTGCGATGAGGTGTCTAAGATGTGAAACGTGAGATTTTTAACCTTTAATTTATATATTCCAAACCGCGTGTCCACCGCTGAGCGAAAATACAACAATCTACAAAACACTTGTCGTAAAGCGTATATATGACAACATAGCGCTTTGATGTCTCGGCCGCACTGAGATACGTTTAAAAATTACATTTCTCTCAGTGCGGCCGTTAGTATGAAAACTTTAGAATATCATCTATATAGATGATAGATTAAACTAGCTTCAAAATTAGCTTTTTTGGAATAAAAACAGCAAATTACGATACGCGTATAAGATCATAGATGGAGCCCAAGACTAGTTGTTGGTTTCAGTTCGCGGAGAACATAGATGAAACAAAATGTTTGTTGAATATAAACTATAACTAACTGCGCCCTGCTGTTTCACCTGTGGGCATTGCCTCAGGGACCATATAACAAGTAATCACGCATAGGCCTCTAAAACCCTTAAACAATATCCTTGCAAAAAATTAGATTGGTTCCGTTGCTACGTGAAAGATAAACAAACCAACAAACAAACTATTGCATTTATAATATAAGGGAATGAGGGAAGTAGTGGTTTTGCACTATAAATGTAGGTAAAATACATAATAAGTAAAAATAAATATGTAAAAATTCGCCTCCATTATCCAATCTAAAGATATTAAAATCTCAGTGACTATAAACAAGTAATATTATTAAAATAAAAACATAATATCTGACTGCAAATTGTATTCTATGTCACTACGGGTGTAAAGAGGAATCCGACGACAACTCCCTCGTCAAAATCGGTCAAGCCGTTTGCTACAAGAGGTAATATTATATAGGAACACACAAACATACTTACATACACTGCAAAAACTTTACCCTCTTTCTTAGGCAGTCGGGTAAAAAATTCAATTACGCTTCGATTTTCATAGTCGTCTATTCGCGAGACTTGGAATGGAACGTATCAAAGAGTTATCTTTATTACAGTTGTTTGATTTTATTGAGAAACTCGACGGTCGTCGTTTCCCACGCCAAGGCTTCCGGCCGGAGCGAATTTTGACAGATATCTTCAGAATCACTAACTATATTGGTACTGGCAGCAGAAACATTAACTTGATGAATCGTTGATGATGATTAATTTTGGCGTTGAAAGAGTTGACGGTCTCAATTGCCATTGCATGACTTTTTTTGTTTGTAACTGTTGCTTTTATTTATTTAGTACCTTTGTTTGTTTATTTTGGTATGTAATATATAACTTCATAGCCTTCAAATGATTTGTGTCTGTTTTCAAGATGTCGTTAATTAAATTTTCGTTCTGTGCTAATTTTTCTCAAACTTCCTAGACATTCAAGTCAGCAATCGGTTTATTGTACCTGAAGTGATCGGGACAATAGAAACTAGGTATAACTTTTTGTACTATGCATTCAGTAAAATTAAAATAAATATCTGGGATATTTTTGCACACACGGTCACCTGACCCCAAACTAAGCAAAGCTTGTAATATGGCTGCCAGAGACTGATATACGTACATAGACATTTTTTCTAAATACATACTTATATGGATAATAACACCCAGACATAAAACAAACACAAATATTCATCGCATGAATGTTTGTCCTAGATGGGAATCGAACCCACGCCCCCAAACACAGAAGGTAGGTTCACTACCAACTGAGCCACCGGGGCAGTCAAAGTCAAGTAAAATTAACGGGTAACTTTTTTCCCTACCGATTTTTTTTGTACTTATGTCTGTGTAGGGACGTGGAATAGTAAGAAGCATTTGGCGTCGCAATTTTACAAAAAAAAAATGTTTTCGAAATCCTGTGTTGTATAAAACACACACATAACTTCATAATATGTACTAAAATATGTATGTCAGGAGAGGCAGAGCGATAATGGCGTCGATTCCCGCTAAACCAAATTTAGGGCTATTGCTGTCTTTTACTAATATAAACACAGGAAATAGATAGCATGCATTTGAGTTCTGTCGAAGGAGTTTACCGATTAAAGACGCGAAGAAAAACGTACACTAGCGACACTTAAAACTTGTTTTTAATCGGCTCCCGCTACGGTCTCGTCTAAGTTTGTATGGAGAACTAAGATCTGTCTAATTTGACATCAATATAATTCTTGCTATCTCTATCTTGTGTTTATATTTAGTAAAAGACAGCGATAGTTTAATTGCCTTTAGTGAGTGCACGATGGAATTGACATTAGTAGGAACGTAAAGCTTATTTCGCATAATAATAGACAATCACGTGAAATGTTATTTTCGTACTTTTTTGAAATTGTGAACAGGTTGTTTTGCTATCGGCCCGCGAGTATCAATTAGCTGCGCGGGCGCCGCGAACTAGTTTCGTGAACCGCCGCTCGCTTTATTGCCAGACGGCAGACGGTTTGTCTAATCTTAACTTACCTAACTGTACACGATTGTTTTTGCCACCTCTATGCCAAATCTTACTAAGAAAAGCTGTAAGAAATGTTTTTGTACTATACAGGCTTATTTTTATTACTTTTATTTAAAAAAAACCTTTAACACCTTCATTCAACGTTAGTTCCATGACTTTTAATAAGTCTTTTTTTTTATACAAAAAATAATATATATTTTAGCGCGTATACTCCTCCTTAATAAACGCGTTTGGTACCTTAATAAAAGTGTATAGAATGAACGTGGGAGTAGCACCTTGCGGGTCGGACATGAGAGTTCCAGAACAGCCTGTATTTAGGCCTCAGGTATTTAGGCCTGGAGGTCCTGTGTAAAACTTCATGCTTCGACTATTCTATTAGGACTAAAATGATTTATTCAGGCAAATTACACCCATACACTATATACAATTACTTAAAACTTGCCAAAAAGTCATTAGAAAAAAACCGCAGAAAAATAATTATTATATTCATTCAAAATAAAATTTGGAACACAAAAACAAAAATTAATAATGTAAAATATATTTTTTTAAACCCACCGATATAGGCTTTGTGTTATCTGTCAGTCAGTCAGTTAGTATAATTTGATCATTAGATCTTTATTGACGCTGTAGGAAACCACGGAGTTCTAGACCAAACTATAATGAAATAACATCACAGATCAGAGACAAGTCGCTGCGTGTCGATCAATGAGTCAACGTTTACTTTATCATAATAAAACAATTACTGTCCCCTCACACACGCCACATGAGACGACACGCCACATGAGATTATGAACAAAGATGAAACAACAAACCAGAAAACTATGACCAAAAACTTACCTATCGACATTGAATTTGAATTTGCGCCGGGATAAAATTTTGTCCACCATATTTATACTTTTTTTTTGTTACTTGGTGACGAGACGAGCAAGTCGCTCACCTGATGTTAGGCGTCACGCTTGCCCATAACAGTTCAGTGCCATCCAGAATTTTGAACTTCAACAGTTCAAAACTATGCGCAGCAATGCATTGCGCTAGTCACCCTGAGATGTTAGATGTTAAATCTCTGTATGCCCGGTAATTACGCTGGATTCCTGCGAGAACGAGACGATGTTTTAGCTTTGTCATGTTGACGCGAAGACAAAACGGGTGGACATAACTTTATCCCGGAGCCCGTGCTAGGCCTGCAGGTCTCCGAACAAGAGGTTGTTCTGAGATCTGTGTCCATGACATTACAAGTATTCTGCAAATGTCATCGAGCGTTATCGGACGACCCTACTGAACACGGCGCAGTGGTTAGCGTGTCCGGATCGCACGCGGGAGGGCGTGGGATCAAATCCTAACAATAAGCTAGTACCGGTGAATGAAACATCGTTCGGAAACCACAGGATGGCACAGGTCTTCTAATACTTGGCTGGCTACCTTGAAGAACTGTCACGTAGCACCTTACGGTGTGTGTTTCGACAGCGTCACTTTAGAGCCAAAACACTATTACAAGGGCGTCAATTTTTGAATTCGCTCGTAATCGCTAATTCGCACGAAAATATCATGCGAAATGACCGACTTTCGAAAGAAATCACAAACAAAATTCGCATTTTTTTAAATAATCATATCATTGGCTAAAGCGACGATTGGTTTGAACCGAGTGATTCGAATTTGTGCGAAATAACAACGATTCAAAAATATTACCCACCTTGGGCAGTCGGGTAAAAATGGAGCCCCTGGCTAGGTGTGTATCATCCTCGATACTGCCACTATGTTTGTGATCACCACTTAGCTTGTGATCAATTGCCTAGACAGTCAAATATTTAAAAAAAAATAGACTTGATAAAAGTCTTCTCACAGCTAAATTAAAAACATTTTTTCTCGGGTTTACCTCAATTTAATAGACTTTTTGACAGTTTAAATTTAGACTTTAAATTTCTCATTATAATTCAAGGATAATTATTAGGAATTTCACTATATATTATTAGTCTACTTTGATAATGAGGAAAACTTTGGTACCTAATACGCAACAAGTTTTAGTGTATTATGCTCAACATTTCTGCTCACTCTGACGCAACTAAAATACACTAATACTTGTTGCGTTATAGGTAATTCATAAGGAATTATTAAGATTTCAGGCCTCGCTACATAGCCTGACCTGACATCGTGCGAAAGAGATGGCTATATGTAAGTTTTAGAGGGAAAGGGAGAAGCTATAACCTTAATAGTTTGTTTCTTTTACTCCCGTGAAATTCAACTCTAGCTGTCCCTTTCGCGCGGTGTCAGGTCAGGCCATGTATAGGTGCCCTTAGGCTACCACGTATGTCAGACTTCTCGAAATTCTGGAAGTTGCAAGATTTACCATTTGATGAGTTACGTTCGAATGCCTAGCTTATTCGAGAGTTCTGTAAGTAGTGTTTTTGAAAATTAAATATTAACTCGAGTGAATAAAGTCTTATCTGCCGTCCACTGACAGTGCTGCTCTGATCAATTGTCCCTTCTATCGTCCTTACTCTATATCCCGGCACACGAGTAGAGGCATGTGAGAACGCACCGCCGCGTTCGATTCCCACGCGTGCCGAAGATAAACAAAAACGCCCACTGGCCTCCGGTGTAATGATAATGAACGTAGGTATGGTATGTTAGCCTAATAATGGTGACGTTGGGCTTGGCAGCAAATATGTACATACGTACATAGTTTGTATCCAAGCGATATTGTTAAAAGAAAAAGCTCTACTGCACGCTGTAGTCTACGACACTACGGATATTTAAATATTAATACGTGAGCTATAAACATGCTATCTAAAATCAAATGCGTCATATTTTATCTTTAATTATATATTTCTAATTTTTGTAAGTCTTTTATCCTCCTTAAATTCATAAATGCTACATCGTAAGAGTTTATACTTTCGAAAATCATATGCATCCTCTTTTATCTTTGTATATGTATTTATAATTTTTCTAAATCTTTTATCCTTCTAAGTTTCATACGTGCTGCATCGTAAGAGTCCTTTCTAAATTCAAATGCGTCATCTTATATCCCCTTAAATTTCATACAAGCTGCATCGTAAGAGTACTTACTAAAATCAAATGTGTCATCTTTTATCCTCCTAAGTTTCATACAAGCTGCTTTCTGATGCAAGAGTATTCTACCTTGCTCCATATCAAGCCGTTTATGCGGTAAGAAGTAACATATAAACAGACAAACAAACATACTTTATTGTAGGTAAATACCCGAAGAACTTAACCCTTCTTCCGAAAAGTCGGGTGAAATGCGCTTCCCACGTTTCGTGAAATAGTTAGTGTCTATATACATATGTCCAAAAGTAGTGGATTCTATAAGACACAGTGACCTGTTTATTCGATAGTATATGCAACAAGCGACCTTTCATGGTGTCCTTCATATCTTGCTTTGCTGCTGGTTTCTTCAAGTCAAATAGTTCCTAGTCCAAAATATGCCAATTATTATCTTCTACTGTATCGTCATCTTGTATCCACCCAAGTTTCATCCCCGCTACAGAAAATCTTTTATCTATTCCTTCATATCCTCATTCATCCATCATCGAAATAGCTGTGCCATGCAGTAAAAAATACAATAAGTTGAAACGTCGTTTGACAAAAAAATTATAATTTAATGTTTACTTACATCCATAAACAGCACCCAAATATTTTAGCAAACAATTTACAAATTGTCAAAGTTAAAGAGAACTATAGCAGAAACATTTGGCCCGGACAGACTTAATTTTATTCCTTAACTAAATTGTCCACCCTATAATTGTAGTGGCTAAAAACTTTTATTATTTAACGATGGTCTAAAAGGAATCGCAAGAAAAGAAAGAAAAACTAATCCAAGGAATCTTTGAAAGATGGGCTCGCATACCTGGCCATCGATTTAAAAAAAGATACCGCACAGCCCATTTAACTCGCGTCCCATTTTGGGTCCGTGCCATTTATTATGGACCTCTTTTATCTTAGGTTTTCTTATCTGTATACCGCCAAAAGAGCGGGAACATCAAACTTGTATTGGCCGTACTGTTAACGGTTACCGCGATTGTTAATTAACAATACTGTTGGCTAAATTGTTTTATGATAGGCAGTTAAAGGCTAAACAACGTTTTCGAGGCGTTCAAACAGTTTTTTGGAGTTTCTTTGCGGCACGAGTCGGAGAAAAACTTTTGATGTACTTACTTACCGCTATGTTAAAAGAGGGAAAAATATAAAAAATAAACAACCTTTTAAACATACAAATATTTTTAAATTCAACAGTAAATAAACTGTTTGCACTATTGGTAGTCATTAATTATCATCGTTTTCATGATTAGTCATTAATCATGAAAACAATAAACCGATAAATTTATATATACTGTGAATTTATTGCATAAAATAAACCTAAATATCACAGTATTATTACTCCTAAGAATATTGTTTATTAGGTGTTAATTTAACAAGAATAAAAGAGATTAGGATACTTACCTAACTTAACAAGAAACCAGAAATACAAATATTTTAATTTATACAAATAAAAAAATAAAGGTACGAATTTAATAAAAACATGCATACAAAATTAAACCACACACACTAAGACAATAAAAAATTTAAAAAACCGGCAAGTCATTGCAAATCAAAATATACCTACTTCAAGACCAAATAGAACAATTTCTAAAGTAACGAAGTTTTTTTTATGAAGATAAAATCCCAAAGCAATACTTACTATATGAATCCGTAAAGTATTTATTTTAACTATACCAACTTCCCGAGCCATCGCGTGCCCATCCATTTTTTCGATAAACCAAACATTAAAAAAGCGGACGCTAAAAATACATCTCGATAAAAGGCACTAGGCAGCAAAGAGCTTCTTAAGAATACCCTGGGAAAGTATGTTACGCATGCACGAAACCCGATCGCTTGGCCACACGTGCTCTTGCGCAGGGCATGAATGGGGCGCGGCGGGATCGAAGGGCTAAGGGGAAAGGGGGAAGGAGGAGCGGGGGCGGCGACGCGAAGGCTTTTTTCAGGCAGTACATTTTAAGACGCGACGGGAGAAGCGCGTCCCTAATACAAAAAGCTCACGCGTGTAATACTGTTTGGCTCGCGACTCCGAGTGATCGTTAAGTGCTAAGGTCAAGGCTGTCCACCAAGTAAGTTACTACTAAATTTTTTATATCCTTCATTAATAATTCAGTCAGAAAATTGTTGTGATCGAATACTAATTCATATTCAAATCGACCAATTTGGATATCGAATTCAATGTTGATTGAACATTTAATAGGAACGGATCCGCATTTCAGTGTCTTGTCCTCTTGTCTGACGATTAATTGTATTTCCTAATGTTTTAATTTGATTTAATTTAAGACTAATGTAATGTAAGGGATATATATTTAAATTAGATTTACTCTTGTTTAGATAATAATGTCTTCGGATCCGGCGCCACTGTCGAAAACGGCGAAGTATAAGAAAATAACTAAGCCTCTTCTTGAAAGAAAGCGGCGCGCGCGCATCAACCGCTGCTTGGACGAGCTTAAAGACCTCATGGTTGGAGCTTTGGAGGTAAGGGTTTCTTTTTCACGTGTAATCTTTTCATATAATTTAAGCACTTAGATTAATATTAAATTGGCTGACTTTGATGGAATTTTAATGCCTTCCCTCATAATTTCATTAAAATATTAAAGTACCTATATAAATTTGCTTTGTTATAAATATTTGGTTGTGAAGTGCATAGAAAAATTATACGAGAAGAATGACAAGCTCATACAAAAAAGTATAGCCTCGAAAAATCAGCACATAACTAGAAAGGCCTTATGTATTTAGTCGGCTAATGTTCAAACCGCTATAAAAGCCGATGAAAATATGGTTAGTATGGGAACGTAGTATTGGTATATATACGTCCGCAATTTAAGGTTTTCAAATTATATTGCAATGTGCGACGTAAAAAATATGTTATATAAAATAATGTTTTCAACGTCATTTATAACACATAGCGTATTTTATAAATAAAATATAAGGTTAATAGTTTTACTGATATTAATAATGCAAAAATATTCATAACAAGTGGAGTTTTTTCTCCGTACCATTACGAATGAGTTAGCTTGGGTTTCTATTTCAAGGCAAGCTAAAATTGTGACGCATTTCGCATTTAAAAGCACTAGCGACATCTTACGCCCTTTTCAGTTACTACAATCGGATTATGCACATCTCTATGGCCATTGGAACTCTTGTATAATAATTTATTTATGATAAAAGTGATGTCAATTTTGTTTTTTATTCTTAGCTTGTCATCTCGACCATATCATATAATATATGATAATAAAATATAATATATGAACATCATATATTATATGATGTTTTTATGATATGTTTTATACATTGTCACTCATATTCTTAAAGTCTACAAAAACACTGAATTACTTCAACCTTATTTGTTTTGCTCAGCCCGATCAACGTTAATTGCAAGTGCATGCGATACAAATAAACTTCCCTTTTTTCGTCATCAAAATGACATCCATCACCTATTCACGGCATTTTTTCCCGAGACCGGTTGTCCTTCTGTTTATCATACGAACATTTTATTCCAACCGAGAAACTGGAAAGTACAAGTTCCATTAAAGAAACAGGAGTATCTACTTGTGTACAGTTACATTTTATGTGACGTTGTTCTCGTGGCGTGAGAACCGACGCTAGCACCTGCTTTACTTTCGTCTTTTTGCCCTCAGATCGATGACGACAACCTGAGCAAGTTGGAGAAGGCAGATATCCTTGAGTTAACCGTTAACCATCTTACAAAGCTGCACAGTCCTAAAGACCCAGTGATGGAGGCGAAGAAATTTCAGGCCGGATTCGGGCAATGCGCTGCAGAGGCGTGTCGGTTTATAATGTCAGTTCCAGATTTAGACGCGAATGTGAGTCAAAATCTAATCGGGCATCTATCAAGGCTGATAAGTGCGCAGCCGCTCACTATCCAAGTTCCGGAGCGGCCGACATTTTCTCCTCCGACGTCGCCGTCATCTATGGTCTCGGACAGACATCACTACTACAGCGATCATGAGAGATCATCATCCGACGCCGAGGATTCTCTATACTCCGGTGAGTCAAAGTGGGCATACAGGTCAAACCAAGTGCCTCACAAAGGGTCACCGCCTACTCCAGGCTTACTCACGACGGTAGACAAACTTGACCCGCACGCGGCGCCCGAACAAATAAACGGACACGTCAACGGACAAAGGAACACGTATTTCAACCGAGTGCCCGCCGAGGCAAAGGATATTATCCTACAAAAAATTCGGCAGCACATTATGGACAAGCGCGGAAATGACAACTGCATCGACAACGCCAACATCAATGCACCTGAACCAAAATATTTACACAGTGAGTTCAAACCCGAGTTTGCTTGCACATATCCCGTGAACGGACCTAGCGACACTTTGGATCTCAGGAAAGTCAGATCGCCAACGAAGGCTGTTGAAGCAAAAAATGTGTCCTACGCTGTCGGTGTTAATCAATTAGACGCGACTCCCACGGCCGAGTGCAAAGTTGAAGCCGCGCCAGTCATGGTTCCGGAACAGTGCGAATCGGCGATGGATTACAGCAACTTGCCGCCTAAAAAGAAGAGGAAATTGATCGAGTACGAGTACAAAAAGCAAGAAGCGGCTCGGCGTCAACTAGAGGCTTTTTATGCAGAGGAAAAAGCGCGTCACGGGGACGGACCACCGGCGGACGAGGATAACAAGTGGCGTCCTTGGTAAAAGCGAAATATGGTTCGTTTTCTATTGTGATATAAAAGACTCTTCCACAAAAAAGCTTTAATTTGTTTTAGGTTATCTTATCGTAATTTTATGTGTAATGTTTATTGTGCCTTAACAAGTTTTCTGAATAGTTGTAAGTTTTTTCTATTGTGCCATTGATTTGATCTCGATGTCTTCCGATGTGCCTGCGTCGAATGCTTGTCTTCCTGAAAATAATCGACATTATTATTTAGTACTTATCTATTGTGATTAATAAATAAAATTATACAATTAATCTGTTTTTTTTGTATAGTAAGTACCTAAATTTCTACTCTATAGTAGATATTGCTACTTTCGCGCTTTTACAAATCTAACCCCCGAATACTGAAACGTTTGTTAACTTTGAAAACAGATTAATTCTAATACTGCCTTTGTCTGACACTAGGCAAATGACAAAGGCAGCAAAAGATCTGTCGTCAAAGTTAACAAATGTTTCAGTATTCGGGGGTAAGTACCTTCGCAGGCTTTGAATATTTGTTTGTACTACTTACTTGTATTCTCGCATGTGGCTATTAATTATAGAGATCAGACGTAGATTCATATTTCTTCTATTTCTAGCTATCTAAATAAAAATTAATCCCTATTTCCTATTTATATTAGTCATGCCATAAGTTGAGAACGGCTTGACCGATTTAGATGTTTTTTTTTGTTGTGTTCGTCATTGTCAGGACAAGGTTTGTATGAAGAGTTTAGCGAGACTGAAAGCCGAGCTTCATCGCATATAGAAGTCGCGGACATCAGCTAGTTTCTAATAAAAAAAAGAACTCAGTACCCTTACTCTACTAAGTACCTATTTTGTTAGAAATGACTGATCAATGATCAATATCAGATTAATAAAAGTTTTAGAATAATCATTTGAAATAGTAATTTTTTAATCTAACCGATAGTTATTCTGTGATTTATTGTCATAAATATAATACAAAATCTATTTCGTAGTTATTAAAACGTTTCCCACAGCGCAACATATTTTTTTGCGAGTTTTATCAATTACAGCTCAATTACTCAGCGTGGGTTCATAGATTTGATAAAATAAAAAATAAGTTTGCGCTAATAAATCAGTTGTATCAAGAAATTACACCAACCAAAAAATCAAATTGAAAGCAATAATACAATATTTAATACGTACATATTTTTTTCAAATTAAATTTTTCAAATTAAATTCAGCTTATTGACATTTATAGCTAAATCAATGTCATCTAGTGATCATTGTCGCAATTTCATAATACAACCTATTAAAGCAAAATTTGTTACAATGAAATAATTTCAATTTCAATTAATTAACTCAACGACAAAAAACGCAACAAAATTTGAATTTGCCGCTCAAAGAGAAACATTGCACTTTAACCCTCCCGGAATAAGTACCTATAATAATTTAAAAATAAAAGAAGACATAATTAAATCAATTATTACTTATTTTCCAACTTCCCCGCTCTGAAATCACTAGGATTTTCCAGTATCCCAACCGCACGTAATTTCATAATATTGCATAAATTTAATTACCGGCAGCGCCATCTATCTTGTCTAAGAAGGTGTATTCATAATTCGATCTGAAAATTAGACCGAGAAAGAAGCGCATATTTTGTTACTACGTTACCCATAACATTTGTTAAAATAGAGTTCAATAGATGGCAGCCACTGCGGTATCTTTCCTATTAACTATTTAATAAAGCGACATCTGTGCTCAACGTATGTAACTACATTCAGTATATGAAATAAATAGTCAAGATTGTTTCCACTGGATCAACGTAGCCAAGCTATTACCTACTAGATGTCGCTACACGAAGTATTTCTCGTATTTTCCACGATGTGAACTAAATAGCTACTCGACAACAGATGGTGATACGCTATACTTTTTTTTTTTTTTTTTTCTTTTTCCTCCTAAGAGGGTTTTGGCGTCGCACGTCTTATGCATTTGCCAGTGTCAAGTATACATATTTATTCTCAAGTTTAGTTAGATATAATCAAACAAGTCATAGTCACTGTCAAAGTAGAGCAAAGCAAGTCACGGTCAAGTCCCAGTCATGCCCCAGTAAAGTGGTGAAAACTTCACTAGAGCCTTCCATGGAGTTTCGGAAACAACACGAAAATTCACGTTTCACGACATTATACCATTCACCAACACTCGTGCATGTTCATGAACACTTAACGGGTAAAAATTCACAGTTTCTACACATTAACACTCGAAATAACACAAGTAATGGAAAATAATATAATGACGCGACATGACTTCTTCACGTTCCCGCCAAAACTCTACGCTATACTTTGTTTACAATTTATTTACTTTTCAAGCCGCCAATCAGCGCACCGTAGTGTAGGAAGAGTGGGGCGTGCAGCCAGCAAATCAAAATCAAATTCATTCATTCATTTCATTGGCGTGCTGGCCGGCCGGCCTGTTGTATCGAAGTATTTGATGAACATGGTTAGCAAGATGAGACGCGCGCGATTTTTAACGAACTATTTCGATATTTGAAAAACGAATTTGATTGACAGTTTTCTGACTTGCAAATAAATAAAAGTGCTTTTGCGTGATATTTTGTGGTTTTAACTGTGATAATGTGGTGTAAAAAGTTTGCTGGTGCAATTGATATGGTGATGCGATGCTAGTGGGTGAACAATCTCCGGCACCGCGAGTGGTGGCCGGGTTGAGGAAACTGCGGCCAGAACTTACCCCTGGACCAACTCTAATACCTACAGACCCTAATTTTCGGATATCAGGTCAGTTTATGAGCTTAAAATTCGTGTTAACCTTGATGGAGTTAGGTCGTTACGTACTTACCGGGAAGTTTTAGTCTTAAAACCACCTGAAACTGTTTGCTAAGCGTAGGAACAAAATTTTTAAGAAGACAATAAATACCTTAGAATAAGGTATTTTAAGCATAGTACATTTAAAAACGGTTAAGTTAGTAGACGTGTTTAATGATTCTTTAACTGTTTTCAAAAACAAACTAGTGAAGTCTCTAACCAGAGATAAATAATGTTTTGATTATGATGTTTTATTTTTGTTTAATCATAGAAAATTTTATATGTTCTAACTACCATCCGATTATATTATAGTTTACTTTATTATATTTCCCTGTCTAATCAATATTTATGGCGAATGTTATATATGCCTATAAAGGGTGATCATATCAGTTCCATGTACCCACTCACGTAGAAATATATTATAAGAATGTAAAATATGTTCACTGTTGGCGTATCTCAATAAATAAGTACTTTGTACCTGCTCAGATTCTACTAACACCAAAATATGATTGACTAACTCAGTTCTAGAAACTAGCTTAATTAAGTGTATCTACTCAATGAACTCATTCGTTATTGTTTACGTAGTAATAATAACTTAATTTGTGTACAAGAGTATTCCAAGTTTCTGGTGTCTGCAATATAATCTAGAACTTCCTTTGAACTAAGAACCAATAGGATACCTGTAATCCTCCGCTTACCTTCTACGTACCAGTTTTGTTTCAATATCATTTATATTATCTAATAATTTCTGCGTTCAAAAAAAATCGGGGTGACCAAGAGTTCAATAATAATTGTGGACAGTTCTCTTACTAGTCAAGTTGGCGTCTTATTATATTACTGGGTCGCCCGGACCGCCTCGCTCGGACCGAGAGTAGTCCAATGTTGTGTAGTTAACCCTCCGCGAACCCGCGAGGAGGAAGAAACGGGAATTGAAATATTAAAATTGACGGCCACGGCAACAAGAACGGTTGCCGGAGGTGGACGGGCAAAACGCTAATAAGTAATTTCAGTTAACGTAAACGCGATCGAGTAGGAAAACGCATTTGGTAAAACTCGTACTCGGCACTCAGAGTGGTATCTTAGTTATCATATTTATAACAAAATAATAATAGCTAAATCTAGTTATCCTACTCGGAAATTACTTATTAGCGTTTTGCCCGTCCACCTCCGGCAACCGTTTTTGTTGCTTGTCGCGATCGAATAGTAAACGCATTTGGTAAAACTCGCACTCGGCGCTCTGGTTTGATATATCCGACTAAAATAACGGTAAGTTTAGTTTTTTTTAATCCTACTCAAAAACCCTCTCGATTACAGAATAGAAAGCATACCTACAGCATTATATAAGAAACCGTAAACAGATTTATGTCTGATTAATAAACAAATAGTAGGTTAGACGTACCTCCGGTAACCGTTCCACTATTTCATCGTCGCCGGCTACGGCAGTGGAGGCACAGCCAAATTGATGTCAGTGAAACCTAGGTCCCAGGTAAATTTATAGCTAGGACATTCCAACAGCTTGAATGTAGCTAAGCGTTTCTTGTAGGTATTTTGTGTTGTACCTACCTAAGTAGGTCTTATTGTTAAATTAATTCTATGTATCTACAATTTAGTACGAGTACACTCGTTTGTCGTAAGGCTAACAACTACACAGAGGAGTAAGCTGCCTGCCGAAATACAGGTTAAACCTAGCTCGGCAGCAGCCACTCAACACTAGAACACTATTGCACTAGAACTTTATATATAATAATATTAAAATAAAAATAATAATATAACATTAATTGCCACAACCTAAATGAGTAATGTTAAAAGCCATAATCCCCACTCTTCGCAGACGGCTTTGGGCACACAGAACTCAGCATTTACTAAGGGAGGATGATGCTCGCGTTCACGTGGTAGCTGTTTTAGTACTTACCCGGGTCCTCGGCATTCGCTCTTTTGCGCTATCGTATAGGTGTCGTAGCCCTTTCTTTCTCATGCTTATTCAAAGCAACAGAACATTTGCATGATTAAATGTGTACTGCCTAGAAGTGACAATATTCAGGCATGTCACTGATAACCATCCAGTCGGTTGAACTTGGCTCGTAACTTATCAGAGTTGACTGCATTCATAATTCATGGTTACATTTGTTTAAATGGGTATATTGAATGTAATGACGTCGTGTGTCGATACTATCTCATCTCTAATACATCATTGATCCACAAAGTACCAAACATACCTACTGGGACGTAATGATCGGATCACCACCTTCTCTAAGTATATCTAGATGGGCAGATTTTGTGAAGAACCGATAAACAAAATTATTGCATTGCAGCTACAGAATTAAGTATGTCACATTATATTCAATATTTAGGATTAGGTATTTTTTAGATAGTACCTAGATGGAAATCGTTGTAGTTCAATGGGAGCACGCTCACCTCACATTCGTGGGGTCGTGGCTTCAAACCCGGGCGGACCCGTACCAATGAGTTCTTTGGAACTTACTCGTATATACCACTGGCTTTACGGTGAAGGAAAACGTGACGAACCCTACATATTTTCGGCTAAGAAATTCGATGGCGTATGTGAATCCGCCAACCCGCACTGGGCCAGCGTGGTGGATATGGCCTAATCACTCTTCGAGGCTGATATCTCAGCAGTGGGATGTTGAAAGACTGAGGCAGTAACTCTCTACATATATCTATATAGATTGGAAGTCAGCCATATTTTCTGAAGAACCGATAAGCAAACTTACTCGTATTGTAATAGGTACGAGTAATTGTAATATTACTGTATTGTAATAGTGCTTTTGCAGCTACAGAATTGAGTATTAAAGAAACATACAGTAGGTAGGTTTGCAACACAATACTATCTGATATTGATCATATCTAAGCTTGAAGAGTGACAGTTATCAGATAACTTGCTCTCACGTCAAGATTCTGAACCATATAGATCAAAATGGTTTATAACAACATTTAACATTTACTTGTAAATACATATACTGAATCCTATATCTACAAGATCGTAAGTCGAATCTGAACCTAATTCTTTAACACCAGACCTAGAAATTACATAACAATCGATGCCTATTTACCACTGCCGGGGCAATGGAGAAGAAAGTATTTTTTTCTATGTTTGACAGGTTAGGCGTTGACTATACAGCACAGCTCTCTTGATAGGGGATTTCATTTTAATGGAAATGGTAAACACCTAGTCTGAGTTAGGAACTTTTCGATAAATGCTTGACGACAAGTGTTCTAGGAGGGTGTAGTTAGCCAGCAGGGCAGTAGAAAGTACCCTGCCACTAAGAAAAAAACGATGTTAGTGAAATATTCAAATTTTCATAGTCATCTGGGCTTCTCATTCATTTAATGTAGTAACTTTGATTATGTCCATATGAAACTATGCAATCAAATTGCCAAAAGTCATTTACCATGGCTTTAATACACACATCAGTTGAAGTGAATGTACGTAGTGTTTGCCGAAATTAAGTTAATGTTCTTTAAGACCATGTTTCTATTAGTTACGCTTACTACTTGCTGCCTAGACTGTGGAATCGATTTAAGGTGAATGTTCTGTCCTTGGACTAGTTTAAATGTAGAATTAATGTACCTCATAGTTAAATGTAACATGCAAATTAAAAACATTCCTTTTATCGTACGTACTAATTGAATTCGTAAACATTTCGTAAAACACCGACTGCAAAATTAGCTTATAAATATAAATAATAATAAGTTCCGAATATAAAAATAAATCAAATGAAACCTAGAAATACAAAATCGGTCAAGCCGTTTAGGCGGTAGGAGACAACATAGGAATATACCAACATACATGCACCTCATAACCATAGCCCCTCTTCAGAGCCTATTCCGTGAGGAGCTTATTGCGATGATTGTTAGGTTCAGCCGCCAATGGGTGCTGCGTGACCGCGAATCGTTTGGTCGCGCGATATGGTTCACGGTCAGCGTCGGCGGCAGGATATCGCAATATGGACCTCGCGATACAGGCCCTGGAAAGTCTGATAAAAATCTAAAACGTAATCACAAGTGCATAATGCTTAGTCTGTTTCTGAAACATCCTGTTCTCCATCGTGGATACCTTTATTGAAGTAATCCTACCTTATCTAATATGTCACATATCTTTGTCGTTCTCGTCAGTTTAGTAGAAAGCTGAAAACTGAAGAAAACCTGATGCACTTCCTCTTACACCGTCTCATAAATACACAAAACATACCGAATAAATACAGATCTAGGGTCTATCGAGGTTAATTGGACGTAGTGTTAAAATCGCCCAGCAATGAGGAAAAGAAAATTAAAAAAAAAAAAGTTGGACCTGATAAGGGTCGATGTAGATGATTATAGCAATAATAAGGCCTACACCCAGCAACTACTTAATAAAACTCACACTGAATGACGCTCAGCCTAATAGTGAGCCATAAATCACACTAAAAATACAATCTCTGACCAGATATTATAAATTCAGTATTCCTAATCAGCCTCATTCTTCCCCAGGTGTCCTCCGACAGTATTACAATGACGACAATGAATCATGGGCGTGGGTCAGATGCGCAGTCAGAGGTGGGTGTCTGCACGCGTGGCGCGACGGTACACTGCCCCGACGGCCGGCTGCCAGGCTGCCCCTGCGAGGCTTGCACCTGCGCACCGCCACGGTGTTGCCCAACGCGTTCCAGCTATCGAGGCTCCGTGATGACGCTGCCGTTGCCACATTTCAGGTGAAAATCTTGTCGTACTCCTCATGTCTGAAAGTTTTGACTTCCACCTTAGTTGAGATGACCTCAGAATACCTACTTACGTTTTTTGGTGGTGCAGTGGCCCAAAGTTAGTCTTGGGCTACGACAGATAACGCCATCGGTCACCATCTCTGGCCAGTCGGTAACTTGGATTACTCGCACAAAGACACAGAGGATACACCCACTTCAGTATACAGAAAAAAATTGCATTTATCTATCCTTTTTCTACTCCATGACTCCGGTCCCGTATTTTTTCTCCAGTTCTATATCATCCATTATGTCCATAATAATATTCACTGTCCTCACACTCATAGCCTCCAAACATTCCAACCATACTTTTCCACACAATACATACAAAATTGGACGCAACGAACCTGTACTCACAAACCACATCACATAAAAAATTACGCCCAAATATTAAAATTATAACTTACAAACATACGAGTAGATAACGAACTTACAGGTACCAATATTGTCTTGAAAGATACAATATTAGATTTTATCTCCAGTAATCCAAATTTCCTCGAAAGATATAAAAATATATAATAGGATAGGAATATTAATGAATTTACAGCTTTATCAACAGTTCCAAAGTCAGTTTACCATATTGTTTAGCTGATATGAAAAAAAAAATAGTGGATGGTCCTAAAGCAGAATGCCACTCGCCCACTTCATGCACTGCCATGCAAACAAATCGAGGTCATAAGCTCCTTACTTACGACTAGATTATATTTCACTGTCAGATTACAATTTAGCAATAATAATATGATACTTAATCGGTTTAAATATACTTTACGTGTCTGCGTTTGCGAGGTTTTGCGTTTAATTTCTAGGAACTGCTTTCGTTTCCGCTGCACAAGTGATTTTGCCATATCCGGGAAGTGCAAGCGTGGAATGGATGAAAATAAGAAAAACTGTTATTTTGCCCATCACGCTATCGGTATCGATTTCAACTAGCGGTTGTTCTGTAGCGGAACCGATTGTCTTATTCCAGTTTGCTTCGTCAATTCGGACATTCATTAAAGCCCAATTAGTTGTAAAATATTACACGGTATCAACGTCTATTGAGTCAGCTACATTATTCGGATTTCTTCACTGAGTTATCATTATTATTTTTGTGTCAATGGAAATGTCCAATCTAAGGCGTCTTTTAAAATACCAATTGCTAATCATAGACGTATTTCCAATTTAAAAACTTGTCAATATTTTGCCAAAAACTGATTTTAATTATTTGTTCCATCTCGTTGTCTTAACAGCAATCGTTCAGACATTTTTATAACTAACCGTTTAGTAGAATAACCCCAAACAACTTTTGATTTCCCATAAATACAGTTGGATGCGCCAGTTTTCATGTTCTAAATATTTAATTCGTAACAGTAACTGAGTAACACTGTAACACGCAGTCTTCGCTTGATTGCTTCCATTTTAAACCGATAGAGACGGCAATTTTCTAATTGCCTCTAATAGCTGGTTTCCGATAACAAAAACCGATAAATCAATGTGAATCGCGTGTTTCACAGATAACTTTGGTCATATAGATGGACTTTACTACTGGTAGGGTTGTTAAACCCACAGAATTCTCCTTATATTGGTTAAACCATTAAAACTTCAAAAAGTTTAAATAATCTAACTAATTTTAACTTGTTTGGTCTATTTTCAAACTCCTAGTCTAAAATAAAATTATGATTTGCATAGTTATGTTTGAAGATTGTTCGACACCTTCGTAAATAATTATGCAAATATTATTATTTTAAATAGTGTCATATTATTCTTATTCTTTTTGAGAAACAGCATCCGGCAGTGGAAGCTTTTCAAGGTTTTGCAGAGCATTTACTCATTTATACGCGTATTATGTATGAATAGTGAGGGGGTGAATGTGTAATTCCAAAAAAAAAATATGCATATTCATTTGCATTTTGGCATCTTTTTAATTTGACAGAGGAGATAAAAAGAAACGTAATCTGTAGTAATGCAGAAATGCGCTAATGAGACATCTGTGGATGTGACTGAGGACCTTAAACGTTGAAAAGAAATACTTGATTAGTGTAGCTAAAAAGATACCACTAGTAACACTAAATACAGATTATTTACTTATTACTAAAAGTCAGTCACGTAGCCGACCACTGGTCATTGTCTGTGGACGACAATGCTTTCATAAATAATTTTCAACAGCCACGCTCGATAATATAGTTCAAGATACACGGCTCCTTGCGCGGTGGGACCAGTGCATTGATAAATTATTGTAAACACCACCACCTCTCACATTCATCATACCCTAATGATATATATATATTTATAATATTTCTATATTCTAAACTGGTCTTGAAACCGCACGAAGAACAACTGTATCGAGAAAGTACTTTTTAAACTCGTTATATATCCTTTCACAAACCGCATCAGCTGTTCATGGATGGGGCATATTTTAATTGAATAAACCACAATGCGCCGTAGATACATCAATACAGGTAAGGCGAGGTTTAGGTGAACGTCTTGGAGACATTTGCCCGCTCCCCCTTCGAGATTCGCCTTTCTCACGAGTCGCTCGTTTTAATAGACCTCAATAAAGCGAAACACCCGTAAATCAAAGGCCTTTGTGCTCGAGGACCTTTTGATGGAGCTATTTACATAAGAACGGCTAGATACGCGAAGGTGTTGACACTTAAAGAATCACGTTTGACGAAAGAATTCCCCGTAATGCCCATCAAAAAACTCGCCTAAAAAATATTACGTGACCGTGACTAGTTCTGTCCCGATCAGCTGTTACATTATTGTCACCCTACATTATTTGCATACGTTTCGATTTCGGCTGCCTTGCTGTTTGTAACGTTCCGATTTCCGTTAAAACATAAAAAAGCAAGTTAAATCCGGATCAGATTAATTTACATTTATTACAATAATTTTCGTCTTTCTCATTGATGATTAAATTAACGTTCAAAATTACGGTTGATATATTGAAAATAACGTCAAAATTACGTGAACCTTATGCTGTCCTAGCTCCGCCGCGTTTACCCGCTATCCTATGGAAATTTATTATTTTTCTGGGTTAAAAAAGTCTAGCTTATTTGTACTGTCAAGGGAATTAGCTAACCTGCGTCCTCCTATATTCTATTAAAATCTGCTGCTGCTGAAAATTTGCTGTTATGGGAGTTGAGTGGGAACAAATATTTACACACAAACTTTCGTAGGTATATAACGTCTAAATCTAAAAGATGTTTGTATTGTTCCAGACTTGCAATGCGGCGGAGTATGCGAGATGGGTGCGCGCGCTGTGCGTCGAGATCCTCGGCCAGACGCCGCTGCCGCAGGTGCGATTCCTGGATGTTTTGTGCGCCGCTGACACCATCGGCCGAGAACCAAAGAAGGAGACCGCTGCTTGCGCCCCGCGCCCCCCGCCCCGAGCTCGGCGGAGGTTACTAACCTCGCCCGAGACGCAACTCCCGCGGGACCACTCCCCCGCAGCGACGGACGAGGGCATAGTCGTGGAAGACGACGACTACGACTCCTCGTCGGATCGCAGCCTCGACTTGACCCTGCCCGCCGACGCGATGCAAACCGTGGACGCGGTCGACTCGCCGGTGCGGAAAGCCGAGGTTATCAAATGCGACAGTTGCAGCAAGCTGAACGCGCAGCATCACACGCTGCCGCGGTCCGCGCGCGCCGAGTCCGAGCACGGGCGTAGGTACTTGAAGCGTTGGGAGGGCACGGCCGGCGGCGCCGAACGCGGCCGCTCGGCCATGGAAGCCGCGCGAAGGAAGACGTCCTCACTCGACATCCGAGCGCGGTCCTGTTCGCCGAACGCTCACGAAGCGGTCGCTCAATACGTCCCCGTGAAAGAACGCCGCGCTCTATTCGAGTCCCTGTCGCAGTCCGGGGGCAGCTTAGCTCGTAGTAGCGAGCACTTGTCCCGGCCGATTGTACCACCAGAGACGACGCCCAGACGTGCGGCGTCTCTGCACAATCTGCAAGCGCCGCCGACGCGATCGGTCAGCGATCTGCGCCAGTTCTTCGAGGCGGTGGCGCGCGGCGCGGGCGCTTGTTCGGGCACCGTCCTAAGGCACAGCGCGCCGCCTAACACCGGTCCCCGCGCTTTCGCTTCCCTCACATGCGCTTGACCGTATACTAAGTACCTGTAAATACTGTAGATAGATATTGCGTTGACCGCTGTTTACTAAGTCGTTCGTTTTAAGACTGTTACAAGTATTGTTATAGAATGTATTAATATAAAATAAAATGAGACGTATCGTATTATCCAGTATTCAGTTTTTTATTTCGGAGATTGTACGTTAGTCTGTTGCCCTTGATCTATGATTTGCATTGTTTCACACTGATTTGTTATAGACAATTGACTCTAAAATATGGTCAGGTTATTTTAATAACATTCTGCAGTACACGTACAATTAAGTGTATTCATGCCTACTAAAGTGAATTATAGTGTCACAAAGGTCTCTATGTCCTTCGTTATGATCTCTGTGTCGCAAGTTAAACGTGCTGTTACAAAACTAACCACATTTACCTATTGTTGTCAAACATTTTTTTCTCAGAAATGACAAGATTGTGTGAGCATTCATTGTGAAATTACGGTACATAGTTCATGTGACTAAATGTCTGTGTAAATATATCTAGGTAGGTAATATAACATTTATGTATTTATTGACGAACTAATTTTCATCAAGTGGATAGTCGTGATCAGACTTTTTAGCATTCATATCTAGGTTTACCAGGAAAAAAAAAACAGAATAACCCATACATGGAAAATATGACTAAATTTCCATGGTGTTGCAAGTGTAAATGATATCGTTTACTTTTCTGAAGCGCAAGCGAAAGAAACGTTGTTTTTTTATGCAACTGAGTGATGAAAAACACAAACTATGTTTTATGTTTATTTTGTTTGAGTATTCTGAGTTAAAAAAAAACAAAATGTTACAATCAAAATTCGTAACCGGTCCAAAGTTCTTTTAACTACAAAAGCAGTCAAAAGTAATGAAACAAAAAATTGGTGGAAAGCTAATTTTTGAAGACAAAAAATGGGAGAAACGCCTTTGTTCTCAAGTTAATGAGTGAAGATTGGTATTTGTCACGGGAGCTCTAATGTGGATTATTATATAACATTACCATCTACACCACTGGAGCAACTATGCTAGCGGCCCAGAGCCTCGCTCCGTTATTTCAAGGAGCTGGGTTGGCTCGGGTCACAGATCACACCCTAGATTCTGCATTCAGAATGCTCGAAGCGCACCACGCATCAGTCTAAATACACTTATAAGAAATTACTCTGATTGGTCGATTTTTACGCGCGAGTAGGCGTAACCTTAAGATAGCCAATGAGAACCCGCGCCTTCCTCAAACTTTGGTGACTTTTCGTAGGAACAACGACTCTCGTAATGCGGTATCTAATGTGATCTGTGGCTCGGGTAGACGTTAGCGGGTAAAAATTAATGCACAATACACCCCACGCGGGACGTCAGTGCTGGAATAAGTTATCACGTCTAGAATAAGAATAATACCCAAAATGTTTTTTTTTCATACACCTACAAACAAATATTAATTTAGACAAGAATAACTTTTCACGCTCCACTTGTGAATAAATTTTGCTTTACAAAAACATTAATTACATGCGTTCCATTATTCTTAGTAGTTCAACGCAGCTTCTCGAACGCTGCCCAACTCAGTTGGATTCTTCGGGCGATGTCTTTACCGAAGTTCATCATCATCATCAGCCAGGAGACGTCCACTGCTGAACATAGGCCTCCCCCTTAGGGCGCCACACCGACCGACAACGTGCCACTTGCATCCACCAGTTGCCCGTGACTTTCACAATATCGTCGGTTCACCTAGGGGGAGGCCTGCCTACGCTGCGTCTTCCGATGCGTGGTCGTCACTCTTTCTTACCCACCGGTTATCGGTTCCTCGAGTGATATGGCCTGCCCATTGCCACTTCACCTTGCAAACTCTGAAAGCTATATCGATGACTTATCTTCGACGAATATCGTCGTTCCGGATTTCATCGCGCAAAGAAACTCCGAGCATAGCTCTCCATTGCCCGCTGTGCGACTCTAAATTTCTCTGAAAGTACCTAACTGAACAATCTGTCCAAACCTATTAGGCCGATGTAATACAGGAACATACCGACATCATACCGTACATGATGTCCAGAGTGTCAGGCTACAAATTGCAGTCGGGTTTATGTTTTTATTGTTGTCGCACTCGATTAAAAATGAAAGTTAGATTTTTTGGATCGAATTTAATTTATTGGAAAGGCGCGCAAATTACATTTCATTTATTTTTAGTGCTTATGGAGCGAAGGAAGTTTCTATATACTTTGTATGTCTTCGTGAGTGAGATAACTAATATTAGAAATATCTAAGTAATTAATCACATCCAAATACGAAGCTGATAAGAAGTCATTAGAAAATAAACAGCACTAATAGACAAATTTCTGAAGTGATGACGAAACTTAAAATATTTTGTCTATTAGTGCCTAAGAGATATCGTTGCACGGAGATATTGGCATTCTCGATATGAATCGGCCTTTTAAAGTATTAAAATAATACTCAGGGCATTGTTGACTAGTGCTAGCATTATTTTTACCCGGCTGTCCAAGAAGGAGGGTAATGTTTTTGGGGTGTATGTCAGTATAGTAGCCTCCTGTAGCCTAAACGGCTTGACCGATTTTGACGAGTGGGAGGGTGTCGTTGGATTCCTCTTTACGTCCGAAGTGTCATAGGCTACATTGTGCAGTCGGGTATTTTGTTTTTCTTTATGAGTACTTTAATAGAGGCATTCATAACATCAGCTAGAGGACGTCCACTGCTGAACAAAAGCCTGCCCCATTACCAGGAGGGGTTGCCATAATCCCCTCGGGCAGGTGGGTTTGGGATTGCAGAACGCTCACTGTTTACTAAGAGGATGCTGCTGCCCGTCCTCCAGTGGTTCTATTCGCAGTTTTAATACATACCCGGGTCCATTAAAATAAATTACTGTCCTAGAAATAGTTATAATAATCAATTTATTTACTTAAAAACCTAAAAATATATTTGGTATAATTAAAATTTGTAAGTTTGCATATCTGTAACCATTACAATGTTACGGCATGGATATGGAGGAGCGGGGTCTTCTGATACAGGTATTTTTTACTTAATAGAAGATCCCAACCTACCTTTAGTTAAGAAAGTTTTGGCTACAGAAAATAAATATTTTTTCATTTTTTCATTTCATTTTCATTGTCATTCAAATCAATTCTTGTCACACGGGTTTTTGCTATTTTGCGCGTAAATTTTTTGCGACAAGTTATGAGAGCTGTAAACCGGTTATATATTCTGTGGCGCACGCCCATATTTTGTGATAGATATGTGTATATGTTCCCATTTTGCTCAAGCTGTCCCCGCTAGCTGACAGTCCCTAGCGCTTACCACACGCGCAGGCCGCGGAGCTAATTACCACATTCCTGGCTAGAGATTCTCTTATAAAAAAGTCACCGAGTTGGAAAAAAATAGTTGTGATTTTTTTATCTTCAAATATGTTGAAAATGCACCAACGAGATAGCCTACGAGGGAAGTGGACTCTTAAAACCAACATTTAATGTACATAACCATAACTAATTCTACAGACAAGTTTTGTTAAAAAAAATATGTGTGGTTCTGCCTTTTGCGTATTAACGTAGTAACATTTGAGCCTGAACGGCTCAAATGAGGCGATGTGGCTCGAAGCTTTAGCTTTTATAAGCTTTAGCTTTTTGCGCGTGCAGTGTTCCTAATTGCGTGGCGTAACAACAACTTACAGGAACGCAAAGCACGCAGCTGGATTAACCAATTGATTAATTGGCACGCAAATTAAGTACCGTGGAGAATTCAGCCAGCCCTTGACACGGGTTCAAAGATGTTTAGAAACAACGATGTCTCTAGATAACTAGTTTATTCTACATACTATAATAGGTTGGTTTGAGTCTACAAATAGACTATAGAGTACATTATATGCACTGTTACATTAAAGGTGTCTCCACACGGGCTTGTAGTGAAAGAAGCAGCCCAATAGTGTCATAGCTTGTCCCTTTTGCTCCCATGAAATTCATATTTAAATATATCTTTCGCATGATATCAGATCAGATAAAGTACAGAAGCATTCAGACACAAGAAACAGATATCAGATCAGATAAAGTATAGGAGGATTCAGATACAAGAAACACATGTCGACCCAAGTATTCTTGGGGTATATCAGGTTCATTCCTATTGTACTAGCCGCGATATTACTGCGGAAAAAAGCACTAGAGATTTGTTGAAAATGGACTTCCGCAAAGTAACGCCTGATTCAAGATACGACTTATTTAATTAAAAGAAAGAAAAAAAACACGACTGCTATACTTACACTCCGGATATAAAGACAAATCGACACCTCGCAATCAAAAATACGTTGATTCGTGGTTTAAAGTCACACAGACAATTACATATATCTACTTACATACACCAGAAAACATACATGTTCTCCTTCTTCTGGGCAATCTGGTTAAAACAACCTAAGTTATTACTGTCTTTTGTCGAGTTTTTTCGTAAGGATTCCAAGAAGATAGCTTTCTTTTATAACCTCACGACTGCAAGGTCAAAATAACGTCTTTGTTCTTTATCCGTAATCATCTACGCTCACGCTACGCCTAAATATATTTCTTCTTGAGAATAGATCATTATACCAACACGAATCTATTGAGAGCACAGGACAAGAATTTCTCTCTCTTTTTAACGCCATTCAAAGTGTTCACTTAGCCATCTCTTTCTACCGACAGAGCTTCATGGTTTAATAGTACAGAATTAGCAGTCGGTATGTGTGTCGAATGATGGCTGCACCCTCACAACTAGTAATTCAATCTTGACAAAAAATCTTCGGACAAAAGAGATAGGGAAATAAAAAAAGATATAAAAGAAACAGGGGGATATACAGGTAGCGGGGATCACGACGCAGGTTCTAACGGACTCTATCATAAAGTTTATGGAAATAAAACATTTTCATGGGAGTTGCGGAAACTTGACAATAGCTTACTTAGTTTGGATTTTTACAAGCTAGCCAGGTTAGTTTTTTTGTTAAGATGTAGGAAAAACACTGACAATTGCCTCTACCAAAACTGTTGAACCGTAGACTCTTTATAAATCAGATAAGTCGGCCGGCGAATGCACTGACCTTGATCGTGACTGACACTTTTCGGATGTTAGCTAGCTGTCCACTGATCCAATTCCGCGGTAAACTCATGAAAAACTCTATCTTCTATCTCGTTTTTACTTAACACTATTATATAAGCGGTTGTGAGATAGCTGAACTTGGTACCAGCAGGTGCAAGGCTAGATACGAATTAGGTTAGCGTGGTGATCGATAGTCGATTTGTCAGTACGAATGAAGGTGCACCGTTTGATCTTTTCATTGATATTTAAGAGTCAATATCGAATAGCAAGTTAAATGTCAGCATGTGGAAAGACAAAGACCATGAACTCTCGTTTAGAAGGGTTTAACGTGCCCATAACGAGACACGTTCTTAATCAAGTAAGCGTAGCTGTTTTTCAATCGAATATAACAGGCGTTTCTAGAGATTGCGGCTGCGACCGATATCAAAATAGCATAGCCTACGAAACCTGTTGCTATTTAATGTTACTATCGTCGTCCTTCACAAGAGACCGGTAAACTAGATAAAGACAGCTGTTTCTATGAGAAAAGATCCGAAGATCTAGTTGAGGATTTTACCAAAGAAAAGATTCTAACAATTGGAGAAAAGGGTAAACTGTGGGTAAATGGGGTGAAAGGCGAAAAGGGTAATGGAATTATTCGTATGGCTC
This sequence comes from Apocheima hispidaria, assembly GCA_947579745.1. NCBI lineage: Eukaryota > Metazoa > Arthropoda > Insecta > Lepidoptera > Geometridae > Apocheima > Apocheima hispidaria. The sequence continues at coordinate 10,006,269 of OX388161.1, forward strand.
TTTAAGCTTCCTGTACAGTAGGTTGATCAAATGGGTCACGTTTTAAAGGGCTTGGTACAATTAATCTTGTCCCGGTGGACGACTGTCCCCAATTGAGTGACCCAAATTAAAGGCATTCTTACGAACACGCAATTTTTGAAGTTGTATCGTTCAAATAACTGGACAAAGAAAAAAACTTGTAGGTATTTGCCGGTTTGAAAAGTGACTATGAAGATGATGATTAGAAATTGATAATTATCATAACGTAAAGTAATGGCGTGTCAATTTATAAAGACAGCGTTTCTTAAATGATATCAATCAATCGCTATCACAATGGGGAATGCCAACAGTCAATGTCGTTGCAAAATTAAGAAAGCTGGGTCTAGAAAACGTCCCTAACAAATGCCAAGAGCTGGCAGTAACAAATAAGTAGAAAACGAACAAACAACTTTAGAAGAACACTGTACGTAATAATTTTGCTCTATAGTCTCCTCTACCGTAGGCGTATGATGTACCGTTAGTGCAAAAAGTGTAACTCCAGACAATAGACATGACTTAAGTTTGACAAGTACAGAATGCCTTACGGTATTCAGATGAGTGAGCTGTTTTGGTTTCCAGTTTGCTTGATACGTTCTTCCACCTACATACCATAGTTGAAAAATTTAGTTGAAGGCTGAACAGCCTGCCTTGGCCTTCAATTATTATCATCAAGCCCCATATTTGTAGTAATAATCCGGGTAATCTTAATTCGAGGTTTTGCACGCGAGGTCTAGCTCGTGGTATTGTTTTACAAATGATAATCAATAATCTACCTACAATCGATCAGCTTATACACGTCAAGTGCATTTTAGGCTCTGTGATTCTGTCTGGAAAATAAAATTATAATGAAGTTGTAAATGGATGAGCTTTAAGCGATTTTTTATAATCATATTTAAATTTAGATAAGTGTAGAGATGGCGAAAGGCGAAACAGGCAAGGATGTAGAGGCAGACTACCAGCCCGAAGGTCGGACGACATTATCAAGAATGCCGGCATACAATGGATGAGGCTTTTACAAGACCAGATAGAACAGTGTGAAAGAGAGGAGGCCTATACCCAGCAGTATGAAGTTACAAGCTGATTAGATAGAGAGAGGTGTAGTAACGGCATTTGAAGTAGAGACCTGACAGAATGATTGCAAATGAGCCGTTTCCCTTTTCGACATTTAATGTCATTTCATTCAGTTTCTTTCATCCAAAATAGATGGCTTGGCAATCATTAAACAATATCCTTCAAAGTTGACGGAATCTATAAGCATTATCTGTCAAAGTAAAAGATATTGCTTTAAGATGGCCTCGACTGCTATTTGGAATGATAGAAACGGAGATGAAGTGTTAAAAAGGAACTGCTCGTTAAAAGCAAACGTTCTGTTGACAGACCACGCACTGAGTCAACGAACGACATTAGACTGGATTGGACCGAGACAAGGGAAAGAATAAGCGATAACAAGGGATAGACTATCGGTAGGATACAAGTTGACTCAACCTAAGTTATTAACACTAAGTAAGTGATGTTCATCTTAATTTTTTTCTTAATCATTATCGACTATTTGTTATAAATATTTGATAGGTATATGAAAGTAAAATTTTCCCTCTTTTGTGGTTATATATATTACACAGATACAGATTTATTGTAGGAATAGGAACGTAATTTTTACTTACAACACATATTATTAACTATTCTTCTTTGGGCCTATTGAATAAACTTAGAGTCGCACAGCGGGCAATGGAGAGATTTATGCTCGTAGTTTCTTTGCGCGATAAAATTCGGAACGAGGATATTCGCCGAAGAACCAAAGTCCGGCTGATGATGATGATGATGATTCTAGTATTTGTAATTTAGTTTCTAGAATAACTACGTAAAGGAATTTTTAATCTATTCTCCGATACGTATATATGACCAGACGTTTAACTTATTTGCCAAGCCGAGACACTATTAGAGCAACAATGATCCAAGCAAATTAGTGTGAGTCACACTTACTACCATTAGATTGCGTTTAGATAAGATACCTAGGACACCACTACATAATGGTTCCAAGGAAATTAGTTAAGGTAAATAGAGCAGTTTATTATTATTTGTAGGCAGTACTTACAGTACCTACTTATTAAGAGTCCTCTTCACGCATTGACTCATAATTATTATACAAAGTGTTACAAAAAGATCGGATAGTACTGAAAGGTATGTAACATATGTATTATACTCGTCATTATGAACTTAAACTTTTACTATGGGACCAACCCTAAAATCGCGGGGAGGAAAAGAGCTATTCGATATCTATTTTGTCAAGTGTCATTGACATTTATACTATTTTACTTATTTATACATTTGGACAATATTTTATTATAGTAACTTAAATAACATTAAATAGTAAATAAATTGAAATAAACCCTAAGTACAAATACATTTTGTACATTTTAAATATTATGAATATTCATATGATTTGAATTTGTTTATGAAATAAGTAGTACCATATTTAATAATTTTATTATTTGAATTTTGTTTCTAATAATTTAGATTTATCATTATTTTAATTTTAATTAATTAAATTTTTTGTAATTTTGTATTTTTCTGTAAACAGTGTTTAATGTAGTGTACGTAGAAATAGAATTGTATTGTTATTGTTTCATGGCGGGAGGGCCTTGTCCCCAAGACACGGGTGCTTAAATGCACCCAGTCTGGGAAATAGCACTACAATCGCAAATATTCGGTATCTACTTTTTGTAAAAATTAAATAATTTGAATCTTTCGGTAACAACGTATATATTCATGGTATTTTATGAAAAACACCCAGCAAAGAACATCACACAAAAAGCTTACCTCCATCAATCTATCGTCAAAGAACGATAATATAATTTAAAAACAAAATATACCGTACTTAAATATAAAATGTTAGGGTGTATTTCGGATACGGATGTTTGGTGATTTATAATATTATTGACTTTATGCCCTTAATATATTAAAGTTCGTTAACTTTTCTGTTCCCTCGAATTGATAGGCGACGATGATGTTTTCATATATATTTTTTATGGAAAAAAAGCTTTTATGTTCTTCTGAGAATTACTGCGTATTAACTAACTAATCAATCAATAAGTAAATATTCAAATGTGTTTCAACAAAATTGTAGATATTAGAAATTAAGAAAACATACGTAATTAATTGTATATCATCATCATCAGCCATAAGACGTCCACTGCTGAACATAGACCTCCCCCTTAGAGCGCCACACCGAACGACAACGTGCCACTTGAATCCAGCGGTCACCCGCGACTTTCACAATTTTAATAAATATTAATATATATAAAAACCCAGTAAAGAATTATGAGAAGTATAAGCAAATTTACAACATTACAGGCGTGAGAGTAAGCCCTAAGTCGAATGAAACCTTCTTTACCCAACTGCGCAAGAAGGAGGGTAATATTTTTGGGGTGTATGTAACTATGTTTGTGTGTTCCTCTATACCTCCTGCTAAATCCTGTAGCCTAAAATCCTGTGGACTTGACCGATTTTGACGAATTTTGAGTGACAAAGAGTACATTTTGCAGTCGGGTATTTTTTTTTCTCTTTTAATAATAACACTTGTAGACATATGTACATTTATAGAGAAGTGGCAGTTCCACGCAAGAGTCATCCATAAAGTCGCCACAAACATCGTAGTTTCGAGCATCGTCGCTTCAAAAATTGTGCAAGATTTTAAAAGCTATTTCAGCATTTGCGACTAACCGTGATCTCACCAGAACAAAGCAAGTGCAAAGGAAAGTGAACACACCATGCCCCTACATGGTAAGGACGACGACATTCACTGACTCAGTCAGTTAGCCCAATTTAAAGAGATTATTTTTAAGTCAATGAGTTAGTTCGACACTTGAAGACCCTGACTCAAGATTCTTCGTTTAAATTAATTTTAGGGGGAATAGGCGACGAATGTGGGCCTGTGGGCGCCACTTGATTACTCATTGATTGGTGAATTCCGTTTTGTTCAAGCAGACGTGACTGTCTGGGGCCTTGGCTAGATGACGAAGAAGGAGTGAAACGTATTTCTACAAACATAAATGGAATTTACAGTAATACAGATAGATGTATTAAGAATAGAGTATACCGCCGTATTTTTCCACATTTTTTCCATTTTTCGACCAGCGCCTTCGTGCTGCTGACTTCGTGTTTTACAAACCGATAGTGGACGTCAACAATAATACTGTATGTTTATTGAAATAACAAAAAAATACCCAATAGAATAGAATCAATATTTTCTAAGCAAAATATTTACTAGTAGTTCGCGGCTATATCTTCACAACCCCTAGATCGATTCAGCTCATATTCGAACTTAAAAATTGTATTGAAATGAACTACTTGCCTACAAAATTTCATGAAGATCGGATCAACGGTTCGCAAGTTATCATCGGACAAATATACACACAAACATACATACAAATGCTGATTTGTCCCAGTAAACTCTGAGACGTAGATATATTATAAGGTTAACCATTAACACTAACATACTTAACACACAAAGTAGATCAAGAGCTAACATCGTTAAATTTGATAGCAACAGCCGAGCAAACTGCCAAAATGTCGACATAACGGATCGAGATATTTACACTAGCGACATCCGTTATCTGATCCGAATTGAGATCTTATGTCTAGTATCATTTTGAGTCTTATTCAAAACGCGTTATTGTTTGGGAACAATGTTCTTTGCCTGTTTTTTACACAAGACTACTCCTAAGCGAGAAATTGACAAAGGTTGTTCTTACTCGAACCCAAAGCTTTGCTATTTGGTGATTTGGTGTTTGTGAATATGGGTTTAATAATTGACCGAGCGAAGCGAAGGTCTCAGAGTTTACTGGGACAAAGCGGCATTTGTATGTATGTTTGTATGTATATTTGTCCGATGATAACTTGCGAACCGTTGATCCAATCTTCATGAAATTTTGTAGGCAAGTAGTTCATTTCAATACAATTTTTAAGTTCGAATATGAGCTGGATCTGTCGAGCGGTTGTGAAGATATAGAGGTCACGAGGTCTCAGTTCGCCGCGAACTACTAGTTTATTCTGTGTCAATGTCTACAAACGACGGCTGCATATTATCGACAGGTATTCAATTTTCCATTGAACTTGAGACGGACCGTGCAAAAAGCGCAAAAAAAAGCGAGACAAATACGACAACTGTCACTGTCACTAGGTATGCTATGCCATCATCGTGACGTGCGATACTCATTAACAAGTCTGACTTGCAAATATAAAATTTTTATGTAAACAGTTTTTTGATGTTGTGTTTTGTTTTTTTTCTGTTTCTAATTTTGTTTTTGTTTATACTGTGGTGTTTTAATTTTTTTGTGTAGGAATAATGTTGTAACTTGAGATGTGTAATGTGCCTCGGATACTTTGAATCACAGTAATATCATAGATGCGAAAGTTTGTACGTTTGTAAGTATGTAAGTGTGTTTGTTCCCGTTCAACTCTGTAACGCATGAACGCATTTGGATGAAATTTGGTATGGAGGTAGCTTATTCCCTGCAATAACAGATGGGCACTTTTTATCCTGAATAATTTAACCGTTCCCGTAGAATAGCGAGTGAACAAAAAGTAGGTACTTAAGAGCCGGCTTTATAACGTATTGGTATTCTAAATTAAAAAATTATATGATAAAACAGATTTTAAATTCCTCTCTGTAATTTTTATATTAACAAATGTTGAAAAAGTGTGAACGAGAAGAAGAGAATAAGGCCTTAATAGCAAATAATCTTACTAGACCCTTTTTAAGGGGAGGCCTTTGTTCAGTAGTTGACTTCTCCTGGCTGATAATGATGAATCATAGACTGTAATACAAAACGGTATGGTCTATAAATACCATTATAGAACCGAAAGGGTTCTAGACCACCGTGAACGTAATTAACCTCTTGCCGATCCCTTAAACGACTTTTACAGTACTAACATACTTTTATTAAATTTAATATTGTAATGTAATTGTTTGTTACTTTTTAAGTTAATGTGTTTATATACTGTTTTTGAGCCTTTCGTGACTTCACGGAACGGCTTCAACGGAAGAACAGGGAACCTATTCCCGTGCGCTCGAGATTATCTCCATCACTATCTCTCTCATTTAGAATTTAATGCGAGTGAGAGTGACCGAGATGATCTCTAGCGCACAGGAATAGGATCCCAGCGCTGTTTCCTAAACAGCATTATGCTGAGTTGAGGCCATTTTTGTGACACATGACATTGACTGCTATACTTATTTGATATTGCTCACCTTCAATTTTTTTAATGTTAAGTAATGTTTTTGAAAAAAAAAAAAAGTTTTTCTTTCTTTCTAACAGACCTGTGGACTTTAGGTGTTTAACAAATGGACGGAGCCCTATCTAACAAACGAGATAGAGAAAGAGAGATACTTTCTTCTTATTTTCTCTTATTGGTCGTCTGCCTGTGGTTTTCGGGTGTGTTACGTGTTAACGCTATTAGGAAACAATTGTAATTATGTCAAAAGATATTTTAAAAACTTTCCTTTATACAGGGTTATTTTTTACCAATAACCTCTCGTTACATCATACCTTACATCATACCTGTTTTTGTTTATTTATTTATTTATTTATTTACATCAACTAGCACCGAACACGAATTACGCTAATGAGAAAAAAATCTAATTAACAAATAATATATTAACTAATACATTAATTTATATATTAACAAAGCTAATTGTTCCATGACTTTGAATAAGTAGGTTTATATTGCGCCTTTTTTCCGATCAAAACATTTAAAAATGAAATGAGGCTCCGGTGCTTTCCCTTGGAGATCCCGGAGCCCTCGGTCAAGCACCAAGGTAGGCCACCGGGGGGGTTTTAGTGGGTATAATCCCACATAGCCCGGCTGCACCCCATAGCAGTCGGATATCTTGTAAAGATTTCCCACTCGCAAAAAAAAAAGGCCTACAAAATGAGAATAACATTACGCAGTTTCAAATGAGAAGAAATGCGGGGTGAAGCATCGGAGAAGACATTTGCCACAAAGCCATTTACAAAAATATTTTTTTGTCCATGCACTTGTATATGTGAAAAGTCATGGAACATTTGCTTAGCATGATGTAAAAATGGCTATACATCATATACATGACCTGACCTGACATCGTGTGAAAGAGATGGCTATATATGAGTTACTGGGGAGCGAAAGGTAGAAGCTATAACCTTAATAGTTTGTTTCTTTTGCTCCCGTGAAATTCAAGTCTAGCTGTCCCTTTCGCACAATGTTGCGTCAGGTAATATAGCGAGGCCTTAAGGAAGCGAGAGATATTTGGTGAATTAAAAATAAACCTGTATATAGAAAGCTGTCAAATAGTTAAGCAAACATATCGATTGGTTACTGACCTATGTCAAGTTAGCGTTACTTCTTACAACAACATGAATATTGATTCAGCCATCAACATAAAAGGTGATGTAATAACAGCAGATTATTATGTTTCTGAACAGTCCGTAATGAAGGCAGGCGCAGCCTTTTTAAATTAGCTGTTTAGTTCCAAATCACACTAATATAAATGCGAAAGTTTGTGTGTGTGTAAGTAGGTAAGTATGCAAGTGGTTTTGGTCCCGTTCAACTCTGTAATCATCATCATCATCATCATTAGCCATATGACGTCCACTGCTGAACATAGGCCTCCCTAGACCGCCACACCGATCGACACCGGGCCACTTGCATCTACCGTTTGCCCGCGACTTTCACAATGTCGTCGGTCCACCTAAAGGGAGGCCTACCTACGCTTCGTCTTCCGGTTCGTGGTCGCCACTGAAGAACCTTCCTTCCCCACCGGTTATCGGTTCCTCGAGTCATCGGTTCAACTCTGTAATGGCTGAACGGATTTGGAAGAAATTTGCTGGCTACTTTTTATCCCGAAAATATTAGCCGTTTCGGGTGAAGCCGCGCGGTGCAGCTAAAGCGGTACGGCTAAGTTGCCTGCCACGCTTGGGGATTATAGCTATTTATTATATATATTATAGGCCGATGCCTACTAGCAATATAATGCTTTTTGGCAAATGCAGGATGTTCCACAACTTGTGTCCGACCCGCAAGGGTATCATTGTGTTCCTCATTATTAACAATTTTTAGTATGGGACAAAACATGAATTCGAGAAAAAAAAATTGCTGTTTCATAGAAAATTGTCATTCGCCCACGATATTGTTTTTGCGATTTCAGGATTGTCCCCATAGTAAAAGTTATACATAATGACGAGTGAATTGATGATACCCTTTCGGTTCGGACACGGGTTGCGCAAGATACTGTATAATACAGCTCTTACACATTAGTTTAGTATTTTAAGTATACGAAACAAAGCAATAAATAGAATCTTAACGTACCATAACAAAGAAATCATGACACACCACTCCAAGAGTATCAATAATTGATGAACCAATTCTAATTCAAGGGAAAGTCCAATACCTTTATTAATTAGGTCGTTTGCGTTGATTTATATCAATTTATCAACTAACTAGGTGTGCCTGATTTTAGCTATTGCCATCGAAATGGAAAATAATAGTGATAGATAACGACGAATCTCGAGCAATTCTTTAACGTGACAGGTATTATGAGCAATTTACATTACAGGTAGTTCCATCAAACTTGATGGCGTTGCCAGTTCGGGTTTCAATTTATTATATTTATTTTTAATGAGGTGTTTTCCAAAAAAAAAAAAAACCTTGTAATAAAAGTACCCAATAGATGGCGTTAGATGTACATTGAGGTTTTTCTGTCACTGTCAAGACATGAAAGACAAAAAAATGTACGTGTGCCTTTTTTTTCTCGTATTTTTTGGCTCCACATGTGTATTTAGACAATTTCAAGTAATATAACTGTGTATTTGACTTCATTTGAAATATTACAATAGTTGACACTGGCTAAATACACAACGTGTGGAGCCAAAATTTACGATTTAAAAAATAAACAAAATATTTCGACAGAAATGACAATGACAGGTAAAACGATAGGACTATTACGCCGTCTAGTAAGTATTTTAGAACTTGAGTGCAAGGCAAGACGAGGTCGCGCGCGTGTCTCGCTGAGCATTCCTTGATAAAGGTCACCGAATGTGATCGAAACTATAGTCGGAATAACCGACTCAATTTAACGTGAGTATTCCCGTTTTATTAAAACAAAATGTATCAAAACCACGTCAGTTTTCATAGTAAAATATTTTAGACCTATTTTTTTTTTTTAAAACGCCTCTTTTGGTAGCGAAGATGCTGTGGGCTGAGTTTTGGCGGGAACATGAAGAAATCATGTCGCGTAATTTTATTATTTTCCAAAACTTGTGTTATTTTGAGTGTTAATATGTAAAAACGGTGAATTTTTACCCGTTAAGTGTTCGTGAACATGCACGAGTGTTGGTGAATGGTATAAATGTTGTGAAACGTGAATTTTCGTGTTGTTTCCAAAACTCCATAGAAACCCATAGTATAAAGTCCCCACCACTTTACTGAGGTATGACTTGGACTTGACCGTGACTTACTACACAAATTACTATGACTGAGTATTAATTGTGAAATACTTTTACTTCACTTGAAATATTACAAAACACTCGAAATAACACAAGTTTTGGAAAATAATATAATGACGCAACATGAGTTTTTCACGTTCCCGCCAAAAAAAAGAAGGGCTGTGGGTTTTCTTTTCTCTAATGTTTTGGCTCCACGCGTACACGGCAAACTTCTTTGATCACCCCCTTTCTTCAATATCTCCGGCCCCGGCTTCCTCTGGTCAATTTACTGCAGTTATAAGACGAAACAGAGATGACAATAATTATCAGTCGAATCATTAAAATATTTTATTTATTACTTAAATATATTACAAAAATTCACTGGACGATAACAAAGACACTACGATTTCCCAGCGGCCTGCCGAGTGTGAGGATTATGGCAACCACTACCCCAATCGAGAGTTTTCGTCCATTAAAGGCCCCGCTACATGGCCTGACCTGACATCGTTTGAAAGAGATGGCTATATATAAGTTACTGGGGGAGCGAAAGGGAGAAGGTATAACCTTAATAGTTTGTTTCTTTTGCTCCCATGAAATTCAAATCTAGCTGTCCCTTTCACTTGATGTCAGGTCAGACCATGTGTAGACACCGTAATCGACATCTCAAAGCGGATAAGAAAAACCTCAGAATCGCAAAAAAAAAACATCTGCTCAATAGAAAAAGACATTCAGACTCAATAAAACTGCACGGAGTGCGACGCCAAAGTCCGGAAAAGACAAAAAAAAAAAACTGTACGGAATAATTGTTTTTTTCGTGATTTCAGGGCTCATCCCGTTGTTAAAGTTGTTCAAAATGATGACTACAATTGTTTCGTGAAATCCTAATAAGCTGCTTTAATGTTACCAAATCTATAGTAATAATGTTCCTATGCTGTAATTAACCATCACACTAATATTATAAATGCGAAAGTTTGTAAGTAGGTAAGTATGTAAATGTGTGTGTTCCGTTCAACTCTGTAACGGCTGAACGGATTTGAATGAAATTCTGTATGGAGGTAGCTTATTATACCCTAGAATAACACACAGGCTACTTTTCATCCCGGAAAAATATTCGGTTTCTGTAGAATAGCTGGTGAAACTGCGTGCGCAGCTAGTGTTAAAATGTTCCATCAGTGATGTACATCAAAATTGCAAAGCATGTTAATCGCAGTTTTTATTGTTGCCATTAGAATTTATACTAGTAGTTCGCGCCGAACTGAGACCTCGCGACCCCTATATCTTCACAACCTCTGGACCGATTCAGCTCATATTCGAACTTAAAAATTGTATTGAAATGAACTACTTGCCTACAAAATTTCATGAAGATCGAATCAACGGTTCGCAAGTTATCATCAGGCAAATATACACACAAACATATAAACACACATACAAAGCCGATTTGTCCCAATAAACTCTGAGACCTTCGCTTCACTCGGTCAAAAACAACAGTAATATTATCTTGACAAAGAAGGCAAAATGAAACCGTCAGACTGACGCAAACATCATAATCAATTTTCACGTAATAAAAGCGTAAAAGAAACAATGTAAAGACAAAGTCACACGTTCTGTAAAGTCGCGAAACGTTGCGTTAATCGTTCCAATTGTGAGCAGTTGCGCAAAAACTCAATAATAACAAGAACAATGCTCAAAGTTGGCTCAAAAGTTCGTTATAGGTCAGGAGTCTCAGTACGGGCGAATTATTAAGCTTGGTATCGCCAAATCATTCTTTATTTCATCGTAATTATTATGAGCCTTCCTTTCTATCCTTTCGAGCTTTTTCAACATTTTCACATTTAAAAAAAACTGTTTTTCGAGTGTTTTCCCTTCTCATTCTTCAAAAGAATACAAACAAACGAACATTGTTATTCGATAGATAATTGATTCCCGTAATTTTGTCTTAATTAAGTTTTAACTTTTTTTTTTAATTTAATTTATTAACAAGACAAAAAAGGAAATAAAGTTCGAAAAGGATAGCTCGGGGCGGGAACCAGAACTTAATAAACTTGGAGTGGTTAGCTCCTAGTCTAGAGAGCTGTATTATTTACTGAGTCGTGAAAGTGGTGCTTTTTCGCGAGGAAACCCGCGGCACGACGGAGACAATGCGGACCGCAGACGATCGTGATGTAGAGGCCGCAATGCTCCGCAACACTGCACTTTGGACTTTTTAAAAAGCACAAAGACAAAATGTATAAAAATATTTTTTCTACATTTTTTACATTTGTGTGCGTTGAGTTGAATTTCCGGGTTAGTTTAACCCTTAACCCTAGACCTTTTTTATTTATAAAGTGCCAACTGTTTCTCTAAATACTATACGATTTCGATGTATGTTTAAAATATTATCTACACTGTCAAAACTATTCTTATATTTGGTTTGAATTCTTTTTTTTATTTTATTATTTTTCTTTAAATTATCGCAATACCTTCGTAGTTATATTATGACCCAAGGTGACGATTTTTTGCGTTTAAAATGATGACGAAAGAAAGTAATTTTTATTATATTAGCCTGCACCGTCCCACTGCAGGGCAAATGCCTCCCTTACCTCCTTCCATTACTCTTTGTTCTTTGAAATTGGGGTCCAGTCTTTCTAGCTCTATCGCACTCACGGGGAACAGAACGACTGCAATACAATTTTCAAATACCTACTTAACTCTACTAATACTCTTAAGTAAGGAAAGAAAGAAGTTTTTGGAAAAAGGTTTTTGGTTAATTAAAAATAAATTTTCACAGTAGGGTAGGTAAATGACTACACTATGTTATAGTCTGGAACTTTCCTAAAGAATCTTTGAAATAGTATAGTTCCAGTGTTAGACTGTTTATGCTGGCCGAAGTCCTTCACTTTTATCTTACGTTTTAAGAGATGTACTGAACTGTTGTGATTTACTGATGTACTAATTTTAGTATATACAATTTCAACTTCTTTACCATTTCCAAAGGCAAATTGTACAAGCTTGTAAGCTTTCGTCGCTCTACGGCACACATCGATGCAGAAAGTGAGAGTGACGATGGGATGCGCCGGCGCAGCCCACTCTTGCCTAACCTGTGGCACTTGAATGGCGTCGATAATTAACAAACGAGGCGCTTGTTCCTCGACCTTTGTTAAGTACATCTTGACAAAGTATCTTGCTTACTCTTACTTTCAATACACTGCCATTGTGTGCAGTTAATGTATTGACAACCGATGATAGTTCTAGGTGTTGCCAGTAAGAAAAAACCTCAAAGTGTTGTAACTTTTAAAAGCTGCTTTTGTGTTCATAGGTCAAATTTAATCTATAAATGATCTACTACAATATTAAAAAGTATTTTTTTGTTCTACTTTCTGGCTACGTACTTACAAATAAATATATTATTTCGTGTAATTATTAATATTTTATAAGTCGCGTTACACGTCATTATTCATATTATAATGTCATGTAACGAGACTTTTCATTCTACACTACGTTACTGAGACATGCTTGGACTTGACTGACACTTGACTTACTTAAACTATGACAAAGATTTGTTTCAATTGTTCATAATTTCACTTCAATTTAATTTAGCCATGGCTAAACACACAAATCTCTGCTCGTGACAAAAATTTAGGAGCATCTCACCTCTAGAGTTTCTCTCGCCATAGTCGAAAGGCCCGCAAATTTCATTTTCTTCTTCGAGTGGTTGTCCTATTTTTGAGTTGAAATCTCCCATAGCTATTGTGTCTGATCCAGTGTTAGTCAGAGCTATTGTTATATCCTTGTAAAATCTGTCGACATCGATTGATTTTGCTTTTTCAGTAGCTGCGTATACTTGTATCAGGCTTATTAAGGACTTTCCAAACTGCAGATCTAATCTTACGACTCGGTCTGAGTATGTTTTGTAGTCTACTATATGTTTCCTTAATGTAGGTTTTATTAGGAAGCCGATCCCACTAAATCCTTTTTTGTCGCCTCTATACATCAGGATATAATTATCTTTTTCTAGTATACACTGACCTGTGACTTTTACTTCGGATATTCCAGTAACATCGTGCTTAATATTTTTTAATGCGTATTCTAACTGTATTATTCGGTTGCTTGCTTTAAGAGATCGTATATTATAGGTACATACCATGAGCGGTAGATTTTTTCTCTTTTTATCTATATCGTGAATATTTATTAATTCAGAATTCAATGTTTTATCATTATTTTTATTTAACTTAGTAACCAAGAATGCGAAAGAAGATGCAAAAAGTAAGAAAGTAAAAGAGACAGCTATAATAAAATCTGTCTAAGGAGAAAGATTTGCGGGGACATTTTGTGGGCGCTAAAATCGCATCTCTTAGTTAAATATTATTGCTATCAACCATAACGTAATGGTTAGGGCGTAAATATTACATTATACATGTAGTAGAATTTAATTATGATAAAGTAGGTATAACTCCTACGTAATTATCATAAAATTATAATTTACATGCAATTCTCATGCTTCGTAGAATTGTTGCACTCATTCAAGTTAATTTTGTAATTTTGTAATGAGTGCCTCCGCTGTTTCTTTTTGAAATGAGTTTCATAACTAGTGTGAACATCAGGCTTACCTAAGCGGTAGATAAATTAAGAGATCCGCATACTAGTTTCGTCCCGCAGTTTTTCACGTATGTACCTGTGTATTAGAAAGAAAGACATACGGAATGAAAATGAAAAAAAAAAGCTATAATTATTTATCTTTCGTCGAATAATCGCAAACTCGAACATGTTCCTTGCAAATGGTGGTTTCGTCAAATGGTCATAATGTTTTTCTTGGGTGTATGGCTTCTGCGGATAGTTACATTATTTCGTTAGTCTTCGACACGATACTGAAATATCTCGTCTCGGAGTTTTGGCGGGAACGTGAAGAAGTCATCTCGCGTCATTGTATTATTTTCCAAAACTTGTATTATTTCGAATGTTAATGTGTAAAATGGTGGATTATTATCCATGAAATGTTCGTGAATGTGCACGAGTGTCGATGAAGAGTATAATGTTGTGAAACGTTACTCTTCGTGTTGTTTACAAAACTCCATAGAAACCTCTAGTAAAGTCTCTACCATTTTACTGGGGTATGACGTAGACTTGACTGTGATTCTCAGTCTCAGTTATCTGAGACTTATTTCAATTGTGAAATATTTGACTTCACTTGAAATATTACAATACTTGACACTGGCTAAGTATGCAACGTGTTGAGCCAAAACATCAGAGAAAGAAAAAAAAAAACCTTGTCTGTCCTGACCTTACATCTGTCATATTATGACGACATCGCGGTCTGTCTGACCTCGTTAGAACAATTCTATGGAGTTTTGGCGCCGATTTGAAAAAAATCCGCCCTTTATATCATTTATGTATTTTCCAATAACTTGTGATGTGTAATATGTAATATAAGTGTGGACAAATCGTATTATGTGATGTATCGTGTCTTTTCGTGTTGTTTAGAAACTCCATGTAGATGCTTCCAGTAAAGCTTCACCACCACTTTTCTGAAGCATGACATGGACTGGAAAGTGACTGAAATGATGACTGAGAATTGATTTATATTGAAATACTATGCTTTACTAAACAAAAGAAAAATAACAAAAGTTGACACTACCTAAATACACTAAGTGTAGTGAGCCAAAATACAAGATTTAAAAAAAAACAGTTTTATAGATTGATATTTTTTTTATCATTTCACACGTCGTTAACACGAAACACGCGAAAGCAGCGTAAGATAATAAAATTATCTAACAACGCAAACAGGCAGATGTACGCCCACAATATTTTGTGGTTTATGGGCATTTGTAGTAAACAATATGGTGCGGTAATGGACGTAGTAAGTAATGGTGTGTGCCAGCTGCTTCACTTTCACTGCAGCGGTAACGTGTGTACGGGCTAAGGAGGGTTCGGTTCGTATGATTGGCGATAAACTTTACTTTGTAGTTTGTGATGTTGATCACTTGAAGCTAACTTACTAAAGGCGAAAGATTTTCTCTTATTATTGCGCATTATTTGGCCAGCGCATAATATAATCATTCTGTTTTATATATACATAAGTATATAGTTTTTTTTTCATTCTTTGCTCCACGTACTCCGGGGTCCGTGCCTTTTATCAAATTTTACAATTATTTTTATCAATTAAAACTGAATATAAAAACTAAAGACTATACAAAAGGAATATACCAAAAAGTCCTTATACTTTTACAGAGCTAATGCTATTATAGATTTGCGTATATACTCCGAGCAGTTCAGCATAAATACTGAGGGCGTAAGACACTCAGTGCTGATTTTCAGACCCCTAATTAAAGTAATAATTAATACCCTAAAGCACCAAGCAAGTAAAATCTACATTTAACATAATAGGGCCTAATTACTTAAATAAACACAGAGGTTGTTGTCATGTTTTTTTTTTCTTCATTTGTTTAGTTATTGCAGCATCTTGGCAGAAACACAGTCGGCGTTAAATCGTATCGATTTAAAAATGAACCCAATGGGAACAACCCCGTCGTTAGTATAGCTACTGGGCATTTGACAGTTCCGTACAAATAGAATAATAGTTTGATCAATGGATTATAAATGCTGATACATCTTAGGGGAGACGACCCGTTAGAAATTAATGATTCAATGTTATTCTTAAGCCCGAAATGTTCTCGTCGTTAAAGTTAGATTTGGTAACTTTTATTTCAATTTTTTTTAAAGATTTTCGAAAAAGTTTTTTCTTTTTCTTGTTTACTGTTATCAGAACATAAAAAAGGTGATTTAAATATTATTTCTTACAACATTGAAAAGCTTTGGAAACTTTCATAAATTCCAAAGAGCTTTAAACACTAATCCTTATTAAGCGCGCTGTTAGAAGTTTTTTGACGAAACTGAAATACTGTTGGTACTTGCTCATGGAAATCTTATCTAATCATTTAAAACGAAGCATGACATGATAAGACTTTCGATATTACGAAATACTTGAGACCAGCGGGCTTATCCTCTAACTTTGAAACGTTCGTGATTCTGATTGCGAGAGCATGCCATCTCGCTCGTACCAACTTAGTCGCACTATGTGCGGTCCCGCTCGCGCAACTCTCGCTATCGCTTTCAGAGTTATGGGATAAGCCCACTGCATTCTTATGATGAATATGCCTGCATTGTGATATTAATCGTGCGCAGGAGCACGGAATGAGCAGGATATGAGCAGCATGGCATGCGATCACAATCAGGAGCACTTGTTTTACAAGTGCTATTTTTTTTTAAATAACAATGATCCCGTCTGCAAATTGCAGCCTTATGACACATCAGACCTAAAAAGAATCCAAAGATACCTTACTCGTCAAAACCTGTCAAGCCGCTTAGGCTCCAAGAGGTAATAGGTATATACACAAAAATACATCTCAAAATGACAAATACTTACAAACACCTCAAAAATAATAACCTCCTACTTGGGTAGTCGGGAAAAATAATAATCAGTTATTGTTATATCTCATAGCAGAGAGAAAAAGTATAATTAGCTGAACATTGGCAGCAGCGATACTATATACCTAATTATAGTAAAGTTATTGTGATCTGATTTCAGTATTCTATAGTAAAATGTTTGATGTTATAATATAACTAGCGACCCGCCCCAGCTTCATACGGGTACCAATCTTCACAGAATCACCCGCTGGTCTAATCTAAAGATTCCCTGAAAGTTTCATCAAAATCGATGCAGCCGTTTTGGAGTCTATAGCGAATATACAATACATACATCGCCTTTTATATAAAAAAGATTATAGTACATCATTTTTCGTCTTTTAATATTATTCGTAGATAGACATCGACGTCGGTATTTTTTTATAAATAAACATAGTGCACTAAAGAAAGAAGAAGAAAGGTAATGTTTTTTGGATGTACATGTACGGAAGAACGTTCATGTACGTGCGTTGTACATGTGCGGAAGTACATACAGCCCGCGCGCGAGTTGATTGCCAAACTTTCGATGTTTTTCGAAGGCCCGATTTCATTCAACTCGTGCGTGGATTGTACCTGTTTGTATGTTCTAATATGATTGTGACCAGCGGCTTGACCAATTTTGAAATGTGAGTAATGATTACTCACATTTAGTTAATTTTGTCTCAACATCGTTTCAGTGTTAGATCCAATTGGGTTTTTGTTTTTTATGTTATGACTATGTAGGTTAGTTAATATATGTACTTGCATTAAAACAACCATCAAAACCCAGTAACGATCCCAAGAACTTCCTTCACGGAACAAAGATGCATTGAACTGAGTGTTCCCATCGCAAATTACAGACCGACAAACATATCAGTAGGGTTAAGCGGAAGAGCCACCATCGCATATTCTGAACAAAAGTGACCATCTCCTATTTCCTGCCGTTGTAATTTTTTAGTTCCATCGTTTGACCATTATTCGGATAGGTTGGTCGTACTGTAACAGAATGTGTGAATGTGGTCAACAGATGTGCACTCGATGCAATGACCCGAAGTCTCAGTACTCGTTATACACAACAGGCCATAGATCTAGTAATAGTTTCTTAGTAATTAGTCGCAAGCCCGTGGCAAGTAACCATTTTTTATGTATAGGAACTTAGATATTATGGCAGTCGGAACGTAAAACAGTGAAATAACGATGATGTACATAATATCTACTCGGGACCCGGATGTCCTAAAAATGCGACCAGATCTACCGGAGGGCGGGCAGCAGCATCCTCAAAGATCCCCGAGCCGCCTACCAAGCGTGGGTATTTTTTTAGTACTGGACTTCTTCTGGCTGATGATGATGATGACGATGGCGACCTAATATCACCTAAGTACTGTAGGTAAAATGTTAGAAATAAAGCTCTTTTTGTGTGATGTCCAAAGAATACTGATACACTGATACACATAATAATACACTGAATTTAAAAGAATCTTTAGTAGAACATACTTAATTTATCTATGGTAGAACTTATTAGCCGATGCCCGTAATTTTGTATGCGGTGCTGATTCGCAAAAGGCCTCGCAGGCTTAGGGCTCGGGGCCGAAGCTCGGCATTCGGCCTCGGAAATACAAATTAAAAACATTAGAAACTTCCTTCGCGTATTTAGTGAACTGAGTGACATAGGACTCACTTTGACTTTGACTTAAACGTTACTTAAAATGAAATACAAAATTTCATTCTTCTACTCTTCCAACAGTTCCAACCCTTCTAACTTAGGGATTTGTGGCTTACTTTGTTAGAAAGATGGACATTTTATTCCTTTATGTATTGTAACGATGCACAAGACGATACATTTTTATTTTTATTGGGCAATATCATTGATTTCTGTTTTACTATTAAGTATTATAGACGTCAGTGAGCAATATATATTTTGGTAGGTACGACCGGAGCTAACGTACCATCAAGAACATGCACAGCAAATTATCTAACAAATCCCAGGACTGTTCCAATCATAAATAACAAACAACGCTAAAAGAACATCCTTACTGTCAATAATATCCAATTATAATAAGAGAGTTGTGTAAAGAAACCACCCTTAGAAACGTACAATGTTGTTGATAAAAGCTCAAGTAAGCTGGGTACTTTCAAACTATAAATACTATGTAGTTTGGTAGCATCATTAAAGTGACACTGCGGTAAAAAATGATTTGAGACATTTTTGAAAGGGACTGGGGTAACAAAACAACCCCATGACTAGTCCGTGGGAATAAAAAGACGTTGGACGATTTGCATCCAGTTTTGCCTAGGACCATAATAATATCAGAATTGGACAAGCGAAAAAACAAAGAGAAAGTAGAATTGAAAGGATATTGTAAACAGCCTTATGGTTTTTGGCGGGAACGTGAAGAAGTCATGTCGCGTCATTTTATTATTTTCCAAAACTTGTGTTATTTCGAGTGTTAATATGTAATACCGGTGAATTTTTACCCGTTAAGTGCTCGTGAACATGCACGAGTGTTGGTGAATGGTATAATGTCGTTAATCGTGAATTTTTGTGTTGTTTCCAAAACTCCATAGAAGGCTCTAGTAAAGTTTTCGCCACTTTACTGGGGCATGACTTGGACTTGACCATGACTTGCTTTGCTCGCCTTTGACTGTGACTATGACTTGTTTGATAATATTTAACAAAACTTGAAAATATATAAGTATACTTGACACTGGCAAATCCATAAGACGTGCGATGCCAAAATCCCCTTAGGAGGAAGGAAAAAAAAACAGCCTTATCCTCATAAACAATTTGACGAATAGTTCATAGATAAGAATGTATGTATAGTTTAAGAATGGTAACCACCCGGATATATTTTCTTTGTGCTGTTGTACAGATTTCACATTATAAGATAAACTGCTTTAACTTAAGCAACAAAGCCAGCTCATCGAATTGTCAAATGAATATGTTTGTAATATTATCTCATTTACATACATAGGTTTTAAAGATAAGATAATTATTGTTAATCGCCAAGAATACTGCCGTAATGGTGAACGTAATGGTGAGAACGGACAACTAAAATGCTACAGACTTGTTTTTGCAGATAACTCGAAACATGCTTGCTTATAGGGATGCATATATATTATGCGAGAACATTGAATGTATCTTGAAAATGTTTATTTATCTATATCGATGGCTAAGAAACAAGCCCTCAGTGTTCCAGCTCCGGATGCAGCATAAAAACAAAGTAGACCGCTCTGAAGATGTTTCTACAGTGTGCAATGTGGTTAAACAGGCATCCGTTTAATATGTATCCACGTCGTACCATTATCCATTTTCCATATTTAATCAGTCTTTATTATATTCCTTCATCCTTCCAAGGCACATCGGTCAAAGCTCCAGCGTTCCTAATCCAAATCAATTCATCTAAAGACTTAACCCGGCGTAACCTGAGCTACATTAAAGGATAATAGTAATGGGCATATTAGACCCGAAATGTTCCATTGTGACTGCAGCGCCTGTCAATCTTAAAACGATAACCGTGAAATCAGGCCGTGGTTGGACCCACCACGGCGGGTGATAAAGATTCATGGGCTGTTTAGGAGAGAGATGGTCATAATCAAAGCGGTTTCACCCGCATAGGCCTCACGGACCGTCATCAATTCATCATCATCAGACCGTGGTCGCTCACTGCTGAGACTCGACTTTGTTCTCGAGTTAATTCACAGTTTTTGCGATATCAGAAAACGAATTTTAGTACATACTTGTGAATTTACAGGATACAACGCTTTTTGGTAAATGCAGAAAACTTCTTCTAGACAGGTGGTGCCAAAGATAGACGTTAGATAGATGACGATAGACATAATGAAGACAAATTTAATTTTGTTTATTTTCTTCACGCTTTTCCTTATTCTCCGATAATTTTGTGACTATTGTTGAAATGGATAACTCAAATTGGTTATTAAATACGTTCGTTATACGAGCAAACCAGGTAACAACACCTATTGTTCCGTCTTTATAATGATGTTGTCATAAAGAATTTCGTTTCACAAAACAATTCGCATTATTTTTAATGAGGTTGAAGTTTTTGAAAGCAATTTGGCTAGAATCATAGACACATACACCTGCGCGAAACTTAACCGTGATTTCGTAAAAATAAAAATTAGTTCAGGCTACAAGGGGTACTATAAGAACACACAGACATACTTATGTACATACACCTCAAAAACATAACCCTCCCTCTTGGGCAGTCGGGTAAAAAAAAATTAACAAAAGGAAGATTGGTGTGTTGTAGGGAGGTGCCTGGAGAGGTTATGCGTTATTTCAAAGGCAGGTTGTTTATATTATATGTCAGGAATTTAATGCAGGCATACTAGTTTTGGATTTGGTAACCATTAATACATATCTGAAGCGCTATCCAAACATTTCCGGGTCATTGCCTTTCGAGCTCCAGGCCGTCCGGGCTCGGGATCCCGTCAGGGACGAGGCTTCCGTAACCCGTGTTCACATAAATCAGATCAGGGTAATCCATTCAGTGTATTTCGGCATAAAGAATTTTGTTTCTGTCGCTCAAGTTATCAATCTTTCCTTATACTTGTACGATTCCTGCAAATCGTCAAAAATCGGACAGCACTTGACGAAGCGTACGTTCGTCTGAGCATACTCCGGGAAACTGACAGCCCGAATGAACCTGACACGGAACTGTGTGAAAACGTTAATACAAAATATATACAGACATTTATTTTCCCGTCCCTGACGGAACACTGACGGGACCTGCTCCGGAAATGTGTTGATAGCGCTTTAACTTACATCCTTCCCAACTGACGTCTGCATTATTACAGTATTATAGACGTCAGTCTTCCTCATAATTCTTTACGCCATATCGGCTGTCCGTCACAACTTATCAAATAAGGAAATGTATGAATTCTCAGCCTATATTATAAATACCTACTTCGCTTTATTCTTTAATTCATCATTATTTCAGCCATCAGCCAGAAGACATCTGCTCATAATTTTTCAAATGAAGCTGCCTAATAAAGGCCTTTAATTACCTTTGTTTCAATGTAATGTTTATACCTTGCCACTTGCCTTTTATCTGAACTGAAATGGCCCAAGAAAATTAGGTATGCTATTGTTATTTCAAAAGTTGAGAGCTTCGAGATACCTATATGACGTAATAATTATATTATTTTGTAAGTAGTTATCTTGTTATAATTTTTAAGCGTCCTAAATGACCAACCTACTCTGTTCGGCAGAAGGTATTGGTATGCCATCTCACAGGTTTTCATAGTTCAGGTACCAATGCGCTCCACGTACCTACACCACAGGGCCCTGTTTAACTAAACTTACAATTTACATTTTCTGCTCAACCAAAATAATAAGTTACAATATTGTAATGGTGGACAGTTTACAAAATTGTTATATTGTAACTGCAATTTATGTAATCCTGTTCAACCAACATTTTCAATTGACAGGCAATCATTTAAAAATTTGTCAGAAAAACTGATAGTAACAAGTTTACAAAATTGTAGAATTGTAATACGATTCTGACAGGTGACCTTAGGTCTTAAGACCTTAGGTGCTCGCTACACGAAGCGGCTGATGAAATCTTCCTGCGGGACTAGCTTGCGCACCGCGTCAAAATCTTTATGCTGTACAAGAACAGGACACGGCTACGATTATGTATACGTTTGTCTTATTTCTCACGACATAAAGAGTAGAGTGTTGTCGCGTTGCGCATGCTAGCCCTGCTGGTCATCGGCGTAATACGTGAAAGAACGTGCCATAGCACGTTCATTAATAACATATTATTGAATGTGTCTGAAATAAAAATATTGTATTTTAATTATTAATGTAGAGCTTATAAACATTTTTGTTAGTTGTGATGATAGTTAGTTAGATTAGATAGTGTTTTTTTTTTGGATTCTCACGCTTCAGTCGGACATAGGTTGACAATAGGGTCGGTCGTCAAACAAGGCGCAAATAATCGATCATTTGAATCAGCGTGAAATCAGCACAGCGTGGTCCTCATCAATCAAGATAGATTCGCGACAAACGTGTTGATAAATAAGTACAAAAAATTATATTAGCAAAGCATGCATTTGTGTATTCATCTTACAACACAACAATTACATTGCCGTCGATTCTGAAATTAAAATCCCTAAAATGCTGCCATCATTTTCTCACACATTAAAAACGAAAAGAGACGCAGATACATTTTGGTGCTGTCAGATAGTTTAGCTTAGACAACAGAATACAACAACAGAACTGACACCATTGTTTTCTAAACTAAATCTTTCTGTTCCTGCTCAGAAATAAAAGCATCGTCTATCATTACTTTTTGTTTAATAATAAGTATTTTGAATACATAGTCACTGTCTGAGTAGAACAGTCCTGTATTATGGTAACATTTAAATTATAATTATCTTTGCAGATAAGAATAAAATCAGATGGAAAAGTCAAACCAGCGAAAAATGCATAAGTGCTTGCACAAAGGTTTTTTTTTTTAATGGTACTTGGTGACGAGATGAGCAAGGCGCTCACCTGATGTTAAGCTTCACGCCTGTCCATAACAGTTCAGTGCCATCCAGAATTTTGAACTTCAATAGTTCAAAACCATGAGCGGCAATGCACTGCGCTCGTCATCATGAGATATTAGATGTTAAATCTCTTTATGCCCAGTAATTACGCTGGAGACATTGCCCTTCAATCCGGAACACGGTGATGTTTGCGCACTACTGCTTGGCGGTTGAATAACTGGCAAAGGTGTGGTACTGCCCCAGGCGGACTCTGCAGAAGAGCCCTACCACTACAAACTCTAACAACGTGGTGGTAGCTCTAACAACGTGGATGCCCCACACTGTCTCGTGAAAGCTGCTTAAGTATTGTTAGTATGATATTGTTCTGCTTTTGTTATTTTATATATTACTAGCAGCGCCCCGCGGTTTCACCCGCTATCCTGGAACCCCTTTCGGCTTAGCATACCCTGTCGCTATACCCAGGACGATCATTATTTTTTAAGAGTTGTCCCTCTGCTGTATATAATCTGTGCAATTATAACAATACAATGCACCCGGAGCCAAGTTGTGCAAACTCCTGCGCAGATCGTATCTTCTGATGGGTATGATAACGACATGCTTAGAATTCTGCACGGGACCACATTCGGGTACAAAATATTGTTATGCCCAGATTGCATAAGACGTTAGGATAAAAAGCCCCGAATACTGAAACGTTTGTTAACTTTGACAACAGATTGTCTAATACTGCCTTTGTCTGACACTAAGCAAATGACAAAGACAGCAACAGACTTAATCTGTCGTCAAAGTTAACAAACGTTTCAGTATTCGGGGAAAAGACAGTAGAAAAAAAGTTTTAAAAGTTTGAAGCTTATCATTACATTTTTTACGCGACTGCCAAGAGGAGTAATGTTTTTCGGTTGTTGGTAAGTAGGTATGCATTTCATTCACGGCTAGGTGTTTTCCTTCCTCGACCGCAGCCTCACTTATTATCAGGTGACTGTGGTCAAATGCCTAACATGTCCGTTATAAAAATAAATTGAAAATAAACATAAGCCTTTAATCATTCATACCTCGATATTGTGACCACCAGATTGGGGGATCTGAAGGGTTATCATGCTCATCGTGACCAAATCTTTTTGTTATGCAAGAACAGGACACTGCTACGATTATGTATACGTTTGTCTCATTTTTCACGACATGAAGAGTAGAGAAGATTTTGTTGCGGTGCCCAAGCTAGCCCTGCTGGTGGTCAAAATATAGAGATAATTGCTTGCGGAAACTGCAGGTAGATCTGTTATACCTGTAGCTTCCACATTACGAGACCTTTGCTGCAACAATAACGCACTAAAGTTAGAAACAAGTAATATAGTTAAAAGATCTATGATCTATCACTTTCAAGAGGAATCCAACGGCACATCGCATGTAAAAATAGGTCAAGCAGTTGACAGGATGTCTTATAGGAACACACAAATATACTTACATACACCCCAGAAACACTACCCTCCTTCTTGGGCAGTCGGGTAAAAAAGCGTGGCTTGCGGGGACTGAGACCAATCGTCCCTATTGGTTTCTTCATATTCATATAACTAGTAGTTCGCGGCGAACTGAGACCTCGTGACCTCTATATCTTCAGAACCGCTCGACCGATTCACCTCATATTGGAACTTAATTTTTTTATTGAAATGAACTACTTGCCTACACAATTTCATGAAGATCGGATAAACGGTTCGCAAGTTATCATCGGACAAATATACACACAAACATACAAATATACATACAAATGCCGATTTGTCCCAAGTAACCTTCGCTTCGCTCGGTCAACAATTAAATACCTACCTACTCTATAATTTAGAAACAGATACTTACCAGCTAGCGCAATAAAATAACTTACGCAAGCTAACGTTTATTTTCCCAAACTTTATTCACAAAAACACATTGTTTCCGAACAATTTAACTTGAAAGAGTTCTTGAGAGTAGACTCGTTTCAACTTTGTCGCCTATTTTGCAAAGGTTTTATTCCTTTTTGTTTCCAAACGTGGTTATTGTGAAACGGTGTGTTAAATGCGATTTTAGACTAGTTGTTCATTGTAGTGTATTTTTGTTATACTTAGAACTTATACAGGGTTTTATACTTATACAGGTATCTAGTCAACGACCTCTCGTAGGCACCGTCATAGCATCCTACTTAAAAACTTTTGTTCTCGGACTATTTAAAAAGATGAGAAAAAAAGCACCAAATAAATATCTATTAAAGTTTGTATGGAAAAATGTTACCCTTATATTTTTTGTTGCAAATGTCGATTCCTAAGCCTCATTTTAAACCGCGAAGTTTATTGTCACTTGCAGCCCTAATACGTTTATTTTGGGAGGAAAAAATTACGAATTGAATTGAAAGGTCGTTAGGTATGATCTAGGAAAGCTGCTACCAGAGGTTGTTGACTAGTTACCAATAGCCCTGTATAGTTATCCATAGACCTGATAACCACGGACCATTGAGCAACTCGGTACCGGACCGAACGGCCCAGACAACTCGGTACTGGCCACCGGCCCGCGAACGGTTGCCGGAGGCCTGTATTACTCTAAGCCACGGACCAACGAGAGAAAATAGGAAAAAAAAATATATTTCTCCTTTTCTCTCTAGTTTATGATAGGTACTACAGCCGCGGCGGTCGGCGCCAACCATTATGTTAAGTGTGTCTGGTAAGTAAGTAGGTAGAGTATTTTATACTCGGAATATGACTATGACTTAACAATATTCTAATACTGGACTTGTCACTGGCAAATGAACAAGACCTGCAAGCGGTAGAATTCTAAATTTTAGAATTCGGTTTTAGTATTCTAAATATAAACTTTATAATATAATTAATTAAAACACCTCTAAAAAAAAAAAAACAAAGCACAGACCCTAGTTCACTGTTCAAACATCTCCCTCTATATTTCACAATTATTTCCAAAACGTAGCAAGCGGTAGCTCCATCATCTTCCGGTCATGATCATCAAGTAGATTGGATCCATTGTTCTCTCAGCTCTCGAGGGTCCACGGTGTTCCCACGTCACTCTAGCTCGGAAGAAATAATGGGTCCTTCTGTACGTTGACGTGCCAAATAATTACCCAGTGGGTGGTCTGCATTACTCGTAAAGTGGAGCCACCTCTTTTTAGATGGGTCGTTTGAGTAGATTCCAAATAGATTCTGTTTATGATTCTGTTGATCAGATAGGTAGATACTTTGTATAACGCTGTAGGTGTCGTCTTTTACATTCACCTAACTTTGTATATCATCATCAAAATTTTAAGCCCTTAACCGCCACTGATGTCCATAGCACAGGTTATATCATCCCGGGTCCCGGGGCCTGAGCCTATATTATAAGCCAATCTTATCCAGGTTTGATCCGCAATATTCATGAAAAAACTTTAAATATAATCGTTATTAATGCTTTACTATTTCGAAAACAAACCTACCAGACCTACCTTCTTGATTATTTATAATGAGTTGAACGTGAAAAGCTACTTTTTATTTAAAAAAAAAAGCATGTTTCGTTTTTTTCTGTCAAAAGTCCGTCTCTTTTCGGTCCTTACATTGCAGCTCCCGTGAAAATAAAACTTCACACATTTCCCTCAGAGAAAAAACGTTTCTTATATTTTCGTGTCAGCAGACATCAAATATGTGATCTCTCCAAATTTAGAATAAAGTTAAATCTACGTAGGTATAACTGTTGAGCGATCGAATTATGGTTACATCTATCTACTAATCTACTAAATTATGGTTACATTTTATACCTTAGGGCTTAGGGCCTCAGGGCTTTATTTTATACCTTACCTCATTTAATACCATTTTATACCTTTAGCACTATTAAGTAGTCACGTCAAAAGTCTACCCTTCGGACTGATGCTTTTTTATATAGGAAATCAATAATTAAAGCTTAAATTTTTAGGGTTCCTTAGTACTACAAGGAACACTTACAAGTTCGACATGTCTGTCTGTCTGTCTGAATCTTTTACAGCGCTTACCTTCTAAAGTTTTAAACGTTTACGCATGAAATTTTGCACAACTATAGTCTAAATAAAAACCTCCAGTTTTTTTTTTTTTTTTTTTTATAACGTAAAAACATGTAAAGAGGGGGTGAAAAAAAAAATTCGCTGTACTTCACCGGTTCTATGTTATAGCCACTTTTGTAAGCGTTGCACAAGAATCAAGAATAATTGTAAACGAGTTTGGAACACATATCTATCGTAGGAAATTTGAACATGATTGACACATTGTTTTCGCTACCACAAAATACATCAGCTGAAAACCAGTATATTTGTAGCCCACTTGACTATTACAATGTGTACAAGCTATATCCACATACTTACTTAGGTATAAGAACTGTTTGAACAAAGACCTTACATAAGCATTCAACATCACGATGGGAATTAAATAAGAATAGTCACTAGCACTATAAAAATAAGGTTGATGTTAGTTAATTAAATGGGGTTCTTTTAGTGTAAAGTGGGATGCTGTTCTGGTAGTCAGTGAGAGCATACATCGAGTGTCCATAAAATTAGATTATGTTTTTAGGACTCAAGCAAGACTAGACTATAGAGAGTATGCACAATGACTAGGTCGTTAATTCAACTATTTCGTATTTACTATTTTTGTCTCTTTTGAACTAATTCGAAATTTCAAAGAGTGATTAAGATAAAACATAAAGTTCATTTAATTATTTCGTGTTAATACAGTGTTCAGTGTTATGATTAAAAGAAGAGACAGTGCGGTGATGTGGGACTCCACGGTGTCCCTCGTCCGCCGCTTGTGGTGGGAACACGGGAACGCTCTCGCACACAACCGCAGCGGCCGTCCGTCTCCGGACCCCTCCTCCGGGGTCGAGTGTTGCAACCTCCTCCCGTCGCAACTCACCAGGAAGCATGGCGTACCATAACACCTTCCCGTGGATCAATCCAACCGATGGGTGCCAGACGACCCCGTGTCTGAAGTCAGTTGAATGGCCCCGCCGCCTGCCACTTCGGTAGAAAAGGATATGGAGAGCGCTGTTGTTCGTACCTCCGGCAGCCATTCCATTATTACATCATTGCCGGCTACAGCCTAATAAAGGGATTGTTTTTTTTTTAGACAGATAAGCTTGTCACCCTATCCACTCATATTAGAAGAGTGGGCGACGACAAGTCTAAAAGGTCACAAATCACGTAATACTTTCACACTCGAAGCATACAGATGACATATTTATGTTTACAATACAAATGCATTCGACTAGATATTATATAATAACTGCTAAGTATAGGCTGGAAATAGACTAATGTGTTGTGGGAGTTTACACAAAGCAATAAGCGTCGAGACACGCATCTGATAGGGTTCCGTAGTAATAATAAATATGTTTTTTGAATGTAGCTCACTGGACCAATACACCTAACAAAAAAGTGTTGTGTGACACGTAACTTCATTTTCAGAAGTCCTTTTCAACGAATGTCTGCACAAAGGAGTACAATGGGAAAAAAAACATCCTCATTTCACATTTACTAAGCTAAGCTCAAAAATCACAATTGAAGTGGTTTTATTTCTTCCGTTTCCAAAATATCTAAGCGTTTCAATGACCAATATCTGAACCAAATTCCATGTACTTTGTTGTTTCATTTATGTAGAACTTGAACATTTACGATGCTGGGACAAACAGGGTCGGACGTACAGAACGATCTTATACGTTTCCTTGGTGATATATAGAACCAAAAATAAAAAGAAAAAACAAACATAGTTCAGATAGTTTTATATGGAGAGTATGAAGGCAGATAATATGCATAAATTAGATAGGTAATGTTGAAATAATCTGTTATTTCGAGAGTATTACCATCAGGATGAAATGCAACTACGTAAATTAGTAAGTAGCTTAAAGAGCTGCACTACAGAATATCAGGTCTTCCCTGATAGTGTTTGTTACTGTCATTGTCACTTTGCCTCAATTATATAGCTCAGCGACATTCAACGAACACTGGATTATTTGCATTACATCAGGCCAGTGACATTATGCTACTCCCATCCAGATAGGAAAGTACAGTTACGATAGCACGTCACATACAGGCTGGTCCAATCGGTGACGTCGATCAGGAAAATATAGGTTCCTCATACCAAGGGCTTCACAAATACTCCACGTATAATAGATTTATTTAAGCCACATTAGATATTTTAAGCCGCTCATAATATCGAAAACCATAAGAAAAAAAATAACTCCTACTCTACGAAAAATCGTATTACTCACATGGGGTATTTTCGTGAAGCCTTTGGTATCTAAATGTTTCTTACTGACGTCACCGTTTGGACCATCCTATAGAATGTGGTGGTTCATGTCAACAGCTTACAATAGCTAGACCATGTCAAAAGCTTAAGTAACCTGAGTATTCTGACAATGGGGTTGACACTTGAAAACTTACAAAGAAAAACAAGATCAGGGCGTACAGTAAGATTTCCAGATTATTATCAACTTTAGGTCCGGTCTCTGGAAGGGAGTAATGTGTCCCATATAATAATACATAAAATACATAAATATAAGATAATATGAAACCGAAATAATAAATGGATAAAGAAATATAATTCATAAATATACAATACAAAAATACTTACCTTGCGAAGTGGAATCGCTATCCGCTTCTGATTAAACCGCTGCGCTCGCGCCGGTTACGTCGATGCGCAGGAGTCCTGCGCATGCGCCGTGCCACCGACGCGAAGACAGAGTATCCTACCTAACGGTTGCGCGTGTTTATGTTCGCGAGATAATTTATACTGTAATTCGGTTTTCGTAGTTGTTACGCAGTGAAATAATAATAACAATTCTGTGGAACATTGTTTACTGTGTCATAAGTAGAAATAAACATTGAACTTGAACATAGTGGAGTGATTTCCTTTATCAAAACCCAGGACATACACCCATATACCCCTTATTAATAAGCGCGGATAAACCTTGGAGCAGTTGCTCAGTCTTCTGTCTTTTTCAATCGAGTTCTAATTTCGATAGAGCGAAAAAGACTAAACACTTGGTAACTAATCCAAAGGCACTACACGTTTATTAATACGGGGGGTAGTGTTTACTGAGATGTATTTCTATACAACGAGGCAGTATGAAAGGAAGTAACGTACAAGCGGTTACAATGCTTCACAGTTTCACACTTATAACACCCCACTAGGTTTCCCTGTGTCGAAGATGCCATGAAACACACAAAGGTTATTAGTATGAATTCTGTAGCATGTAGTTAAGGATGAAATGAAAGGAAGTAACGTAAATGCAGCTATAATGCTCCACAGCATCACACTCATAGCTTTCAACTAGGTTTCCCTTTGACGAGGAAACCATAGACCACACAAAGGCTAGGACAAATAACGATCAGACCCAGACCAGATACATGTATTTATGTATTTAAATTCATGACTCAAACTTCTGCCTGAATCAAACTCGAGAGCCAAAAAGAGTGAATCACATTTGTTTCCCTCTCTCTCAATCCTTCTCTCTTTATCTTTCTCGTTTATTAGACGGTAGACCGGCATTGTCTAATCCGGCCAACTGTAAATCCAATATGAAGAAGAAACAGAGAAAGACCATAAAAATGAATATTATGCACTACTCAATACTCATTCTTATAATTATGGTTACTTATATTTGTTTGCAAGGTATTTCCCAACCCTTTATCCAGATCAACCAACCTCCCGCAACAACTTTTGCAACCTCGCGTTTGCAGCTCACAGAGCACAAAGGTTATCTGTGGGTAGCGGGAGAGCTATAATTAGCTGAGTTGCACTCTTGCACTGCGCCCATTCATTGATACTGTTGTAACTTATCATTACAACGTCAGTGTGTATATTTTTTTTGTTTGATAGGTGTTTTGTAATGACCGATTGATAAATATGCAGTTTATTTTAGAAATAATAACATTTTCTTCTTTATGAGATCATGATACCAAGTCAAGCGGATTTTGTATTGACATTGTGTAGGTGATGGAGGTTTTTAAATAAGTTCTTGCATCATAACATAAGTCATGCTTTCTTAGTCATTTATTTGAGTCAGTACTTCAAATCTCACAATGTTGCTATCAGTGCTTGAGCAATTTTGTTGTGAAAGTTTTACAATAACTTTTAAAATGACATGTTGAAAATGAAAGATAAGAAATTGTTCTTGGAAGGATCCTTCACTATCTTTTGGTAATTTACTTGTCAGTTGTTTTTGTTATGTCAGCAACGTTGATGTATTGTATAGGAAGAAAAAATGAAAGCTGATTTCGTATTGTTTTTTTTTAGAAAAAGTTGCTCTGCCGACACATTAGTCATCAGAGTGCCGAGTGCGAGTTTTTGACCGAGCGAAGCGAAGGTCTCAGAGTTTACTGGACAATTCGGCATTTGTATGTATGTTTGTATGTTTATGTGTATATTTGTCCGATAGTAACTTGCGAACCGTTGATCCGATATTCATGAAATTTTGTAGGCAAGTAGTTCATTTCAATAAAAATTTTAAGTTCCAATATGAGCTAAATCGGTACAGGGGTTGTGAAGATATAGGAATCGCGAGGTTTCAGTTCGAACTACTAGATCTAATTGCGTTTACCTATTCGATCGCGTTTAGTAATAGTAGTGCCATTTGGATAACGCTAGATGGCGCTGCTCTTATTCCATACAAATTATACTTAACTAATTATACTTAACGTAACGCGATAGAGTAAGTAACCGCATTTGGAAAAACTAGCACTCAGAACTCAGAGTATATGTCGTCAAGGTGAAACTGAGGAAAGAGCAATGTACATTATATATTAACCACATTCTGCATTCAGGACGCTCGAAGCGCACCAGCATCAGTCTAAATACACTTTACTTTACTCCTATTGGTTGATTGTTAGGCGCGAGTAGGCGTAATCTTGAGATAGCCAATGAGTACACTTGGTCTCACTCCCCGCGACCCGCGCCTTTGATGATTTTTTGTAGGAACAACGAATCTCATAATGCGGTATCTTTGTGTGATCTGTGGTGATAACCGAACATGCACTGACCTGCGCTTGGCACATTGAGATATTAGTTATTACTGAATACTAAGAGATCTAACACCGCAGAGTGACAAGCCTCAGTGCTTTTCCGCACACAGTTCAGAAAGGACTAACTTTAAAAATCCTTATCCTAATCTTTATCTCAATGCGAAAATGTTATCCATAGATCAAACCTCTCAAATATTGAAAGGCTATATCGCGTTATCGATGCGTATCTGTTGCAAATCGAGAGATCTATATATCTACTTAATCATTAGTTTCGAGAATGTTTTAGTTCGCGTGATTTAAAATGTTCATTTTATTAGTTTGAGTAACCAGATCAAGGGCAATATTTAAACTTTTATCAATTAAGGTTTATTTATTTATTTATTTAAAGAAACACCAACAGTATACATATTAAATTATCATCTATAGGGTAACAAGGTTTTTACATATGCCTAAACAGCTAGACCGATTTTGACGAGTGTTGAACTCTTTACATTCGGACTGACAGCAACATTTTGCAGTCGGATTTTTTGTTTTTATGTCTGCTTTTTTTTGTTTGATATTATTTACTAAACAAATAACTATTGTGGAGCCTACGACTTTCTCAGATGAGCGAAGTTCTCAGTTTGTTCTTTGGATTCCTGTGATACCTACGAAGGTTATATCAAATATCATGGTATGCCGCTACTAAACCAAAGCCGAGTTACGTAACAACATGGTTTATTCATGTGTAGGTGCTCTACGGAATGT
This sequence comes from Apocheima hispidaria, assembly GCA_947579745.1. Taxonomy (NCBI): domain Eukaryota; kingdom Metazoa; phylum Arthropoda; class Insecta; order Lepidoptera; family Geometridae; genus Apocheima; species Apocheima hispidaria. The sequence goes on from OX388161.1 coordinate 10,039,401, forward strand.
ACACTACACATACTAGGCAAAACTATACATATATTTATGGTTTCGTACATGAGGAGCTGATTGAATAGCCATAAATAAATTTATATATTGATATTAGTCCTTGAATGTCCCTGATTTTATTGTTCGAGTCGCTAACCACTCTATGACTCGCGGGTCGCATCGTTATTTTCGCCATTACGGTTAATTTCTTCGTCAGTAACGAAAAATATACCATAATTTTCGTTCGATATTGACAAAAAAAATTACAAGGGTGGGTGGTGTTTATCTATGGAAAAATTATAATTTTCTTTTGCATGTAGAAAAGTGAGTTATCATTTTTAGAGAATTAGGAGGAAGTTAGAAAGATACCGGTTTGCTTGGCCCAGCTCGCGAATCGCGCAAGATCCGTCAATCGTCGTGGGATTCATCGATCAAACTCACGATTCAGGATTTTCTGGCAACATGGCACCATAACTGAGATCGATTGACTGCCCCGGTGGCTCACTTGGTAGTGAACCTATCTTCTGTGTTTGGGGGCGTGGGTTCGATTCCCATCTAGGACAAACATTTATGTGATGAATATTTGTGTTTGTTCTATGTCTGGGTGTTAATATCTATATAAGTATGTATTTAAAAAAAAAATACTATGTACGTATATCAGTCTCTGGCAGCCATATTACAAGCTTTGCTTAGTTTGGGGTCAGATGACCGTGTGTGCAAAAATGTCCCAGATATTTATATTTATATTTATTTATTTATTGATCGATCGAATCATTTGACCCGCTCAGTTTGGTCATGGGTCATGAATTCACGCTTGACCCATGTTGCGGGTTATGATCGATCGACACAGGTCTAATTGATATAGCTCGCCAATCAACTAGTAGCTAGGAACTTGGTATATGATAGGTCACGTGGTTGACTACGTTATCAGCGTGCATAAGCAAGAGAGGAATACATACAATATAGGAATACAGAGGCGCCAACGTGTGATTTTGTAGTGGTAAGGCTCTCTTGCAGAGTCCACATGGGGAAGTACCACACCTTTGCCAGTTATTCAACCACCAATCTGTAGTGTGCAAGCAGTAATGTGTTCCGGATTGAAGGGCAATGTTTCCAGCGAAATACTGGGCTTAGAGAGATTTAACATCTAACATATCAGGGTGACGAGCGCAGTGCATTGCCGCGCATAGTTTTAAAGTCATCACCGAGTAACATAGGAAGTAGTATAATTTTCCAAAATTTCTGTTCTTTGTAAATAGTTTAATGTGCTGAAACGATTTTTTATTTTCTTGTTTCCAAAACTTCCAAAGCCCATTAAAGGGCCAGTACTGTGCCATGACTTGGACTGGACAGTTATTGAAATTCTTGACTTACTGTGGCTAACTTAACTTCCAAAATTTACAAGACTTGTCACTTGCTAAATAATATGTGAGAAGCTAAAAAACTAAATAAAAATAATGATTATGAGGCATAGATCAAAATTTACGATATCGCAAACGCAGTGTTAAGTAAAGGTTAGCATCATGAAAATAAAATTATCTTTTGTAATTGTAACAAAGGGATGCTATATACAGTGGCGTAGCTTGCCATAGAAGGGCCCCGTATCAAAATTTGTTGGGAGCCCAAATGAAGGGTCACTATTTTTCAAAGAAACAACGTTCGGGGCCCCTGTAGCCCGGGGGCCCCGTATTTTGATACGGCTGATACGGCGGTAGCTACGCCCCTGGCTATATACTACGTTTAATCCTCAGAGTATTAAACGTAGATAGAACGTAAAATAGTATCATACACGTCTTATTATTTATTGTGTCCATATTATAATGAAATAGGTAGATGTTGCCTTGATGCCTTGAATACGTTAGGCAAATAATAATAATTATTATTCCCCTCACGTTTAGCTTCGCAGCGTTTAGATAGAGTAATAATAATAATGGAAATAATTATTATTTTTATCTCTGATAGTTTTATTTAAATTCTGATTGTTTTGTTTATTTATCTATCTACACCTTATGTTTATTTATATATATAGGTATATGGTGTTTTCCTGGGCCAGTGACTATGTTAAATGAATAAAGTACATACATTTGAATTTTTGAATTAAATGTAGGTATCTTAAACATGTATGTTGATCCGGTAGTATAAATAATTATTACTATGCTAAGTTTCATTAAAATCCGTTCAGTACTTAGTTTTAGCGTGAAGTGATAACAAAGAGACGGACAGAAAATTAAAAAAAAATACTGTTTTGGTTTTTCATCTACATTGACAACGATGTACTCCAAAGTCAAAATTAAAAAAAAGTACAGTTTTACAGTTACTGGTCTACAGTTTTATTATACTTATGTATAATAAACTGCCACTCAAGGATTTCAGTGTTGGTCCCATAGTAAAAGTTGTTCACAATCATGAGTACTATGAGCCCCTTTCAGCTTAGCATACCCTTTCCTCATAGCACTGTATAAGTACCTAATGATTTTATTTTAATTTTTCATGAAACTCGGATTTTTAATCAGAAAAACCGTGTTTTGTTTTTGTAAATAGATAATATAAATACCTACGCAAAATTTGATTATTGAACTTATCAACATTGAACCGCAATAGAACCAAATCATCGTAAATTGTTAATTTTTACTAGGTTCAACTTTCTAACAAAAATAAATAAAAAAGAGTTGTACTGCCCCATGTGTCGTTGTTATAAACTCAGCAGGAAACTGTTGTTTCGTGATTTTATATAACCTTGTTCAGACAATATTATTTCCAATTGTCTTAATTTACTCACGAACGAGCCGAATTTGTTGCAACAATATTATACATATTGCGGCTTCAATTTATTTGCTTACAATTATTCAATTACAATAACATGTGTAAATCGACATTGGAGTGGGACCTTAGCACGGATATGCAACGGAAATGACCCCAAATTGGATAAGTTAGGTAAGTATAGTTTCTACACAATCGTGTTTACAGTGAATAGCATAAATTCGATGATTTTTTTGGGTTCCTCATTACACTAACAAAAAAACAACAGAACAACAACAACACACAACAGAAACAATACAAACACAACAGAAAAACTTCTTCGACCGCCTATCTGTCTGTCATCTGAAGACCCTTGAACGCGTGAAAATATTAAGTTAAAATTAATATCAAATGCCTTGGAGCTGACTTATATTTTCGTTAGAGGTATTTTCGATGCTTTCATAACTATAAATTTACTCTTAAAAAAGTTTAACGGAACCCTAGGCGCGCGAGTTACGCACTTGTCTGTTTTTTTATTTATTTAGATACCGTTCTTTTTATAGCTTTTAAGTATACACAAGCGTTGGGGTCCTGATTCTGCAAGCAACGCCCGCCAGCGTCCGGCTCTGTTCAGTTCGGGCCGGTCAAAGAGTAATGGTAACTCCCATTTGTTCTATGGGACTGTGACGTCCTAGAACTGTAATTTTTTTTATAACATATTTTGAGATAAAAAGTTAAAATAATAATAATTGTCTATTAAAACGATATAATTATACCTACTGGGCGGAACCTAGGGCTGCCATCCCTCCGTGTTTGACCTGGAATCTGCGGGTTTGAATGTTGCGTATCCGGGCTAGCTCCGGATCGGAACGGGCGGTAACAGCAAAGCGATAGCTGTCACATCATTTGGTTTAAAAAATGTGGTCGAAGAAAGACTTTTGTTTTAATAAACCGCGAATACTCACGTTAAATTGAGTCGGTTATTCCGACTATAGTTTAAATCACATTCGGTGACCTTTATCAAGGAATGCTAAGCGCGACTTTTTCTTGCTTTGCTTTGTACTTGCCACTTGCCGAATGTGATCGAAACTATAGTCGGAATAACCGACTCAATGTAACGTGAGTATCCCCGTTTTCTTAAAACAAAATCTGTCAAAACCACGTCAGTTATCAGTTTATGACGAGACGAATACATTGAACCAAGTATTTTCTCAGTTCCAAATTTCAACGATTCAACATTGTCTGTTGATTTACGATTGGTTCAGTTATTCAAAGTCACCTAAACCTTCTCTGAACTGCCGGAAATAATTGTTTTTTTTTTCATCCCAATAAGCAATGCTTTTGTAGAACGCGTTTTTCTCTAATGGGAAATTTGTGGACAGAGGAGCGTAACTGCGTTTCAGGTGGACATGTTGATTGTAAAGATTAATTACAATATGACTTGAAAAGAATTTCTGTAGTTTCAGAAAAAGCCTGAGCATGAAAAGATGCTTATACAATCCCTCCAGAATAAAAAATATAGTTTTTAGTGTCAAGCTGGTCCAAGTCACCCTACCACATCTATGTTATTTAAATGTAAACAAATAATTACCTTTACTGTAATAACTAAGTAATTCATACTCTAAAAATAAAAACAATATTTCTAAGATCTCTACTTTTTTAAAAGGTGGTAGCCCTAGCGCGGTGCTCTAACCAGACGAATCCGAGTGGATGACATGAAATTTCAAATATTAGGAGTATATAAAACAATCTTAACCTTTTCTCAGTCTTCTGGTTATCTAATTTAAATGTAGATAACACTTATGAACAACATAAAACAATGTTCAACCTTGTACAGTTGAATATGGGACATTCCTAAATCATCTTATATCTGAGTAAAAGTTAAAGTCGGTCGTAATTTTTAAACATTCCATCATTTGCCCCACTACAGATAAGTTAGTCTGTCTGTAGTAGGTATAGGTACTTATCTTATGTAAACATCCTGTCGAAATGCAAGATACGTGTCACTTTCTTTGATAGATAACGGAGTTGTGCTTGAAATATTTGACCATATCGAGGACTGATACAATAGTCTCACAATAGTCAGTAAAGTATTGATAAGAATTCAATATGGGACATCACGTTGATTTATGTAAAGAAAACATGACGACGTATTACGTATTAAAGTTTTTTTTTACGTACAGAGCCCGTACCGTGAGGTGGTTATTGCGATGATTATTAGGTTCTGCTAACAACGAAGCGCGATCGTACACCTTATCGCGCGGCGATACGGTTCGTGGTCGCGCAGCTACGTCGGCTGAACCTAACAATCATCGCAATAACCACCTCACGGTACGGGCCCGACTACACTTACACCTATTTATTCCCACCATGGTCCTCATGGATCTATCAGGGTATTCCAATATCGACTAATTGTGTTGTCTGTACAAAAATCCTCTACACAAAAATCACTATTGAGATGTTCTTGGCGCCACCCGTGAAATACTTATAATTGTGGAGTTCCGGTGGCCATCTGTAGTATTTATCATCAGTTCCACTTCACCACATGATACTTTCTGAATGCTGTATGCCTATAATATTTGAGGAGTTCCCTTAATTCCTCAGTTCCCATTATCAGAATTGGATTTTGATACAAATGGGACCAATCTGGAGGTAAATCCTTTTAATTACCTGTGTTCCAGATTGAAGGGCAATTGCGTAATTACTGGGCATACAGAGATTTAACATCTAACATCTCAGGGTGACGAGCGCAGTGCATTGCCGCGCAAAGTTTTGAACTGTTGATGTTCAAAATTCTGGGTGGCACTGAACTGTTATGGGCAATCGTGACATCAGGCAAAAAAAAGAACAGTTTTTAAATTGAGTTCTTAGATAACAAACAAAGAAAAAAGTTCAGTCGATTTGAGAACCTCCTCTTTTTTTTGGAAGTCGGTTAAAAAGTCATGCAAAATGTCTGGCCCGTGGCTGCATTTGCCCTGTGAACACAACATAATTATTATAGGTCACCTAAGCATAGTGTAGAAAGAATTTTTGCAATCGTACCAGTCGTTCTGGACGTAGTTCCTTTCAACAAAACTATGGAGCTGCTTAGTGTGGAAAAATAGATACGTCAACAACTTATATGTTCATCACACTTTAATTTCACTTCACACTAATTATAGGGTGTCGCTTCCTGTGGGTGTTGCATAATAATAGATAGCAAACTTTTACCAGCGTGCATTTTTTTTTTATGTATTGTTATGTTGACGCGAAAGTAACCCTCCAATTCTCCGCCTGTTCCTCTGTTATTTACCTTTTCACGGCTGAACCGATCGGCCGATCGGCCGATCGTGATGATAATTTATTTGTTTTTTGCTAAATTTTTGTAAGTACAGACCTATGTTAAAACAGGATACGTTTTCTCAAGTAAATTGAGAAATCACGAGTAAAGTAAAACATGGCAATAACACCGATCAATTAGCTTTCGAATAAAATCTTGTGATGCATCATGCAACTGGCAGTGAACAATAAGACATACATTTCCATTATCGCCACATTACAGAGGCGCAACCTCAATATGTCGCGTCTTCATTATCAAGTGTGAACTGACCTTTAGAACTGATTTTATTGCATGCCTTTGTAATTTATGCCTGTTATGTGATAGTCTATGTAGGTATTGCAGCGATTGTCATTATTTGTCCTCATGTCTTAGTTTAACGGCCTACTTTGAAAAAAAAATAGATTTTTCTATGCACCTCATTAGTTATCTAGATTTAATTTAAAAAAATATATGTATGTCTTTTTGGTTATATCGTCTAGTATAGCATAACGGGAAAGAATGATTACATGACATTTTCTCGATAAAAAATAATCCAAAAAATCTCGATTTACACACATTTTTCGCTGGGACTTGGCAACCCTAGTGTATAATTTTATTTAAGATAGAATCGAGCAGAGTTTTGATTGATTTTCTGGTTTAGATGTAATTAGTAATTTTGTGAGTTTTCACTAGCGCGCCATTTATTTTCATCTGCGCGCGAAAGTGTATAGCGCTATATTTTTCTTAAAATAGCCTCTTTTAGGTGTTCAGTTATAGGAAATATCAGTCAATAAAAACATATTTTTTTAGCTTATAAATAGTTGTACAAAAAACATTGCACTTGTTCAGTACAAAGCTCGTGACTCCGCACTTAGTGAAGTAGCTTCCTTCATGCTGAATGTCAAAATCTCAGTTACACATAACTCGCGAATCACGTTCCTGATATTTGTTTAAGTTATTTAGATATCACGATTTTAAAAGAGCAGCTGGTAACAATTTTGACATGATTTATTTATTAATCATAGGAAGCTATTTTATTACTTCTTATTTTTACCCGACTGCCTAGGAGGGTAGTTTTTGCGGTGTATGTAAGTGTGCATTGTGTGCAGTGTTTGTGTATCCTTTAATGTCATACCTCCTAGTCTAAATGGCTTGACCGATTTTGACGAGTGAGGCGGACATAGGCTACATTTTGTAGCCGGGTTTTCTTCTTCTTTATATATTTTTCTTTAGTTCTTCTTTTCTTCTTTATATCTGTTAGTCCTTGGATTGTTTTATCATTTCCGTACATGCACCGAAACCAAATTTTTTAAGGACATCGATCTATAAATTATAGTTTTTTTTATGTAACGACTATGTCACTTTGTGATGGTAATCATCTCGCTTGTCCTTGCCAGTTCACTGACACTCAGATATGAACTGTTGAACAGTGAATAACCCAGCGCGGCAAAGCACTCGTCACCCTGAGAAAATATGACGTTAAATCTGTTATGCCCGGAAAAGCTGGAATAGGTTATTTTGCCGTTTCTTATCTCTCAATTCATTTGTTCGTTGTCTTAGAGCTCATGTGTTGTAAATACTTATATTTTCTTGTAATATTTGTTTATGCTGAATTTTCTGTTGAAAATATAAGAAATATAAGGAATCCTGTGACTCTTTACAGCATAAGCATGTTACTGAATTGACGTGCACACACAAGGAAGATTTGTTGGGTTGTTCCGTATTTGCCCCCAAAAATTTCATCCCATTACGTGATTTTCTTAAATCAGCCCTTTTTTCCATTATTGACTTGTCCCACGGCAGTTTTAAAATTTTCTATTCTTGTATCTTTCTTTCTTCTTGTATTTTGTATGACCTGCTATTATCAAGTCCTCCCGCGCGGTTTTGTCAGTACAGTTTGCATATAAAGCACTTTAACCGGCTTCGTATGATGACACTAAAAAAAGATGCACCAATTTTTCAATAAGGTCGTACTTACATAAAACTTTATTCTATTCCACGTCAGGCCCGAAAATACCGTTGAGTCCTTATCGCCATGATTGTTTGGTTGTTATGTTAGGTTCAGCCGGCGAAGCTGCGTGACCATCAATCGTATTGCCGCGCGATAAGGTTCATTGTCGCGCAGCTTTGCTGGCTGAACCTAAACATCATCGCAATAAGGACTTCACGGTACGGGCCCAGATTTCCAGACCATGAAGTCGAACCAATCCTTACCATTGTCTTCAGCTTTCGGATGTACTAGGGGGTAATGAACCAATGACTTGGCGTCTTTAGATCACCTGCAAATTAAGTTATTTTTACCCGAGCGCCAAGAAGGAGAGTAATGTTGTAGGGGTTTATGTAATTAAGTGAGTTCAATCTGGTATTTTTGTTTTGTATTTCTTAATAATAGTTGTCGTAACTTTCTCATGCGAACTTTGATCCGATTATTAAAACATAATGCTACAAACCATATACTACAAGCGAAATACTACTTTAAAAAAATGTTACGCAGTTCCTTAAAAAGATTTCTTAAAACATCAAAGAACTCTTCCCATCTCTATCAATTATTTGAAACCAGTCAAACATGAGCCAGACATAGCATCCAGATTGATGCTGCCACTTTTGGCTCTCGCTATCCCGTGAACCCGTGACCTTCGCTTGATGGATTGGCCACTTAAATTCGGCGATCACACAAAACATCTTTACAACATGTTTCTGCTCAACGGGAGTTTTAACTGCGGTTACGACTGAAGTTTAAAATTAACCTAGATGGTACAACCCAGTAAACAGATTCAAGTGACAAAGAGAACTTCAAAAATTTTAACATAAAATTTTTATTTGAACTAAAATACCTACTGGTAAAAACGAAGCAGTAGATCGTTCTCGTCTGAAAGCCCCAAATCGAATGTGGTAGGGAAAAACCGACAGAAGGAAAATGATACTATGCATAAACTTCGTAAACAAAGGTTTTAATTAGGTTTAATAAACATTTATTCTCATAAAGATAAAATTATCACTTACATGAGAATCAGTTACATAGAAAAATTATATTGTAAGTCGTTCTAGTTAAGGTAGGTACACAATTAACGCATTGTTAGATAAATAGATATATAGAATAGTTAGTTCATTAATAAACATTTATTATATGATGAGCAAGTTTCGTTTTAAATACGTGAAGAGAGTTTATGTTTTTTAAATCGGAGGGTAGTTTATTATATAGCTGTGCGCCTTCGTAACTTATTGTTTTTATTCCGTAGTTCGTACGACACTTGGGTAAGATAAGAAAGCTAGCGCGACGCGTGTTTCGCTTTGTTTTAGTGAACGTTAGATTAGTATGGATCGATTTCGTAAGGATTTTTCGCACGAGAATGCATGTGTTATAAATGAATAACTGTTTTAAGTTCATAATTTTGGTTTCTTTGTAAATTAATTTAGTTGATGTTAAATATGGATAGTTAAATAATAATTTGATAATTTTGTTTTGAAGGATTTGTAGTTCGGTTAATTTAGTTTTTGTGGCGTTGCCCCAAATTTCTATTAAGTATAGCAGATGCGGTTTTACGAGTGAATTGTAAATGGTGTAGCGTAATCGACGTGGAACACACCGGACAATGTTACGTAGAGAGCCAATTCGTGATGAGAGTTTAGTTTTAATATGTTCTATGTGTGTGTTCCATGTCAAGTTGCTATCCAAATGTAACCCTAGGTATTTTTCACTTTTTTTTTCTTGTAGAGCAACATTATTTATTTTAAGTGGGTCATAGAGCGGGACGTGCTTGTTCTTGGCTTTGAAAATGGTGAAACATGTTTTTGAGACGTTAATGGTTAAAAGATTATGTTGGAACCAGGCAAAAAGTGTGTTCAAGTCTTCTTGAGCACGTGGTATTATGTCGTTGATGGAAGCTCCAAAGTAAAAGAGACATGTATCGTCCGCGTATAACGTGATTTGTCCATGTAGACCTAACTGATGCATATTATTAATGTAGACTAAAAATAATAAAGGCCCCAGAATTGATCCTTGTGGGACCCCGCAGGATACTGCGATACTTAATTAGGCCCATAAACCACAATATGCTCTAGTATGAGCAAGACTGACCACAATATATCTCTACATAATAATAGCCTCTACACACGCACCTGCTGGTTTTATACCAAAGGGATGGCCAGACTTGAATATAATGGAAATAAAATAATCAAATTATAGAGGTCATATTTTGTCCTTTAGGTCCCACGAAATTTATATCTAACGAAGTATCAGAATAAGAATCAGAATCAGAATCAGAATCAGAAATAATTTATTGTTTAACTGTGTACATAATATATGGTAGGGTACATATTCCAAAGTTTCAACAGTCTGCCCTTTACGAGCGTACAATAATTTCTAGTGGAATATCTAAACTATCTAATAAAATATCCTTATTTTAAAGTTTACTACTTATTAGTTACTATACTACACTACAAGTAGACTTCCCTTTCGCATTCATGTAGATCAGAGGTCATGTATAGAGTTAGAGGCCCCTAAATGACCATGAAATAGACGGACGGACAGACGGACTCATCAAAAAGATATACTTAGTTTTCTACAGAACTCTAACAACTGATTCGTTTACATATTTCTGATTTTTATTTTATAAGCAGTAAGTAGTGTAAGCTGATTGATAGGGCCACCGACGCTTCACGACGACGACGAATCGTATCGCCGCGGTTTAAGTTCATGGTCGCGCAGCTACGGCGGCTGAAACTAAAGATCATCGCAATAAATATCACGGCATGGGCCACATAAAAGAGCAAGTAATTTTTTTTCTCTTCTGTGGCATGGTCCACACAGTATTACAAAAAAAAAAAATTAAAACAAGCTCACATTTCCCCGCATTTTTTTATATATTCACAACGTGTCCCTAATCGTCCTCTCCAGTAAGGGCGTTGGGATTTAAGTTCCCTGCGCCCCCTCTAATAGCAACGATGGAGAAGTTGGGTATTTAAATTCCTAACATCCCCACTAATGGAAATTCGGTCGGTGGAAGAATTAATAAGCTGTCCACCAAAAAAATGGGAATTTAAATGTCCAACATCCCCAACGATGGGGATGTTGGAGCATTTAAAATCCCAATTTCCCAACGCTTAAAAGTGAGTGGGGACGTTGGGAATCGAAATACCCATGTAAATTTTTTGGTTGACGGCTCATAAATTCGACCGACAGGATTTGAACGCAACGATATTATATTACTTTGACCGAAAATACCAATTACACCACGCCCCTTCCCAACGGTTACTCGAGTACTACTCGTATCAGCTGATAAAGCTTACTCAACAAGGTTCAATACAAAAGCACAAAATAGAGACAGAAGGCGAGCTCCATACGAAGAGCGATACGGGAACGGAACATACGCGTACATACGTCTCGGATTAAGTCGGTCGAGCCATCACTTAAAAAAACAGCGGCCTCATTGTGTAACGTATTTGGTAACGGACTTCGCTTTTATAAATAACAGACCAGCCTGAGCTCCGTGATGCTCATTCTGGCTTTCATTAAGCCTAGCCTGGGTTTCTTGAAGACGAAGACCATTACCAAAGAAGTTACATGATAAGGCCGTAAGTCTGGCATTCCAGGTTATGTGACACCAGCTTACGCCAATATTCACCATTTTGTCATCCTTCTCCAACGTGTTCAAATAACGTATTCCGCTCTTGTTTATCCATGTGGTCCTATAGTGCTACCTACTAGGTATGTTTTTAAACCACAACCGTTTGACCAAATTCATCCTTAATCGTCGTACGAATGAAACTTAGCTTCTGTTCCTATTTATTTTGTGACAAAAGTATAGAAAAGGGAAAAGGTTGGGTCGAAACCGGTTGCTTCACCGGCGGCCACTAGCCAATCGGAAACGGGCCCTGTGGCCTACTTAGCGAACAGGTGAGGCGCCGAGCCGTCTATCCACGGGGCCGCAAGCGATTTTCTTCAGACACTTCTTTGCAATTTAAACCTTGTCGAGTTGTCATAAAGGCGAATTTGAGTGAGAGCTAGATATCACGAGCAAATTTTCCTTAATAGCTTTGTGGTTTCATAATAGAATAATCGTGTTTGTAGTTGTATGTTTTCAAAACTTATATGAATGCAATATAAAAACAACTAATTTTTAAATGTCATCACTTGTCATTACCGCAAAACAACGCACACATAAAAAAAAATAACTTGGTTGAATTATGCACAATACAGTAAAATTTTTCCTTGTAATTTTTTTTAATGTTTTTTGATTTCCAAAAGGGTACTAAATTAGACAAATGCATACAACGTTGTATTAAAAAAACGCAACAAATGCATTTGTAATCAAAATGTTTTTTTTTTCTTTCTCTTTCCTCCTAAGAGGATTATGGCGTCGCACGTCTTATGCATTTGCCAGTGTCAAGTATACTCATATGTTTTCAAGTTTTGGTGAATATTGTCAAATAAGTCATAGTCACAGTCAAAGGCGAGCAAAGCAAGTCACGGTCAAGTCCAAGTCATGCCCCAGTAAAGTGGTGAAAACTTTACTAGAGCCTTCTATGGAGTTTTGGAAACAACACGAAAATTCACGTTTCACGACATTATACCATTCACCAACACTCGTGCATGTTCACGAACACTTAACGGGTAAAAATTCACTGTTTTTACACATTAACACTCGAAATAACACAAGTTTTGGAAAATAATAAAATGACGCGACATGATTTCTTCACGTTCCCGCCAAAACTCCTCAAAATGTGTTTTTGTTTTTGAAATTTTGAAATGTCAATATTTTTTTTATTTTTTTTTGTTTTCCGGTACGGTAAATAGATTATTTATTGTAACGGCAAATAGATTATTTATTGTTTACAATAAATAATCTATTTGTCTAAACCGGTCTTTATTGTTTACACAAAATTTTACATACATTTAAAAACAGGATTAATAAAAACAAGCAAATAGCGGAGCGTCAGGTAAATATTTTTCATAAGACAGTAGAGTAGGAGACTGAGAGACACGAAGAGAAGTCACTCGCCAAGTCATCCTATTTTGGTTGATGCATGTCTTGATGACATGTATCATCCAATATAGGATGACTTGGCGAAAAAACACCACGTATGCTTATGATTCCACCAAGAGCTTAGACGACACTAAACGTCTAATCCCGCTTCAGTTTTTACTAATGTGACTATTAAAATAACAAAAGGAATTATGTTATTTCAATAGATGTAAGTTATCATCATCATCAGCCGCAAGACGTCCACTGCTGAACAAAGCCCTACCCTTTAGACCGCCACCGACCAACAACTTGCCACTTGCATCACCACCGGTTACTCACGACTTTCACAATGTCGACTGTCCAATTATGGGAGGCCTGCCTGCGCTGCGTCTTCCAGTTCGTGATCGCCACTCAAGAACCTTTCTTCCCCATCGGCTATAGGTTCTTCGAGTGATGTGGCCTGCCCGTTGCCACTTTAGCTTGCAAAGGCTGAGATCTATGTCGATGACTTTGGTTCTTCGGCGAATAATTATGATGTAATAAGTATAACACCAAAATTGACTCCCCAAAGCTACCCAAATAAAATAATTCATCGCGCATCGATTTAAAAACTAAAATATTCATGTAAATGTGATTGTAGATAAATATCAAACAGGTGGAAATATGGAATAATTATGTTCTAAAACTAATAGAGAGTGCACGTACTAGTGAAGAATATTTAAAAACCACAATAGAATATTCGTAACATTTACTTATGCACCGTGCACTATTTGCCGTGAGAATCCATTGATCACGCGCGCAAGATTGCACATTCAATAATCAGTTGTTTAGCTGTACACTTCCTTGTGCTCATGCCTTGATTTATGGTGCCTACCATGAATCTGTAATTCTAAGAAAATAGAATACAGAAAAAATAAAATAAAAAAATGTTAACAGCTGTACCGCGGAGTCCGCGGCGCATTACCAAGGGTTACCTTTTTTTTTGTCTTTGCTGTCAGAGCTTAGACAATTTCAGAACATTTAATCAATCATTTCTTGTTATTTTATTTTTTGTGTAATGGCAAATAAGCGACGGGCCTCCTGATGCTAAGTGGCCACCGCCGCCTATGGACACCGCCAATGCCAGGGGCATTGTCAGTGCGTTGCCTATATATACCTTTGAGGTCTCTATGCACCTATTGTTTTATCTCTTCATCTCTCTCAATTATAAACGTCAGAATTTCACCCGCTGCCCTTATACAAACAGAAAACCTACATATAAGATATACGATTTTGTGCTGAGGGGTGATATCAGGAACTCGAGCCTCCACCCGCGGCCGATAGTACTCAAAAACGACTTTCCCCAGGCTGCGTGTTGAGCACCTCGGAAGTACAGAGGTAGCATGCACGCTCAGCATCTCATGACTGTACAATTAAACATGGAGACGCTTTCTTCTGAAACACGGAGTAGGGCTGGCGCGGTGACTCATTCAGTCGAGCAGCACAAGCGGCGCAAATATGCTAGCCTCGGTAGTGGTTACATATTTGAGCCGTTTGGAGTAGAGAAAGCCCTTGGGGACCGGTAGCTCATCTTATTTTCAAAAACTTATCAGAGCGCCTTGTTGACGCGACGCGTGACCAAAATGCTGGCGTTTATATGGCGCTACGCATAAGCATTGGCATTCAGATAGGCTTGAATATTTGGATTATATTTAGACCTTCAATGGTCTCTGGTTAGTATTATTTTTATGTAGTAAGCTAGTACTTTGGGTATTTGTAGTTTGTGTGTATGTTGTATCATCTTTCGTACATTACATTGGATTTCATGGATTTAATATAGCATAGTTCGCGCCTTCGACACCTCGCGAATCCTATAACCCCTGGACTCATTCAGCTCATATTCGAACTTAATTATATTGAAATCATGAAGATCGGATTTCGGACATATAGACATACAACCATACATACTGCTGATTTGCCCCCGTAGACACTGAGGCCTTCGCTTTGCTCGGTCAATAATGGAATAAATATTATAACCACGAGCGTTTTGCTGCTAGTCACGGCCAATAGTCACCTGAGAGACACGTGCAAGGTCTCGGTAATCTAACACTGCAATAACAATATTATAGGTATTGTTAGTGTAACTAAGTACTTAGTTTGTTGCGCTTAATTAATGGGAATTAATATAATTTGGATTTAAAAAGTGTAGAAAACGACGCAATTTTTTTATAAACTTCAAACGAATTCTTATCAGAAAAGCTCAGACTCACTTGTCTAATTTTTAAAAGAAAAATATTAATAAACTAACCCAACTGACAAATTAAAATGCGAGACATTTGGCAATTAATTTTATCTATTCTTATTAACTAATCTAATTGGGTATAAACATTTTTTTTTTTAGCTCTCCTTTCTTTTAGTTTTGTGCGCCCGACGGGGTCCATTATGTAACTGTACTAAAATGTTAATTTTTTGACTACCTTGTTACCTACTTAATGGAAGCAATAAACCATCTGAATCTGAATCTGAACTTCAATTATTAGACAGTTTTTAGCTAACAATAACATTATGTATTATAATATTTATAACACTTATATATCTCTTAGTATCCATTATTCCAGAAATTTTGTATCATCATCAGCCAAAAGTGCACTGTTGAACAAAGGCATAGGGTTTGTCATAATCTCCAAGCTTGGTAGGCGGGTTGACGATCGCAGAAGGATTACCGTTTACTAAGAGGACGTTGCTGCCCGTCCTCCGGTGGTTCTGGTCGCAGTTTACTAAGAGGTCGATACTGCCCGTCCTCCGATAGTTCTGGTCGTAGTTTACTAAGAGGACGATGCTGCTCGTCCTCCGGAGGTTCTGGTCGCAGTTTTACGTATCCTGGCCTGGGTCCATGGAAGTTTAGTGTAATTCATAAATGGTTTTTTATCATTATGAACAACTTTGAACCAATTCTCTTTGTATCTTTGACTTAAACTGAAATCACGAAAAATAATCAGATAATCCATGGAAACATAGTCATATTCCGACCATGGACGAGGACGGTTACGCGAACCCGGCGCTACGGAGTGTGCCGCCAAGTTTCAGCACATCGATGATGACAGACGTGCTAGATACGTACGTGCTAGACTAGTACTATTATTATTGATATATAATTTATAATAGTCTAAAATGTCGTTCATCAATTATATTAATGTATATTTTAGATTAAGGTATTTATCATATGGGCCAAGTGTTATGCTTAAGTCGCCTGGAATAAACTATTGATTGATTGATTGATTGACACTGTGTGTCAACGAAATGTATATTTAAAAAATAATTACCCCTGATAGTACCTATTTCTGATTTTTTTATGTTTTTACCCGACTGCCCAAGAAGAAGGGTAATGTTTCTGGAATGTATGTGTACCTCCTACAGTCTAAACGGCTTGATCTATTTTGACGAGTCTTTGGATTCCTCTAACGTCCAGAGTGACATAGGGTACATTTTGCAGTCAAGTATTTTTTAAATCTTTTAATTATATTAATACTTGTTAAAATAACCTTTGACCGATACAAAAATAAACAAAAGCCGATCATTCGATAAGTAATACGAAATAAAATAAAAATGGTTATTTCTTTTTTCACTCCATTCAAAAAATCTATCATAAACTACAATATCATAAAGTAGGTACTTTGGTTCAAATACATAACATACCTATTGAAGTAATGATACATGCTTGGACGGACGGACGAACACTAAGATCTTGTAAGGGTTATTTGTTGAACTACGGAACCCGACTGCGTATCTAGTAACTTTTGTAAATCTAAACTACAACTCGCATTTTAGAATCCGTCAAGCCGTGGCTATGTTACTACACACAAACATTTAAAATACATTACAATCTTAGTATTATTACCTATGATGTACCTAATATGAATTTAAGTGATATTTTCTTGACCTGTAAATGTTATAATTTATTAATAAATAATCTGTATCTGTATCTGTATAAAAAAAAAACGATATATATAATACGTCAATACACAAAAACATCACCCATCTTTCCTTTTTAACCGACTTCCAAAAAAGGATTATTTATTTTTTATGATTGTTCGCTCCTCCGTCATTTATAAACCGATTTGGAAAATTCATTTTTTATTTGAAAGGATATAATTCCTGATCGGTCCCATCATTTTTATTTTTTTTATCACGATATTAGTTTTCTTATTTGCGAATATTTCAAAGAAGAAAGTCGAAATTTAATATTAAATAATATATATTTTTTCGATTTTACCCCATATTCAATTCTTTAGAGCGTTTCAAAATATTACCATTCAAAGAGTTGGTACAAACTGAAAATCATATGTAGATGGCCACCGGAACTTCTCAATGGTGGTTGTTTCACAGATGAACATCAATACCCAAGAACACCTCTATAGTGCTTGTTAAAATCCTTCAGTCTTGCCACCATTACCGTGTTCAGTCCATTTGGCGTATCTAAAACGAACGGGTTATCTCATGATGGCGCCAGACTGACAAGCGCAACTTTTTGTCGCTGCGACTTATCGCAAGTTTGGAGGCCGACTGCATTCCGGTTTCCGGCTGATTTGCATCATGGGAAATCGCCGCTCTGATATTGGGTTATTTGCAGCTTTTGCAATTCGTGAGAAATGTAACTACGGGAATTTTGGCGGGAACGTGAAGAAGTCATGTCGCGTCATTGTATTATTTTCCAAAACTTCTGTTATTTCGAGTGTTATCGTGTAGAAACGGTTAACGGTGGATTTTTATTGCGTTTTGGTGAATAGTATAATGTGGTGAACATAACTTTTCGTGTTGTTTCCAAAACTCCCTAGAAGCTTCCAGTAAAGCTTCCACCACTTTACTGAAGCATGACTTGGACTGGAGGGGAAAAAACATGAAATTACGAAATGGCAAACGCGTTTAGTAAATCTTTTAATGTAGGTCTACATTAAAAGATTCCTACACTTACACAGGTAATAAATCCATTTGATGCAGAAAAATCTCTTAAAAATATAACCCACAGCGGACACGGGACGAGCTTACGATTAGGCGGCTCAAAATTGGTTCATGCAATACACTAGATTTACCTTATTACGAGCTCGTTGTTCCTATAAAAACTCACAAAAGTTGGAGGGAAGTGATTGCGAGGACTGTGACCTAGCGATCTCATGCCTACTCGCGTCTAGCAATTACGACGCTGGTGCGTATCTATCGTCCAGAATGCGGGATCTAATCATGATGCTTTAAAACGATTCGAACAGCCGGCTTATCATAGGTCAGTTCGCAAGTTAATGCTATTATGCGCGTAATATTTTCGTGGTACCAGGTACGAGTTGTCAACCTGCTATATGGTTTGTCCGTATTATTGAATAGGTACAATGTATAAAAAAAGTTATATATTTAGGAAGGGGACACACACAGACTATCATCACAAAAAAGGTCGTTTCGCACGGCATCTGGCAACCCCTGACAGGGATTTTCTGGCGGGTGGTAAGTAGCAACATTTTATGACGAATTTAATTACCCCGTTTAAAGTTTTGAGTCGTAAAATTTTTATGACTACAATGAGATGTTTACGACTGACCGTATTTTATTCTTTTATCATGATAATAATATAAGTTTGTAATAAAATTAATCTGCCAGAAAGTTACGTTAAACTGTATTATGTCATTGTTACGTTCGTGTTGTTACGAATAAGTAGAAATTATAAGTAGAAAGTTACTTTAATTTCGAAACTTCAAAAAAAAAATACTTTGTCAACTTTTATCAAATAAATTATATAGATGTTATTTATGTAGCTATATAAAATGAAAATTTTAGTTGAAGGTCTGTTGGGGTCTTGGGGTCTTACCCCCGAATACTGAAACGTTTGTTAACTTTGACGACAGGTTAAGTCTATTGCTGTCTTTGTCATTTGCTTAGTGCCAGACAAAGGCAGTATTAGAATAAATCCGTTGTCAAAGTTAACAAACATTTCAGTATTCGGGGGTTAGGGTCTTAGGGTCACACAAAGAAATCCCTAAGAAGGTACTGTGTGCGTTTATAAATTTTTATATTTTCATATATTAAAATAGCGGTGTACAAGCAGGCGGTTCGCGTGATGGTAAGCAATCTGCCAACTGTGGACACCCGCAACACTAATGATGTTGTCGTTGCCAGTTTGAAGGTGCTTGAAGAAGTAGGTAAGGTTTTACAGTACTATATACACATTCACACTCCATCGCTAGCCGGAACCTAATTAGCAATGGAGCGTGAGAGATGGAGGGAACTGGCAGATACCTATGCCCAGCAGTGGGTCCCAACTCTAACGGGCTAAAAAAAGCCGCAGTTGACGTGTTCAGGCTGTTGATGATGATGATGATAATGAAGGGCAATTAAATGATTTGGTCGTTGTTTTAATAGGACAAACAAAATATGTTTTAATTATGAATTTGAATAATATCTGCTCTCGTGTTATTTGTCCTTGTCTGTGTTCCATCATCATCATCAGCCAGAAGATGTCTAATGCTGAAAATAGCCCCCCCCCCCTATAGCGCCACACCGACGGACGACGTCCCTGCCCACGACTTTTACAATTTAGTCGGTCCACTTAGTGGGAGGCCTGCCTACCCTGCGTCTTCCAGTTCATGTATTCAGTACGCATGGGGACCTTTATGGAAGCTGTGAGTGTGAAGCCTTTTAAGAATAAGCATGCATCTTCAATCTTCCAATGTTTATTTTGGAACGATATCGTTTTAAAAATAAAACCAGTGTTGGCATTTGAGACTGGCAACCCAAAACCCGCGTGCATGAAAAAATAAAGAAAATAAACGATAAATCATCCACTGACGATAAAAAACGCGTTAGGACGATGATGCTAATCGCTTCGATGCTTTTTTGAGGCTACCTGTTTCCTATCAACATTTTAGAGGCCTATTTTTAATTTGGAAATATCTTTGAATCTTCGTGGTTATAAAATTTCAGACACGGGTCTTTTTAAAGTGTATTAAAAAACGATGGACCTTCTTCGTCCTACCTACTTCATAAATATTACAGTAAAGGTCTTATTGTATTGTGAGAACTAAATAATGTTGCTATTTTTTGAACGAAAATATTGCTCCACGGACTCCGGGGTCCGTGCCATTTATCAAGTTTTACAAATATTTTATCAACTAAAACGGAATATAAAAACTAAAGACTTTACAAAAGGAATATACTACCAATATGCTAATAAAGAGCTAAGTGCTATTATAGATTTACGTATATACTCCGAGCAGTCCAGCTTCCGCAAGCAGCACCCGTTCACGAGTTGACGCATGTGCCAGCCATCGCTCTCCTCAACCATATTGGAGGGAAGAGGGCGACCCGCCACACGACGCCGCCGTAAGAAGAAGCTCATTTCTCACATTCAAATGTATTATTTCAACAGTATTGTCCTTCAGTCTGATAATCTTTGTAAAACACTTAACACTCTTACCCCCGAATACTGAAACGTTTGTTAACTTTGACGACAGATTAAGTCTATTGCTGCCTTTGTCATTTGCTTAGTGCCAGACAAAAGCAGTATTAGAATTAATCTGTTGTCAAAGTTAACAAACGTTTCAGTATTCGGCGGATAGCCACACAATTGGAAGAAGCTGCTTTTTGCAACACAGTTTTAACTAACGTAAAAGGCAGAGCTATCGCTTGTATGTAATCTATTTTTATGGTTTGCAATAAATTATGTTTATACGTTATCTAGTATATACAATACCTAGCTACTTGTAAGTGGATAATTTTTATTCAATATTATCTACTACTTAAAAAAAAAAAAAAATTGCTTAGTAATATAGTAATCAATAAAGCAATCATCAACCTCAATCGAATCGCGTTCCCAACGTTTTGGACTAAGGGAGAACGATTTTTACCAAACTTGAAGTGCTGAGCCCAGTGCTATTTATACGGACTTAAAAATGTGGAGGTAAATAATTCGTAGTAAGTATTTTAGGTGATCCTCATTCTAATATAGCTGGGATGATTTACGGACTCAGGAGTTCTTGCCTTCCAGCCCGAAATCATTCTAATTAACCTCCTCACTCCTCATTATTTACCTTCCACTTTACCTAGCGGTTAGGTTCTAAAATTATCCCTTAAAATAAGTTTTTTTTTTTTTTTTTTTTTTATATTACTTGGTAACGAGACGAGCAAGTCGCTCACCTGATGTTAATGTTAAGTTAAAATGTTAAGCGTCACGCTTGCCCATAACAGTTCAGTGCCACCCAGAATTTTGAACTTCAACAGTTCAAAACAATGCGCGGCAATGCACTGCGCTCATCACCCTGAGATGTCAGATGTTTAATCTCTGTATGCCCAGTAATTACGCTGGTTACATTGCCCTTCAATTCGGAACACAGTAATGCTTGCACACTACTGCTTGGCGGTTGAATAACTGGCAAAGGTGTGGTACTTCCCCAGGCGGACTCTGCAAGAGAGCCCTACCACTACATTATATATGTAATATGTAATGGATGGATATGCAGTATGTACGATTAAGTACGATGGGGCTGAAGTCGAATTGAAGTCTACAAGTCCCATAATAAAAAGTTT
Organism: Apocheima hispidaria; assembly: GCA_947579745.1. Classification (NCBI taxonomy): domain Eukaryota; kingdom Metazoa; phylum Arthropoda; class Insecta; order Lepidoptera; family Geometridae; genus Apocheima; species Apocheima hispidaria. The sequence goes on from OX388161.1 coordinate 10,060,929, forward strand.
TGGAGAATTATCTAAGATTTAAGAAGCGATGACAACACTCGATTGACACGTTCAGAATTCGGTGGTTTCCCAGAAAGATTACTGTTGTCAGAGATATTACGGCATTTGTAATTTTTTGATGTTAAACCGTATTTCTGAGCGTATAAAACTTAAAATTGAATTTTTTCTTAAATATTGCTTTCGTGATCCCTTATCCTTGATCTTGAAAAGAGGTGCACGGCACATTAATACAGAGTTATGTCCTCGGAAGCTCCAAATTTAATTTCTCAAATACAATAAACATGCTTCAAATATCCTTAAAATGCTGTTTTTCAGGTGTTACTATATGAGCCCTTTTCGGCTTAGCATACCCTTTCCTTATAACCCTGTATACGATAGAAATGAAAACTATGTAGCCTTTAAAGGTCTAAAGATAATCCAAATGTTCAAGCCCACTACCACTTGGTAGCGTGCCCAACATACTAGGTAATAAAGGACTTGCCCTGTAAAAGTAAAGTTTTTCTTTGTCGCCGCGTCTCAAATTATGGTTTATCGCGGTTGTACCGAAGTGTAATCTAATTTTAATATCCACCCAACACAACTCTACAACCGTCTCTATCGATTTTCGTCTGGGTTCAGTGATCTGGAAAACTTAATGTCATTATGAAGCGACCCCAATAGGCGGGCCTAAGCACAAGGTGTGGCCATAACTAGGTTAAATTACGATAAGTAATGTACAGTCGGTTACAGTCAAAAATACGGCACAGAATAAATAGTAGTACGCAATTTTCATCTATAACAATATTTCATGACGATAAAGATAGATAGAGAAATATGCATCAATTTTCGATTTTATTATGATTTTGCTATACTGGGGCGCTAGTCTCGACTTTTCGCTACAGCACTTTGCGAACTCGGTCGCTATGACGCAAAATCCAATGCTATGTTTGCGTTTTTTCGTTAACAATTCGCGTTCGTCGTCGAATTTTTGCGTCATCGCAAGATTCAACGTTTTGTTTGCGTTTTTTCGTTAACAATTCGTGTTCGTCGTCGAATTTTTGTGTCATCACAAGATTCAACGTTATGTTTGCGTTTTTTCGTTAACAATTCGTGTTCGTCGTCGAATTTTTGCGTCATCGCAAGATTCAACGTTATGTTTGCGTTTTTTCGTTAACAATTCGCGTTCGTCGTCGAATTTTTGCGTCATCGCAAGATTCAGCGTTTTGTTTGCGTTTTTTCGTTAACAGTTCGTGTTCGTTGTCGAATTTTTGCGTCATAGCGACCGAAGTCGGTCGCAAAATGCTGTAGCGAAAAGTCGAGACTAGCCCCCCTGGGTTATAAGGAAAAGGTTTGCTAAGCCGAAAGGGGCTCATAGTACTCATCATTATGAGCCCTTTTCGGCTTAGCTTATCAACAAATTACGAGAAACGAGTCTATGAATGTCAAGCAATAGATCACAAGTTTAAAGTTAGACAGTATTTATTACTTTGTTTTTAATAAATCAACGTGTGAAATTGACAATACAAGAAAGCAGACCATTTCGTTCCAAGTGACTTGACCTTGACTATTGTAATGTACACTGTCCTAGATATT